>CM067083.1:47354157-48604157 GCA_034008185.1 Gorsachius magnificus | reverse complement strand
CTGAAGTCCTGATGCTGACCATTTTTTCAAGCTGGCACACCTCAGTGCTGCCCCATAGGTCTCATTCATATCATTTTTTCCTGGTGCTGAATGGAGCAGAAGACAAATTTCTGAGCACATACAATATTTCAGGTGATAGAACAAGATCACCATGGGGAAGGGAGGAAGCAGTGCTTTTTAGTGAAGAATTAGAAGGCATTTTGGAAGACTTCATCGCTTCCAGCTAGAGCTGAAATATAAAATACTGTCTTAAGATTCTATTTTCTTTTCTGCTCCTGACTAAAGTTAGCCACCTGTTTCTATCTGTAGTGTCTATGGTTTGCTTATAGTAGTTTCTACCTAGCAATAATTGTTTGTAATGTTCAAGAAGGAGCTGTACCTCTCAAACTGGCCAAGAGATGGACACACAGAAAAAAAAAAAAATCAGTGAAGGGAAAGAAAGAACTTACACAGGGCTTTGAGACCCGCTCCAGTCAGGGCAGAGGGGTGGGCTACTGGGATGACTGTGATCTGGGCACCCTGGATGAACTCAGAGAACTTGTGCAATGCTTAGACAGCAACACACAGGCAGCAGTGGAGAAGAAGAAAATAGCCGAGGACATCAAGAAAGCAAGGCAATATGAGGTACTGCAAGGGAGAAGAAAAGCTTTAAGGAGCTTTGAAGATAAGAAAAGATGGGGATCCAGTGAGAGTTCCTCCCATGGGAGTGGCATAACTCGGGCAATAGGCCAAGGAATTATTTTAGCTCCTATGCTCTGAAGAATGGAAGTATCTGTCCTGGAGGAGGGGGAAAGCTGAACATCATTGTATTATGAAGGTGGGACTAAATGTAGGCCTGAACAATGGTCCAGTGCGACAAAGAGATGACATTCAGACAACGTTTTCCCAGTATCTACTAACTGGAGGGAAAAAACCAATTTAAAAATGTGCTGTTTCATCCTCAGCAGCAAGGAAGAAGGAAGACAGCCACCCTTGTTTAAAAGTTTAAAAAGTATATGCATAATATTTAGAACTAGTGATATACAACATCCTTTTTATTGAGAGCATTAGAATGGGAAAATTCATTGGAAATCCTAGAGGAGAGGGAACAGTATAGTCACTGCTTGAAATCCCTCCCTATGTGCAGAGCACAGGCAAGAGCCTCACAATTCAAGAGATACCTTACCCTCATGTTGTGCAAGGCTGGACTACTCCTCTTGCACCTTATGGATATATGAATAAAGCATGATTAAAGCCAAAAAATATGCCTTGAATGACTTCGTAAGATTTTTTAATTATTTTTAAAAGACACATCAGAGAGGTATTAAAGTTAGAATTAAAAAAGAAAAAGGATGGTTATAACCGCCTCTTCAACAGGTGGGGACTGAGAAGTTACAAATATTTTCCTTTTTAGTTCAGATAAATTTTTACAGCAATGAAATCAGCTCTTGAGTACTTTGAAGCCAAATGTAACCAAACCACCCACTGACTTCTGAGTAACTCTGTAGAAATGGCTACCAAGTGCAACCCGGTAAGGCCACTGGAAAAAACTGCTGACAAACATGGCCTTTATTTCATACACTCAGCTTTGTAATTACAAAGCGAAGTTCAGCTGAAAGGACCCAGCGAGGGCTGGGATTTTCACACTTACCTTAGGAAATATTTGCTCAGTTTCTTTTTGGGGCTTCATGTGTTTATGCCGAGGAGGCAGAGGTTGGCAGCGTGCCGATCCCCGCGCTCTGCCTGGGCGCTGTGGGCAGAGGAAAGAAAACAGTGTCAGAAGGATGCGTTTTCTAAGTGGGATATTCAACTCGTGATGGTGTATTTTCCCCTTGATGTGCCATCCTAAAGTGCATCTTCACCTGGAAAAAATTAACTAACATAACAAACAGGACTGTTTTAGAGATTGTATTTTCCTTATTCAAGCCAGTCTCCATTTCTTTGAAAGAAAAAAAGACTTCTGAACAGGACCACATTCTGGTTTTTCCACACCTGACTCTCTTTTTATCCTACATATTTTCTTTCCACTGGGCTGTATTCTGCTCTCATTTACCTTCAGTGGAAGTAGAGAGTAAATGCTCTCGTGTCAGCAAAATGGGTCCAGTTTTACATGGGCATAGCTGAAGTAGCCCTTTCACGCTCGCTCTCAGCCAAAACAACTGGAAGTTAAAGAGGTCCTGTCCCCTCCTTCTAGTATTTGTACAGTAGGTAGTAAGCCGTGTCAGGAACCCAGCTCAAAACTAACCTGAAGAAAAACTAGGGAGCAGCATGGGGAGGTGATTTTCCTCCAGGAACTGGGGGGCAACTTCGCTACAAGCGCGCTTGCATCAATCCAAAATTATCGTGAAGCTACAGTCCTGGCCTAGTTCACAATCAATGGAGGCAAATCAGTAAAAAGAACAAAGAAACATGAAAAAAAAAATCCCCAAAAGAGCATTTTTTTCTTTTTGTTCGAGCTCTGTGAACTGGCTCACTCTGGTGTCAGACAAGCAGTAGCAGGAGACCAAGGACAGGAAGGGGAGGGGAGCAGGACTTGGCAGCAATAGCTATTATATCAGCTCAGCTACAGCACCAACCCATCACTTACAGCATCTGTGGTAAGCTGATTGTTAACAACAGCAAAACCTCAAAACTCTTGAAATGACTTTTATTTGTTTTTTCTTACAGGCTAGGAAATTACAGTGGTTCTTTCTGAGATCTTTCATAAAAGGCAAGTATACATGAAGATACAAGATCTGGCTCAGAAACCAAGAATTGAAACACGAGGGCTTGGAAACAGAGATTTAAAATCTTGTTGAGGCAACCTTACCCCTCTTTCAACAGAAAAGGAGGGGGGGGTGGGCGGGGTTGGAGAGGACCCTATTAATCTTTGCGCAGAGGCTGTTCTTAACACAGTGATTCTACTCCAAGTGGTTATTGCACTTCCACAAGACCTACGGTCGTGCAATAGCACTTGTTCACTGTTTGTTCCAATTGCTTCCTCCATCTGCCTCAAATCACTGCGGATGAAGTGGCTGCTCCCTGCAGCTGCCAGGAGCGGCATACGAGCAGCACTGCACTGCTGTTCCAGAAATGCCTGGATCTGGCTCTGTGGAAGCAGCCTAAGAGTAAGGTATTTGCACATTTTCACTTCTAGGCATGAGCCAGAGGTGCAAAGCTTCACAACTGAGGTAGCAAAGGAAACCTCAGCCACAAGGCAGGTTTGATTTGAATCAGTTGACGGAGAGTTTCATGCCAACGTTTGTGTCAATGCCTCAAGCAATTTACAAACCCTTAGATGAAAGAATTTATTACAGTGATTTAATAAATAAAAACGTAATAAATGCAGTCAGCATTTTTTCACTATTTGACAAGTTAGGTTGGCAATAACAACTGTGTGGATGCAATACACTTTGGTTTTGTAATGGACCCGATTTAAAACTTCCTGTGAAATTCTGATTGAAATTGGAATTCTGCACTTGGCAGCAGGCAGATTCAGAATGGGTATGTCTAGACAGGCCAAGTTCAACTAGAAAAGATCCTGAGCAATCTTAATTAGATTTGAAGTTGGAGCAGAATTGGATGAAAAACCTCCAGAGGTCCATTGCAACCATTATCGTTTCAATGCTCTTAAGCGTACATAGTAGATTTGATCTAGCCACTTTAACAGAGGCACTTTACCAAGACCACTTACAAATAGTAATGGCTGAGGTCATTACCAAACCCAAATGCCTCCCTGGACTACCTGCTTTGGCCAAACACAAGTCACTGGCCAGCCTATGTGACAACTGGGTGAAATATAACGGATCCTTGAACAGGAGACAGGGTCAATGATCAGTTAGGCCCTCCTGGCCTTAACACATAATTAATAAAGACAGGATGAGACGAAGAGACACCAGGGAGAAAACACCCTTTGAAGTTTAGTTAGCGTTCTTCAAACTACAAGATTATTAGTCTTAGCCTGGAGAAGAGTCTGTGTGCCTCAGGGACCATCTCCTTTTTCCAGGCTGTCTAATTAAAGAGACCTACAAACAATCTTGCCTGTGTATTTCTGACCGTACAGTACAAGAGAAGCTGCTACGGAGAGGGAAAGTAACTGCAAACATCCCAGTGACAGCAGGCAGATTAGGCAGGAGGCCAGCTGAGCAAAGGGAGAAGGCAGCGGACCAGGCTCCCGGTCCCGGTGCCAGGGGTTACCTATATATTGTACATGGTAAACAACAAAGTCGTCACAGCTCCCTTCCTGCAAAAGCCCCGCGCAGCCTCCAAACAAGAGTTAAAGCAAGGAAAGCGAGCCATTTCCAGCAACCTCCACAAGTGTGTGCATCCCATAGCTCTTTGTCAGGTGCACACTTGGCCTTAACTCTGAGACATTCGTTGCTTTAACTGGGTGTGTTCGTTTTGACAAAAGTTAAGGAAGGGTCAGTCTTAGAGCAAAGATACTCATTGTAACTCCCCTAGTCTTTGTTAATGTATTAAATGTAGGAGGTCTGCTTTAATATCAGTCTGTGAAAAAATAAAAAGCAAAATCTTGCCACAATGCATAACTATTACGCCCTAAAAGAAGAAAATTGCTAAGTGCTTGTAAGACAAATAACACTTGCATTTCTTGCGTGGAGGAAACAAGGGGAAAAAGATGACATCCGAAGAGGGAGAGGATCAGACATCCTGTCTAATCTCCTGAAAAAGGGGAGTATGAGTAAGAATTGATTTTTATGCTGCTTGCTGCATGCTCCTGTAAGTCAATGCAGATCCCCACTTCTTGCTTCAGATCTGTTTCAGGAGAGATTTTGCACTCAGCAGGCAAAGTGTGCCAGCACTGGAGTGAGCAGTGTTATCGGGTGTTAGCTGCAGCACTCTGATACATCCTTGAGAACTAGCACATCATTAGGGATACTTTCACAATGGAATGTGTGGGTCTTAGGTCCATATGTCAGACAAAACTGAGGACCCTTTTAAGGAGGAATTAAAAAAACCTTAACAACACGTAACTTTCAATAACTATTCCTTTAAGTGCTCCTTTTGCACTTGATTTCAGTACTATTACTGAGATTCTCAAAAACCAGTTTTGATAAAGTGACTCTGTATGCTCTTCAGTAAAAAAAAAACCACCACCAAACCCAACACAAAACCAACAAAAAAACAACCAAAAAACCACTAACCAAACCCCCAAAAACCCCAAACAACCAAAAAAACCCAACCCACCACAAGATGTAGCTATTTGTTTGAAAAGTGCTCTGGAAAAGAAAGTAAGAGGGATCATATTTTGCAATGCAATGCTGGGTATTACAGATATAAAGTCTGATTCTCTCCTCTCTGCACCTTGGCAGTCATTGCCACCTCCCTGAATTAGCAGCAGTTTACACCTACTTGCACTGATATAAATGACAACACGAGAGCAAGGTGATAGAAAACAGGTCTTCGATGTATAGCCTCGGCCAAACACACCTGCAACCCTTTTAACAGAGCCAACTATATATTGCTCTGTGTCTAACTCTCTGTATATGACAATAATCCTAATGAGCTATATGGAACTACATACAACATAAATGCCATATTTTATATACTGGGCTTAAGAAGAGATTTGGTAATGACCAATATGTACACAAACAATAAAATGCCCCTGTTCACATGTTACATTCTAAGCACATTTTAAAATAAATTAGGATTTGTTCTCTGGCACAGCTGGAGCAGGACCTGCTCCCCCAGCAGCCGCCTTGATGAAGGAAACAGTAAGAGTTCACATGGACCAAGGACCTGGCAGCACAAGGTGTCCCAGCTCCTGGAGAGTGCTTCCGATGCCCACAGGCAAGTACCTGTCCTAGGAACACAGCCCAAGAACACACCACGGACAACTGCGAGACTAAATATGAAACACCCTCCCCACGTTGGCATGTGACCTCAGCAGTTACTATTTGTAAACTACATGTCTGAATAACCCCAGCTTTTCTAAGAAAGAAGTGACGCTATGGTTTGCTTTTTCACTGTGAGGTTGCTGAAAGCCTGAAGACCTGTGGTGCTCTCCAGCCTTCCTTACTTATGCTCCTAAAAATGAACTGGTGCAGTTCTCCCGTTCTCCTTGCCTCTATACACACCGGTTACCCCTGCTGGGACGTCAAGAGACCATCAACATCATATCTGAGGCTTCTCCACTCATGGAAATGTTTGTGGTTAACAACTCTAGACCTTTTTCCGGATTATCAAGTTTCACTCCAGAGATAACTGGAAATACTTAATTCAGAATAACTTCATAAGGGCCTGTCTTACAGAATACCTATTCAGATTATTTTCCTGTATCAGCCCTGTGTAAAGAAGCCGATTCCGTAATATTGCCAAGAGTGTAAAAGGAAGCCTGCTTCCAGAAGAGTCACCTGAGTATTCACAATATACCAGCTACTTTGCGCCAACTTCCACGTGGATTGCTTTCCATCCATAATCTATCTATCTGCCTCATAACCAGTAAGCCAGTACAGTGGGGTCTCCCTTGAATACCTTTGCCGAGAGCACATTAAGCTCTTAGTGAAGAATAAAAATTAATTTCAAACCAAAGCCCAACTCATGACCTGTTGCTGATACACGGGTGGGGGTGGGGGAGAAGTCCTTGCTGAAACACCGTTCCACTTTAGGATGAACCGCCTTAAATGTCCTAAATGAACAATGCTTTTTCATTCTTAAATAATCCCCAAACTGCATTCTTATAGATCTATCCTATTACTCATGCTTCTGCTTCTCAGAAATTATGCACCATACCTGACTTTTATCCAGATTCTCTGGTATCTGCTGCTGCACATCTAATACCATTTGCTGCTCAGGCTAACAGTAACCTTAGACTGAAGCAAGTATCAATACATACCACTTCAGATAACAGAATTTCACGTTAATCTCGGCTGCTGTGTCTAGAGTTAAAACAGGAGTGGCTGGTGTTCAGGAGGCTCTGGTTTGGGAGTTATAGGTGCACGTGGAAGGTGGACTGGAAAGGGAAGGAAGCTTGTTTACACAACTGGTGACAATTTCTTGGCTGTCAGTGGCTGCTTTTTTTGAAATTCCTATACCAAAAAGTGAAAGAGGGGGGATGGCAAGGCTGGTCCTCAGAAAATGCAGTTCCTCAAAAGCTATTCCACGTCAAGAGGGGCAGCTTCTCCTCCTGCCTCTGTACTGAGGGACCAGACCCCACCATCCACAAACTACCTCCTCCTCCTAAGGCAGGTGCGTTTCAGTGATGCCTGAGAGGAGGAAAAGCCACAGGCTTTTTCAGGACAAGAAGCACTGGACACATGTAAAGTGGGAAAGGAAGGCTGCCTGAAGCATGAAGTGGAGAAATTTGGGGTTTTATTTTCTTGTGATTAGAAACAGGAGGTAAGAGAGGGGACCCGTAGTCTTTACCTACTAACCTTCAAGCACACTATAGTAGCCACCAGACACACACACACAAAAAACCACAACCAAGACGTCCCAGGCCTTCCTTGCTATTTGAACTTCTGCCTTATCCCTCTGAAGCCTCACATCCCTGCTGACAATCAACCCCTCTTCCTTGACTCATCCTGGCTTCTTCCTTTTCACCTCTGTGGATCAGCTGGTGGAGTGTGGTCAACAGGTCAAGGGAGGCAATCCTCCCCCTCTACTCTGCCCTGGTGAGACCCCACCTGGAGTACTGTGTCCAGTTCTGGGCTCCCCAGTTCAAGAAAGATGAGGAACTCCTAGAAAGAGTCCAGAGGAGAGCAACTAGGATGATTAAGGGACTGGAGCATCTCCCCTACGAGGAAAGGCTGAGAGAGTTGGGCTGTTAAGCCTGAGGAAGAGAAGACTGAGAGGGGACCTCATCAATACATACAAATATCTTAAGGATGGAAGTCAAGAGGATGGAGCCAGACTCTTTGCAGTGATGTCCAGCGACAGGACAAGGGGCAATGGGTACAAACTGAGACATAAGAGGTTTCAGTTGAATATGAGGAAAAACTTCTTTACTCGGAGGGTGACGGAGCACTGGAACAGGCTGCCCAGGGGGGTTGTGGAGTCTCCTTCTCTGGAGATATTCAAAGCCCGCCTGGATGAAGTCCTGCGTAACATGCTCTAGGTGAACCTGCTTTAGCAGGGGAGTTGGACCAGATGATCTCCCGAGGTTCCTTCCAACCCTTGCAATTCTGTGATTCTGTAACACCACACCCATCTCAGTTTTGTCCCCTCTTGAGCCCTGTCACAGACTGCACCCTATTTCTCCTTCCTGACTCCCACCCTTCCTTGTCACCCTTTGTCTCTTTAAAGCTCCCTTTGGCTTTGGCCCCCAGTTTTAAAGCTATGTCTACACTGTAAGGTAGAGATATCCAATTTATTTTTAACAGGCAAACTCAAACACCAGTAAGTCTGATCTAGGCTCCACGGAGCAAGACATGGGCACTTCTGGTGCCCCCCCAGTTCCAAGAAAGCTCTGTCTGTTTTACGCTGCAGCCCAGCACATCTATGGATTTCTCATCCCCCTCTAATGGCTCCTCATTCTCCTCTGTCTCTTGCCTCCTGTCTGCCAGAGCTCTTCAAAGCACTATCCTGGGTCTCATCTTCTGTATCTTATCCTCAGGGAGCCTCCTCTCTTCACACCGATATAACTATTACCTTTAGGTAAATGGCTCGCAAATCTACATCTCAATACCAAACTGATCTCCCTCAGTTTAGCCCTACACATCTAATAACACTTCTGATCTGCTGCCCTGGAAGGATGCCTATTTGTCTAATGCTAAACTTCGCAATTATTACCAAACAGCTTCTATTTTTCCTTTTACGTTATTTCCTTTTCTCCGCTGCTGTTAGCAGCAATATCCTTCCCATTTCTAAAACTTCAATTTTTACCACGTCTGCCTACCAGTGTGTCCTGGTTTCAGCTGGGATAGAGTTAATTTTCTTCACAGAAGCTAGCATAGTGCTGTGCTTTGGATTTAGTGCTAGAAGAATGTTGATAATACGCTGATGTTTTTAGTTGTTGCCAAGTAGTGCTCAGACTGCTCAAGGACTTTTTGAGCTTCTCCTGCTCGGCCAGGTGCATAACAAGCTGGGAGTACAGCACAGCTAGGACCCAAACTGTCCAAAGAGCTATTCCATACCATATAACGTCATGCCCGGGGGGGGTTTGGTGGGTCGGTCGGTCGCGGGGGGAGTGATCGCTGCTCGGGTACTGATCGCTGCTCGGGACGGGCTGGGCATCGGTCGGCGGGTGGTGAGCAATTGCATTGTGCATCATTCATTTTGTATATTCTGTATATTTTGTTATCATTCTCATTATTACTATTATTATTATTTTCTCTTATTAAACTGTCTTTATCTCAGCCCTCGGCTCTAACCTTTTTTCCCCTTCCCGATTCTCTCCCCCATCCCACTGAGGGAGGGGGGGGGAGTGAGCGAGCGGCTGCGTGGTGCTTACTTGCCAGCCGGGTTAAACCACGACACAGTGCTGGAATATTTCCTGCCTTTCAGTTCCTCCCCCACAACAAAACAAATAAATCCAGACAACACGCTTGTCCACATCTTGGTCATCTTGACCTACTACAAATATTTCCCTCTTGAGCTCTTCACTGCTCCTGTCTTTCTGGACCTGCGATGAACTGAATGATGAATACGCATCATGCTCCCAGGACCCAGTGCACTTAGATATAGCAAGGTAATCAGTCCACAGCAACTTTAACTACATTAAAATAAAATGTAACAGCAGTAACAAAAATAGTTGTTCCGTATCCTCTGTGACTTCCCTTCCCTTACTGTTGAATTTCCATTTCCTGCCTGTTATCCGTAAATTCTACACCAAGGGTCGGGCAAGAGGTCTCACATGCTGGTTCCTCGCAGTGCCCATGCTGAACATGCCCTCAAAGTGACATTAAAAAAAAAAAAGACAAGGCAACTTGAACTTGCGCTGAAATCTCGCCTTCAAATTTGTGCCTAACTCGCACTCCTGTTCCTAGATACCAGTTTCACAAACCTTTTCACAACGTTTTGATGTAACTGGCTGGTGTGCTCAGAAGAGGGGGCAGAGAGCAGAATCACAAACAAACCTCATTTCCTTAGAATGAGAGTGAAGAAATTATTTACTTACACATTTACATAATTTACTTTCACATGTATTTCCTCCTGTTTATTTCCAGTTAAAACAATTCCAGTGAAAGAGGCAACAAATACTACATTTAAACTACCTTCTTTATATTTCAGACCTAGCTATCCTTCGAGAGGCATGAAACAGGGGGAGGAACGAAATGAAGGCTACTGATTCAGGAGCCCCCGCTGCTCCAGAAAGCTGATGCGCACCCCTTTGCTCGCCGCGTGTTCTCTGCTTTCTTCACCAACCAGGCTACAAACCACTTCGAGGGGCCGCTGCCGCTCTGCCAACACTAGCCAACCAAGCCTGCCGAGGGCAGCTTTCTAGCACAGAAGCTAAGGGGCCGGTGCTTACACCAGGAAACTCTCCTAGCCCTCGACCCACCGTGACCAAAGCTGCCGCTTGGCAGCCGTCCCTGGAGCACCGCAACCGCCGCTCTCCGCAGCAGGGCTGCCTGGCGCTGGCCCTGGCGCATTTAACGTTACAGGCAGCTTAACAACGCGTTCCAGTCTCCACAAATGTATAGATTAATGCAGGTGTCTTTACCCAAGCAAAGACTGCAGACTGCAGTTCTACGCCCGAGATGGATTTTGTTAAAACTCCAGCTTTCAACTGTTAAATACACGCCTTTCTGCTTAGACATAAACATTGTTCTAAGTGTAAGTAACATCTGAAAGTGGGATCTATTTTCTTGCTATTCAGCTAAATCTCATTCATGCCCAGCGTTCATTATGTGTAGCAGCATCATCCAAGAAAAAAAAAATCATGTGTTTGCCTACATTTTAATTGGTTTAGTAGCTACAATTTGGAACAAATTTGCAAGAATGACAGTTTATTTGTAAAATATTTTCCATACTGGGGTTTTTTTTTTTGCATATGATAAACAGTTGGACTAGATGATCATTGTAGGTCCCTTCCAAGTGAACTATTCTATTCTATTTTCTCTTCTATTTTAACACTCAGGAGAAGTATTAAAATGTTATAACTAAATTTTGAAAATAAATGACATGATGCATTAAATACTCTGGATCTGGTCCTCCTCTGTTCTAGGGTTGTTCCCTGCAGCAAGACAATAAAAATGCTCCTTTATCAGAGTAACAAGAACTTGGCTTTGCTGTAAACAAAAGTCAGAGCTGGAGAACAAGAACTGCAGAGGAAAACTATTTTAAAGATTTTTATTTAACTTCATGAGGCTGAGGATCTTCATTTAACCTATAGCTGAAGTGCACAGTTGAATCAGATGAAAACTGAAAAAAAGACTTGTATGTGTTTGTAGGATGGGAGCAGGGAATTTAAGGAAAATAAAATGGCACTAAGATTTATAAGTGTTTGCACTGTGAACATAAGCACCTACGAATACAAGCAAATCTTAATATAGGGTTTGAATATGTATCTCTAGCCCTGATGGGCAGGAATACAAAGCCAGGAAATGCTGTAGGTGATGTCTGTGTAAAACCCTGCATCAATTGCCTGTATCAGTTCAAAAACACGACTACATTTAAATTAGTGCCAGTTTGTGAGCAGGCCTTTGAGTGAAAGCCACTTGCATTTTATGGAGAAAACCAAAAAGGACCCCGATTTCTGTGCCCGATTCTCCACAGACTTGCACCCAGGTGGCTCCCCATGCACTTGCATGGCGCAGGTATACTGTTATCACTATAGAATCGCTCAGGATTATAACTACTTGCAACTCCTTGTGTGACTAGAAATATATTCCTAAAATGAAAAATACTGGGGGGAAAAGAAAGCAAGCATCCAGAAGCCAATCCTCATACGTGCCATTTTCCCCTCTTGCTTTTCTTTCCCCACCCCAGCCTTGGGGGCACTGTTTAGCTGCCCCAAGCTGGGCACACCAAAACAGGCCAACTCATTTCAACCAGTCCCTCTAAACTCCTGGCCTCAACTTTCTATTTTCCATAGAGTATAATTCTTGTAAAAATACCTTGACTGCCCTTCATTTTCTCTTCTTATCATTCTGCCAATATAATAGCCTGAAGAGTTCGGTGGTTTTCAAGTCATTTTCCAGTGGCCTTTTCCCCTTTTCACGCATAAAAGGCTGCCCCTTCGTTTCTCCGCTTTATTTTTCTCTCACCTATTTGTGAACAATCACTTCTGCTTCAGTCAAGCATATAGAAACAAGCACTGAGCCAAGACATATTTGCCTTGGGTCAGGCAAACAGGGCTCATGTGGCCCACCCTTAGCCAGGGGCAGGATGAAAGGCCAACCAGCCCTCCTCACGGTTTGGTGACATCTGAGCTAATCCTCCCTTCGTTTGGGAACAATTACAGAGAGTCACCTGAAAGCGTCTACAAATAAACCTCTTTCCAAAAAGCTAAGAGAGGGTGCTGCTTCACCCCCAGCACTTATGACCCATTTTCTGCTGTCACTTACACTGGTGGGAGCCCAGGGGGCTTTCACAGAGGGAAATCATTTAGGACTTTCTCCGGGTGCACGAACTTGGCTTCCTTGTGGCTAATCCAGATGAGACAGCAGTTCATGCGTGGGTTTTTTTCCTTAAATAAAGAATGAGACAGTTGTGTGTTTTCACTTTCGCTCTGTTTATAGGGGTAAAATTCACCTTTCTTTCATGCTGCTTTTTGCCAGATCGGCACAATGCATAACAGTTAATCGAAATCTTCCTAAAGGCCTCAACTGGTGGCTAAATCCTATGGAAAAGTAATTTTAAGAATAGACAAAACTATTGTTTATAGAGGTATATAGTTTATAAAGTTTTATACCATTTATAGAGGCAACATCTACCCGGACAGTAAAGATGGAAATGAACATGGCCTCGAAGCTACTTTTAATGGCAATGGAATAAATCAGTTTTAGTCATATAAGGCTGTCCAAGTAAGCTTTCCTGTTAGTCTACACAAAAGCATGAAGCAGGCCCTAGCCCCACTATTCTGCATAGGACGTCCGCTCATCGGAGCAGTTCACTGCAAACTTCAGCTTGGTTCAGCTCGGAGGCTGTAGGTGTCAGATGGAAAAAGAGAAAGCAGAGTGAAATTTTCTTACCCAAATCCTTTTCCAGCCTACAGCCAAAAGATACCGTTGACTTGATCATCTTAAAGGTCTTTTCCAACCTAAATGATTCTGTGATTTGGTATCCAGCGTACAGTGGGCCGAAGGCAAGAAGTCCACATTTGAGTCAAAAGGAAGCTCTCACAAGCCCTGTGCTCCAATGCTAAATCCTACCTAGAGCTCAAGTAACTCTTCATTTATTTATTAAAGTTCATTTATATAAAGTTCATTTATTATTATCCAGGGCATGTTGTTGCCCCCGTGGGGCAAAGCCTGCCATAAGCAGCTATTTTCCCATCTTGTAGTGAGTTACAGTGCAGGAAAGGCAGAGATGATACTAGGGGAGAGGAGAGATGGTCAGAAGACGTAACTGGGTCATTGCACTTTCCCTCATCTGGGGACACTCATTTTCCAACAACCGAGGCAGCGCTGTGGTGGTGGCCGTGCAGGCGGCCAGGGTGGCACTGGGGTGGCTGGGGGTTCCTCCATGCCAGGTGATGCTCGAGAGGAGATCCTGCCTCAGGGGACTACAGCTGGGAGGGGGTGTAAGCAGCACCTCCAGTTTAACAGAGGAGACCTGCACAACTTCAAGTCTATTGAGACTTCACTAGTAGAGTTCACACAACACATTTTGTTCTGGTCTAAGTGGCAGGAGAGAGGCCGGATCTTAAGCTGGACAAGAGGCTGAAGCCCTTTTTTCATCAGAAGAAAAGCGTTCATCATATCAAATGAGTCAGCTCTTCCTCTCACATTAAAGGCCACCTTCAAGGCTGAGGCCTTATAGTTTAAATCTCTTAGCTAAAATCTAGCTTGTCACCTGCACCCTTGCCACAGGAAGAACGTGCTGCCTTGACAACAACCGCAGCTGCAAGAGACCCAGATGAAGTTGTGCAAGCAAACAGCTGGGCACTGGCAGGCCCTTTCTTCACCCCTGGAGATGAGGACATTGGACCAGTGTCGGGGCTCTGCAGGTCTGCCACCGCTCTGGGATGGGAGCATAACTCTGTAGCTTCTCTCTTCAGTCAAAATAGAAAGCAACCAACACTCCATGGGTGAGTGGTGGGGAGAAGAAAAGTCCTCTGTACAAACACTATTACAGTTGCTGATGTTGCAACCATCACCTAGATAACAGCAATGAATACACTAAAAGTCTGGAGATAGGGAAAAAGTTGTTCTGATGATCAGCTACTGTAGCATTTGGTTTCAGCTGTTCTGAGAAGAGAAAAGAAGCTGTATCTCTTGACAACATCAAATAGGGTATCGCTTAAGAACATCTGCCTCATGTTAAGGAGACCCAGAAAAGTATTTTAAAATTAAACCAAAAGATGGTTAAAGTTCCATCTCAAAACGTTCCCTAGCCTTTATTTTTTCTTTCAAGCCAAATAACCTTATTTGAAAGAAAATTCACTACTTCTTCCTGTTCCATCAAAGGAATCAGGAAAAAAAAAAAAAAAAAAAAAAGGAGGAAAATAAAAGGAGATAAATAAGATCAAAATCTCATCTTACTGCAAAATGGCTTTAGCAGACTAGACAGAGCACCCCTCATTTAAACAACTACTTTTTTACCTTGTAGTAACATTGCCAGAATTTGCCAATGGTGATTCCTTTTAAGTTGTTCGAAGGTTAGAAGTTGTGTAATACACTTTTTGTAGTACAAATAAAACTTTAAGTCATATAGTCAAATATACAGGATAAAACTCTTAATTTTCTCTTCTACAATTCTCAGACCAAAAGCATACACCTTCTCCTGTCTTTCACACTGTTTCATTGTCTAGGTTATCATTTGGTAAATAGGCTCCAAATTGGTAAAACATTACATAGAAAATTCTAGTATGGAACCGGGTACCTAATTTATATTGCAAACATAGCAATTTATACAGCACATTACACGCCCCAAACAGGTAAATTCAGGCACAAAATGACCATGTGTATATCTATATGCAATAAAAAAAAAAAAATCTGGATTTAAGATTAGAGTATTTCATTTGGCAGGAAGAGACTGAGGCTCGCCACATTTTTCATTCCTCTAGAAACAGGATGTTATTTTTGTCCCTTGCAATATAAATGAGCTTAGTGTGCCCAACATGTGAAATACCTTTTGGACAGAACTGACTTTATTAAACTAAAAGATAGATGGATGGAACCATCGAGTTCATAACCATACGACTGCTTTTGACTTCTCTCCAGAGCACACAGTACTTAGGAAAAGAATGCAAACTGCAAATTAAACCCTCAGTTATCCTCAGCAACCTGACAGTCTGGCCCAAGAAATACTGCTAAGTCTGGCAGAGTGGGAGGGCGATGTGTGCATTGCACAGAGGTGTGAGGAACGCGGCCCACCCCGGCTCATCTTGCAGGGCACAGCTGGTGAACTGTACACAAAGAGGGGAAACAAGCGGGTTTGAGGGGAGGAGGTGAGAAGGGGCCTGAAGGAAAAATGGGAGATATGTTTTTGCTTTCCTTCATATCCTGCTGCTGTTTCAGCCAAGGAGCTTTCATTGTCAGCTTATATGAAAAGTGTTTGCTACCCAAACATTTTTCGGACAGCAGAATCAATCTCCCCAATTAATATAATTGGAACTGGGAGTGCTATTGAGTCTCTTCAAGCGTTCTTCATCACCGTCCTTTAAACACTCCCTTCTTGCATTTTCAGTCTGCCGCACCTTCCTACAGGGCACCTGGCAATAATTAGTTGGAAGGAAAGATGCTCTACCAAGAAGATAGGGACAGACACCAATAAAGCTTCTGCTAAGCTTTTGCACCCTCCCTATCTCTGTGTCACTCCTCTTCCACTTGTCTACACCCTTGCTCTCCCTCCTTCCGTGCCATTTAGCTTGTGTGTGGAGCATCGAAAACTTGGATACCTTCACCAAGGCTCTTTAGCTTGTTCTCGTTTCCCTCTAACAGCAGCAGCAGGAGTCCCAGAATCTGACACAGAACTTCCCTAGTCTGAAAACATTGCCTGAATAATTAAAATTTTTTCTCCTCTAACTTCTGAGAGTCCCTTCCCACCACATTAGGCCTGTGGTATGCAGGTGGACACGAGTTCCCTCTCAAATTTACAGTGAAATGAAAGGATCATCCCAAGCCCTCCAAGAAAAAGACAAGGGTGTTAATTCTCAGTGTTCACAATCAGGATGCTACGAAGAACTGAGAAGGCTGATGAGCATGTTCCTAGAGCTAGGGCCACATCATTCCAAACCTTTCCAGGCCGCCGTATGACTTAAGAACACTGCAGGGAAGGCAGGGAGCAATTCCACCACCATGGGAGACAACTACTCCCGCAAAACCACAGTGAAGACACAGCTTGACAGGCAAAAATGCTATTCTACTGGAAGAACTTATTCTTTTGGGGGAAAATCTATCAGCAGAAGAATTATTCTGCCTGTATAAGCATTTGAAGTGAGGAGGAAGGTCCTTGACAAGGATGGAGGCAGTGGGTCTCCTGCCAGAGCAGACTGGCTGACAGTAGATGCCTCCGCTATTCCCCCGTATGAAGCACAGCTCAGACACAGGGAGAAATGACTTTGGATGATGTAATTCAAGTCTGAGTAGCTCTGTCTGAAAGCACAAGTGTTTTGTTTAACTGTAATATAAATTGCTTACGTTTTTCAGCTGCCCACATCTTTGGCTTAGAGAAACAACGGCTGGCTGCTCCGAACCGGTTCTTACAAAGGCACAGGAAGGCAAACTTTTGGAAGCAATCGCTGTAAAGTCAAAGCAAAACCACAATCTTAACTTCACTGCTGGCTTGCGAAAGGAATAAAAACGGTTCAATTCTAACAGCTTTCCAACACTTGGGTACTCAGTTTCGACACCAGCATTTCTCTCTATTATTTTTTTAATTTCTTAATATCATCGTACTCATAGATTTGCGTAAGATAAGGTATTTTATACTATAAGCAGGTTGTAAGTGCAGAGTAGTCTACACTCCAGATCTACTGGTGGAGATTGAGACACCTCTATATAAATCAAGGGATCGGTTTTAATAAAGTAATACTCTCTTCCCTTAATTCATTGATCTGACAGTCTTGATTCAACAGGCAAGTTTAGATTAATGGAATAGCTGCAATGAACCAAATACATATTTGCAGGATTATGGCAAAAATTAGAGTATAAAACAGCATAAGGGTGTAAAATAAATAGGAAAAGGTTAAGAGAGAAGCAAGGTAGCAAAGTCTGAGAATGCAATCTGCACATTACAATGACTTTTAAGAGGATCAAAATGAGCAAGTAATATATAAATTATCACAACCGAAAGTCAAGGTATTTCTCATCCTAACCCAAAGGTTACTGTATGTGAAAATCAGTTTAATACTGTATTACAGTCAATCATGAAACCCACTTGTTTAAAAAACATGTTGGACAAACTAATCAGACTTTCTACATACTCTGGCATACAGGCTTTTTTATTGAAATAGTTGAAAGAAGAATACTTCGGATTTTGGTGTTTTTTATCTCTATTTGAAATGTACTTCAGTTTTCCTTTTTTTTAGAGCCTGGGATATTTTTTGTTTAACAAGCTTAAAAAAAAAGTGATAAACAAGAATTAATCTAAAGGGATAACACATATTGCTGGGTTTCATTCTCAGGTGACACAAATAAACACAGTTGTATTGATTTTAATGAGTTACACACTCCTACAGCACTTAAAGGTCTGGCTTCTTTTCTTGCTGCCTTGTTGCTGCCATTTTTTGCAATCAGTTTCGGTTTGGGACTTTTTTTTTTTTTTTTATCTGAACTGCTTAAATATTCAGATATGATCAAGTATGTGAGAAACCCAACTTTTTGATTTTATATCCTCAAGTTTTTCTTTGAGCTGTAAACTTTGACAGCCCTGTGAAATCAGCATCCAAAAGTTTTCGCAGTCCTCTTGGTTCTTTAAGACTGCACACTTAATTAGTGTATTCTGTGGTCCTCTAACCTGAGAGAGAGAGAGAACAACAAAATACTAGATTATTTAGTACTCAGTAACAACAAAACAAATTTTAAAAAATAGCAAATACCTTGGCTAAATGCCAGGAGATGTGTTAGAAACATACTTAGGACTGAGAATACCCTAAAATACACTAAACTTGTCTTCGAAAACAGGGAAAATCTGTTTATTCATCCCCCCATTTTTTTGATCACCATCCTCCTACTCAGGGGGAAGCAGCTTGTATGCCTCTTTTTTTCTTATGGATCATGACCCTTCAGGAATTACCGAAAAGGGCTCCCATGTTAGTTAGATCTGCTTCCCCTGAGATCAGCCTGCAAAGTGGAAATCTGCCCGGCTGCCTGCCAAGAACAATTTTACCCTCGTCTTCCTTCCCTCTCTCCAGTACCCGGGTTAGATATCTGGAACCCAGTAGCTAAATCCCAGTCTCCTACACTGGGTGAAATTTCCTTCTGTTCTTAGTAGCTTCTAGACTCGGTGTCTGATAAAGGAGATCTCCAGGTGGCGTTATCTGGAGCAGTAACACAAAATAGCATGAGGGACAGGGCATCTGCAAGGTGTACAAGCCAAATGCGTATGGAAGCGATACATATATGAAACAGGGCTGAAATGACAGTCAATGGTAAATTGAGGAATTTGATTTGTATCCCCAGACAAAATGCTCCGTAGTTCATTGAAACCTTCTCCCACGTTGTCTGCTTTGCTTCTAAGGGCATCTCAAACACTGACTGAAATCTAACATATTACTGCTACAGAAGTGGCTCTCAAACGTAACCATATCACTAAGAAACTGATTCAGTTCTTTGCAATTTTGTTACGTTTCTGTACATCATGCTGTATAACCCTGTGAACAGAGGGCAAATACCTAAAAGAAATATGCAGAGTAAGAATTGAGCTAAATTGAGATACAGGTATTTTTCCTCAGAAGTCTCCATTCCTCTCTAGGATTACTGAAACTAAATCTCCCTCAACACCACTCAAAAAAGCCCCAGCCCCACAATCCAATGTAGGAGATGCAGATGATGCAAGATTATGGGATTAGGATGTTTTCTCTAATTCTTTCTTGATTGGTAATGTGTGTACACTGTTATTCACCGCAAACTATTCGGTGGCCTAGTTAAAAATAGCAGTTTCACTCCTTTTTCCCAGCAGGGAGGTGTTCACACCATAGCTGGCACTAACAGGCCGTCTTGTTAGGGAGACCAAGGGCAGAGCAAGCAAAGCATCTGAAACATTGACCTGGATAGGTTTTTTTAGTCCCTTTGGATTGGAACAGAAAAAAATACCACTAAACCAGATGGAGGCTGCGTCACATGTGGAAGCCTTTTTGTAGGTAAGTTCTGAGCACACGAAGTTTCATTCTTCCTCATCTTTCACAGACCACTCACAGCTATCCCACAAAAAATGAGATCTATGGGAGAAACAGACATTTTAAGAAAACAGATGCTTAAACATAGACTGGTATTATCTGAGCTATTTTTTTAAGTGCTTAACCATGCAAAGCCTTGCAGTAGACACAGCCCCAGACATTTATATTGCATATTTTTCTCAGTTGTATAATTAATTTACTGCAATAAATCAGATTATTTTCCACATTCAAAAACAACACCCGAAGCAAACATAACATTTGAAGCATACCAGATAATTACAGGACAGAGGAATAGACTCGAGGTACTTAGCGTCGCGAGACAATTTGCAGCATGGCACTTGATGTCCAGGGATGTCCACTTAAAAGCAAAATAAAGTTTTGGTCAGTATTTCTTTTTTCCTTCCAGTAGCTGGGAAACAAAGCCCCAAACAAATGACAAGTAAACATTCAGCCACAGGAAGCCATTAACAACAGTGGGCACCAATTAGGACCCAGCAGGTATCCTTTACACCGCCTGGTGCTCTAGCTCCTCCTCAAATACTTTGGCATAACACTCACAAACTCAGGCTTAGGAAACAACAGGCTGTTTCATTTACTCAGCAATTTGTAGCCACATATTCCTGCTGATAGGCCCATAAACCTGTTTGTAGTTGTCTTCTGTTTCCCTTCAAGTTTGTGTCATTAGAAACTACAATTACTGTCTGTCCAAAGAGAATACTTTTCAGGAAAGAAAATAAAATTGAGATACTGTGATCCCTTTCCTCTTTGTCTCTCTCTCCTTTTCAACTTCTCTTTTGGAGGAGAATGCACAGCACAATGGCTGATGTCAGGAAAATCAGCTTGTGGAGAAAATATTTTCGACTTCTCAGGTTTTGCAACAAGGACATTATTTTTCCAAAGCACAGCCTTTTTGCTAGAACAGAGTGAAAAGCATACTGGTCTTAAAATTAAGCCAAGGACTTAAAAAATTAATAAAGAACCACATAAAAAAATATTCTACTTCAGCCCAAACCATGCCACAAAATATACACAATTCTGAGATCCTTGTATCAACTGTAAGATATTTTGTGTCTGCTATCCAAAGAACCTCAATAAATTATCCAGGCCTTTTAAAGTCAATCACAGATTCTGTCTCACATTATCAGGGTAAAAGTACAAAGTTTTATTAAAACGTGACACAAACTAGATTCTTATTTCTGTGTCTTAAGACTGTAAAATAATAATAAAAAAGTTGGAATATCCCAAACCAAGATTTTGCCACTTTGCCACTGTCTTGCCAAAACAAAGAATTACTTTTGCATATTATACCACTGCAAAAATCAGAGGCAAGCCAGAATCCAGCCCAGAGAACCGAGAGCTCTTTCCAGTGTGCGTCACGATACAACGCGATATGGGTGGAACAGTCCACTCGGCTCCACTAAATCAACCTTGCCGTTCCAACCACCAACAGCCGAGGTGCTCTCATGTGTCGCTTCTGCTTCCACCATCGCTGCCGGATGAAAGTCAACCAAAACATCATCAGCTGATGTTTGATCATTTCTTGATGCTTTCGGCATCACAAGAAAATAAGGAAAGCAGAACATGACCATGCTAATTCAGAGCTCTCCATGTTGTCAGGTTAGACTCCCTGCCTTCAAGGCACACTTCTAATTTTCCTTCATTTTTAATAATTTTGCAGGTTTTCCCCCACTGTCTTTGCCATTTAAAAAAACAAAACCAAAGCAAACATCAGCAGGTCAGTGAGTTAGTTTCCAGTGGGACTTTGTGTTAAATCCCCACCGGCTGCAGGCACAGGTGAGCCCAGCTGGCCAGCCTCCAGCTCCCTCACACCGCCCCTGCCGATCGCTCTTACCAGAGCTCCCAACTCCTGCTCCTCCGACAGCCTGCCAGAGCCCTTCAGGTCCCGTCTCTGCATGCAGCAACCCCCACGCCCGGCACTGAAAAACACTGACAGCGGGGTAAAACTCTGCAACGGAGTTCCCAGGGCACCTGCCTGATGAGTTCTAAAGAAAGCCTTAAGCCTCATGACATGCATCTCGGTACTGCCACACAGGTGTGCGGTACAGAGGTGTCCTTATAGCTCCCAGGTATTGGCAGCCTAGAATTCAGAAAGGTAATTCAGAAAAATCCCACTGTCCCCATGTATATCCACAGCTCATCCGGCCAGTGCTCATGTCACGGGGAGTGGCTGGCAACCACCGACTGCTGCGGCCGCACTGAGTTCTCACTGCTGCTTCTTTGCAGCTCAGTGCTTCAAGGAGACCACGTAGCCACCAAGGTATGGAAATTCAGTGCCTGGCCTGTTCCTCTCGGCTCAGCCGGAACCAAGTGCTGAAGGGTCTGCACTGCTGTTGCCTGGCATGCTGGCGGACAGGGGTGCTGCAAAACTGAGCTTCCTCAGCAATACAGAAACGTGCTGCATTTGGGGAAACCTCGGCAGAGGCAGCTTGCCCAGACCTGTCACAGAATTGAATGGAGCTGGGCTCTGTTGGCACGCAGCTCCATGAACACGTCCAAGCTCAGACATCCTCCTCCGTAGCCAAAAGGATACAGCTATGGAGGACACTGACCGAGTCTCCATTATGAGGATTATTTATTCCGTTTGAGATTAGTGTAGACTGGCCTTTCCCCTGTACCAAACTGGTGGGAATTTTACTCATTACAGTGAGAGCTGCCCTGTTCCTCTGCAGGAAGGGAATGACTGTGCCTGAGTAACTGTATCTGCATATGCACATTTCAGTTTTGTCACACTATTTCTCAGAAAGAAGTTTGGTTCACAAAATTATATGCTTAAGAACCGATCACTTAAGTGTGCACAAATCCATACACAAAACACCAACTAATACGAAAGGTGGTATTACTTGTACAACTTATGTGCATATATATATAAAAGCAACCCTTTCAGCACTAAGAAAACCTCTTTGAAAACTACAATTTACACACTGAGATCAAAAGAGGTAGTCTCCCGGGTCTATAGGCACCTACAAATCAGGTGGCTCGTCAAAGCCAGTCATCTAGGCTCCTTCTGTAGTCAAGCAAGAGAGATAAGTGCCTCCAGATTGCTATTTATCCCATTCTAGGATAGGTGAGTAAACCAGGTGAGATGAATCCCCCTGGCATTGCTATCGGCCATAGGGGGGAGGAGGTGTCTTAGATGACTAGCTTAGGAGAGAGAACTTTTAGCAGCTAAAGTTAAGAGGAATCCCATGCTACGAGATTAGGGAGAGTTATGTAGACTCACACGCTTGTGAAAAATTCACATTATATTTGGGCTCATGAAGAAAGTCAAACTTGAAATTCCCCATGAAAATAAATCATCCCACAGTCTCCACCATTCAAGCTGTAGGTCACTGGTTGTATTGCAGTCAGAAGGTTTGGGTTTTTTTTCACATGTTTTCCTAAAGAAATAAGGATCACACTGTTCTGCTTTCCCAGGCAAATGAGGTTCACATTCTGGGTGTTAAGAAATTATTTGCTCCAGACTCATTAGCTGATTTTATTTAAATATGACATAGATATATAAAAAAATTCTTACACATTTTGTGGGAGCACGTTACCAAGTAAAGGAGAGATCTGTCAGTGCTGGGGAAAGGGGAAAGGTGGGAACGTGGCATCACCCCAGAGACGAAGCTGTAAGAGCCATCCTGAGGCACAAACCCAGAGGAGGAACTTGTTTAGCTCACTGCTCTCATTCATCCAACACCACGGTGTCAATTAGAGACAACAGTTTTTCACATCAGTTGTTCATCAGCAGTGCAAGTTTCTGTTTAGGCTTTAGCACAATATTCACACAAACAGCAAGAAGAGCTTTTGCTAGTAGTAGCTCTCATCAGTACCTCCTGCACTGCTAAACCAGATAGCGTTGTTTCTTCTTCTCCGTGCTAGCTAAGCATATGCTAGTGTTTACTCCTTATAAATATAGGTAAGCCTGCACAAACAAAAACCTCAGAATGAAAAACTTCTCAGATCAACTGGACGCTGACTTTCTTCTACTTTTTTTAGTTTGCAAGTTGCTTTAAACCACTAAATATTTACTGTAAATAGGGAACAATATCGAATTCTTGGATGAGATTTGCACCTGGCATTCTTGCAAGGCTAGCTGTCAAAGGAACTGAAAAATTCAGGTAACATACATAATCTTCAGTCACCAGGCGCCCAGTTTCTCCCTGCGTAGGAAAGGCAACGTGCTACTTCACAAGCCCTGAATAAAGACAGAAATAGGTTGAGAAAGGAGCAGACAGTGCATTTACTGTTTTTCTCTGTTCATTTCCTACCGTCTTCCTCTTTAGGATTTTCCCTTCTCATGAGGAGAGAGCATAAAAATGGGATTAAGTAAGCACCTGATTGAAGGTGGCTATAAATTCCAGAAGTCAAAGCCTGGTCTCAGAAAGCAACGTAAAACGCAGACGTGAGATTTGCCTTTCACTTCGTTGCTGTGGCCGGTTGAAAAGATTCACAGATACCTCCCAGCACCATATTGATATTTAGGTGTTAATAAGTAACTGTCATGGTCACAAATGAAACATCAGCCTACACACAGTATTTCACATTTCATGTTTCTTTAAATACAGCTATAATCCTGTCATGCTAATAATCCTGCTGAAGTCCAAAATGGTTGAGGAGAGGAGCAAAAAGCTTTAATTTCCTTGTTGGTTTACCACCATTTCACCTGCCTTATCCTGGAGCTTGGTGCCACGTTCCAGTAATTCAAGCATGGAGAAGGCTAGAGAGATGTGAAAGGTCCATAAACCAGAAACACCGGGAGACACCACGGAGATCGACAGGTCACACGCTATGTTTTTACAGCCCCAGTTTCCAAAGATGCTGGCTCACAGACCGCCAAAGCCTGGGCGTCTGCAGGCAACGAGCGGAGCAAAGCAGCGTTGGCGCTGTATATGCCCACTTGCTTCCACTCTCCATAATCTACCGGACATACGCATTCCTACACAGAGCAACTGCAAGATTTGGGTTCAGAAAAGAAGCAGTGAAGTTGGAGAATTAAAGCACATGTTTAAATGCCTTGTTTCACAACAAACGTACTCTGTGGGGGTTTTCTCGTAATACCCCTTGCATCCAGCAGAGAGACAGATATTAGTGGGTCCTCTGCTAGAGCAGAACCCTGCTCTCAGTTCCACTGCAGTCAGTTTTTCCCCCTTCCTCCTCAATATCCTCCAGAATTTATTCTTTTGAAGAAAGCACCTGAGGAAAAAATTCCCAAATTGCCATCCTTTGCTCCTACAGACTTTTCTTTTTTAACACAGACTGGCGCAACCAAGCCTGCAGTGTGTAGGTTATTTTATTTGCTAAAAATAAGAAGCTGTCAGGAATTAAAATGAGTTGTTAGTTGCTCATATAACAATGCATTACATACCCAAGCCAAAGATTTTATGTCCTAATACAGTTTTACAGACTCCATCAGTACAAATGACTCAATGGGATCAAGAATTTCACACCTCCTAGGATGCACTGCAGACACTTTAAAAGGAATAAAACGAGTAGATTCTGGGTGCGCACTTCTGGCCACGTCTACATTAGCAACCAGCACAGCACAGCAGCAGCTGAACCTGCAGAATGAAGGTCAGTGCTGGTGA
The DNA here is from genome assembly GCA_034008185.1 of Gorsachius magnificus. Classification (NCBI taxonomy): domain Eukaryota; kingdom Metazoa; phylum Chordata; class Aves; order Pelecaniformes; family Ardeidae; genus Gorsachius; species Gorsachius magnificus. The sequence continues at coordinate 48,579,203 of CM067083.1, read as the reverse complement.
CCCAACATCCAGTTGGGGATTTTTACTTCGGGCTGCCTCTAACCTGGATCTATGGACCGAAACACCCGCTAGCAGCTGGCATGCACAAGGCGAAGCACATCCTCCATCCATCCATCTGTCCTCAACCCTGCTCCATTGGTGTGAGCCACCAAGTGCCAAGTGGGGAGAACTGGAGGCTCACTTCAAAGTACGTTGCATGTCTGAACTAATGAGCTCTAAAGACTTTCGCTACATAAATGTAAGCATTTTAACGTTCCTCAAGTATTTCCAGTTAAAATTGGAAGGGATAAAGATGATTTAAAGTTTGTCAGCAACCATGGTTGCTTGTTTGAATACACTTATTTCCACCACCACTGCTGTTTTCCTGCTCTATATCCAAAACACTCCAGGGCCCTCACGTCCATGCAGAGACGCCTGACAATGAACATGAGTGCAATTAGACATGTACAGGCCTTGACAGCGAAAGAGCTGAGCTGACCAATTCATTTCAATAAATGTGGTTTGCTCCATAGAGTGATCTTGGGCAGAAAAAAAAAAAATGGTTTTTTTTCCATTTAATTTCATTTCCATATTAATCTGATAGGCTTTATATCCACGTATACAACTCCCTGGGGAAATTACTCCCTTTAAAAAAGCTTAAGATACTGGAAGAGGAGAAAACTTGAGCTGGTGTTTCTTTTTAGGCTTCGAGGCCCCCGTGACACAGTTTACAAGGCTACAAAAGTTCAGCCATTTTGTGTGTGCAGGCCCAGGCAGAGGAAGCCTATATTTTCTGCTCACACGCGTATTTGCTTGACGTTAACATACAGTGGGAAACAGCGATGTGGAAGCCCTGAGCAATAACGTGGGAGGAACTCCTGTAAAAAGAAGCATTAGCATACTTTTACAAATCTGAATGACAACTTAGCAATTGGATACAGTGACTTTTCCACACGGGGTTCCAGACCCATTGGCACACGAGTGTCGGAAGAGCTTGCCCGGAGGCTGCCCATGCTGCTTCTGCCCCGGAGCAGTTACCAGCAGGCATCGGGCTGCAGGCAATGCAAGGGACACTTTCACTGGCAGCTACAAGTCAGGTAAATGAAGGGGAAACAATGCTTTGAACATGGTTTGAACAACATAAAGCTATCAGAAACTATTTCTGAAATGTTAAATGAAATTTATTTAAAGGAAATAAAAAGCTGTCCTGATTTTAAAAGCGCACGCTTCAGCTTCCATTGCCAAATGAAGTTCTTCTCAACACTCAAGCTTTAGCAGAATTCCCTAATTTTTTTTTAAATGATTTCTAAGAGTCCATGAGGCAGTCTTGAGATTTTGCTAGGCACCAGACAGACCAGCAGAGGCAAGGATCTATCCTATTCCCACCCCCCCCAATTTGCTAAATATATTCCCATTTGGCAACAGTTACACCCATGCACATCCTCCCCCGTGCACCCGTGCCACGATTCCTGACAACTCATTTAAATGATTCCAGAGCCCAGGGCGGGCTTGCAGGCGTAACTTTTCAAACCAGCTTGGACCAAGAATAGTTAGGAAGCTCTCTTTTCCTCAGCCAGTTGCTGCTGGACTCCCAGCGCATCACAGGTTAAAAAATAGTAATGATCAAGTGGTAGTCTGACTACTAGTGCAGGGAAAAATACTATGAGAGTGTGTATAAGCTGACAAAAAACCTACTTACCACATTTCCAAAATGCAGTGTGAATATAAAAGAATAAGTACTGTACTTGGGAAGTGGTTTTTTTTTTTCTTTTCTGCCTGACAAAATTAACAGGGTGTTGATCTGCCTTGGAAAAAGACGCTGCTTAACTAGCATCAGACTTCAGTCTATGTGACTTTACAACCAGAACAGTGACTGTCTTGAGCACCAAGTTGTGCTAGGCAACACTTAAACACTGAATTTTAAGCTTGTACAAACCTCTTATTTCAGTTTAATAGTGGCATTAATTCAGCCTAAATCAGCTGCTGACTAACATAAGCTAAACAGAAGTAATTTCAAATTGCAACGAGTGTTAAATACAAGGTTTTTCCACTGCATTATCTAAGTCAGTATTAAACTAGCCTGAGTTTTAAAGGTAATTTTGCAGTATATATAAGCGCTAAAGTACTCGGAAACAAGCATGCTACTATTGTTCATATGAGGAAAATAAAACTTGTAACACAGTACGGCCTTTGCAGCCCTTTCTAAACTTTTAGTAAAATACAAATGAACATACTCTCTACTCAATATTTCCCAACCTTCACCTAGAAGGAAAAAAAGCCCCAGATGGTTCAATACTTTTAAAAATGATTAATATTTTACACAAGTCAAAATTAAGATTCATATGCCATGATTAAAGCTATTCTTTCTCAGCAGTGACTGTGTTGCTCCAAAAAAATAATTCAATGCAGGATTCCCCTGTTAAGTATGGAGAAAAGTGTTTCCTTTAGAAGAGGAAATTCTCTTAAGGAAGTTGTTTTAAGATAAATAAAAGTTCAGGATGAAGCCAGCAAAAGGTGTGAAGGATTTCTCTTTGATTTCCCAGCTTGTGTATTTGGGCTCAGACACAGACTACATTTTATGCACATATTAATAGGATGCTAATGAGCCTACAACTCTACTTTAACAGGGACCTGTAGAGACAACCCGATATGGGGCACCAGAAACACTAGCCATCTTAAAGAGTTCTTTCCCTCTGGTGCAGGGAGAGAATCAGACTACGTATTTTTAATTCCAAGTTCAGAGGAAAATGTCTTGCAAAGTTAGACTGTTACTTTTGTTGGCCTGTTTCTCAGTTAACCTTCAAAAGATCAAGATAGAAGCCAAGCCTTTTAGAGTAACTAACTAGGAGCAGCTTTTATTCCTCACTGGTAATCTTGCATGCAAAATAAGGGTACTCGGTTGCAAACCTGCTTAAATTACCAGGTCATGAAAACAATCCTGCTATCAAAATCAGGGAGCACAGAAACTGGCAGCATGTATTTCAATAGCTTGCTGCCTCTCACGGAAAACTTTGAAAGAGATCCTATCTAGTTGTAAACTTCAGAGATATTTCACAGTGAAACCTTTTAGGTTTTTTAAATGACACCTGCAAAATTCATAAAAGTGATACAAAGAAAATAAAAAGTAGTAGGTAAGACTAATCGCAACCATGTATATATCCTATTGCCTTAAAAAAAATAACCCAGAAATTACATCTAGTAGCATCTTAAGAATTAATTTAACCACAAACATGTCTTCCACACATCTTCTCCCTCAAAACAACTTTTTTTCACCATTTCAACTTTCTTTTGCATATTATTTGAACAGCAAAAATAGATTAGAACAACTTTGCTTTCAGCAGCAGCCACTAAAAAGGTATTTTGCTTAAAAATTACAAAAAAAATGGAATTAAAAAAAAATAAACACCAAAAAACCCAAACCACAAGTGTTTTCCATTTGAATTTGAAGTAAGAATCCCAGAAAATACTGATTGTTCTTAGCCTGTTGACACAGAAACTTCTCACTTGTGTTAGCTGTTGGTTTAATGCAACTTAAAAAAAAAAAATGTTACAAGGATTTTTGTTGTTTTTTTTAAAATTTCTGTACAACTTAAGCATTTTACAACTTTTTTTTTTTTTTTTTTTGCAATATATATTCATCTTTCCAACCTAGTCAATTGGCCAGCATTTATATGCCCAGCCACTAGTATGACTGTGTTAAATACCTCCTCCTATCCTGGTAAGGTTCTCAGCCTTAATCTTATTTCTGTCAGCTCAAGGCTGTACTGACAACATTTGGTCCATTTGATTTCAGCGGCCCACAAAAAACCGGACAATTGTCAATCATCAGTTACCCTAATTCATCAGCATGAAGTCTGACAGCCTTCCTATTTTTAAATGGAAAAGCCAATAAATGACTATAGTTCTGAAATTACGAAGCAGTTTATTAATTTGAATGTCGGCTAATATGGGATTCCCCTCCCCTTCCCTGCCATTTCTACACAACGAGTTTCTTCTGCTCACTTGACCTTCTCAAGAGAATGAAAAGAGCGGAAGCAAAGTGCCACCCAAAGATGCCTCATGACAGCGTTGCAAATGATTCAAAATGCCCTTGTGCCCATGCAACTGACTTCAAACGTCTCTCGTAAAAGTAATCAAATGTATTCTGAAATGAGGCACCCTGTGCTACTCCAAAGGTGCTGGTCCTCCCGTACATGACTGCATCCATCGCAGCACAATGCTTTACACAAAGTTGTCCATTTTTAAATCTCACCTGCGCACATGACCACTATGCTGGAAAGAAGTCTCTCCCCCTCCTCTTGCTGGAAGTTCGGCTTTGAGAAGACTGGTATGAAGGTCCAGAGCTTCAGGCGTCAGATTCTCTTGCAGAGGGAAGAGGACGACTCTAGGGGACAGTCACAGTATATTGAGGGCTGTGCTGCGATGCTTGTGTGACTGGCTACAGTTGCATTCAAAGAACAGCAACAAGTCAAGTACCTCCTGCAAATCTACTGTGATTTCCTAGTTGTATGACCTAAAAAGCCAGGGTGCAGGTTCAAGGAAGACACATTTAAATCTTCAGAAAATGGGCAAGCCATAAACCAAAGCTCAACCAAAAATACAGGTCGCATGTAGATCTATATACATGGTGGTGTAACACACAAAATCTGTACGAACACACTACTGGTTGCATTCTGTACGGCAGGCAGGGAGATGTAAAGAGCGCATGCGCCTGCAGCACTTGGGCAAGCCTCCTCCATCAATCACTTGGGCAGGCCTCCTCCATCACTTTGGGCGTCATTCAGACAATGCTCCAAAGCCATCTTGCCTTCCTGGTTCAAGCACTACCTTTTGAAACCAGTAGTGTCTTTATTACCCTCTGCCTAACCGCATCCTTAACCTCATGACGCCAGCCTACACGTGCCAAGTCAAGCCAGGTTTCCCCCAATGGCTTGCCAACCATTCATCTCAACCTTCATGAGCTCAGTTCAAATTCCGACACGTGGCAGCTGTTAAAGAGCACATGGGAGGAACTGAATCCACTCAAGCAATGGCAGAGTGCTTTGTGGGGAAGAGTCCTAGATATCTGAACTATTAGGAAATGCACATTACCAGTAGGCGATGCCAACCCTGCAATCAAAGCTGAAATTACAGTATTTCTGGGTAAACACAAGCTAATTTTGACCTCTGCTGTCGGGGACCCCAATATCAGAGCAGCTGCAGCAATTCCACTGTTAGGGAAATTTGTGAAATCTCCTCTGGACCACAGTGTGCATCTTACCATCACTAGCTGCAACCTGGGTCCTGCCTCTGACCAGGCCTGACACCCAAACCAGCAGATTGGTCACCTTCCTCCACCAGCCTGCTCAGGGCTTGTTTGCAGGGCAGGAGATCTCTCTCAGCTGAAACAACGAACAGAGCCCACCCCAAGATAATAACAAAGCATAACTTTTGGGAAGATGGGATGCTGATTTACCCTGAGGGGAACCTGCTGAAGTCAGCAAGGAATATATATGGTTTTTATATATACACATCATTAAGAGTGTGGCAAGACCAAAACCAACAGGCAATGTAATTAGCAGAATCTGAATTAGGATAGAGCGCTCTATTTTATGCAGCATTTGAAATGCATGCTTAACTTGAGGTCTGTAGGTACCAAAGGACACTGTCCTGCCCTGAGGCCAGGATGGTTGCTCAGCTCTGGAATGGATGCACAGACAAATACTTCCACTTCTAGCAGCAAATGCTCTGATGACCTCTCTGCTATTTTAAAGAGTAAGTGTCACGGATCTGTTTTGGTTTACTTAGGTTTTCTTAAGTGTCCTCAGGCTGATTAATTATATTTGATGTAACAACAATTCACCTAAAATTTCAGAACAAAAAAAATGCTTATTTTTGAAAAAGGTATATATGATGCATCTAGGCTTAAAAGTAAAGTTCAGTTGATGCCTATGAGAAGATTAGAAATGTTTGGAAGAACCTATACTTCAAATCAATGTAATTACTGAGTTAATTGTTTTCCTTTTTTATTTGTCATAGCAATAAGGTAGATATTTTTAACTTTTTATTTTCCTAATAAACTAATGTAAGAATATTATGGAACTAGGAATTTATATCTAAAAATGCTGGAATTTAAAGTGTTTGCATTTACTTCCTTCAAGAAGGCATCTTAAACCATGTTCTGCCATTTGTAATTACACTCAAAGAAACAAAGGACAGAGGGGGGGAAAAAAGAAAAAAAAAGGACAATATGACTCCTGATCTTTTGAGACCCATGTAATCACATGTTTAAAACACTCCTAATCAATGAAAAGTAGCATGAAAGAAATACTCAGGTTCACACATTTTTCATCATGCTATGTGTTGCATACAATGCCGCAAAGAACCATAAGAATACCACAGAAAAAAACCTGAAAATCTAAAATAATGCTGAAGCCCACAGGCTACACCCAAGCTGCCTTCAGAACAAGCATGAGATGTTCTCAAGCAGCCTGTAACAGCGAGGGAAATACCCTCTTACGCTCTGCTTTAGTTTTTGGAAGCAAGCCTCCAAATTCTTTGATATGGGGTTTGACTAGACTGGTAGTGCCAGAAAAATACTTCAGGCACCGTGGGTGGGCTTTGCTGGAGCAGGAACGGAGAGATGAGATGGCTTTGCTAAAGTCTTAGTCAAAGAGGAGCCTGAGGAAGCTGTGAGCCACAGATGAGCCACCTGCACAAAACCACGTTAACAAGGGCAGAAGGACAGTAAATGCCAAAGTCTTGCAAAGTAAGCGGCAGATAAAAAAGGAACGAGGAAGCTATTTATTGCATGCCGGTGATCCAGCGGCTGCGGTAGGAACCAACTATGAAAACAGAGTTCAGGACATGCATGCCATCTTATACAGCACTGTTTGGATTAAGGTATAAAAGCAGAATCAGAAACCACGTAGGCTTTGTATTGGTGAGACGGCGCCTTTGAGCTGTGCCGATACCCTTTCGCAAGTACACCTGCTTCGTCTGCCAGGTCACAAGTGCATGAAAGCTGCGCTTTACTGAGGGTCAAGTCGGCAGAGCCTTTGCCAGTGAAGCCAGCCCAAGGTCATTTTCTGGGACACAAGCACCACCACCCTGGGGCCTGCGGACGGGAGAGCCACCACCCTGAGGGACCCACCCCCACAAAAGGCAAAAACCATCATCCCCTAGTGAAGGTCCAGATCGCATGGTTACAAGAGGGGAACTCAGATTGCTGATCTTTCCCTTGCAACCTGCCGAGGACCTGACACACAACTAATGCTGCAGATTTACGAGCAATAGCAAAGCATCATACTTCCCAGCACAGGGAATGCCCCTTGCCGCCTCTACTACAGTAGCTCAGCTCTTACCTACTTATTTGCAGGGCTCAGGGTCCTGTGAAGCCCCCAAAGGTTCAGTGCAAGATTATTCAGACAGAATAACCACCTGATACAAAACACAAGCACCTCCCCACCATGAGATTACAAAGTGCTGGGGTCAAAGCGTGGCTGTGCTGTTAAAACACACATCCCACTCTGGCAAGCCAGGCTGCTAAAGGCTGCCTGCAGGACGAGTCAGCCCCCAAGAACCACTGGAAGAGTTTACCCTGACGTAAAACGTTGACCCTTGTGCCATGATATTATCCATTAATAGATAAGCCATGGTACTACCTTCACGATTCTTCCCTTCCTTAAGTGACTTGCCAGGATTTTTCAGGAATCAGTCTATTTCTCATCTATGACTCAATATATTGCTTATGTAGTTTATGTCCTGAGAAAACTGTACTAATCCTCCAGAACAAAGCCTCCACTTCAAGCAGCAGCACACAGTATGCTTAACTCACTGCTCACCTATGGAGGCATATGGAGATGAACGCACTTTTCAGTTTCAGACAAAAACGAGGTAGCAAGAATAAGAACATAATAATGTACAGCATACTTTTAGTTATGTTATACTCTGTAAAAAAAAAGTGGTTTAGCTGTCATTTATAGTGATTGCTTAGAATATCACGCCCCATACCCAAGTAAGGGTAAGTTTTGAAAGGGGAAAATGTAAGGTAGGGAATTAAAAGTCCTGACAGAAGCAGCTTAAAAAATAAACATGGTATTTGGGTTAGATTATCTTGAGTTGGTTTTGGGTGTTGGGGTTTTTTTCATAATACAATTGAAAATTAACAAAACCCCAACATCCCTCCCCCCAAACCAAATCTAACAACAATAATAAATGTAATAAACCTCAAAACCAAACACTTGGCTTGGCACCGGAGTGCTGAGTTTGGATGCTACAGTATCCATAGGCTTTGTCTGAGGCTGTTCAGCAATGCCGCTGCTCACAGTGGTCAAACTTTTTTGTTGCGGGTTTCCTTAAACACTGTGACCAAAGTTGGTTGTTTTGGTTTTTTTTTTTTTAAAAAAAAGGGTGTAATGGCTTCGGACACCTAGTTAAGCAGCTTGTTTCCCAAAAGTGCTGATGACCCAGGAGCTCCTATTCACTTCAAAGCGTAGGATTTGGGGATGTTTGTTGCATTAAGATTTATGGTCTCCCTACACCCTAACTGAGAGATTCAAGAAATTACAACTAGTAGCTCATCTCCATTAAAATTAGAAAGAAGTGCTAGACTGATTTGTGGCATCTATTCCAGAGGCCAACGTGTTCACGGCTTCACAGACCCCGCCAGGGGAATAACTGGTGTGAAGAAGGGAGGATACCCCAGAGAAAGCTTTGCTAAGGGGCAACAGGGCACCTCACGAGGCAAAGCCCGTGAGCTGGCAGAGCAGCAGCAGTGGCACAGGAGAGAGAGGAGAGGACCAGAGCTGTTTTTGCAAACTAAATATTGCTCAGCTCACTGCTCTGGCTATATTCCTGACAGCGAGCCAGCTTAACAAGGCTTTGTAAAGACAGAATAACAAGCTGGGCAATAGCAGTCCAAGGCAGCCTGTGGAAATTCATAGCTAAACAAAATAATGCCAGCAGGAGCAAAAACCTTGATGCGTACTGGGGGAGAATTCTTACCATGTAACAAAGCTGTTGTATAGCCCAGCTGACAGACCAAATCTACAAAACTCATAGATTTATATAACGATGTCCACTGGGATTTCGGGGACTGGCAAACCCCCCAAATAAATGTGTTATTTCACTGCAGGCAGGACTGTTCCCCAGCGCTTCCTGAAAAACGTGGCATGCTTCACCCTGAAAATTTTGGAGAGCTTTCTCCTCTTCTGAGGAAAAGTAGCAGCAACTGCAAAGGAGTAAGAGTCCATAAAAGGCTGCCAGCATTAGCAGTCCGAGTGACAGACAGGAAGGAGATTTCCACAATTGGCGTTTGGTGAATTGCAAGCTATAAAAACTGTTTGGAGATTGCTGGGTTGTCTGCGGTTTCTAGGCACAGCAATTTAATTCTGTTCCTAAAAGACCTTAGTTTATTTAAAAGTTTTATTTCAGCATTTCTTCATATACAGTATTAAAGCTAGAAAAGGGAACGAATCACACTTACTCTTGGTAGGTTACATTTTCAGTGACTGCATAACCAGAAAAGTGTTTTTAATCTCTCACGTATCTTTGCATTTATCATGGGAAAATATAGTTACTTACTATTGCAGTTGCTGCCTTCCTTCCATTTTGCCTGATTTATTTTGCTTGTATTGTGCTTAGTGTGCAGTAATTTTTTCTGCTTTTACATCTTCTTAGTCTTTATTATTATTATTATTAATAATAAATTGCTGAAACATGTATGCATCTGTGCTGAAGTTGCACCTTAATAATCCAGCCCCTCAGTGCCAAGTTGTCCCTTGTAACTGAACTGGAGATAGAAAATCCTTTCCTGCCCAAAAAACCTTTCAGAGGAAAATGTAAGTTAAATCTTTCTGAAAACAAATTTCTTCTCCTAACTCACAGAATTTCATACATCGGTTGCAGGAAGAGGTTTGCCCTTTCTCTTCGTTCAGCAGAAAGTCATATCGTAAGAACAGATGGAAATCTTGAGAGACACAGACGAATTTTTAAGGCTTAAAATTTTGGCATCAGAAGAAAGGGTAAAACAAAAAAAGAAATCTGCTTGCTTTATTGTTCTTCCGGAGCCGTGAAGCGATACAGCTCCACTGCTGCCCTGCTAGGCAATCTTTCAGCAAGGCAATGCCCAGCTGTCCGAGTGGGACGAAGACGGTACTACCTAGAAGCATCACCGCTCCCTTCTGCCAAAGCAAGCACCCTGTTTGGCCACGCCAGCTCTGCTTTGCTCCTAAGGGCCCTACAGAGGCAGGGTTTTGACATCGGCTTTCAAACTCTCTCTCTTAATGGGATTTCTCAGTTTGTTACAAGAAACAAAATAGCTGAGAAGACTGGCTTTCCAACAGAGTTCCCTAGCTATAAAAAAATATATTCATTTCCAGTAACAGAAAACATGTGGATCCTCATGAACACACCAGTCTTATTAAAAGTAGTAAGTACCGGCTACACCCTTCCTGCTATGTTACACCCACCCCACCCCCAGCCCAGCAGCCTCATGTCCCTCAATTTCACACCTTTTTCCTTTTTTTTTTTTCCCCCCCCCCCCCCCCCCCCCTTCTCCCCAGTTCAAGATTTTGTTTGACCCTAAAACCAGACACTGGGATCTGAGTTCTCTGCTTTTGAACTTGCCTATTCAGCAGGTCTCGGTAGGATGCATACATAGCATCTCTCTGCCTGGAGAGGTCCTTATAGTTTTTAAGGTGGCACTTGGGGGAAAGGAAGTCTCTCATTAATTAATTTATTCTTGGCAGGTTTTTTGTCAAAGACATGTATTTTTCATCTTTTATCATCATACATATATCCTGGATAGATGTAAGATAAAAGGAAAAGCTGAAGAAGCTTGAGTTGTTTAGCAAGTTGAAACTGTTTAAATTATAAAAGCCCTTTGAAAAGTCATTTCATGTGCTTGCTTTACGGTGTCTTTAAAGGGGAAGAGACAGACTGATCTTTGACATACACCCAGGAAATTTATCCACATTATATTGTTAAAAGAAACGAGTTAATGCAACAAAGATGATGAGGCACAACTTACCTTTCCTCATAGTGTTAGGGGGCTCTTAGGAGCAGGTACCTACTAACGCTTCCATTTGATGGAACTACTGGTACTGGTTGGCTACATTGGAAATGGGGGTGCTCTGGGCACAGAGCAAGTAAAGACAAGCAAAAACACGTCCTAGAGAATATTTTACAAAGAAACATATAGAGAAGTTGTAGACCAGTAGTAACTGCTTGAAGGAAATGTCCGTAGTGGTAGGGGTTTGCTCCTGGGGAAAGGGAGAGGCACCAACAGGTTTAGTCCATGAACTCTTCTCCACTCCCAGTTTCTGGAAGCCTCTTTTCTCTAAACTCAACTAGAAACAACTTGGGCAGGAGGCTTTGCTGGTTTTAGATGGTGACACAGTGCTGATCTGCACACTTTCAAACCCCGGGCCCTAAATACGGGCAAGCGGTAACTTCCAGCCGCACCCAAGTGGCGACTCCCGCCGTCCCCCAGCAGATGGCAACGTTGACCCGACTTTCATCCATCCGGTAACCCCGGGTGCCCACCCGCCTGCCCACGAAGAATTTACCCACAGCAGCGCTTCCCCCTTTTGGGCTGCAGGCACCCGCACGCCCCGCTTTCACTGCACCCATGTGCCCTGTGAGGGATGGTTACAGCTTGTTTCTATTTGCTGCCCGAGCCTCCGCGAGTTCGGATTGCCAACTGCCTTAATATACGTGTCACATACATATGTCGCGTATCCCCCAAGAAGTCGTACGGAGAAGTGATCTCAGCTGCCTGTTATCCTAAATAGCAATGCATACTCAGAGATACAGTACAAGCGGGAAAAGAAAAGCCACAGGACTCAGCTTTCTGAAAGAAAAGTACGTTCTAGCTTTCAACAGAACAAAAGGTGTCTTTTCTAACTGTGTACAATTACAATTTCCGGCACTACAAAACGATGGCTGTCATACTACCTGCATGCCACTGTCGTGCAGGCGACATGACAGTACTTGCCATAAAGGCAAATCTCTTTTAGTTATCAGCGACGCTTGAGTTGAGGCACAGGGAAGTCAGCTCCGGACTTCCCCCTGTGCCCTGTTGGAGGAAACGCTAGAGGTGAGCATTAGCTGTAAGAAGATACTGAGAGTATCCCACAGCACTGACTACAAAAGGGTTTTAAAGTCTCCTGATACACCACATATTTGCATATGCCATTGTGTAAATAAATACTGATGAATACCTTCCCTCTAATGTCTAGGTTGATCAAGGTCAGCTATCGTTTGATGTGTAGGTGAATATACTGAAAACGGCCAAATAACTCCCTACCACCCTTCCTCTACAGACTCTCATCTGCTAGCTGCTGAAAACTGAGTGCTACAGTAACAGTGAGATACCACACCTAAAAATCTCATTTTATTGCCCTTAGTCTTACTATGTAGGTACTACAGGAGGTTTTTTTGAAGGCTGTCTTTAGCATTAGGCTATACAGTCCAATTTTTCTCTTGCCCACACAGAGATAAATAAAGAATAACAATAAATTAAAGAAACAGGTAGAATAACCACAACATCAAAATCTGTTCTCTTATCAGCTAAACGAAGGAATTACCTTAGTGCTCTTCCAATACAGAAACTCTCTTGGCACCTGCATACTAAACAGGGAGTTCCAGCCCCTGGGCAACTGAACCATTTCACTGCTTCTTGATCAGAAATCCTTAAACCCAGTAGTGTCATTTACCAGATAACCTGCTATAATGGCATTACCTGGTCCATCAGGGCTTGTTTCATCATACCTTCCCCATCTTCCTCACTAAATGCCGATTTGTTGTTTCTCCTCTCCTCTTTGCCATCTTTGATAGTCCTCTTCTCTTGTGGTTATTTCAAACAAAGATAAAACAGGGTTAAAAAAAGAGGGGCTGTGCAATCATGGCAATGGATACCTGCTGGGATGCTTGCCTTTGACAACATATAATTCAGACCCTGATAAAACACACCTAATTCGTGCATCTATTGGAGCATGTAAGTTTTACTTCATAAATACTTTTAATTTTGCTACTATCAATAAATAACACAGGCTAACAAACTATTTCAAAGTAGAAACACAGTTCTCATGCTGGTTCTTTATAATGCTTTTAGTAACGGAGTGCCTGGGTTGCTGCCCCCAAATATGAAGCTCAGGACTCACTTCAGTAGATAACCAGAATGAAGCTGGAATATATCTGGCCTTAACATACTTTTCTATGCTACACATACTTCAAAAACCAAGAGCCTGCTTCTGGTTCTCAGGCATCTCTAGTAAACTGGAGTTGAAGTTGTGCATACTTATCGATAAGTTAACATACTCGGCTGGCACGCTCTTCTGCTGTCCAGAACAGAAGTGGACAGCCAAAATCCTGCAGGCTTCACCAGCAACCACAAAGATGTCCTCCTACAGAACCTATAAATCCTGCTGAAATGCAAGGCTTCTCGTGCCACATGTGACGCAATTCGTATATCAGGGATACCCATACCAGGTAGGCAGGTACGAGTCGGGACCTGCGGGACACGGGCAACGGCTGGAGGCCTGGAAGGACAGCCTGTGGCAGTGCCACAGCTCTGCTGGCTCACAGGTAGGCAAGGCTTGCCCAAAGTTTTGACACAAACAAGAAGTAAGCTGTGTTAGTTGGTTGAGCTTCTGTTGGATTTTGAAAACCAGAATTTTATTGGGATTTCAAGGAATCAAAGCGTTTCTTAGAGTACAGACAAAAAAAAAAAAAAATCAACAACCGACAAAACCAAACATACCAGCTTTTAAAAATGTTTCATTAATGTCTCACTAAAACTAGACTACTCTGGAAGAGCTGCACTACCTGACTGAACAAGGTATCTGTCAGACCTTCTCTAAGCTTTAGAAAAAGGCAAGCATTCCAGGCAAGCACAACGTGCGGGATCAGGATAAGCCCCTGTTGTGCTCTCATTTTTGGGTTGCAATGGGTTATTTAATGGCAGGAGTGTAAAACAGGTCATCTCTTTGCCCCGCACTGACCTGTGATGTCAGCTCCAGCTTGAGGAACTGAAGTACTCACATAGCAGATACAGGAAAATCTGACGTTATTTAGTGAATCCCATCTGAGACATGTTGGTTTTTCTTGGTTTATTCTAAACTACCAACTGTTCAGCATCCAGCTCTGGCTAAGTCTGATACTTTCCAGGGCTCACCAAATTTCAAAGTGTCATTCCAAGGAACAGAACCTTCAGAAAGCATCCTTTCATCCCAAATCATACAAGCCATAGCTTTTGTGGCAATGCTTCTGAGGTGGTACAAGCTCCCACACCAGTGGTCAAAGAGGCAACACAAACCAGTTAAGAACAGGTGCATTCACTCACCCCTAGCAAGTGCTATTTGAGATGAAGCCTGAACACAACTTTCTTGTTTGCAGGAGATTGACATCTGCAAAGAAAATAGTTACCATTTCACAAAAATACCTGGCATTACTGAAAATATTCCCGCGTAATTTTGCTTCTCTCTCTCACTAGTACGATTTGTTGCTATGAAATTTCAACAATGCCAGTGATTGATTTTGCAAGTCGGTGAATATCTAATGTGTATCTAATAAGCAGCAAAATGAGACAGATCTGACAACAAGCAAAAAGACAGTAAAATAAAAATGACTGACATATAAAAAGAAACTTTTTTTTGTTAAAAGAAAAAAAAAGCACACAACCAAAAAGCACCACTACTTCCTCCTCCCGCTTATTTGCAATATCCGTCTCACTGGCTAAGCACCGAAGCGCTGCTCAGTGGGCATGCTGCTCACAGTGGGAAGGATCCCACTTCCATTCTAAGTAATCCTTTGCTACCAAGGACACGAGCAAACATGCCTAATCCTGGAGGTTCCCACCCTGCCGAAAGGCCTGCCGGCACCCACTGTGTTGAGAAGAGTGGAAGGCAGCCTTGGCACCCCCCTCACAGCCCGCACCCTCCAAGCATGAGGCAACGACAGTGCCTGGAGTGAAAAAAACACCCGTGATACCTTATGGCACTGACAGCATTTTGTAAGCAAGAGGGCTAAAGAGAGAAGCTTAAAATCAGTAGCAATAACTCCACCCATGCCCATTCTCGTCTCACTTTTAAATCCGGCATTTGAAGGATCCTGAGCAGTGAAGCGAAGCAAACCTTTACAGTCCTGCCAAAAGCAGCAAGGGGCATAAGCGCCAATTGCGCTAGGGATTCAGATGAACGTGCTCCCATGGCAAGTTAACACTGCGCAACACAGGGATCGGCTGCCTCAGAGGGGATGAGGCTGTCAGATGGAGCAGGCGCTCGTGGTCTCCAGAGGCAAGATGATGCTACTGAGAACTGTGTGGACAGTACAAGATTTATGAGAGAGAAATGGAACCGTGCCACGGATTCAGGTATTTTGTTGTTGTGCCACGCCCCTAAGCTCCTGCCTACTCCTCTTCACGTCAACCCTTTTTTTCTATTTCCCCCACCTCCATCTTGCCACAGCTCCCTGGTTGACATCCCATTTGCCTCTTCCCACACAGAGGTTCCCAGCAGCACCATTCCAAAACAATTCTGTAAGCTTCCTGGAGCTGAGCTCACATCAGTCCACCAGTCTACGGTGGACACCAATGTATAGAATAGACATATAGACTAGCTTAGATAAAGAGGGACTGTTGTAAGTCTGTGGCTATCCACCTACTCCACAGTTCTGGAGTTTATTTCTGATCCAACATCAAAATTAGCTTGAAGATAGTGCAGCAAAAGTGCAGAAAGCTAAACAAAGAAGCAATTAAGCCACCACGAGAAAACTTTCCGGAACAAGACAGCCTAAGATTCCCTTTAAGCTCATGCAACTCTCCACCTGCAAGGCTTAAGATTTTGTATGCAGTATATCTTTTACTGTAAGTTTCCATACCTCCTGCAGCAGCAGCTGAGGGTAATTTCAGCCTTGAGACAGGTGAGGAACAAATCAATAGGTGGTTGTTGGAAGAAGAGGAAGCACCATAAGCAACACAAGGCTGGCATCACACCAAGGTGAGTCACACTGTGCAGCATCCTAGCACATACACCAGGAAAAACAGAAAAAGCATTCAGCTGATGAATGATCAACTACATGTTAGCATACCTGTTCCTCCTTTACGTGGTCCAGATTTGGCCCCAAATAAACACAACTGCTGAGAAGTCACTGTAAATGTACTGTTAAATTCAAGTATGAATCTGCCCATGTGTATGCTAATGCCCTTAACTGGTTAGTCACGTGTCGGATTATTTGCCGGCTGTACATAGAATACTGTGTTGAACCCACACAATACAACACTGCCTTGTGTCAATATTGCTTCATTCTTCTCTCTTCGGTGATACATTGTCTGCCTTTTCTAAAGAATTTAAACAAGGCCCCATAGAAAGTACACATTATAGTCCTAACCTCAGTACCTTATCATTTTTCAAAAGATTTTTGTTGGGCAAAACCACCTGAGCCACAACACATATAAATGAAGACAAGGGCCTGAATCCACAGCAGTCAAGAGAGGCGTCCACTTACAGTGAGGCAACACTTGGCATCGCCCCATCTAGTTTTTAGGCATTCAGCTCACGGACTGGTATTCAAGTCCAAGTCAGACACCAAAACCCACAGAACCCAGAGCTCAAGTGCTGAAGATTTGCCTACTCACAGGTGCATTGACATTTTTCATACCCTGGCTGCAGGGCGGGGGGGGGGGGGAGGGAATTATTAAAAAATTTCAAAAGTAACAAAGAAGTACCCAAGAAGAATCCTTCTCAAATCCATACTCGGATGTTTCACTAAAAATTCTTGTAGTGCATTAACTATTGACTTAGCCATCTGTAGGAGCCTGGGTTCCCTCAGAAGCATTTCACTGTCATCTCTCCAATGGTGAAAACTGTCCTAGGACACAGCAAACTTTGACGAACAGGCCAGTTAGTAGTAGTCACTGCACTCACATCCTCCACGTGGCGGAGTTCAAGCCCATGTCCCCCCTCCAGGAGGGCAACACTAACAACCAGGCTGTTGACTACACCAAGGATATTTTACTTCTCTTCGGAGCCTACTAGATGACAAAAAGAGGACGCACATGAGGCTACACCTCTCCCCAAAGGACACAAACCAGGTAGAGAGGAATCCTGCTCTTCATTTGCTTCTAAAACTGTGTGCTTTCTGTTGTAATGACAGCTATCTGACAAGAAATGTAATCCACAAATTTTCCCCTCTTCCAAAGCCCAGTCTCCTACCTCCACATGAACATGCAGTTTCCCCACCCCCCCCTCCCCTCCCCCCCAAAGCTGCCCCCTGAAAACCTAAGAGCTGTTTTTGAAACTGGAGCTCAACAAGCCAGATCCGCCAGAGTTTCACAGGAAAAAAAAGTATTTACTACTCACAGACAAGCAATAAAAATACCCTTCAGGCAACTGTTCAAACTGTGAAAAGAGACCCGGTCACACAATCTTTATTTGTTCCCTTCCCACACACAGACTCCCAGGCAGATGAAACGCAAGAAAGTCCCTGTTAGTACGCTCAGGAGGCGAAAGCTGGGGTTTGCCAGCCTTTTACCAGGCAACACGGTCAACGTCCCCCAGAACACGTCAATGTGCAGCCCAACAGGCTGCATAATTAGGCAGGTTCTGGCGCTTTCCAGTCACCAGTGCAGGGAGCTGCTGTAAAAACCACCGTGGCAAGGCATAACACGCTCCTAGAAACACAGCTGGGCTGCGTGAGGAAGAGCAAATCCTAAGCAGCAAGCGATGCTGCGAATGCTTAGAAAAAGCCTATACGAGTGCATAAAGAAGGGGGGATGCATGAATTACTTCATACTTCACTTTTGTGTGCTTGACCCCACAACCGTGGTGTGCACGTGTGTCTGACTTCCTAGGGCACCCTTTTCAAAGCGTAAAACACGAGTGCCGACCTTCCTCCTACCTTCTCAAAGGAAGGGCACGGTGTGTGTCGCTGGGCCAGCCCCACCGGCTGCCAGCACGGGTGGTGCTGCCCGGGTGCCAGCACAGGGCCAAGCCGAGCCGAGGAAGCAGCTCCCTCCGTGGAGCCAGTCAGCCACGAGAGGATCTGGGACAGACCTTGGTGGACTTTGGTGTTTCATGGGGGCTTGCCAGCACTCTCAGCTCAGTCCCCACCTCTGCCAGTGGAGCCTTTGGCTGTCGCTCCTCACTGAGCCTTTCCACCCCGTCAGCCTGGCTCTAATCTGCATCTTCATCATTTTCCCAGGCATCTGAGGACAGATCACTTTCCCCAGGTCTGTTGCCTCCAGCTCTTGTCCTTCTTGCATTTTAACCCCAACCAGAGGCATGAGAGGCTGGCAGAGAGCACCCATGGTCTAGGAAAAGCTACTCCTGCAGCCGCTTCCGACCTCCTCATCCCAGGAGGCAGCCACGGCTGCTAGCAAAGTTCTGCTCCACGCTTCAAGCCTTCATTTTAAACACACTTCAGGCAGAAGAAGCCTTCAGAGAAACCTAACTTTCAAATTAATAAAGCCTTTGAGAGTGTGTGCAAAGTAACAGATTTTTTTCATCTGTCATTTGATCAAATACTGAAAACTCCCCCTCTCCCACCCCCAAAATAAAGCTGTTATTGGACACAGAAATGCAACGTTAAATGTCAAATTGTTGCTGCAAAACACAGAGAAGTTACAGTACTGATAGCAGGTTACACTACTAATAGTGCACTGAAATGGGTGCACTTTTTCATCCTTCTCAAATTTCACCCTTGAGAGTAATCGAAATATTTCTTTTTCCACTGAAATGTCAAAGATATATATTTTTTTCCTGACACACACCACTGGAATAGAATTTCATCCCCTCTGGATATGGTTTAGTGGTTAAAAAAAACCAGTACCAGGATCTAGGAGACATCATGCAGTCCTAAATACACAAAATACTTTACCCACTTGAACTTTAATCCAGATTAGAGCATAGCCAGGCAATGCTGTGGTACAAATATTTGCCAATAGCCACAGCCAACTGTCATGCCAGACAGGCAGGGAAAAGAAAAAAAAAAAAAAAAAAAAAAAAAAAAAAAAAAAAAGGAGAAAGCTGTTCATCTCATGTAAATTTAATGTCAGAATATATTATCTGTGACTGCACTTCACAACTCAGCATGGCTTTGTGTGGAAGATAAAACGCTCTGATTTACAGCATTATAAATGTTTGCTAAATGCCTTAATTGCCCTCTCTTCTTTCAAAGTGGCACTTTATTATTAGCTTACAGAGTGGGCTATGTAAGGCAGATCATTTTTTCCTAATTCCTTATTGACACCTTAAAAAAATCTGTATTTTACTAATATTCCTTTGAATAAGAAGAGTGTCTGCTTTACCTCGGCATCCAGTGATGAACAGCCGCATTCAGCTCCTCGTTACTATGGCAATGTTACGTAGGAGGTAGAGAAACAGACTGATGCTTTTATCTTCCCCCTTTGTACTTAGAATATACTCTCTTCCCTCCCTTCATTTTTGAACAAAACAGCCACAAAGGGGGATGTGAATCATTCAGAGAATCAAAACAAAGGTTATTTTATTAACTTTGTTGTTATATTAACTGAGGATAAATTGCCGGGCTATGAATGAGATATAAACACCAAAGACCTGAAGATATGATCTCAAAGTATTTTCTTTCTTTTTCAGGAAAAAAGAATGAAGCGCTAGTGAACCACTCTGCTTCCTTCTGGGGCAAAACCGAACCCCTTTGCTGCTCAGCAGGACCCAGGCAATGGTGAGAGCAAGGATCACTCACACAACTTTGCTGTTCCCCCGGAAACAACTGAAAGAGTCAATGTAGGCGCGTTTGTGACCATCAGGTGGGATGAAATCCCACTTTTTATGTGACTCCATCCAAGAGGCAATGGAAGTAGGCTGCTGCATGGCTAGTAACACCACCTCCTCTGTATTCATTTGCTTCTAAATAGCAATGGTTTAAGTCGTGTCCCCCCACCCCCAAAAAAAAAAAAAAACGTGGGATGCAGAGTAAACTCTTCAGGTGGTCAATGCAATACGAATGAAGTATTCAGTCCTGCTGGGTACAGTCAAGATTCATAGCAAAACATCTCATTTGCAGCTATTGACTCAGCCACTTGCAGAAGCTCTCCCTGGCTGTATCAGTCAAAGCAAACCAGATGAGCAAAGGTCCCCAGCCCAGGCCAGCCAAGCGCGCTGGGTGCGACGGCTTAGGGCGCAGGCACGTCGAGCAGCTCAGCCAGCTGAGCCGAGGGGGGAGCTTCGCCAGAGCTGGGGATCAGCCAGTGGTGGCACAGCTGTCTGCAACCAGGTTTGCCACGCTCCTCCTGTTCTGCTTACAACCTGTATTCACCCACCAGAGGCTAGCGATACAGTTATTGCCTGCAAATTTCTTTTCAGACTCATCATCCTGAAGCTAGGAAAAAAGAAAACAAAACCATGGGATTCCCCTCCCCCATCAACTCTTCAAACTCAAGAAAGGTATGTTTTAGGATTTCTAACTTGATACACTACATTTTTTCCATCGCGCATTCAGACGAGAGCACCATTTAGCTGATGACTTTTTGTAGTCCATGGTTCTACTTACACTTTGGTACTGCCCTGGACAACCCATTTCTCCTTCTCCTCTGCCCCAAGCAGTCCGTACCTTTGACAGCTACACATTCTTAATGTACGTTCCTGTGGCTTCCAGCATTTTTTAAATGACTTGCTGGTGAAGGTAGAGATTCCTGATAACCGTATTTAAACCTATGGACCATTGGCTTACTCCTTCAGGAATTTCATTAACCCCTCAGAAGTGACCTGCAGATTGCGAGTAATCCACAAACTGCAGGATTTTTAACTTCTGCTGGTATACAAATGAGTGTCTAATTTGCCATATCACTGTAAATAAATGCAGAAAAAAAAAGAAAAAAACAACAGAAACTGATTAATCTTAACTTTGCAGCAAGGCATTTCCCATGGGCAGCCGAGAGAAGCACCAGACACACATACATTTCGTAAGAACTCCAGAAAAAAGACACACACACACCCCCCCCCAGTAAACTGTCAGTAAGACTTGTAACAAGATCAGCAATAGGTATGTGAATGCCATCCCATGCACAATAAGCTTTCCCAAGCATGCCAGGAACCAAAAACCAGTCCAAAAGGCATTGCAAGCATCAACATGAATTCAGTATTTGCTATTTCACAGTAATTCCTCCCCCCCTGCAATATTGCCAGTTTTAATTTAAAAGATGTTGTGGTGATCACTAACAGTATCTGGGTCAGACTATTTCCCATTTTGACAGAAGATTATTGTAAACTCAGTGGGAAAAATTAAGAGGCCATGAGATTGGAAGTGGTAGATTAATATTTTCCTTCTATTTGTAATTTAAACGAATCACTTGCTAATGGCATCTTACCCATTATCCTCCAGATAAACATCTGCCAAGCCAAATTATTTCTACCCTAAGATGACCTGCATAAAGCCCACACACATTTTCCTCAGAGTTAAAAGCAGCTCAGTGACTACCTATGAACTGCAAAAAAAAAAAAAAAAAAATCATTCTCCATAGAACAAAAGGTTGAATACAGCAGCCAGTACAAAATATCTTCGTAACAAGTAGCTAACACCAGGGCATCGTAGTGTTCCTTTTTAATGATGTTTGTACAGAGCGTTTGCACCTGTCCTGAGAAGAGATTCCAATCGCTGCAAAGCAATGTGGAGAAGGCACATTAACGTGTAAGGCAGCCCACTGGGTTCAAGTCACAAAATTCACTCTCAAGATCTGTTCAGTCTTCACATGGTGGTGAAAATAAATCCTTAATGCCATATAGTCCCACACAGCAGCCTCCCAGAAACATTCATTCAACTGCTTTCCTCTTTGCTTTGAAACTCAGTACTGCAGGGGTGAAGGGGAGAGGGGTTTAGCTCGCTATCAGGTGCTACACCAGAGCTTATAATAGTGGTTGCCATGGGGGGGGGGGGGGAACTCTATCATGTGAGCATCTACTAAAACGGCTGGATGTGACACCTCATGGGGTGCAAACACCCCAGCCACAAGGTGTGGCCTCAGGCACCTCCGAAGGGACTTCACGACCCCGCACCACCAGGGCGCTGCACTTGCCCTGGGCCCTTGCCCACCGCTCCCCCAGCCACGTCCCCCCAGTGCTGCCATCGCCCCCGGGACGTGATGAGCCTCCCCGGCTCTGGGCTGTGGTCCAGCTGCTCCTGAACACCTAACAACATTTCCCCCATTAATTGCAAGCAGGTGCTTCATGCACTTAGTGCCTTTTTTTTTTTTTGAGAATTTTGCTTCTGCCTAATTCTACTTCTGTTCTCATCATCAATCACCTCTCTTAGTTTTCAATTTAAAGAATTGAGAGCTTTGTTGCTTAGCATTGTTCCTGCTTGGGTTTTGCTATTCAGAAAATGCCCTGGCAAAGAAAATGCTGCAAATCATCATTTCCCATCCCCTCGCTGTGTGGCTTACCTGATCGGCTGTTGGTACCCCACTGATGGGTGAAACTCAGTCAGCCAAGTGAACATTAAAAAAAAAAAATCAGAATACCTGAAATTACTACAATTTGTTCTCTTCTGTGCTAATTGCTGAGAAGCTAATAGCTTCCACACTAATTTATTTTCATGCTTAATTAGGAACTTTTTTCCTTTTCATTCAAAGCTCAGCTTTTACCAGCACTCAGAAGTGTGATGATGACAGCAAAGATGATGGAACTACTACATTCCTTTAGTCAAAGTGCTGAAAGCTGAACACCAGTTGACCCTCACTCAGTGGCTCATTAACCACAATGTGAAACCAATTTGGGGAGTGGAAATCATTCTTAAAGATTCTATACCCCTAGCACTTCCACCCAAGACGTAAGCCCTTCACTGCAAAAATAACCTAAGGTCATTATCTCGAGACACCTGACTGAGAAACACAGACTGGATGTCTTCAATATCTTCAAGTTTATAAAAACAAAACAACCAAGAAAACTTCAAGCCTTCCCAGAGCTCTCAAGCCTTCACCATACACTTCAAAGAAGGGGAAAAAACTGACTTAAAATAATGTCCTTCCAAAAAGCCTCTAACAATTCTTTCAGTAAAATTCAAAGGGGCCAAAAATCACTTATTTCATTGTCTATGCAATCATCTTACTGTTATCACCGGGAACCCGTGATAACTGGTCCTCACCCACACCACCTCCACCCGCTGGCTTGCTCCTGACGCTGGTGGAGATCCAGGCTGGAGCCCATCAGCTGAGCAGCCCAGCTCCAGGCGGCCAGTCAGGCAGCATCACGGTCTTTTCCCCGTATTCTCAGGAGCAGCAAGAGCATCTATGAATAACAAACTACCAGCACTATCTTGAGAGACAATTGCTTCAGGTTTTCCTCACTGGGAAGGGAAAAGAAGCGTTGGTGTCCTTCTCAGGGGCCAGGTACCGAGCTGCAGTAACTGGGGTGGTGCCTGAGCTGAGCAGAAGGGGTAGGTGATCGGCATCGCTTCGGGCTCACCTCGGCACATGGGTGTCAGCCAGCAGCTCGCCCATCGCTGTAACCGGTCGTTGCAAAACAGTGATTTCTCTTTCAGGAAGTATCAAAGCCAAACCTTCTCAAGAGCCTCTTCCTTCTCTTTACAAAACCACCACTTAGGGAGAGGCTTTTCTTAAGAAAGAAAACAGCACGTACCATTAAGTACTTCAGAAAAACAACCCATGAAGAAGAGCTGCTGCTGGAGGCAGACGCCACCCAGCCGGTCCCCTGCAGCAAGCAGCCACCCAAGGACCTGAGGCTGGGGCTGCCCTGGGCTCGGCTGGCGAGGGCAGGGGGTGCCTGGCAACTCGCAGAGCATGCCACCTGCACAGGCTTCACACACATTCCGGTGAGGGACAGCACACAAGAAGGTAAAAACTGGGTGATGACACAGTCTCCCCTTGGCTCTAGGAAGGTAAAAAGGGTCCTAATTTGGCAGTGGGGTGGGAGAGTTGAGGTTCAGGCTGGAGCCTGAGGGCAAACTCAGCGATGCAGGGGGCTGGGGCTGTTCCATTAGAGAAACATGGGCTTCAGCTGTGTCTGGCTTCTCCAGGCTTGCTCAGACACAGCAGTAAGGCCAACACCATTTATTACCTATCTTGGAAAAAAAAAAAAAAAAAAAGACATCCAGAATATGTTGGGTTTTTTTTTCATTTTCCACCATAAATCATACTGATGTGTTTGGAGGAAGAAGGGAAGCTATCCACCCTGAAGCAAGTACTGATTATTTTAAGCATCCACGGCACCAGCTGCTCATAACTCTCTTTCAGCAGCTAAAAGGGTTACAAGTGGGAGGCTCGGGCTGAGGCTGCTTGAGGATAGCTAATAGACTGCAGAAAGCAAATGAAGTGACTTCCAGGCTGCTTGTTGGTTCTTATGGCAAAGAAATGCCACCTGAAAAGGACTCCTGAACACATCTAATCTGTTCAACAGTTCTTACTTACTTCAATACTTAACGCCGGGGCAAGCGAGCAGCTTCAGAGGCTGAGAACGGGGGGCAGCCAGCAGCGGCCCAGCTCTTCCACAGCATCCCGCCTACATTTCCAGTCCTGCTAACAGTGCCCTGTCCCCAGCCCACGGCTCTGGAGGAGCAAGGCTCAAACTGTCTGGAGACTGGTGGGACAGGGGTGCTGTAGTGGGAAGTTTCGGTTCTCGGCACCTCAGAGGGCTCGCGCTCTTTCAGCGAGAAAAGGAACCATGATTAGTTCATGATACGATGCCTACTGGCATGTAATTAAATAATGGATCTTAGGTAGCAGTAGCAATGCTGCACAAACAGCAGTGCAATGACTTATTTCAGGGGTTTCACTGCCGTCTGAATCTCCACATGCGTTTTTGTCTTTTGAAGCCTGCCACTGGGCTCAAATGTCTACTATACCTCATATTAATGAAGTAAATAAGCAGGTTTGTTATGTTCAATTTACCCGCAATTTTTGGATACTAGAATCCATCAGTCATCTTTTTAACTGAAAAAATGCCGAGAGGTAAGCTACATGCAAAATTAACAGAAGTTACTGTTAGTAGGTAGGCACTAACTTCCTCTGTCTTTTCTAATATTGCTTGTAAGACTTACGGGCATTTCAAATCAAAGTGTTCAGAACCGTAGGGGCATCATTTGTTGTTAAAAGAGAGCAGAAAGGCTAGCGAACAGTGAAAACAGTAAACCTTGATGTTAACGTTTAGTGAAGGAGGTACTGTTCCAAGCAGACATCAGTTACGTGACTCCGGGGAGCCCAGTGGCTCTTAATACCCAGCCCAGAATCAGGACTGCGTATCCTGATCTCAGGACGAGCGCATGCCAGGCCTGTTTCCAACCACCACCCACGGTGACTCACACAGAAGACCTTTAGCTGCACCATCGCCAGGTAGCTTTGTTGAAATTTATTTTTTAGGAAAAAAAAAAAATCTATCCAGGCGGTTCCGGAGTTCTCAAATTCTTCTTTCTAACATACTTTGGGCAGGTTCCTCCTTCATCAAACTTGGCAGTCTCTGTCAGTTCCTCCCCCACTCCCCCCAAGTCATCCTGCTGTTGTGCATTTGAATCTCCTGAATTTTGTGCCACACTTCAGGCTCAGAACAAAGCAGCTTTTGGGCTCACAAGGAAGCTTTATGATACTTCAGCCTTTAATGAGCGGACCACTTTTCGCTGCAATGGGAGATACTGATTATAGCCGATATGAAAGCATGGAGCAGTTTTAAGGAACAAGATCTGTGAGAGCCCAGGATGCTCCTTTATAAACTCATGTTCCCAAAAGAGACACAAGAGGAAAACTCAGCTACAGCTCAACCACTGCCATTTTCCTCAGTATTAGAAGGGAAGGGGACAGACCCCAAAGTGGGTCTGATATCAATCCAGCATAAATTAAATTTAGCAGAAAATTTTCAACTGCCAAGGCAGATCTGCTTGAAGATGTTGCTGAAAATCCATGAATACAGCAGAACGACAGGCAAACTCAGTTAAAACGGTATAAAGACATGTGTTTCACAGCTAGCACTACCAACGACTCTCTCCATTTGCTTAAATGAAATAGAATTACTGTCCATACATTCTCATGCCCCATGCTCTTTTCTCTCTGGGCTTTCGAGCACAGCTATTTCACATCTGTATTATATTGGTTCATTATTTTTTCAATGCTAGTATCAATGCATTTAATAAATAAATATTTTCTCCAAGCATCTCCCCTGTTGTTCTTGAAGATTCAGGGGAAAAAAAATGGGAAAGTGTTTGAACAAACCTGGAGAAAAGTGAACTACTGAACAAAACGTAGCACATCACTACTTTATGCAACTAATCTATAGAAAGGTTTATCTCCCATTATTTAACAGACCAGTCAATGCTGACATTGTTTGGTATCAACAACTGACATCTACATGAAATGTAAAATTCCCAATTTGTGGTGCTAGTGTTTTACTTTTAAATCCAGCTTAACATGTTCCTACACGTTCAAACATTCATTCGCAAAATGTTTACCATACCATAGTCAATATTTAGGTCTGTCTTCTGTTCTGAGCAGCTGGGTAACAACAATACGAGAGCGGCAATGAGCGGCCCAGGCAACAACTGCCAGGTTCAGCTTTTCCTTTCCACCGGTGATTCCCGTACCCCTCTCCCGCCCCCTCCTCGCCTCCCCCAGCACGCAGGGCCCTGGGGGGGCACCGAGGGCTGCCTCGGGGCGATAGGGGGGGCCAGGGAACGCCGGCGAAGAGGGGAGCCACCGCCCTCCCGCCCGCAGCGGGAAGGGCCGGGCGGGCCTGACCCAGTGGCCGGGCGGGGGTGCGGCTCACCCGACCCCGGCACCGACCCAGCCTCGCCCCTCGCCCCCCTCCTCCCCCGGCGCAGACGCGGCCCCGGCCGCCGGGGAGCGGAGCCGCCCCCGCGCTGCCTGGGGATCCCCCGGGGTCCCCCGCCCCCGCCGAGGTGGTCGGGGGGGGTTGGGCCGAGCGGTCGGCGGTCCGGGAGGCCAGCTGCCCCCGCCACCACCCAACGCCCCGCCCCGGGCTCCCACCGCCCGCCAGCCCTGTCCTGGGGACCCCCAGGCAGCAAGCACACGCACCACACCCCGGCAGCCACGGCCGGGCTGGGGACAGCCCGACGCGAAGCTACCAAGGCGCTACTGCAAGGCAGAAGTCATTTATTCAAATAAATAAAAATGAACTTTTATGTACAAATATACAAAATCACGACGCACATCTCACCAAGTAGGCAGAAGTCTTAAGAAAAAACAAAAAGCGGGGGGCGAGGGGGTAGGCAGGGGGCCCGCAGCCGGCGCCTCTCCCTCCCACCGCCGGGGGACCGCTCCTTTGTCCCTCGCCCCAGCGCCGGCGCCGCCCGGGAACCGGCTCCGGGCCGCGGGCCCCGCCGCCCGACCCTCGCCCTCACCCGCCGGCTGGCCCCGGCCCGCCCCACCGCACAAAGGACGCAACCGCTACGGACGCCGGCGGCGGCGGCAGCCCCCAGCGGGCCGCCCCCGCCCCCCCGGCGGGGCTCAGAGGGTGCCCAGGTGGGGCAGCGTCTCCAGGCGGTCGGGGCGGTCGCGGCCGGCCGCGCTCTCCACGCCGCGCAGCCACTCGGTGCATTTCCGCACCAGCCCCTCGTCCACCGCCGCCCCCGCCTCCTCCTCCTCCTCGTACTCCTCGTCGTCGTAGCGGTGCCGGTCGTTGAGCAGCGATATCTTCAGCAGGGCGCGCAAATCGCCGCCGCCCGCCCGGGCGCCGCGCCGCGCCGGGGCCGCCCTGCCGCCGGGGGAGGGGGCGGGCTGCCCCCGCTGCCGCTCCAGGCTGCGGCGCTGCAGCAGCCGCACGGCCTCCGGGGGCAGGCGCAGCGAGGGGCGCGGCGCCGCCGCCCCCGCCGCCCCGGCGAGGCTCTCGCAGGAGCGGCCGCCCGCCCCCGGCGCCCCCGGGCGGCCCCGCGGCTGCGGCGGGGCGGGCGGCGGCCGCGACCCCCGCTCGGCCGGCGGCCTCCGCGGCGGCTGCCGCTGCAGGGACGAGCAGGGCCAGGAGCTGGAGAGGGGGCCCGCCCGCTCCGGGGGCGCCCCCCGCGCCTTCCTCGCCGCCGCATCCTCCGCGGGCCGGGGCGCTGCCTTCCGGGGGGCCGCCGCCGGCTTCGTGGGCTGCGCCCGGGCGGCGACGGGGGACGCGGCGGCAGCGGCGGGCAGGATGGGCGGCAGAGAGGCGGCGCGGCCGGGAGCTCCCTCCGGCTCCTCGCTGCGGGCCCAGGCGGCCGCGGTGCGCGCGGGGGCGCTCCCCGGCGGCGGACAGGGCCCCGCGGCGCGGCGGGGCTGCAGCCCCATGGCGAGCGCCGGACGAGCAGCCCCGGCCGGCGGCGGCAGCGCGGGGCGTGGGCTCCGTCTGCGCCGGCAGCCGCCGCTGTTCCCCCCCCACCCGCCCCCCCCCGCCCGCCCGCCCCGGGCCCCCCGGCGAGGGTGGGCGTGCGGGCCGGACCGGGACCTCCCGCCCCCCCTTCCCCGACAAGCCCCCCCCCTTGGCCGGGACCGCCGCCGCCCGGCCCCCAGCAGGGCCGAAGGGACGGCGCGGCGGGGCTCCTGCCCCGGGGGCGGGCGGGCTCTGACCGCCTCCCAGAGCCCTCCAAGCGTGAAAGGGCAGGCTTCCATGTCACGTTAAACTAACGCCCTCACGCCGTCTTCCAAACATCACCGATACTTGCAGCCCCCTGGCCGCCGGACTCACCGCGCGTAAGGGCGGGCAGGCAGGGCACGAGTGCTGTCAGCCACGCCGAGACCGAGAGCGGACTGGCACCTCCACGGAACACCAAAACACGCAAGCTCACGCTGAGGATGAGAGCAGGCTGGTTGGGTAACAAAGAGCCTAGTCCAGAGATCCTTCTTCCCATTCCCAGCCTCAATTCCTTCTGTGATTGAGGCATCAACACTTCTGGGTTTGGTTTGTCGTTTGCAGTTTTTTTGGTGGTTTTGTTTTTATTTTTTTTTGAGGAGGCAGGCAGTAGTTTCTTACCTTTGAAGGTACCCTAAACAATGACAAAGGTGAGCGTGTATTTCCTATAAATCCAAGATTACTACCGCTCAGAAATTTTGCCTAAAAAGTCATGGCATATAATTTTTACAGATTTTACTTCAAAGTACTATTTTTATTAGGGTACCAGATGTTCATCAAAAGACGGGTAGGATGCATGCAATCCACAGGGATAGAGATCTCCACATCTGTGGTTTCACAGTGTCATAAAAGGGTGTCGTACAATGAGGGTGCACCGACTGTGAACTTTTGGAATATTCGTATGCAGCAAAAAGAGACAGAGTATGAAGGAGCAAAAGGTACCAATGAAAGAACGCAGTGTGTGTGCTCTGTGTGCAGATGGAGAAAGTGAATCGTTAAATGTTCAGGAGAGAAAAACATGTAACAGCACATGATGTAGCAGACCTCAGTGCATACCCGTACATGGAACTTTTAGGCTTCAGTTCTTGAACCCATTCTGTTCTGGTGATCTAATATGAAGTGTTACATGATGAATGTTAGCTCTGTCATTTACCACAGCACACGAAACAAAAAAACCACCAAATTCTAATTAAAGATCACAGTGAAGGCAATCATGTACCAGAACTGGCAGTTGACGGGCAAAACCCCCTCTGGAGCAAACAACGGCACCAACCCATGCGGTGGGATCTCCCCCCTGCCAGTCGTGGTCAGTAGCAGCAACTGGGGAAGGGGTAGTGACAGTCACTTCCAGGATGACATCCGTCACTACCTACGCACAGGCTGGCACACCTTCAGTGCAAGCAGAAATCTAAAAGCAACTAAAAAAACTCCCTCAGTGCCCCTCCAGCACCCCAGGGCTGCGACGGGCAGAGCTGGAGAGGCTGTCACCGCACTGCCCAGCACGAACAAGCCCAAGCACTGCTGCAGGGCCAGGGCTACCTGGTCCCCTCTCACCAGCAGGAAGGATGCCTCCTCACTGGCCATTTATTGTTACTGATCAGTTAGAAGGTGTGGCTTGGTTGGCAGTTTAGCTGCAAAATCGTGCAGTCATCCTTTGTACGGCTTCCCCAAGAGATGTTGCTATTTTGTGGAACATACACAGAGATTTAGCAGGAATGTACTGCAGTTCACCTCTTCAGCCTGAACCCTGAATACCAAAAGACAGGGGGGTTTCCCCTTCCTGACACTGCAGCTCACATCTTTTCAAATCCATTCATTCTTCTATTTGTGGATTAGCAGGGAAAAAGAATCCAAAACAACTGGGGTTTAGACTGCAGGCTATCGAGCACATCCAACCCGTACTAAAAAGAACCTCCTGATAATAGTGTTGGCCATCAAATGTGAAGGATTTCACTTTGCTCCTGAATAACTGAATAGTGCTTAGCTGCAAAAAACTAGAAACAAGAACATTTTACTGAAGCTAGTCAAAGTATTAGAGCATTTCACTCCAATCTGTTACCAGTTTAAGTCAGAATGAACAGTTTGTCTAAACACCAACACGAAGAAGCTTTAAAGTCACTTCTGCAGATCTAATAACCAAATTTGGATACAGTCGTATACATACCCCGCTTTTTAATAAATTTTCGTATTTATTCAAGTGTAATACTGAAATTTTCAGTCCTTTATAAGCAGATTCCTAAATAAAAAAGTTTAGGCACCTTTAAAGTTGATTTATTTCACAAATCTCATTTATACCTTAGCCATAAGTTCTCTTACCAAAAAGTATTTAAGTATGAAAGTAAAGAAAAAACGTTTAAAATATAGCTTTTTAATAAAATCCAACAAGCTTTAAACAGACCTTTCACATCTTCTCATTAAGCTTTTTCCATAAGGCACATGTATAGACATTTCAAAGCAGCATATAACTTACCAAATCTTTACAATGTTTATAAAACTCTGTCTTTGGAAAAGCATACAATGAATAATGTACAAACATAAACGGCACATCGCAAATTTTTGACAGAACTGTAAGTGAAATCTTTACGCATACAACCCAGATCTTAGTGGTCTCCCTCCACTGGGGAATAAACTGTGTTACTGGATGCAAGATAGTTTTAAGACTCATCTGCACAAGGTATTTAAATGTACTTCCTTGTTAAAAATAGCCTAAAAATTCCAGGGTGAACACAAACAGTTCACCCAATTTATTTTTAAAACTGTTTCTAGGAAAAATTATTTAATCCCCCAAATGCAAAAGGCAAGGAAAATACTAAATTGTTACTGGGTATTTCATGAGTGGAAAAGTATAGTTTTCTGAGCAACATTCACAGAGGAGTAAGAGTTAGCTTTTAAAGCACACAGTGGTTCCTGGTTTTAATTTACCCTAGACAGGACGAGAAGCATTTAATCACAGCATCCCTTTAAAAAGAAAAAAAAAAGTCAGTTAAGGTATTTGTTATTTTCTTTACATAATCAATCACTACGTATTTAAAATCAAAAATATTACATAAACTAAAGACAAAAATCAATAGTTTATCAAATGCAGGATCTTAACAGCCATCATTACATTGATTACATCCACAGAACCAGCTAAAGCAAAGGCTCAAGCCCATTCTGAAGCTCGGATCTGCCCCTATTGCCTAAGTCTTCTGGACTGTTTACACTCAAGCAGATACTAAAATGCAGACACAGTGCTAAAAATTGTTCTGCAGCACGCTTGGTGGCTTAGCAAAGGTCAAAGCCTTTTTTTGTGAAGGCTGGCCAGCAAGGGCAGGGTTGAGGAGCACGCCAAATCCGGATAATCAGCAAAGCACAGGTGCTTTAAGTCCAAGCCCCATGGGAGTTAGACCATCGTGCTGCAGGAAAAAACCCCGCAGAGGCTGAGGGGTTTACAGTGCATGTCCTGACAGTGCAGGATGGAGAGCTGGCTCAGCCTTAAGGTTTGGAAGATCTGAAGGGGTCTGTTTCTTCAACCAACAAGCAACAAACCATTTTCTGACTATTCCACTCACTCTAGTCTCCTTTATGTTTCATTTTCTCAAAAATGTAACAACTTGTTAAGGAGCGGGATTTGCATGCTGCAGTTAGTCAATTTGAAAAAAAATTAAGAAAAATACTATCATAACTCCTTAAAATCATTATATGCATGCTTTGTTGTTGGTTTGGTTTTGTTTTTTTTGCCATGCCAGCGGGAGAGCCACCATTAATTGAAAAGGAAAAACACCCAAAAAACATGTAACATGTAAAT
This sequence comes from Gorsachius magnificus, assembly GCA_034008185.1. NCBI lineage: Eukaryota > Metazoa > Chordata > Aves > Pelecaniformes > Ardeidae > Gorsachius > Gorsachius magnificus. Next base: position 48,547,148 of record CM067083.1, on the reverse strand, counting down.
TGTTGTTAAGAGTAAACCATTAGCAGAGTTAAGTCAAGTATGACAAGTTTGTTGAAATCAAGATAAATGCATACTTCTAAAAAAAATTACATAACACTGTTCACTGGCACTTCAACGTGGTTTAGATCACTGTCCCTGTAAGAAAGGCAGCCTACACAAGGAATTTACGACAGCATTCCACATAAGCAAATAACTCAATAGTCCCGAAAGAAATCACTGTACTACTAAAAGCAGTCTGTGTAAAATTCACTTCTTTGACTTATAAATCTAACAGACAAATCTGAAACTTTAACCCCCCCCCCCATAGTACAGAGTTTTCAGCAGAGCTACAGAAACACTACAAGAAGACATCAGATGAAAGGGATATCCAATGCTTTGTATTCTTCCCCCCCCCCACTTTTGCTCCAGAAAACCTCACTAAGTAATACACAGAAGCACTTTATCTTTTTAGAAAACACAGTGCTGAAAAAGACTATTTTGCACGAAACATTCTAGAAAAAATAGATTATTCAGTTTGTTTACTTGCATGTGGTTTCACAAGGTGTTTGGCTGGCTTTTGTTCCCTTTTTGTACACACAAGAGTGAAATGAAAAAGCAGCTTGCCAAAATGAAAGTTAACACAAAGCATTGCCTCTGCCTCTCCTAAAAGTGATGGAGGAATTCAGAAGTAGACTTAGCAGCTGACATTATGCTTGCTTGTTTGCTTTTAGCTAAGAACTCAGATCTATAAGTTATTTTTAATGTAAGTACTGGAAAGGTCACTATTGCATCAATGCATTTTTAAATCACTGGAGAATTTAACCAAAAACTCCATTTATTTTCAGTGATGAAAACTAGAATGAAATTTAACAAAGAGAATTACTATGCACTTTACTTGTATTTAAAGCTTGTACTAAGCATTACTTTGAGTTCAGCTATGTAGTTTTCTAAAAATTAAAAGGAAAGACAGAAGTTATGTTTTTTCACATACTAAATTTAAGGACTTTTCCCCCCTCCCTAGCATAACAATAGCCGACTTTTTTTAAGATGGGAGTAATTATGCAGACTCACCTTGCAAAAGGAATATATGACAGACTATACCTGAAAAAAAAAAAAGAGGAAAAACATATACTTGACAATGTTCATATCTCTCCTAGAACCCAATTATTTCACTTTAGTCCAGCATTAATAAAACCAATCTGTTGTAACAAAACTTTAAAAAATATTACCTACTCAATTTAATGCTTACCTGAGAAAAGACAACATGCTTGGGCAAGAACTAAACATGTTCCTGGTTTACTTTTTCCTTTTTTTTTTTGTTAAATATAGTTCGTAACTTCTTATGTACATACACTTAAAAAAGCAGATTTACTATCACCAGTTTCAAAAGGAATGGAGATTGCTAGGAAAACTGTGTGCTTCAAGATGACAGAGACAACTTCTTCCAGTTTAAAAGACAATATAGATTAGTATGCAAATATACATCTAATCATATTTATGTAACCCTAAATCCAGATATATGTTGTAGTATGAATAATATGCCACAACCGTGACACTCAACTAACTGTTAATTCTATTATCCTCTGAAACTTGCTTCTTGCAGGCCTCCAAGCTACGTTTTGTTCTCACACCCAGCCTGTTCAAACTCGAGGACACTTAGCAAGTGTGAAGCTGTTTGCTGTAAACTTATAGAACATAGTGTAAGTTAGCAATTTTCCCTCTGTCTAGTGTCAAGCATTTACCTGGGCCCAGCATGATGCCCAGCAGTCCCTAAGCTGAACAAATGGTTATTTGTCCGCAGATCCAGGTTCAGTATAGACACTGTGCATTCAGGGCAAGTTCAAACAAGAACTGTGGTCACCTTGGATCGCCCAAGAGTTGGTACCAAGTACCCAGGTGGTACCAAGTTGGTACCCACCTGGGACAAGGAGACCAAGTATGTTCAGTTGTATCTCCATGGAGAAAGCAGTAACATCCAAAACTTCTGCCAGGCTCGCAGGCATTCACCTCGCTGCGCTCACACATCCCCAAGCCCAGCCCTTGAGTGCATCTGGATGGTCATCATAGCACCTGCTGCACTGAATTTACCCTCTCACTCACATCCACCCGCTCTTTACCCAGTTCCGCTGAATATTCTTGGGGCAGGACACACCCTATGAAAATGGTATTTAATTTCCTCCACTTCAGAAATGAAAATGTAGTTAGAACTCAGAAAAAAGAAAAAAAGAGGGAGATAATCAAAAGCAGGGCATATGAGTATACAGTTACTTTCACAACAGAAAAAAGATGAGTTTTTTGCACATATATTCCTTTCATATGCCTCAAGTAAGTTCACACACTGCAGAATATACTTAAAATTACCATTTTTGCAAGACTATTGCATATAGATTTTGCTGAAGTTACACAGCCTACCTTAGAAAAACAGATTGAGGCTACAGATTGAGGCTACCATTTAGGCACTTACATTATGCGAAACATATATATAGGTTTATAATCATGCGGGTGTAGGAGCAGGGAGAAGAAATTAAAATTAATTTTAAGAGTCTTACCAGGTCATTGCCAAGAACTGCAATATGCAGAATAACATCGCCAAACCTTTTTTGTTCCACTAAGTAAAAATAAAGCAAATATTGCAAGTTAGTTCATTTTGCACCGGTCTACACTGTAAACAACTGCAATAGCCTGTTCAGCCAAAAATTTAGTTAACTGATGATGCCTAAATTTCCTTAACTTAATTTGCTACTCCTTTCCACTCTAACTACTTTCCATTAATTTTATCCGTCACCCCATTAGCATCATACTATGAAAACCTTCTCTAGCTTTGGAAACACTTAACAGCATCAATGCTAACACTTTCATTCACAATACTGTACTTCTGCAGATGTGAAGTTCACTTCAGCTACATATTTACTTCTATGTAACATAACTACAGCCAGTTTTTCAATCATGATGCCTGAAGGTACTTGTTCTCGTGTCTCTTCCTTTGTCTTAATCAGTTTAATATTCTGTATCTGTGATTTCTGTATTTTATACATTTTAACTCGCTTTTCTTAGTTCTTATTCCAGAGGTCTGCAGACTGAACCTGATGCTCTAGATTTTGTATTCTCATCTACATCATGTGCAGATGGAAGGGTGCATTTACTTTGTAGCCACCATGCTCATCACTCCACCTAAACTCAGCTGCAGTTGAAAACAGAAATACCGCACTCAGCAGCTCATCTTTCCTCTACAACTGAGCTGTATATTAAAGCTGTAATACAATCAATAAACTAACCAAGCTAGATTGCTCTTTAGAGGAACAAAGTATCCTCACTTACCCAGAATACAGCACACAGAGTCAATACTAGGAAAAGCTGGAGTGGGAGGAAGAGAACAAAAAAAAAAAAAATAAAAAAATGAATGAATACTCAAATACACAACAAAGCAAATACAGTAACTGTTGTCATGTTTTCAATGGGTGATCAGCATTTTCAGACTTGACTCATTAAACAAGCAGAGCCAAAAGCTGTCACACAGTGACTGTATGATGAACTCCATGTAAAGTGGTGTTTTCCAAAGCACAGTATGATGTGTTCCATGGCTAGAAAGGCTGGGACAAGTCTTAGAAGAAAGAGGAGGCAGGAACTGACTTCAGGAATCAGGAGGAGTATAACCAGGTCTGTGTAGCCTTATGTGTTAGGTCTATTAAGAGGTGGGATTAGATGATAAAGCTTGCTTGAAAGCAACAAAGTGGTCTGGGAACTGCTATCCTATTATCTCAGTACATACTATCATTTTGGGGCTAGTATTCATACCTTTCTTGTCAGGTGTTGATGTTATGTGCATCACTATGAACAACCAGTTATTAAAAACACCCATTCACAATTCGGCATTTGGCAAACACAGGCTCTGCTGCTTCTGCCAGTGATTTTTCATCTTCTGACAGTAATGAAGAGCCCACTAGGGAGCAGCTGCTTCGTACACAGTGGAAAAGCTCACATGAAGCTTTATTCAAGCTACTTACACACCTTTGACGGAACATCACAATGATATAGTTTACTAAGCCAAATTAATCACACCATTTGTGCAAGCACCACTTCAAACTTTTTCCACTAAATCTCACCTGGCTCCCTCCATTTGTCATTACACATAGTAGAAAACAGAACAAAACTCTAAATTAATTTTCACTGAAAAACATGTGTTGGTGTTTTACTGAGAGAAATAAAAGTAACAGACTCTCTTGAAATTTTCCAAACATATTTGTGACTCCTGAGTCACCTACAATTGTAGTTTTGTGTTAGGATAGGGAAGAAAACAGTTGAATACATCAAAAGTTTTCTGAACTTTAGGAGTTTACCAGTTCTCTGTACTACTGAAATTTTCCATCCTAACAGTCTTAGCTCTCATCCAGTGTTCCTGTTCCCCATTAGATGAAACCTTTTAATTCTGTCTTTTCCTAACCTTGTTGGTAGCTTCTCTTCATGGGTAGGTAGGTAGGTCTGTCACGTTTTTTCTACTGTCTGTTCTCTTTCCATTTCCCTGACATGTCTTGTTTCTACAGCCTTCAAAGCAAGATACTTTCTTTGTCACTGTGTCTGAGCATAGTGGATGATAGGATAACAAAGGAAGTAATATTTGTGTTGGCTGTTTTAGCATCTGGCTTAGGCCCTCAGCTTGACCAGAAAAAGCCCACAGCTATAAAGTGTCAGAGAATTCATGCCCAGAAGACTCTGGAGAACTGGAGATATTCTTGGACATTTTTACTGCAGACCTATGAAACATTAACTTCCCTAGAACATATGGCAAAAAGTAGGATCAAGTCACTTCTCCAAAAGATGTGGTCAAATGTGAGCTCGTCGAATGAGAACTTCTTTTTCATATGAGTGCACGAGAGAAAGAATATACAACCCATATTAGTACTCAGTACAAAGAAGAGTTGGACTGAGAAATAACCTCTCTTTAGAAAAGCCTCAGATTTAGCTTTGAGGCTAAAGGAAAACTTTTTAGCAAAAGGAAGTAAAGACAGCATATTTACCAACATCACAACTGTAGCTATTAATCTTTTTGGCTCAAACATTGCTTTCAATTGTTTCAGTGGCCCCATCAGGAAACATGTACTATAGGAGGGAAAAAGCAAAACAAATGGTAAAACACTTTCAAATAAATCTTTGCAAAAAACAATCGGTAATTAACTAGTTTTCCAAAAGTTAGATTGAGTACAAAGGCTTTAAAAAAGGCATTTCAGTGTTTAACAACAGAGATCTGAATGAAGGTGAAATACTCCATGAATTTAATCCTGGAAACAGTTTATGCATTGAGTCACCCTTGGTCATGAAATTCTTTCCAAAACATCAGCACTTATAGCAGAGGGTTGTCGAGTTGAAGTCCAGTGAATTTCATGTTGAGGCTGTTTTTAAGAACTGACTTGCCAAAAGAATACAAAGACCAAACTTCTGTAGAAAATTTCTGTTTAACAATAAACATCTTACCCAGGCAGCACACAAGTAGCTACAATCAATATTACAGGGAAGCTCTAACTCTTTGCCCAAACTCAGCAAGCAAAAAAGAAGGAAAAACTTCAGTAGTTTATATTAAATCCTCCTGCTTTGTTCTATTCTGTAGTTAACTTGAAGGGAGAATGAAAACCATCGGTAATGCTATGCTGTACCAGTTCTTGCAAAGAAACGTGACATGAACCAAGAATTTACAACCGTAAGAGTAATTATCTGGCTTCAAATATTCTGAGATGCATCTCTCCCTTCCCTGTCTTTGAAGCCATTCTGCTTTGTAGAAAATATTTAGTGAGAATGCCTGTAACCTTGTGGTGGTCCGAATGCTTTACTGCAGAGTAGGAAACCTACTTTCAGCTCCTTTTCTAGTTTTCCTGAAACCAGTCATAAACCTGGTGAGGCACACACCTTCAGAGATAGAAGAATACAGGAATCCATGTCCCAAGCACTGAACTAAACCCACGGCCTCCCACACCCAGATGTTCCCCTACCAGTAACTTTGTGTATATATCCCCTTCTCTTAACTTTGTTTTTCTTCTTTAAGTTGCATAGACAGACCTCAAAAGTCCATATTTAATGGAAAAAAAAATTTCAATTCAGTACTAAAAAAAAGTTTTAAATTCACTGCGATCCAAACTAACTTTTTCTCAGTATTTTTTAGTCTTGGCTGTTGGGCCATAAAATTAAACAAACGCGCGCACACACACACACACAAAAAAGAGACCTGAAGAACTAGAATAAAAAATTAGTTAGCTAGTGGAAGGACAGGGATGATGAAAATATGGTGGTAAAATGAAAACAAGAAAGCAAAACGCATTGATGCTAGCCTGATTAGTATTGAAGGATGGACATCACAAGAGCTTCTCCAAAGATGCAAGAGAATCCATAGGGAGCAGAAAGGTTGGAAAAAATCTAGAGGTCCTCCACTTGCACAGGATATTTCTTACATACAATACATTCTGTAGAAGACACACCCATCATCCCAGAAAAGAATTCAGTAAGTATCCTCGTTTTCATGTTTGTGGTTAGAAAATCATAGTAAAAACAGGCTAGACAGGACTATTTAGTAAAAATGGTAACTGCATTTGTTTTAAATACAAACTTGAAAACAAGCCAGAAAAAGTTTAAATCTTGTCCATTTGGGACATTATTGTTATTTCCCACTGTTCTTAGAACCCAGTTGCCTGTTGCCTATATCCAAAATGACCACTGAAGGGAAAGGGAGCCTCTTTTTACTTCTAATTTTAGTTGGAGTCCAGACTAAAGTTTTTCAGCATTCTCCTAAAATAAATACCAGTCTGTAAAAGCTTTCTCTTAGTTCATTGACAATTAGACTTGATTAGTGCCAAGTTTTTAAAATGCTAATTTGAAGCAGTGAAAACACACCTAAAATACTAGGTAAGAAAAAAAAATCAACCAAAAAAAACCAACAACAAAGAATAAAAAAAATAAGGTAAGGGAGAGAAAGGGAAATATTCAGTTTTGCCTACGTCCAGTATTAACTTTTTCTCTTGTTTTAGTACGAGATGGAATAGTTATACCATGAGACTCAGTACCAGTATAAACATTTTTGTCCCCTAACAAATTTATTGAGGAAAAGCAGCACATCATCACATTTCTCAAATGTTAACTTCTCATTGCCGGAGTTTTAATAGATTAACAATGCTTTGACTCAAGAGTTAAGTAACTTGACTAAAGTCAGAGAGTCCATGAAAGTCAAGACCAGACTTGAAGGGTTCTGAGTCCCATGACCATGCTTCAACTATGCTAAGACAGTAGAAGAAGGAGGACACTGCAAAGAACCAAGCACAGAGTTTAAAAATACACTGTAAATGATTTTTAGACTCGGCCTGGCCTTAAGAGTCAAAACGAGGTTTTCCTGAACCTCTCCTTTTTCAAAGAGTTTTCCTAGAAACAAGATGCTCTCTCTCTCTCTGTTAAAAGCAAAAAGCTCCTTCCAGTAACAAAACATCCACACAGTGGGCAGACTACCAATTTGCCCCTGAAACCGAGGTACCTCTGTACCTGGCAGAAGGACTTAAAAAGTACAAAACATTCAGCCAGCAATGTGTTATTCATCCTTCAGATAGCAATTGTGATGTTTCCACAAAACAATCATGTGACATCATAATGGGGCAATAACAGATGAAGAACTGATATTCACCAATTATGACAACCTTAAAACTGTAAGACAAACAAGATTTTATCTTATTAGCATTTCAATATGAAAATAATTTGTTTATACGTAACATAAAAAGACACCCTTTTAGAGTAAAAGCAAATGAAAATGTAGATAAAAAGAGGATTCTTTTCTAATAACAATAATTAAGAAATCATACCTGGCTAACGCAGCAATATTTCCCAGGGTGTAAAACACTGCAAAAAGTTTGATCCCCTTTGGGAGCCATAGCAATGCTGTTCCCTATAAAAGATATGTTATTTGTATGTTTGTAATTAGTTAATTCAATTTACTTAGATTTTATAGTCTATATTTTCAGACTACGAAGAGTGTGATTCTAACATATTCCAGCAGATATACCATACACTGTTCTCAGATTTGTAGTAGTCAATATTCAGCATACTTCTATTGCCACCTACTGGCAAAATAACATTGGTTTACTAGATTTCACAATATTTTCACAACTAGGCAATGTTTATACAGTTTATAACATTTATTCTATTTATGATACTTTCAGTTTTGTTACAGTGCCCCACTATACATGATACACCTCTGCACACAGAAGAAAAAATGTCATACAGCCCATTAATACCCCCACTCTCCTTTCTCCTCCAATCAACCATCTGGACTCACAGTTTAGATACACACTGAGGCTGAACAGAAATATTTTTATAATTCTCACTTCCAGACATCTCTTTTTTCCACTAAACTCACAAAAAAATCCAAAGTCTTCTGCTGATCACAGTCCCTATGATGATCAGGGAGAAATATAGCCTAAACTAGAAGCAAAACATGTTTTTAGGGTTTTTTTTTGTTGTTTTTAACTTCCTTTTTTTTAAGCTATGATGTGGACACTGTCCTGCAAAAAAAAGAAAAAAAAAGGCAACTATATTCTAACTATATTCTACCTAATTGCAATTTTAGTGGGCATCAGTGCTGTCAGTTTGCACAGACCACAATACAAGCAATCATGAAAAACTGCAACACTGTAATTGTATTCTATAAGGAAAGCCAATGGACGCTTTGCAAAGACTAAAAAAACCCCACCACCTGCAATTTTGGCCACCCAAGAACAGAATAAATATACCAGGTTGTGGACATAAGATATCTAAAGCTCAGGTACACGCCTGTAAGGGACAACCTGAGCATTTCTTTGAGGGCCTCCCTAATGCTGCAGCAAAAGGTCCATAACCTGAAGCAGAAGGTGGCGGAGCTGCCAGCTCCCAGCTTCATGTGGCAAAGCTCAGCTAGGGAGCTGCCTCCAAACTCTCCAAGATACGAGGTCCACAAACACACTAGCAGAGTTTTGACTCTCATCTATCAAGTGCAAGATAATTTTAGGAAACTAAGATCCTAAAGCCTTTTATTTGTTGTTTCATTATTTCACAGCATGTGATACAGAACAGGCACAAAAATTAAACACTAAAAAACCAGCAGCAACAAGAGTGATGTTAACCTGTCCAGAAATAGGTGTTAAAGCACAAGCATGGTGTGTTCTAAAATCTGTGATTATACTGGTTAAATACTACTTGCGGGGAAAAAAAATGGAGGGGGGAAGGGAGTCAAGCAAATAATGCTTAAGCAACCCTAAAAAAGGGATATTCCAACCCAAAATTGAGCTCCCTCCCTAGAACTTGCCCCTTCTTTAACACAAGCATCTGGCCGGAGTTTGTGTCACTATACTTGGCATAGATATCAATACAAAGAACACCACTCTCCAGTTCCTTTACTTATAGGAATTTATATAAATTTATATATTTTATACATAGAAAATGTTATATAATATTTATATTATTATTATTATTACTGATTACCACTTAAATAAGACCTCTCATAGGCAAGACCAGCTATTGTTCTGGTTGACCTCTGGGTCTCAGGGAGTCTAACAAACTGCAAGTTTTGATAAAGAATCAGAAGCTTCCACCTGCAGGAGAATCCAGCGAGTGGCTATCTCTAAGCGAGTGCCTCAATCAATCAACACATTGCTCCTCCACAGCTGCTTCTTCCTGTCATTACGTAAGTCTCTTCCTTTTACAAAAACTTTTCATGATAAATGAAAGAGCAGCCGCAGTCATTTAAATAACAGCAACACCAGAAACTAATGCACACAAGGACAGGTTCCTCCATCCTACTACCAGAATGCATTATGAGTCCAGGCAATCTGCCTGATGGTTGCCACAAAAACTACAAATGTCATCCCCACACATTAGCCAAAGGCTGCTGACTAGCTTATATCAAAAGTAACATTCGACTTCATAACAAAACAAACAAAAAAAACCCCAAAAAAGCCAAACAAGAAAAAAACCCAAAACCCCCAAAAAACCTAAAGAAAAAAACAAAAAAAAAAAGCCAAACAAGAAAAAAACCCCAAAACCAGCAGTCTGGCTACTTCCCCAATGTTATTTCACCTGCTTCTGGGACTCCTCACACAGATGAAAAACTGCTTTGTACTACAAATTACCCATGTCAGATTTTGATAGACCCAGTCAATTAACAGATCTCAACTTCTAACTGCAGGCTCGAGTCTCCTGCCAACACCTCTAGTTCAAGAATGAACAAATGATTTGCTGACCGTAAGATCAACAGGAGTATAGCAGGTTTTTGAAATGTCAACATGCCACCGCAGTCATCACCCATTGATTTGTATGACAGGTGACACTTGTGGTTTCTTCAGCTTTTAAAAACCTTTCAAGTCTCCCTCTCCTTTTTCCGCTTTTACTGGAGAGAACAAAAATAAGAAGGGTACAGCAAAAACTCTTTCCTAGTACACCACTCACAAATCTAAATTAAAAATATAGCGTATTTTGTCTGTGTCCCCACCTTTTAGTAAGAATTTTTATTACATTAGAATAAAAGTGCTCACTGCTGTGAATGGAAGAAAGACGGTCAAAATCATAGTTTGTGGAACAGCCCCTACATGCTAATTATACATTTAATGTCCAGTTAAATTTGTGGATACAAAATTTAGGATGCAGGATAAAGCAAACACAGATCACACATAAAGTATGAATATGAATGAGGAAAAAAAAAAACCCCACAAAACTTTACTTACAAGAATAGAACACACAATGCCAGCAACAAAACATATGGCAAACCATCTGACTCGAGTACCAAAGCTGAGTGTTGAGGCATCGAGGACCTTAATAGGAGGAAAGGAAAGAAAAAGCCTATTACAAACCCAGTTTTGAACAATCTAAAGGGTATTTTTTTCTTTATTAAGTCCTTCATTTCAAACAAAATAATTTTTTAGCCAGAAGCAATTATTTTACCTTGCTTAGCAGTTGCTTGCATACCAATTATTCCAGTTTAAGAAATTAAATTAGCAGTCTGGAAACATATTTCCAAAACAAACAGACAAAAAAAGACAAAACATGTGAAGCTATATCCTGTCAGTCAAGCGATACTGCTGCAGTTTCAAACAGACTTTCATTCACCATTCAATTACAACAGAAAGTTACCAGTTGTACCAGAGCAAAAGAATGAATGGACCTTCTAGCAATTTGCAGATGAACGTATCTATTCACGCAGCACTGTATGTTCCTATAGGCTTTACTACCTTTTCCTGTTACGAGACAGAATCCATTGTACATATTCGTACAAGTCTCCACCGTAAGCAATATGATTCCACTTCAATTACTGTTCCTTACAGGGTGACAGTGTAGGCAGGTTAACAGAGATGGCCACCTTGCTGAAAGGGGTAATTCCGCCTCCTGCTTCTCCAGCGTGACGCCAGGAGCTGCAAGACCCTTGAATGAGCTGAGCGAGCTGACACAACTCACCAAGCGGGAAAAGAACTTGCATTCCCTCTAGTCTGATGACTTAGTCCTACGCTAGACTAATGAGCCAAAGCAGTTCAGCAAGATGTCAGAAAAGTGGCGGGGCTGACAGAAGGAAAGAGGCAGGGCCACATAGCTGCCAGAAAAACAGCCCCTTTCAGCAGAAGTGACCGGTTCAACATGCTCAGCTCACCTTCTCCACCCATGCTGTAAGAACAATGCATTACCGCTTATTCCAGGTGACTAAAATGAAATACACTTTCTATTCTAAACCAGTCTATCAAGTGAAGTGTTGCTTTCAGCTTACATAAGAGGACTATAAAAAGCTAACTTTCCTATTTTTTCAGATGACACAAGCAAACTTGCCCTCTCGTTATCTAGTCTACAGGTATTTTCAATCAAGTATTATTAACCAAATATACAAGTTAGGGGTTCCCCAACCAATGAGCTTGATGTTTCACCTACTCTTTTGAGAAATTTCTTTCAGGTAGTGGTACGTGAACGAATGAAATTTGGTTACTGCTTAGAATTATTCCATATCTGTACAAATGAAGAATCCCTACCTAGAGTTTAATAGAAAAGGGCCACATGCAAGCACAGATTTATGAGCCGCGATGAATCAGCATCTGAATGTGTCAACAAGAAATAGCTTGGACTACATTCTGTTTATTAAAAAATTACTAATCTTACTTAATCAGATTAAATACTTTGAATAAGTACTTAAGAAGGGGAAGCAGGATACTAAAAATAATCTTTTACGCTTGCATACTCTCTGAGCAGACACAGAGCTGGGATACAATGTTGTTCTGAATTTTCCTTCCCCTTCTCTGTGTTTGGCAGTTAAGACAGAACTTCCCAAAGGTCAGAAGATGCGGCTTACCTTGTTAGATCCAATTCTTTATCCTTATGTACGCATTAAAGAAATAGACAAAAACAGTAACTGAAAGATGGTTTATTATTTGAAATCAGATTTGACAGTCATATACCTGAATGCCTATACATGTAAGAAGTGCAGGAAGAGCTGGGAGGACATAACTGAAGATACCCATTTGAATCATACTTTTAGTTACACCTATTCATGCAACTACTCACATGTACACACAAGCACACAGAAAATTAAAAATCCTTTCCATTCCCACTCAGAAATGAAGTGTGGATGGGCCAATACTATCAGTAGACCCAACACGTGCATTTCAGATGCCTAGAAAACAGGGAAAGCATGAAGGTAAGTAATTTCTTCAGGTGTATCAGGCACACTGCTGCCACTTACTGCTTTTCTACTTCTAGTCTTAATATTTGACAGTGTTCCTGAAACAGCTACCAGGAAATTTCATTTTTCATATAAATTTGAAAATAGCTTTATCTTCATTTAAATCCCTAACAGTTATTAGGTGGAAAAAATACCAACACCACCAGTAAGTGAACCACACAAAGGCTTGGAACAAAAAAATGCCGCAAGATATAAAAAGTTATTTTAAAACTAGTTTAATATATTTTATGGATTTAATTCTTAAAAACTTACATTGACAATACATTCACATGAAGTGCAGGAAGATAAGCTGTGGCATGACGGCTGCCAGAACACCAGAACATAGCATTCTCTGTCATAATAAAACTAAATAAATTAATTGGCATTAAAACGAAGGCTGATGCCATCACCATTTATGGTATCAAACTGAACCTACTTAATGCAGCGTTTGATATCCTGAAACTGGAGATCTACTCGTGCATTTTCTTAGTCCATGATATCTAATACTTTTTAGGTTTCATGGAAGGAACGGAACTGGTTACCTTTCTGAGATGCTCGTTCCACCCCTGTAGCAAGGAACCTTGCTGCAGAAGTTGAGTAACAGGTACATACTTCAACTACTTAAACCACAGATTTCACCTTGTGCTAAAATGCCAGGCTGCAAGCTGTAAAAGTTGAGGAGCTGACACAGTGCCTGCCTATTCTGCTGTATGTGCTGCAGAAGCAGTAATTTCTTTAAGAGGGGCCGTGAGACACCCTGAAGTAACGATTTAGTTTCTTACACCTACACTCAAGACACTATGAACCAGAGCCCTAAGAAAAAGTTAGTCTAAGCTGCCTATGCAACAAAAGAAGGAAACGTAAGGGTGATTAGGACTTTTTTGTTGTTGTTGTCTGACATAAGCCGTACAGCTAATCCTAGATTTCAGATAAAAATTGCTGGCATTACACTCTACGATATTTGCATTAGCAGAAGCTTTTATTTAGAAGACTGAAAAAATTGCCATGCAAATTCCACGCCTGGGGAAGGAGTCACACAGAGAACTGTGAAGTGGCGGCGGCAAGGGAGTTCCTGTAAAAAATACCCTTCTTGCTATACTGCTTATCAGCTTGTTTTTAAGCAATAAAAAGAAAAAAAACCACAAACAAACAAACAAACAAAAATCACCAAACAGAAACCTTTGGTTTTCTATAGCTAAACTTTAATGTCAGACTCCTGGGCAAGAAGCGATGATTTTTATTCACAGGATATCCCAAGAAAATATTACATCAACGAAATGATCCAAGACATCCAGAAATCAAGAGGAAATCCTAAATGGAAACTGAAATCCAGAACACAGACTTCCTGAAACATAGGGAACGGTCTTGCAATAGTCCAATACACAACTTGCAAGCGACAGATAATTGTGTCTTTACTGAATAGCTTGCTATGGACACCCAGTAAATCATATGAATGATAATCTGCAGGGCTGCCTTTGTTCAAAAACATTTCTTGTGGTTTTGAACCTCTACCTAGGCTTCCCCTATACATTAATTATCTTATAAAAGTTTTCCACATGGGCAAGCAAAAAAATAGAAGCACTTTCTTTCACAGCTTTTAAGAAAGATTCTAGAAGTTAACAATTACACCTTTTCTTGATAGTAAATTTAAGAATATGCAGGTAATGGAGAAAAGTCAAAGAAATGTTGAGTACATTTGCAGAACTGAGTTCCTAAGCAGTAGTTCAAAAATATTTAAAGAAATATTTTCATCTTTCCCTAACAGGCTTCCTTACTTGCCTTTCTATCAACACTTTAGAGTAAAATATAAGGAATTTAAATATCTGGTCTATTCCTCCTTGCTAAAATCTTGTTGAATGCTTTAAGCAGTCGTTAGTTGACAAATGTCAAAAAACTACTGCCAGAAAACAAGCCAATGTGCCAAACAGACTGATTTTATATTCGTTTTGGTGTTGATAAAACTAAACAGCATTATGCTGACATCCTGACAGCATCATGACACTGGTGTATCTACAATTTTTTTTTTTGTAATAAACTCCTTTAATTCCCTTTTAATATTTAGAATAATTCATCTAATTGCAGCAAGGAGCAAGAGTTGGTCATCTGAAGAGTTTAGAAAGTACAGAAAGACTTCACTGAATCGTCACACAGTTGTCTCACTATATACTTTTCTTCTACTTAATGGGAATTACTGCTGACTTCACAGTGATGGTTCTGCAAAAATCAAGGAGGAACAGAATACAGAGATGTCTATGAACATAAACCATATGATGGCCATTACACAACTACCAGCTATTCCAAAGAGAGGGCCACTGTTTTCAAGCAAACACGTAACTCAGTTCCAGAAAGGTCATCTAAGAGAGTTGAAGATGTTATACACAAAATGCATAACCTTGTATTTTCTTTCACAACCTTACCTCTCAAAAAGCGCCCTTCTCTGCACGGGTGCACACACACTTTTTTGCTCTGTTACACACACTTCAAAAATAGTCAACACCATTCAGCTGTAAAGGTCGATAACTTTAGTGAATGTCACATATGAATTTCCTCGCTAAAAAGAGGCTTGATTTCCAGTGTTCGAGAAATACACTCCTACTTTGAGAGCAACCTACAACAGAGACATGGCCTAACCTAAACACCTGAGGCTTTCTTCAGTGGGTATTTATTGACTTTAAAGAAGATCTTTCTGGTTCATCTTCTCAGCGTGAAGTTCCCTTCAACTGTGCCAAATGTTTTCTGCTATCATGTACTGGATAGACTTTAAATATGGCCAGATTTTTCCTGTTTAAAGTCTTCTCCGGCTATAACAACATCATTACATGCAATAATCATATATAGCTTAGTTACTGACATTTAACAAATGACATATTCTTAGCTCAATTCTCTCCTCCTCAGGATATACACCTCAAATATAACCTTATTAAATACTGAGGCATTTATCTATTGATTGCTGCCTTAAAACAAACATCACAGCATCAAGTAAAGGAGAACCCTATATCGCTATCACGTGCATCTCATGTGAAATGTGCCTGGGGATGGCGGAATAACTAAGTCTCTCAAAACTGAACTAAGGTTAACAGGAATGTCAGTATTTCTTTGATAACCTTGTGATAAGATCAGAAGGTGAAGCATCCCTCCCAAATGCAGCCAGCCAGCTCTGGTGTGGAAGGGCACAGATGCTACACCGCTTCCAGAATCAATCAGGTGCGGATACAAGCTAGCTGCTTTATTGTGGCAAAGGGGCCAAGCTCATACGCCTTGAAGACCGGCAGCAACTCGTCGCAAAGACACGCAAAGCATGTCAGCAGCAAGCTGCTGGAACTAATATTATGCTGCAGACACCAACTGTACTGAGGCTGCGCTGGTTCACCAAGGTTTAGTAGCTGCAAGCTCAGATCCAGGCTGCTCTACACTCCAGCTTCCTCCACCGTGCTCGAGAATCCTGTAGCATATACCATCAAGATATTCCATAACGTGGGGCACTTTGACCTGCAGTCACACCAATTATAAAGGGAGCCGATAGTATAAATAATTCTTTAGAAGTAGGCTCAGCTTTGCTTCGACCTAGAAGTGAAGCCTCAGAAACGTAAGGTGCTCTAACCCAGTAAAAAAAAGTAGCTGACGGTCACGAAGGCATCAGGGAGGAAATAGAAAAGTTAAATTGTACTTGAGGAGTATGGGGCAAAAAAAGGAACGTCAGGATGATATACACAAAACGAACTCTGTCTAGAGAAATTCTTTCACAGCTCTTGCAAATTCAGGGGCATAGGGAAACTGAGAAGCAATTCAGAAAGAAAACCCATCGTTTAACTGACCATCAAGTACCAGGGCCATGCAGGAGGAAGAGTACGCCCAAGACACGGAGAGCCTGGTACCTCGAAGAAGGACGTGGAAAATAAAACCAGAGGACCCCAAGCCACCAACACAACGAAGAGCTGCTCCGCACACCGAAAATTCGCCAAAACTCTCACTCCCGGGGCAGGGCCCGGTGCCCACAAACCTCCTCCTGGGGCGCACGCAGTGAACTTTCCTCTCTCCTTTGCGCCCTTTCCCCCCCCTCCCTCCCCCCCCCCGCCTCTCCCGGGGACGGACGCGGAGGGGGCGCGGGCAGACGCGGAGGGGGCGCGTCTGCGTGCGCAGGCCGGGGAGAGGGAGCCGCGGGAAGAGCCGGCGCCTCAGGCCGCGGCCAGCAGTGCGGGCCCGGGGCGCGGAGGCTTCGGCCACCCCCGGCGCGGCGCCGGCGGGGGGCGGGGGCGCCGGCACGCGAGCCGCAGCTCGGCGGCCGTTAGCGGCGGGCACCGGGTGGGCGCTGCGGGGAAGGGGCAGAAGAAGGGGTGGCCGCCGGGCGCCCCTGCTCCTCGTCGTCCTGCCCGGTCAGCAGGCGGGGGGGGGCGGGCCGGGGCCGGGCCGGGACCGCACCGCTCCGCACTCCGCTGCGGGCCGCTGGCCCAACCGGAAGCGACGCACCCACAGGCTTCACCCCCTGGCGGGCGCGGCCCAGCACCCCGCGCCGCTTCCCGCGAGGCGGAGCGGCGGGCGAGCCCCGCGCCTGCGCACTGCGGCGGCGGGGCTGCGGGAGGGGGCGGTGGCTGCGCCCCGGCTGGGAGCGAGCCGGGCGCTTTGGCAGCCGCGGCTGGGCGGGGCGGCGAGACCGGGGTTAGCGGTAGCAGCCTTCTCCCAGGGGCGAGTGTAACGCGTGCGGTAACGCGGAGACCCCCGGTACGGCGCCGTGCTGGCTGTTAGCCGCGGCCCCTGGGAGAAGGGCTGTGGTGGAGGCCATCGCGCGGGCCCCGCGCCCCGGCTGCAGAACGCCCGCCTCCCGTCGCGCGGGGCCGCTCCGCACGAGCCGTTCCCGCCCTGCTCTCCCCCCCCGGGGCCCCCCGGGCCGGGGCCCCTGCCCGGGCTGGGCCCCGCGGCACGTCTGGCCTGAGTGGTTTGCGGCGGCACCGAGGCTGACGGCTGGGGGAAAGGGAGCCAGCGGGAGCACCCTGCCTGCTGCCGGGCTGCAGAGACACAGCGGGCAGCGGCACGGGCAGGGGCAGGAGGGAAGACGAATGATTTGGGCTGCGTAGCCTGCTGCCGTGTGAGTGGAACTTGGTAAGAGCCAGGGCAGCAGAGCCCACGATGAGGCCCTTCGGGACAGATGCCTTCCCCTCCGTCTCTCCCCACCACGAGAGGAGAGCTCCCACCCTGCTCCCCTCCCCATGCTCGCTTCTCTTGGGAAGAGTTTCCCACATGCCTGGTACATCGGCTTTAGGATGAGACACCTGGTCACAAACCGTACCTTTCCGGCCTGATGACAGGCCATTGGCATCTCAGGAAGCTTTAGCTCAAGGCCAAAGTCCTGAACGGGAGAAAAACCTGTGGACATGGCTGTGTGAAAATAGTCATACAACAGCAGAATGTCACCTCCTGAGCCAGCCGGCGTGGCCCATGCCTTGCAAGGACCTGCGCAGGGAGGAGAGTGTGTGTAAGGGAGCAACGTGACTGTGATCCCTCTGAACAGGGGAGAAATGAGAAAAGGGATGGAGCAGGGGGACAAAAGTCATCCTTCTGGTAGCTGGCATGCCAAGTGTCCCCATGCCCACAGCTGCCAGGAGAAAGGAAGAGGCCCAGCTGGTCACGGCATCCTGCCTGGAGCTTGCTGCCACCTCCTCAGCTTGGGTGCTTTGCAGTTGACGGGCAGGAGGTGGTGAGTGGAGGTCCTTGGTGACCTCTCCCTCCTTTGCAGATGGCTCAAAGGTGCCAACATGGGAGTGTCATTTGGTGGTACCTCTGAAGGGAACTGATTGCCAGCAGGAGCTGCTGTTCGCATGCCCCTCTCCGCTACCCCAGACCACAAACTGCTTCCTGGAGGATCCCGCCAGTGACTACATTGATGGGGTCCCGCCTCTCTCCTTGCGCCTCCCCAGGGCCTCTCTTCGTCATCAGAGGACCCTGTGGAAGAAAGGAAAGTGTGCCTGCCTGTCCCGGAGGAAGAAGCCAAGGCAATCTGTGGCTTACAGCTGGAGGTGCTTTTAAGTACAGCATTCAGCGTCCTTTGCATCATGGCTGCATGATGCCAAGAGTTTTGTTTGCTTTGCTGCTATTTGCTTGGGCAGAGGGATGGCAAAAATTACCCACAGTTTACTTTTACTAATTCCACTGTTCCACAGAAATGGTGTGGGATCATGCTTCCACTGGAAGTCATGGCATGACAACAAATGTGTCAAGAGGATGGTGGTTTCTTCTCCACCTCCTCCTAAGCGACACACAACCCGCAGCTGAAGTCTTTGGGCTCCCCACTAAAACCAAAACTGTGCAAGCCATTCTGTACCTCCGCAGCCTTCCCACCAAGCCCCAACCTGAGTCACTGTTGACTGCTCGAGGTGCTATGTTTTATCTTCAAGGCGATGGTGCATGGCCAGGGGAAGTCTCAGGTGCAGGACGCCCTTCCTACTCACTGAAGCAGCTGAGGGAGAGCTACGATCATGTGTGTTTTCATGCATGTACAGGGGAGACGGGGAGCAGGAAAGCATGTTATCCTGAATGACCGCTGCGTTGGCTGCTAACTGCCTGCTCTTTCCAGTATGCCCCCACGACCTGCTGATGGCTTCCAGAGTATTTGTAAGTGCAACACCATTGCCACATTATCAGCCCTAACCCGCTGTGTTTGGGGAGGGGAAAGGACGGTGCAGCAGAAGCTCCATGCAGAGGCCATGTGTAAGATGTGCAGTTAACCAAGTGCTGGGACCCTAGTCCCTCACACTGGGCAGGCTCTGGGTATGTACTCTCTGCCTTTGCCAGCTGCTACATGCCACAGTTCCCCAGGGAACGTTTTTTCTAAAGACCTGACAGTCTTGGTGGTGGTACCAGTGATGTACATCACCTCTCTATAGCTCTGAGACCAATGCAACAAGCCTCACACACGTCTTCTTTCCCAGCTTGCCTCCCATGCATCTATAGAAAGGCAGTACCTTTTTGTTCAAGTTGCATGATGAGGTGCTAATACCAGGAATTACTGAGGTAGGCTGTGGTGGGTAGCAGGCCAGACAGGTGCTGCTGGTTGTGGCTTCACAGAAGTCTTCTGTAAGGTCCAGGCAGGGGGATCTGGCATGATGCCAGAGAGCATGTTCTCCTCTGGACTCGCCCTCACAATAATCCCAGGACTCAGAGACGTCCAAGCAGGCAGGAGATCCCACCTGATGGCTTGCTCAAGACCTTCGTAACAGGGGCACATCTCCTGTGCTACCTCCAACAAGCAGTTGTTGGGTTTCAAAATTACAGCCTCCTTCTTCAAGGCTTTACTTTTAATTTCTTTTGTTAAATTTAACTAGATACAGCCAAAAAATTAAGCCTAAAATTTAGAGCAATTTTCTGGATTGCTACAGTCCACAGAGAGAGAGTGGCATTTTCAGGGGGCAGTTGTTCTCATCTAAGACAGTTACTTTAGTAAGGGAGAGATTGCCTTCTGCTCTCCGGTGACTGTAGAGGAAGCATGGGTGACTAGGTCAGACCAGACACCTAAGTTTCAGTCTGATGAATTAGGGTGATTAACCTCACCATTACCTCTTTTAATTTAAATATAGGCAGGAGCAGCCTTTATAATTTCTATGTACTTTTACAGAAATCTATGTATAGTGAGCATAAGACTGCTACTTTAAGCCACGGAAGGATAGATTACGTCCAAAAAGCCCAGAAGTAGCCCCCAGAATTCATGGCATTGCAGCATTGCCAAGGATTTGTTACAAACATATCTTAATTCCAAAGCATATCTGAGAGCAAAATACAACAAGAGAAAAAAAAGCGCTCTGTTTTCTTTTTCCTTCCCAATTTATAAATAGATACAGATAGATACAGGCCCTTCAAATCTGGGTCTACCTTTCTGGTCTGCGTGACTTTATGCAGGTGTGTGGCTCTGCCTTGGATTACTGGTGGCTTTGTGGTCGTACAGGGAGTACAGGCACATAAGTAGCTGGCAGAAAACAAGCTGAAGCTGCATTTGTTTCTGTCTGAACAAGCATGCCATCTCGCCGCTGTAAAGCAGAGAAGAGCAGTGCAAATGTGGGCTGCCTGACCCCTGAGCAGTGTGGGGGGGCTGGCTTGCACCCTGCTGCTGTCCCCTCCTTCCAGCTGGCTGCTGCCTGGGGTGCACCATCCAGCTGGCACCCACAGCTGTTTCAGTCCTGAATGAGGCACAGGGTTTTGTTTACTTCCCTGCTGTTTTCTGCAGAAGGTTGGCATAGTCACTCCAAATTTATTTTTCCTAGTTTCTCTGCTTGACAGAAATTCTTAATTCTCTGCACTATCATGAAATACCGTGAGGCAGTCATTACCTTGACATGAAAAATAGGCAACTCAGGTGGTCTGTGTCGTTCAATATTTCTGTGCTGATGAATTTTGGCTGATAAGGCAGTAGGATCAAAAAATTGTTCTGCTTTTCTAGAAAGCTCAAATTCTTTTTCTGAACACAAGTCAAAATAGCTGGTACAAAATATCATTTTGCCTTTAGCTGACAAATACACCACATTTGGAGCTGATTTCTGGTTTCGTGATGAGGGTGTTATGGATTTGCAAGCCCCAGTTTAGTTCAGTATTCCTATGGTATGGTGTGGTCTGCTTATATATTTGATTCTTGATCTCACTAGTTTGTATGTATCCACATCTAAATTTCAGCCTAGCTAGAAAATCTGCAAAGTAATGTTGTCTTCCTGAAATATGCATGAATTCAGCCAACCTTCTGAATTCATGCAGTCAGTGGCATAGTTTTAACGTACAGAGAGCAGTGTCTGTACCCTTCAGTCTTGTAGCTCTATCTGTAAACCTGTAAACCCTTACTCCATAAAAAAAGAGAGTTCTGTGATTGGTCTGGTCACACTTTAGGGCTCTAATGTCCCATATTCCTCTTCACCTTTGCATTCTTCACCTTTGTAAACAGGATATTTGAATGACTATTGCTGAAAGGTGAAAGCCAGGGGTTACAAGGAATGCTAAGTAAAACTGAGGAAAGGATCTCTTACAGAGACCCACTGGGAGCACGGCAGAAAACAGAAAATGTAGAGCTGCTTTGGGGACTTGCCCGTTCTACTTGATTAAGACCCCACCTCAATCCTGCTGCTTGGTGCAAACATCTTGCATCAAACAAAGCAGCAGCTTCTGAAGCCAACTGAATAGAAGGGAGCTTACCAGTGGGAATGAACACCTCTCGTGTCTTTTACAAAGAGGCCGTGCTCCTGAAAATGCAACAAGCCTGCATCACTAACAGCAACAGGTAGTGGTGATCCAAAAACAAGGAGCAAGGAAGCAAAGCTGGAAAATGCATCCCTTTTCTTATGCCTCAGTTCAGGAAACCCATTGCTTCTTATTTGTCTGATGCTTCCTGCACATCACCCAGAGCCACAGGCCCATTCAGCGGAGAACACACTTGGTGGCTTCCATACAGCTTCACGGTAATTGTTTTTGCTGTGACTCAAACCTTTCCAGATCCAGTCATTGCTTCTTTATTGTCAGGAACTGATCTCACCCATAGGTCTCTGATGTGGGGAGCTGAGCCATACGAAAACCAACTGCAGACCTGTTTCCCAGGGTGTGTGGCAGGCACCTAATAGCCAGGTGTGTTTGTGGTTCACAGTAACACCTTGAGCTACTGCAAAACTTTGGAGGAAAAGGTAATAGCCCATCTCTTTCTGTGGCATCATACACTCAGATCAGGTATCACAGAGGCTTGGTTAACTGATACGCTATTGGGTACCTTGCCAAATCTTTGAACCTCTGAACGCTTTCCTGTTACTAACAATAATCTGGCTGAGAGCTGATGCTGATGTTTGCCAATTGATAGTATGAGAAACACAAAGTATTGTAGAGGTTACCGATCACACTGCTGGCTTTGTGCTTTGCTTCCAGGTGACCCGTAACATCAAGCGTGTACAAAAGCACCTTGTAATTGTTGCTTCACATGGCTTCCCCACGAACAAATATAATAATTGTTTTAGGATTTTAAGTGATTCTGGGGCAAGGAGACATGGTCTATCGAATGTGTGAGAGAGGAATGTTTGAGACAATCTTGCTATTCCCTTGGCATTGCTACAAGTTAAAATCTGGAGAGCTTTCTGTGTTTAAGCCATGGTCTCAGATCCAGGCAGACTAGAGTGACAGGTTAGAGGAGATTAGTATCTTGTCCTGCCAGGAGACAGCTTTAAGATTTCACAACACCACATGCCCTCTTCAAAGAATGAGAGAGGCCACTAGTCTCATTTACATCGCTCAATACCAACTTGAGAAGGCATCCCTTTGGTTAATACATACCCTAGGACAAGCTTGACATGAGACTATTCCAACCCTCCTATAAATCAACACCAATTAAAGCAAGTTACAGCATGGTTCTCCCCTGAGTAAGTTATGGGTTAAATGCCTCCAAAACTGTGAAATACTTTAAAAATTGTAAGTACTTGCTTTGTAGCTTTACATATTTCTACATAGTGGACCAAGTACAACCATCGCATAAGTACTTGCAAATGCTGCCGTAATTAGGACTGCTTTCTCTTGCACCAAGGGCTGAGTTTGCGCCAGTTATCCGCACACAATAGTTGCACTTAATGAGAAAGACATGACCCAGATTTCAGACTAAATGAATAAGCTGAAAATTCCCAGGCTTGTTGCCCTAGTTACTTGAAACCTACTGTTAAAAAAGGTGAGAAGGAAGAGAGCAGGGAGAAGAATAAGTAGGAAAAGAAGAGAGCAATATCATGGTCAGGATTAGGATAAAGAGAGGCAGTGACCTTGAAGGAGCAGGACCTCAGTGATGATACTCAGAGCAGGTTATCCAGAACACCAGTATTTCTGCCTTATGGTTGCTATTGGGTTTATTCGATGGACATTGGTTATTTATAAGTGGTTACCACAGTGACTGCAATGCACTGGCAGCTACTAGATCAGCAAAAGCAGAAAGGGATTGGGTGGGGAGAGAGAAACAAGCTTCACAACTTACTTAATAAAGCAAGTGCTGCAGTTTAGAACACCAGACTGCTTGCTTTTGTGCTTTACAAAGATGGTGAAACTTGCGGCAATGTCTTATTCAGTCAGAATAAACTTTTTAGCCTGTGCATAAGATGACAGCAGAAACACTCCAGCTCTACAGCAGCAGAACTGCAGACATATTACATTAGGTAGTTGGCGTTGTTCTTCCCAAATGCAGACAAGATCAAAGTATCACAGGCTAAAAACCTAAGAGCGCTGGTAACTGCTTGTGAATCTTTCATATATTACCTTTTTATATTGTTGGTAGTCTGTCATGTTAGCATGAAGAAACAGGCCTTATTCATGAAGGGCTTTGTGTTAAGCCCACCAATGAATATATCACACCAGTAGGTTTTTAGAATTATTATTCTCTATCTCATCTTTTTATTCCCGCTCTTCTTTACTTCCTTCCCTTTCTTATAATTGGCATGTAAAGCAATAACCTGTGTCTGCACCTGTGCCAGATTCATGTACACTGGACACATACACAGTTGAAGTAAATACATGTAAGCGCTCTACGTATCAGTTAGACCATAATGCAGTTGGTATCTGCATTCATGGAGAGAGCTCAGAGAAGGCACTGGAGTAGCTGGAACACTGCTCTGTCCTAGTCAGGGAGAGAGCTCAGGGAAGGCACTGGAGTAGCTGGAACACTGCTCTGTCCTAGTCAGGGAGAGAGCTCAGGGAAGGCACTGGAGTAGCTGGAACACTGCTCTGTCCTAGTCAGGGATTGCATTTTCTAAACACTGCTATGTCAAAACCTGCCTTTGTCCCCAAGGAACAAACTCTCCCTTTCTTGCTGCCTTCTCTCAGTCTGTAACCTTATTGAGACTTTTGTCCCTTCCCCGCCTCCTGCCAAGTCCTCTACATTGCTGTCCTTGCTCAGATGGCACCATTGTGCTTTGTATTGGAAAACAAGAGATAACCCACAGTGCTATGGAGAACTATGTTCTACTAGGACTGGGTTTTCCCTGAGAGCTGGCAGGCTGTATTTGCAGTACCCTGGCTGGTTTTAAGAGTAGGAAGAACTCACTTCTTCATACAGTAGTTATAGAAATAAAATAAAAAAAAAAAAAAAAGAATTACCATACATAGCAGCTGAGGGAACTGGAGTTGTTTACCCTGGAGGAGTCTCAGAGGAGACCTTATCGCCCTCTACAACTGCCTGAAAGGAGGGTTTAGCCAGGTGGGTGGTATTCTCTTCTCCCAAGTAACAAGTGATAGGACAAGAGGAATTGACCTCAAGTTGCACCAGGGAAGGTTTAGATTAGATATTAGGAAAAAATTCTTCACAGAAAGGGTTATCAGGCATTGGAACAGGCTGCCCAGGGAAGTGGTTGAGTCTCCATCCCTGGAGAGATTTAAAAGACAGGTTGATGAGGTACTTAGGGACATGGTTTAGTAGTGGACAGGTACGGTTGGAGTCAATGATCTTAAAGGACTTTTCCAACCAAATAATTCTAGGATTAGCTGAAATTATTATATAGCATGAGACAGTTGTGGGAGGTTGAACAGAATTCACTATAGGTAGCTGTTACTACCCTTGTAAGAGAAGCCTTGCAAGTACTTTCTTCTGTTCTGACCCCACCATCACAGTTATTGCTTTTTTGCCATTTATTACTGTGCTACCAAATGACCTCCAGATTTGAATCATAAATCAGCAAGCTTCCAGATCAAGGACACCTAATCTTGCAACAGCAAAGAGACTGTGAGCTATTTTAATGCCATAGTAAGTTATAGTCTGTGTTTCCCCTTGAAGAAGTGGGTCAAGAGATCTCATGCTCAAACTGGGGGAAGATGGGGAGTGCGAGACAAACTGAGAGCTTAGCTGGTACTATCTCCCACTTGAATTCCCAAGGGTGTCACGTTCCTTACCAGCAGTCTAGCAGCACTTGCTCAGAATGGTGATAAATTCTTTTCTGTCTGAAAACATGAAAGAAGGCAGCAGCCACTGCAGCAAGACAGGAAAGACCACATGGCTCCCGGTCTCACTGTGGTGGAACAGGGGCAGAACGCACAGGACGGTGTGTGGGATCAGAGCAGCACAGGTTTCCAGTGGCAGGACACATCCTACAGTTAGAAAGTTATTAGGATTAAGGCAAGCTGTGAAATTAAAACGAAATAGCTATTCCAGAATAACAGCATGTAGAGACAAGCCCTATAATCTTAGAAGTCAAATGCAAATGCTGAGCTCTAATTTTGGATTACTGTTAATCAATTAAGCTGGCATAGCCCCATTCTTTTATCCAATGCTACCCAAGTTAAAAAAAGAAACATAAAAAAAAGGCAGCTATTAGCTCCATTAAGGTATTCGGAGTCAAGAGTATAAAGATCTCCGGAGTCTTTTTAAAATGTTCTATTTTGGGTTACCCCAGACAGCACCATCCCAAAATGGCCATATGCCAATGCGTCTCAGTATTTTGTACTAGAGGAACCAGGTGCAGATTAACTGTACAATTATTTATTGCAATAATTCCTCATTTCTCCTCCTTAAGGTCTGGGGTTTTTTTGTTTTGTTTATCTGTTTGTGTTCTTTTCCCCAAGCACCATTATTTAAACAAAGAAAGGGTATGTAAATGGCTTGATGAATAATGCTCTGAAGGACACAGGTCACACAAGCCACTCGGCAGCACTCTGCCCATATAAGCTTTTTTGTCACTAGGCAGATTGACAGGCTGTGGAACACCCACCCCATCCCCAAGTTCCCCATCCCAGACTGGGCCCTGTCCTTACACATCCCGTGACAGATGCTTTGCTCGACTCCTTCCCCTTTTTGTAGAAGCCTGTACAGACTGCAGGAAGCATCATGGGTTTAAAATCTAATCAAAGCAAGTCACAGCGCACTTTCCACCTGAAGTTTACTCTTGCAGCACTCCAGTATGAAAGAACTTGAGCCTTGTCACAGTGAATGTGTGGAGGAAGAAAGGAAAGAGAAGGGTAGAAGGAAATACATGAGAAAACACGGTGCAGGCAGCTACCAGGAAAATGAGAGAAGATAAACTCTTGTAAATGGTATTCCCTAGCTAGGGGAGTTATGACCATTGGCAGATCAAAGCACCAGGTGAGGCTAGAGTATTCCATCCATTGCAAACTTTGCCCAAGAGCAGCTTGCTACATTTCATACCTATGAACCTATGAAGTTCAAACTCACCTATAGATTTGATGGGCAGACTGTTCGGTGGATGAGGAATTGGTTGGATGGTCACATCTAGAGGGTAGTGGTCAACAGCTCCATGTCCAGACAATGTTCCTCCAAGTGGTGTCTGTCAGCGGTCTGTATTGGGACCAGTACAATTCAGTACCTTCATCAGTGACATAGACAGTGGGATTGAGTGCACCCTCACCAAGTTTGCAGATGACACCAAGCTGAGTGGTGTGGTTGACACACCTGAGGGACAGGATGCCATCCAGAGGGACCTGGACAAACTCAAGAAGTAGGCACGTGTGAACCTCATGAGATTCAACAAGGCCAAGCACAGGGTCCTGCACCTGCGTCAGAGCAACCCCTGGTATCAATACAGGCTGGGTGATGAAGGGATTGAGAGCAGCCCTGTGGAGAAGGACTTTTGGAGGTACTGGTAGATGAAAAGCTAGACATGAGCTGACAACGTGCACTTGCAGCCCAGAATGCTAACCATATCCTGGGCTGCATCAAAAGCAGCGTGGCCAACAGGTTGAGGGAGGTGATTCTGCCCCTCTACTCTGCTCTGGTGAGACCTTACCCAGAGCACTGCATCCAGTTCTGGAGCTCTCAGCACAGGAACAACATGGACCTGTTGGATCAGGTCCAGAGGAGGGCCACAAAAGTGATGCGAGGGCTGGAGCACCTCCCTTATGAAGAAAGGCTGAGAGAGTTGAGGTTCTTCAGGCTGGAGAAGAGAAGTCTGCAGGGAGACCTTATTGCAGCCTTTCAGAACTTAAAGGGGGCTTGTAAGAAAGACTAGGACAAACTTTTTAGCTGGGCCTGTTGTGATAGGACAAGGGGTAATGGTTTTAAACTAAAAGAGGGTAGACTTAGACTAAATAGAAGGAAGCAATTTTTTTTTTTTTTTTTTTTTTTTTTTAAACACACAATGAGAGTGGTAAAACACTGGAACAGGTTGCCCAGAAAGGTGGTAGATGCCCCATCCCTGGAAACATTCAAAGTCAGGTTGTACAGGGCTCTGAACAACCTGATCAAGTTGAAGGTGTCCCTGCTCATTGCAGGGGGGCTGGACTAGATGACCTCTAAAGGTCCCTTCCAACCCAAACAATTCTATGATTATAGAAGTTATCTCCTCTCCCAGAATAAGATAACAAGCTATTAAGGCACTAAGATAATGTTATCCTCATCTGCTTGTATTTCACTACTCATTTATACATGTTTCTTCTATCCCAGGTGATAAGGAGGGAAGAGAGATGACTACTTTTGTGACAAGACAGTAGTACTGAAGGGGCAGTTTTATGCACTAACTTTTCTAAAGCAATGAGGTAGTTTTAGCCATCCAGCAGGGCATGCCCTATACAAGCCTCTTCCTTGTATGCAACTGGGAACACTGTATCAGCCTAGGATTAAAGCAAATCTTTTAACTGACCATCTTATAATTCCTAGAAGACAATAGGTAATATTTACTCAGCTGCATAGCAAAAACCCCGAATTCAACCCTGCCTATCATGGCAGGAATACTCAGTCACATACCCATACCCCCTTTTCCTTGGCAGGGGGAAAGAAGCAGTAGGTATTAGGATCCAGGGGACACTTGCCTAAACTCTGTACATACAAAGGATAATACCACTTACTTATCCAGCTTGGTTTTGCTTAGTGCTGTTACAGTAACAAATTGACACTCCATACTGAAATTCCATTTCAGTATCTGGCATCACAATATGATAAACAAACCTTTTCAAAATGTTGAAGGGATTTATTGCCATTTAGAACATGCTGCTTGTTCAAAAACACCGCACTGAAATAAGATCCATCACATACTTTTTTTATCATCTATAGCTTTACATCAATGTAACTTTCAGACAGGTCATGCAAGAAAACCACTCTCCCAATCATGAAAGGCACCTTGTGTCCTTCAGATCTCAGACTCAAACCAAGTTAAGTTTTTGCCTGTATAAGGATTACATACACCTAGAACAACTCAAACAGTAGGAAGAAAAATAAAATCCATTTAGAACTTCTTTAAGAACAGTATCACACTTCATTGCTTTCCTTCATTCAGTGCTATGCTTTTGCTTTTCTGAGTCTTTAAATATTGTGCGACTTAAAAATGTATGTTAATGAAGTCTCTTTACTGAGACAAGGCATGCAGTAAGGGAAGAGGGAAAGCTGGTCACTTCCAGGCTGCCTATCTACACATTTGTTCTTGTAGATTAGCAAGCCACTGCTTAAGTTAAAAAAAAAAAAAACACCAAACAGAATAGGAATGAATACACCCAAGTTAAATGGCTTTTAAGAATATGTTAATACATAGAACAACGATACCACCTACAGTTCTGTTTACTGACCTCTGTTCATGTTGATTTGAAAACGAGTTTTGTCAAACCATCACAGGCCACTTTTGTAGACTGTTAGATAAAAAAATTTGGTTCTCAAATATTGCTTGTTATTTGGATGACTAACTCTTTATTAAAGGGTAGTTAATTAAGGACCTGTAAGGCAGTAAGAATTTAAATGCAATGGTTTACATTGCTGAATACTACTTGTTAAAAGGCAAAATAAAAAAAAATTATTAGAAGCATTCTTGGTGGGGTCATATTCATAATAGGTGTTTCTGTTTTATCCCCATTGTAATTGTCACAGCAACTGTAGATGGCAAGTCTTCCTTGGTTGTAATTCCGGATTATTTCAAGTTAGATATTTAGTTCTTTTTCTCCATCCTGCCAACAGAAGAAGAGCTTTTGTAAGAATGAATATTGAACTGCAATTGTTATAAAAAAAAAAATCTGGATTTACAGTAGAACTTTAGGAATGAAGGGCACCTGGCTAGTTATTTATACAAAGGCAGGTCCCCTTGCAGTTTTGCTCAGTCTCATTTTTTAATTAATAGTTTAGGAGGCTTCATCCTCTCATTGCCCCACATGGATTTCTTGGAGCAGAAGAGAGGAAAAGCCATAGTCATGACTCATCAGGATTGCTCAGGGCAGTGTCTGCACTACTTGCTACATAATGAGGGTAAGAGACTGCTTGCAGTCTGTTCCCTGGTCACACTCAGTTGGATCTACCCCATGTATAGAACAGTCAGCTTGGAGGTTTTGCTTCATTTCTCTTTCAGACATATAACCCATTCACAGTTTTATGGGCATTTCCATCTCAGGAATTAGTTACCGAGATGGACACATGCAGACTAATCAACACAATATAAGAGACAAACTCCAAAATAGCCATCTGCTGCTGAAAGCCCTGTCTACATCCATGACCGTAAGGGCTTTTAGCCTCTTCTGTGTGCACCCATCAGAAACTTCAAAGGAGGTGCAAGGCAAGAAGTCATAGTTCAGCCTACTGACAAAGCAGCTCATTAATAGGTTTGCAAAAGATAATGAAATTAAACAAGTTCAGAAAATATGCAGGGGTTTGCACCACAGCTAAAAGCCACTAAGAAAGAGTATTCCAAGCACCATCAGTTTATGACTTCCCCTTTTTAAAGTGTGACTTGCCTGTATTTGATCAGTCGTCCTCCTTGAATAAGTTGTGCAACTTCATTAGTCAAGTGGCATGCAAAAAGAAGCCAGTTCCTTGGCTGCACTTTGTAGGCAAATCTCATGAAAGTCAAGGAGTAACAACACAGTGCTGCAAAACATTATAAATATGGTTAGTAGATTATTTTTAATATCTGCATTTTGTTGAGGCTTAGTTTTCATAGTAGTAGAATGTAATGACAAGCAGAACACTTCTCACTGCTTTTGAGTTTTCCAATAATCCTACAAAATTGTCCACTTTAAGGATCCAACGTAGGAAAACAAAAAACAGTTAATTTTTGCTACACAAAAAAACTACAGAGCTGCAGCTGTCAAAACCTCATTTTCCTCATACACTCTCCTGTGATGCAGCTAAAGCCTTTTTAATTTATTGCCTAAACTATCTCATCCAGAGAATAAGAGTTAATCCCAAGGAGACATAGCCTGTTCTATACAATTATTCTGACAGTTTCTAGGACAGAGTATTTTTAGAAATACTAATTACTTAAATACAGATCTTACTGGAAACATTCCAAAATGGACTTTAAGAGAAGGAAGTTTCCATCCCCAGAAAACCATGAACATTCAGAAGCATAAAGCTTTGTTACCTGCTTTCCAGGAAGATGAGAAACAATTTTAATCTACTCTCCTGCCATAAGTGCATGTAAGTACAGGAAGTTACAACCCAAAAAGTCACTAGTTTTGCAAAGTTCATTTTTAGCTTTCTGACAGGTTTAAAGAAAAAAAATATTAGGAAATTAATCATTCAAGAAAACAGCCTTTTTTTAGGTACAGAACCTAGAAGATGGGAAAAAAGTATTCGTACACACACCATCATGCTTACAAAAATTAAAAAACGTGTCTTAACTTTGCTGAACTGGGTAGCTGCCACAAAAGTACTACTTTCACTATACTAGAGACTATTCAAACTGGTCTTACATCTTTAGGAAGCTTACTAAAATTGAATTACTCTTAAGGAGAACCTAGTGAGCATGAGGCTATAAATCTCCTTAACCCAAAGGTATTTTGCTTCGGGGAGAAGAATTACTCAGAATTAAGTTATTAACCGAGTTAAGGAAGAGATGTAATGCCAAAATTAAGCTAATAAATTAAGGCTATCAGATTTATGATCCTAGAGAAGTATTTAAACAATAAAATACAGAGACAGACATGTAGGCAAAAGCTATACATGTTTCAAAAAAAGGTGGGAAAAATACTGCTTATGCATGGAAAAGAGAAATTCTCACACTATTCCATTAAGAGTCATGCTAGCCTCTCACAGGCAACTGCTTTGCAAGATGTTAACGTCCCTCAGCTGCTTGCTTTTTGCACCCTGCAGACCAAGCATTACCATTTCTGCACTTTGGCAGTGTTGATATTTAAGTCTCAGACTAACCACAAGGCATCATTGTTCTTGACACAAAGAATAAAGTTGTGTAAAGAGATGCATTCTGAACCAGTGCATGCAGTAGTATAATATACCAGAAGTATTATACTTGAGGAGCAAGTCTGGTGATCTGCTAAGATTCAAGACCCACCTCCCTCCCACCAAATTACTGGAAAGCCCTCTGAAAGAGAGCTCCGCAACTTCTCAGTACCTCATTAAGTGTTCTCTGAATTTATGTAACAAGGTATTTGATATCTGTATCTGCTTTGATCACAAGCAACTAATAATATATCACTGCTTGAAGGACAGAATCTGTGTTATCTAGTAAGTTTAATGACCAGAAGTTTGTCTCAGGTCTTACCAAATGTCATTCGGCCACTAATGATTTCTGGAGATTTCTTCATGTCATTAATAGCAGCAACAGGAAGTCCCCAATTGGCAACTGGCCCCCAAAAGTGCTGTAAAGAGGGAAAAGGAAAATAAATTACACAGGAACACAGACCTCCCGCAGTATTTCTTATAGTTTTCCTTAGCCACACAAAGCTTCAGAGAACAGGGTTAAGGGTAAGATTCCAAGTTAAGACAGGGACTACTTTTGATATAAGGGAGAAAATCTAAACCCATTTTAGCAGGACCTAGTCTTCAGGAGGGAAGGAAGAAAAACCCACTCTGAATTTTCTTGCAGAGTGAAGAGAAACTACTGTAAAGCCACTGAAATGCAGTTTTGTGTAATTGTACCTCAGCCATCATTAAGCAGTCTGATTGGTACAGTCATATAATAACCTCAGATTTACAGCTCACTTCTGTGCAGTGAATGAGCACTCCTCTCTTTCAAACAGGCTCCTCAAAAATGTAATGAAAACACAAGGACTTGCTGAAGTGAAGAACTGGAACTGTTTTCATGTTATGCTGAGAAAGAAGAAGTGCTCAGCAAGCATTTTCTTCCAATTGTTTACACCATCTCTTTGAAAGAGCAGCACCATGCAACCAACCAAGTTGTTACCTACAGCTTCACCTGCAATTGCTGAAACAGCTTAGTGACGACCTAAGGCTCAGTGATTAGACTGATATAAAAGTAGAGCAGTTAGCTACAGGTGCCTACATAGGTAGAAACACAGAGACAAGAAGCTGAAAGAATCAAGTCAGAAAAAACTGATGAGAGCTCAAGTTGATAGGTATTGTCTAAAAGACTCCAAACTGAGAAAAAAAATAGTGTCAGAAGTCCAATTTCCACTACTGTTGTTAATTAACAAGGCTTCGGAAGAATTCTTTCCACAGAAGGTGTATGCAGTACTTGCATCAGCTTCTCCTCATGGGAAACCAAGGATGGTCAAAAGTAACTTGCCTAGCTATGGCAAGAGAGATGCACCTTGCAAAAAAAAAAAAGCTTTGCAAAATACCAACTATACCCATTCTTTTGACAGTTCCCCTAACCACAACACTGCAGATATTACAGTGATTTGGAATTGTCAGGGAATATTTAGGTTTCTTGCAATTTTAATTCCAAGATAGTCTTGCCAGTCTAGTTACCAGCTGGTAACACTACACTAAGATTAAAAGCCAGACTTGCAATACAAAACTAAAATAAAGAAAAAGTATAGAAAAAAGTGAGTTTAAGTTGTACACACTGTTTTGATAGTTTAGCCATAGTGCAATATGCAAAATAATGTAGTACTTCTGCAAGGTCTACAGAATGTGCATTGGTCCAAACTTAGATTTACAGTAAGAGTATTTTGAAGAGTGTGATAAATTATGTGCTTACTCCTACTAATAAATTGATATCTGCAATATCAAGCATATCAGAGATAACATGGCATAGCTGAGAAGAGTGGCATGGCTACATGGTATTTGCACTGTACAGCTCTGGTTAGATAGCATAAAGAAATGTACCTGTAATACTACTTAGACACAAGATATGTTGCAGCAGAACAAGAACATTCACAGAAACTGACCCTTTTTAAAAAAAAAACCGGTTAAATTGTTGCTGTAAAAAATACACGAATTACTGAAGTTAGGGAAAAAGTGAAACCAGAAATTCCTTCCTTTTTTCTTACCGTACTGTTTTGGGCCATCATTGTTTTCCATTCAAAAAGAACATGGAAGAAAAAAGAAAAAAGCATTAGTTTCTTTCATAAAGAACCGAAAACAGAAGATAGGTAGAAGTCAGGAAATTGCCATGGCATTAACCTTGATTAACATAACAGTATTAAAAATCCCGTTCCCCTCAAGAGCTGTCATTGTGACAAGTGTTTGCTGCTCAAGTAGCTTTCTCCTAGGAAGATAAAATCCTATTATGGTCTGTGGAAGACATTCACCCCCTGTAGACTTCAAAGCATCCAAGTTCTTACCCCAACTAGTTTAAAAGGATGCCAAAAGCAGTCAAGGTTTGCCCATGACAAAGCTAAACAGCTGCTATTCCTCTGTGGAGACTTTGAAGAAATCACTCTGAGTTTTTCATATACCCACATAAGTAGGTGAAACTAAACACTGCCAGGGATCTTACTGTCACTAAGCTCAGGTCAACTCTGGCTGTACCAGACATGAGCTATTAACACATTTTCAGTGATCTAACACGCAATTACGCTTCAGTCATGCAAGGGGTTAATTTAAGTGATCACATAGGTACCACTTTCTGTAACAACTTAGTGATCTATACCTGAAAGCTAGACTACAGCATATATTTAAGATTGTTTGCTCCTGTACCTTTTAAAATGCTTCAGAACTTCTAAACATTCTCTTTCTAACAAAGGTACTGATAGGACTCAGAACTGAGTTATGATTTACGGGAAACCAGCTACAACCAGAAAGCCTGCTGCTGACCAATTGCTGCTCACCTACCACTGCCTCAAGCTATGGAACGAGTTGGTAACAGTCACATCCCTCACACTGATTTCCATCTTCTTATAGCACTGCTTTACAAATAGCTATGGTAGGGGAACAGTCAGGTCTACTTCGGAAATCACACTACATGTACATTTTTTCGTAACAAGCTGTGGGCTGGTTCACCCTGTTTTGTTAGGGTGTCCTTGACTAGTCTAACCAGTTGTGTTTTGTTTTCTTATTAACTGAACTGCAGCAGTAATTGACATTCCCAAGACTAGTGCACACTTCAATGTTGATTTTCATAAAACCTTAACTAAACAAGTTCAAATGCATCTCTTGGCACCATGTTTTTGTGCCAACAGAAGTGAGCCTTCATTTTTAACATGGAAGTTGTTTTCAAGGCAAATGAAAGCCTAAAATAGACTCAAACTTCTGCTGTTTAACAGAGTAGGCAGCTCTGGTTAAGGTCTTGCAAGGCTGTCCTCACATCCACGTGAGACCGGAACAAGTTGTTACACTCCTAGAAGAGGGCAGATCAAGGTCATGTAGACTCTTCCAGAAGCAGGCATCCAGCCCCAAAGCTCTGCAGCCAATACAGCTACCACAAATGCACCGTATCTAATAGCAAGCGCACGCACCTATTCCTGAAGTGACACCATTCCAAATTAGTAGTTTCCAAGAACTACATTCAATCCCTCGGGGGACTTTGTACAACAGTTGTTGAATTTACTCACTTAATTTCTGTGTAAGTATCTAGACATCACAAGAGGAACCATCAGCTGATCAATACCTTGTATTTCTACTACAATCTGCTCCAAAAAAAGCTGTATTGGGGAAGATTTATTTTTCCAGAGTTTTTGCATGTATTTTCCTCATACCAGCAATGAGGATATTAACAGGCCAGAGACCACGCTGCAAATACAGATGAACTGTCACCACTAGTTTCCCCCCTACTGCCACCAGTGGGAAAAGTATTACCCTCCTGCAAGAACTAGATTGTTCAGTTCTCAGAGCGCACAAGACGACAGCAGGCACTGCGTCCTTCAATATCTAGCACAGACTGGTAGAGGACATTTTTTTAAGTTCTTATATCCTTGTGTTTAAAGACTTACTAGTGAAGAGAACTGAAAAAAAAAATCAGCTAATTCTAGTTATACTATCACTGAACTCTTAAAAGTTCATTTCAGTTAAAAGAAAGGTGCTTGACAGCTTACATCAACAGAAGTGCTCAAGCTTCACAGGGAATGAACTATCTATTTCAAAGCCATCTA
The DNA here is from genome assembly GCA_034008185.1 of Gorsachius magnificus. Classification (NCBI taxonomy): domain Eukaryota; kingdom Metazoa; phylum Chordata; class Aves; order Pelecaniformes; family Ardeidae; genus Gorsachius; species Gorsachius magnificus. The sequence continues at coordinate 48,511,336 of CM067083.1, read as the reverse complement.
CTTAAAACAGAACCAGTACATTTGCATTAGTGCTGAGTCATCAGGAAGAGACATTTCAGGAGTGCCCCAAAAGATGGCAGTCTCCATGCTTATTTTTCTATTACCAGAAGATTTGGGGACTGCTTGGGATTCATCATGCGACTAAAGCAATTTAAGGCTTCTACCACAAGAAGATGCCAGAATTTTTCTAGAGTGGCTTACAGGTTCTCTCTCAAGAGAAAAAGAAAACTGTTTCACTGGACTTTTTTTAAAGAAGATACTGGTTTAAATCTTTAGGCTAGGAAGTAAGAAGGCTCAGTTGCCTACTATTAGTGGCTTAGATAATAATACAACTTTAGTGATAGCTGACATTTAGGATGTACTAAAAAATGCAACTTCAAGTTCACAATGCATAGAGCTACCAAGCTTTCATATGCTAATCAGCTCATTTAAAATTAACATTATTGCTGCATTTTACAAGAAGCAGGGAGTCTACCTACAGCTTACATTCTCACTATGCTTACTTTAAAACAGTAAGACATGGTTAAGGTAAATCTATACTTACATGATTTACAGTTATTCAGATCCCTATTAATCACCACTTGAGAGAAGCCAGATGTGAAACTGGCAGAGCATTTAATTATTCATAACAGTTTAAAAAGTAATTTATCTTGTTTCTTTGTGCAAGATCCAAAAGCTAACCCATGATGTAATGCAATTCTAATGCCAGATATATCCACCTGAGAAAAGCAGCATACATTCATTACACTTGCTTTTATGTTTTCCAATTATGAAGCTGAAACGACTTATCCCAATAGATGTCTGCAAGTTTTGATGGCCTCAAGCCATAATAATGGAACACTCAACTCTACCGCTTTGGGTAACTTAAGTTATTCTATTTAGGGTCAAGCAATTTAAAACACAACACTGGTATCACAAACAATATCTCAGTTCATCTTTTCCCACAAACAAGTTTCTCATTTATAAAGCCTTGCTTCACTGCAGTGATTAGATGCTGATTTCTAGAACAGATACCATAGTCTCAGAGCTCTGAGGAAACTTTTGCTCTATGAGCAAGGTGAGAAGGGAGTCTTTGGGACAGTCCTACAGTCTGAGGAAGCAAGAGCCTTCAGGAAGGAGTATAAAGAGATACAGCTCTACAGTATACACACTCCATTTCTCCTACGGAGAAGGCAGACTGCAGTCTTTCATTGACTGTTGATCTGAGTTTTAAACTCAACATAAAGCCAACAACTTAGACAGTCATCTCCCAGTAAGCAAGAAACAATGCTGAAAGGCCATACCAGATGGAATGACTGACTTCAACCCTTCATGACACACCCAGTAACAGAAGTATAAATAAGCAGGTATCTTTGTACATAACAAGGCAGAACTCATCCCACAAAGGTAGAATCCTGTGGAATGCTCTTTTTGGATAGCTTATTTCAAGACTAGAATTAGGATGAAATACAGCTGAAAAGGGTTATTCCAGCTACCTTCTCAGTCTTTGGCAAGGAAAGAGATACTTCCAGCAAGTAACTGTGGTGGTGTTCGGAAGCAGCTGTTACCTGTTCCGGATTTTTTTTATTTTTCTAATTAAGAAGCAGACTGCTGTTTTACTGACCATTTACACGATTCACACAAATTCTGGTACAATTATCTAAATGTTAACATTAAAACGCATCTATCAAGCTTACACAGTATCTTCAAAACTTTCAAAAGGAATCCACATAGAAGCCTGCTCTGACCTTCCTTCATTTTGCTTCAGGGATGGTCTCCTCTTTTCTCACTGATCTTTTTGCCCCACCATTGCTGTGGAACTTGATTTTGCAAATGCCTAACAAACCCTCCTACTTACTGAGCTCTTATATTAAAACCCCTCTTCCACGCAAGCTTACACCATCTCCTGCTACTTTAACCAAGACTGAGTTTCTCGGATAAACAGATGTCCTCCTACATGCTTGCTCAACACCAAACATCAGTTGCAATACATGTAGGTAGAACAGCAAGCAACAGCTATAGTGAAAAGTTGCTCAACCACCTGTATTAGAAGAGCCCCTTTGTATTTGTTTAGTTTTGTCGAACTGCTTGTCAGCCAAGAAAACTTCGGCCCGTTCCTATATAGCAGCTCGACCAGATTTAAGCAAGCGCACTGCAATTGTATCTTCAAGGCGTTCTTGCAATTTCAGTTCAAGGCACCATACCCCTTACCACAGCACACAAAGTGAAGCGTGACAGAAATACTGAGCTGTCTGGGAGGTGACTTAAGCCCCATTCCCATGAAAGCCGGGCTTCTGCACGCCTCTGGCAGAAGTAACCCTTTCAGTCTCCGAGGATGCGCAAATAAGAGTCTTAAGACTGCATCTGTTGCCGAGCCGGCTCCCACCCACACCTGAGCAGAGCTCGCTCTGCCCTGGCTGCGGGCAGCGGCCGGTGCCCGTGCCCCAGTGCCCGTGGCCCCGGCTCCCGCCGGCCTGCTGAGGGGCAGCTCCGCGCTGGAAGAAGCCGCTGGGTTTCACCGCCGGGAGAAGGAAGGTCACAGCCGAGCGCAGCTGCCGCCGCAAGTTTCAAACCGCGTCGCTTCAAGGTCAAGCCCGGTCTCCCGGGGGCGGGGCAGGCGGGAGAATGACGGCCGCGGCAGCCCCCGCCAGCCGGGGTGACGGCAGGGGCGCGCCCGAATGGCGGCCCCCGCCGCCCCCCGCGACCACGCCCGCGCCGGCTTCGCCCTCGCCCCACGTTCGCCCGCCCGCTCCCTCCCGGGCCCCTCGCTCCCTGCTCCGCCCGCCCGCCCACCGGCGAGGGCGAGCCCAGCAGAGGCCAAAGGACGCCGCTCAGGCGCCCCGAGGCTGCGGAGCGCGGGCGGCGAAGGGACGCCGGTCCCTGCCGCCCACCGGGGCAGCGCGGCGGCGACCCCGGCCCCGCGCTCACCTCATCAGGTAGTCCCTGAACTCCTTGCTGCGCACGTAGTCCACGGCCTTGCGGCCCAGCGCCCCCGCCATGGCGGCCCTCGGTGGCAGGGAGCGCCCAGCCCCCGGCTCGGTGCAACTCCGCCGCGCCGCCGCCCGCTTTACGGCAGCGCCCCCGCCGCCGCCCCCTCCGTCACCAGGTCGCTCTCGGCGCCTATTGGCCGCGGCGGCCCCGCCTCCCTCCGCCCGGGCGCCGGCAGCGGGGAGACGGTTTCGGGGACGGGGAAAGGCAGGGTGCCGTAAAGCACCGCGGCGGGAGGAAGGGGGGAAATTGTCGCGAAGCGCGACGAGGAGGGTCGCCGCCGGCTGAGCTGCCGGCATTCCTCTGCAGCCCGCGGGGGAGAGCCGCGCGGCGGCTTTCCGAGCCCGCTATTGGCTGCAGGGCGGCGGATGGTGGCCTTCCATTGGCCGCCGAGCGGCGCTATCCCGCCCCCCGCGGTGTCTCGCTCCGCCCCTGTCAGTGGCGCGTGCCCGGGCCGGCGGTGGCTGCCGGGCGCGCGCGGGGTGAGTGGCGCGGCCCGGCCCTTGCACCCGCGGGGGCAGGGCGGGCGGGGCGGGGGGGGGCAGCCGGACGCCGGACGGGGGCCTCCCCGTGTCTGGGCCGGCGTTCGCCGTTACCCGGAGCCCTCGGGAGGCGAGCGGGCGAGCCTCTGCGTCTTCTCCAACAAACGGGCACCAGGGTGGCTGGGATGGCCGAAAGCACAAAACTGATACAGTATGGCAACGGCGCGTAAAGCAGGGTGGAAGTAAGAAGCCCCATGATTGCTTCAGTGATTTTTTTTCTTTTTTTTTTTTTTTTTTTTTTTTAGGCGATGGGGTTTTGAAGAGCCCCATTTACAGACTTTGAATTTTCGGAGCCAGGAGCGCAGAGTTATGACAGCGCTGCAAAAGTTCAGCCTTTCCCTCTGCGCCTGGAACGGCCTAAGATCCCATCTCTCGCCAGCACTTTCTATTTCATACCTCGGCAGAGGTTACTCATTTAGAAGGGAAGATAAACTCTTAACCCTGCTAATACCGCCTCCATAAAATGCGGGCCGTACAAACAAAGGCCTGTACGGGAATTACTTCTTTTATCTTTGCTCAGTGCACTGGAGATAGTGAAAATGGAAGTTCCTCTCCTCTGCTTTCCCAAGACTTGCAGTTTTTACAGGCTAGAACCGGGCTGAGAGTGCAGCCCGTGGCATACTTACGCTCTGCAGGGAGCCCTGGAGGCTGCGGCTCCTTCATTTCCTCCTGCTTCCCTCCAGCATCTCAGGGGGAAATAAAAAAAAAAATAATAATAAAAAAAAGCTCTGAACTCTTTTCCCCCTGATTGCTCGCTTGGAAAGCAGCAGGTTTGAGGAAAAAAAGCATTGTGTATGCACATCCTCTCCTTTTTCTGTATCCACAGCATATGACACCATAGGCCACAACAACCCGTGGCTTTGCTGTGTGGGAGAGAGTTAAATCCCCTTTGTATACTGCATTATGAAAAGCCAAAATGTAGCCCAACATACTTCTGTGGACTATTTAGACTCCTCATTTAAAAGCAGCAATGTGAATCTGAACAAGGTCTCAGAGTCATTTATTCTAGTTGATTTGATTTGCGCCGACAGAAGGAAGTTCTGTGGAAATCAGTTCTGTGTGTTCAAACAAAAACTCAGGTAGTGGGATTCCACATATCCTATATGGCCAGGCTCAGTCATTAATATTACAGCTACTGCTGAAAAATGTAGCCTTATTCTCCTTTACTGAAAATTCATCATTTTTCTTTATGTATGGAGAAAAAAAAAATCTGCACTGGAAGGCAGTTTTCTTTAGTCTTTCTTCCTGGAGTAAACAAGTTCTTTCAGCCTTTTCTCACAGGCTATGCCTTTTAAATCTTTTAACCTTTTGCTTAATTTTTGTTTACGGCTTTCTTAAGGCACAGCCCCAACAAGGGTCATCATGTCTCAGCCAAAGCCTTACCAGCAGTGCAGCGCCCTTCTCTAATTTTGAGAGTGCCCCACTTTGTTTTCAAAGTAGTTAATGGAAAAATCATTAACTAGAAATGTGCCCAGAAGAAACCAGTCCCGCATGACAGGCCCTACCAGTTACACAACAAAAGCAGCTAGACATGATCTCAAGTTTGCTTTTGCTGCATGTATCTACAGTGATTTTATTTGCATACCATTTTTTAGGTTTCTTATAAGGATATCAAAAAGCACAAAAGACCCCCTTAATTTATCCCATTCACAGCTCCCCCTTTACCTCCTTATCCTGTTGAATAGAGAAATTAGATTGGATTCGACATGAGTTGCTCTTGACAAGTCCATGTTAGGTGTGCTTTTAAGCATGTTGTTCCCTGAGTGAACTTTAACCAATTGTTTAATAAATATTCTACCAAATTTTTTTTGGATATCAGAATTAGGCCAATTGACTTACAACTTGCTGGGTTGTTGTTAACCCCTTCTCTTCAGACACATGTTCCTCCCCAGCTCTGGACTGCCTCGTCTTTTCCATGAGCTGGAGGATAATCACTGATGAACTCAGATGGCTTCTGCTGGGGCCTGGTGAACCTCAGAGCAAGTTTCATTAGGTCCTGCCACACATTTTTTTCTAAAATATATTTCACCTCTTTTTCTGGTCTGAACTATGCTTCTATCCATTTTTCACACAGAATTTAGACCTATCTTGAGTTGCTATTACCATATTTCTGCCTTTAACCATTATGGGCTCTTTCTGCATTATTTAATGACTGTGATTTCCTTTGTCTTATTTTAATTTCTAATTCCCTTATCAAACTTTTTTAGTTGTCTTTTATGTCCCATGATAGTCGAAACTGATTTCATGCCTCAACCTTTCTGATTCTGTTATCTACAGGTTAACACCGTTTCTTTATTTTCATCTATTCGTACATCCTTTGTCTATTTACTGTATGTTCCCTTTTGATTTTTAGGTCATCAGGTGCTTGTGAATAAGTGAAGCCACGTATGTTTGTGGATGGTTCCTATGTTTCTTCTGATCAGGACAGGTAATTGTAGTTGGCTTGGTTTTCAAACAGACAGATCCACTGCAATCTTTTATGCCTTAGGTTATCTTCACAAAAATTCTACCTGCCATTTCCTGGAATTTCTTCCCGGAGTTCCCATTGTTTTCATTTGTTGCTTGTTAGCCTTGTACTTCTGACCTCTGTGAGGAGATGCCTCTGACGTTTTTTAGGCTGCCCAGTTATTCTCCTTGTTTTCCCTCAGCCTTTGGCCAGGTCACTACTTTTTTAACTCACTCACTGACTTCTGTTACTGGTCTTTAAATTCTTCCTCACTGCATTAGCAAGCTGGTGCACTTCAATTCCCTTCCTTGTTTTTAGTAGGTAGACTCTGGGGATGTCCAGCAGTTACTCTGCACGGGATGCTCTCTAATAACAGAAGCTTTCTGGAGATACCATTTCTGCAGCTCATCATCCCTTGCTGCCAGCACACATCTGCACTCTCCTGAACTGCTGCCTGCAGCTGGGGGGGATGGAGGAAAGCATCCCGGCTCCTTCAGCGTTGGTTCCACAGATCTTCAATGCTAGCACACCCAGCACTGGCGTTTTTGCCCACAAGGACACATACATAAGGTAGCCAGGGCTGGGTGAGACATAGTAATTTTTTGCAGTATCTTGGATTTTGTCTCTGTGAGGAGGTGAGCTGTTTAGCAGAAGAAAATCGTGTCTCCCCCAAAAGAGAGTCTCCATAGCCAGCATTCCCCATTTCTGTGTCTGGCTGCGGCGATGTATAGCCCTTCCTGCTCTTCTCATCCCAGAACTGCAGCTCAGGAACCAGCACTTCGTGACCTCAACAGATGCAGATCCAGCTCCTGAGCAAAGCTGCCTGCAATTTTTTTACTTTTGAGGGCATCTCTTTCTTCCTCTTGACATGGCTCTGCAGGCACATGCATGGTGGCACATCCCTGTGAGGGAGAGAGGAATGTACTACCTGTCTGGCAATAAAACCAGTGAAGAAAAACTGTGCAGAACAACCTACCAGTGCTGTGCAGTAGTTAAGCTTCTGGCATAAGACATGAAGTCAGTCCTTAAGGGATGTATCTGATATAACTGTTAGCAAACATCTGCAAGGAAAAATGATGGTGCCTTTTCCCAGCTGTGGAAGAAATTGCAGGAAAACATTATTTGGATTGTTGCATGACAGACAAGGGAACAACAATTAAACAAGCTGTTCAAGAAACCGTGACTTCAGGGCTGAAGTAGTTATTATTTCCCTGCTGTGGTAGCTCCAAGGTTGCAGAAAAAACATGAAGAGATGTATTGCTATGACAGTCTTCTTAGACCTTGTAATGAAATACCTGGACACAAATCATCTGGTAGGTAGATGGGAAGATTGACCAGAACTACTGACTATGACATTTAATCAGCCTGCAATATCAAATTGCCAAGCAAGAGCACAGCTTGATGTGACACTTGCATTTATCTTTGCATCTTTGATTACAGATATATTATCCCTAGGTGCTGGCACAATGCTTGAGGAGTTTTAGTCCGTGTGGAGCATACAGCAGTAACTAAGTAGATTGAACACTTCAGAATGCTAGCTCAGGGGGCTGCCTCATATAAATAATGAATAATCTCTGTAAAATGCGCAGTCAGCTCTGACATGTTTGCAGAGGCAGCCTAGTAGAAATACAAATTTAGTATTAGTCTAAAGAAAATGGAAATAAATGCATAACAACTCAGTCACTCTAGAAGGAGCTATATGTCATTTTAGAAAATGTTTTCTGAAATGCAGAAATACTTTTCTCAGTGCTGAAAAATATAGCAGCTAGCAGGTAAGAGTCCTCACTGGAGCTGGAACGCTATCGCACAAGATCAGCATATATAATTTGCAAGATTAATAGTTTCTATATAAAACCTGATCAATTAGTATCAATTATTACATTATGGAGCTAGAGACATTACATCATCTGCAGCTCTCGGTAGGATCTGGAGTAAGGATCAAGCATCAAAATAAAAGCATGTATTTCCAGCTGGGTACCTGCAAATAAGGCAACAATGTAGTATTTGTAAAACCACAAGAAAAAGATAGATCCTCCTTTATAAATGGCCAAAGGAACACCATGATGTAGGAATTATAATGGACAAAGTCAGGAAGAGTAAAAATTCACAAAACGGACCTGGAAAAGAATTTGGATTGCTGAGACATAAATATTGGCAAATTAGCAACTACTGTGATTAACAACTATCCTTGGCAAGCCAAGCAACAGCTGGGCAGCAGGAACTGAGGCAAGAGGTGCTACCTAGAACAAAGGGAAAAAAAAAAAAAAAAGTATTTTGTCAATGTAGGAGAAAAACATTCCAGGCAATTGTTGCAATTATCACTGCTTTTCCCTGCCTTACATGCAAAAAGACCTGTTTGTCGTGATTAGATTACAGTTGGGCAGGTCTGAACACTTGAAGCTTTTATTAGCATAGTTACTCCTGTAATTCTAAACTATTTATGTAGGAATTGTGCAAGCTCTGTCCCCATCACAGCTTATATCGTATGTGCATAGAAAACAGCTAGTCCCTGTGCTGTGAAAAAGCGTATACCGTGCAAAGTTGTATAGACAAGGGGAAACAGTAAAACACTCTGGCTGAGCGGCAGCTGGATTCGCAGTGAGGCTGCACGGGTGCTCTTTCTCCATGCTTTGGAAGCAGTCTGGATGAGCTGGAGGCTGCTGCTTAAGGGCGGGAGCAGCAACCCACTGCTGAGGTGACTGCCAGCTTCAGACCCTGCTCGAGAGGTAGGAATAAACCAACCCAAACCACCAAAAAAAAAAAAAAATTTAAAAAAACCCTCAAACAATATAGAATCATAGAATCGGTTAGGTTGGAAAAGACCTTTAGGATCACCAAGTGCAACCATTAACCTAACACTGCCATCCCATCACTAAACCATGTCCCTGTGCACCACGTCTGCCCATCTTTTAAATACCTCCAGGGAAGGGGACTCAACCACTTCCCTGGGCAGCCTGTTCCAATATTTGACAGTCCAGGTCCAGGTCTGGATCACTCCCTGAGATTGACTCATCTGACATGATTCCCAGTGGTGCTCCTTGTGCATTACCTGCTCATGTTCTACCAGGAGGCAGCCATGGAAAGCAACTGGATGAAATAGCCTCCTGTGGTTTTGTCCTTAGCAATCAAATCACCACTTCAGTTGCATTTTGCTGGCTCAAAACCTCCCAATGGTTTGGACAGGCCAGACCTGTATCTTCCCCTGCTTCAGCTTATAGTACAACTATTTTTAAGGGCAAGTCTTCTTCTGGGAATTTTTTTTCCTAAAAGCCAAGTGGCTGTAGAGGAAGGATGCACCCTGCACAGTTAGCACTTTGTGTGTGATGCAGCAGAGCCTTGGGGCAGCCGGAGGATGTGGCTTTTCTGTGATGAGGCTGCTCTGAGTCCTCAGTTAGTCACACATGATAAAACAGACTGCCAGAATTGCAGCTGAAATTACTTAAGCCAACGTCATGCTGAAATACGTGTAGCAGTGACGGCTGTATCCATCTATGTTTTTGCCATTGTGAAGACTGAATTGATTCTGCGTGTTTTAAGAACTTTTTCTGGGCTGAAGCTCATCTCTACAGTTTACTTACTTAATAATGCTTCAAATGAGGTAATCTTAGATTCTGTTTTTAAATACAAAACTATATTGCTATAGAATAAATCAGTTTGTAGAACATGGGGGAAAAAATCCAATTAATGGGTTTATTCACAGACTATTTATACTTCCAGTTGGTAATGTAGATACAGGTGCTGCACTACAAAGGTATAGTGATTACTATTATAAATGCACCTTTATAAAAGTATTTGGTTTTTAACTTATAAAATTATCTTAAGAAATGATGATAATAAATGGTCATTTTTTTAAAAAACATGCCCCCACATCCATGTGAGAAGAAGCACTGAACTGCTGTTTCTAGTATTGCACCACTGCATTGCTGGTATCCTTGAAGCAATTGTTGATGATTATGTTGTGTTTGGGAAGGAAGGGATGAGGGCTGCTTGCTCAGTCAGGTGCATTCTGTACTTTATATCGCTAAATCGGGTCAGCTGGGGTAAGAGAGCCTCTTCTTGTAGCACTGCCTTGCAAAATTCTCCTCCTTCACTCAGTTAGGGAAATCTTCTCTTACAGTTAAATGACATATAATCACTTCGTCACTGTAATTGTCATCTCCAGAGGAGCAGAGCAGGAGGGTTGGTAGTGCTCACTTAGGAGGCTGCAACTCCTAGCAGGTGTCGAACTGGGCTGCAAAGCAGTTGGTTTCCTTATTATGGAAAACCTGCCTTGACAGTGAATCCATCAGGATAAAAAAAAAAAAAAAATAGAAATAGTTTTCTATTCTATTTTAAAAAAACTATTTCCTTTGTCTGATGAAGGAGTATCAATGATGTGGCACGAACACCTCAAAGTAAGGTTGTGAGGAGGTTTACTTCTTCCACTACACGTGGAACACTTTCAACACGCAGCTGGACAGGGTCCTGGGCCATCTTGTCTCGACTGTGCTCTTACCTAGAAAGGTTGGACCAGGTGATCCTTGAGGTCCCTTCCAACCTAGGATTCTATAATTACTGCCTTGCAAGGTGTCTGCTGAAACACTTGTATTTCATGAGGGAAAAATAGTCATGGGTTTTCTCCCAAGCTTTCTGTGCCCTTCTTAAAAGTGTTTTATCCAATAAAAGCCTCCTTCAGGGACAGGTTGTAAGGAGGAGCCTAAAATCAGTGTTCTGACTGGTGGCAGAAAGTGAAGGGATCAAAGTTGAGCCACGCTGTTAATTAATGACAGCCATTGTGGCCATGTAATCCTTTCCTCAGGACTCGTGGCTCTTCACTGAGCTGAATAAATATAAATTTAGTAGAAGATGATAACAATCCTGGTATGTTTCACTACCAATAAATTCACTTACCTTGTTTAAATATGCTGTTTCCCGGTACTTTGGCTCTCCCCAGCCGAAGTAACCCAAGTGAGGCTGGAGGATGGCCAGGAGAGAGGGGGATCATTCCTGGTAGAAAAGTACAATTCTGTGCTCCTCTCCTCTTCCAGCCCCTTCCCTGTTAAAGAACAAGTACCCCAACTACTGCCACTGGAAAACCTTGAACATAAATGTTGTTAGGCTTGATTTAGGAAAAGAAGCAGATTAGCACGCTTGAGCCAGAAAGTCATGATTACATGAGGGCTCACTTTGGTCTAATTACAGTATCGTCAGTGGTGTTAAATCCGCTTAAGTTAGGGTCAATTTTTCACTCGATGGACTGAGATTTCTCCTGATCACTGGAGATCTGTGAGAGCATGCCCCTGACTTCCTAGAGGAAGCCAAATGTTTTCTTTGATCAAATTGGTGATGCATATCCAGCTTGGGACCCTAAAATCACCTTTGGCCTATTTCTTTAACTAAAAGAAAAGGGGGAGGGGGGGGAATTTCAGTAGCCTACAGTGGATAAACAAACCATGGGCATACAAGATGAGTAACTTGAAGGTAAACATGCCAAAGTCCTTTCCAAAGCTAGTGGGATCAAAGTGAAATAAACAATAGGTCCTGGTGGACTTCTGCAAGGCCATTCAGGACTCAATAGGGAGTCATTTAGGTTTATTCAAGGTCTAACAGAAAAAAAAAAGTACCGACTCAAGTGTGTATACTTTAAAAAAAAAACCAGATGCATTTTACTCATATACCCAAGTGTGCATATGCAAAAATGAGATGGGTGGTTGTAGACAACCTCCAAACTCTGTAGCAAGGGTCCTTTTCTTATCAGATTTGAAATATTGTGTCCCACAGATGTCTGAGGCCATATTTTGTATGGGTATTGATCTTTCCAATAAACATTAATATTAGGTGGTGATGCTACAGCTTCAGTTCACAAGGACTATCTTGTTTTTTAAACTGAGAGCCTTATAAATTAAATATGAAAGCCTACATCCAAAAGCTGTGCAATATGTAGCTACTGATCCTTGGCACCTGGAGCAGACTGCAGCGTCTGCCCTGCACGCCCAGCTTCACCCTGTGGGTGAGGAGGGGAGGGTCAGCCCCGCCAGAGCAGAAGCCAGATCTTTCACATTGAGCAGGAAGCTCGACAAAACCTAACCAAGAGGAAATTTGGAGTAGAGGAATGCCCATATCATGACACCACCCTGTGACTCTGGTGCTTCTTTCTGCCCAGGGAGTCCCTCCTGAAGGTTGTGCAGAAGTACAATTTTACAACCTGCTGGGTTATTTTCTGTGGAAAGCTCAGGAGGAGACAGCGTGAGCATCATCTCTGCATCACATGAAAACCCTGTGTTTCCAGTAATTGCCCAGGGTGCTGCAGATCAGAGCAGGGAACCCCATCAGCTCCTTCCTCAGGCTGGTGTTGGTCAGACCCACACATCCCACCTGCCAGGAGTGTGACACAAGCTTCCAACTGTGCAGGCTTATTTAAGGCTCTTTGGGCTAAAAAGAGGGACTGTCACTCCGCAGCAGGGCACCCCAGTGGGGGTGGCTATGCAGCACTTGCATACTTAGGGGCTGCTCCGCACAAATCTCTGCCACATCATACCTCAGGGAGGCTGCTCCAGCAATGTTTGTCACAGAGGTGGAACAACTCTCACTAGATGTGATCTTTAGTGTTTCGGATTTACCAAAAATAGTTCTTATGCTAACATTGACAATCTTGAAGCTGCGGGGGAGGTGAGGGAACGGGGCAGTGTTTTCCCTGGAGAAGCACCTTCTTTCACTGTCAGTATGCATTATTATGAATGGCATTTGCATTTGTTATTGATAATTTACTTCCCTTCTTCCTTCCCTTTTTTTTTTCTTTAATACCCAGGATCCTGTGATTAGGACCTTGCAGCCTCTCTCTCTCTTTCTATCTTGGGGTATAACTTATGGATGTGTAGATGCTGTATGAAGTCAGTCATCACTCAGCTCCAGGCCTTAAGAATTCAAGGTTTTGTGGTCTAATTCTCACTCTCTTTTAGAGTTTCAGCTTAATTCTAATTGGAGAGCTTATTCAAGATTAAAGCCTCCTTTAGCTCTTTGTACTGGAAGGTTTCACTCATGTTTGACATCTGTCTGTTTACGGGCCTCCTGTGGTTCACAGGATTAGTGCACTACTAATGCTATTGTAACTTATTTCAGTTTTAAGGCAGTGAGTTTTTTACTTTTTTGGGGGAACACCATTCACCCAGTTTTGCTACAGGTTTTGACCATATTGCACCAACGGTGTGAAACAGGCTGTTCAAAATTAACATTATAGTTAGTCACAAACATCACAAAATTTCAGAGGGCTATTCTATATTGTTAAAGACAGCAAAGATTCTCCATGTGTACCACAGTAAAGATACAGATTTAAACAGAGAAAGTTGATTATTCTGGATGTTTGAGGCCTAACAATCTTTGAATTAATCTTTGGAGTTCATCCATCAATCCTGTGGAAACCTGAGATGTTCATGGAGTGCTGACTAGTTGTGGTAGGGTGATATGAATGTGTATCACATTTGAGGCCAAAAGAGACCATCATAGCATTTAAACTAATTTCCAGGTTACTGCGGACTATTGAAGTCATTCACTTGCTTCCGTACCTTTTGTCTGCTAAGGTGTATCTACTGAAAGCCACCGAGAGGAACGGCAAACCCCTTTTCTCTTTTGATGGTTTTGTTCCAATGAATAACCAGCCTTACTTCAAAACTATAGCTACCTTATTTCCATTCTGCAGCTGTGTGGATTTTGCACCCAGACATTTGCCTGGTTTTGTGCTCCGGTCTGCCTCTCTGTGCTTCCAGAACATGGGATTTTTCTCCCTGTGAAGATTCTTGTAGGCAATAACCAAATTGCCTCTCAGCCATCTCCAGGCTGACCTGAATGGATCAGGGTCTTTAATCATCTCCATGGCAGGCATTTTGGGGTATTCCCTGCATCCAGACTCTGAACCCTTTAAATATATTGAGTGATATTAGTTGGTGCATTTTAAAAATGGCACCTGAGGCCCAAATGATGGGGTTTGCATGACACTTTCTTACCTGTAACATATACTTCCTAATGTTTTCCTTTAGAAGCCAGGGATGAAGCTTCCAGTTAACATTGGTGAGGTTTTGCTCATAATCTTTATAGATCAATTTTTAAGAGTGTACAAGTGCTTGTTGATGGTATTGACTGAAAGTTTTGAGAAGATTGAAGCACTGGCATTTAAGCATAGGATACGGCCAATGGCAATGAATCTTCCCCAGCTAGGCATCCTACCTGAAATAAAGCATGAGCTGGAAGAAAGCTTCTGGGACTGAGGGAGCCACCCAGCCTGTTTCAGACTGAGTTTTTAGCTGTTGACTGCATGATGGTGGAGGTATTCCTGACTTGAATTGCTATAAATGGTATAAAAACATTCCAAGTTTAAAGGTCATGTTAGTTAAGACCAAATGACTTCTGCATGTGTTGGTGGGCATACTAATATATAACTCACCCTGGTTCAAATGCCAATGCTGTATTTTTCCTCACAGACTATCCAATGGTAGAAGAACATGGGCCACTTGGAGCCTTCCTGGAACTGAGGATTATGCAAGTTATGTGAATGTGTGTGCTGGATATTTGACATGAGCTTCACAGAAGGTTGCTGTTGTTCCTGGGCTTGGGAGACTAATGACAAATTTGCACCTGAACTGCAGAATAAATAATCCTCACCTTTGCTCAGCTGAACGTGCCCTTTTTTGGCTGGGCCAAAAGCAGGCACACATCTCAGCTGTGTATGCCACTTCATTCCTGTCCATCTAAGCACACACCAAGGAGTGTGTTGTTCAGTCCTGGACAGAGATTTTACCCATGTGTATTAGACCACAGACCAAATACAAAGACCACAGCCCTGTAGTTGGTGTGCGGCTCCACTCAGTGTCTAACACATGGCAGCAGGCTGGTGGTTGAAATGAGACCAGAGGTCCAAATAGCAGAAGATCAGCACTGTCAGAAGTGTTTAAAAGCTGATGGGTTGCTCTCATCACTTCTCTGAAGTGAAACATGGGTTATTTCTGTTCTCTGTGTTTTAAGGCTGCAGTGTAACAGCTACCATTCCTAAAAGCTAAACCGTTTTAGTACCAACAGGTGAAATAAATTTAGGCCTCTAGGAAAAGTCTCATGTGATTTAATTCAATAATGCTCTTTTCTCAGTACATTGGTTCTGACTTCCAGGGGACACGGTTACTGACATTGGGGGGTGACCTCCCTGCTGTGTCCAACACGGCTGCAGTCACCTAGGAATGTAGCAGTTAATAGAGATGCACATCTGAAATCCACCCATTTGTCCGAGTCAAATGCTAAGGAAAAAACACACCTTCACGCTTCACACTGACTATCCTGTCGGAGAAGCAGCCAGCCTGAATGGGTAAGTAAAGCAAATAACTGATTATAACAGAATTTACGATAAAGAGCCCAGAGAATAAAGGGGCAATTGGAAAGTCTGGGTAAATGCACTGGAAACCACTGACTCTTCATTTGCATGTCTTAGCAAGGAGACTATCATTAAAATTGAAGCCCGCTTTCTGCAGTAGGGAAAGCGTGAGGCTTTGCGTGGCTGTTTTTACCAGTGACTGCAGAACCTGAAGGACAGGAAGAGTCAATTACGCGCAGGAGCGTGCCAAGCCAAAACAACACCCAGCCTCACCACAGACGGTGATTCACCAGCCTTTTTATAAACTAATTTCCTCAACACAGAACGGAATTGAGCTCAGGCCAGCTTTGGTTGTTTAGAAAACGAGAGAGGGCACCACAAATAGCTCTCCAGTCCATCTGGATGAATGGACAGAGATGCCCTTCTTCCATCTTGCATCCAGACAGTGGGAATATGGCATCTTTAGCAGCCAGTGCACTGCAAAGTTATCTGTGGTTAACCTGAATAGCTGGGCATAGCTGAAAAGCCTTTTCTTCAGCTCTTCTTCATGGCTTTTAGTGTAAACTCTCTGCTTCTTGTAACCTTCAGAATTTAGCCATTATTGTTACTACCTATGATTTGCCTCGCTGTAGCGTCTGGGGCCCTCAGCCAGCAGTTACGCTACCCTTGAACAAGATGCTATTCAGCCATACAAGACGACTTTCTGAGCCTCAGGACAATTCTCATGGAACACAACAAGTGGGACATAAAAAGGGGGTGAAGCAGCCAAAGGTGAACTGGAATGGGATTAAAGCTGGAGGAAGACATAAGAAGGAAATAAATGTTGACTAAAGAGCAGGATTACAAGGGGGAGGGGAATAGTTTGCTACTTTTTTTTTTTTTTAAACCCACTATTCTCCATCCAGGGAAAAAAACCATGGTTACTTACCAGTGACTGCAGAGATTTAAGATGGTTGCTGGTGCAGATTTCCTAAAAGGGCCATGCCTTGTATCAGGCACTTGAGCATATTCTGAAAGCCCTCTTTAGGGAGTAGCATCAGTGTCAGCGAGTGCTGCACCACAGGAGAAGTAAAGCCTCCAGACATCTCATTTGTTTTATGGGGTTGGAGGGAAAGACTCACATCTGCCTGCTCAGGGCCTGGCATGCCACAGGACTTCCTAATCAGGTCCTCTGCAAAGCTATGTATGTCAAAACGCTGTCTGATCTTGGCTCGTTCCTGATCATGGTCATGTTAAAGGAGGAATCAGAAGAAGGGGGAGAAAAGAAAACTTTTTTTTTTCCCCCCTCAGTTTTCCCATTTGAATGTTCTTGTATATGATTAAAGTTCTCCAGAAAAGCCTCTTTTTTTAACCACTGGGCCTATAAACACAGGTGTACAGGAGTCATTGGCCTGCCCGCCAGGGGAGGCTATAAGAGCCACAAGTTGGACGTGTGGGACAGAGGCTTGGTAAGGGAAAGGCTGAATAATCAATGGTAGGCACTGGGCTGCAGAAGAAGAGGTTGGGGAGGGACATACACATGTCCTAATGATGAAGGACCATGAGGACTAAAAGAGCAGGAAGGGTCGTTTCTTTTAGGGACAGAGAAAAGAAAGGAAGGGCAGAAGTAGGAGGAGGACAAGAGCAGCTGTCAGGAGAACAGAGGCATGAGACTCCCTACGGTCAGAGCAGAAATCCTATGAATAACATATATGAAGTCCAAGTTTGCTTCATGATACTTGCTTGGACCTGAATCACATCCAGTTTCTCCATATCTGGTACCACATGCTGTTCCTGCTGGGATCCTGAGTGAGATTCATCATCTCTGCGATGCTGCTAGGGCTGATGGAATTCTGCAGATGTGAACACCAGCGTAATGGTGTTCAGGCTCAGATGTGGTAATGCCAGGCAAGCAGAACCAATCCCTCAAGGCAGGAGAGGTTGATTTTGCTTTTGTGGTTGTCCATAAGTTCAGCAAGCAGAACAGGCTATGCAGGCTGCTTGCCAGCAACCAGCAGTTTCCAGAAGAACCGTACCTTGGAAGATCTCTAAGGGGCAAGGGACATCCATGCCAGGCAGTTTGTGTGAAAGTGCTCATTTGTCTGGCAGCGAAATCCCACAATTTGTCTGGTGGGTGAACCATCTGACTGATGAGGGGTTAAAGGTTTACTTGTTGCTTCCCGAAGCAGAGGTTTGAATATTCAGGCTGCACAGAGGTGACAGCTCCAGGTATAATTTGAAAAGGTAACTGTGTGCTTTTACTGTGACCAACGCATGGCATTCAAATATGGCCAGTGCTTGGGGACTGGAGAGGAATTATGCAAAAATGAGCAGGATCCTTTTTTTTTCTTTTTTTTTATTTCTTTATAAAGAAAGGAAAGGATGGGCATGCCAAGCCAAAATGGCGGAGTACAGACAAAGGTGGGCACGGAGGCTTCTCCTCGAGGGCCATCCACAGTAAACTCTTGCCCTGGCAGAGTAGAGCTCCCCATCCCTCCTGCCAGGAGGGACCCAGCATGCAGCCAGCCCTTCAGCACAATCACAGCTCTTTGAAGTTAGTTTGCACAGTTTTCGCAATACCGTCAGCCCACGTCACGCCAGGGCAGCAGCAGCTGAGGCCAGCAACAGTAGCAGCAGCAACACTGCACACAGTGCACAGAAAAAAGGGAGCAAAGAGCTTATTTGCAAACAGTTGTATGTAACAATATAGAAAGTCCAAAGATCATCATTCTGCTATAAAAATATTACACTTCATAAAACCATGTACTATAAAAAAAATCTATTCAGAAACGCTGGTAAACATAATAAATATCTGTACACCGGCTGCCCTTTTCATACAGGAAACGTAAAAAGCGTGAGCCTCAGAAATCATCATTTGTAAACATGAATATGGAGCCTGTAAACAAAGTGCTAGATCATGGTTCGTATTTCATCAAATTCATTGGATACCACCCCAGTAGACCCCTTGCACACATCATCGCCTAATGGCCAGAGACCACCACTGCGACAGGAAAGAGGACCCTGCTCTCAGCTGTCCCCCTTGTTTCAGTGAAGGTGCATACAGATTAAGGAACTAATACAACAAGAGGGAGAGAGGCAGGATTTGGCTCTGAGTAGCAAATCAGAAACAATCTTTTAGCAACTGTTCTTCATTTTCTGCACTTCAAAATGCTTATTTCCAGCCTCTCCTTTCAAAATTCTCCTTTATCAAAGAGAGCATGCATTTTACTCATTTGCCTATCAGGCTACCACATCTCTGAAAGCTATGACCATCATCACATCCATTGAGGAGACACGATGGAGCACGGATTGAATCGGTAACTACATACACCTATGCAAGAAGTAGTGGTTGTACAGTTCAACACTGAGCATCACGCTTTACACAACACAGGCTGATGCAAAGGGCCAAATTCTTAGGCTCTAAACTTTGGGCTGCAAAACACTCCCATGTGCAAGCCACGATCAGATGCCCGGTTAGCTGGCTGACTTGCATGTGTTGTCACTCACTTGCACACGGAAATGCAAGGTCTAGGGTCACAAAACGTGAATAGATTTTGCCCGAAATTTGGCTCTAAGAACTACTGTGACTTTATTTGCTCTGCAACATTCTTGTTCTGCACAGGCTTCTACCCACCTTTCACCTAAATACTGAGAATTTTAGTTCTTTACACAGTGAGAACCTTCCTATTAACTTCACTTTATCTTCTGAGTTTAAACACCCAGATTTTTGCTAACTTTCAGAATACAAAAGGACGCGTAATTGTTGCTTGTGCCCGTTGTGGGCAGACATGGAGGGGGGAGCGGGGAACTGTGTTCACACAGGAGCTGAGCTGCCAGAAGCAGCTTAGCCCCAATATTTCAGGGTAATACAGAGTTTTAGGAGTGGGGTCAGCTAGGAAGTATGACTACATGCTGCTATAGAATTTCTCTTCAAAAGAGAAAAATAAAACAGGCTTGCACATTTTCCTTTTTTAAATGAACTATATTAAAGCATCTTATTAACATAATAATTTTAGGCCTTTATATTTTAATGCAAGGAATACTTGAGGTGGTGGGCCCAGTTGTGCTGCTTTCCTGGCTTTTAGGATTCAGAAATGTGACCCTGGAGCTTGCCTGGCTCTTGTTTAAAGGCGCCATCTGCAGATGTTCAACAAGAGAACTTTGCTTCTAAATATTTGCTTTGGCATTTTTGCTACACACATATTAAGACACAGCTTCAAAACACCTGAATGAAAACAATTTTCTGGTGAAAGCTAAGATATCTCTTTTTCTGCTATAGCAATCTGCTTTACCTTCCATGTTTGTCTTCCTTACTCCTACTAGGTAGGGATCTAGAAGGCTGTAGCACTCCACAAAATCGGGAATTTCCCCTGTAAAAATGGTTGATTGGAAAACAAACCCCAGGATTTTTTCTATCCTCTTTATAAAGTCAATGGTGGCAAAAATACACACACAGTCAACTTTTATCTCCTCAAGGCATGTCATCTGCAGCCCTACACCTCCTGTTTACTGGGAGTTTATATGAACTTGTGGTGAATTTGCAGAAGCCTGGACTTGTCCTCCCCCTCTGTGCGCGCAGCTTGGCACTGGTAACCTGCCGCTGTACAAACATCCCCGCATTTATCGCCCTGGCTTTGAGCCATACCTGAGCTCAGCTCAGCATAACTCAGGAACAGAGGGAAAGAGGTGACACACCAATGTGTTGACAGCACTGCTGGCAAAAAAAGATGCTGTTGCCTTCCTGCTGTCCCCAGCCACTTGTTCTGACGCACAAACATTTGCTTTGCCCCATGATGACCTGGATAAGGGAGGTGTGAAAGGACAGATGAGCAACTAAGGTCAAGAGAAAGCGACTGCCTGCCTTTTTTAGCATCAGCTCTCACATACACTGGCATAAGCTCTGTGGACCGGTGGCATAAGAAACCCCTGTGGCACTCATGGCTTAGGGGATGATCCAAGCCCTGGCATAACTCATATCACAGACACACAGCAACTGCCATACTTGACCAAGATCCGAATGTATTCAGCTGTACCAGAGCTGGGTACAAGTTGTTAGAGAGAGCACTGCACTACGCAGGCAAACCCAGCCTGTGCCTTAAAGATTTGCCTACTGATTTCTAAAAGAGACTGATCTACCCTGTAAACCAACAGATTAATTGTCCCTTTCAAATTCAGTCCAAAACCTATTCAACCCTAAATCTGGCTGAGAACAGTCCCAGTATTGCATCCAGGGTTAGGTGAAGCACAGGGACACACAATCTGTACTTTGTAAGAGCATGACACACAGCGTTGTGTCACGACGTCATACAACACAAGATGTCCTTCTCCCAGCTCTCTCTGCTTGGGTTATCCCCAATATCTCAGGGAGCTTCTCAAGATGATCTGAAATCTGTTGTGAGATAACCATTTTTTTCAGATGCAGAGATTGATTATGAAGTGTCTGTGAGGGTCACTTGTGGTTTGCTGAAAAAGTCAGGCTTTATAAATGCTATCTGCTGCTAAAACTTGCTTGAAAAAATTAAACAGACTTTAAACAAATGAAAATTAGTGGGGGACAGGGGTTAGCTCTTCCTCTGAGTAGCATCTCCCACACCTTTGCCATATACACAAGCTGTGGTGCTGTGTAGGAACCATTGCATCAGAACCATTTGGCTTCTTCAAAGTCCTGGAGCTGCAGAGGTGCGGTCCAGCGCTGCGAAGTGTGGGGAGATGTCTCTTCCTTGCTGGGCAGACTCCTCTCTACCAAGCTAAAGAAGAGCTTTTGCAGTGGCTGTCCAGATGAGCTGTCTGTGACTGATACACGTTAGTATGCCTTGGACGGTCATTGCTTCGCACATCTTGACGGTTCAGAAATGTAACTATACTATTTGTAACAGCCTAAGGCACTAGGTCACTTTGTGGACTAATAACCTTCAAGACAGTACGATCTAACTGGAAGTGATTTTTAGACTTTCAGGAGTTAAACATAGCATTTAGTAAAAATATGGAGAGAGACAGAGAGAGGCTAAGCCTTTTTTCAGTTAAGTTTTCTCCTAGAAAGAATAAATACTTATTGCTGAGCTATACTGTAGCGAGGAGTCTGGAAAGGAGATGGTGGTATAACAGCAGCCGTAGCAGCAATTAGGCCATGGCCATGCATCTTCGTCTGGCTCCAGCTGGGCCGGGGAAGTAGCGGGTGCTATCAGTCTGAAGTAACGAGTGCGACGGCGTCTTCTTCCCCCTCTGCCAGGAGTGACCGTCCCTCGGATTTGCTGATGAAGGCTCTTGTATTTCAGTCCAAGTCAGCTGGATCAGCAAGAATGAGGATGGAAACGGTTTAACTCGGTTCATCTTGACTGAAAGAGGTCAGAAACCCCTCAGAAGAGTACCTCTCATGGCAAGCCCCGGGAGGGGGGGGCTGATCCGCCTCAGGGGTGCATGGTGGTGCACAGCTGGGACAGAGCAGGGGCTGGATGGGACAGCTTCTTCCACAGATGGGCACGGCCACCTACCCACACCCAGAGTAACCACTACCATTTTCAATGACAGGTTTTCAAGAACACTGCAGACAAAACTCTTCTGAGTATCACCTCAAGCACTGACTGCACTTCCATCCTCATTTGGACAAGCTGGGACAGCATGGGGTTTGTGTATATATTTACATATACACAGGCATGTGCATACATCTGAATGCACTGGCAACAAAATCTTAATAAGCAAACCCCATTATATGTAATTTATTGGCTTATAAAGTAACTAATGAGCATCAATAGGTATTATTCTGTGTGTGGCCCAAACCTTTTATGGCTACTAGGGTGGTAGCTGGTGGGTTAGAAAGAGCTAAATCAGGAAGAGATTCAAACCATTAACCTTGGGGAAGAGTAACATCATGTAAGCTTGGCCTGCAATAATATTCAGATGCAAAAAATGCTCAAAGAATTAAGACCGAGTGTATCAAGAGTGAATTAGACTGTTCCCAGTGATTGTGAAGAGAAAGCAAACCGAAGCAATGAAAGATGACCAGGAAATCTCAGGGGGAGACAAAAGCTGTACATATTATTTACAGCACTCTTTCTGCCCGTAAACAATACAATTACACTGACCATTAAAAATACATTTTGTTGAAACAGCCCAAATCAGCTGGGACCCCAGAAAATCCTGCCCTCCCTCCAGGTTGCTCTTCACATCCTTGTGCCCACCTTGCCTTCTTCCAGGACAGAAGTCACTTCCAGGGAAACAAGGCCTGGCCAGAGCATTTCTGCATCAGCCAGGATATCCCCTGCCTGTGGACCCACCTCGCAGTGTGCTGCTAGCAGAAATAGATGAGACTTAGCTAGAGGAAAAGCACAAAGGTAGCAAAAAGCTGATACTGAGCTCAGCTTAGCTGGAGGAGGGAATGAGGGCTGTGGTGTATATGGTTGTAGACACACCCCTATGTGTGTTTGCACCCATCAGTCCAAGCCAGTTCAGCCACTGTGTGAAGTTTGACAGCACTGTTTATTCTAGAAAAGAGAAGGGCTTCAAGGAGAGCTGCTTTGCAGTGGTCCTCTGTGCACAGCACGTAGGCCTGAACATTAAATATCAGTTTAAATTATTAAGAATAAATTTAAATTTAAAAATAGGCTAATGCAAACAAGTTTCAGTCAACATTGGAACAGAGATACCTTTAGGAAGCATATTGCTATAGCAAATGCAACTCCTTATTCCCTTGGACGCTCTGAGGCAATGACCTGGTAATTCCAGATCAGCACTGAGGTGCACCGAGAGGGAAAAGTAACCATCTCTAGCTTACGAAGCTCCATGTTCACATTTTTCTTTTTTTCCCCAATACAACAGAAAAAGAAGCCAACACAGCACATTAGCTTTTCCCACAAAGCATCTGAGGTGACAAAACTTACTCGGAAAACAAAAATTAACAAAAGCAGTATAAAGAAGAATCCTGGTCAGCTTGTGACCACCATAAGCCAAGATGGGTAAGAAAAAGAATAAAAAAATAGTTCACATCCGGCGCCACAAACCCTCCTCGCTTTTTTGAAACCAGGGAATGAGAAAAAAGGTCCATTTTGCTGAGACTGTTTCAACAAAGTTTTCTTTCCCTGAACCTGGAAAATCCAGGTATTAGGGTACAGAACTTTTGTTTTATATGTATATAAATACACATGTACATATTTATATAAATATAAAAGCAGAGCATCCTCCCATTTCTCCCCATAATTTATTATCATTAAAGCTTGTAACAGCGTTAGCTGGACTCTTCAGAAGTGGGTACTCTCTGCACACACACGTGGCACAGAGAATTTAGCTCTACTGGAGCAGAACAGCGAGGCAGGGACATGAGACGTCGGGTGACGGAGGCGGATTCGGGTGAGCAGCCAGGGCAGGGGAGGGAGCAATGACTGGAAATGGCTGCGCTCACTCCAGGGTGGCACTCTGGCCCACCAGAGCCGCTCCCCGTGAGCAGCCTCGGTGGCAGCGTGGGAGGGCGGCTGCACCCACCTGCCCGGCCCCTCGGCAGCCACCGCCACCACCCACCCTCTTCTGTACCAGCCCCTGAAGAGGGGCCATCCCTCGCTTTAAAAGGGAGTCCCAGTTTGCCCCCCAAGCACCTGCACGCTAGTTCCCATTGGCAGTACTCCCCACCGTGCCGCGACGGGCCTTTTTGCCTCCTGTCCTCAAAGTCACCCGCGCCGCTCCCTGCCTCTGCTCGGTCCCCCCTCGCCTAGTCCTCTCAGACCTCCTGCTTGCTGACGGAGACCAGACACCTTTTTCTCCCCTTATCCACAGGCTCCTGCTCACACTATTTTACGTGAATGCTTTCCCACAGTCTCGTAAGACCCAATAATTTTCTCGGACGACCGAGTTTCTCAGAGGATTTCTGCTCTCAGAGACCGAGTAAGTCAGGGCTGGTGGCGTGCCCTCCTCGAGCGGTGCTGGCATCATTCCAGAGAGGGCAGGGGCAAAGTGCAAAAGCTTTCTTGAAATCAGAAGGTGTTTCCGCTACCGACAGCTCCCTCTCCTTCATGTTGTATAGCACTTATTTCAAGTAAGGTATTATTCATGTGTCTCTGCAGCCTTCACTCTTCCTGGGGTGAGTGGAGATCAGTAGATGTCTACTGGTGACCAGCCGAGCCATTTCATCGTGACACATCCTGGAACAGCTGAAAACATTCAAACCCAACTGCGTTCTTCGTAGCAAAAAGTGCTTTTCTTGAGAAACAAAATGAAAACGGTGTTCCCATGGAACACCTTAAGGACTCAAAAATAGTATTTCCTAGGATGGGAAGGATGGAGCACAGCTACTTTATTTGGCTTTATCTCAGTAAGGAAACAGAGCTACTGGCAAAATTGGCACATCTTTGTGAAGGTGTTAAACTCAGGACCCTAGCTGGAATGTAAAAGAAATGACGGAGCAAAGGAGATCTTTGCCTTACGCTGAGCTTCTGCTAGTTCTGGCTATTTCATGTGCAGGTTGCCCAAAAAAGTTCTGCTAGCCAAGTAAAGACGAATCTCTCAAATAATAAACTGTGGGTCTTCAAAGAGGCCTTTTGGGGGTACTGCTACAACCTGGTAGAGGTAAGTCTTTTCATGCCCCTCCGCTGAGCCAGACTGGAGGACAATACAGGCTCCAGCCTTGGTGCCTGAGGTGCTCGGTTTAAAGCAAAGTAAGTGGCTGCCATTGCACCCTGTAAAATAGAGAAAGAGAAAATGCTGGGCTGAAATTCAGTTCTTTGATGCTTTTCGCCTCCCTCTCCCTATTCAATCTCTCGAAAAAAGTGGACGTGCATGGACCATTTCCATGAAATGATAACAACATTTAGGCTGGCAGGCAGCTGGGGTGTCTCTGATTCAATGTGGTGGCAGTACAGAGTCCCACCAGGTCATTACAATGCAGCCTGAAGTTAGAAATATCAAGCAGGTGACAGGACAAAAATCTTTACTGTTAATATGTTGGCATATTAAATTTGGCCTCTGTGGCAAATAATATTCCCAATTCCTCTATCACTTTCCAGAATATTTGCACAAATGTCAGCTCATTCTGCAAGGAAGGAAGAGGCAGGGGGGGTAGGATGTACCTTCACCAGGTGAACATCCTGTCTGCTGAGTTGGTTTTGAGACAGATACTCCCTGTTCACTATCCATGGATGTCTTAGGACTTGGACTGCTGTGAGGCGCTGATGAGGGTCTACGTGAAGCATCTTAGACACAATGTCCTGGGTTTGAGAAGAAGAAAACAGTAAATGGGAAAAGGTAATTAATAGCAGCGCAGGTTTTACTAAGATCTTCCCAGTAGCAGTGTTATCACCATCACATCCAACGGAGAGAGGGATGCACTTCAGATATGCTCTATATTTTTTAAGTGTAAAGTCTGATCTTCAAATTTTTCAAGTCTTTCAAGTCTTTTCAACTCTCAGTTGATAATCCAGTCAAAAGATAATGTGGAGGGTATCCAGCTTACTGAGTGAGCGCTAATTACCGGTGACCTCATAGGGGGGATAAACTCCACCTAGAGAGGATGCTGTCTGGAGGCATCTCCTCACTGACTGCAAAGCATGCTTACAAGTGAAGCTTAGAATAGAAATCGAACATTCAGGCAGCTAAAATTCAATGAGATCAGTTCTACCATGTCTGAACATTTTAATTTCAGAACTGGACATCTGATAAAAAAATTCATTGTGAGGCTCGTGGGGCTGGTAGCAAGATGAGTACATTACTAGGATTGTTTGCAGTTATGTGGTGGGTTATATCAATGTTCTTCCATTGGAAACTACCAGTTGCTGAGACGGAAATCTCTTGCAGGAATCACTAATCCTGTTAAAGTTTCTGCTTAATGCCAGGCAACTGGAAGCTTGCCAGCTTTCTGCTCATCTACCTGTCTCATAGACCAGTGCACAGCTTCATGCCCAGAAGCCTCAGCACCAGATGAATTTTATCTCAGGGGGTTTCCATGCTTCATGATAGATGGGCAGCCTAAGCTGTGAACTGTACAGGAGTTAAAAACACTACTTTGTAAACTCCTGGTTAACTCAGAGGACCAAAAAGGTGAGTCACATATAGACCATGAGTTTGTGGCATTGACTGTCCTACACTTCTGTTAAAAGTTCACTTGCACCAAAAAAGAGTTCTGTGCTATTTAAATCTCAAGAGCATTCACAATTGATGGTGCTGTATTATGCTTTAGTTTAATGAAATAAACTAGCAAAATTCCTGACATGCTATTTCATGAGCAGTGACAGAAACATAAAGAAGAAAGCTTTTATTTCATGAGGCACTGAGAAATAATCATTCTGCCTATCTCTCTCTTAAGTTTGTTACAATTGCAGACTGCAAGCCCGTTTCAGTGAACAAGAAAAAAATCTGAGAAAGTGTTCACTGACCTTTGCAGTATCAGATACTGAATCCCAGTTTCCTCCTGTAAGCGCATATTTGCCACTTCCAATCCTGGCCAGAATCTCCTCTGGGGTGTCATCCGGTCCATTTGCAAAAGGAGTGAACCTATTCAAAAAAAAAGAGAAAAAAAACCAGTGTAATTTGCAAGTATATGATTTCTAGGATCTAGTGCTAACTGCTGCCGATTACAAAAGGAATTTGGTTCCAGAATGGACCACAGACATTGCTGCTTCATTTTCCCTCAAAAACTATACAGTCTGGTGGTTCCTCATACTAAGTTGTTCTGCAGAGAAAAAACCTGATTACTTAATATTTTTTTTTAAAATTGTTGTTCTGTTCTCATTTTTTAGGAATAAAGTATTATTTTTAAAAAACAGACAGGTTTTTACCTCTTTTATTGTTTTAACTCTGCTTTGCTGCCAATAGAAGTACCTTGATAATGGCAAGAAAGGATAAAAACAATAAAGGAGAAAAAATAGGAGCTGAAACAGAAAAAAGGAAAAGAAAAAAGAACCCTTTATAATCTATTTTGCAGTGCTTTGTTAACCATAATCTGTAAATCTGTTGGGCAGAATAAATGATCTGCAATAAGTTATTTAAAATCTTCCTGATCTAGCCAGTAAGAAATGACTAGTAATACACACCCAGGTTTAGAGTCACATGCAGAAGGCACGCTTTGTGTCTTGATCGTGTGACAAGTGATAGGATTTTTGCCGATGACTAAGATCTACCAGGCCAAATTTTACTCTGCAATCTTGAACAGCTGTGTAGGTTTAGAAGGGGGACGGAGGTGTATCTGGGATTTTTATGCTTTTCCTTCCATCTGTCTTTTCTCTTCTGAAAACTTGCCAGTTTGGTTTTTAGATCATTAAACAGTTGGTTTGGCCGCAGCTGCCTATCCCACCTGGTTTCTAATAGCACATTCAATTCCTCATGCTGTATTTTCTAATTTTCAAAAACACATCAGAATTCACAGAAGTTCAGCCTAAATACACACATCATATTGTTGCAATCTGTAACTATCAAGAGGGATGCACTAAGAGTTAAGGACTGGCTAAAACTCCAAAGTCTGTCACTACCTGCGTTAACAGGATCCCAGGTTTGTGCTCCAGTCCTGGCTGTTTGAGCCCTCTCTGCTCACAGTGATGATGGTGGGAGAATAAAATTCTGGCTACAAATAACAGTCAGTGCCTACAAACTCTCCTCTGGTGAGGGGGAACAAGACCATCCCTAAATGCAGTGGTGGCACCTAAAAAGTCAGCCCTTCTCAACTGCTTGCATTACTCTTCTCTTGTAAGTGCAGAAAAAAGAGAGAGACAAGTTAATAGCACATGCTGGCAAATTTAATATCCACTAACTTGTGAAATTTGCATTTCAGATTCAAATACATTTGGATATTTTTTTTCACATTTAAGAAAGAAGCACTTTGAATATAATCAGCTAAACAAATGTGACTAGGTAACGTACTGATTTTAGTTCATTGATTCTGGTTGTGTATCACTGCAGATCTATGGCGTTAGCCAAATAGAAATAGGTTCTTGGAGATCCCAGCAGACTGGAAGACTGCTCCAGAAAGTCACAATATATTTTGGCTAATGGAGAACACATTTGTACTCAGGAACAAAATAGATGGGACAGAAACTCCTGGCACCTCTTCTATAATCCATGAGGCAAGGGGCATGAATAACAGAAAGGTAGGGCCCAACTCTTTGTTTTCTGTATAAATCTACGAATGAATCCAAGCTTCTTGCCACAGCTGAATGATCATGAAGCGGATTAAAGAGCTGTCAGAGGTCACTGAAAAGTTTCAAGCTGCACTTAGATATGATAAATGTGCACATACCATACCCTGCAGCCAGCAAGAGAAAGGAAATTCAGGAGCCTGATAACTCCAGATTGGGTTTGCTCACTGTGTTGCCCATTCACCCCAGTGCGTCTCATTCCTATCCTTCACTGCTTATTTCAATCTGCCTCTTTCTCTGGGTCTTCTCATGTCAATGTTTAACTTTAGCCAATACATTGGTAGGGGTTTTTTTTTGCCAAGTACCCCTGCAAAAGTTCCTGCTGCCTATTGCTGTTCTTGCGGGCCTGTTCATTTACCTTCTGTCTTTTCAGCAGCAAATTTTTCAAATAGCATCTGAAAACTATGTCTGGGACTTTTTTTTTTAGCCTTTAAAAGTGCTCAGATACCTTGATAACAACAACAGTAGGAGAAGTAAGAAGCTGAAGAGAATACATGTATTAATAGAAATGAACAAACATCCTCTTACAGACAAGGTGAATGTGGTATCTCCATACTCCTACACTCCTCCCCTAGTGTAAAACTTTCCCACTGCTTAAGGGGTGAGTGAGCCTTTTAGAAGTCCATGTCTCAGTGAACACTTGCAGGCACAGGCTGTTAAAAACCTAAACAACTTGTAAAGTGTCAAAGCTATTTATGCGCTCTGGAAAAACTTATTCCAATTCTAGGTCTCGGCATCTATTTTCTTGCCTCACACAACTGCGCACATTTCTCAAAGGAGCCCAGTTTGCTGTGTCCTTTCTGACTTAATCAGTGCTGAAGTGCTGAGCCTACTGGAGACTGCTGCTCTAGGAAAACTTTTTTACTCACCCTGCCAACATGGTATACAGCAGGATCCCCAAGCTCCAGATGTCACAGGCTGCATCGTAACCCTGGCGTTTGAGGACCTATGTGAAGGAAAGAGAGAGACGAAAATAGGTTAATCTGCATTCCTGAATTCTTAGCTTCTGGTCTTCAAAAAATACTGATTAGTGGCTATATCTGCTGATACTTCCAGGGCTTAACCACATATCTGGCTTGCACGGGTGGCTGTCTCAGGAGCAAAATGTATAGTTTGTTGGAGCCTCTCTGACCATCTAACACCCAGCAAAGCAGAACAACATTTCAGTGTTTTAAAGTGTTTCTTAAAAAAGCTCGTTAATACTTTGAAACGTATCCTCCTATCTTGAAGGTTACCAAGAACGCTGTGGATGATGCAACAAGTGTAGGGCTGAGTGACAGCGATAAGCACGTCTCAGCTCAGCTTGGGTTTGATACAACAAATGGATGCACACTAATGCCTATCTAATGTCAGACTAGTAAAGAAGCATGAAAACTGCAAAGAAAGGTAAAAACCTTATTCTTATCTTACTTGTGTATTAAGAAAAGTGGCCACATGCAGGCTGGACTTAACAGGTAATAGGCTAAAACTTGATCCCTTTTTCCTGTGGGGAAAACAAGACCCATGGTACTCTGCAGAGATCTAAGCAGTAGGTTCAATGTTGGTACAGGATGGTGAGTTATAACAGTAAGGGTAAAATCTGGATTTCATTTGTGATAATGCATACCAGAAGAAATGCCTATTGGAGTAAGTGCAGGTCCAAGTGAAAGTGAAGTCACCAACTGAGGCAGCATTGCTGAGATTAGGGGAAGAACTTGTTTCTGCTTGGCTCGGAAAAGCTCAAGGATCACCTCCAGATCTCCTACTTGCTCATAAAAGTAAGCAACCCTTCTGTTTATTCAGTTCTGACACACAAGGAGACTTTTGTCCCCTTCTGATGGATCAGTAGATACATTAGCGTTTTGCAAAGCACATGAAAAAGGAATGTACAAATTCAGCAAGTCTTTCTCTGACCTGCAGCCTTATTATCCAGGAGTAATTTCAGCTATCTGAAGTCTATCACAGAAAAGCCCAAGGACTACTAGGAAAAAACAGTTTCAGAAAACATTGCCTCGACAGATTTTACAAATGATGAGTGGTAAAGCAGCCATCTGCCAGGTATGCTGCTGAGCGAACATTTGCTACCTGGAAAAAAAAAAAAAAAGGGAGAAAAAGCCACATTTCCTCCTGTTGACAAAGCTGGTAAAATCCTGCTTCTGCCTCTCTCTCCCCTGCACATCATATATACGCTCTTTGGCTGTTTTAGTTGTTTCTGTTTCTTTAATTCCTGCATTCATTCCTGCTCTGTTAATGTTAGTTTTTATGGGAAAAACTTCTTTGCTATTTGACAAACTCAGTTGCTTCTTGCTTCACCTGTGAGACTGAATACCCTAAACTTATCTTTTGGTGTGGCCATTCTCATTGATTCTTGACCAGTTACGTTTTCATTGCCATCGCTGTCTTCCCCCAATAACCAAGGACAATATAATCCCAGGCAAATGTCATAAAAATGGGGCAGTAATGATGTTTAGTGGAGCAGGGTATTAAGCAAATGCTTACACAACCCCAACATGATGGGCAGGTGTCACTGTGTGCTGCCATTCGGTTTGCAAGAACACTGCTAGATGACAGGGGCATTCACTCCATGCCAGTGACTAGGGAAAGCTTTGCTGGGAATTACTTTTTATTGACAGCAACTTTACCCCACGGATAACAATAGGATCCAGTGAGAGCTATAAGTGTTGCTGCTCCTTGAAAATGCCTCCAGCAGGTCTGTGCAACTGTGGTTAACGTGAGAACGCTGTGCTGGCAGGAGGCACTGTTGGAAAGTTTGGCCAAGAAGATCAGTGTTTGATCTAGGGGGCAGATATTATCAATCAGGAGCAGGCACCTGTCTTAGAAACAAATCAGTCGGGGAATGAGCTTTGCAAAAGATGCACTGGTGTCCTACTCTAATGGATGCTGAAGAATTTACCACCCGTGGAGGGGTCTAGTTCACCCTAAAAGAGAATTTGGTGGGATCTGAAATACATGTGTGAGCTGGTACTTAGCTCCACCACATGGCAGGGTGTTGCGGTGATAAACTTCCTCTGGGTTCATCCAGTTCTGATAACGGCTCAGATGTTTTATTTCTATAACCCTTTTTATTTCTATAACCCCTTTTATTTCTATAAACCCTTTTATTTCTATAGGCTTTGTTTTATCAGCTTAAAAATGTTACAAATAGAGGCTTTTCTCAGCTGTGACATGAGCAGGGATGCATATGGGTACGAAAGCTAACAAACAATCTCATCATTTCAAATGCCCAAACAGCAGTTCTTCACGGATTTTGGAGGAAAACTGCAGAATAAAATCGGTTTGCTTTATCCAAAAGGACCCTGCTGCATCAGCAGGGAAACAGCAGGCTGCGGCTTCCCTCCGGAGCCGGCCTCGCTCCCGGCACACAGCGTGACTCGCACTAGGTGGCAGCCGGCCTCTTTCTCTTGGGTAGCCTTTGTCTTCGCTCATCTTCTCATCTAACCCCCAAATTAAACGTTTCCAAAATAAAAGAAGATCCAAGAGGGTGAGCATGTCATCCTTCCTCCGCCACCCTCCTCTCGTGTCATCAGCTCAGCCGACTTTCTGCCACCTTGTTTAGCTTCGTGGGTGTACGGCAGCCGGGCTCAGGCAGGGGATGCGAAAGTCAAAGTCTCGGCTGGAGGGCAGCATTATATCACAGGTAAAATGTAAAAGCACTTTAGGTTTTATGTAAGCTCTCTGCCACTTTTGGTGATGTTTCAATTAATCTCCAGCGCTTCCTGCATTAGCGGGACCTGCCTTACTCATCACAAACGTCTGTCTGGGAGCGTGATTTCTGCTTTCAGTTCAAATCAGATGAGTCTGACCTGAAACTGCGTTGGGCTGGCAACGTTTGCGATTACAGACACTATACAAAATAGCCCTTTGGGAAAAATAGCTACACCTATTTTAAGCGCATTGTATCTTGGAGAAAATCTCAGTGCTTTAAATCTTGCAAACATGATTATTTTTTAGTCTAGAAATTGAACTGCTGTGGTGCCACAAAACTTTTTTTTTACTTGTTTTGATAAAGTTTAAACAGCTCATTCCAGTTTCTACAATGAAAACACAACCAAACAACAATAACATAACCAATCTGTCTGGGCAATGGAAGTTTTTTTTGTTGAAAAAAATCTGCTTTGAATTTATACTCAATTTATCAAGTTGTCCTTCTGATGCCGGAAGGCTGTGATTCCTGTACCTTTTGATATCACAAAAGGACCATGTGTACAGAAAGATTATCCCATTTTTCACTTCCCAGTTATGTACCATGGAGATGAACATTGGATGGAGGAGAGTTACGGGGAAGAAAAGAGTGCCGAATGATACCAACCCAGAGAAAGTTGTATTTGACAGTAGAGGACAGGTGAAGTATTGAAAGGCAATAGTTTTGTATTTTTCTTACAGGGACCATAACAAGCAGAGGCAGACACACACCTGAAGTTGTGCATTGCAAATACTAAAATTGCCGAGAAGCATCACTACAAGAAATGGACACTTACCCAGGAAATTCACCTCTTGCTCCTTCATCAGAAGGAAGCAGCTATGAAAGCCTTGAGGGTCAAACACAGCAAACAGCCCAAGCCATTCAAACAGCTGTGGGGCCCAAACCCCACACCCCGGGGAGCTGCGTGAAAGGCACGGCACTCGGTCAGCGATGCAGAGCCACCTCTTCCCGCGCTTGGGGCAGGCTCCTTGGTCTGCCTCCCCCTCCCTGTCTGTAAAAATGGGAAAGCAGCCCTTACCTACATCCCCCGTAATGGTGGGGATCAGTACTAGGAAAGCCCCAGAGAAGAGCTGTTTCTTTAACTCAGTGAAGTCAACGACAAAACTGCCACTGACTTCAGCGTGGTAAGGATTTCATGGATGGATTTTTCTTTTGAGTCTTATTGCCGATACCAAGATTTCCCTTTTAAGCCTTACCGCATTCTGACGCAGTGCACTAGAAGGGAAGCAGTCTAAGCAGAAGCAGCTACAGGAAAAAAAGGTATTTATCCTCGTAATGAGCCAAATAATTGTGCACGTCAGTCCGAGACAGACACTGGCTTCCATCAGGAGAAAAACAACTGGCCTGACAAGACCAGGAATAGGAAAGTTATGGTAATAGAGGCTGCGCAAGTGCCAGTAGCCTGCTTTCTGCCTTGCTCCTCTGGTAAAGGGAGTGAGGAAAAGGGAGGGAGGAAGGATCTCTTTCTGAGGGCATGCTCGTTACTCACGGCTTTGAAACGATGTCCTACCTCAGGGGCAACAAAGTTGGCGGTGTAGCAGGGAGTCATGAGCAGCCCGTTCTCCGCTCTCAGTTGCTTGGCAAACCCGAAGTCACAGATCCTGATGGAGTCTGGGTTTCCTGACTCATCCATGTAGAGGATATTACTTGGCTTCAGATCTCGGTGCACCACCTTAACGAGAAAGCAGTGGGTAACAAGTGAGGGAGAGGAAGTCAGGGAGCACCCAGGCTTGGCTGCCATTGCTGGTCTGCTGCCTGAGGTAGGTCAAGAGCTCACGCCTAAAATATTCAAGTTTTGGAGAAAAGTTGCTTAAAAGCCTTGGACAAACACAGGGAAAAAAAAAAGGTTGAAGTCTGTTAAAATCAGAAAGAACATGTTCAACAGCCTCTGATGGCGTGTTAAGACAGAGGCTGCTGCTCTATGGGGGGACCTGGCTCCTGAGGGCAGTCAGAGGGGGTTGCTGTACAAACACCTCGGTGTCAAAGTCTCCTGGAACCTGAGGGCCCTCAATATTTAGCTGAAAGGCAAGGAAATCCCATCATAGGGGGAATGCATGTAAGTGTCTTCTCGCGACTGTCCATGTAAGCAGCTCACACCTGAAGGTGGGGATTATTTTTTTTCCTCATTTCAAAATGTATTTACAAACCCCCTTTCTGTAGGCACGCAGCTTCAAGCAGTTGTGTGTTTCACCAGACATGCTGCATTTCAGTGGTGGGAAAACAGCCTTTTTTTTTTGTTACAGCAAAAAGCTATCGTGAAATCATAAAAGCCCAAGCACAAAACACACTTGTTTTAATGAAGAAACAGAAAAAGCAGCAAATATTTGACTAGCCATCCAAACTGCTTGTCCCTGAAAAGTGGAAAAGGAGAGATTCTCCAACCGCCATATGCAGAGAGCTTAGATTTTAAAAGCCAGCCCTTTAACAGCATGTCAGAAGCCTTTCCCATCAGCTGCTCAAACTGCCACTTCATTTAGAAAGCTGAGCATTTGATTTTCTACCTATTTGCTGATTCAGCTACGCTGTTTGAAATTCGCTTAAAGGATCAGGTACTGCAATAATGACTGATTAAAAGTAAACAAGTAGTAGCTCAACAAGGTACAGGAGCTTGAAAATCAGCGTAGTTTGGGAACAAAAATACCACTTCAACATACTGCAGTTCATTTGGGAAATGGCTAAAAAGCCTATGACCCTATTTCACAAACCAAATGTAATTATAAATATGGAGAAAGATTTTTTTGGGGGTAAAAAAAGGTCTTTACATTTCAGAGAAGCAAAATCACAGCTATTTGCTTTTTTTTTTTTCTTCCCTAAAAGTTGGGTTTTAAGAAGGTTGATGCGGATAGCCAAAAGAGCAATGCTTACACCCTGAGAGTGCAGGTAGTCCACAGTCCTGGTGATGGTGCACAGCACAGCGCTGGCTTCCCGCTCTGAGAAACACTTCTGCCGAAGAATGCGGTCCAGGAGCTCGCCTCCCCGCATCAGCTCCATCACCAGGTACACGTATTTCCCATCATCATAGACCTGGAAGAGTAATAGAATAAATAGATGTTTTGGACCCATTACTTGGTGAAGATTGGTCCTTTAACCGCAGTGTTGGCTTGCTTGAGTGAGATGTTGCAAGAAGAAAATGTCAGCTAATGTGTGGGCAATGTGCTTATTGCGCTTAACACAAAAGGCAACTTTATAAAATGACTTAATCATCACTTTTTTCTCGTGTCGGTAGCAATTTACTGATTTGTCCATGCAGAAACATGGCTTTCCCAATCTGCTACCGTGTCAGCAGAGTAGACCAAGCTGCTAAAAGCAGCACCACTTCACACAGTCTGAACTGTCTGCTGGCTCTCACCCAAGCCTCCTTCTCAGTAGTGTTCTCTCTTTCCACTTCTACAGGGCAACATTTGCCATTTCAGATATCAATATTTCCCTTTGACTCGTGATCAGCTAAATGAACTGTATTATACCGTTGCCCAAAAGCTGCTTCCAATAGCATTATATGGTTTATATTTGCAATTGTGGTGAATACATTGCTGACGTCAGCCGGGAGATGCATTTACCTTCAACGTCAACTGCAAGAGGTAGAAGACTTTTTTTTTGTCTAAATTGGAAGAGAGCCACTTTCGTGTCATAATCCTTTATCTGGACTGCGATAATAGGTGGTGTTACAGTCATCAATGCTAAATGTGGAAAGGAATATAAACCCCCTTTTTGCACAGATTTAAAGATACTCTTTAACCTTCGGAATTGGGTGAGACTTCCCTGAAGGCACGTGACCAGAAGTTTTTTATATACTTCTCTAAGCTCTGAACTGTAACCTACTGGCCACCGACACCAGCAGGATTTTTTTCTGCAAACTCTGAATTGGACACGGTGTGGACGATCCTAGGTGAGACTGCAGGCAGCGTAAGTAAAACATCTCTGACTGAAGGTCATTACTGCGTGTAAGCATAGCGAAGGCTATTCTTCTTATGAAATGATGAAAAAAGATAACCTTTGTGTCTTCTGAGGCTGCCTGAGAAGAAGGTAAATACTCCCTGGCATTAAAAGACTATGGGGGGAAACCCTAGCGACTCTGTGAGCTCTCCTCTTCCCAACAGAGCAGATGCCACAGGCTGCATGGGAATGGCTGCCGCTCATGAAGGAGCACCCCCTGCCCAGCAGCACCACTGTGTGCGCTCAGCAGCTTGCTCCGAAACACCCTACCTAGGGAGATCTCACTTCTGAAAAGTGCTGCAAAACCAAACACGTTTTGCGGTTCTCCAGCACTGTGCCCCTTTGGTTTTACTGACAGTTGTGTTAGACGGTAATTGCAGAGTGTATAACCTGACCAGTCCTTCCAGCTGCTATCCAATCATCTGCTAAGTCACAGTTTTTTCCCTTGATTTCAGTGGTTTTAGCTCTGACCTTCAACTGAAGAATTTTTCAGATGTGGACTAGTAGGTGAGTCTGACCATAAGGTGAAAATTGTTTAATGCTGAAGTGCTCAAAGACTACTCACATCCTTAAGAGTAATGATGTTTGGATGCTGTCCATATCGCAAGAGGATCTCAATTTCTTCAGAGGGATCTCTCTTGCTCTTATCAATTATCTGGAATAAATGAAGCACAGTGTAGTAAGATACCAGCTAGCAGCACTAAGCACAAAAAAAGCAATTTCTACAGCTTATATAAATTAATATTTTAAATTCTTCTCAAATTAATATTTTAAATTCTTCTATTGATCATTATTCTAGGAGAAGACAGCTCAAACCCTTCGCAAGGGAGAGCTGACTATATGCCAAAGCCAGATGGAGCAATAATTAGTTTAGATTCTGAAGGCGTAGGCTCTCTTTTTGATGCCTATAGTTTTGTTTGCCCGTAAATAGTGGCAGTTACAAGAAGTGTCATTAAGAAATCAAACAACCTGGAGAGTTTTAAAATAATAATAGTTTTGAAATGACCTCTTTGACATAAACCCCGGATACGTTCATTATATTGACATATGCTTGTATATCTGCTGAGAAATTAATAGAAATTACTATCAGGTGGGTTTGTCAGAAATGAAAATGTACAGCCATTTACTATCAGGGGAGATCTGAGTTGAAGCTACTGGTAATCACTTGGCTCTTTGGGCCATGCTGTTGTAAAGAACAAGAGTGCGGCCAGGGATTGCATTTGGCCATGTAACCAAACTGCCCATTCCTAAGCGAGAAAGAAATCTGCTCTATATATCACTTAGCCTGATCAGAGAGCATAGTGAGACATGAAAACTTTTTAATTTTATAGCAGCAGGTCTCAGAAAAGCATGACACCTGCTGCTTAAACAGCATCACTGCATGGAAAGCCTGCTGTTAGGATGGTGCTGACTTCTCGTCAATGCTCCTATTACCAATATTTGAGATGTTAATCAAAGAGCTTCGATCATTTGCCCAGTTGAGAGCACTGATTAGTGTTTCTCACATTGCAGATTTAAATGGTAAATATGAAACAAAAAATAGCTATAAAACAATGCAAGGAAGACCTCTGTATTTTGGAATCTCAAATGCAACTGCACAGGAAATGGCAAAAGACTCATTCTACTAGAAACTCGTTAGGAGTACAGTATTTGGGCACAATTTCTTATTGCTAGAAAACAGCAGCAGTACTTTTGAGTAACAGGTTTACTGAAGAGGAATGGGTGGCATTTTCAGAAAATCATAATTCCATTATTGTCTTGGATTTCAAGGCTTCCAACCTTAAATGTGGTTAGTTCTCTCTAAGAACTAGGCACAGAACACAGATTTAAAACAATGGTGTTTGGAGGGAAACAACTTTTTTAAAAACTCTTTTGTTAATGAGGATAAATGCCTGGCTCCTTTTGCATGCATTTTTTATGGCTCAATTATGGCAATACACATTTAAGCATGTGTCTAGAGTTTTATCCATCAGTTATAATAGTGCATACTTGAATATATATCAGAGGTTGTGTAGCCATCATGACTGGCATGCATTTGCATTCATAATGATTGTCCATGATTGAGGTATGCATTTGAAGCCATATCAGTGCCTTGATTCTGAATCAATAGCAGTGTGACAAGAGAAAGTACAACAGGGAGCCGATGCAAGTAGATGGCTGTTGTCCACATTTGAATAAATGAAGGAAAACCCTCAAAAACAGGTGAGTGGAAAAAATTCTAGTAGCAATTTCTCCTTAGAATAATGTTGTTCCCCCAGTTTAGTTGAGACATTCTCAAAAAGCCAATGAAACCCTGATTGAATGACTCCTCATAAATACAACCAGAGTGACTGAATGTGTCCCACTCAACCAAGAACTCCAACATATAAAAAGATCCTCAGGGCCACTTCCCTGGCTAAACTAATATAGCTCTGGTTGAGTTAATGGAGTTACACACGTGTGCACCTGTTAGGATCTGCCTGCCTCGGACAAACCAGCAGAATTTACTGCGGCACGTATTACTACCACTGTATGAAATACTGCTATCACTATGGTATTGGAGCAAGCAACATATTCCAGATTCCTGTTCTATTGTACTTTCCTGTGAAAGGAAATATCCAGAGCTGTGGAAAATCTAAGCAGCTATTAATAATGCAGGACTATAAATGTATATATACGACCTAAAAAAAAAAAAAAAAATCTGGGCCAAGAACAGTCTCAGCTATTGACACAAAACTCAAAATAACATAACCTGCAGCAGTCTGCTACTGATTTAGTATGAACGCAACAGCAGTAGATGATATGTAATGCTTCTAATTCAAAATATGCTGTATAAATATAAATTGCAAGACAGTCCTGCTAAATATGCATGCTTTTTGCTTCAATGTGTGCACAAGCTGTGATACAGTGATTAAACGGATGAGCTGCCCCAAACCACACAACAAATCATTGTCAGAGCTGTGAAGGGACCTGCCAAATTCCTCTCAGTGCCTGGGCAGTCCAGTTGGACAGACCAGAATGATTTTTTTTCCTCCACAGCAAGAGATTGTCACCCTGATGGTGCCTCTCTCCTGCATGCCTGTGACTTACACTTGGCCCATGCCCGATAAAGCAGCAAAGGAGGTGGCTGCTGCGATTTTAGCAGAAATCCCTCTTCAGTTCAGACTGGCTGCAGTACACCCAGTTTCTTTATTCATGTGCTGCAGTGGCCACAGCAGCTCCTCAAACATGCCCCATAGCTCCACTGTGATACCCGATTCTCCTGGTCTTCCTCTTCAGGAAAGCGTTTCGGTGTGTTGTTAAACCCACGCCAGACTTTCCGAAAAGGGAAGCTGCCACGCCAGGGTGGTTCAGCCCGTGGTGGCTGCCTCCTTTTGCACCCAGGGGCATCTGCATCACAACACGGGGTGCTGCATCCCCAGAACATCGGCAAACCTTGCCCCAGCTTAGTGCCAAAATGAGCTCTGGTAAAATGCAGGCCCAGTGCTCCTTATTGAATACATGGGCTAAGGGAGGTGTGTCGTGGACTTCTGGTGATATGTGTAAGTAGTTCTGAGATTCTCAGAAAGTACCAGATTAAATTAAATTATGTGAGTGAAAAGACAGTGGTTTTACTAGACGGGTATAAAACAAGTGCTCTTTTATGCAGCTGTACTTTCAGATTTTCACGGCGGGTGTTGCTGTATATAACGCGGAGGAAAAGCATGCTCCAGGCACCTCATGCAGATGCAGCAGGAGAGCGGGAAGATGGAGGCTGCCCTGGCACAGCCCCCTCTGGGTGCTCTTCTGGTGCTCGCCAGCCGGGCGCAGAGCTGCTGGGCCGGCCAGCAAAAGCACAGGGCTTCTGCTGTACCTGTGCGGTACCCACCCACTGTCCCCTCCAGACAGCAACACCCGGGCTGCTGGGCACAGAGTCCAGAATCACTGTGCACACCTCATCCACAACCCTACGCGCTTACCTACACACACGCCCCCCTTCCTGGAGTGGGTCAATGCCAAGATACATGAAGCAGCCTCAACCGTAATTTGAAAAGCGTTCACTAAGCGAGTCTTAGCGATTGCCAGAGAAGGGGAGGGAGGCATTACGAAGCCTAACCGTGGCAGTACTCTACCTCCTGGAAGCAAACCGGGGCGCTCTTCTTGCTGGCCCTGGCTTTGGGGGGGGACACACACCTGGTGAACATCTGCTGGCTCCTGGGGCTGTGCTCCCCCTGCACTGAGCTCCGGTGTCCCCCCAGGCTCTCCCAGGGTGGGGGCACGGATGTTCTTTCCAGTGGGCTTTGATCAGCGGTGAACCACTACCAGAGCAGACACCCATACCAGGCACTTGGCTTTCCATTCCGGTGTTACTGTTTCTTCCTCCTGCTCCTGCTTTGGTGTTTGCTTACCTCCAAGTCTGAAAGATCAGCGCTATTGCCAGTCCACCTGTGCGTATGGAGAGGCTTTAGCTTTGCCCACTGAATTCAGCCAGTGCAGATTGTGTAGACCAGACATATGTGGCACTTCACACCCAACCAACGCAGCGGTTAGGTATGGGCCTCAAACTAATTTTAACACAAGATTTCTCAGAGCTATGCTTTCAGGCTGCCCAGCGAGACCCCGCAAGGGTAGCCTGGTGTTGGCTACCCTGCTCTAATGAGGACCAAAGGCTCTGGATTGTTTCCTACCTGGAAGCTGCAATGCTAGAAAGAAAAAAAAGGATTTAAGGTTACAGGTATGGATACAGGAACTGCCATACTCTCGTCAGACCTCCTACATGAGATCACAGATGGCCATAGCATGTGACAGCGTGTCTGCTCTTGTTCAGAATTAACATTATTATTATTACTAATCAGTTAATTTTTTTGCTGTGTAGTAGCTTTCAAGCTCTACTGTTGGATGCTGGCAAGCTAAGGATGTCTGCCTGAATTTTAGATAGGCAATGACACTCTTGCACCCCAATTAAAAGCTGAGCGAAGCTATGTGACTTCTATCTTGTGGTAACCAAGGGCATTTGCCACCCTGGTCACTCTGTTTCCTCTAGATGCTGCGTCTTGCATGAAGACAGACTCTTTTTTATTCCTCTCTGCAGCAGCCCATGAACCTCCTGCAGCTCCTCCTGTGCAAGGAATGATGCCTTTTCTTTAGAAAATGCATTCTGATTTGAACTCACCTAAAGTGCACATAAACACCCCCTGTTACAGAATTAAGGGAAGATTTTCTCTGCTACTAGTCCTGAGGTTTTGAGTAATACGCAATGATGCCACTTTTCTATTTCTCTCTGTAGATGTGTGGTGAAGAAGAACACCAACTCAGAAAGCCATCATACTGTATAAGGAACTTAACTGAAAATGTAACAAGAGCTCTGTTGTACTTTGGCAGAGAAGAGCTGTGAAGCACAGGGGTTTTCTATTGTCCTGCAGAAAAATAAGAAACTGAGCCATGCAACAAATAGACTTTCCTCTATACATTGGACACCCAGGGATCGCTTAGAAACTCAGCTGTATTAAACAGGGGATGAAACAATTCCAGAGTAAAATGGGCTCAGCACATGCGATGGTGTCCTTTGTTCTAATAGGGGACTTGCTTGTTCTTTGACTGTCACATCCTCTGTGCATTTCACCGGCTAGCTGAAAGAAAAGGTGCATTTTCTTCAGTGGAATTTAGGGTAAGAACCTCGTGCTATTTTAAAATGAGCTGAGCACCATCAAAGAACAAAACTGAACTCTTTCTCTGTCAAGGAAGAAAGGATCAGGAGGGAACATTTTCAAAATCCCAATTAATGAGTCTGGTCAGTTTTTACAAGTCCTTTTACAAGTCTTCTGCATGGAAAAAAAATCACCTGGTTCTCCCTTACTAATGGGTTTTCAAAGTCTTCAGCCTTGCCAGGGTGGACTGATGAGTATAAAAGAGAGTATCAGTACAGTTCTGTGTGGGCAAAGACTTGCTGAAATTGGTCCAGCAACTATATAGGCAGTATATATTGATATTTGCTTTTTGCAGTTTTGTGAAGGTATTTGCATGCTTCCAACTGCGTAGATAAATTTCTGCTTCTGGATCTAGTTATGCCATTAGCAGATGTTACAGTCCTCAGCTGTTGATACCACCCACCAGCTGGGACTTACAGCCTTCACAGCCCTGCCAAAGAAATGGTGTGTGTGAACACTCCCTAATCCGCTTTGGGCAGAATTAGCCCTGTTAATACAAATTGCCTTTTCAAACAGCTGAAATTAACCTGGGCGAGCTTGGGCGAGGAGGACGGCTGTGTTTCTCACATGGAGTTCTCCATCACTACAGTTGTGAGATTGGAAAAAGGCAGGAGGTAGGAGGTGACAATTTAACTGCCTTTGGTGTCTGGAAAATGAACAGCCTAAAAGAGAAGGTGAGAGAAAAGCAACCGAGTGAGAAAGATGACAGAAAAGAAACATGGGATGCACTGATGGGAAGAGCAGTGGTATGGGCCTGGGGAGAAAGGATAGGGCTCTGGCCAGGCTAAGCTGGAGCTGGCAGCGAGGCAACTGCTGTCTGTTGTTGGGCCTTCCTGTGCTGGGGAGAAAGGACTTTGTGCATCTTTAATGAATGAGCAAGACTGCATTAAAACATTTGCTTGGCTCTGACTTGATTTTTCCCCTTAAGTGAAACAGGATGCAAAAGCTCCATCCAATCACCCAACTGAAATGGGCAGTGACAGCAATCTCCCTTCTTGGGAAAGCTAAATGTACCTAATGCTGGTACCGTGGTTTAACCCTTAACACTGTGGTGTGTGCCACTACCACGGACGGCAGCAAAAATCCTCCATCTTATTTTAGTGGATTTATTCTGCAACAAGAACTGCAAACATTGGGGAGCATTAAGGGTACACTCTGCCGCGTGGGCATGGCTAAAAAGTAGGTTGCAGGGCTTTGACTGAGGAGTTGTAGCGGGTCATGCTGCAGGGGCATAAGGCATAGCTCTTTTTGCCCCCAGTCCCAAACGGGACTGGTGTCTGCCTCGTCTCCAACTGCCCCGAGTCACCTTTCCTGGCAGCTGAAACTGAGATGCAAGGGTGTGAAGCGGGGCAGCTGAGCCACTGGTGCAGTCCTCATCTGCTGCTCCGGCGACAGCCACGAAAGTCCGGCAGAAGGCTGGGGCAGGCACCCGGGCATTGCGATACCTTGAACAGCCACCGCTGAGGCTGCCAGCGTGTTTAGGCAGCAGGACCACCTAAAGCTCCTTTTGACCAGCACCAGGGAACTTACGACGGCTTTGTGGAAAAAGCGTGGAAGAGGAAGAGAGCTTTATACACTCTTTAAAGCTGCTTTATTTTCTATTACATACTTCAAAGTTTTTTCTAAAGCCCGTTTGGAGTGTAAGCATGGGTTAATCACATTTAAGAAGAGATACATATAATATGGTGTGATGCGATACTCCCTGTACAAATCCTTTCCTTTTCTGGGAGGGATGAGCAAAGGGAGAATTAATTTTCTGTCCCTTTGCACATTATGACTACACCATATCCATGATACATTTTGAAAATTCAGGGCTTCACTGGTGGAACTGACTATAGGCGGGATTTGCATCAGCATGCAGAGATTTTAACCTGACAGTTTCGTCTACAGTATTAATTCCAATGAAAGTGTCACAGAGAGAGAGTTCTGCAGTTGTGTGCCACTGGAAAATGTACAGGTTTCCATTTCAGTAATATTTTCTTCTAAAAATAAGCCCTATTCATGCCAAGCATCTGTTTTAATTTGGTTCCTTTTTTTGATGTCAAATTACTCAAGCTGGATGAAAATCACTGCAGAAAGCCTAACATTACTTAAAAGGACATGGTATAATTTTACATTTAAGATGTCTCCGAGGAGGACTATTCCAAGACTAATAGTTTCTGAGGGACTATTTGCTGTGCTATTAGTTTTGATTAGCTCCAGAAATTCATTCTCCCCATTCATGCTTAAAATCTTTCTAGAAAAATAGTGAAATGAATATTCAGAGAAACAGGCCTAATCAGCAATACTTTTCTGAAATAAGCACTGGCCATCAGATCAAGCTGTGTGGGTGAGACATTAAACTTTCCACATGCAGAGCATGCCCA
This sequence comes from Gorsachius magnificus, assembly GCA_034008185.1. Classification (NCBI taxonomy): domain Eukaryota; kingdom Metazoa; phylum Chordata; class Aves; order Pelecaniformes; family Ardeidae; genus Gorsachius; species Gorsachius magnificus. Next base: position 48,467,291 of record CM067083.1, on the reverse strand, counting down.
CTCACTGCCACTGTTTGCCGACTTAGCACTCCTAAGCTGTCAACGGGAACTGTAGTACTTATTAATTAGCATTTATATAGTAGCACATATTTTCTAAGCTATGCAGAAACATTAACAAATTTGTTCGAGTAGCACCTGTGAAACAAAAAAGCTCATTCTAGAGAGAAGTCTGCAGTTTTGGAGGCAGAACAGCTTGGTGGGAAAGGCTCTGCACTGTGTCTGCTCTGCTCAGCCCTAGCACACGTCCTTGGATCAGACTGATGAGTTTTCAGTCCGTAAAATGACTGCAGTGCTACTCCCACCTTCTTTTACAAAAAGCTTCAGGGACAGAAACCAGTATGTCACATTCAGATCTTTTAAAAGGGGAAAATTATTACATCAATGTGGAAGACAAATACTAGAAACATGGTTTAAGTGGCCCCAAAAGAGAAACAGAGCCACAAAGGACCAAGTTCTGTCCAAAACACTTAGGTATTTGGCAAGCAAGCTAGAGAAGAGAAACTGATATTACTGAGCTGTAGGAAAACTGCTGCCTGATCCTAAGTCTCAGAAAAGATCTAGTTAGCAGTGAAAAATACCATCATCTCACATTGTTCAGAGGCTCAGCCGTGCCAAGGAGAGAGGCACTGTGAGCTTCATGACCAAATGGGAAGGGAGGCTGCAGGAATCCTTACGCCAGAGGGGATGCACAATCACTGCACATCTAAGATTTGCTCTAAAGCTGCGTTTAAAAGGTGGTCTGTATACATTTCTGTATTTCCTCAAGCAATGCCTTGATCCCATTTACCCCAAAAGTCACCGGCCAGCAATGGCTCTTGCTGCTTACAAACAAGCTTGCTGCTTGTAGAAGTGCTCAGGGCACTCCTGGCTCTCTGCCCTGCTTTCTTCTCTCAGGTCCTTCCAGCAGAGCCCAGTGCTCTGTACTGGCCCATCCTTTCTAAAGCTGTAACTGCAGGGTCCTGCCTATTCCAGCGGTGCCTCCTTGGACACCTGACTTATTTCTGTGGGGAGAGTATCCAGCAGAAATCTGAACACACTGAAAACAACACAGAAGTGAAACTCATTGAAGTTTTGCAGGTATTTGACTAAACCCAAATCTTAAACAATGAGGACAGCATATAAAATATGCTATGTTGCCTCCTGCTGCAGTGAGTGAAATTGTACACAGCTGCCCTGGTCCAGCGTGGAAGTCAGGCCCTTTGATGAAGTTGTTTGAAACAGGAAAACCAAGAAAACCTTCAAAAATACTCTCACAGATCAGATGTAAGATCCTCATAGACAACTTTCTCCACCACTTCTTTGCTACATTATCCATTTTACTGTAAATAATTTTCTCTTTCCATCACATCCAGTGGACACCCATCCATGCTGTTTGTAATCACTCTTATCATATCCACCATGGATCCCAGTGGTAGTCTAGGACTCTTCATGCTGGTTTCTTTGCAGAGCTCTCTGGAAAACAGCCCTCCCTATGCAGATCCAAAGCAGCACAGAGATTTGTGCCTAAATCTGCTCTGAAGCCTGTATCTCCTACATCGCATCCTACCTGAATCCCAGCTTTATAAACCAGATTTCATGGGAGAACATGGTAAGTGTTCTCTGTAGTTTATCAAGGTAACAAGGGGTCTTACACCTCTGACCCTGCATTTTGTAAGGCTACGTTTCCACTAGTATGACATATCCAACTCCTTGGTATGTGAGGGGGAGGACGTCTCGGTCATCTCCTTGAAGGGTCTGTTTTACCTACTGCTCTCACCATCAGACTTTGTTTTCTGAAACTCCCTTTTTTTAGCTTCAAGACATTCTGTCTTGTCTTGCTGTCTTTAGCAGCCAAATGGTTGTCATCCATCATTTATATCACCTTAGAGATATTTATAGATTTTGATTGCATCCCACTGGACTCTTGTCTCTCTTACATCATATGTATTTGTAGCTCTCTTGGTAGAACTTGCCTTGTATTTATTGCATATTTTCTGCTATAGATTTTCTCTAATTTGTTTATATTCCATTTTAAACCATGGATACCAAAATAGCACATGGTCCCACAGGGACTACAGGCAAAACTCACTTACTTATATGCAAGCATGTTAGTAAGACAGAAAAGTACAGATTTTATTGATAAAACTTTAACTACACCAGCAAGACATTTATGCAACCCTTGTCTGGTGCTGGTATTCAAATCTTCGTATCTCCATCCTAAGAATTAGTTGGGTATATTGAACAGCTTCCTTACATATCAGCCAGGGAATGAAAGCAAATAGGAATGAAAATTTTGGGGGAGACTGCAGTCAGAGAAAAAACAGAGATATTTTCTCAATAAAATACTGGAAAGTGTCTTTCAGAATCATCAGTATGATCTTGCAGAGACAAAAGATATGCTCCTCATAGATAAGCTATCTCAGGGAAGAGCAAGGACAGTTAGAGGCTTATGGAAGCACTGTTATCACCCCCTTCAGCCCGGTAACAGGCTTTTTAATGAGGTCTTTTTACATCATGTTATATTCTTCCTGATGCCATTTTTCCCCCTGAGTGTGGGATGTGATAGAGCCATACCCTCATCCATACAAACCTTACTGTGCCAGCCACCCAGCAAAGTCAAGAGGAGTTTGCATGACTAGGGATCAAATGGGAACCAAGACAGGACCTCAGCCCCTGATCCACACCCATTCAGCCCATCCTCTGCCTTGCAGAGTCCTGTTACTGCTCTGCTCCAGAAGCAGGTAACTTCTGCTAAATTTCAAAGCTAGATTTAAAGAGGATGCATTTACCAGTGGCTCTGACCTGGAGACCTCTGCACATAATCCTGGGGCCTGACCCCCGTACCACGTTCTGGCGCAGGCAGAGGGAGGAAAGGCTGGATGAGCAGTGGATGGGTACCTGCTGGTGTGGACAAGCTGGCAGGCTCAGGGCCAAGAAATCTGACGTTATCCAGAAAACTTTCCATTAGACTTGCCTATTAAAATACTGATATATTTATCCATGTTCCACCAGACACTAGGTACCTCCCAGCCAGATAAAAATAGACACAAACCCTGCCCTGAAAGTTTCAGTCTGTTTCACTTTAGAGGAAAGTCACTTTAGTGACTTTCTATGGTTAAGGAGAAACAAATCTAAGCAAATCTCTCTAGATCTACAGACACCTTAGCTGTCAAGGAGATTTGATGACCTTTGGACTGATTTTTTTTTTTCTTCTTTTTCTCCTTTTCCTGTTTCAATAAATAAAGCTCTATGTGTTTGGGATTTCTATTTTGTTAAAAGAATCACAAAAGAGTGCATCACGCTGCAGTCAGTCTTAGAAGACTACTTTTTTTTTTTTGTCATTCACACTTTCTGCAGTCAGCACTAAACTCCTGACATAACCATAATATAGGTTATAAAGAAAAAGTTGTAGAGCCAACTAAATACCAGTGTGTAACCTCCGGCCTTCAGATTAGCATGATATTGAATCTACTTACACCAACCACCTAAACCCAACCAAACCAAGACCATGAACATCAATGGAAGAGGAAAATGAAGTTTAAAGAAATTATGAAACAACTCCAGAATTCACAGAATGACACAGAATCACAGAATGGCAAGGGTTGGAAGGGACCTCGGGAGATCATCTAGTCCAACCCTCCTGCTAAAGCAGGTTCTCCTAGAGCAGGTTGCACAGGACATCATCCAGCCAGGTTCAGAATATGCCCAGAGAAGGAGACTCCACTACAGCTCTTGGGCAGACTAAGTTACTCACTGTTATTAGCAAATAAATAGAGGTATATAGCAAGTCTGATTACACAGGCCTGCTAAAAACAGCCCTCACGAGTTACTGACTTCTATATATTGATAGCATATTGACATCACTTCTCCGCTGGTATTGCGTTTTTATAGCTAATTAAAATGCACCTTCTCCCCAGTCTGCACATACCAGAACATGCTGATATAGATGTACTTTCAGTGCTTCGTAATTACCAGAATCATATATGAACTGTAGGATTTACTAGGACTCTAGCATAAAGTAACCTGTATCCCAGAGGCAGACATAGACTGCAAAATCTGGCTTTGCTTACAGCTGTGGAACATTTGGAGCCAAATGGGTGGTTAGTACATTACAGAGATAGGAAAAAGTCATGAAATTCACATGTGCTTCAAGATCCAAATTCCATTGTAATGTTGGCATCTGCAAAATTGGACTTGTCATTTGGGACTATGTCTACTGTATGTTTTCCTTCTTTGAGGGAGGGAGAAATGTATACCCGCCCTGGCTCTAACAGCATGGAAGGACTAAAAATCCATAAGATTTAACCAGTTAGATGTTTTTTTGACCTGGGGAAGAAAATAGTTGGCATCAAGCTGTTGAAGCTGGCATCTATGCCACCCGCCTCTGCAAGGTTTGGGGCAGTTACCGTATCAGGGGTAGAACAGGCCATAGAAGCAGCAGTTTCTACTTGGCATTACCCACCAGTAATCTCTCCTGGGTGTAAGGAGTCAATCCACATAGAGAAATCTTTAGAAAAAGGGGGATGCTATCAGCTCCTTTGCAAATTTACTTAATCTGGCATCAGTAGGGAGCACATCTGAAAATCCAGCTTGAAAGCTTCACTACAAGTAGGGATCCAAGCTTGAAAGCACCGCAATGGTTTTAAGTAAAGAAAAACGTTTGGAATACGCTAATTGCATCAAATGTCTGGCAGGTTTTGAAAAATCTGATTCACCAAGAACTCTGAACTGTAGCATTTCCTTTGTTTTCCAAATGACAGCTCTTAATCTGTTTAGGCTTCCAATGCAGACTTTCTTCCATCCACGGAAATCCCTCCCATCTGCTCCAGCATCATTCTTTCACTTAATTGACTTATTTTCTCTAGATACTGATGTGACTGAAATAGTTTGATCTGATTTTCCTTTGCTTCTGACCTCACTGTTACATTTATACCCCCATGAAGCTTGTAACTGTGATCGACAGTGCCAGTTCCCTTTTCTATTAAAAATCATTATGCCTGCAGTAGTCAGGATGATCCATATTCTAGCAGAAGAATCTGAAACATGTTAGAGGTCCGTCAGAGGAGAAACTATTTTTTTCCCCCATCTCTCTTCTTTCTACCAGTCTTATAAAGCATTCGGAAGAATGAACAATATACTTACTTTATATTTCATAACTTTATACTTTTTGTCACTTGGGAATGAGATGGAAAGAAAGTCTAAGAGTGAAATTTTAAAAGTGCCTCAGAGTATGTACATGAGGTAGAATATGATACAAAGACTTTCTAAACCAACATCTACCTGCACTGACCCAGGTAGGTGGCTACTAGTTTCAGGGTAGACTCAGTCTGTAGGAAACCTGGCTGTCTACAAGGTTTTCTGTTGCATGGTATTGAAATGCTCTCAGAAGTGGAGAAAGAATTCTGAATTCTTAAATATTGCATTCAGGACCTTAAGGGCATGTCTAGAATAGAATTAGAGTTTATTATTAGCATTTCATTTTTACAGATGGCATGGAAAAAGAGGGAAGAGGTTGTAAGAAAACTCTCTTCCTCTGCAGGTTCAGTGATTGGATTTACAAAGGCAGTTAGATGCCTACAGGTGCAGAGAGATGTCTAGGGGAGCTTCCAAAAGCAACTCAGTGATTGATGTCCCCAGTCTCACTGAACTCTGAAACGAGGGAAATTCCAGATCCAGTCAAGTGCTTTTACAACATCAGCAAAGAACTTCTCTGCTAGACATCTAATTATCTCTGTAAGATGGCCCTCAATTAGCTGCAGATGGCCAGAAAAAGGAAAAGGGATGAAATTTTTTGCATTTTAATAAGTATATTCTGCTTCTGGGCTAGGAAAGGTTTTGTTTTTCTTCTGAGTGGATTTTCCGGCTGTAGCTCTGACTCAAGTTACTCTGCCTTGGGGCTCTTGCTGCCTCAGTATGGCACTACGCAGCAGTAGTAAATAAGGCCTGGTGAGTGGCAGTCTCCACGGTGGGATTATTTACCCAGCGACATGATGTGTGTCTTCCCGCAGCGATGCCGCCGCATCATTTCCTTAACTCCTTCACTGTCACCAGCTTCCCCTGGGGAGACGGGATGATGCTCTCTGACGTGTCGCCAGTTCATCTTAAAGAGGGAACTTTTAATGAGGTGGTGCGAGGCAAATGGAGCTACTGCCTGTCATACAAACTATCACTGCAGATATTTTTTCCTGTGAGTGTTACGTATTAGGGAGCACTGAGAAAATTATACTTACTGAAAGAAATCAAAAGCATCTAATTACAGTGATTTTTATATAGAGAGTTAAAGGATGCATGTCAAAAGGGACTGATATATAATTACAATAATATCAGTTGCAACTCCTGTGCTATCTAATTACTTGAAATGGGTGGCATTGTGCGATCTTTATGAAAGTGAGCTACTTTGATAACAAAATGATATAATCTTAATATGAAATAAAAATAAAACTGAAAGGAAAGTCAAACAAATATATTGGTAGGGATAATAATCAAAGAGGCAGCACTCAATGTGCTGGAAAGACAGCACAAACCGAAACCCACCGTCTCCAACCTCAAATCTGCGCTACACATTTGACTCACACTGTGTCAGAAACTGAGATGCTGCGCATGTTGCCTAAACTGGTAGCCAAAACCAAGATATTTCAGCATGATAAGAAAAGAGTCATAAGAAGTGGAGGAAGAGAAAAATAAAAAGAGGAAAGATTAATAAAAATGAGAAAGAGCATAAACCTAGCAATCAAAGTGTTAAACTCCTCCGGAGTTTTGATTGTCTGCACGTGTAGAGTTTGCTCTGGATCCTCTGAGGTACTCCAAACCCCCAGCTCCTGAGTAGGTGCTGGACCCTCTTGGATTCAGGCACTCAGACATCTTTCAAGACCAAGGTCTTTCTATTTCAGTTTCATGCTGGCTGTATTACACTGATAAAACCATCAGCAATACTGGATATAAAGAAAACATTAAAGTTATTACTTTAATTTAACATATATTTTGTTCATCACAGATGTAATTTAATTACACAGAACCCATATGTACTATAACATAATGCCATCTGTTGACAAATGACCTGGACACTGGAAAAAACTGATTTTTCTATTCATTAGAAATGAAAATCCTAGCATGTTCATGTGCAAGCCCACGGACCTGCTGGTAGGTCCATGCTCCTAATTATGGTGTAGCCTAGAAAAATCAACCATTATTTAAACAGTGACATCAACAGATTGTCAGTTATTAGTGGTTTCCAGATTTTTGTGACCATCACGGGGAGACACCAAAACTTTCATGGACGCTGCATTATTGTCAGTCTTGTAATGGAAAATGAGACCAAAAGTTTAATATTATTCTATTGACTCAATTATCTCATGGACTGCAGTTTGGATCACTTCTTTAAGCTCTCATCAGCTCATTTAATAGTAAAGACACAATCTCATTTATAAGCTAAGTTCACATATCCTTTCTAAAATTTTAAAATAAGAAAAGTAGAGTGGCAATTGGCTAGAATCCCTTGTTTACTGCAAGTTTGGTAAATACATTTCTCTATGTACTGATTTCAAGAAGCTACTTCTTGTCTCATGCTTGTTTAGGCAATCTATTCCCATGAGATCATACAGAATGAAAGGATCTGACATAACCATCTGTGTCTTTTCAAATTCATCATACTAATTCCTCATTTAATCCAATATTGTCACTTTTTAGTACAAAAACATGAAATACTTTTTTATCACATGAGTGTTTTAATTGCTATGCTTTTTTTCTTAAAGAAAACTGAATGTTTGGAACTCTTCCTCTGAATTGTAACCTTACAACTACTTGCCACATGCATTGGTCTGTTCTGTCCTCTGTAATAGCTGCATACCGTTTATTCAGTAGCATTTAATGGAGATTGTGACTTTGTCCTCTGAACATGACCTTCCATGACTTTCCAAAGCAGTTCTACTGGAGGAGTTCTCCATCAGAAAAGGTTCCTCATAGCTATATCCTAGCAGCTTCCTGGCCTCTGCGGCTGCGGTGACTCTGTTTTATGTAGTGTTGCTCAACCAAGTCTGAAGTTCACTGACTTGTCTTTAATATCCAACTAAATTCCACCAAATTGATACTTTAAATCTCTGATGAAGATTGCCTTTTTCTGCTTTGTGTAGCATTTTGGTGTTGAACGTCAAGGAGACAAAAGGAAATCTGAGTTTTTGAAGGTGATCATGGTTTCCACTGACAAATGTGTCTAATTACAATAAAAAAAAAGGTCAGAACTAAATTACTTGAGAAAGAAGAATAAAATGCTTTCAACTTTGAAATCATTTTATATGATGTTTTGTTTATTTATGATGATTCAGTGTAGGATCTGCTAAAAATCTTATCTAGTTTGCAAGGAGCATGGCTGAAATGATTAGCAGGATTTCCATTGAAGACTGTAAAGGGTTTTTTCCATACGGGAGTTTTACTTGATGATATTAAGGTTTGATAAATAATATAAGGCTTATCATGAAACCTGTCATCTTCCAAAGGAAAAAAAAAAACCAAAAAACCAAGCAACACCTGCCAACAAGAAATAAGCCAACAAAATATACACTGACCACACTGCTGTCCAGGCTGGCAAAGCGGTCTCAACCACATTTCTGGCATCTACCAGACAACTTTCTTACCTTCACCGCAAACTCTGTTTCTGTAGCTTTATGAACACATCTCTTGCACACTGAATAGGAGCCAATTCCTATGTCCTCCTTGATCTCGTATCCATCTGTAAAGTGAATGTTGTTCCCATGTAACTGCTATAGGGAAAGACAAAAGAAACAGCGTAATCAGGACATGGGTCTGTAAAAGCAAGGAGTAGCCTCACCTTAATAAAGTGTTTAACCTCATCTCCTTCACAGAGATGTCTTGTCCTTAGCAGTTTTTCTAAGTCCAGTTAAAAAAATCCAAAGCTCTTTACTTAAACAAGTGTGCCCCCTCCCTTTTTATGTTTTTCCAGTCTGTAAGATAGAATTGTCCATGTAGAAGTAATGTGATGAAAGCAGTGATTTTCTAAACTACTATGGAACGCAGACCATCACCTCCTATTAGAAATCCACAGGAAACTGTGGGCCCAAATCCCCTGACAAACCCACGTACCCTGGCATTATAAACTTATTTCTAATTACTGAGGGGCCAGATAACTTGTAACCTACTAATAGCTTCACAGTCTTCAAAACAGATTCCCACATATGGGGTGTGCCTCCAGCCCACTGGAGGTGTTCTCCAGCATATGTTTAATTATGATTTCTGCATGAGAGAAAATTTATTATTTTAAGCCAACTTAATTTAAGAAAATATGTTACTTGTGAAAATAGTAGGAAAATACTTTAAAACTTCTGATTTTATTTATTGAAGGGTAATAGAATGAGCCATGGCATCAGCAGTTCATATGCCCTTTGGAAAATATCTGGGCAGGTGGATTGGTTAGATTGTGAAACCCAAATCTGAGGCCTTGCTGCAAATTCCATCCCAGGACTCAAGAAACGATCAGCAGCTCTAAAAATCCTCTAGGATCCTGTGTCAAAAAATGTAACCGCACTAGCAAAGTCCCCACAGAACCTTCTAAATTATAAGACATGCACATGTTAACATTCAATACATTTTTACAAAGCAAACCACAGGGATATACATAAAACTTCTGGAATGTAACTGCTTGGGTAACATTTCACTTACTGTTGTGTAAGAGAATCTTTAAGAATATGACATATTCCACTGTAAATTATTTAAATAGGGATGAAACTATGAAAACCTATGAAAACCACAGGCAAGGGTTCTCCCCTTGAGGCATGTACACCTCTGGCTGTGGGTAGGAAGGGAACTTTCTCCTTGTGGGAAAATTTGCTGCATCTTTGAGCAGCCCAGTTCTTTCTCTCGATTCACTGTTCCTCTGAGGTACTGAGCCATTTGTAGCAATTTATTTCTGATTTAAATTACAACAACTGGAGAGCATGTTTTAGGGGAATATCAGCAAAGAACCAAGTGTCTGGCAAGTGTCCTTCCCCTGTCAAGCTGCTCTGGGTTAGCTCTTACACCCAAGAGCTTGGGCTCTGTGCCTGCGGGACCCTACAGCAGTAGGTCACTGAGCCCCTTTGCCAATGCAGACTGTATCATATAATCCAAGACAAAACTGTTATGCCTTCCCTGAAGAAACAACACTTTGTTACCTGCCCTGTATGCACAACTGGAATAGTGTTTCAGGTACTCAGAAGTACTTTTAATTTCAGTTGTGGTAAGGCGTGATTCCTATTTCCTTTGTAAAAGCTGAGGAAAATGTGAACTTAAAGATAAAAGCTTTTGGGATAAAATTCTCATTTTCCACCTCCTACATGCTGCATGTAAACATCTCCTGCCTACACTGGGTAGCTGTGAAATACCAGTGAGAATGTTGAGGCAGTTTAAATATATTATGCACATGTGTATCTGCCCATCAGATGTGAAGTGTAACACCAGCATCAGTACCTGCACAATTGGATGGACGGTGATTTTGTGCACATCTTGCTGCGCAGGCTCCTGCACCAAGTTAGAGGCAATGAAGCTGAACCCTCTGAAAAGGTTATGAGCATTGGCACTTGGAGGAACACCTGGGGAATCTGCAGGAGAAGGAAGAAAATGGCCTCATCAGTGGCACAAAAGATCAGAAAGTAATAGTACAGCACCTGCAGCGGACAAAGTCGCCCCTGCCAGTCAACAGCAGATCCTGCTAAACTGGCAGACACACGTGAGTATAGACCACCTCCGTATCAAGGCTTTGGTGTGCCTTCTCCATCCCTCTCCTCTGGATCTGAACAGTGCAGGGGTATTGTTTGCCAGGATCTCTCCTAACGGATACTGTTTTTTTCCACAGAGCATGTTCATCCTTAGGCCAAGCACTGCCTGTGCCAGGAGTCCACACAGAAAGAGAAGGCACAGGGTGGCAAGGCTAGGAGACGGATGGCTCAAGGCAGGGCACCCCTTTGGCTTAGCAGAGGTTCTCCAGGGAGTGGAAAAAAGCTGCAAATGCTATATCTGTCCTTCACAGCACACCTTGACTACAGAAATTACAAAGGCTAAAGTGCTTTCTGGGTAATGTGATATGTTGTGTGGTTCAAGAGAATGTAGCGAAGATGGGGCTTGAAGCAGGTGTAAAAGCATGATGCCCTGGTAGTGGTGGTTTGCAGCCTCACAAGGATCTTTCTGCAGCAGCTTTAGGAGCTGGGACCTATTCCAGGGAAGATGTTGACTGACTTGTCCCTAGGTGAACAAAATGGCTAGGAATGTTTTAACTAACTTTCGTGGAGATTTTCTCCCCACTCCTTCCCCTGACATGGCAAATCCAGGCAAGGAACAGCTGGAGAGAAAAGAGCCCTGAATTATTCTGCCTTTGGAATGGAATAACTAGAAAGCAGTTCCTGGTACCTATGCCACCACTCAGTGAGAGAAACAGCCTGCCGAACTGAGAAGAGTTGCACTTCACTTAAAATTCTGAAAAGCTTCAAAGAGATCTTTCTCCCCAGTTATGTTTTGTCCCAGGTATTTTCATAAGCAAGTAAGAGTCGCATTACAAACCATTCCTGGGTAGCTGGGTATTACAGAACCTACAGTACTCAAATTTTCCCACTTTTTATTTGGTTTTTTTTTGTGTCTGTGTTGTGTCGTCCCTCGCCCCCCATTTTGTGCAGTGCAACATGTGATTTACCACAGCAAGGTTACAAAGCTGAATCTCCTTTAGAAAGCTATCTCCTTGTAAGAGTGTGTAGACTAGACTAAAGAAAATACATCCCCACTGGATCTGATATCTGACTCACCTACCTACACCATGAGCACCACCCATTAGTGCGAAGGGCAATGGTGTGGGAGACCGAGTACTGCCTGAGGTCCTGAAAATATGTGAAAGTGTATTTCCTTGTGGGGACATTCCTTGTATAAATCTACTGGTCAACTGAACAGAGGATCTGAAGCCAGAATATGGTAAAAACAAATTATCTGCTCAGAAATAAACAAAACCGAGACTGCAGCTAATTCTATACCTCATTACAAAGCCGCCTCAGCTTTGACAGGAGTCAGAAATAAGCACAGCAAGTGAGACCTCACTGCAAAGTACGTCGAGAAGCCCGCCTTTTGGTAGAATGACGTGGGCTATTTGTTGATCTCAGTGTATTGATGGGCAACTCTCCTTGCAAATACATGGATGAATCACACCAGACGTCTTGCATCACTGGATACTTCTTACAGTGGCAGATATACAACAGTGATTTTCCAAGAGGGATTAATTAAGAAGAAAGAATGTTTGTTTTTAAAAGAGGAATGACAATAATTCAAATCTGAACACTCCTGAACTTCAGAAAATCTGTGATCCGTCTCTAAAACGTAAGTGCTAGGTGGTCTCTATTTAAAAATAACTGTTCCTTCATAATTCACTGCCAGTCTCTTTATCAAACACTGGAGAAGAACTGTTGATTATTTGGTGTGCAATATTAAATATTCATCACCAACAACTGATATGCCCATCATAAGAATTAAATGCTAAAACACCTGTGTTAAGTGCAAAATTATGTTTAAATCATGTTAATTAACTGATAGCTATGAAACCTAAGTCATTTTCCTAGTCTTGATAAATCCAGAATAATTTCATATGTCTGAATTAGACCCACTTGCAAACACCAATCTTGTATAATGGTTATCTTCCTCCCCGTGAAAGTCATAATGCTTTATCCCACTAGAGCATCTAACTTTACAGGATTTTCAAAGGCTTCATAAATCTTAAGTAATTTACTTCAGCATTTGGGCTTAGCAAGCACTATTATCTTATTTGCAGAAGAGGAAATTTAGATACTTCAGGTGCAGTTTTACATATTTTTTTCTCAGTCATAAAGCCAGCCTAAGACATCCCTACCAGTTACAGCATGCTGCCCCATCACTTACAACAATACAAACAATTGTGGACTGCAACCTAAGCTGGATGACCAGAACGATCTTGGTTTGATCCTTGTTCAAATCACCATTTATAACCTGGACTGCTTCAGTTTCCTGATCCCACAGTAGTGGACTTAGGAAACAAGTGGCCAGAAAAAGCGACTCTAACTCAGATGAATCCCTGAGTGAGAAAAAGCGAAGTCAACGTCAGAAACCACATCTTTGGCACACTCAGAGCTGAGGTTAGGAATGCGCAGAAAGCTGTTTCAACCTCCAGACTGAGAGGTTGAAAAAACTTTCTGAGATACAGCAAATTACTGGACTGGCAAGTTACTGGACCCAAAACTTTGACATATACCTGTTTCCAGGCAGGAGAACTCATTCATAAAGACAGAGTGCAAAATGACTGTGTGTATCTGTGCCCCCTCCTTGGTAATACCTTTCTGACAGCTTCCTTAAAACACAATGACTGCATTATCATCATGAAACAGGAATTATTACAGTGTTTTCTGTCTGGGTACATCTCAGTAGCAGGGTAAGTTTGTATGGGCCCTGTGGCATGACAGAAAAACCACAAAATTAAAAAGGTTCTTGTTTGATTCCACCAGCAATATGAGCCAGTATTGAACACTCTTGTGATGCTCTCCCCATCTGGTTGACCCAATCAGTCAACAGTCAGGGGCTGCAAAATATGCTGCAAGGGCTTTTCTTTCGAGTGTAGAGATTCACACTTCCAGTTATACCTATTTTGAAATGACAGGGTTTGATTCTCAGGCTACTTTCTGTAATAGCATGAAACACAATTGAGGCAGGCCGTCTCCCCACCCCAGCCACCACACCACGACGAACCTTCCAAGTCAGTGTCTTGCATGAGAGATCAAATTGAATTAGTCAACCATAATAACATGTGTAGTGTAAAAATAATCCTGGGCATCAGCACATGCATGAAGTACAAGGATTTTCATGCCAGTACAACCAATAAAGTGTGAACTTCCAAAGAAATCCAATTCTCTGAGACTTTTCGGGCAGCATCAGCCTGCGCTTCTCTCAAGATGAGACTAACTTGCAGTCTCTAATAATTCAGAGAAATTAGTTCCTCTGAAACCTAAAGCTAAAATCGAAGGTGTGAAATGTCTGGTATCCAAAGATCATTTGTTGCCATGCAGTGGGATAGGAGTATCAAAACATGACTAATGTATACTGGAGACAGGTGGATACACCAGTTGGATCCAAATAACCAGACTGAAATATTTTTATAGCTTGTGAAAGTCGGCACATCCTTGCAAAAAAAACCTAGGAACCAAGACTGATAAAAGATTTTGAGTCAGTGCCACTATTTCATACCCCATCAAAGGAGCTTTGAGCCAGGCTTTGAATAGAGGTTTGGGCTAGTTTTAAGATATAAGGCTGAAGGTCATGATGAGCCTGAATGAAAACTACAGAAAATCTCAGCTCTAACTCATGTGATATAATACAAGCGTTTTCAAAATGGAAGTTCAGATCTTTTACTCTCACTGTGACAGTTCTGGGACAATTTGAGGGTTGAAGCTTAAGACCTTGTATTTGGTTATTACAGCAATACTGTGTGATATTTACAGCGCTTACCATCTTCAAAGCCTTTTACTAACAACAGCTAATTAAATGTTTACATTTTACAATGTATAAATAGGTACTTCTTTACATAGGGATATCACAGGCAGAAATGTAACGTAGCTTAGCCACGTCTAGCAAGAGGCAACATTATAACTGGAATTACCACTCTGAGGTTACTGGTATTCTTGCTTTCAACTAGAAGAGTGGAAAGATGGTGTTTTGTGCAACAATCACCTTCATGTATATAGTGCACAAAATGTGATATTCCTCTTAGGAAATAAAAATTATAGGAACAACATTCTCACTGCAAGTATTTTTTAAATATTGTGGGCCAAATTTCCTGTTGGCATAACTCCACTGGTCTGAGAACTTGATGACTCCTCATTACTGTTAGCCATGTATTAACTTCCAACAGCCCATAGTCTATGGGATTTCATAATTAAAGAAAACACCTATGGAATACATAATTATATAATAAATTGCAGAGATGCAAAGTTCTTTGAAGCTGAAGTAATTTAAAATAGTTAAATTCACCTAATGCAAGCAACGATAAGAGTACTAAACCAGCAAATCAATAGTTATTTTTTCTATTAAAAATGTGAAAGCTGTCCTTCCTGAAGACAAATTAACGTGATGTTGGTGAAATGCTTATGAGCTTCTTTTCTTGGAAATGCAAGCCAATCTTTGCTTCCTGCTGGATATTGCAAAACCCAGTAATCCCACAGGCTATCAGACTTTTAGACCCCGTTGGAATGGGGAGGGGAAGGAAGAATGAATTTAGTATTGAAAAGATGCAATACCCATGTGCCACCTTACTAACCTGTGGGGGTCCGAGATGTGAACTCTGGATCAAAATGAAAGGTGTCTTCTGGCCGTCCCACTGCAGGCTTGAAAGGTGGCTTGATTTCTTTCCTGTATAGTTTCTACAAGGAGAAGAACAGATCACAATCAACAACAATCTGTACACCTTCAGCATCTGCAGATAGGCTCCCCCACTTTGTTTAGGGTGTCCTCTCTCAGCTCTGTGCCATCCTTGCAGGACTGACAAAAAATGATGGTGTATCCGTAGCTCTGGCTCCTGCTCGACTGGTTGGCTTAAAACCTGTGCCCTGAATGGTCCCTGCACTTTTTAATTACGTGGAATCCACAGTATAAACGTAGTTGTTTCTGGTGAAAATTTAACCCATAGGCTAGCACAATATTCCAGCTGAGGCATCTGGAAATTCACTGGTCTTAAGGGCAGGACTGGAACGTGCAACGGTAGCACCAGGCAAGTGTGCATGGGTGAGTTCAGCAGCGTGGCAATGACAATGATCACAAAGAATGGCTAGGAAGCAGTGGCTGGTTTAGCATTTATTATTTATCAAGGACTAGCAATATGTTTGACACTCTGCCAGACTGAGCTGAGCAACAGGCCTGGCTACCTGGTGCTCACAACCTAAACAAGAGACTTGTTCTTTTGGCATATCTGGTAAAAGGGAAGGGGCTCGCAGCTATTTGATGAATTCCCATCAAAAGATGTTAGGAAGAAAGCACTGTGGATGGGTGGGGAATCATGTTGAAGGTGTAAATGTGACTTGAGCAGAGGAGCAAAACCAAGGAAAAACATAAGGAAAAGAGGAAGGTATACAACAGGTAAGCACTGCTAGGTTTGTGTTTGTGCTGGCAAGTGAGGGGGCACGTAAGGGATCACATAAGTAACAGTCACCATAAATGCACGCTAATACACTGCCTTTATTACCAGGGATTTCGTGGCCTCTTTATTCATGCTTAGTGATCTTTAAGAAATTGCTTCACTGTGTGACCCTTTGCAAGAATTCATACACACACACGCGCACATGCACTCTGGGAGATGAACAAGTTGAGGTGCAGCATGTTTGGATCTGATCCAAAGCCTACAGAGGTTAATGGAAAGAGTCCTATTGATTTCCATGAACTTTACATCATGTCTGCTTGAAATGGCCAAAACCAAACATCATGCTGATGGCAGCATGGGGATCAGGGCTCCAGTTTGACTCCCTGCCCCACTTTTCAGTCCCTAGACTGCATCCCCTTTCTAGCAATGCTTTTGTTCTCAGGTTTCAAAGGGCTGGATTAGTTGCCACAGACAGCGCCCAATAATTAACATGTCTGAGCATAAATATAACATTTAATCCAAACTTTCAACTCATGATAAGAGCTGGAGAGTTCAGTTTTATGACTGTAGTATGTATTTTCAGGTTAGCTCTTAAAACAACTTCATAATGAGCTGATTTTTCAAAATATTTAATGGAGATTAATACATGCTTGTCCAGCTCTTTGCATGCAGGAAGATCCTTTTTAACTGTGGGGTTTGTGGTGAATTAACTTCTGTAATATAAAGCATGTGGTCAAACCTAAGATATATGCACATCAACATAATTTGAACTTGATTTTGCATAGATAAATAAAGGTTCTCGAGGCAGGACATTCTGTAGCATAGTATTAGCATTAGCATAAAGCATATGTTTGTGGTTGAATTATGATTCCTTGGAAAAGTGGAATGGTGAGGCTGGAAATGACTCTGCAATAATTAATGGCCATTTCACCATAAAAAGTTCCTGCTTGCGTAAAACTGCTCCGTATCTTCTGAGAGAAGAAGAGATGAATAATTGCTGTGAGCCACAAAGGAAAGCCAGTCTTCCAAATAATTAAAAGCCAATCGCAATCTTAAGCAGGAAGTGTCACTCATCAGCTGAAAAGTATCAACCTAGTAATTAACATACATCTTTTTCTGTCTCCACAGAACTTGAAAAGAGAACTCAGCACCTACTGAAAGTTTTTGCTGTTGCTAGGGTTTCACCTTGAGAAAGCTATTTGCTTCCAGCTTCCCTTTATTTGTCTTAATTCACAACTGCAGTCCTTCTCCTGCAGAAAGCAATATGGTCGCACACACATGCTTCCTCCTTGAATTAAATGCACCCCTCATCCTGTGAGGTCCAAAAATTGGAACACACTTTAGAGTCGTACATCACTCGGGAACTGCACTCTCTTTTGATTATCGTAACCATATTCTCCCTGGCCTCTTAATTCCTCCCCCCATCTGCAGTTTCTTAAGTGCTGTTGGAGCTACATTTGTATTTTGAATCCCTAACCCACATCCTCCACTACTAGGGAGGGATTTAAGATTCATCATGAGTCACACACCACCTAAAGATGTGTAATCACAAATTTGCTTGCTGGGAGGGGATGGAAACAAAGAAGTTGCTTGTGCAAGTGAAAGGCACCTCCTCTGAGCGCGACCCGGATGACTCCCTTTTCCATTTCCTTTTCCACTTGTGATAAAAAATTGTTTCTGGTGTTTCTGACTAGACAACTAGGAACAGCAAAAGGTAAACTGCCTAAAACATTTTTTTTTTTTCCCTAAGCTCTTGAATCGGGTAACTAAAAGAAATCTTTAAGGAACAAGAACAAGCAGAGCGGAGTCATCTGTGGGCTTCCCCCATCCCACACTGGCTCCAGTTCTCCGAGTGAGCCGCTGCAACCAACACCAATTCACTGAAGCAAATTAAACCACAGGGCAGCCCAACACAGTTAAACATGAAGGCTTGCTGCAGGCAGAATGTTCCTTCCTTTAAAAACCCGCATCCTGCAGACTGCAAAACACAATGTGGCACAAGAAAACAGTATGAAACACAGCAGTTGTTTTCTATACACACAGAGAACAAATCTCATGGAGGATTTGAGAACCTTCTGGCTATTCCAATAATATTTCTAATTTTAGGTGAAATGTATTAACCTGTTATCTCTTACCGCGGTCCCAAAATGGATCACCTTGATCTCTTCTAACAGAAACCACTGAGTGGCAAAGGACATAGCAAGTTAAGCTTCAAATCTTGTCTTTGATCATATCTACCAGTATACCACATAACTTCTGGTAAAGTTTAAACAGTTATCCACATCCCAAGTCATGGGAAGCCTGGCTCTGTATGCAGAAGTCATTGGGAGTTCCACCACCTATTTTGATGGGAACAGGATCCCAGTTGTCCCAGTTTAAACACCAGTTTTCATATCCAAATTATTATTTTGGGGCAACTTATAGGCATTCAAAAGAGACTTTGGATATTTTAGTGCTGACTGGAACATTCAAATTGCAGGTGGGGTTCTTAAGGTCATTATATGTGTGTTATTTTGCATGGGTATATGAAGCTGAAGATTTTCTTTTCTTCCATATTGCTTAAATGTTCCTTAGGCCGAAGAGTTTTATTGAGAAGGAAATTTCTCTTTCTTTCCCAGTAAAGAATAACCCCTGACATCCCACCCCCATTTTTTTAAACTGGCCACAGCATTGACTTATCACAGCAAAATGTGACTGACAGGTATCAGGAATCACTGGGCACCACGCGTGGCTGCCGGATCCAGAGGCTGTGTAGAGGGAGTGCATAATCCACGGAATGAGGGCGGTGAACTCCAAGGTGTGAAAGTACTGATTTAGATATTCACACCTGGATACATATCCATGCTTCTGCCTACTTATCAACCCCTCACATCCTTCTGAGACTTTGCTAATCAGTACCTTCAGATTAATAAGTACCTGTGAATTAAAACACAGTTCTATAGCAGTTTGAGAAACTATGAGCTTCTGATACTTCACTACAACTTCCCTTCTGATTTGGGAAACCCCCCTTTTTTTTGAAATGACTAATTTTCCCCCAGGTCCCAATGACCTTTTCTTAATGTATGCTGCTGGATCCCTGATACGAGCTTCATCTGAACATGTCCTCAGCTGGGACTCAAGTAATACAGCAGGGAGACTAGTAACAAAATGCTGCGACACACGGCTGTCTCTTGTTATTTAAAAGCCATTAAGTTTTCATCATCTTCAAAAAAATGCACTCCTAAAAAAAGCCAGAGCTGTAAATGCCCTGTACATGTGCCTGGCAAATATCAAGAAAAAGAAAATGGTTTAATTTAATTTAAAAATATTTAGTCATTTCCACAACTGAGCTGCTTTGATGAAGAATTGAATTATTCCTTAGACACCTTCTAGAAACAGAAAGATGCTACCCTCCACAGTGATGCACTTGTAGTGTGAGAACAAACTCCCTTGATACATATACCTGTCACGGAAAACCCAATAAGCAGACAAAAGGATGGACTGCCTTCTAAACTGTTTGTTCCCTCCTAGATTAATGGCTCAATGTTATTGCCTGCAAAAAAAGAAAAGCTAGCAGAATTCAGACCTTGGGATCAATTTTTGCTTTTGGTAAAATATGCAATTAAATTATTCATATTTTCAGTTTAGTTTGATCTCTGACCAATATTGAAGGAAATAGAACTTGAGTCCTCTTTCTTCCCACTACTTCTCTCAGCTGTATTTGACAGTTCATTTTCTAGCATGTCATTTCTCTAGTTCCAATTTAGCCCGTCATCTAAACAAAAACTACTGTTTATAGCCCACTCCTCCGACTGCAGTCTGCAAAAGGGGATTTCATTTTTCATTTTCAATGACAAGCCAGAATTTTTTTATGCATGACCTGGAAAGAAGAAAGAGTAATAAAAAAATCAGGAACCAGACTGTGCTTTCCCAGAGCCAATGACTGAAATTATCTGAGGTCAACTTGGTTTGGGTCTGCTTTTCTTAGGGAGAAAAGAGGGTGCAGGGGTAGTAAGGTCCATTCATTTAACAAAGGATCTACTCAATTTCCATCACAGTGCCTACTAAATACCTTAGAGCAGTAAGACTGATTTCTGCAGAAACCATCTATTTTTCACCCTGGGAAGCAGGAATTTAGGGTTTTGCTATGGGTGGCAACAGCTATAAAACCAAGACTCTTACAGAGATTAGCTCATGCCACAGTTCAAGTTTGGGAACAAAAACTGTGTTAGATTGTCCACAGTTCATTTAGTGCTACTTATACACCAAAAGCTAAGCTTAGGCTGGCTGGAGAACGGCACCCTGGAAGATGGGAATGACGTAAAGCAGGTGTGGGAAAGGACAGGAGGAGGACGGTTGCTCTCTGTCCTCAATCATGTTTTCCAGGCTTGCACCTCTTGCAGAGGTGTTACGCTATCAGCACTGCTGTGCTTGGCACCAGCATCTGCAGCATCGTAACAGGGGGCTTTTTTACACTGCGTATGTTGTTTCCATTCTGTTTGCTGCCTCCGTCCGAACCAGACACCATCTGGTCGTGTCTGTTTGAAGATACAAACTGTCTTGCAAAAGATGGGAAATGAGTAGGAAATGACTGCTCCAACAGGTAAACACTTCAGTGATAGAGACAATAACCAAGCCTCAGTCCAAACCCCAAGGGAACAGCTCTGACAGCGCTCTAACGTGTAGATCCAATTTACACATTTCTGTCTGCAATTCTAATGACTTCATCACTGCGATATCTAGACTTGACACACACCTTGGAAGGAAGCAGCTAACTCTCTTTTCTGCTTTGAATCTCTTTTAAACTGAGATGAAGCAACCTGGTGGTTTGTTCTTTGTTATCACATCACTCTTGTAGGAAAAATCTTGCTTGACAAAAGACCTGTTTTGCACTGGGTTTCTAGAAGGCACCCATTCTGATGCATTGTAATAAGGGGGCTTTTGACAGAGGATCATTCTCCTACAGTCGCTGAAAGTTTCCATGCTGTCAGTTGCAGCAGTCCTGTCTATCATAGCTGCCAAAGTAGTCCAGAAGCTCTCCAAGAGAGCTCGCTCTCTGAGGTCTTTATATTACCGAGGTATAAAATAAATCAACATTTATGTGCTGCCTCTACAATGCTGTTTGCTGACTCCCTGCAAATCAATGTGAGAGATTCTGTATACATGATAGAAAAACAAAATGAGGGTGTCAGGGGCTCCTTCTCCTGCAACGATACAGAGATAAGCACTGAACATCTGTGCGTGATCCTTTTCTAGTCTTTGACCCTGCTCTGTTTCTGTCCATGGAGAACATGTTAACAGTTGGTTGGATGATCATCATAAGGCAAAGTCCTGGCTTCAGCTCAGGGCCAGGCTGGCTCACACTGCTCTGAAATGGATACAATACTGCTGCTGTAACCAGATAAGCCTCCCAAGATCTCCATGAGCGACAGTAAAATTAGGATTAAATGAGAAAAATATATTATAAAGATGATAGCTGTTCTGTGTAATAATGATCCATCTGTCTCCAAGAGAGTACAATAAACACTAATTATGCTGGATTAAAAGGGGTCTTTAGAGCTACATTTTACAGCGGAGTTACAGGGCTAGATAAGACATCAAAGGGCAATTAAATCCACCTTCCTCTCTAGTTCCAAGTCACGTTCAAGCATATCTAGCCTCTTCATGGTAGATATTTCCCTTACCCATCCATAAG
This sequence comes from Gorsachius magnificus, assembly GCA_034008185.1. Classification (NCBI taxonomy): domain Eukaryota; kingdom Metazoa; phylum Chordata; class Aves; order Pelecaniformes; family Ardeidae; genus Gorsachius; species Gorsachius magnificus. The sequence goes on along the minus strand of CM067083.1, from coordinate 48,445,518 downwards.
AACTTTTTCAAATGATGGAGGACTGTACAACTCCTTAGGACAGGCATGAAGTTGTTCCCTAAAGAACTGAGCTTGAAACAATCACCAATCATCATGAAAGAAGGGGGTCTTGAGGAGTCTCACAATCCATAACTGACTTTGCTGAAAACCTTTCCAAGATGCAGAGCCTCATTTCTCTGTGATGAGTCACTGAGCTGCTCCACTAGCAAATGCAGGAGAAGGAGACACCCTCTCACCGCTCCAGTCCTCCTTATTACGTTAAGATGTATGTACCTGGCTTGTATTTTGATTGCAAAGCTGAGGACTGTGGAGATATCAGAGTAATACAGAAAATAATAAAGAACCCAACTCTTCAGGATTCTCCTTTTTTTTCTTTTCACTTAATGTTTTCATAAATGTAAAGTCTTTATACAGAATCTCATGATTAGTAAGAAGCAGAAGAGGAAAGAGAATCTAGACTCCAGAACATAAGTAATGGGACAGCTGGGCCATAAAGGAAAATCTCAAATTCCACTTTCATTGATCATCTCTTACCATGCTTATGAGTCATGCCACCTCTTCAACATGCAATTGAAACTAGATTCACAAGTTTTTCCAAAATAAATGATTCTGTGGGCCTTTCATAGGCCACCTGGGCACCACCAAATGTGCTTTCACAGAGGAATTAGCTTTACTGTAAAGACCTGGGCAGAAGTTTGAGAATGGCTCTGTCACATATACTCATGCTGTTTTACCAGAATTTACAGTGAGAACTGCATCAATGTGACTTGTTACGCTAGCATTCACGAGTGAATTCAGATTGAATACTAAAGAGATGTAACAACACCATAACACAGGTCAGATGATAAAATTAAACTGGAAAATTCTAGAGGATGTGGCAAACAGGAGCTCTGATGCACTGGCAGATGTCCAGATCAAGAATGAAAAGTGTTTGCCTCCAGGTTTGTCTAAAAATAAGTTGATCTGAACAAATATGACGCTCAAAATGTGAAGCTTAACCTGTTTCAAGTCTAAATTGAATACTTAGCTAATCTCTACCGTCAGCTTTATGAGCTGTAGCTGATAGCAAAAACATAAATCCTTGTTGACCATGCTGTGAATCATGTCCAATGTGTCTTATTTGAACCATATTACATTTGATCAAATGTTTGCTGTTCCAATTCTGAGTACTGATGTTAAATTAATGACTCACCTCAATAAAACATCAGCCACTTGTAAGAGGAGTTGCTGCTTCCTCTTCTGGCTGGTTGACTTGTATTCTCAGTGATGTAAAATCTCTCTTCTGCAAATCCACCTATACTGTGCTTTTCTGTAGCCCCCATCGCAATATAGTGGAAGGGCCAGATCCCGTCCTATGATCACTTAGGCCAAAAGTGACAAGGAGGGGTCAACAAAGCTATCCTGTTGCAAGATTTGTGATTCCCCCAGCATAAAGTAGCACAGCCTGCTGTACAGCCTGCTGGACCAGCTCTACCAATACTCAGTAGCACCACGTAGTTTTTGGGAAAAGGGTTTGCTTGGAGGTCTGGGAGCCCCTTAGAGCTACTGTCAGCAGGTATGTGTAAGAGCAGACCTGGGGCTGCTCCGAATAATTCCAAGAGAGAAAAGCATTCCTGGAGGTCCCTGATATCAGAAAGAATAAAATTAGCATTTAGTCCAGCTTGTCCTACCCAGTGAGAAGGGACAAGTATTTCAATATGGAACATAAAAGCAGAAAGATGGAGGGACCCAGGCCATCAAATTGCTTCCCTCTGGAGCATCTCTTTCAAGCCCAGTCCTTTGGCTCTGTTTTCCTTTACGATTGAAATGTTATAGGAATTCTTTCATTTAAAGCCGCTCGTTTTCACTCCAGTCCAGTTCCCACAATCAATGCATCACACTTATTAGAGCTGAATGTGGAAATTATTCTGCAGAGCACTACAAATAGCTTCAGGTAGTGAGCCAGACCATCAGACAAAGCAGAGGTAAGCAGTTAGAAAAAAATGGCAATGCTGAAAGCAGCTTTCTATTTCTTTCACTTGTGGGTATGTGAACAGAATGTATATATGTATGCAAGAGATATAAGGACCCAGTTAAAAGACTCCAGCTGCTGGGCTCCCTATGTTAGAGTTCACTTCATCTTTTTTTCTAAGCATGGCAGTTTGCCTTCAAAAATTTAGCTAAAGAAAAATAATTTTAAAAAATTAAATAAAATGCTGCTCCACTTACGTTCCAGTCTATAGTAACAAAGAAAGGGTGACGTTTGATTTCTTCCACTCCATCAAATCCAGCACCTGACAAGAGAATGAAAGAATCAAAATAAAGTCATTCTTAGAAGAGTGCTGCCTGATATCTCTTCTTCAGCCTTCCTCCCCATCCCCTCTTTTCTTCTGACAAAGCTGGAGTCACCATCTAAATGCTTCTTCTAGACGAGAAACCCTGAACAGTGCAACTGCCATAACAGTCTAAACAGTCATAAGTACAGACAATGGCACTTCATGAACAAACATCTGATGGCTGAGGATTTTTCACTTTTCTCTAATGGAGGCTGGTGCCAAGGCTGAATAGCTGCTCTCTTCAGGCTTCAAACGGGACATGAGATTTCAGCCGGAGCACAGCGCCTGCACCAGCGAGGCCAGGAGAGGCCCCAAGATGTCCTAATACTACATCAAGCCTCCTGCTGCTCCCCGCCACCAGCCGCAGCTCCTCTATCTGCACTGACTTTCATATTTTGTCTAATTGCCCACTCTCCACAGATGGGGAAAACTGCACTACAAACAAATTCAGACTCAAAATACCAAAAGGCTCCAAATGATTTGAGGTAAGCCAGGGGTTTAGATTCCCCTTTTCAAATACCATCTTCAAATTTGCAGGAGTATCAAAATCATCACTGTGATATGTTTCCTTCACTGATAATATTGTTAAATTTTTTGTTACATTACTCCTTAGAAAACATAGGGAAATTCTTCTGAGATCTGGTAATAAATCTACTTCTTTCATTACTTTTGCCTTTGTCTTCACTGAAGATTGCCCTTTTTATTGCTTTAGTTGAATTTATTTGCTTCAGTGCCATTGCAAAACCCAACAGGTGCTCGGTAATAACTAAACAACTGTCAGAGATGATTTAGCATGCCATTTTTGGGATTGATTTGACTTTATTAATAGCACCTTTCATTTTCCAGTAGGAGAAATAACATCTGGAAGCAAAGGCTTTGCATTGCAATTTTGGAATCAGTTCCTGAAAGATACTCAGCCCTTCTTTACAAGGATGCTGAGCATCCTTTATTCCCAAAAGGACTTGGGATTCACAAGCACCTTGCAAAAGGCACTCAGCACCTCAGAGGACTCAGCTTTTTATATGCAGTATTTGTATTTTCTGAAGATCAACTTTACAAGCAGCTTTAGAAAGCTCTTGTCAACTCAAGCTTTTGTAAAATGTGACATCTGCTCTCCTTGTATACAAGATATTACCGATGTTTGCCAAAATGCACTGATCAGGAACGGCTTCCTACAGCCTGATGAATGGATACGAAAAGCAAATGCTTTGTGACCATAACATGCAGGATTGCCTATCAGGCCTGCTGTATAATAACGCAAGAGGGATGTTGTTCTAATTATGTCCCTATCCTGGTAATCTTACAGTATAGACAAATGTAAGTGACGCACATGAGGATAAACAATCCTAGCCTGCCATACAAAATTATCTGTTTGGAGGTGATCATCCCCCCTCATGAGTGAGGTCTTTGGGTTGTGATGGACAGTTCTAGGGAAACACGAAATGGAATCTTAAAAATAGAAAAGAGGACAAAAGGGAGAACATAATTACATTGTCACTGCATAAGTTGTTGTGCACCTACAGCTTGAGTATGGAATGTAGTCAGCACCCTCACCCATAAAAGTGTATATTTATTAAAGGTAGGAAAAATCAAAGGGCAACAAGGAATGGTATGGAATGACTGACTTTTCAACCTGGAAACAGATGACTGAGGGAGTATATGATAGAGATCTAAAAAGTCATGATTACTTGGAACAAGGGGATAGGGATTAACTCTTCCACATCTTTCCCAGTACAAGAATATAGGTCATTAAATGATGCTAGCAGAAATTGGGTTCAGAACAATCTGGAGATGTTTCCTCAGACAAAAAATAGTTGTGTGACATGGAATTCCTTGGAAAAGATGACGTGGATGCAAAATATTTATATGGGTTCAGGGGGACACCAGAAAAGTATGTTGAAATGAAATCTGTTGAAGATTACTTCATTGACAAACCACAAGAGGTTCAGGAAACCCCTTGCTTGAGCTTAAAGCAGGCGTAGACTGGGAGAGAATTTGGGTGAAGTATCACGTATGCTTACCCTATTTTTACTCTTCCCTAGGCAGTTGTTTATGGCCCCTGGGTACTGAAGGAGAAAATACTAAGACTTAGATATTAATAAGACTTGTTCTGTGTCTTCCTCAGCACGTTTTTGCAATACACAGTCAAAAGTCTGCACTAGATACCCTTGGCAGATTCATTCTGATTTTAGCAATGCCAACAGAAACATGAAACCAACACAGTTACTCTGAAGAGAATTACATTAAGCAGCTCTTCAGAGAAGAAATATCTGTCAAAAATGTCTTCCATTCAGTGGTGGTGACTGGAAACTTTGTAATGTGCAGTAGTTGCTCTTTACTACATAAGGATGAAACCCAAGTGCCAATCTGATTGCGAAGTACTGATATAAATGCTACATTTGTAAGCATTGTAAGCGACTGGTAGTATTCCCTAGACTGAGGATAACCGATGATGCATTCTCTGCTCTGTCCCTTCCCCACTGTTTTCCCTCTTTTGTAGTCTTATGGATACATCATTGTGTAATGACCTGCCTTTTTCAGATCATCCATCTGAAAGCCACACTTTTTCCTACTGTTGGTGTTCCTTTTACCACAAACCCACAGAAATCAGAACCAAGGAAAAAGCCCATCCATAGCTACTTCCATCCGTGGAGGACTGCAGTGTGCAGTAAGGAATGCAGCATGCAGCTGACACAGGCATTTGTTTGAAAAATTAGCACTTCCCACCTCAGAGCTCTAGCACAGAGAGAATACATTGTTAGTAGTGTCAGGGCTTGACTCCATCTCTGGTTGGTTTAATGTATTAAAGAGATTTAGGGCAGTAATAGCCTAATTCTGCAAAGAGTGAAGGACTTCCAATTCCTAGCAGCTGACTTTACACCATGGAGAAGGCTCAGCGCTTCCTGCAAATTTTATTCCCTGATCTTCCTTGCCATGAGACTGGCTGTTGTAGCCCAAAGCTCCCTCTCAGGCTGTGTGTTGTGGCTGCAGGCAGTGGTGTGTGGCCTGGTCCTCTCAACTGGGGACAGCTCTGGGAGCCCAGAGAGGCAGCCCTGACCCCGCTGCAGAAGTCCATGGGAGAGGTCAGGTATCGGTGCTTATGGCTGGAGTCTCTCTGGATTTGCTCAAGCACGTTTCAGACATTTATCTACCATCTGCAAATCCATAGTGGTACTGGAAAGAGATGTGCTTTCATGGAGAAAAGAGAAGCACAGGAGTAAATGGAAAGTCTTGCTTCATGGGCATGGACATTTCTTGGCAAAGAGATGGGTATTTAGCAGACTGCTGAAGTGAAGCACATGATGGCGTACCACATGGCCACAAACCTTTCACCTTTCTCTAGGTTTATGGTTATTTTTTTAACCTCACTTTAACTTCAATTCAGTAATTGAGCCTATCTGTAAAGAATAATCAGCACAATCAAACCTACTGCCTGCAAATATTCTTACATGCCATCCAGTCCCACAAGGGTCCGAGAAGATAAATAATGCTTTTAGATCAAATTGCCAGTTTAAACACGTTATGGAGTGCAGGGATTTATATAAAAGCAGCCTCATGTTAATAAGCAAGAACTTGATTATCTAAGATTGTTTTATGCCTGTAATAAAAGTGTCTGCGAGCAGTAACAGTAGAATGTTTTATTTGTAATTGGTTTTGATTGTTGGATTGTTATGGATGATGTGAGCCTTGAAATATATTAAGGGGAAAAAAGATGATCTATAAAATTTGAAAGTTGATTATTTGGATATTCAAAATGAGCAGAAAGAGTTTCCAGATGTTTAGTTTCAGATAATGAAACCATAGTGTCTCCACAGCTTCCGAGTCTTTTTAGTGGGCTAGATTTTTTGAAATGCATTCCTAAAGTTTACAAGAAAGATGTACAGTCACTCTGACAAAGGTGAAACTTCTCTCCTGTTTTTTAAAACTCATCATCTCATAAAACTGAAAACCAAAGTTTTCTATGTGCCAAAGCAGAATGTACCTTCTCTGAGAACATGGGATTAAGGAGATAATAACTAATTCTTTGGTTTTTAGTCTGAATCTACTGGAACATGCTTTTACTCTGTACTTTCTTGGCCAAGCTTCCCAATTATAAGGATTCTGGAACCTTTATACTGCTCAGCAGTGTAGGGAGTTCCTGAAATGGTCTTTACATTAATTTACCTACCTGAGTAGATCCAGGCCTTAGGGCAAATAAGAATTAGTCCCTTGCCTAAGTTTCTGGCAACGCAATGGACTAACACCTTCATCGTACAATTTCCTTTCTGAGATGCTTACACAGAATCACAGAATGGCAGGGGTTGGAAGGGACCTCAGGAGATCATCTAGTCCAACCCTCCTGCTAAAGCAGGTTCACCTACAGCAGGTTGCACAGGACTTCATCCAGGTGGGCTTCGAATATCTCCAGAGAAGGAGACTCCACAACCCCCCTGGGCAGTCTGTTCCAGTGCTCTGTCACCCTCAGGGTAAAGAAGTTCTTCCTCATGTTCAACTGAAACCTCTTATGCTTCTGTTTGTGCCCATTGCCCTTTGTCCTGTCGCTGGGCACCACTGAGAAGAGTCTGGCTCTGTCCTTGTGACATCCACCCTTAAGATATTTGTAAGTGTTGATGAGATCCCCTCTCAGTCTTCTCTTCTTCAGGCTGAACAAGCCCTGCTCTCTCAGCCTTTCCTCATAGGAGAGATGCTCCAGTCCCCTAATCATCTTTGTTGCCCTCCTCTGGACTCCAGAGGAGTTCCTCATCTTTCTTGAACCGGGGAGCCCAGAACTGGACACAGTACTTGTATTGGTTTTCTGTGGCAAGGTCTTGGTAGTGGGGGGGCTACAGGGGTGGCTTCTGTGAGAAGCTGTCAGAAGTTTTCCCTGTGTCTGCTGCTGGCCAAGGCCAAGCCAATCAGCAACAGTGGAAGCGCCTCTGTGATAACATATTTAAGAAGGGAAAAAAAACTGTCTGCGGCTCAGTAGCCGGAGAGAGAAGAGAAGTGAGAGGATGTGAGAGAAAACAGCCCTGCAGACACCAAGGTCAGTGAAGAAGGAGGGGGAGGAGGTGCTCCAGGCGCCGGAGCAGAGATTCCCCTGCAGCCCGTGGTGAAGACCGTGGTGGGGCAGGCTGTCCCCCTGAAGCCCATGGAGGTCCACGGTGGAGCAGATCTCCACCTGTAGCCCGTGGAGGACCCCACACTGGAGCGGGTGGATGCCTGAAGGGAGGGACTGGACCCTGTGGGAAGCCTGCGCCAGATCAGGTTCCTGGCAAGCCATTGCGGACCTGTGGGGGGAGGAGCCCACGCTGAAGCAGGTTTGCCGACAGAACTTGTGACCCCGCAGGGGACCCAATGCTGGAGCAGTCTGCTCCTGAGGGACTGCACCCCGTGGAAATTATGGACCCACGCTGGAGCAGTTTGTGGAGAACTGTAACCCGTGGGAAGGACTCACGTTGGAGAAGTTTGTGGAGGACTGTCTCCCGTGAGTGGGACCCCACACATGAGCAGGGGAAGAGTCCTCTCCCTAAGGAAGAAGAAGCGGCAGAGACGACGTGTGATAACCGCCTCAACCCCCCCCCCCCCGGGGGGGGAGGAATGTGCCTGAGCCCAGAAAGAAGGGAGGGGTGGGGGGAAAGGTTTTTAAGATCTAGCAGTTTTTCTCCTCTCCTTCTCTGATTTTGATTGATAATAAATTAATTATTTCTTTCAAGTGGAGTCTGTTTTGCCCATGATGGTAACTGATAAAATGATCTCTCCCTGTCCTTATCTCGACCCACGAGCCCTTTTGATTTACTTTTTCTCTCCTGTGTCTGGTTAGAGGGGAGTGATAGAGCGGCTTTGGTGGGCCCCTGGTGTCCAGCCAGGGTTAAACCACGACAGTACTCCAGGTGGGGTCTCACCAGGGCAGAGCAGAGGGGGAGGATAACCTCCCTCGACCTGCTGGCCATACTCCTCTTAATGCACCCCAGGATACCATTGGCCTTCTTGGCAACAAGGGTACACTGCTAGCTCATGGTCAGCTTGTCATCCACCTGGACTCCCAGGTCCCTCTCGGCAGAGCTGCTTTCCAGCAGGTCAGCCCCCAGCCTGTACTGGTGCATGGGGTTCAACCTCCCCAGGTGCAGCAGTCAACACTTGCCCTTATTGAATTCCATCAGGTTCCTCTCCGCCCAACTCTCCAGCCTGTCCAGGTCCCGCTGAATGGCAGCGCAGCCCTCTGGCGTATCAGCCACTCCTCCCAGTTTTGTGTCATCAGTGAACTTGCTGATGGTACACTCTGTCCCCTCGTCCAGGTCATTGACGAATAAGTTGAACAAGACCGGGCTGAGTACTGAGCCCTGGGGAACTCTACTAGCTAAGGGCCTTCAACTAGACTCTGCACTGCCAGTCAGAACCCTCTGAGCCCTGCCATTCAGACAGTTCCCAACCCACCTCACCATCCACTCATCCAAGCCACACTTCCTGAGCTTCCCTATGAGGATGTTATGGGAGACAGCGTCAAAAGCCTTGCTGAAGTCAAGGTAGACAACATCCACTGCTTTCCCCTCATCTACCCAGCTGGTCATGCCATTGCAGAAGGCTATCAGATTGGTTAGGCATGATTTCCCCTTGGTGAATCCATGCTGGGTACTCCTGATCACCTTCTTTTCCTCCACTTGCTTGGAAATGACACCCAGAATGAGTTGTTCCATCACCTTTCCGGGGACAGAGGTGAGACTAACTGGCCTGCAGTTCCCTGGGTCCTCCTTCTTGCCCTTTTTGAAGACTGGAGTGACATTGGCTATCCTCCAGTCTTCAGGCACCTCTCCTGTTCTCCAGGACCTCTCATAGATGATTGAGGGGGCTCAACAATGACATCTGCCAGCTCCCTCAGCACTCATGGGTGCATTCCATCGGGACCCATGGATTTGTGGGCATCCAACTTACTTAAAAAAACCTTAGCCTGGTCCACCTCCACTGAGGGAAGGTCTTCCTTTCTCCAGGCTTACTCTTTGTTTGCCTGGATCTTCCAGTTAGTTTCTTTTAAGAATCTAAAATTACACTTGTCCATAATCTGAAATATGTTGTACTTAATCAGAGAATTACTACCAAAGCAGTTCTAAGCAGACTATCTGTACAGCAGAGTGTATAGGCTCAGAAAAGGACAGTGCTCATAACAAGGGATGCCAAAGGAAAGAATACTTTCCATTCCTTAAAAATTTCTTCTAAAGCATTAATACGGGCACCAGACTTAAAAACAGAATCAGGTAAATGGGATTACTAAATTCCTTCTCTACCTTGTCTGAGTATCTCCCTTCAACTGCAATATTTCTTTCCATTAATAATCCAATGCTTCAAAACAAAGTTTCAAAGCAAAATTTTAGAATACATCATCAATCTTTACTTCTGCTTGTTAAGATGTCAAAATCAAATGGTGAAAGCAAGATGGTAGGCAGAATAAAATGATTTCCAAAGGTCAGCATCTTCCATCTTGCCAGTGTTAAAATCTCTTTGGAACTAAACACAAACACTTTCCAGATTTGCAAACTTCTGAAACAATGGCTGAAAACAAGTGTTTGATCCATAACATGGTTCATTTATTTTAGCATGCTTCATTAATTTTCCAAAAATTTTTCAAAAGAGGATGTCTAAGCCTACTTTTCTTTTAATTTCAGACTATTATTCCCTTCCCAGAAAAAGCTAAAATCCACAAAGTCCAAACAGCCCTTTTATCTACTGACTTCTGTTCAGTAATTAGGCCAACCATTTAAGTATTCCTTCTTTCATTACCAACAAGTCGTCTGTTTTCATCATCCTTCACGCTGATTCTCAATCAGTTAAAACAGAGAGAGCCTTCAGAAGCTTTTCATTGCTACCCCTGAAATGTTAAGGGGTCTTTTAGATTTTATTTCCTTGGATGTTTGTGCTATAAATAACCTCTTCCTTTCTCAGCCTTTCCAGTATTTCAATAAACCTTAGGTTTCAAACCTTGACCTTTAGCGATTCCCTATTATTAAAAGTGAGATGATATGGGGGCTAGAACTCTCATGGCTAGAACTAAACAACTGTACTTATGTAGCGAGCAGCTTTTTATTTAAGGATTGGTATCCAGAAACTCCCACTGACTTCAATGGAGCCCCATTTTGGATGGATAGCAGCTTGCGGGAAGCCACAAAACAAGCAGATCCGAACAAAACCAAGAGAAGGGGACAGGGAGGAAACAGCAGAAGGGAAAAGAGGGGTGGAGTGGGGAAAAGTTTGTATTTGCTGCAGCATCTTATTTTTCTGAATGTAGATTAAACTTAGAAATCCCAGGACTCTAATTTTCTGTAATGTCAAGCAAATTGCTTGAGAGCAATTGAAACCTGCTGAGAAAATGTGGTTTTGCACTATCATCTTTACAGCATATCAGACTATGAGCGCTACTGTTTAGGCCAAGAGGTAAAACCTATGGGAGGGTACTCCCTCTGCGGGCTGGGCGGGCGTCCTCCCGGGAGAAGAGGGGCCACAGCAGTGTGCTGAGGGGCTGGCTCCCCATTCACACCCAGCACGGTGGGAGGTCAGGTTGTCCCCCCATCCCTGTGTGCAGCAAGGGCTCTGGGCTACTGCTCTCCCCAGCGGTCGCAGTGAGAGGCAGCCTGCTCCATACTCTCCTTGTCTACAGGAGCCCGGCGCTCTTGGGAAGCAGCTGAGCCGCCATGTCTGCCCTCTGCATGAGGTAGGGACTCCAGCTGAGTTGCTGCAGCCAGGCAGAAAGCATCCATTCACCTAAAACCCAACAGTCTGATGGTGCTCAGTATAAAACAGAGGGCTGGAGTAGCGCACATGCTGCCCCACCTGAAGCAAGGCACAGAGCTACCAGAACATGAAACGGTGAGGCAGAAGCTCAAAGGCAGAGAGCAGAGAGTTAGTTCATCTTCCACGCGTGTGTGTGCACACTCACACGTGCCCATTAGAAACCACAGAAGCCATCGCTCAGGCAGATGGTGATGGAAGTGGGCTGCCAAGCTTTTTGTGCTCTGCCGCCTGTCTGGCCGCTAATGCTGCGACTGCCACGCAGAGGACCAAAAGCACCATGCAGCAGACCTGCCGCAGCACCACCTCCAGCATTTCAGAAAGCGAGAGTGGGTACTGCAAGGAGGAAAGAGAGGAACCCCTCTTGCACCTCTTGCTCTTTCAACGTCTCAGAACAAGCCATTTAGTAACTCAGCTTTTTGCTTCTAACTTCATATCTTCAATCTGAAATAATCTTACAAGCATAAATAGTTGCAAGAGAAAACAGCAAATTGCATTTCCCAAGTCTCAATATTTAACTAGTCTATGCCATTCTCTAAAAGACAAGTCATTTATTAGCTGCCAAAACTCCTATGGATGGCAATGACAGTCAGCCACTTATTTAACTAAGACCCATCAGGTCTCTTCTTGTGATACAGTTTACAGAACTGAAGGATTAAATTCCTGCTCCTAAGATCATGAAAAACCCAACAGAGGTATGAAGGAAAGGTTTGTCCCTTTCCTTTAGAAGCAAATTCTTCCATTGTTCACCCAAAATGCAGAATTATGAGAGCTGTGGGGAAATAAGAAACCTCCAAAATTTTTCACAGAACTAGATATGATTTTTAAATGAAAAACAATACTGTGCTATTACCTTTATATCATTCACTTGATATGACTGCTCTTAATTTTCCATGTAAAAACCTAAGACCAAATTTGCAATGAAAATCACGCACCAGGCATTGTCCATGGTTTTGCCAAATACAATTAATTTCTTAAGAAAACTTCCAAACAAAGGTACAGATGGCATAAGATACATGATCCAATACATCCTTCTAGTTTATCACAATTTAGATAGGATTATAAACAAAGGGTGAAAACACATTAGTAGGAAAGGAGATAATATATTTAGGGTAATAAAGAAGAAAGCCTACTGCGAAAATGTTCCCAGCAAACAGAACGAGACAGCATTGAAACGTATTCGAGAATAGGAGAGACAAATTCTATTCCCTTTTGCTCCCCACCTCAGATTTGCAGCTAAATTATACAGAATTAAAAAGATACATGTTTCTCACTTGCCTATATTATCATATGCAGCAGCTACCTTAAACCCTTCATAAATGCTGAGGGTTTACTCTCCCTCTTCACCGAAAAAATAAAATACAAGCTAATACAATGTTTTAGATTCCAGTGGTTTGCCTGTGCTCGTTGCAAATTTCTCTAGTAACGCTCAAGGTTCACTACGGTCTGGGAGGGAATGCGAAATGCTGTATAATGAAGAGGATAACTATCAGAGAAGATGCGCCAAGAGAAACCATCACTACCTGGCAAGGCAGAGCACGCATAACAAATGCACCAATCAAATGCAATCAAATGCACATGCGTACCTAATCTGTTGGAGGGGTTCCTTTTGAAGAGGGCTCGCAGCAGGCTCTGGGCTTCTATGCTCAAGAACTGCGGCATTCCCAGCTTGGCTCTGAAAGAACACAACACTTGAAAAGAAAATAGATTTCTCAGAAATTTTCTCCATCCCACTGTGGTTTAAAAAGTGGAATTGTAGTAGTCAGGATGGGCAGACACGTGAATTTGGTGACCAAAGGCAACCTGAGCATAATGCAATACAGAGCAAGGACCTGGTCTTGTTCTGTTGAGGTTAAAGAAGTTTTTACCACTGGCTTCACCAGAGGTAGAGTAGATCTAAAGAATCTCATAACACCTTTTGCAACCTAAATAGGTCATTTTCCTACAGAAGTTTTTTCACTTTTTTAGCTTGCTGGAATAAATCTGGGAATCAAGAAGAATTTAAACAAACGTACAAAACTTCATGAAAATAATTACACTAAGCCACATGTTGATTAAAGAGAGTAAAACTTTTCCCTTGGCAATTCACTGCTACAGAGAAAAAATGTAATATTGAGCAAAGATAAGCTTAAAATACTTGTGTCTGCACTGAATATTAAATGAATAGCAAATTTGCAAAGGCAAAGATTTGAAACTTGGCAACAACAAAACATAAGCCGTCCTGCAGAAATTTGACTGTTCCCACTTTTGTGTGGATAATGGCATTCTTTATTACAGAAAGTAAGGTACATTTCTTTTGTAAGGCCCTCTCAGTAATTCACTTCCTACTATTTATTCTGAAGGCAATTTTAGAGCCACATGCAGGCATCGGCTGTGCATGCCTTACCAAAGTCATGCCTTACTTACATGGCTTTGAAAAATGCATTATGCACATTAGTATTCTCTATGCTTCATATACTCAGGACCTATAGGCTGCCTGTAGGGTGCAGTTAACTCATAGTCAGAGGAACGACAGCAGTTTCGATACTCACTTGAGAATGAGTGCCATTGTCTCCTTTCTGTCTTTTCCCTGGAAGGGTAACGATCCTGTCAGCATCTCAAACTGTGGAATAAAAACAAAATGGTAAATCAAATGAGCGTTGCGATGGTCTGCAGAGCCGATAGGCACCATACCCACCTTCTATTTCCAACACAACTGAAAACTTGAGGAAAAGAAATGGTCCAACAAGCTGTACTTTAGAAAAAAAGGACACAGTCTGGATTATGCAGAACATGACATTTCGTTCAAGAGTCTTGTTACAAACTGTTTACACTGATACTTGGGGTCAAGTTTTGGTATGTTTGGGAAGAAACATCATATATGTTGTTTCCTCCAGCAACCATTTTATGGCCAATGCTGGAGATAAGATAGTTGGCTTGAGGGACCCTTAGTCTGAATGGGTATGGGTATTCTTAGGTGTCTGGCATTGACTGTGGTGCAAGGAAAATGGGTTCAACAGGCCACTCCTCATCTTTTTAGCTTGAGTTGAACCACCTTTTTGATTGTACATTTGTACCACGTAGTGACGCCAATGCTATACTTTGCAGGAAAAAACACACACAAACCCCACATTCTCAAGGCATTTGAGTGTGCTTTTTTCTCTCCCACTTTGGTTCCCCCAGCTGTATTAAATGATGAATTTTGCAAGTCTCACATTTAATTGAATGCAAATCTCAAAGCAAAACTCAGCAACCATCAATTATTTGCCTAACACACATGAAACCATCAATCAGTTATGGTTCCTTTGAAACAGATCAGTGCTTTGAGTAAATTTGACAGGAATTTCACATTTGTAAAAAAAAAAAACCCAAGCAAAAAGGCCAAGTATGGATTCAATACCACGTCTTTCATACAGCTCTTGCCACAGTGTTTCACAGGGGTATGAGTGGCAGCTGGTTCCTCTGACTAAGGGATAATGAAGGTTATGCATCACCAAACACAAAGACACCAAGAACATAATTCAGCCAGCGCACAAAGGAGGACAACTGTTACTTGCTTATGTCTGTGGCTCAGCTCTTTGGATCTCTTCTACTATAATAAATATCTACTAATTAATATTCATTGCTATAGTTAAATACCTGTTAAGGCAGGACAGACTCTGCAACCCTTATGTAGCTTTTGTACCTTATCACAAAAGTAGCTTTACTGCTCTTAGGAAGCAAATTTGTGCAAAAAAGGATCCTTTCATTACCAAAACCTGTGTTAGACTCCCCCACAGCCTGACTCTTCCAGATTAAATATAGCCATACCATAAGAAAAATTTAAGAAAACATAAGAAAACTCTGTGAAACTGTTATGCTAGTTTTGGGAGGGCAGCAGAGGAGAGTTTAGAAGCCAGATAACTAACTGACTATAGTTAACTGAAGGACTAATTTGCATTAGTAACATCAAGGCAATAAAACACATAGTAGAAACAAGGAAAAAACACTTTTAAAAAGTGTGTATGGCTGATAAATATAAACAAGTTTTGGAAAACACAAACGTGTTAACTCCTGCTTGCTCTAGGAGAGTCAGGAGAAGAGCTGCCTGGTAGAGCTGGAGGAAAGCAGCTCATCTTCTAGAGAGAAACACGATGGGGGAGAATTTTTAAAACTGCCTAAATGGCACTGGAGCTCAGGCACCACTTTCAAAGTAATTCTGACCTATTAGAGCCTTAGACCTGATAAAAGTGTTTGGCTATATCGGGGACGAAGGGGGGAGAACATTGCTTCCCAGGGCAGCAGCAGAAGTGTCAAACCCTCATGATTTTTTCTAAAGAGTTTATGTTCAGGGTAAGTACCTAATGTTCACTTACACTTGCTTACGTTACTTTGTTGTTTTAATAAATCTAATTTAACAGCACTAACAATGACTGCTACAGCTCATTTATTTTGGCAGAAATGGGCTTGACACTGCTGATGCAGATGATACGGATATAAGCAACTGCCTGGTCAGTGACTACATGAGAAGACAACTGTAGCTCCCACCCACCATGGTGTCACAGAAAGATCTACAAATGCACTGTGGGTGCAAGGGGCCAAGACATCTGAAATCAAGAAATTCAGGCCCAGTGTCCAAAAGGGGAGGGAGGAAGGAAGGAAAAAAGAAATTTAAGTTGCAGGAGGGAGCAGGGGAAATGGCTGTCCAGGAGGCTGCAGGGAATATTTACTGCTCTGCACTAATGGCTAGCACTTTGTTACCACATGCCTCCAATTACGCAGGTCTAATGTTGAGATTAATTCAGATTCAGAAGAAATGCACTTAACATCAATATTTAAAGTGAAAGGCAGCTACAACGAGTTAAATGTACCAGAGCTTTTTACTTCAATGAACTCAACTGAGCAGCAGCTGGCAGAAGGCACTGGTTTCTCAACTGCAGTCCTGATTACATCTGTTAAAGGTTAAAAATGAAACAACAAGACTGAAAAAAAAATGGAATAGTTCATCTCATCAGTTAAAGCTACTGCTTTACTGTACAACAACCTATTCTCCTGCTTATTTTTTCAAAACAAGAATCTTGCTAAGCCTAAACAGGCAAACAGAAGTGAGCACTTGCTGCTAACATCCTTCCACATATATAGAGTTGTATGGGTCACAGCAGGTTGACAAGGAGCTGAGCCCAGGCGTGAAGAAACCCTCTAGTATTTTTGGCTATTAAAGCAGACCCTATTAGTTTTCCCAGGAGATTCAGTTTTCACTGTCACCACTTCGCCATTTGTATAAATCATGTTTGCTCCTTGCCTTCCAATGATTTGCTTCTTGGGTATTCTGGAGGGCCACCTTCTGTTAGCCAGTACTTCAGAAGGCTTTGCCTCCCTCCAATCTTCACGTCCTTTCTGCACCAATATTCCGCAAGAAAGGCAAATATTCCCTGTTCCAGTTCAGCTGCCTCTTAAGAGAATGAACAGAACTAAAGCTTGATGGGAAGGGGCCTCAGGAGTCACCTAATCCAGGCCCTGCTTAAATCTTGACGTACTCTGCAGTGCTTCCTCTCTCTAATTTTCAGTGCAATTGCCAATTTCAGTAGGCAAAACACCAGGACTGGAGACCCCAGAAGATATACATGTGGGAAGACCTTGGGAAAGAGGGACACATGTCCTGAGGGAATGGATTCAAGAAGCAATGGTAGGTGACCTGGTAGGTCACTGAGGAAGATAATGAACGAGAAAAAATCCACAGCCTAGGGTAACTGCCAGATGAATCTTCCTAGCAGATGGGAGGAGAGCAGGTTGTGCAAATTACTTCAGCCCAAGTCTGCTAAAGTATTGTGAGCCTAGGATAAAATTCAGGGATACAAAGAAACTGCTCAGTTTGGGAAAGCAGAGAGAGACACACTCTTGTCAGGACAGCCAGGTTCCTCTCTCAACACTTCCAGTCATTTTCCAGGTAGCTGGAAGCTGGTCAGCCACTCAGTTTTACTATTTGTAAAATGCATTAAATATTTTTCATTATTAGCCAGGTATGAAGCATCATGAGTTAGTGTTTGCAAAGGGTTTGAATACCTTCACATAGCAGCTAGCATAAACATTCAAAATACTGTTCATGAAGACCATTCCTTGCAGCGGGAATAAAACAAGTGTTACGATGGATTTTGGAAAAGAAGATCGTATTGCTTTGATGTCTCATATTGATTTTTTCCAGTGCCACTGTACAGTTACTACAAAATTACTACAGCACTGACTACATTGTCTGGATACCAAAAGGATATTTTCTTTTCTTCTGAAGACTTCACTGCTTACACATTCACTACATTGCTGACAAATAAAGACACATTTCTTTTTATTTGGAACTGCCTACTGAGTCATCACACTCCTTCTTTCTCTATTTATAGTCCCCTCTCTGCTCACATGATTCTCAAAGGTGTACAGTGTTGTTTTTTTTCCTAAACTGAAACAGATACAACTTCCATGAGGTCTGTGGCCTTGTAAATCAGCCAGTACGATGAACTACAAAACCACTGCGTTGAGAGACTTGTGCATGTTATATCGTGCTGATGAGTTTATCTGGGCTCCAGAGATGGCAGTGTGGGCATCAAGGTTCTTACAGTGCAGCTGAAAAGGTGTTAGTCATATACACGACTTTTTAACAATTTAAGCCTATGGCTTGCTAATGCAGATCTCTTGACGCAAAGCTTTTGTAGAATATGTCCTATCCAAAATCTCCAATGCAATGAGTAAGATGTAGGAAGGCAGAAGACAAAATCTGCCTGGTCATGATAAACCAAATAAATTCACCAGCACAAACTTTTAATTGCGTCCCAGCAGTCGTTATCACATACTAAGGGAGAGGCAGGTACTGTCCTGCGGAATGCTTGGCAAGGGTGAATTTCAAGATTTCTATAAGGTATACCTGTTGACACATACTAAGCTTCCATAAAACAATTCAAACAAACTGAGCGGCAAACGAACAGAGCAGGCAGTGGTTTTGGTTTTGTGGCCTGCGTCAGGCTTAGCTGGTGGTAAATGAAGTTCTACTGTTGTTGAGAGTAAAACTCCCACTGAGTAATAATTAACAACAATAATTAGTTAGTAAGACAAGACCAGAACTTAGTCTTTTTCAGGTAAGTTTGCTTTGATATTAATAATCACGGCATGCCACATTTACCATTGCCTTCAAGGATCATTCAGTTTGATTCCAGCCTGTGCCCTGGTCAGTGCAGGTTGGCAAGGAGCTGCTAGCACAACCCGACTCTTCATACCACAGCATTACTCCTTCTTCACAGAATAAGACAGACAAGCGAGTGTTTGGTTGCTCTTCTGGCTAGGTTACAGGCCCCTGTATCACTATCTGCCTCATAGGTTCCTTCTGTCGATCGAAGTGTTAGGCATGAAAATCACACTATCACATTCAGTTCCTTTCAGTCTGTGGCTATGCCACCCACTGGTATATTGTCTTTGTCTATTTCACATCACACTCCAAATTACTCTAAGAGAGAAATTCTAATAAATCATTTGGATACCATTTCACTCTCTTCAGTTTTTCAGACTGGCAGAAAACCAGCTTCCCTAGCAGAACATACAAGTGACAGACCGAGGAAAACAAGGAGAGATGAGCAGAGCAAAAGACAGCACCTGAAAATTTTCCTGCGCTTTTAGTGCCTGGAAATACCCTTTTTCTTCCCCAATCAGTTAATTATTAAAAAGGCAAAAAGATTGAACTGATTAAAGCTATTTTTCTCTAAGATGTAGCATTCAAAGGCTTAAAGCATTAGCTTACAGTTAAAAAGACTTTACTCTCTTTAACTCTTGTCCTTTTACGTGGATTCTTATCTTTTCTAATTGTAATGCATTGAATTCCCGGGGGAGGGGTTGAAAAGAGAGGTGGAGGGGAGGAAAAAAAAGCGCAAGCCTAGCAAAAAACAGGTGTGAAGGAGCCAAGTTCATTAGCAGGTGAAAGAGAAACAATCTATGCACCAAATGCGCCATCATCTCTTTTTAACTGGAGACAGACAGTGAGAAGGCACAGCTATCCTCCAAAGCTAAACATATAATAAAACCATTTCAAGGGTCGGTGTATATTTATTATATGAGACATAACCTATTGATTTTCCTGTATAAACGTATGTGGTTCAGAAGTGCTGAGCATCCACAAATGGATTTGTGGCTACAGAAGATAAAGATGTTCCACTCCTTTTAAATTCAGGTAATAAATGACATTATTTACTTAGATTAACTGCTGTCAACCAGCTAGATCAGTGATGTAGGCCCTCCCCACACCAAATTTTCACTCATATTCACATTGTTTCCTATCGTTACTTCCTTTGGTGACACCAGTTTTCTACTCAGGGTAAACAACACTTAAACACACTCTAGGGATTGTGGGCTGTAGTCTAATACACAGCTACCTAAAATAGCTTCCGTACCAGAGGAAATGGAGCTGTATTAGAAAAGCAGGTTGCTACATTCGTTATGCTTCTGCCCTGGTTCTGCAGGGGAGCTGTGATAACCATGGTGGGGTGCGACGTGAGCCGCAGCTGCAGAGCTGCGCTGGGCTGCGCTGCCGGTTCGCGGCCGTGCACTGAGCCCTTGGGCAGACCTGCAGCCTGCACGCTTCAGGAGACAGCAGCTTCGCCTCCGTTACCCGAACATATCCTTGCAGGAGTAGTAAATGCTCAAGGGACAGCACTGCGCCTGATAAAATGACGCTAGGAATAACCGCTTCAAAAAACCTACAGCATTCATACAGCTTTTCAAAAATAGAGCATCACAGAACAACTTCTCCTTCATCATCCTCAGCAGCAATGGCACCACAGACTGAAGAGGCTGGATGGGCACAGGAGGGAGCAGGTTAGTGCCTGAAGACCTAATTTTAGATGGCTGGTGTGTGGAGGGTTCAGTACCTCTCTGAAAAACTTCCCTGACGCTGCATCCTGGTGTCAAATACTGCAGCACTCAGAAGGATGTTACTGGGCCCTTCTCATAAGCCAAGCAGCTCCTCTGTAGCTACTAGATACCTCTCGCAGAGCTCTTCTTGGAAAAGCTGTTTTCCAGGGCCTCACTTCTTAAGCAGTGGGGAGCTTTCTTCTACTTTCCAAGCTACAAATATTTTACAATGAGGTTATTCCTATCTGCTCTTGGGGAAACATTGCTCTGTAGCTTAAATAGCTCATATCTCTCTCTGGTGTTTTTCCCTGTGATGCATTAATAGATGATATAGGTACTATACTGTCTTTGGACCATTATTGGACTAATAACCATCTTCAATTAATGAATTTCTCCTTCAATTAATTAATTTCACCTGCAACACTGCATCAAATACTTTATTATAATGCAGGCACATGAGATCCACTTCATTTACGTTGTTTAGAAAAATCTGGCTATCTCATCAGGTAAAATACCAGGTTAATTTAGCATGACTGATTTTTGATAAATACATGTTGTGCTTTAACTAACTTTCCATTGATTTCCACATATAAAAAATGAATTAGCACAGTTTCAAATATTGATTCCATTTAAACTACCTCCAGAATAGCTTGCAGGACTCTTAAAAGTTAAGCAACGGTCAGGAAAAATTGTTAGCTTTGTACGGTGTTGGGGAATGGGCCTTCTTCCCCTCAGTGCCAGATATTCCTTGGTCACAAATTATCACCGATGAGCAGATACAGTTAGAACTTCCCCTTCGATAGTTAATCCAATGCAAATACAAGTAAGAAAAAGATGAATTCCTAACTATTCCTCTGTGCCAATTAATAGATTTGTGTCTGTTTATGGTGATTTCCTCCCTATGAAGGGAAGTAATTTTAAAACTGTTTCACATATGCCGGTTTAAAACCAGCTTCAGCATGCACTCAGGACAATGCAAATGTCTCAAACTAGTCGTAATCAAGACAGAGCAAAATGGTACAGAAGAAGAAAGGAGGGTGACATGGTGCCTGTCTGTGTTTTCTTTTCCCAACAGGAGAAAAAAGAGGTTCTTGAGTGACAGTCTCCCACCAGCTAATAAGACTGACTAGAAATCCACTGCCAGGTAGTCCCAAAACTACCTGACTGTCACTAATGGAATAAGGGCCAGCAATATTGATGTGAAGAAGATAGATGAATGGTAAAAGAACCATTCAGGTCCTGTGAAACATTCAGAGCGCCCTCTAAAATATGTTCTTTTTAATCTATATTTTGCAGAAAGAAAGAATAAATTTCTGAGTTTCTCTAAGAGGATATCCCTAGCCTCTAAAAATTGCTGCCTGGGGAATTGTTTCCTAACAGGAACCACATTAGTAGCTGGGCAGATGTTTCTTCTGAAATGCTTGAGCTCTTCTGAGCTTGCCCTGCCCTGTTTCTGTGGAACGGAAATATTCATAGCTCACGGTAACCAACTGAGACAGCAAAGGACTGTGAGAATGAGGAGAGAGAATCTGGGCCAAATGCTACCTCATATACTGCCAGGAGCAGCCGGTTCCCTGTCGCTGGTGCAATGAAAATGATCAAGCAACCATTACACAACTACTTTCCTATCAACCCTTAATTGCTGAAAGCGGTACTTTTTATCCAAGGGGGTCTGATCACTTCTACAGGCAACCACCCTCCAACAAACAAACACAACTTTTCCATTACCATGAGTACGCCAAAAGACCACCAGTCGGCACTCTGCGTGTGTCCCCGGCGGTTGACCACCTCTGGGGCCATATACTCTATTGTCCCACAGAACGAATACGCTCTCTTGTCATGGTCGATGGCTTCTTTACTCAGACCGAAATCTAAATAAATTGAAACAAAAGGGACTTGTCAGATCTTATTTATATTTTTGGTCACTTAAACTTCTCAAACAAAATGCACCCACCAGCCAATAAAGCACCCTTCTGTCTGTGTGCAGAGAGGCCACAGGCACGTGTGTGCTGAAGCCCTGCCTGTAAGGAATGCCTGCTTGGCATTTGTTAATATGTCCTGAACGTAGGCGTACCATTTTTTTCTGTCCAAAATGAGATTCTGGGCCAAAGCAGAAGTGAGAGTTTAAATAGAGGGAAATACATAGTTCGGGTTTGGTGAAGACAATGCTGGAAAGGTTTCTTACTCAGATAACCAAAGCATTATAAATTATAATCCCAGATGGACAACAGTGAAAAGGATGGCCAGACAGCACTTCCAGGGTGGCAAAGGGATGTCTTTCCAGGTCCTCTGCACATAATTCAGAGAATTTAAACTGGAGTAAGCAGTCATA
Source organism: Gorsachius magnificus (assembly GCA_034008185.1). Lineage (NCBI taxonomy): Eukaryota > Metazoa > Chordata > Aves > Pelecaniformes > Ardeidae > Gorsachius > Gorsachius magnificus. The sequence continues at coordinate 48,423,273 of CM067083.1, read as the reverse complement.
CTAGAAGCACCCTTCCATCCATGGTGGTAGGCAGTCAAGCCTGCACGCTTCACATCAGTCAGGAGTACAATTTTACCAAGGAAACACTATGTTCTTCATCTGCTGTGCAGCACGGGTGCTTGACTAATTGCCAGAGAAGAGAACCCCAACGCTCAAACTCTTCTGGCTTCTGAGTTTTTGCAAGCAAACTCTTTCCACACAAAAATTGAGATGCATGGAACACACTGCAGAAAAAAAACCCAGCTTGTAGACATTAAATTTTCCATTCCTCACATACCTGTTATCTTAATGTGGCCCTCTTCATCAAGAAGAATGCTGTAAAGCAAAAAAGCAAACATTCATTCATTAGGCAGGGAAGAGTGCAGTCAACAAACATGAATAAAACATGTTTAAGACCATTAAGGAGATATGCGAGACCCAAATACATGTGTAAATAAACTCCCAGTGGATTATATGCCTCCAGAAAGAAAAATGATCCTCAAAGGCTGGTCTAACCTCATGTCTGAAGCTCACATGGCCTGTGGCAGTTCCACGGGGAACCTCCTCCTTGCTCCATAGCATGCTCAGGGTGGGCATGCTAACCGAGCTCAGAAAGAACAGGGTGTTCGCAGCCAACAACTGCAAAGTATCTGCTTCCAGCAGGAGAAGGAGCTACAGGTTTTCTGCTCTTCTCACAACAATAAAGGCAAGCCCACAAATAATCAGGGCTTGGACTCAACGGACCTAAAATTAACTCCAAAGGTAGATACGCTCATGCTGAAGTAATAAAAGCGATCGTAGAGCATAATGAGTAGTCACAGCCTAACTGCATGGATCTCAGCCCCTGCTAATTTATTCTGTCCGGAATCATAAATGAAAATTCAGCCTGGAAGCCAAGTTCAAGTGTTCTCACGTTTGTCACCTGCCAACATATTTTATTCTCACAAAGGCACTCCAACGTTGTCGTGAAAAAACTGACTGTAGTTCACAAAAAGCATTGCAAGAGTTTTTATGGAAACAAGAAGGAACACTGAAACAGAAAAATAATGATTTTTGGTAGCTTTTCACCCTATAAGTACCAATGCAGTAATGAGGGTGGTGTTTCTTCAGTTCTAGCTTGATTTAGTATATTTCTTTTTTCAAAATGGGTGAGCAAGGTCTACTGCTCTTTTAGTATTCCTCTCCTCTTAAGAGAGTCACTTTAACCCAATTATTCAGGAAGAAAATAAGACAGAAGTAAAACAAACACATTGGGCTGTATTTTTGTGCAAGGTTGTCTCTGTACTGAAACATAACTGAAACGAGATGATCTTCTGTCATTCCTGTGTTTAGAACAGACTGTGACTTTGTAGTTCATCAAACAAAGGCCAGCTGCTGAGTCACTACTATGTGTTCAATAATTAAAGCTTTTTCTTCTCAATAAAAACATCTTTACCTCTATTCTTCTCCCCAGATTTCCTGAAGAGGCACAGTTTTTAAGTACTAGCCTATAACAGGCATGTTTAAATGTATTTTTGTGACTGCAATCCCTAAATGAGAGGCTTGTGTTTCAGAAGAGAACAGAATAAAACACCTGCCAGTGCGGAAGTGAGCGTGAATGTATGAACTCCACAGACCTGGCGAGGGCACAAACGGCAAGGGGGAATACAGCTCACAGAAATCACCCAAAATTTTGCCCCACACTCACGAAACCCCTGTGAATAACCATGAAATTCAAAGGTTATGGGATCTTCCCCAGAAACATTGATTTTATATTTTACAGATTTCCTACTGAAAATCCATGCTGCTTTTCTATGTATACAATACATACTTTTCATACTTTTGCCCTCATTAGAGGGTCCATACCTTACCCTCACGCAAGGTATGGAGGCAATACCAACGCAGCTACCAGACTGACAATACTGTCTTAGGCTAAGTGAGCCAAAAGCATAGAACAGACTTCCTCACACTGAATGTGAGCAGCAAAACGAATGGATCCTGGTTTCCTATGGATGTATATTCTATATCCCCTAAAACTTTGTCTGCAATTCCCTCCTCTGCCTTGTGCTCTCCAATCACCCCTACACGGACCCTTGGCTGCCGGCAGCTTCCCCTGTGGCCCCTGGCAGCACCCTTTGGAGAGCTGGGTGCTTCCACATTCGCTACCTGCCAACTCATGTAACACTACGGTCAGGAACTGAAAATCACATTTGATGTAAAAAGAAAATAACATGCTAACAGTGAGAAAAAAGGTAACTGTTGCACTGAATTAGCTTACAGTGACATTAAGCAGCAAAGAACAATGTCCCTGCTTCTAAACATCTGAATTACAACAGCAGACAAATAGTTGTCCTTTGACTGGAGAAGCAAACTCACTGTCTGATCATACTTTCTGCCTTCTCTTTTTATCTTTATCGCTTTACAGTTCCTTTTTATCCCACACTGTCCGTAGCGGAAATTCAATTGTGACCATCATAGTCACTTTAGCTATGGTTTGCAGGATCAGCTAATCTGAAATAAGCTAGTATTATTTTGCAGAAGGGAAAAAAGAACCAGAAGCTGTTAACGTGATTCAGGCTTGAGAAAAAGAAATCTTTCCTCTAAACCAATTTTTTGAAATTATAAAAACCATAACAAGTAGACTACTTTAAAATGCTAAACTCGGCTGTAATCCCAGTGAGTGATAACCTCCCACTATGAGATTTTTCCATACTTGTTTGGTTTAAGGTTTGACTGTGTTCACGGGATACTATCATTGTCATCCCGTCCTTTATTTCAAAACAATGACAACAATTTAGCCTCAGGATCATCCTACAAACATTCAAACTGCTTTCATTTACCTCAGATTAAAAGTACGCCTTGAGAAAATAAAGGCTGAAAATCTCCACGTTAGAGGCTGGGAAGCTAAGCCAGTAGCAGGGGAATGACACACTCCGAGTTACAGGAGCAGCTCATCATAGAGCGAGGACTGCAAACTCCTTAGTAGTATTTTTGCTGCAACTTTAGCACAGGGATAAAAAGCCTGTGTTCTTAGTTGTTGACATTATTTTATAGTGACTCTTAAATCAAGGCCATAGCAATTCTCTCTATTTTTAGTTTCAAGTTCTGTCTTTTAGGCTTCACTTTGAACCCAAATATACCCAAATCGTCATGACGTTCTGCCAAATCTATGAAAGCTGAAACTCTGGGGATTTTTTTTAATGATTTAATTTTCTTTCCAAGCCAGCTCAGTTGTGCAGAAAATTCAACCTACACTTTATGTTTTTCAGAAATTGTAGCCAAAATTTCAGGTTGGAAAGAAAACCCTGAAACTTCATAAGGAGTGTTTAATTTGATTGCAGTTGTTGTTACGAAAGTACCAGATAAGAGCAAAGTACTCAAATACCTCCCAAAGAGATGAATATTCTCACAAACTGTCCACCCTCTGTGACATTTTGGTGTTTGCACGACCCGATACTGTCTCACCGTGTTGAACAGTCTTACGCCAAACTCATCTCTGCTGTAGCTTCATTGACTGCCTACTTCAATGGAAGATGATGGTGATTTTCCACCCCAAGTGAATCTGATTCTCAGATGTTCCCTCTCTACGTAGGGCAGCTACGTTCATGAATGAATTGCCACAGTTTACAACACACTGCATTAGGCAGCGGTGGTTTGGGTTTTTTTAATATAGTTCAATAATTCAGGAGTTGTTATATGAGCATCTGTATGAGCTGCCCCTTGCACAGAGGGCATTACAACATAAACCACTCCTTGTTAATCAAAGCCCCTACAGCAGAACTGTATCAAGGTGCACCTGGGTACCTGAGATAGAAAAGGCAAAAATAAATACAACAATCTGTGCATTTTGGAAGGTAGAGTTACTTGCAAGTCACTTATACCCTTAAACCACAGCATAACATATGCATCATATACTACTTGATATAAGTTCCCATTTTTCTAGTTCAGGATAGCCATATTTAATAACTTGATCCTGCAGTTCTTAAACAGAAACATGCCTCGCCATGTAAGTAACTCCACCGGTTTCAGTGTGAATGAACAGTACCCTGTTCCATAAGGGACGCCACTGAAACCACCAAGACAACTCAAGGAGAAGAATTTGGCTGCAACAATTTAAGGGAAGAAGCACCTGCTTGTTCTGAACAAGACTTTAACCAGAAAACTCAATTGCTTGCCTTTTTTAAGTAAGTACAACTAACTTTATAACAACTCCCCCAGTATATATCCTGCTTGCACTTAAAATTAATTCATAGCTTTGAATAGTTAATACAGATTTTTGCTCAGGGAATCTTAAAAAAAAAGCCGAACCTTAAATTTTAACGAACTTTCAAGTGGACTGAACAGTGCTATTTTCTAACTAGTCTTCTTTGACATAAACAATTCCAATGAACTTCCTTTTAGGATTCTTACAGAGCTAACTGAAGCAATTTCAAACGTATTAGCAGTTACTTTTGCGAGCTTCTGGAGGGCAGCAAAAGCACTGAACAATGAAAGAAGGTCAAATGCAGTGCCAATCTTTTAACAAAGGGGGAGAGAGAGAGAGTTGGGAAGTTACAAACAAATTCATTTATCTCCAGTTCTGCAAATCCAGTAGAGTAAACCTTCTGCTCTAATCAGACTGGTAATGCCTCTGCTGAAGACGTGGGTGTAATTCTGCACATTGTATTTCAAAAGAGACATGGATCAAGAGAAACCAAAGGGAGGGATGAGAATGACTGAGCACCCAGAAAGACTGACTGGTGAAGAAGAGTATGGTAGCTGGGGTGTTTAGGGTACAGAAGAGAGGTCCAAGGATATGGATGTCCTTGCAATCCCCTGGGGCCGATGCTGAGAGCAGAACGAGCTGGCTAAGAGGACAGGCCAAGGAGCAATGGACTGCAACTGCCCCAAAGAAATTTCAAATTAGCTATCAGGAGCAACTTTCTAGAGGTACAACTGGTAGAGTACTGCCAAGAGGCCTCCTATGGAGACCATGGCGTCTCCACCAGCTATTTTAAGAACAGGTTAGCAACACATCTGTAATGACCTTGATATATTTGACCCTTCTCAGAGGGAAGGGGAGAATGAGAACATCCTGGGATGGTCCTAAATTTTATTGTCTTATTTAGAGAGCTATCCTTTCCCAGCTATAACTTAAAAATATAGAACTTTTTTCCCTTCCAAATGAATTTTTTTTCTGCCGTACCTGTTTTTTTACTCTAAACCTAAAGTTCCAGTGAAATCACAGGCTGTCATGCTCTGCTGTCCTAGGCATGGCTACACGTAGGCTTTGCACTTACAAAGTTATTTTTAAAGGACATGGTTTTCAATCAGACAGACACCTTGATTTATCCCCAGGTATGAACTTCAGTTATACCAGTCTGGGCCATTCCCTTTCCTGTACAACAATAATTATATTCATGTAAAGTAATTTTATACTATGACAGTTGTATCCAGATTCAACTGTACCACTGGTTATCTATTTAACTATACATCAAAGACGATAAAACGTATATTCAAAAGTTAGGAAATACCAGAATGAGGGCTGCCACCTCAACTTTAGATAGCGATCTCACTGTATAAAGGTCTTTAATTACATGGTGATACTTTTTGTTTTCTTTCAGAGAGCTCTTGCCTCAGTTGGCAGAACAGAAAATATACTCAGGGATTTTAGCAGAGCGGTACAGTGAAGGGGATGGGTGGCTGGTCTCAGCTCAGACGAAAATACACAGAGAACTGGGTATGCCATTTTGACATATTTCTACGTGACAACGGCAAATTAGTGACACCTTCCTTTCTCAGGTGAGCTTTGATTTCTCAGTTCACTGATCCCCGATTTGAGACATTGCGGTTTGGTCTGCAGAAATTTCAAGTGCTCTCTCACTTGCGACTGAAGTCAGTGAGAGATGTGCTTTGAAATGCAAAGTGACACATAGTGCTGAGAACTCTGAAAAATCAGGCTCTCAGTATCTCAAGTACAGTGAATAGTTTTGACATGCACTTAATTTTCCTCTCAGTTTCTAACTTCTCCTAAAGCAAAAAATGATGGCATGTGGCTATAGATGTAACAGCACCGTGACTTATATTTGCATATACAAGCTCATATTTGGATACCTTCTAATAGCAGCTTCGTGTATTATGTGTTATCTTGAAAAACAGCTTCATCTAACACCAGAAAGAAAAGTAGCGTCATACTAACACTCACTAGAAACAAAGTTTAAAACTCAAAACCTGTAATTGGCATTATTCTACTATGTACGTGTTTGTTGACACTGAATGAATGAAACAACAATTTGGGATGAAATTGAGACTGAAGAGCTGCTGGCAGACGATGCAACCGCATGTGGCAGCGGCAGCTGTGGTGTGACCGCTGCCTACCTACATCCCATATTGTGTAACAAACTGGAACCTTTATCCCTCCAGTGGTTTAATTTGGAGGACAGCTTCCTGCATTTGCCAAAGTCTCTGCTTTTCAGTTTTGGTTGCATAAATGGGTGAGACTGGAAATTTTGGTTACCTGCGAAAGGGTCTCTAGCCCAAAGGACTGAGAGCTCTGGTTACATACATCTGTATGAATTCATATACTACTGCTACTACTACTACTGTTGTAACCAAAACATAAAACTGAATTTAAAGTTTAAATCACATAGTACTGTGTTGTAGATAAATAGTCTCCTCCCCTTCAACTTCTTACCTACAAAATTCACCTTCCATTTACTCTTGGTCTTTTATTTTTTGTCCATGAGTGTGAAAGCCATAGCGCTCCATTTTAAAGAAAGAGCTGCATATTTTTGAACTTCATGTCACAGAAGGAAAAGGCTGTTACACTTTGGGACTGTAAACAGCAGCCACACAGACTGCTCTCAGCAGTCCATCTTTTTTAAATGATGGTGACGATTACACTAAAAAGGCTGGTAGCTTTGACATGTTGCAGCCTGTTTTATTGGAGCCAGTACAGAAGATGCAGGCAAAGCACGAGGCAAGTGGCACAGAATAAAAACAATATCACATCACTCCCAGTGATAGCACTGGGGGTGTAATTTAGTCTATTGATGTACTGCAAAGAAAAAAGAAAGGAAAAACCTCCATAGCATCACATTAGGAAAACAGCTGCAAATATAGGCAGGAGTAATTCTTGGGAACATATTTTTGATCATTAATAAAAGTGGTTTTAAAATCCTGATAATCGTGTCTCTCATGAGCTAATATGCCCACTTGTTTTCAGAGATGCTCGTGTACTTTAAACAATGGCTACAATAAAACTGGACGGTGCCACAACATATTTCACAGGAGCTGGAAATGGAGTTGCTCTAAGTGGTTTATACCAGACCAAGGGGAAGGCCAGCTTAAATGCTGCACATAGAGAACAGTGCTGCTGAAGTCAAAGGCAGAGAGATCTGAATCCCATGCTCAGATCATTCACTAAACTGAAGGCCAGGCACACGGAGGCCACAACATACTGGAACAGAGTCAAAGTATTTGGCCTCATGCTGAAAAGATATAATAGGAAGACCCTGCTCCTGATGGGGAGGGTCTCCTGTATGGAGTCTTGCATACAAGGAGGAAGGCAGAGGCTCTAGCACCTTTTGACTTGCTAGCATGACAAGGAGCAGAAACAACCTGAAAGCTCACATATTTATGTTTCGGTTTTCTCTTTCTTGTTAACTTACTTTTCTGGTTTTAGATCCCTGTAAATAATTCCAAGACCGTGGAGGTGGTCTAATGCCAAGGCCAGCTCAGCTAAGTAGAACTTGACATCCTCTTCTGTAAACATCACCTAGAGAGAAGGAAGAGAAGAATACATCTATTTACTGGACAGTGGTGGGCTGGCTTGCATTAAACAGACATGGGAAAGGAATTGCCTAACTCGGGAAGGCTGGAAGGACCATCATATCAGGCTGAATTTTCCATAATTTGTCTGAGCTCGCATTAACAATTCTTACCAGATTCTCCTCATAAAACAAAACTTGATCTCTCGACTACTTCTGTTCCTTAAAACATGCTGCTTTCATTTGTCTGTTTGATCTGTTTAGATGACATCATGTTGCAATCATATGAATAAGGTTCTAACTTCGTAGCCTTTGGAAATGAATGGCAAAATTCAATGTGTTCAGTGCAGCCCTTATTGCTTTCGTATCTCTTAATTTGCGAAAATCTTGGCATTTGGTTACCAAATTCCCACAAAATAAAATGGGGTAACCTCTTTGGGGAAGTGAAATGCTTCTTATTTTAGAAACCAAACCACATTTAGTTCCCAAACATGGGCAGAATACACAGCATGAAGAGACTCAGAGATGGATTTAAAGCCCCGTGCATTGAGGGTTCAAGGAACCCTCCAGGGCCTGATGAGGTCTAAACTGTGGGCAGTTGTTTCCTTTCTACAGGCGATACGGCTACTACTCACACTGAAAACTCTGTCCGAGGTAGGAAGAAACTCCTGCAAGCGAAAAAATATTAAGCTCAGAAAAATTGAGCTAAGATGGCAAGAAACCCCCTTTGGTTCAACTTTCATTATATCCCAGATGATATTAACTTCTCTTCAATTAAATTTCAATATGTAGAGCAGTAATAATGCAGAAAGAGAGGCTGATATATTGCATACACAATATTGAATACTGTGTCTGACAGAATTAAAATGAACCAGCTCAATAAAAATTTACATGTCATATGTAAATATCTACAGTAGAAGTTGCCGAGCTTATTTCTAAAATTAAATCTCTTCTCTTGGAAAGGGGCAGCCACAATCCTGGAGTGCTCTGAGAAGCTGCAGAAGGCTGAGAGCAAAAATAGAGGATTCAGAGAACAAATGTCACATAATTTAATTAAGAATATCACTGCAAAGGCTAGAAAGAAAAAGGATACACAAGCAAAAACTCTGACTAAAAATGTAATTGGTCTGAACACAAAAATGGCATTAATTATTAAAAAATATTTAAATTATTTATAAGGTTTAAAATAAATAATGTAGGCAAGAGATGAAACCAATAGAATCAGAGAAAATCTAATCTATGCAGACACACCCAGCTAAAGTCAGCTGTCTCAGAAAGACAGAGCAAGAGAGAGACAAGCTTTGCATGCACGCATGCCGTAGCACACAGGATCTGACTGAAAGTCCACTGAAATCAGGACTGTTGGACCAAGTCCATAATTAACAAATTGCAAGCAGTACAGCTTTCCCCATAAGGTCTTCCCCTGAGATACCCTGCCACTATTGAACAGCTGCAAAATATAAGTAGACAAGATGAACTGCAAACACTGGAAAAAAGAAGTATGTATAAAAGGACTGTCAAGAGGACTTGTTCTTGACAGGATAAAGCAGAGAAATCAACAGACTGGGTTGGAAAAGCTTTGGGGAAAATGTAAAGTTTTAAAAGGAGTACAAAATCTGAGCCATTCTCTTTCACTTTCAAGTTCCCTAACTGTGCAGAACATATAACTGCCCTCTGTAGGCAAGAATCACTTTTTCTCTCCTCTCCCATGAAACTGGAGAGACCCTTGCTAAGACAGCATGCTGTGTCGCCAGCAAAGCCTGATTTCACAATGAACAGCAGAAGGATATTTTTATTTTTTTTAATCTTTCTCCTCATATTAAAAATAACTGCTGTATCGTTACTTGGCAGTGTAATTAACCTGTTGCTAACGTCTTCCCGCATTAGCAAACAAGGCTTGAAAGCAAATACTTGGGCTCCTGAGCTGTGGCACACACAGCAGCCTGCAGCACATCACTGAACCAGGAATCGGGGGGAGGGGGGGGAAGCTAGAGAACTTTTGAATGAAAGTGCTGTCTTCACAGCTTTTTAGTCCATCAGTAACTCCCCAAATCCAGAAGAGCGAACATGGCTTCCTCTCAAGGTGGCATTTGAAAGGTCCCTAGTTTATCTTTAAAGATTGTGCGTTAGGTGGTTGCTGGCACCCCTGTCTCCACAGCCTGGAAAGAGAGCAGGGGCTGGGGACATCATGTTGGTGACAGAGAACGTGGGGCGCAGACGAGCCGGTGGGGGCGGCGGGGCTGCCTTGCCTGGGCCTCCCATCCTGCCTGCAGGGCTCTTTCAGCCCCAACGCAGGAGGATGCGCTGCTTCAAGCACTGCAGGCAGAGCTGGCTTGAAGGGGCATTTGGAGGTGTAGGCAAGTGCTAAGCCAACTTAGAAAGCCCTGCTGCTGCCCCTCTCTATGGGCATTAGCGAGCTTCAAGTTTGGACCGTTCCCTGGCTGCCTTTTTCTCCAGCAGCAGTACCTCCCCAGGGCAGGAGCTACGGAGGAGAGGGAAGGGGTGGGAGGCCAGGGAGGTGATGGAAGCAGCCGTCCCCGGGCAGGCCGGAGGAGAGCCAGCACCCTGGGGGGTGACAGCCAGCAGCCGCTGCCGGAGACGGCTCTGGCCCTGCTCGCCGGCTGATGCCCGGCTGGCCCCACGCGTGCCACAGGGGTTGGCCCCGACCTACAGCCGCCTCGCCTTTCTGCTGGCAGCCGTTGTGATTTTCCAGCAGTTGTCTGCCCATGTCCTAGGCAAAAAAATGTGTTGAGTATTGATTTCTTGGACTGTTTCTCATCCCATCCGAGATATATTTTGTGAGCAATGCGTCTGGGGCTACTTTGCTATGGGAATGGCTTGGTAGTGGTGCAGTTTTCTCCGATGGTGATGCTTACATGCTATCTGCTGCAGTACCTGTGGCATAATTCAAATACAATTATTAAGAACACACCTAAAAGACACAAAATGATACAGATCTATTAGATATATATAGCAGGACTATTCCCAAGGCTATTTTTAATTCCCACCAACTTCATCTGAGTTCTACAAATCAGGACAGCCTTTCATTTCTAAAGTTAAAATCTATCAGCTTACCTCTTTGGAGAGTCTTGTGAAAAGGTCCCCTCCCCGCAGGAAATCTAGTATTAGATACAACTTTCCCTCTGTTTGAAACGCTGCATTAGAAAAGGATGGAGATGCTGGAAGTTTGAATCAAGATAAAGACTCGAAAGAATTAATCCTGTTGACTAGCAGTGTATCATTCATGCCATTAGTTTCCCTGTCATTTCAGCACTCTGAGAACAGAAAAATTTAATTTCTCTATAGAACTAAGCAATTGAGCTTAGACTACAGGAAAAATGGTATCAGCTGAGAGACAACAATGCATTACTAATATATGCTTTTCCATGCTAAGCAATTAAATTGCTTTCTATTGCACAAGATACAAGGAGTCACTGAGGGCTAGGCATAGAGAGAAGCTCCCAGGTTTGGGCGGGAGGAGAGACCGCACTCTCCAAAATGTCCTCAGAAGACCCTTTACAGTAATAATGGGGCTCCTCAGGGAGCTGGTGAGGCAGGGGAAGGCATCTCCAGCAAGACACCACATTCATATACACACATATACAAATTTGGACTGGTGTGGATTATTAAGAATAGTTTTTATTTAGATTCTCTGGTTTTCTAAAAGATACCTGACAGCAGGTGAGGGAGTTGGCAGATGTATACTCACCAGCTACCCCACCAGCACAATCTATCACGTTAGACTTTATGACAAATGTATTTCGATGGAGGAATGGCTAAAACCTACTTATACTGAAATTCTCCTTTAGCATAAATGAAGAATTTCACACAGGTAGCCTCTGTGATTTTGTTAGAGACGGAGTCATAAGTAGGCAGGGTGTATCTGTGTGAAATTATAACACATCTAGTTACACTTCCCCAAGCAATTTAAGAACAAACACGAATTATATTTTGTTATAGTTACCATAATGAAGCTTGACTATGAAAGGATGATTCACTTCTGCCAAAATATCTCTCTCCATTTTTGATCGTACCCGATCCCGAACTATAAAGAAAGCACAGTAAGAACAGCGACATATTAAGAGGCAGCATGGTCACTGGGATGAGGTTCAGGTGATTGGGATTCTGCTTCTCGCTCTGCTCACAGCTTGTGGTGCAGCCTCTGGCAAATCTCACCACCCTCTGGCGTCCCCTTTTGCTGCCTGCCTTGTCCATGCAGGTGGTAAGCTCCTCGGGAAGGCACCCTGCCTTCCCCTGTAGAGAACTACCCTAACTAAAAGGACTACAGCATTACAAACAATGGGAATGTGATTACGCTTTGCAAAAGAGAATGTTAATGTGAAAATAAAAACTATATAAAATTAATAACTGTCTCATTTAAGATTAAACAGAATGTACCAGTCCCAGAGCTTGTCGGTGAACCTTGTGCAAATTAACTTTTTGTATTGTGCTGATGCTGGCAGCATTTATGAGATAGCACTGAATAGCACTCTCTGGAAGTGATTTATATAAAATACTTCTAGCTTCCAATAAACCACCCAATCAATCAGTAATAAAGAAAAAAGGCTGATTAAAAATAATAAAAAGTTATTTTTACATGCAGCGATAAATTATTGTGTGATACCAGTGAGAAAAATACTTCTTGTCGTTGAGAAGAATAGAGAATAAGAGAAAAAATAGTTATAGAGGTGAGCTGGGTTCTAACTAATGCAAACTGATGCTGAAGATTTCATAGCAAAAACATTTAGCAGAATGTTCAGACATTGAGGATTCAAGTCCCCACATTATCAGCTCTTAATGTTATAGATTCATTTTTCAGTCAATCACAATTTTACTAATTCCATCATGAAAGCACTGAAATTTTCTTCTTTCTCTGCATTATGGAATGCCAATATGCTTTTCAGCTGAAAGCATCTACAAGGAATGTTATGAGACTATTTTAGGTGGTAAAGCCTGAGTTCTCAGGGAGATTCTGTCATTGCCTGTATGTGTTGTGGATCTGCTGAGAAGCTGAGTACTCTCAGCACCCAAGAAATGAATGTGCCATAATAAAACCACATATTCTGTCACTGTACTTCAAAACCTGATGCACAGAACTGGGTCCGAAACAGCTGATCTGAAAACCTTAAAGAGGAGTGGAGGAACACTTGGATTTCTTGATATTTTGATGACTCAGGTCAATAGCTACGTAAGCTTTACTAGCTCACTCAACCTAAGCTACCTCGTGGCTAAAAATCAAAACAAAGGGAATCTCAGAACCTTAATCTTATCTCATGAGTAAAAATCACACACCATACACTCCCAAAATGTTTAGCCCATGTGAAGGCAGAATATTTATCACGCTGTAGAGCAGCGATGCTCCCAGGCAGGAACTCTTGTTGGACAGGTGGGCATCGCTGAACGCTCTACGCAGGATATTTCCCATTCATTTCCCATTAAGCTTGGTTAGCTAGCCTCATAAAGTGCCTCTCTGCACTCACACTGCACAGACGTGAGGACAGGCTGGCAGAACAGCAGTGTGCCCTCCTGTCCCCATCGTTTCAACCTCTGGACAGGTAAGGGCACAGCTGTGCAGCCAGGCGTTTTGCCGAAGCCCCCAGCGCTGCACCCCGTGCGCCGCTGCGATGGTCACAGGCTGCCACGTCGCCCTCCTCTCCACACCTATACAGCATGCCTAGAGGCACAGGGGCATTAAAGAAAAGGCGATGTCGCCACAGAAAGCACCTCATTCTCTGGAGTCGTGGCCCCGTAACCGCTCTGAACCTCATCACCTCCAAAGCTGCTCTAATCGCCACCTTCACAGTGGCTGCCAAAAAAAGATAACTGGAACTTGTCATCAGGATTACAGCTTTGCACGAGAGTTGGAGACCTGCCCTGCCCATCTTCCAGCATCAAATACTGCCTGATTTAAGTGCTCTGAGGGCAGGAGGTACATAGGCCCAGATTTTTACGCAGTCCTACCACCAAAGAACCTACTAATCATATTCTCTAGAAAGGCAAATCCACTTGCTTTCTCCCACTTAATTTTTCTTACCCCATTACTTCCCTATGCCTGGGCCATGACTGATTTTAACCTCCACAGTAGCCCCCCTAGAGGTATCTACCTGCTTGCACCAGCTTATGTACCACAAGGCACTGTCAGAGTTAGTTATTGTACCGTATGCTGCACACCCATTGCCGTGATATTTAATAAACACACAAGGTTAAATCCCTTCTCCTTTGTGGTTTCTTATTAATTCTGTCAAGGCAGGAGGGAAGTTTTATTTTCTCTTATTTCAGATACACCTAGGAATTCCCCTGTTCTTCTGCCCTCTTGTATTTTTGAGACTGAGGGCAACGTGGGTCTGATATGCGTAACGAAGGGTTTTAAGAAGAGATGGTGCTTTAACATAACATTTCAACAGCATGAGGCTCTGGCTCTGTCTGACCCCTCTGTCATCTTCCAGGTACAGTGAGTGGGAAAGTGCCTCTCTTCCGCACTTTGGACTTTTTTCCAGTATTCAGTGGTCCCAGCCTGCTCTGCTGAGGGAGTCTCCCTTCTAGTTCTTACATCCTGGCAGTCAGAGAATTAATTTCCTCAGTCATGATCTGAATTAGTTCTGGCTGCTTAATCAGCCAGCTAGATCCTGGCTACAGAGGGACCCTTTCCAAGTGAATCCCTTTTCTCTGATGGTCTTATCAAGGAGCTGCAAAACCAGCACTGGAACTCAGTAGCCCCAGGGCTGGGCTCTCCCCTCACAGGTTCCGCCCTGTGGAGAGGCACAACTTCTCCTTCTGCCCACCCCTTGGTAATGACAGGGGGTGTACACCAAAGGCACAGAGGAAAGTGCAAATAACTCAGCTCCCCCATCCTCATTTTGACCACTTGCAGGAGTCTCAGTGCAGCACACAGAGCGGGGAGGTGCAGGTGGCTCGGGTGAGTAACGCTTACACCAAATACTCACCTCTATCATTAAAATGCTCATTGGAAATAGTGCTCATCTGCTAAACTCTTGCCCCTTCTACCCAGTACTGAATTTGGTTTGAAAGGTGGGGTTTGCCACTTGTCTTTCAATCTTACATCAGACAGAGGCAGAGGATGTAACCTGGAGCAACGAGCACAGTCACGAAGATTGTTTGCACTATCTTGGACAAATCAGCTATCCCTGAAATAATGCCTGGTGTCACGAGACAGAAGAGACCAGACTGGTGGAGCCTGTAACAGTGGAGGAAGCAGCCCAAATAAAAACAGCCCCTTTCCAGGTATTAATGTGGTATGAAAGAGAAGTAGTGGAGGCAGATGAGGCTACATGCAAATAAATAGAGCTTATCCATTTCTGTCTGTCTAGCTGTGAACATCAAAGAGGAGAATGTTACTGCTTACTTTATTTAAGCACTGAATCCTTAAGGAGTGGGTTTTATTTAAGGTATGATTTTTTACTTCTTGGGCTGTTTTAATTTTAATAACCATGAATTTCAGAAGGGAAAGGACAAAAGGGAAAAGTATATTCAGAGCATCTTCCAAGGAGAGAAGAGTTCCTTCTCAATAATGGACTAGCGGTATGTTTTCCGAATAAGAAAATAAAACCATAATCCCACTTCCCTCTCTGAAGCTCTCTTGATACCAACTTCGGTCGAGGTTTAAATATGGAAATATATATTAAATTTCAGCCAATGAACTTCTTGTCCATATGTCTTACTTAAAAACTAAGAGTCAGTGCATCTCTAAGCTATGTACACCATCAAGTAACGACGATCTAGGGACACCCCTTGATGTACATGCAATGACATTGTATCTGTTCAGCAGGATGTCGGGCCAACCCAATAAGAAATTTAATTAGTGAAACTATGGCCTACAGGAGCTGTAAAGGGGGAGTTTATAGAAGAGACACTAATTTATTCACTGTAATACTGATTAAAATTTATAGCTAATTCACCGTAAGGGGGAAGTAACTTGTCAATGAATCTCGTGACTGAATAGCTGAGCTGGAGTCACAGCTCTGTGAAGTTAAACACCGTTCAGCCACTGGTTTCAGTGGAGCCAGAGTATTGCTTCTGGGATCTCTTTGGCCAAAGAATAACTTCCAAACATTTTTATTTAATAGTACCCTTCTCACTGCTGACCAAAGTAATTCTTAGTTCCACTAGAAGAAAATTATCCTGAAGCTATCTGTCTTCTAAATTTGCGTGTAATACCTTACTGGTCTTTTATCTATCTTCAGACTTACCTGGAGTAAAGGTTGGTGTTTCTACTTCAAGGGAAGTAATTTTCAATTTAACTTGCAGTACAGTTTTGGTTTTTGCATATAAATTTGGCGTTACAAGGCATGAGGGTTTTACCTACAGCCTTGTACAAGCTAACACATGCATCAAATTTAAATTGGTCTTAATTCAATTTTCAAGTGTCAAATAAAAATGAAATAGCTTTTCCTTCTGGCCTCCTCCCTGGGCTGAAACCCCCCTGGTGCCCCACATGTGTCCCATGCCACGCTCCCCTTGGTGCCAGCTGGATCCTGTCAGGGCACGGACACTTTAAGTTAGTGCTCCCGTGACTGATACCATTTTCCACTTACGGTTTTTCCCTTTAAAAGGTTTTTTTAGAGAAAGATCCTGCAAGGGAACGTCTATTACAGACGTCTTAATGGGCTGCTTTAGCTAAGGGCACTGAGCTGCAAATCAGACTTGATAAACAGAAAAATCCTCCTGGCAGTGAAACCCGTCCCGGGCTCACCCACGGGAGGAACCTTGTGGTGCGTCAGGGCTAAGAGACAGGAGCCGAGATGTACATCTACAGCAAAGACCAGCGCAGAGCAAGGGAGCATGTCTGCCTCCATCCTGCCTGTTCTGGGCATCAGCAACAGCACAGGGAGCTGGGCTCTGGCTGGCCCTGCGGGTGGTGCGGAGACCTATGCGATATATTCCACTTCCTCCATAGGTGCCGAACTTGGGTGTTGCTCTCACCTCTGTCGGGCAACAGACAGGCAGCCAGAGTCTCATGGGTGAAGTATTTTCTGTACATGTTAGCTGAGGCCCAGCACAATTCTGCTTTCCCCATGACCACAGTCATTTGCCTGTTCGTGCACTGTGGATATCTCTGACTTACTGATGCGGCCTCGCAAATGCAAACAAAGCACATGGATGCTCCAGTACACTTCTAGAAATAATTAAATGACTTCTAGCCTACACCCTGTTTTAAAAAGGGGATGGAGATAGATTTTTGTGAGCTCTGCAAGGCATCTAAAGCTGAAGACGGTTCTACCAGTCTTCAATAGCACTACAGTGATAACTCTTATTTTTTGTAAGTTGGTGTTAGGTGCATAGATCCTTTTACAACTCTAGTCCCATTGTGAGTTCCTGCTGGCTGCCTTGAGGCACAGGAGCCTAGTCCCTCCCCAGATTTCTCTGGAGGTGGCTCCAGGCAGGACCGGATGCTCTGGTTGCCTCTCTGAGCGGGTCGGTCTCTCTCCACTGATTTTGGAGGCAACCTTCATGGTGTCACCAGGCTGAAATTGGCATTTGAAAGCTTAATTTTTTTTTGGAACTAGGAATGCGTTGTCAGATGATGGGTTTGGTGACTCAGTGACTTGTCCTTATAGCCTTTTGTCCTTTTGACAATTTTACCCAAAGTGCTGCTTAATCCCTTTGACCCACAGCACCAGGGAAAAAAAATCCCCTGCGTGCCCAATACCAGCAACCACCCCTTACACAAAGCTGTTCTTGCAGGAAGATACACAAAGAAAATACACAAATAGCATCAAAGGTTTCACAGTCTGCTCAGAGATGCTTGGCAAAAAGCATTATTGATTATAAATTATTTGCCTGTCCCTACCTTTCAAAATGACCTTTTGAGAAGAAATGTCCCTACCCAGCCAGGAGCGCAGCACTAATTAATTAACAAGCAAGAACAGAGGGAGTTAGAAACTATGCTAACTAAATTAAATCACCATCAGAAAATATCAGTAGCAGAAGAAAAAAGTCAGTGAATAAAAGGATGGATTTAAATTTCATCCATTACCCTCCTCACTTCCCTAAAACTCAGCACCACGCCCTGAGTGGAACGAAAGCAAAATATAACTCAGATTCAGGAACACACAGCTCAATTTCAAATTTTTCATGTAGCACTGGAACGTACGAGCGATATAGAAAATGGAACATATACATAAGACTACGTGCAACATCCTTTTCAATTCTATTTCTGTTATTTTCACCTGGTTTTAATGCTGGTTATTGTAGACAAAAGCAGAAAGCTAGATTCTAATTTCAAATCCACACTGTACACATCTGGAAGACAAAGTACTTGTGTGGTGACTAATTACCCAAGATACGGAGAAATCCAGGCTTTCCAAAAAAGATCATAGCCTAGCTTCAATGGCTCTGCTTGGAAATACTATTTGCATTACTGTTTCTGCTTCACACAGTAATATACTCAAATCTTCTAAAGAGCAGCCTTTCATGTTGTACCTGATCAGTGGAACATTATTATACAAAGAAAAACAGAAAAGTGTCCTGTTGACACCTGAATGGAGAATTATACCAATAATGTCACGTAGGGTTTTTATGTGCATTTGTTTTGAAATGCATATAGTTTAATGAAGGTTATTTTTCTGGAAGAAAGATCCTCTGTGCCCCCAAATATGGAACCTTTTAGAGATGGGGAAAGAGCCATTAAAAACAGAGCTTTACCACTCAGCCCTTATGCTGCTGCAGCAAAGGAAAAAACCAGATTTACAGAGCAGGAGACACTCCTTTTGTAGAAGGGCACTCTGAAAAATCAATACGAATGCAGACTGGTTTTTAGGAGTCCACGGTCTCGAGGAGGTAATTTTATCTCCCCCTCCCCTCCTTTTTTTTTTTTTTTCCCCTTTTACACGAAACAACACATTTGACTTTAAAGAAATCAAAGACTTTCCTTTGGTTTGGGGTTTTGTTTTGGTTTTTTTTAGTAGCTTGGATGCTTCAATGTTGAGATTTGGAATGAGAGATGTCTCTCAATCAATCCTAAACTTTTAACATTGAGCTTCCATTTATATTGTTTGTCTCCTATTCAATATTCTATCAAAATGTTTTGAAAAGTTAATTAAATCTCACAATATCCCTCTGAAGTACCTCTGCTCAATTTTCCAGCACGGAGAATGAAAGGACAAATTGATGAAGTCTAACCCTACAAAACAAAAAATCATATGGGAGTTGTCAGGAGCAGACGCAGGTTTCTAGGACATACTAGCTCTGCTGAAAACAAACCCTCAGAGGGGTAACCTCAGCTCTCCCCGCATTTTCCTGACAGCTGTGCCCAGCCAGGAGCAGCCAGCAGAGGCTGCAGTGGGTGCTGCTGGGTGGGCTCCCTTCTGCCCGGTAGAGCCTCTGGTGGCTGCGACCTCCTACTTTTTCCCCACTGGGACACCAACTTGGATCTCTCTCCCCAGCCAAAAAATCCCACAGACGCTGCAGGAGCTTAAGTGCGTTTTAGATTTTTGGCTGAAATTCACCAGTGGGTTCAACCCCGTCATTACAGAAGTACTGACCAACAGACCAGTGGGATAAATGGGATAATCATATAAACCTCATGTCCTTATGCAGAGGTGAAATGTCAGTTTTTGTGTATTTTTAAACAGAACTGGATCAACTGAATATACACAGATGTGCTTGTGCACAGCTCCCAGGTGAACCCATTCCCCCTCCCCCAGGTCTGTGAGCTGCAGATGTGCAATGATATCCAATAAGACAAATCCTATGGTGATGTACAACACCAACAAAGTCAGAATTACACCCATTACAATCGCATAAATCAGTTGTAACTAACGTCGTTAAAAACAAACTGAATAAACGGCTCAATGAAGAGCAGAGAAAGATGTCATTTGCTAGCATGAAACTTCCTCCAAAAATCCCAAATGTGCAGCTGGAAATACATCTGTCCACGGCTTGTGCAAAACCAAAAGCCTTCAACACCTCTGCATAGGTGCACCTGGGTAATTTTTTTTTTTTATGTAAAGCAGATGTTTTATTTAAATGTATTTATCTTGGTAGATGTGATATCCTGTCAAATGAACCATGAAGTGATATATTTGTTTCTTGAATTCTACTGTAACATACTCCTATTTTTATTATATTTGCTTCAGCTGAACAGATGCATAATAATTATTATTATTGCAGGCAATAGCAACAATTTCAATATTAACTCTTACTGACAGGCAATAATTACCTATGCTCTAGGAATAGGCATAATTTCAAAATGACAAATGAATAAGAGGGCTGGCCTTAGAAATCAGAGGTCCCAGTAAATACCAGTGATCAGTAGCTCTGGAAATTATGATGACCTGAAGGGACAAACCGGTGGCTGTTTTGTATAGTTTTGCAATAAAGAAAAGTTGCTAAAACCAGTTAGAAGACAGTTGGCAAAATAGACACTTACAATTTAGTTCCAACCTACAAGAATCCAACAGAGAACAGTTATACAGGTACATATAGTCCTCAGTCCTACTCTTAAATACAGTCCAAAGAAGAAGGTTGCATTCTCTCCATCAAACCTCTCTGGTACCTCCTGTCAGACTCGAATTCCTTTGCAGCTACCTCCCTGCTGCAGCGCTGGCTAACTCGCATGCGGCTCCACAGGAGGGGCAGCACCAAGCCTAAAGTTTCCTACCCATGGGGCATTTCAGTATTAAATGAGCATTTGCCTTGTGTTTGCTATTGCGCTGTCACTAAGCCAACAGGCGCAGCAAAGAAATTGTTTTTCTCTTGTCCTTCTTGAGATGGAGATGATCCAGATGTCCAGGAACTCCTGGGTCTCTCAGGGTAATGAGTTTCACCGCCTGCCTTTTAAAAGCTTGAAGCCCAGCATGGTTTAATCAACTGTTGCTGCTCTTTGCTCTTCAAACACACCTGCTTTGTGGGTTTTACGGGCAGGGCTGAAAGACGTTTGTGGATTACTTTACTCTGGAAGTGTGAAAACTGTCTGTGCTATGGCATTCGCCACATATATGTTCTGCAGCGTATCATCAAAGGCAAAAATACAACTTTTATGATTGAAAAGTATTGGGAGTGACCACTGGCTCGGCGGTGAAAATGCAAAGACAGTCCCTCTTACTCCAGTCTTCTACAGAAAATATATTGCTCCCTTTATTTCATCTCTCCAGGCCTAAAAAAGCCAGCTGTACTGAAAGGGAAGTTTCTTCTCCTTTGAGAAGCTACTAATTCACTTGCAAAGCCTGGCAGAGCTGGAAGGTGGTGAGAGTGGTGCTGGAGCGCCCCAGGGAGGGCAAAGTGTCCCTGCGTGAGAGTGATTTAAAGCCCACCCAAGTCCCTTTGATTTTGTTACATGAGCCCCTGCTCTTTTGTTTAATGGCATGGTATGGAGCCTTCTGCCTGGTCCAGCTGGGATGTTTATGGACAAGACCAACAATCTTTTATATAATATTAAGTGAGAATTCCTGGAAGGAGCAGAAATGTGGTATTATCCCTCTGTGGGGAATGTATGTACTGGGATGCTGTCACTTGCCACCAGGGCAGTTTTTCTCTTAGGCTGAACTAATCCTGGTAAATGCTTTCTGTAGAGCTGCTTGAAACTTGTAATTTTGGACATTTTCAAAGAAGTTTTTGCTGTGGCTTTTGTTCTGAATTGGAACAAAAAGCCTAAATTCAGCAATTTTTGCCAAAATTAAATGGCGAAAAATTGTTTTGGGTGCATCAAAGTACTGTTTTGTTAAGGAGTTTAATTTATTTTCGATCTATTATTTCTTAAACACTAATTATAATGTACAACTATAAAATATTTTTTTAAAAGATATACAATCAAATCAAAGTATTCTGCTAAAATGCTTACTAGCAATGTTTTTTCAAGCAAAATTTCACTCAACAGTTCTATTCCTGCTGAAAGACGCTCTACCAGAAAAGGTATGCTGAATCTTTTCTTTATCGATCGTAATGCACATTCAGAAGAAGGTGGAATAATAAAAAAGAGGATTTATGGGTGCTTCAGGAAAAATATGTTCACTGAGCCTGCCAGGAATTTTAAAACAAAAAAGACCCAACCCCATGTCTTCCAAATGTAGGGTAATCATACAAAAGTATGAAGTAATGTTTTTGTGATCGGCCTAATTGGAGAGCTGTTTGGCAGCTTAGTTCTCACACCGCTAATGCAGGGATGTGGCTGGACAGAGAGAGGTGTGTTTCTCAGAAGGGAGGGTTTGGCTGGGTCAGCCACGGAGCACGAGGCAAATGTTAACATTCACCCTGAGCGACGCAGCAGCCCTGGCCACGACTGCACTAAGCTGACTTCTCACTCTAAACACTTCTTCCATTAGGCTGCTTGGATCTGGTAAACAGAGCCAATCCAATCTGACTTGCTCTAACAAATTGTTTTGGACGAGCGTTTTAGTTACTAAATTCCAAATATTTTGGTTTGTATAATGAGTAACTAGTATATCTCAGGCATTGCTGAGGGAGCCGGGATAGAGGCTTATCATCCAAAACTGAGGACACTCAGTTGATTTAGGAGATATGAAGCCCTGAGACAGCTTCTAAATGTAAATCTCATCCTGCATGGTTTATCAGGTTGCCTGCAACCCAGCCCTCTGAGCTACTTGCACATAAAACAGACGGGAATTTAGAACTCAAATATTTCAAGAAAATTGCGGTGTTTAGTGTCAACATTCAGGCAAACCAAACCTTTGCTTTGCCCAGGCCCTGGCATGCTATGCAGACTTGCTTAACATAGCTCCGTTGATATGTTTGCCTCATAAAAATAAATGAGCATCTGTGAGACGGCTGTCTGTCACTGAAGAAGCCTCCAGTCCCATCAGCAAGTAGGGTGTGAAGTCAAGGCAAGGTTATTTCCTAAATTAGAGCATAAGGAAAAGCCTGGTCTCGTGTCGTTACCAACACACTGACTAAAGCTTTGCAACCAGCAAGCCTTGGTCACACAAACAAGAAAAAAAGGCTGATCTAGTGTTTTCTCCTGCAAGGAGAGAAACACAGTGCTTGAACGATCGCAAATTATTTTTCAGCCTGGACTCCACTACCGTATAGGGAGCCCCGTGGAAAATACGACTAAGTTCAGAGAGTCTCTGGGTGAAATCACGGCCCTAAAACAGTCAGTAGTAAAACCCCTGTTGACATTAATAGGATCTCACCATTTACATCTCAGTCGCTGTATACAGTTCTGAAAATATACATAGCTGCTTGAACTCTGAAAGAATACCTAACTGAAGAGGATATCTTCCTTTTTCCTATGTCACTGGGTAACTGCCAAGAGCTAAACATAAACTGTACTAAAGGGAGACAGGAGGAGAGCAGATAAATATTTAAAGGATATAAACATGAAGGACAGAGAATAATTATTTATCAAAATAAAACGAGGGAAAAGAATATAAATAGGAGGAGGTAAGTGAAGCAGAAAAAGAGGAAATGTAGGCTGTGTCGGGCAAACTGTAACCAGATGAACCCCCATGGAGCAGAGTGAAGGGTTGGGATTGGAGCCTCATCACTTGATACGTTTTAAAACAAATCCAACAGAAAAAGTTAAATAATGATTTAGTGAGAAACCAACCTGCCCTGGCTGCAGGGGAATGAGATTGCATCTGTCACTATGCACTACTGTGCTGCCGTGACTCCACCTCAATAAAGCACATTTTTAAAAATCTTCTAGATTTCACTACTCTGCACCAGTGTTTGGGAGACTGAATGAAACAGAGCAGCCATTTGTACCAGGATTAATGCCTGTAACTTTATGTTAGAATATTCCAACAAAGTGAAAAAAAATCAGAAACTAAAAGTTCGTCTTGGGAAGGGTCTTGAAAAGCCTGTGAAGAATAGCCACGGTCAGTTTAGCTTCCACACAGTGCTTTTAATTCTGAGATCTCAAATAGCCTTACCAAGAGCCTTGGATCGCTATGACTGTTACCCTGTAGGTGGTAGCTGGAGGTCAGAGGGGTAACGCAGCTCCTCCAGGGGCCACCCAGCACAGCGGCCACCAGCCCTGTGGCAGCCCTTCCAGTGACCACTTGGCAAATCGTACTCCTCCCACGCAGAGAGCAAACTTTCAGGCTTCTTCAAAGCTTGGCTTTGGAAGTTGTCTGCTTTGCTCTGCGTGTGAAAAAGTGCTCTCAAACCCTCTCATGATACACTCTCTACAGCAAAACTAAAAAACAAGTGAGTTGTAACAGCATGCAGGATTTCTGCAAATTTCCAATGAAGATGCATGTAAGGAGTCCTCTGACACTGGCCAATCTCATGCAGCAAAGTTAGCTCTTGCACCTCATGAGTCCCTCCTTTTTGCTCCATCAGTCTCACCTATAAACCACCCTTCAAATCCTTTCCATCCCCGCCCCAGCAGCAGGGGAAGCCACCGAGCACCCACTCTGCCAGCGCTGGGTCCAAGCAGCCCTCTGCCCTCGCAGCCTCCTCTTGGCTACAAAGCAGAAAGGAGCGGGAGGAGGGGGGATGCTCAGGAGAAGCTGGCAGTCAGCTATTGCCTCCTTCCCAAAGCTGGAGAGAAGACTAGCTCTGGCCCTGTCTTGCTCCTGCCACAAAGCTCAGTCTTCCCCTCAAAACGAGACCTGGAGCAAGTGCTGCCCACGGTCCTCTCTCTTCCTGGCCCTCCAACTTCTCCACTCACAGTTTTGCCCTTCCTATTGCCATTCCCTCAGCTCCACACACCAGATCATGTTTCAAAGCCCACTGCCACCCCCGATGCTTGGCTTGGGGGGTCAAAGCTTCCCGCTGCCCCAGAAAGCTGCCCTTGGGAATCTGGAGGGCACCAGCTCACCTGGGGACAGCTGAGAGGCTTCTGGAAAATGGAGGTGTCTGGATTTCAGTAGGTTGGAAAGTCAGCTAAATGAAGGCTGTGCATTTTGGTGTGATGGTCCAGGAAGAGCCTTTTGGCTTTCTTGGTACCGAGGTCAATGTGTGCTGTCGAAGAGGCTGTCTTCTGTGTAAAGTCTGCCCCCCAGGGCTCGCTGGAGCTGCAGAGCAAAGCCACTGGCTATTTTCCTAACAAAGCAAGAGAGAGGGGGCACAAGCTAGAGGCCCATCCTTTCCCTGTTATGGGGAAGTATTCTAGGGGACAAGAGGTAGGTAGTGAAGGTGACCCAAATGTGGGGAACACCATGCAAAAACAAAATTACAAAACAGTCTTTCTAAACACATATTTGAAAATATTTACTTCTTATGATAACATGCAAGACTCAAGTTTGTACTTGTACCTATTTACATCCTACCTGGATGTATGACATTAATATTTTACATTGTATAGCTTATTGTGTCCGTAATGAAAAAAAAAATTGCATTAATCAGCACTGACAAAAGCTACAAAGCAGTACAATCCCTTAAACCTTAAACTCCCTCTGAACACGAAAGGCAGCCTGACTTAACAGCATTGACAATGACAATTGCCCGCTAAATGGCAACTATGCCGTAGCACAAACGAAGACTGAAAGATGACCAGAGACACAACGCAATTATCTGAGCAATTCAGGCTTGGCCTAAATTTACAAAAATAATCTACCGCTGCTGAGAAAATGTCAGTTAAATTACCGCACCATGGAAACCTCTCGAGTGTGTCAATTACAGTCGCGTTCAGACAGCATATGCTGTGGACAAAATAGGAAGGAGAGGCTGTCGTTGATGCCGATTGCTGGTCTCTCTTGGAACATCATTGAAACCTCCAAGTTGGAGCAAACGCCACAGGCCATGAGGAAGCCATAAGTGACATGTGTAACCCACATGAAGAGCATAAAAACAGAGAGAAAAATTCCGTTTCCGTTGAAACAAATCCCAGATGGTAGTCTCCCACACTGTGCCATCTAACTTTTATGGGGAGCCAGCTGAGTGCTAGCCCACCTCCAGCAGTGGTTGTGAACAGAATGCCTGGCCAGCTGTTTGGTGAAGGTTTACAAGCAAAGGCAAACCGTCGCCAGTGCCACCAACCCCTGACCCTCTGCCGTCACTCTGACCTAAAATGGCATCAACTGGCAGTGCTGACCGCTCTGTTAATCTCTCCTCTTGCGTGAAAGGAAATAACGTTTTTCTGTTGTATTATGAGAACCAGTAAAAGCAGTGGGATGCAGCTCCCAGAGGGTGCTTACGAATTTGGTTTCCAACCAACGACAAATGCACTGCAGTTGCAGGCAGCTGAAATTGGTTAAATGGCAATTATGTTGGGTGCTCCAACTGGTGCAACTTATTCAGTGAACAGAACAAACAAATGCTTTTCATATAGATAATGGATTTGTACCACAGCCAAAGACTTGTAGAGTCCATCAGGGAGGTTAAAAATCCCAGTGATATTTAGCTATTGTGTTTCCAGTTTAGCTTTCCACTACAGCTACAAATTTATGCAAAAGTACAGTTGATTCATAGCTCTGATTATTTCAAATAGACAATGCATTACACAGGAGAAAACTTTCCTAACAATTTCTTGGTTTGGATTCTTTAGCCATTGAATTCCATAATGCAGCAGATTGCACTTAAGTGGGGAGGAGCGTTAACAACAACACCATTAATATCTGACTATTACTTTTCATAAGGACGTTGAGCACTGTGAAGAGGATACTGCCGTAATTAGGTTAACGTTACAGATGTGGAGATTGAGAAGAGGAACAGCAGCTGGTTTATGTTTACGCAACAGGCTGGTGGCAGAGACGTAAGCAGAGCCAAAGTCTTATAACTCCTACACTGTGGTACCAGCTCCTATACCAAACAGCCTGCCATAAAACAACGGACTACATGACATAAACTCAAAGGAGATGAAGACTAAAAGCATTTGAGCCTGTATTTGCCAAAAGAGTACTTTTTCTCTTCCTGTAATTCATGCAGCCTCGTGGTACCAACAGCGAGCTCTTGGACGTCAGGCAGGATTGAAAGGCTCCCAGCGGTTCACTCACGTGCTGTGCAGCTGACTCAATGGGTTGCCAGCAATAGCTTCTCTTTTTCAGCAGTGGGTTTCTTAAAATTAGAAGTATTGCAAGCAAACAGAAAGATTAAAATGCTCCTTAAAGATAGTGCAAGATAAACAAGATGCAAAAGAAAAGGGTCAAAAAGCCCCAAGATGAAGCCAAAAGAAAACTGGAAAAGCAGACTTTCACTTGAAGATTCCCATTTGGCCTACAGGACACCAGCCAGAAAGGCAAAGGGAGAAGGGGAGCAGGCAAGATAAAACAGTGACCAGTGTTACGTTAACACTGGTAAAGCCAGACTGGCCTGGGTACGTCCTGCCCACTGATGTTCTGCTGAATTCTGAAGCTAAACAATGAGAGAAGGGGAATGGAGGTTGACAGCTGCGGGCAACCATGAGAAACTGAAAACACCCTCCAGAAATGCTGCTGTCTTGAGCAGCAATGCAAAGAAGAGCCATGTTACAAATCCTTGTACCTGAGGACTGGCTTTTCCTAGGAACGTTCTCTGAATGGGACAACGGAACAAACATTCAATATCTCAACAATATGACCACTCTGCCATCTTTGCAGCAGGACATTTTTACCTGTTAAGTTGACCACCCCCGAATGTTCAACAATCTGCTTGGCAGAATGGGGGCATTGGTACTACTACTGTAGTAACAAAGCATTCACAGGGGACCTGAGGTCTGGAGCACACAGCCAGAGCAGATCACACTTCATTTAACAGTCACCTCTGACTTACCTAGCACTAGGAAAACTAAATCTTCTTTTAACCCAGACATCTAGCAGAAATGAACCCTGAGGAAGGAAAGGAAGATGAAAGACTCTCAGGCTGCAGAAGATGGATGCTAAACATGGTAACAGCCTTCAAGACATGGAAGAAAACTGCAGAGAGGAAACTGTTGTGAACTGGTGGCTCCAGTTGTGACAAGGCAGGTACAGACAGATGTTAGGAAACATTTTGTAATAGCAGGGATAGAGACAGTCTAAGAACTAGTTAGGCAAACATCTGTCAGGAATGACAAAAGCATAACTGTACCCTAGGTCAGAGGTGGGCTGTGGGACTTCTTCAGATGCCTTCCTTTAGCAGCAGTGCAAGGCAGGGGGTGCCCCCTGAGAGTCCCATGCTGGTGGGTTTGCCTGGCTCAGACCTGGGCAGGCACCTAAGTTAGGCTCCCAAACAGAACCACTGGGTCCCCGCGATTGTCCCAGGCATCAGTCAGTTCTCATTCCCAGGTACTCGGCCAAGGCAGAGCACTGTGCACGGCCAGCGGTGCCTGTCTCACTCCAGACTCATTCATTCAGCTGGAGCTTCACATCACTCTTCATAGACCTGTTCCAATTAAACTAAGCTGTGCTTTTCTCTCCTCTCTCTGTGCTTTCCAGCTATTGTTGGTGAGGGGTATGAGGGCTGACAAAGGCCATTGCACCTCCCAGTCCTTTCCTCGTAAAAGTGGGGTTTCTACAGGTAAAATGAAATAGCACCACATTTGTCAAAACGGATAAACATTTCACTCGTGGCTTCAGGACAACTGTCTCTGTAGTCTCTCAATTCCTGAAACTACACCAAAAGCAACTAACAGCAATCTGCTACTTGACAATAAAAAAATATCAAAAGTGGTCTTTTCCTTAAAGCGACAACCAATTTGGGAATAACTGCAAATAGCTGTCATTAGATATACTGTGCAATGAATATGACAAAAAGAATAATCCAGGGGAAAGCAAATGGTAGTGAAAGCTCTTGATCATGTCTACTGTGGGGACTTTGAAGAATGAGTTTGGGTCTGAAAGCCTTTTACTGACGGCCCCTACAGGAGCTGCAGTTTCAAGTGTCTCCACTGCTACTTATTCACTGTATCAAGCACAGCAGGATCAATTGAAACTTTAAAGAGGTAGATGGCAAATTGACTGAAAATTACAAGGGGATTTGGAAAATTGCTTTTTACTATCAAAAATGGAATAGGTATGATGGACTACTCATTCCTGAAAAAAAATCAGCCACCTTTCCTTGACTGGCTGGAATTGCTGGGGAACACATTCAGATGCAACCTGCAAAAGCTGCTGCTTTTTTAGCAATGTGAAAGAAGTCGTTCTTTCCACATTTCATTGACAGAGTGTGACTCAACAAACGTTTAGAACAAACTTGTATAATTGGATCACAGGTGAAGAACATACCCTTTCTGCCAAAGAAATCAGCAGACTTTTCATGCTGTCTTCCTCTGACTTCAGATTTGAATCTCCTTTGTGCTCTCTAGGGAATCATCATATGAATACCTGAACAACGCAACACTTTCAGCTGCTGCTAATGGGGCCCATGGAACTGCTCAAGGATTAGACGCTAAGGGTGTGGGCATGTTAACTTAGCAAAAAGATGGAAAAAATGAAGACAGTGAAAAATGCAAACACAGGTGCACTCAATGTCTTCATAGCAATATCTGAAATATTGCTTGAATATTGAATATCTTTGGCTTAAACCTATGACGACACTAGCAAGCAGTGTGGTGTAGCCAGCAATCTATGGAAAGTAACAGTGGGTCCTGGGACCTGAGGTCCCCCCGAACTATTCTAGGGGGTTCATGTCACTCTTTGGTCCCATGGTCTGAATGCCCACGAGAAGCTGGAGGACGCTGGGTATGCTCCTGGTTTAGTGTCATCAGGAGGGAATCCAGCTTGCGTGCTCTGAAACTGCTGTGCCTGGCAAACCAAGGCCTGGAGAATGGGGATGACTGGAAGAATTGCTTCAAAAGCCCGGCCCGAGTCAAAGCACTGATGCTGTTGGATGCTAGGACTCCCATCACAGTATCTGCTACACCACTGAACTTGTCATGGAGAAAGCTGGGGTTTGCTTCTGAGTCCTGTCCTGTGCTCTCTTCGGGGAGAACGAAATGAAGCTATTTCAGGCAGCAACATACAACTGAAGCTGTGCTCCAGATGAACATACAACAGTGCAGTGAGCTATATTTTGATATTACCGTAATAGCAGAGTTATACTGGAACAAATATGTGGACAGGAAAGGACTGAGCTGTATGGCTGCATTTACCTATAGCATGAATGACAAGTGCAGAAGTGTATGCTCCTATGCAAATCAGCCTGGCTAATAGACAGGGAGAAAGATAGGGAGATTGATTATCATTTTTAGCTGTATTTAGGAAAAGACTTAATAATTCTGTCCTCCTTAGGAAAACAGGAAGAATTTGCTATCTAGTAACCTGAGCAACACTTCTAACAAGGTGATCCCATAGAGAACTCAACAGTCAACATTTTCATTAAGAGAAAGCCGAATTTTGTTTGGCCCTTATGAAAAGCTCCATGAGAAACAACAGGGTTTTGTGTAAAAAAAAACTAGCCGAAATGCTCCCTTGCTAGAAAGCAGAGAGAATTTTTAATATCCAGAGTTCATTTCTTAAATGTCTTAATGGTGGGAATTTTTGCCTGATAACAGGATCTTCATGATGCACTTGGCATTGTGAAAAGGCTATAATTTAATCAGGACCTCATACAATGAGAAGTCCCATGCGGCTTGAATGGAAACAGATAATAAAATTGTTAAGTGATGCATGCTCAGTTTGTATTTATAAGAAGAATTTTCCCTTCTCATCCAAACCTGAATCCAAACACTGTACAGAGTCACTAAAGAATATTAAGCATCTAGCCCAGAAGCTACAAACTTGATGAACACCAGTCAATGCTTTGTAGTAAACGTTATGAGAATAAACATCCAGCAATACTCTCTGTCATTTTTGACCCATCCAGTCTGCTGTATATTCAGGCTGGGATGCTCTCAAATATTTGCTGACACACAATGAGCTAGTTTCCTAACCACAGTTAATTTCCTTGTAATATATAAACACATTATTCTCCACAGTCCATAGAAACAACCTAAGTAAGCTCTCTCAAATGTACTGTACCCTTTCCTCCTTCAAAAACCAAGCCCTAGATAACCTGACTTTTTAGTTCAGGAAGAGAGAGGTGGTCTGATGCAAGAAGCCTTGCAAAGGCACAGTAAAGCCACAGCCTGATGGTGACCTCTAAGCACTGAAGATCTTCCAGGTTTCATTTTCAAAACTCCCATGGGAAGAAAGTAAGTTCTGCTCCCTTGCATGACAGCTACTAATTCCAGCTTGCTCCTAAATTGTGATGGACAAGGTTGGCACATTCTGCAGCTCAGCACAAAGCTGGAGATCTCCTTGAGCCCTGGCCCACAAAGCTTGCATGCGAATGGGCAAGGTCCAAACTGTGACCCAAGAGTATTGCTGTGAGGCTGAGCACATACTGACTAGGCTGATCTCTACATTTCAGAGCCACTTGTGAAACACAGAGAGAAATCAAATGTCATTGATTTTGTTGCTATTTCCTTCCTGGCTTTTCCTCTCCCCACTGAAAATTCAGTGTATAGCTATTTGTGGAGAGGGGTGAGCCTATGCCTCGGCTGGATCTTTGAGGGCACTTCTAGGTCCAGCAATGGTTTTTTTGAGCTCAGAGCCCTGACATTTGGACAGTTACATTTCCCAGAGTAAGGAAGCCATATGAAGGCAGCAGTTCCCGAGGATGCAGAGCACGTAGCCTTTCCTCTCAACAGCAGGGCAAGGGGACTTCTGCTGCGGGGTCTGAACTCAGAGGAAACTGGATGTGTGGTCAGGACTTCCTTAGTGAATTGTTTAGAAGAGGGTAATAACAGGCCCAGGAGGATATTAAAAAGACTAAAGAACACTTTACAAAAGGTAACAAACCAAAAACTTAGGGGTGAACCTGAGTGAATAAACAGGGCCTCTCACCAAATAGAGGGGCCAAAAGGAATAGAACAAGACACCTTGAAAATCTGGGCACCGAAGAGTTAAGTTTATCTGAGGCGAAGGATCTTTGGAGTCTAACTCTCGTAAGTCCTGCCTTATAAGGTTAAATTATCCTTAGATTTTTGTTTTGTTGGATTTCTGTTCCCTTAGAGGAAAACCACTGGAGGTTCAATGTCTTAAATCTATGTGCCACAGTCATCGTGGGGAAACTGAGTTGCATACAGGGGAAAACCAAAGAAGCTACTTCAGGTGGTGTGCACACTGGGAAGCCACTACTACAATTTTAACAATGGTTTAGATGGAAATCACAGTCCAGCTGGTGACATCTAAGTTAGCTGTTCAGTTTATAATTACTT
This sequence comes from Gorsachius magnificus, assembly GCA_034008185.1. Lineage (NCBI taxonomy): Eukaryota > Metazoa > Chordata > Aves > Pelecaniformes > Ardeidae > Gorsachius > Gorsachius magnificus. The sequence goes on along the minus strand of CM067083.1, from coordinate 48,391,548 downwards.
ATAATGAATATCATTGATCTAACATCCCTGAGAATGCCACAAGCTCTCTGTGAGTCAGAGAAGCTGCTCTCACTGCTTACTGCATCTATAACCATCACATGCACTCAGCATGGCTACGAACACGTAAGCCTACTGGCTTAAACTGAGGGGCTCATAAACTGCAAAGCACTTCAGAGCTTTTGACAAAACAGATTATCATTTCTAAACCCCATAAGCAGAAACAGGTAGACTCTCTCAGCTCTTGGGGTCAAATAGCTTCTGGTGCCAAGATTTACACATTACCAACAAGATGGGCAGATGCAAATTACTTCCTCATGACCCATCACATAACCGTCGCTAGATCATCGCTGTAATATTTACAAAGTTCATAAGCATTATATCAGTGAATTACGGCTTCATGCCGCTTTCTCTAAGATTGCATGTCTCCTGGAGGGATGGGTCTTTGATTTTCAAGCTCCATAAGTAGCCCTTGCATTCCAGCGCAGCAACCTGTTGGGGATTTATGGGCACTTCGCTGGTGTTTAATGAGGCTTACACTGTAAGCGATCTAAACAGCTCTTGTTCATGGAATCCTGAAGCACATCTAGTAAAGCCAATGGAGCCTGAGACATCTTGAGAGAAATACTGAGTGAATAAAAATAATCAGCCTGCCCTTTCCCTCTGTCCCAGCTTTGCTGGTGAAAACAAGGTACAGGTATACACAGAATGAACAGTCCCTGTATTCTTTCTGTTTCCTTGGTCTCATGGTGCATTCAGGTTGGGCAGTCAAGAGTCACTGATACATATCTGTAAGTTTTAAAACATATAGATGAACTTTATTATCTACTATTATTATTATGGTATTGTATTATTATGGTATTGTATTACTATTAGGGTATTGTAATTTAATAAATAGTGTTTCAAAGTCAGATCAGTTACGAGTTATACATACATGCAGCCTTGAATCTGATGTATTTGCCATCCGGCATCTAACATGTAATATTCTCAAATATTTTGGGCAAGGTTTTCCTAAAATTAGTAATTAGAAAGAAATGCTTATCTAGTTTCTTCAGGCGGTTCTCTGCTTTAAAAACCAGATACCCACAAACTCCTGCAAAAGGAAATGAGGCATGAAGGAAAAAAACTTGCGTGATGCTCGCATTTACAACTGACAGGAGCAGCGGCTTTCTCACTTTCAAGGATCCGTGCTGTTATAGGTGCTTATTTAGATATACTCTACATTTACCTCTTCATGAGGTAAAGATTAATTTAATTTTCACAAACATTTGTGTGTACAGCATGTGCCTCTGCAAACTTTTACAATCTAAACTGGAATATTTTGGAGCCTAATTCTCTCTTCACAGCAGGAGCAGTTCTGCTGTTTAGCAGAGCTTTTTCAAGCTTAAATCTACAAATGTAATTGATCTACAAAGCCTCTTTTGTATCAAACAACTTTTTTGAGCTGTAAATGCTTGAAGAGTGCTGCTGCTGATTGCTATACCCTTCTTATACTACCCTTTGCTACGGGTGAAGTTGGGATGATGCTAACAAGGGGCACCTACCCTGGAAAGAGGCAGGAGGCAGCAGGCTCATTGGATGAAGCACCGCATTGTACTTCTGCTTCTCCCTAAATGTTACCAGCCAGCCATGGCCAGAGTCAGGCTCCTGGGGTAGAAAACCCTTCAGCAGGACCCACTATGGCTGTTCTTTAGAGCAAGGTACAAAGCTAGTTTTAACCCATCACTCCTGAAGGCATTTACCTTCCTCACATTTCTATTTGTCTGGGTTTTAATCCTTCAGACTAACCCAGAAAAGAAAAAATAGTTTTGATACCCCCTTCTCTTTCCTCTTTTCTTTCTCATTTCTCCATTTTATGTCTCTCGCAAATTTATTTCATAAAGAAAATAACTGCTGTGATATTTCGGACTGCATGGGCATGTCAGTGGCACTGGCACCAAGAGCTTTGACTTTCCTCTTCCAAGCTCTACTGTGCAGTACAGGTTAGGAAGCGAAATCATTCAGAAATCTGTCTCATAGCATGCTTTTTGTCAGTAAATACGGAATGCAGTGCTAACAAGTACTTATGGCTTTGCTCCCATGACTTGACATAGTAATAAATTCTTCACATTGGAGTGACTTCCAGCCTTTTTGAGTGTAGGTAGGCGCAACAGTTCAGCACTCTCACTTAAAAGACGAAATTAAGCTGTCAGAAATATTATCTCTGTGCCAAAAGTTACATGGAAGCTCACTGACAGCAATCCTCATTGCTGCTCTTCTCTCTTGCCCTGTGCCAATGGGGTTTTGCTTTTGCTTTTGTACTTTGAGTTAAACAGCTGTCAAGTTTAACTTATTTGTAGAAACTAGTGTGGACGAATTAGTTCCTACCGCTGTGCTAGTTATCTTGAGATTAATGGGAAATCCAGAGCTACCAGTCAGAAGGGTAAGTAGTCCAAATGGGAGAGCAATGCAATCCAATAAAATCACAAAGAAGCCTCAACTTTTGGATCTGGTGACCCACACTTGAGAAAACAATAAAACCCCTGCTGCTACAGCCAAGGGAGGAGAGCAGCAGTGGTTCTGTGGTATAACAAACCGAGGAACTGTAAACACAGAGGGGCCTATCCTTGATGGAACAGCAATTTGATGGAACACTTTGGGTAGTTTAAAATCACCATCTAAATTTTGAGATTTCCTAAAACACTGCCATAACGTAGATTTTTTTTTTCTTCCAGTAGAATCTAGCATTACAGATTTAGCTATCAAATATTAAGTAACAACCATCTTTGGAGATGCAGAAGAAACCCTCCCCAACTCCAAAGCTCTTTCTGCTCAGCACATCTCAGAGTTACCAGAAAAAGAGGGAATATGCAGTTTTCACCTTGGGTCAAAAGTTCTGGGTAGTCAAAAGAAACAGAAATAAGTCTCTGGTACATGTTGACATCAGAGGAGTCACACAGCCCTTCCTCGGATGCCGGGCCTGGCAGGAGATGGTTTTCCCCAGTGGGGAAGGCTCTGAGAGTTGAGTTCAGCTCAGTTTGGGCACTTCACGGTCCTGCTCTTGGTTGAGAAGTCAGAAAATTGCTCCATTATACATACTGTGTACACAGGTCTGACCTTTTACTTTTTATGTATTACGCCCAGTACTATTTAAGTGGTTGGTTACACCACGCTGTCCTGCCAGAACAAAGTTTCCCATCTACACTCCAAACAAAAAGATCAGCACGCCAGCATCGCTTCAAACTAATGTTTCTTTGAAAAGGCTTTCTTAGGGAAAACGGCTGTCTAAACACCTGGTTTGCCACTTCTCCCTTTTGAATAGTACTCAGAAGAGGTGCTGTGCCTGCCTGCCACCACCTGCTGTAACTCTGCCTTGCAATTACCGGTAGCTTCATTCCTCTTTTGGTTCCCCAAATTGAGGCATGCTAAAGCAATTTGGATTTTTAAGTGATCAGAACTATCTCAAAATGATCCCTCTTCACATTAGGACAGAAATTTAGGCACTATAATACTGCATTGTGCAAACCCACATTGTCCAAGAAAGAGTGAAAGAGCTGCTCTGGGCAAAATGAATGCTGTCCACCTTAATTGCAAAAAGCGTCTGGCTTTTGAGGGGAAAAACCAGAGTACAGTGCTGGGTCAGGGAAACAAGACGACACTTGGATTCCTAACTCTGTGGAGGAACAAGGACTTCAGCTGAGACCGAACTTAATCTGTTTGCTTTTCAGTCCTGTGCTTTACTGGAAATGTCTTTTTGGTCTGAGTGAGGCTGTAGCAGCCAATGGCCCCAGAAGAGGACGACCAGCTTCAAACATCAGTCATTTGGCCCCAGCCTACTGGAGACCATGTCCTGACTGGTTCTGAGCTAGGAAACAGCATGATCTCAACAACCTCAGAATGAACTTGGCACACTTAAAAATACGCTTCTGTGAATTTTCAGGCATGTAGCGAGAAGCACCAGCTGGAAGGCCCTTCTGCCCAGTAGGAGTCATGTTTTACTTCAGCAATATCCTTATTTAAAACTACTTATTTCAGTTTATTTCAGCAACTGCTACTGCAATACAAATTAATATATGTCCAATAAAAACCCTATAAATAACACCAAGAAAGTGAAGAAAGCGTGCTGCTAGGAAAATCTGAAGCCCCATTTTCCTGCTCCCACACTGGACACAGGTAACATCTTTTGCGTTCGCTTTTTTAGAACATTCACTACAGTGAAGTGGAATTTTGGAGGGTGGCAGAAACATATTTGTGTACTATTATACACCGTGAGACAGCAGCAATACAAAAAATGACAAGTAAATGATGAAGTAGCACAGAAATACAGGCTGCAGCCACTATCCCAATCCTTACCTTTCAGAGTTGCCTTCTTAAGTACCTTCATGGCATAAAGCTGACCCGCATCAGATCCTTTGATCTTCCTCACTAGAAATACCTGTAAAAAGCAGATGTCTAGTGTAGATGAGTACGGAACTTCCAGTTGCAAGCCTTGCTGCATTTGATAGAGGCATAGATTCAGGTATTCTAATGAAAACTATTAGCCAAAAGTACTTTGTATCTCTTTCACCTGCAATTAGTTGAGCTAGCTCTGGAAAGCTTAATTTCTAAGCTTTTACTCCCTCACAAAGAAAATATCTTCAACATTATTGATTAACTTACGCATTCAATTAAAAATGGGTGAATAATCATAATCAGTGTGTGCATATCTCTTCATATTCTGACTAGCTTTACACAAAAAAAAGTTATGTCTCATTTGTGCTTAGAAATGTACAGTGTCTTAAAGTTATTGTTATCAATTATATTAAGGAGAAAAAACAATTTGGTTTAATTTATGCTGTAAGTCATGAATGGTAGCCAGCCTAAGATGTCACTGAAGCAAAAAGTTGATACAGCTGAAAATCTGGTCATGCATACTTAAAAAAATGTAGAACTATTGTGATTAACAAAGAGGTTATTATAATAAAGACAGTTTTCCCTGTTATAGTTACCTATGTTACATCTTCTGACAGTATAAATTTGTCATTGTAATAAAATTGTAGCTAAAATTCTGATCTTTTTTGTTTTACTCCATGCAACTATTTCTAATCTGCCCCTGAGTGCATCTGAGCACTGGAAGGATAGTGGACTCAGTAATTTAGTTTGGTCTCTATAAGACTTTTGGCATTTTAGTAATTGAAAATAAAATGAAGAAATATTTTAGCTGATTCCTAGGACTCACTCTGTCAGCTGAGGTCAGAAATACCAGAGACTCTTTTATTTCAGCACTTTTGCAATTGGACAGAACCAGGAAGTCAAGTCAAATGCAAAAAGAAATATAAGGCCACCTACATAGCATATACTTATACAAATATAAATTATCAAAGGCTAGCTGAAATTATGTAACTAATTAATGTCCAGTTGGATTATAAAAAACTGTGACAATTGTTTTATTCCTTGCCTGTTCAGGAACCATGCAGCTTTCTTAATGCCTCCACCCAAAATATAAAAAGCCAAAAAAAGAATGGAGGAAGTTCTGTTTCTAGCACATTATTTCAAGTTGAAAGACTCTTCCTCCTGCAAGAAATAATATCTGTGCACAGATTATGATCTTCTGAAACACCCCTTGAGGAAACATTTGCATGGAGAGAGAACAACTTTTAACAACCAGCTAGAGAAGCTGGGGGAAAAAAAAAAGGCTCAATTCTCTCTGAACACCTTAACCAGGACTCTTACATCTGTACATCACAGCTACAACACTTCTGCAATACAATCTGATAAATTTTTGGTGAGACTTTCCTTCTCAAGATGTTTCCTGTGCACAAGATACACACGGTTCTTCAGCTGAGCTGCCCTAACCAGCTGAGCCTGGGCACATGTTGCTTGTTCCCTTCTCCTGTTCCTTAGTTCAATGAACATACAAATACCTCCGGTACTCGTGACTCTAGGAAAAAACGATGAAATCTGCATGCAACAGGGACACATAAGACTTTCTGAAGTGTTTTTCATTAACATTCATGATAAATTAAGCTCAGCTGCTCCAGCATTAGCAGGAAGTCAATTCATTTAGAAGTTCAGCTAGACAGAAACGTTGGGATATTTTTCTATCCAGCAGAAGTAAAAGATTTAATTTTCTCATTATATTGAAAAGGAGGAGAAAGTCAAAAGCAGGCTTACCCAAACACTAGATTTTCAGCTGTGTTATTATTCTGTAAAAATGGTTATGGAATCTTGATCCAAAAAGCAAAACCCCAAACCCTTAAGTTAATGATTTTAAGCTGTGCTGCACATAGAACAGCACAGCATGCTGCATCTGCAGAAATATTAGGCTGCAGTTCTAGAAATATCTTATCTGCCATGTAATCTTACAAAGCTTGTAATACCCGTATTGCTGTAATAAGCAAATTTATCAATTTATGTTACTAGTCACTAGACAGCTGCTCCCTGTAGCATGGGACAGGGCACTTGTCTGCATTCCCTCCAAAACAGATGACTCAAGAACATTGTGTGCCGTTTCAGAGGACATCAAAATAATCATTAAACCAAAAAGGAAACAGAACAAATGAAAATGCATTGTCTTGCAAAAGGATGTCGTTGTCCTGATTTTTCTTAAAGGTAAAGTCACATTGTTTTTGAAATCACCAAGTTGTCCTGGAGTGCTTACTTGACTGGTTATATTGGCTATACTATACTAGTTTGCCAGAATAGCACAAGCATGTGGCTGAGCATGACTTTCAATTTTCTAGCTTGATATGCTTGCAAATACCTCAGGCTATTACAGCCCGAGCTAGCAAAACTCCCTTAGTTAGAGCAACGGGTATATCACCCAAATCCCAACCTAGAAAGCTAAGCAAGTGCTGTGAGAGCACTCCCTCTGACACCAAAGGCATCTTCTCTAATCCTGCAAGAAATTATTTCGGCCTCAGGTGAACTTGAAAACCAATCAGTCTGCATCCCCAGAGACTTATGGATTTGAACCATTAGCTCAAATATGAAAGTGATGAAAACATAGGTGCTTGGGGACTGCAGAAGCAACACAGAGCAGACTTCCCTCCCCTGTGTCTTTGCTGCTCTGGGGAGGTTGCTGACCTGCTTCACGTGAGATATGGAAAGTGATCTGTAATCACAGCCTCAAAGAGGTATGATGTCCACACTCACAGTCTGATCCCCCAGTGAATTGGGTAGAGCACGTCCCAGAAATCAGAACTCTTCTGGGGAAGCGGTGGCAGAGACTAAGCATTTTGCTTATAAATGCATTAAGCTAGACGGCCAACTCGGATAGTTAATAATGAAACACATCAGTGCAATCTAAGAGAGCCAGTGAAGCATTTCTAAACTCTTTACTACCTGAATCTGAAAACTGGCTATTCTGCCTCCATTACTTTTGCAAAAGAGATTTTATTCTCTTGTTCTCCTCCTTCTTGTATTTGGTCATACAGTAAAGCTAATTTTTAGTTGTTTGACTTTTCACATTACTTGAATATTTAAAACTCAAATATCATTACTGTGTTCTCAAGAAATTATCTATATCAAAACTTGGTAGTGAATGCTAGGTTTCCTGATATCTCTCATCTCAGGGAACTTCTAACAGACTTGTTTATCAATATACTTCTGGAATAGTCAGGAAATTGAAAAATACTCTCAATTTAGCTTCTTTCGGGAATAAAACTAAAGACCCTGACTCATTGTAAGGGTGCTCAGTTTTGTGCTGGGTACCTTGGCAACTTTTAGATATAAGTCAGTTCTTCAAGTTAGGCAGAATGATCCATCATTGAATTGAAGGATGGGAAATATTTTTTTTTAAAACTCCACACAATAATATACTTCAAACGATAAGGACTTCCACACCTGGTTTAAATTAGGTTCACGGTCCTAAAAGTTTCAAAGTCTTTTTTATTTAAAACATAGAAAGACTTTAAGACTGAATTGACTCCTCCCTCTTTCCTCTCCATCTTTACTTCCTATTCTCATTTCCAGCTGACACATCCTGCTGAAGAATTATCTTTGGGGTTAAGAAAAGCCTTGGACTTAAGATAAAAACATTGTTTCTCCACAAATTAGCTTGTCATACAGGTAGATTTTTTTCCCCCCTCATGCTCTTACCACAACGATTGCTCTCTTCAGCACTGGGGTTTGACTCCAGGATCCTCTCAGCAAAGTGTATGGGCCTCTGAGTGTGAGCTGAAGAGCAGTCTGGGACTTTTTGCTTGAGATCCCATTTACCCTCAGAGGGAACTGGGCAGCTAACTTCTTTAAGCCTTTGAATGTTCCTATTTACACCCTCCAGCTAAGCAGCAGTGGCACGTTCGCTGCCCTGGTGGGTAGGTCAGAAAGAGGGAGGGGGGTGTCTAATTTTATAAAGAGTGATGCTTACTAATGCTCACTTGTGCTCATTAGACCAGGTCCAGAGCCATAAGCACTGTTTCCTAAATGGTTTTATATATAGGAATCCAGCTAAGAGACAAAAGTGTTATTAAAATGAAAATAAGAAAGGTTTGGGCTTACTTATCTGCCTTTACAGTATAAGTTATATAGGGACAATATTAGCAGTGTAAATGAACTCAGAGAAAGGACATGACATTTTCAATGTTGCTCTAGGTGATTAGATGGCATTAAAAATTACCTTTCCATATGAACCTTGTCCTAATACTTTCAGCAGTTCAAACTGAGACGGATCTGCTTTTTCAAAACCTTCCTTCACATGATGACTGATGTCTATTTCCTTCACAATACCTTCTTCCTGCAAGGGAAACAACAAAAACCAAAACCTCCAAATCAGAGCTGTTATCCTAAGGAAACATATTGTTTATTAAAATCTCATCCTCTGTGATGCTACAATCATGTATGAAATTTTGAAAACAAACAGTTGTCCAAATATTCCATGTGCCTGTTACTGGCTGGGGAGAGTAGTGGCAGGACATCCAGGCCTGCTGCTTCTGTTTATTGAGCCTCGAGATAAGATTAGGTAAAGATAGAATATGCCAGCTGAAATACATAAATACACTGCAGAGCTTGGTGTGCCCAACACAGACCTCACTAGCAGAGCAGTGTGTACTCAGATCTGTACTATAGAGGCTCCAGCACGTTTCCCTCCACATGCTTCCTCATTCTCCCTCAAAGCATCTTTTAAATCCATCTTAAAGAGCTCCCTTAGTCTTAAGCAGCAATTCTTCTTATGAGCAAGCAGTAAAGAAAAGGCATTGCTAGAAGCGGCTCTCCCTATCTACCCTGAAGAATAGAATACAGATAGAAAATATAAAACAAATCAATGATTTAGATGTGAAAATAGGGTGGTAGTAGAAGGAAGAATGACACACACTACTTTGCTTGCAAGAATTAGCTTTTAACACTTCGGATTTTCAGGTTCTTTTGTTAAAATATTTCCACTGCATATTCTTCAAAGACACCAGTTGAACTGGCTTCTATCTCGCAAGCTGTGATGTATATCATTTGGTTTAGTTGTTTGTTTTATGCTATTATGACACATTCCTCTAAAAAAAGAGTGACTGGGTCATGTGAGACCCAAAGGGACTACACAGAGTTTGCAGCAACCCAGAAAGTCACTGGGCTGAAAAGAAACCTGGAAGAAAGGACCTGCTCTTCAAGGACATAGTGGTGAGGGAAGATAATACTTACATGCCTTTTTATTTCTGTAGTGTTTTGTACGTGTAAAGTTAAGCTTCCTCTCTATTCAAATTACTTGTGCTAACATCTCTACAACTAAAATGTGGATTTTGAGTAGAAAACCTTTTTGTTTTATCTCCCAGGACCAAGGGAATTTCTTACTTAGGAATAGGTTTGAATATTTTTGCAACCAACAAAAATAATTAGAATCTCATAAACATTTTTACATGGAATTTTTCTGCAATTGTGCTTTCTCCCCAAGAAAATATCTTGATAAATCCTAAAAGCATAATATTTGTTTCTCATTCTTAAACAATAATGTGAGGAAAACAGAAATAATGTTTTAAAATGCAAATGCATTCACAGCAACATTTGGCCAAACCACATTCATTTGCTAAACAAGAATAAATTTGATTCCCTTCTCCTCCAGAAAAATTGTTATCACCTTCCACCAGCTGTAATTCATCTGATGCATGGCTAGCATTACCGGGATTGCTCTCTATATTGTAGCTCCATCCCTTCTCTTCCCAACCCTGCCTCTTTACGCTCACGTGCTTTGGAACAGGGACTATATCCTCTTCTAGGTTTGGAAAGCTTCCTCTACTTTGTGCGTGCTACCAGAATAATGGAAAATAATCATCATCTGACAGCAACTCATTTTTCTGATCCCAATTCCTCTAGTTTAAGTTTTGCCTGAAAGGAAATGCTTGAAACCAACAACCAGTTTTCACAAAGAGATTTAAGGGTTTTCCAAGTACATAACCGCCAGGATCTTTCCTCATGTTTTTCCAGCTTTAACTGCCGTGGGAGACAGCGTATCTTTCTGATATTAAAATCACTCATTTTTTCCATTTTTTTCTATGTGATAGAAACAATAGTAAGCTGATACAAATTTGATGCGCTGCATTAGCTGTTTCCTAAGGAAACCAGGAATAACTTACGTGTTGTTATCAAAGGCCACACCCAGTTCTGAAGTGATGAGCTTTCATACCGAGGGACATGCATCTTCATGAAAACTGCCAGCAGCCGAGAGACTTGCACACTGCTAAGAACATTTTTTTGAGCTTAGCCCCCCCCGCCACACTACAGTTTAGGTGAAGTATCTGGACTGCAGAGCTCACCACCAGCCTTGTTCAGCACTTACTCGCTAAGGCTAAAAATGACTCCCCGCAGAGTCAGGCTCCTGCCCTGAATCACCCCTTAGTCTCTGCACCAGACCTCACATGCTTGGCAGTTTGCTCTCCGCTGAGCACAGGCAGAATTTAGGAGGATTGGCTTCTGCAAGCCAGTCTGTGTGTGTGCGTGTCTCCCTAACAGCTATCAGATGATGCAAATACTGCATGACATTTTCCAAAGTCAGTGCACCTTGAGGGCACCTGGTCACCATTTCATGATTTTGCACAATCTCTGTTTTGCACAGAAGCACAGCACAGCAAGGAGCTTCCATTGGAACCATGTGAAGCAGAAGGTGGATGCAAATTTTGCAATATATTCCAGAGGCAAAGCTCTGAAAAAAAGAAACTAACCCCAATTTTATGTACAGCAGATGCCTTCCTCAGATTTACTTCTCCTTTGATACCTCAATTTCAAAAACTGCGACGAGATCTACCACCCTAAGGGAAGAGCAACCCCCCTTTTTAATTCAGTTAGGCTATATTTCAGCCTGAACCATGGAGTCATTTCAGCTACATTTGCAAGTTTAAATGATGAGTGAGTTTCAATTTATCCATTGATATTAGTCATCACAGTCACAGGCCTACAACCTTAAGCACATTTTTCATTGTATTATTCAATTTAATATAACCTTTTTATGCTCATGAAATGTGTTCAGTTACAGGAATATATTCAAAGTATTAAAGTGATGATAATACAGCTTGCTGGAAGAATACTTAAAAAATTCTAGCATTCCCAGAGAATAGCATAATTAATTCAGAACTGGCAATAAAAACAACACCTTAATTACATGCATCTTTAATTAAAATCTTAGGAAAAAATTATTTTAAAAGAATGGGACCAAATACAAGGCCTAGCAGTGTTTATCACAGAAACACAGATTTTAAAGATAGAAACAACCTGTGACTTCATAGAAATATAAAAAGGGTGGTTAGAAGGGGCTTCTGGGGGTCATTTAGTCCAACACCCCTGCCCAAAATATCATTGCCACTTGATCAGGCCAGCTGGTTTTTGTCCACTGCAGTTCTCAGTGTCAAACAACGAGGCTTGAGCCACTTCGTACAAAAGATTATTCTCTTTCGATTTGCCGAGCTCAGAAACTCCCACAGTCGTGTAGAGCTGCCTGCTCTGCGGGTCCTTAGGAGGAAGCAGGATATTTTCCTAGGAAGGTAGGATTTCCTGTGGGTTTCCTGTGGTCTCTGCAATAGAAAGGGGCAGCAAAGCAGCACTGAAGAAAAGCATGCCAGACAGCTCTTTTTTTCACTGAGCATCACTACAGTGGCGTTATTTGTGAGCTGTTCAAGAGGTAGATAGCATTTTAGCTAGTATGACAAATTCACTTCCCACTGGAGCAAAAGCCAAACTGTCAGTACTTGAGACTGAAGATGGACACGGCCCCTTGAATGAAATATATGCTGATGTGTTTGCACGCATGCATCCATTTCCCTTGCATGTATTTCTATAGTCTTATTACTTATTTTGCTGCACGAAATCTGGAATGACTTCTGTTTGTTTGCTTTACCTTATTAGAAAAAGAAAACCACCACCAAAAAAACCAAAAGCAAAGTCAACATTTTTACAGTTCCCTTTTAATATTCTTACTTACTTAGGATTTCCCCCTATCATTTATGTCTTTTAAAGTCTCCCTGTATTAAACTAATTTGGAATGAGGTATAATTTTTCTCAGTACTGATGACCAGAATGAAACCCCAAACTATCAGAGTACAAGCATTGTTGCCAGATCTCCCAACTATTTTTGGATCCAAGTTGCATCTTAGGGATTTCTCCAACGTGGATTTTTTTTTCACTGATCCAGCAGGTGCAGCATATCTACATTAGGAATTTCCATAACAATAAAGCTGAGACAAGAGATTCGCAACAGAGATGAAGCCTGTGCACTGAAGAAGCTGTTTTAATGGAGAGGATTTCACTCTGGAAAAAACTATGAGCCAACTTCCAAAATGGTTTTGATCAGTGAAGTTGGTGGAGTCAAAAATGAACGTTCCACAGTTTGGTCTTGCAACAGCTGTGCACAGCAGCCCAGGCTCTTGCTCCCTGCTGACTTGTCCCGACACTGCATTAGCAGGAATGCTTGACTTGATGAAGCTTAATCTTTTGTAAACTTCTCTAAATATTTATGTTTGCATAAAAAGCATCATCCTGTGACAAAAGTGAGATGGATGTTCTTGGAGGGTTGAAGAAAGCACACAGCCGAGCAGCACAGACTAGGGGAGGGAGGGCAATGAACTGGAACATGCGATGATAGAGGAATAGAGTGCGCTAATACAAGATAATAAATACAAGAAAGACCTATTCAGGGCCTGATTCTATATTGCATTTTTCGCTTAATGTATTTCTCCCCAGCCCCCCAAGCTGGCAGAAGTTTTTGGACACACAAGTAACCCAGTATTTGAGTGGAAAGGCCATCTTGATCTCCTTTCCTTCGGGACACAGGACAATAGAGCTTCTATTCTTGCGCTGTGACTGCAGATGGCACAGACACATCTGGTTTGGTGCTTCCCAGAGGCAGCTGCTCCCCTGCAGCACTGATCTCCGCTCACTTCCAAGATTTCCTCATGGAGATTTTGGAGAAAGAGATGCACTAATGCTCAGTGGCTGCCAGAGAGCAACCACAGAAAACTCTTCCAACTGCAACAACACTTCCCAGCTCACTGTCACGTGTCTGAGTAGGATCGGGAAGCGCAGGGTTATAGACCTATGAACGGGGTACCAAGTCATGCAAAAGGGCAGGCCTTCCTGAGAAGCAGCTCTTTTCTCTTCAGCTGTACAGCCTCTTACCTTGCCTGCTCCACAGCCTCCCAGCAAACGTTACAGAAAGAATACTTCCTAGAAAACTGAGAGGTTTAATCCCTTTTGGAGCTTTGTCTGGCTCCTCCCCAACAGGTTTCTGAAGGAGCAGAGCTAAGGTCATCCTCAAACCCAGAGACCACCTTAATTATGTTCAATATATTTCAACCACATGCAAAACCTTTCCTCACCAAGGCTTCCTGAAACGGTCTGAAACATCTGGTCATTCTAGAATAATCTACTTTTAGTGATGGATAAATTTACGCAAACATATCACATGCAAAAAAGTTATGGTGCTAACGTAAGATGATTATTGTTTCGCAACATCAGCAGGATGGGATTCTTTTTATTCCTTGCCTGGCCATCTCCACACTAGCACAGGCTCAAGACTGCCAGGCAGGTATGGCCATAAGGGAGGGTAAGCTTCATTTTCCAATAAAAATATGTGCAGTTTTGATGTACAAGTTCTCCAGTCTTCAGATATGTTGGGCTTTCATGTTTTAGGGATTGAGGTCAATGAAGAAATAAATGAAAATGTGGCAAGAGGAAATAAGAAATAATTGCAACTCTAAAGAGAATTTATTGTTGTTTGAGAGAATCATTATTCATCTATAGCATATGCTCAGGATACAGACTTTATTTTGTTACCAGTCTTGCCATTTGGCAGGTTACCACCTAATATAAACCCAAATCACAAATATTTAACTTTCAAGTATCACAGGCAACACAACATTCCAAAATAATATGGTTCTTTAGGAAAGCATGTTTAAAACTCTGATATGGGAATAGTTAAGACAGGATATGTCTGATAGAGATGAGGCCAGGTTTCCACCTCTATTTCACAGGTTCTAACCTGGTTCAATCCACAGGAGAGTAATTTTTGTCAAGACATAATAGGCTATACAAACACTGCCTAGTGCAGGAAATGAATTGCTGGCCTCTGTTCAGTTCTTTGAGGACAAGTATCCACATTAAAAAAAAAAAAGTAAAAAAATGTATAGGAGCATTTTCATTAGCCTCTTCCCAAGCCAGTCTCCAACAGCTGGAGTAAAATTTGAAAAAGAAATCTTCCATTTTAAATGCTTTGTAATCCATGTTCTGGCTTCTGTTGTGGTCTGGATAGATTTAAACTGAGCAATACTACCATAAATGGGTCTGGTTGTTTTGTCCTCTACTGTCAAATTAACATTTGCTTTAGCAACAATGGATAGGACTTACTGAGCCCTTAGTATGGGGAACTCAGGGTGAATTCACTGGATGTTGTGCCAGGTTGGTATCTGGCCTTCAAGCATAAGGCCACCTACCTTCTCAAAAGGTCATATGGAGTTAGATAATACAGAATAGTTTTTAGAGAGGCTGGGATTTCTTTCCTAGACCTTTCACAGATGTGAACAGAAAGCATTATCTTGCATATGGAATTCCACCAAGCAGGTCAAAACCTAATGGAAAACAAAAAACTTTGAGCAATTTCTGTGGAGTGCAACACTATCAGTCCCTATTAAACCAGCAGACCTTTTTCCAAAGAGAAAACCTATTATGCTCTCTTTAGCATCCCCCTCCAGCTCTACTTTTTATACTACTTTTTTTTTCCTCCCTAATGTATGTCTCTACAGTTGAGGTTCAGCTGGAATCAAACAAACTAAATGTGAAGAGAGGAATCCCAAAGAGCAAAAGCAGCAGATACAATCTATTGGATAAATTGTTGAAGTCTGCGAGTTGGAGGTTTGAGTATTTGGAGATTTGGGTTGAGTCTTTTGTGCTACCAGATTTCCTATATATCTTTGATGAATCACATAGGGTTGGACTCAGCCAAACAAATTTATAGCACAAGCGACAATGTTTTGAACTAATTGTCTAGCCTTTGCAGTCAACAGAGAGAAGCACGCACTTCATGATTAAAAGAGATCAGATGAAGTCACATCCTAAAAGCGCACTTTTCTCTCTGCTGACTATGAAGAAAGCCTAACTTGCTGGGATGGGGACATCTGCAGTTCCGTGAGATGAATTCATGTTTACTGTAAAATTTTGAAAAACATGCCCTGGAAATTTTAACAGAACTTCCATTTAAATTAAATATTTTTCAAAAGAACTTAGATACTTGAAAAATCCAGGCACTTAAAAAATACTCTAAGGTGTTAGAAGTAATTCAGGTATCAGGATTTTTCAAGCTCTGGTAAATTAGGCATTATTTCTACTTCCTCCACAACCTGAAAAACAGGGGTAGTTGTTTTTTATTATCTTGTGGGAGTACTGTGAGAGTTAACACAGAAAAAAATGTGAAATTATCTCATACTGCATTAATGGATAGAGAAACCATCTGAAACGTATCCAGTAATACATAATTCGGGTGACCTACAACCAGATTCTCCTTTAGCTCCTTTGAGACATCTTGAAGATTGGTGCTCTTTATCTGATGACTATAGCATCTTTACAGACTCAATTCCTGACTAGAACAAATATACACAACACAACGACTGTAAAGATGTATGAGAAGAACCATCTTCCTATTCAAAGTGCAGATATACATGAAGTAGAGGGAGACGCCAATTCTTGTTCTAACTTCCAACTCTGCACTCAAATCATTATCCAGGGTAACTCTAATTTTTGTGTTAATTCTGGGGCAAACTGCAAAGCTTTATGTGGAATGGCGAGTAGAAAGAGCTCATAAAACACTGTATTGAAGCAAGGGGTTAAAAAAAGCAGGACAAAAGCAGAACCATCTGGTCACAAAAAATACAAACAGTTGGCCAGCCTTACTCATACAGCAGCACTCTACAAATACTCAAATACATTTGCGAACTTTAACAGAAACAGTCTCAAAATGAGTCACACCATTAAAGGACAAAGAACTCGGCTATACTGCTCTAAGCTACCATAAATAAGAGCAGGAACATTTTCATCAACATCCTACTTGACATGGTTCACAGGTGTGCCTTTGGCCTTTACATCTCAGAAGAGTTGTAAGGTCTGCTACCAATTGTTTCTGCTGGTGAACAGGTGAAAGAAGAATACTTGCTGTTCATTCACCGAGGAACTAACTGCAAGTCTGGATCCAATGCCTAGAAGAAATTGTTGTTACTCGTAGAAGGCTAAGTATTCTTCTTTCCTTAGGATGATGCTATATCACCACTGAACAGGGATATGAAGACTACATGCAATAGTAGGGGACAGTATACATCGCCACTTTTTTTTTTTTTTAAAAATATTCACTTTATAGAGAAGGCTTTCATTTTTTATTCTCCACTACAGTTCAAGTCCTGCTCCCAGGTCAGTAACTTGCTCTGTGCACTCTGGTCGCAAACTCTTCATGAGGGGCTTGGGTGGCTCCCGCCAGAGAGCTCCCAGGGGTGCCACCACCTCCCACCACTGCAGCCTGCCCGCCTGAGCTGCCTGGCAGCTGCTGCGGCGTGCCAGCCCTCATGGGGAAGCCCTAATGACGGTCCTAATGTGATGGAAACCCACCGTTCATACACTTCTGTTACAGGGTACAGATAGCCCCCATATGCCTCCGGTTCCCAGCTTTCCATCTGTAAAATGCAAGTGAGGCTACTGGAGTATAAGGGCACTGGGAAGGCTATGAAATGCTCAGATGCTAGGCTCAGATGAGGAGGAAGGCAGACAAAAAGGTCTATCTGTTCAGGACACTATGCAAGAAATATAAAAACCTACCAAAGGGCTCCGGTTCCCTTACTGCTGTACTCAGCTGCTTTGCAGACCAGGAAAAAAAAGTGCCTGATGTTTTACTAGTACGTCTGAGTGTGAAATAAAAACCCCAGCTGCACTAGGAAGATAAACTGCTTAAGCAAAACCTATTTGCAACCATTTCCTCACCATTTCTCAAGTGATCCGAATAAACCACTGCTTACCATATCAGTGTAAATGGCACCAGAGCACAGTAAGTAAAAACTACTGTAACAAAGCCCTGGTGCATTTGCATGTTAATTTTAAAGAACTGAATCATCTTTAATATGCATATTAAAGGAAAAAAAAAATCAGGTTTCGTCTCACAATGTGAGGCGGAGTGGACAAAAGGCTGTAATAAGAGATAATCACATTACTGAAGTGTTGGATTAGTCAGTTTAGGAAAAATACCAGTCTGCTGTTCACAACTCACTTGTAGGATTTGGTAATTAGCATTTTCTCTCCAAGAGGAATACTAGCCTGCTAGCACATTTTTTGCCTTCCCATTAATTAAACTAAGCATCAGCTAAGGGTTCAACCAGCTTGTACTTCACAAACTGGAATACTGTTGCTATTACGTTAGGAAAAAACCTTGTTGTAATGAGGTTCATTATCTCAGTGGCATTTTACAGGCAGAGCAGTAATAGGGAACTGGACGAATGCGAGGTCATTACGGAATCAAGGCAAATACAAATCAGTTTTAATGTTGCTGTTCACAGCTTGGAGTGGCAGTGAAGGCACTGAAGGAGAGAGGGTGTTGGAGCTGAATCAGGCAGAGAGAAGATGGCAAAATGGCAATTCTACAAAGAAAACATGACAAGATTTAGCAACAACACGGACAAGGGAATAAGACTTAGAGGGCAGAAAAAAAGCAGGTATCAAAAAGGACACCGGGTTTACAGGAAAAGGGCAACTGTGGTTTGTGCCTATGCCTACAGGGAAGTAAACTGAGAGAAGACTAGGAGAAAATTGTTTTGACTTTGCAAACTATCATAACTGTAATATTGAACAACTTGAAATGCAATTTTTGTCCTTTTTATGCAGCAGCCTAATCCATTTAAATACCTTGCCATCTGCCTGGGCTGAGGAGGGAGAACGCGGGCATGCGTGTACTTTCTGGAGCAATCTGATGGGCAAGCTGGTAAGCAGCCCTGGTGCGCTCAGAACTGCTCGCAAAAGAAAGGGTGAGAGGACAGCGGGGACTGGGCTTTGCTGCACAGCTAGCTAAGGGCCTGAGGGGTCCGGCCTCACCCAGTGACTCCTCTGGGCCGCCAAAATGCAAATGAATGCTGCGGATCCAGGTTCTGCTTATTTATGTCAACTCCGGCTTTAATTCTTTAACTTACACAAAAAGCGCACAGATAAAATAAAAAAAAAGTTACACAAAGTACCTGACGATGCCTCATCTCATGCTGGGCTCCAGTTTCATGAACAAGTATTTAACAAGGGATGCTTGAACTGCATATTTATCTCTTCAGCTGTGTACTTTTATTATGTTCACAGCTAAGACCCAGGTCATTATTTGGAGAAGTACATATTTCAGTGCCTAAGGACTGTTACCACGCACAAGTGCCTGTCTAAACAGATTTTCAGCAGTATACTGGAAATCTGGCCCAGGAAAAGGCCCATTATGTTTTGCGGTTTTGTGAACTACTAAGAAGCCTCTAGTTTAGTTCAGGTCCCTCAGAGATTCACATGGTGGATCTCCAAGGAACAAGCTGCTGATTATCACACATCCTCTTTTCTGTGAGGTCAAAAATTGTTTACAATTACGACGTTATACAGTACTAAACAGAAGCATATATTATGTATATTATATACAGTGCACTGAAAAGATGTGTATTTTGGGAATAAGAATAAACAAAACGTAGAAAATCCATCTGGATGCAAGAAACACCTTTGCAAC
This sequence comes from Gorsachius magnificus, assembly GCA_034008185.1. Classification (NCBI taxonomy): domain Eukaryota; kingdom Metazoa; phylum Chordata; class Aves; order Pelecaniformes; family Ardeidae; genus Gorsachius; species Gorsachius magnificus. Next base: position 48,372,404 of record CM067083.1, on the reverse strand, counting down.
ATTGTTTGGAAGACTCCCTCATTTCAAAGAGGTCAAACTGCTGCACCAGTCTTGCCCTTCTGCAGAGATTTCCAGCATATAACGTGCTTTTGTATAACAAAACTGTGTGTGTGGTAAGTTTGATGGTTCTCAGCTGATTGGGATCTTGATGAGCTTATCATTACAGCTTCACAGCTGCAAAAATAAAAAGCTTTGCATATGACATTGTAATGCCAAATTCCTAAATACCACCAGACAAATTTTAAAAACTTTAATTATTATTTATAAAAACTCTCTATATATAAAGTGTGGAAAAGAGCCATTAAACGAATATGCTCAAATACAAGAAATAGATCAACAACAGTTCAGCCAAAGCTGATCCACAGTCTACCGAAGCCTGGAAGGATTTCCAGAGTAGAATTCATCCAAACATATGTCTCTGTCTGAGGTAGATGTCTAAACGTCTGTACAGCTGACAGAGAAATAGGTGCTTTTAGGCTTTGATTTGTACCAGACAAAAGCAGGCCTCTAAAACAGGATTCAGTAAATGTGCCTCTTTCTCTCTGCTGACTGTAAAGGAAGACTACGCTGATTAGTTCAGATACAGATTAATTCTCCCTTCCCATGTCCCTCAATGACTCCTTCAGCTTTGGATGGAGCATATGTGCTTTTCAAAAGATGTACACTGCATTACACTGGATATTTCTAGGCCAGCCTTTGATCGACCCAACTTTTTTCACTGCAGATTTTCTAGTGTCTCCAACAGACAACGCGAGATGCTCCCATTGTTTCATCTTTCTGGCCTGATGGATACTTGTACCAACTACTGCAACATCCTTCTGCAGGGACATTCTTACCCTGCCTGGTTACTGTCATGATCTGCCACCACGAATCAGAGAAATCAAGGCTTTTCTTGGACATGAAACTGGAAGCAAAACCACAACACTGTATCAGACATCATGCCACACTTCCACACTGGAGGAAGCTTTGACAAATATGAGAAAAGACCAGTTTCTTCAGTCTCTTAATTCAAAAATACATTTTACTCTTCAGTGCAATCCTTGCAGTATTTGGCCCATTAGATCCCCGACATCAGTTAGAAGACTGCGAAGACAACTCAAAACTGAGCCCAATTGCAGGGCTCACCACCACGTGCCTGCAGACTACCAGACTTGGCTTTCAGCTGCCCCGCAGCTTTTTTCACTGTTGCAGCTATGTAAAGGGATGCTTACGTCAAGTGTCCTTGGTTCTCTTCTTCAGCCACTTTATTCACAAAAGCCCTATTGAAAGCAAAGGTACGCGATGACGAAGGCAGGAAGTGGAAAAGAGGTCTTTTTGTTTAATCCATTTCTGTGCAGAAGCCTCCAGGGTTTTAACGTATTGAGGAAAGCAGGTTTAGAGCAAATTCACTGTTCTAGCCTCCATTCTACAAGTTGTTTTTTTTTTTTTTTAACACATATGCAAATGTGCAGAAGGCCAAACTGAGATTACCAAGTTCCTGCTAGGTATTTTTCATTGACCTGTGGCTATTTCAACATTTTCCTGTTCTGCTTGAAAACCATTATAGCAAATCCACATGGCATCGTAACAGGTAGAGGGTTTTTTTAAAAAATAAATGATCCAAATGGCTTTACTGAAAATTATGATGGGCCTAGACACCAAGGCAATCCAATCCCAAAGGATAAGTGGACTCTGCAGTCCTCTCTGCTGCCACTGTAAATGGACGAGGTTGAGAGAGAAGACCAACCCATACCTACTGTCCTACCTAACAGACAGATTTGCTCATAAGTGATTACACAACTACACCTACAAAAACACCAGAGCTCAGACACAGATCTTTATTACCTTTGAGCCATTGACAGAAAGGTGCACAGTGCAACACCCTGACCTCTCCCATAAGTTTATCCCCAACGAGCTGGAGGAATTAAAGGCTACTTACAGTAAACTGTGCAAGATTGTTCGTATGCTCAGAGCAGCCACAAAGCTGCTTGGGACTCCTGGAAGAGGTTAACCTTCTATTCAGAGAAAACTGAGTGAGCACAGACTAAAGGAGTTCTTCCTATTCTACTTTTACTATTAGTTTCAAAAATAGCTTCAGTTAGTGACCTGAACAAAGACAAATGAACAGCAAAATACAGTGCCATGCTTCACACATGCATAAACTACTTTTTTAACATCAAGCTAATAAAAGAAAAATGCTTTTTGATGTCTTATATGGTGGACACTATCACACTGACAGTCAGGATCACCAGCTGGCTCCACTGGGCTGTGATGCCAGTGAAATCCTTAATGCAGCTGGGAGACAAAATTCTGAAGAAGAAACTGAGGCAACAGCATAATCACGAGCTTTTTTTTGCCACATCAAAAATCAGAAGCCCACTTGAATTCTGTAATCCTGTATGAAACATAGGACACTAAACAACAGCTACTCCTGTTCCTTTACAGATAACTCATTTATTGTGCTCCTCAGTGAATTGTAGGCAACTACGTCTGCAGTAGATTATAGCCTTTATACTGAATCTTATTTTATAACCCTAGCCAACTAACCATATCTGTAGCACTTGTTACTATATTAATGTTTTATAAATAATAGCATAAAGACAACTGAATGGTAAGTGAAGTAATTCAATCAATGAGTAACAACAGGAAGCTGAAATTAATTTTGTGGCCAAAGGAAAACTAGACAATACAATCAGAAGATGACAAGTGAAAGCCAAAGAGCAAAGCTGAAACCACACAAAAGTTCTACTTCAAAGAAGTGTTTAATCAAACGCACAAGTCCAGTGCTCATTTGTTTTCCCCATTTGTCCTGTCATAAACAATGAGCAATGCCACAGTTTTTCCAAGAAGCCATGGGAGGTAAATTTTCTGTAATTTAAGCCAATACTGTAAGGAAAAAAATCTTTAATGTAAAACACAGTGAAAAGCTGGTTATGAATTTGCCACAAATTGTGTATTGTTTATATTCTTAAGGTTATTTACATTTAAAACTGTTCTTTTTCATTGCCGACTACACAGCAGAGTCCTGCTGTGCCAAAGCAGAGCTCCAGTTTGCTTTGTTAAATGCTTCGTTTTCTCAAAAACATTATTTTTGGACTGTGTTTTTTCTGATTGGTTTTCAATGTTCAAAATGTTTCTTTACCCACAAAGGCTGAGTAAATTGACATCTGCTAGCCTTGAACTTTATCCAGACCTTATAACTGAAACTCTCTGTACAGGACAATATCAAAATCTTTAGACCTCATATAACTTATGCTTTTGACGATACACATGGATGTCATCAGTGAGTTTGCATTGTGCTATGTTGCTGGATCTATCTGAAAAGTAAAGTAACATAAGAATTACAGCCCTGCACAGCTGCAATATCTAAACTTCCAGTTATATGAAGCAGTAAGTAAAGCTGAGTGACATATAACACTGCTATGTAAATAGACTTCATTTGGAGGTAAGAGTAAAGAGAAGTAAAAATACACATCAGCTTCTCATTTCTGTAACTACTTTTATGCCAAGGTGTAACTGTGTGTTTTAAGGACACTGGAGGTTGATTAGGTGCATTTACAACTAAGATTCCTGGAATTGCAGAGAGCGGGAGAGCGATCTAAGCCATTTTTCTCACGGTTAAGGTAGAACCAGCCTTTTATACACAGTCTGCAAGTTGACCCAGGGCGACGTATACCAAACATGGTAAGTATTATAGGAAACACACAACATTATTTCCAATTATTAACAAGAGAAAAGAAAAAGATATATGTATGCATGTATATACTGGGTTTTAGCTGGAGCAAAATCAGATTAAATTTATTTTTTTTTTTTTATTAAAAGTTCATCTAAAGATCTAAGGAGTCCATCACATACTAAACAGTGCCTATCAGCCAAGTTAGCTATGGAACACCTCGCCCTCAACAGTCACCAATGAAGGGTACATAATCCCTTGCAGTATTTTCTTTACCAACAAACAAGAAAACCAGGTTCCTCCCCACCCTACCTGAAAACCTCCTGCCTTCCTTCCAGTCATCTTGTCGCAAAAGTTTGGGTCATAAGCTGAGTCTGGGACAGTGCTGAGAGGAACAGCAGGTCTGGGCTGGGTGGGAGCCGGGGTGGGATGCAGCTGCAGGTGCCCAGGAGCCATGCCAGCATGATGGGGAGATGAGCAGAGCAGCCACCCATCAGCAGCTCCCCAACCCCGGATAGGCATCACCTCAAATAGGTCTCCAGCTGCTCTGTGCTCAGGAAGTTGTACCAGTCTCTTAAATCCTGACTTGAAACCAAGCTGCAGGCGAGTGAGGTTGCAGCTCCTGTAATGTACACCACCCTGGAGAATTGTCATTAATGAAAGGAGCCAGGATGTTTTGTAATTGGGGTCAGCTCTGGGAGAAATAAGGCAAAAGCACAGGACACGTTCCAGCAGCGCAGCCTTGAAGCGGTAACGGAAGGGTTTGGGTTGTGAAGAGTCACACTAAGCGAAGCTGACAATCTCCCAGCCTGCCACAGCTGCATAACTATTCAACACTGCAGGGCTATTCCTTAGCTTTTATAAATGCCACAGATATCCTGAGCAAAGGCAACAAACAGGTTTGTAACCTGTGTGAACACTGCAGACCGGTACCAGGGCATCTCTCAGACTTGGTCTCACAACCGTCTTTCCCAGCCCACTTTGGGACTTGGGAAAAACCAGTAACACAGCTGGTCTAAACTGGGGCTGTTCCCCACCTTCTAATCCACGTATGGAAACTGCAAGCCCTAAACCAAGTGTGTTATAATGTCTAATTAGCTGATTATATGAGGCTGGAGACATGTACCAAGCCTAAATTATATTATGGATAAAGTGAGGAGCAATAAACCTAATCGCAGCATGAAAGATTCAGGTTAGACATCAGAAAAATCCTTCCCTGGCAAGGGCAGAGAAACACCATAAGAGATGCCATTTAATGTGTAACCAGCTTATATCCTACCTCCCTTTAGCTACCTCTTTTTTGTCTTATCCTATCTGATATTACAGTCTTTTTTTTGTGTTTTTCAAGTGCCCACAGCATGTGCACATATCTGTAAATACAATAAATACTATTAACAAATGGTGGCTATTACAAGATTTATAGCAGATATTCAGGATCCACCTTACGATTGTAGGACCCAGATCTAAAAAAAACCCTCACTTTAATAATAGGCATAATTCTGACTTATGCTTTTAGCTCCACTAGCAGCAATGTAAGTAGATGCTTGAGAATAAACTGCTCTTGTAATAGCTTTGCAGGATCAGGCCCTAAAAACGGAGGATACAGATGGTGAACACAAAGATGCACACGGAGTGAAAACAACTCTCGCTTTCCATGGTGGCAGAGTGCCAGTTAGTTAGAGCCTGCTGATGACGGTACAAGAAGAGGAGGAACTGTCATGCATGTGCCAAATTTACTAATTTAAAAAGTGAATTGGGCATCACCGTCTGTTGCAGCTAATCAACAAAATGAGATAAGTGGGGCAACAAATTATGCCCCTTTTAATCAACCAGCACTATCACCTCCTTTGTAAACAAGGTGAGTTTCTAGATTTGTTTTTGGTAAGTTTGAAGCAGAAAAAGAAGATGGAAACGTCCTGTTAACAAACTACTTGCTCAATTCAATGACCATCAAAGGACTTTCTACAGACTTTTGATCAGGATCAACATACATAAACAGCACCACTCCATGAAGGAAAGTGAAGGATGAAGAGCAGATCCATCACTTGGGTTTTTAAAAGCTATTTGAGAAAAGAGTAAGTTATTAGATCCTGATTGTGGATTTCCAAGAGTGTGACTACACTATACTGATAAGAAGGCATAAAGGTTTGAAGAATTACGCCTTTATTTTACTTGCTGCTCAGCTGCCTCAGTGTAGACAACCACCCCATAATCCTGTATTATTTTACCTCTTCTTGTAAAAGGCAGTAAGAAGGAAAACACAGAATTCCACCAGCTTCTCTCCCTTAAGAATGCAAGTCTTCTCTGAAAAAGTTAAATGCCACTGACTCTTTTTGTATTCAGAAGGTGGCACCTGGACCAGGTGCTCCTGATATGAATGTCTGCAGGGGGGAATTCCCAGTGCTCCTGATACACCAGAAGGGCAATGAAGCTGGTGAAGGGTCTGGAACACAAGTCTGATGAGGAGCAGCTGAGGGAACTGGGGTTGTTTAGCCTGTAGAAGAGAAGGCTGAGGGGAGACCATATCACCCTCTACAACTGCCTGAAAGGAGGCTGTAGCCAAGTTGGTGTTGGTCTCTTCCCCCAAGTAACAAGCGATAGGATGAGGAATTGGCCTCAAGTTGCACCAGGGGAAGTTTAGATTGGGTATTAGGAAAAATTTCTTCACCAAAAGGGTTGTCAAGCATTGGAACAGGCTGCCTAGGGAAGTGGTTGAGTCTCCATCCCTGGAGGTATTGAAAAGATGAGTAGACGTGGTGGTAAGGGACATGGTTTAGTGGTGGATTTGGCAGTGCTAGGTTAATGATTGGACTTAATGATCTTAAAGGTCTTTTCCAACCTCAACAATTCTATGATTCTATCCCAGCCAGAAGAGCTCCAGCACCATTTCCATTTATATTTTAGCACTCATCAGTGTGAAAGTACTCAGTTCCAGAATATAATGCCACACAAAGAGCAATCATAAACAAAATGGATTAACAATAATCGCTGGAAGTGGCCTAGGTATTTAAAGAAACTTTTCCTGAAGTGATACAGGTCTAAACACATGGTCAATTAAACAAAAGAGACCCAGATATACAGAAAATGGCTATGAAAATCTAGGTTTTCATCAAGATTTGAAAGGTCCTTGCACAAGATGCCAGCAGACGTTGCGGTCTCTACAAAAATCTTTCTATAATGTGGAAAGATTTATCAAATCCAGTAATTAAAATTAATTAATTGAAAGCCAAATGAGAAGCTGGTTCACCTGGTTTACTGCAAGACTTGGAACCTTTAGTAATCCAGTTTAAATTATTTGCCAAAAACCCCTGCTTGACTACAGAAGGTTAATATACAACCTTTCCTTATAAATGCATAAGGTAATTGCCTGAGGAACAGCCCAGCATTGCATTAGTACTGCAATGTCCCTCCATTTTGCCTCCCCTCTCTGTGAGGGGGAAATTAAATTCTCTTCAGAGTTTCCGCTACCATTGAAAAACATTTCAACAATCCAAGGCCAGGATTTACTCCACTGACCACTAATGCCAAAGGCCCCAAAACCACTTACTCTGAAAGAAGATGAGCTTTCCAATTTGAGGCTGCATCTATAAAGCAATGAAAAATTGATGGTTTCCTTCTGACTGCCATAGAAAGGGCTGCTTTGTACATTTTTTTCCTCGGGGAATCCATTGCTATAATTTTCCATCAGAGAGTTTCTGTATTCCTGCATTGCTGAAGTGAATGCAATGCTGACCTAATTTGGGTCATCAAAACCCTAGGATTAATCACATCTAAAACCAAACAAAAAAATTGTTACATAAACTTACTGTTCGATTACATGTAACTATTTCTATCAAATACTACGTGACATTCTTCAAAATGTTAAAACACACAGGCTGTAACTTCTGCATTTTTTTGCCTATAACAAATAAAAAGTGATCTACTTTTCATTTTTCTGTATTGTTATTATCAACAGCACATGCACTGTGTACTTTATCAATTGCAGGATGACAAAGTAGCAACAGAAACAATCTCGTCTTTGAAAACCCTGCAAGTTGGGTACATATTAACCTCGGATGCTGTGAGGTTAAGCTGCTTGCCTACGGTCACACAGGGAACTTGACAGGTCCAGGAATAAAGCCCAATTTTCCTGATTCCCCAGCCCTATCGCAGGACAACACTGATGTAATTGCTAAGTTTTAATTTAATGTTATGTACTATTCATATTTCTAAATCTCCAGAGTTTGTAACAGTAGGTGTTAATGTTTTACTTCAGGTTCAAAAGTACAAAGTACACTAAAAGCTGGTTTTAGTTTAATGGAAATGAAACGGCCCATCTCAAAACACTGAGCATGCTCATGCTAACAGAACTGTATGGAAATGTTTGGCATGCAGCTCTCAGGTTTGATTAGTCACGGCATCAGAGCTGGCAACGCAGTGCTCGGATCAGCTTACATGAGGCTGCCTGGGACATTTCCACACAGCTCCGCTTTATGTCAGGCAGGCGTAACCTTGACCCTGCCCTCGCGGGCACAGCTCCCTTAACATGCCACAACGAGAGGTCAGTCCCATTAGATTTCACAGATCTTCAGTGTGTGGTCACTAAGTGGGAGAAGTACCAAACGTGTGTTGGTGGGGGGGGTTTACCTACCCTGCACTCAAAGGATGCTCTGGTTTCTAAAAGATCAAACAGCAGCTTGTTAGAAGAACTGTTACAGGATTCAACTGCCTGTTCCCCAGGCCCATTTCTGCTGATACAAGCATGTGCCTGACAGGTGTCTCTGGAGAAACCCCAGACTCTCTTTTTCAGAGGTCCCAAGAGCCCCCATATGTGGAGAGCCAAGGCGAGCTGCAGGTACCCAGCTTTTGGAAATTCATCATTTGCCCAGGTCACAGAAGCAGCATGGAGAAGCATGCATGCTTCAAACCACCACACAGGTGGACAATCCTTTCTGTGTCCAAAAACTACCACCAGTACTCACCCCAAGACAAAGTCTGCCATTCCAGAAAGTTTTGCACATGCAAAATACAATTTCAAAATTGATTTTTTGCTTCACTGTCTTCATTGTGCCTTCATCTCTCTTGCTAACTGACTGTCTCTTCCCCACCTTTTTATGAAAACTTTTCCCCTGGCTTTATTGGTGTTTCAGATCTTAGCCATCTTGTGGGTAAAGCAACATCTACTCAGATAATGAGAAGAGAAGAGATTAACAAGTCAGAGAACAGTCATTACCTGCAGACATTCTGAAAATAGCCATCTCCGCAAATCCAACAGAGCCATCAATTACAGTATTCCTAGAGGTAGACAGTATTTTTGTAGGAGTATTTTAATCTCATAAGTAGAACTCACAGTGAAGTAGGTTCCTCTATTTCCAAAAATGTCAATTCCAGAATTTCAGGAAATAAACAGTGAAATTGGTGCTTGCAGTGTCACTAAATGTAGATTATGTCATGCTTCTAGTGATTAACCAATTCTAGAATAAGGGTATACTTAGCATGAGGGAAGAAAACCACCAACATTTAGCCAGTAACAGCTTCTGCTCTCACTAACAATCACGACCTCATGAACTTCTGGGACTACTTGCATGTACAATAGCATACAGGACTTTAATATCTGAGCGAGCGGCATCTAGTTATCCCGGTTACTTGGATAATGCTAAAATAAGGAGATGCTTTCTTGAAGAACTTCAGCTCAACTCTAATGTAAGAACTCTTTTTAACCTCTAATAGACTTCATCTTGTTTTGCTTTTAATTTGAAGAATCTAATTATTGGAAAGAATATTGTACTCAACTCAGAATCTGTCGGAAATTTTATTTATTACAAAGTTCACTTGAGACATATATATAGAACCAGATTTTTTTTTAAATCAAGCATGTTTTGAGAATAGTTTTTGAGCTGGGGTTTTATAATAGATCTTTAAAAGATGCTGTAAAACCTCGTTTTCCTTCATTTCTTAAAATTCTATTTTCATTTTAGTTTGAAGGTAAGTTTAATAAACATTATGACTTCGTGACTTAAAAAAAACCCCAACGTAGTTAAATAAAAAATGTCAGCATGAAAAATCATGTTGGCTAGGTAGCTGTAATTTAAATTAGGTATTGTAGCAGCAAACTTACCAGAGTAAAGGAGGAAACATGGGTAAGGCTGAGATGGAAGGCGCACATGCACACATGCACAAAATCTTCCAGGCCTGTTGTTACCTCAAATGACAATTTTCTCTCTCTACATGGGGAACAACACAGGACAGACCGATTTATTCCCAGATTAGACAAATAAGCCTCGACTGAACCACTTGCCCTGCCAGAGAGACTGGTCATGCTGCTGGAGACACCTAAGGTCTCACAGTGTCATCTGGATCGTGCTGGTGACTGAGTGCTTGTCCTGGGAAAGAGGGAGCTCACTGTGCAACCCTGCATGCAGCCACCTACCAGCTGAGGAAAGCCTTACAAGTCAGGGAGACAGATACCTTGTATGGACTTTAAAAGGGAAAATCTTAAAGACCTCAGTAAATTTCAATTTCTTGGAAAATTTTGTGACAGCAACCTGGTCATGCCAATGCGCTTACTTAAAATAAATGAAATACATTGATCACAATGTGACATACTTATTTCAAGAGTCACTGCACTCAAAAACTCATATACAGGCATCTTCCCACAGAACTGATGTGGGGTCAATAGCCGTTGCAGAAAGTACAGGCACTCTCCTTTCTCCCCAGGACTGAACATGAAAGCACGGAGCAGATTCAGAGCCTCCTTGTCCCCAGCTGAACGAGCTGGTCGGAGCTGTGGAATGACTGCTGGGGATGGCAGGACCATGCTCTGCTCCCTTGTCTTCAGTCAAGTAGAACATCCCCTTTCTGAGCCGTTTGCTCCCTCCTGGGCAGGGGCAAGCCCTGCTTGCACAGCAGAGAGGCAGAGGGCCGATCAAGAACAGCTAAGTGAGCTGGAAAGGGCAAATATATATACAAGGGGTGCCATCTGGCAACAATATAAGGAAAAAAAGCATTAAGTAGCTTACATAAACCAGTGCCATAAAACCCCTGTATAAAGGCAGCTAAGGACACCATCTCTCCCAGCCTAAGGTGCCACTGGCTGAGCACTGCGAAAAGAACGAAATTAAGGTTATGCAATGCCTCGCATTAAGCCCAAAATAAATAAAGTCAGGACTTGCATTCTGACAGCAACGTGAACCAGACAAAGCTTGTGCTGCTGGGTAAAACCCCTAGCTCCTTGGCATTGTCATGGCAAACTGGGATGGGTGGGAGATGAGCAGGAAGCCCCAGGAAGAGCAGTCTGTGCCGGGATGCACACGGGGCTCCCACCCCCTGTCCCCTCTAGCCAGACCTCAAGAGGCAGGTCCTCCACAGTCCAACCTACAGCATAAACTTACCACAACAAGAAGAGCCCAGCACTGCTGGGGGAATTAAGGCCTGAACTGAAGCCAGCTGAAATCAGTCAATGTCTTCAAAGCATTTTCGGTCAGACCATTGCAGCACTCTCTGCAGGGGTTAAAATCTCTGTCTCTCTGATCACCACCACCACCTTCTTCTGGTTCCTCAGCTGGAGGTAAACGTGCACTGTCCCTGACTTCTAAGGACTACAGAAAACCAAAGATGAACAAATTCATTCATTTTCACACCCCCAGCATTTACCAAACAACCCTGAAAATTGAGGAGATGGCAAACAGACATTTTGCTGCTTACGCTCACCACAAAATCCAGTGACTGCAGTTACCCTGCTGACTTTGCAATGTAATGTTGCTCAGCCTTAGTAACAATGCCACTTACTGCCCTGAAGGTTGTGTGCTACGGGTCTCCAGACATGGAGGAAAAGTACTAAAGAAGTTCAGAGATGTGAAAGCGCTTTGCAAAAAAGGTTTATGCAAGAAGTAATTCACAGAATTCACCAACCCTTGAAACCCACTGAACCAAATTACTTCTAAACATACTAGTTTCATCTGGTTTTGCTTATTATCGTTTAATTTTCCCTTTCAAGTAAGTTGGTTGGCCATGAGCAGTCTCTGTTACTGTTATGCCAGTCTGTGCTGGGGAGCTTGTGGTCCAGCCCAGTTTAATGGGTGCTGTTGCCTTGGTACTACAGCCCCTTCCACATCAGCAACCAAACCACTCTTCCTGTTACAGTTTGCCATGAAGAAGAGCTTTCAGCTGCCAAAGCACTGTCATTGCCCCTCTCCCTTCACCCAGGATAACTCCAGTTACAGATTATTAAGCTGCCAATCAGCAGAGCTGCGGGAATACTGCTGTTTTCAGAAGGACCCACAATGACTTTCCCAGGGAAGACTTCATCTTCCAAAACTGATGTCAAGGACAGCACCAAGCATACCTATGGTACATTCCACAGAGGAATTCTTCAACTCTCAGTCACAGCCAACATGCGGTTCTCTCCCCCTCTAAGAAAAGGGGGAAGTTAGACAACTTTGCTATAAGGAGGAGTCTGGTACAACACCGGTTTTATGCAGTAGAGCTCCCAAAGTATTAATTGAGCTTTTGATTTTTCCTATGAGTAATATAATGTGCAGAAAATAACATACAGGCAGATAAGGCAAAACACACATCTGAAGAATATTATTTTCTACATTTTGCTACAAGTATGGTTATACAAAGTTCACGATGCTGTAATACTTCGGTTTTATCTGATGTAGTCAATCACTAGCAAACCGATCCATCTTCACTCCTAGCAGAATTAAAGATTTTGGTAACTTTTCAGTAAAGTAACATTTAAATAACATACAAATGCCAATTTCATATTAGCTTTCTCTACAGGGAACTGAATTTAATACCAAAGGGAAAAAAAAAAAAAAAAGACTAATTAAAAAAATTCTAAGTGTTAGAAGCTCTATGCAGTTATTTCAGATGATTGCTCATGAATTCAATAAAGTCCTAAAGATTACTCACGCCTAGCAGTGTTATCATCAAGGGCAAAGTAACTTTCTTTTTCCTCTTACAGAGAAAATGGACTTTTATTATGCTGCTAATCACACTTACACATTGAGCACCCGTCAGTGTTAGAAGTTGAAAGCTATGAGCAAGTTTAATTTCTCATTTTTAGAAGACAATAATCTTTCTGCATCGCTCCCTCAGACTTCGGAACCAGGCCTATGATTTTCCTAATGGTATCTATTAGTTCAATATCAAGCACCCTTAGGATCTTGTAAAGTATCTTTTTATTTGAAATTACACCCAATCTCAAATATATATTGAATAAGAATTTCTAACTGCAACTGAAATTTCCAAAATGGGATCTGACATATAAAATCCAATGTTATATTTGGGGATCATTCATATGGGTCACTATCATTTCTAACACGAAATAAATTCATTGCTGAAAATTTCTACTGCACATTCCAGAAATATATAAAAGAAATTAGAAGATCTATTGGATTCCTCATAGCATAAGAATAAAAATGTTAACATTGGAATCTATAATTTTCATCATGGATAAAAGTAAGAGGAAGGGAACTCTTTGCTTTTTAGACCTGTATGATGCCTCTTAACCATTTGCAATCCTTGGCCTCATTTTTTGACCCACAAATGTTGGCATAAAATACTCCACAGCAGGCAGCTACCCTTCCCAGAGGAAATTCCTCAAATATCCCCAAAATTTGTTCTTAACATTTACTACCAACATTCCTTACATGCTGTCATAAATGCTGGGTGACTTTCAAAAGTTGCCAAGAATGAAAGAATATCACTTGCAAAGGAGAACAGTCCTCAAGCTCTTCTGCAACGTGGCAGCCCTCAGTAGCATCACACACAGCCTTAACATGCCAAGCAATGTTCAAGCAAGCCACTGACGAGAACAGTGTGAGGATGCAGAGTGTCCAAATGAAAACATTTGTTACCGTATCCCTGACCGTCTACCCTTTCCTGGGAAAACTACCCAAACATGCCCTTCTTTACTGAGGTTTTAATCTTCTTATTCATTCTCTTAAGATCAAGAATGCAAGTTTTCCCCACATCTGGTCCAATATTTTCATTTTTGTGTCATGTGCATTGTGTTCTTGAAAAGTGACAAGATTTAGTTGGTAGGAACTGACACAGAGGATGAGTTACTGACAGGATTAACATATCACTAGTAAAAAATAAGGAGTGTATCAAACACCTACTTTATGAAAAAAAAAAAAAAAGAAAACAAAACTGTCCATCATTAGGGTTACTGGCTGCTGAGCACATTGCTTTTTAGCATGCTTAGTTTTATCTCATTGTTTCCTTGTACTCCCCTGCCTACCATTGTGTCTGTCTGTCTTGTCTTGTTTTCCACCATCTTCACGTGCCTGGCAAGATCCCTGGGCAGAGTGACTTGTCCCTTGTGGACCACCAGAGTGGAGGACTGTGGCTCCTGGCCAGGGATGCTGCTCATTTTTGAGATACGTACAATAAGCAATAACAACACTGGAAAATTCCACTCTCATTTGATGTAACTAGTAACTATTAGTCTCTGTGTTTATATTTGTCTTCTGTCCCTAGGCAAAATCCTGCCCAAACTCTGCAGTGCTAGTGGTCAGAATACAGCAGGAAGGGAGAAGGTCCCTATGAGGAACCTGGGAGGTTGAAGGACTTCTTGCTTATTCCTACCTAACATCCTGGGCAACCCGTTGGCATTTTGCCATCCCCCTGATGATAGGAATTTGACCCCACCATTGTACTGAACGATTTAGCTTGCTTAGGAGTTCACTGGGAGCTGATAATCTGCCTATCATGACCAATCTAAAACTGGAGACTGGTCATGCACATTTTAAAAATAGTCTGTTCATCACACCATATATATTGATTATCTTTTGGAAACACTCCAAGAGACATCATTCTGGAAGTCAATCTAAAATAAATATGACCTGAATTTATCCAGAACAGGTTGGATGAAGCCTTGTTATTAGGCCTCTAGCTTTTATTTTTTCCCCTATACCAAATTGCACGCATTTAAACAATATATAACTGCCTACATATTAGTATCACAGCTTCCTGGCAATTACGAATCATTAAACAGAATTTTAATGTGGCTTATTTCACATGCGTGCATTGATTTTTTTAAAAAATTCAGTTCCCATTCTCCAAATACCAAAACACCTTTCAAAATCCTAAAGTTGTATTGCTGAAGTGCCTGGGTACATGCACTGAACTAACCCCAGCCATCTACCTGTGACCTGCCAGAAAGACAAGCAAATGCTGTCAGGCAGTCATAAACAGACTGCAGAAAGCATAAACAAAAGTATGATTGAAAACACCGTGAAAGAGAAGATGTAGATCTGCAGCCCTGCTGCTAATAAAGATCTGTCGCTCAACCTCAGCGTCTGGCAGCAAACCCACTACAGCAAATTTTACCCAACCGGAGCTGGGACATGGAAGATGCAGTTGGCTTTGGAACCAAGTTTCAGATCATTCAGTGCTTGAGAAAGGCTGTCAACCTTTGATTTCCATATAAAGGCAACTGACTTCTAATTACTGTGTAAATTAATTGCTTCTCAGAGTTGATTGTTGCCACTGTTTACTGCTACAAGCTGAAGAAGTCAGGTTCTTCCGTTTAATATTTGAACATGTTTACAGCTTCCAGAAGCAGAGAGAATAGGTTTAGTTTTCAGCAGCCTACCTCAGTGCCTCTTCCTTACTGGAATAAACTATGGATACTACAGCCAGATATTTCTTGTGCAAATAGAATTACATTATACATCTGCTTCATTAATGCTGCTCATGAATAAGGATGAAATGTCAGGCAGAGGAGGGTGGATACTCTCTGAAAGGGGAAGGGAACATAACTCTGGAATAACTGATTTCTGCAATAAATAATTTGTAACAATTATTATAGGGCATACCTTTTATGAAACATACAAGTAGTTAACATAAAGTATAGTCACCTCATGGCAATTTAAAACCAAAAAGCTGTTCTCAATTCTCTCTTTCCTGCCTGGAGGTCAGACTCCATGCATAACCCAGCTCTTTGGACCTCCCTAACGGACATCTGAAGTGTGGGGCATTG
Source organism: Gorsachius magnificus (assembly GCA_034008185.1). Lineage (NCBI taxonomy): Eukaryota > Metazoa > Chordata > Aves > Pelecaniformes > Ardeidae > Gorsachius > Gorsachius magnificus. The sequence goes on along the minus strand of CM067083.1, from coordinate 48,356,781 downwards.
TGCTGAGAAAGAGGCACAGTTCTGTCTCGGTTCTGCTTTGCCTTCCCTCTTGCCCACAGAAGTGACAAAGATGAACATCATCTGTTTTATACACTTGACCCAGGTAGCAATACTACACTGCTGGGAGAGTAGGAGGACATCACTGTGGCGTCAGAAGCCCTAATGCAGCTGTGTTGGCAGGTGCAGCTCCATCATCTCTGCATGCCGCCTCATGGCTAGAAAACATCCAACCCTTTTAAAATATCTCGTAGATAACAACGCGCTCAGTTCTCCTTTGCCCAAGCTGTACTCTGACACAGCAAGCAGGTCTCAGAAGCAGAAAGGTTTTTTCGCAGCTTCCTGAGCTGTAAGCACCATTTTTGCAAAAATTAGAGCAGCACCAGCGGAGTAGCAATATCCTCCCCTTCCACCACATGTTCTGCCTCATCTCTTCTGTTCCAGGAGAGGGAAAGAAGGGGATATTCTGTAGAAGAGACCACTACATAGATGGAAATGACCCTAATAAGGAAGAACTTTCCATGAGGATTTCCACTTGTCTTCCACATGAACTACCTACCATGTTGTATTAAGCAAAGAAGCTTGCTGGAGTGGAGTACCCAGCCCACTATATTTAAAAATGTTGGTAAATTGAAAATGGATCACGCCACTTCTCTCCGCTCCTTCCTCCTCCTGTCCCCCCACACACCATGAATATATCTTGGAAGAAAAGAATACACCCACTACTTGAGCAGATTCTAAGTATTTCACAGATTATGCATGTAGAGAGGAAATAATATTTCAGCAAATCTGCAGTGCCTATAGAAAACCTGCAGGAATTCTAGCAATACAAACACTTGGACAGGAGGTAACCCTCCATCATGAAGCAGAGACCAAAGTGCAGCAATGGCTGAAACCCGCTGTGGTTAATTAGTGACATTTTTTCAGGCAGTGACTTTTCCCTGAATTTCTAAAGGAAATAGTGTACTTAAACTGGTTTGTAAAAGCTGGATCCCAAGGAAAGTCCAAACTCTGTTTAATGAAGTAACCTGGCCAATTTGTGAAGCATTTTCCCTCTCTAGTTCTTCATGTGCTCTTCAAACACATACAGCACATCACTAAATCAAGGATGGCTAAAATATCTCACTTACTAAATTACTATACATTTCCCTAATTAGCAATTACAACCCGCTGTTGCCACAGGAATTTGCTGAGTAATACCGCTGTACCACTGTAGGCTTGAGCACAGCTACAGAAAACAACACACAAAAAATGCTATAGTTAGATGCTTAGCAAGCAGTATGGATAAATCCAAAAGAGGTTCACAGCTTCAAAGGAACCAGAGCTTTAATATACAGTGCAGAGATTAGAAATATAATTAATGAGAATTATAACAAAGCAAAGGAGAGAAATCACTGAAATCCTCTAACCATGCAGCTTTGGGAAAAGCAAACAAATAAACCCCAAACCAAAGCCAAATGTTGTCCAAAACACTTTATATTGGTGCACTGTGCTTCTGATATGTGATCCATCCCCTTACCTTCCTGCCAGCCTCCTGTTAAAAAGAAAAATTTCACACCAATTCCACACTTTGGAAGAAGATTTCAGGGAGCTTTTCTTTTCCTACAATGTATGGAACAAGCAATGATAGGATCAGATAAAAGCACATAATGAGATTAAGTCTCATTAAAAAACTCCTCTTGTGCTTCAAAGGCACTTAATTCTATTAGAGGTAAGACTGAGAATGGCCCATACACCTACAAACACACCATAGTAACGGGTGCAGAAGAGCCCCTAAGCTGCAGAAGCTGCATTTCTTGCTGCAAAGCAAGCAGTCGCATCAAATGGCAGAACACTTTTCTGAAATGCATGGATTTTCTGTGATGAGACAAGACAACATAAGACAGGGTACTTGATGTGCCCTGCCTTGAAATGGGTCCTGAACAGCTAAGTGTGAAACATCTCCACGTTCAAAGGATGCACCTGTAACACTCGGTGTGAGTAATTGCTTTTGTGCAATGAGCACCAGGCATGGCAGCAGCTCAGGGCGCTCACTTGCCACAAACTGCTTCTCTAATAACGTGTCCCCTGGGGTGGCCACAGGTTATAGATACCGGCCTTCAGGCTGAGAAGCATGGCAGGGAAGGCTGCAGACCCGTTGCTGCCCTCCAGCACACATCCCACATCCCACACAACTGCTGAGACTGAGGCACTGGGCTCTGTGGCGGACAAGTCTCAAGTGATTAATAGGGAGTGGAATTTCTGGCTTTCAAATGCAGATACTAAAGGAACTAAATGCCTGACCTTTAAGAGAAGACAGAGGAAACCACCTCAAAACTTTTGCAGGAAACGCAAAGTCAATTCTACCAAATTTGACTTCTAAAGGGAAAGAGAAATAAAGATATTCAAATATAAATTCAGATTACTACAGCAATTACTGGGAATTCAGAGATTAAATAGTTACTTGACTTTCAATGTAATTATTATTGAAAATTAGATGAAAGCCTAAATACAATTATATTAATATACCTTTAACAGTTGCACTGACAAATTAAGAAAATCAGTAAATTCAGTGATGTATAAAATTTTCAACAAAAAAGTTCTTATTCGTTTGTTAAATCTATTACATCAGTCATACCTTTATGATATCTTTATAGATAGTTATGCAAAGCAAAAATTCATATCAACTTTATCTTAATTTAATGATAAAAAAATAAATGATGCATAAAACTTACTTTAATTTTTTTTTCGAAGTTTGTATTACAAAATTCTTTACCTAAAATAATAAAACCATCCTCTAATGGACAATGTTCATCCTGATTCTGTGAAGATGATTGATAAAATTATTTATTAGCAATAAATCCTGAAGTGTTCAGTGCCATCCAGGCGAAATTTAGCTAGAGACTGACCCTAATCCTAAATCAGATTTTCTACTTAGCCTCTATTCTGCCAGCAATGAAAAGCTACAGATGGCAGAATGGAGGAACATAACCATACCAAACAGGAACATTCGTTTTTAAAGACAACTTAAAAATAAATTTCTCATACAGATTTATGACTAAATTTGCTGTTAGGCAGAAGAAATATAAAATAAGACAAAACAAAAAGCTGGCTGGGGTGGAATATTGCTGAAAATATAGTATTTCCACTGAAGCCAGCTCTGAGGTCAGACAGGGTCGCAGACTGGAACGGAGATGATGTTGAGGGCAGTGCTGTAGGCAAAGGGACTTTTCTTCATAAGTTCTGCTCTCCCTTTCCCAGTGTCAGCTTCTCAACTCCTCTGCTACATTCAATGCCATTTTTTATGGTACTTTGTTTTTTTTTCTTGGGGATATGAGTAAAAAAAAAAAGAATGTCTACAAGGATGTTTCTATTTCACAGTTAATGCTATTCCACCGTTTCCTTCATGTCACTCTGGAAACGTAAGAAGGCCTCGTAGCAGAAATATATTACATGTATTCTCAGTACGGGTCTCTTCAAACTGTAACAGCAACAAACGCAGGAGTCAAGACCCACCATCTAAACCACCTATTTCCATTCAGTAACCTCTTACCTGTTGGCAACAGCATTTTTTTTCTTAACATCTATCTTCACGATTTCATCCATTAGTTACAGAGTATAGGAGCATAGCATAAAAACCATCACCTCTCATCCCCAAATTAACACAATGCTCCCATGGATTATGCAACAGTAATTAAATCGAGGCAGATTTTTTCAGAGCTGTGTTTGCAAGCAGCAATCCATGGATTTATCAATGCCATTATTTTAACAGAGGTTTAATTCACAGTCAATAGTTATCTCATGATTCATTTTTATACACCCAATCTTTGTATTTTTGTTTCACCTAGGTGAAAAGGTCTGCCACCAAAACTTTCTATAATGGCAGAGAAATAGTCCAGGTGGAAACGCCGTAGTCACCAGGTGTCACAAGAACCAGCAGCCACGCTGTACAGGCAGAGTCTGAAAAAGTCCGCAGAACCTTATTCTGCCAAACCCTGGGGCACCAGTTACTGCCCAACGCAGCAATAAAGCTAAATCCTTCTGTCAACAGACCAAAAAGCCAAAGCCAGTTTGAGTGCCACCTTCCTCCAAAATATCCACTCTATCACCCACCTATCCCACAAACAGCATGTCGGGGAATCCTTCTGAACCTTTACTGAAGCTCTGCCCCCTTCTGAGGGCACGGCCCCAGCCAGGCAGTGCACAACAGCCTGACCACAGAGCCGTGATAAGCGAATCTCAGCGCACAGAAGTGCCACTGTCTGCACGTAAAAGCCTCTGCTACAGAAAATGTTTTCAGCATATTTGTGGAGATTGGTAGCAAGGCTTTTACAGCACGACTTGGCCATCAGAATTTATAACCAGGAAAATGTTTGATTCAACTTCATACAATGGCCGTTTATTTTAACAGCATAGCATGCAGAAAATATACAACCAGTACTAACGTACTTGCAAATATGCCAAGTCAGCTGCTTCAGATTGTAACAGCAATTCACACTACAACAGAATTAAAATCTGTTCAGCTGTGAAAATGAAGCAATAACACATCTCTCATTAGGAACTCTCTCTTCATCCACTTAGGAAAGCCTCTTTCCCTGACAAGACTTCCATGAATGGCTTTTCCATTTTCTCTGCCTCAAGGGTTGGAGAGTCAGTCAGATCACCAAAAATACCCTCAGAACTATATATGTATAAATACACACAGACAGAGCTATTGTGATTTCTGTGAGCCTAGCAGCCTGACTCTGGAGAAGGCAATGCAGTCCATTCCTATGGACTGGGAGAGGCAAAGTTATTTGGCCACTGTTGGAGAGCAGGAACTGCTTGCAATGGGGCAGTATTTTTTGCCACATCCAGGGGCATTTTCTGCTAAAGCCAGCTGAGCGGTAAAGCCCAGAAAATGACGACATTTATAGTCATTCTCAGGGAAAAAAAAAAAAAAAAAAAAAAAAAAAAGGCAAACCCTTCCATGCCTCTGCTCCAGTGCTGAACAGCTGCTGTTTTCACTAGTGGTGTGAAGATCTGCTGGGCAAAGTTGGTTCCAAGAGTCCTTTTTCTCAAGGGAAAGAAAAAGCCTTTCACTTAGGAAGACTCCCTTCCCTTTAAGACAAGAGGACTGTGTGGCTCTTGTCCTGTCCCAGGGGTGGCTTTGCCCTGTGGACAGGCAGGTTAAGGCTGGCGTAGAGGAGCTCAGGCTATAAGGAACACCCACAAAGTGTAGAGTCCTACAAGAGACAATGCTGAGCAACCAACATAACTAGTGGACTAAGCTGAGACACTGTGTCATGAGGACCGGCAGCTTAGATGCAGGGTCCCGGTATCCAGCAGCAAAATAGAGACAAACTAAACCTGGGATGGCTGTGGAGCCTCAAGAATCAAACCACCTGTTCCACTGGCCCACCAGACAAACTTCTCTGAGGTGGAATATGAACAGGGAGCAGAGCAAAGAGAAAGAGAAGTAAACCTCTGAGTCTTTTGCCTTCTGTCTTGTATGATTTTGGTGGGTGCAGCTGGTACTTGGGCTTTTTACAGCCTCACAGCAGAAGACAAGTGTTTTCTTCTGAAAGGGGAGGCCAGAATGGAGGTAGTCTCAAGACAGTTCACAGTGAGATCGGGTCTGACGTATAGGACAGCAGCAGGGGCCACCAAAAAGACAGTAGCAGCAGCAAAGCAGCAGAGAGGTAAGATGGGTGTAGGACCCTAGGGAGATAAGAGTTGAGGTTGGAGAGGAATGCCAGAAGGCAGCTTGGCATTAGGAAGATGGTGTACATGGGCAGGGATTTGGGACTGGGAGAGAAAATAGGGAGTAGAAATACCTAGGAGGGATCTACAGTGGATGAGGTTGGCGGTATAGGAAGGGTATTTGGGGCAGATTAAGGACTATGGTTTGGAAGGGGAACTCCGGAATGGGTGGAAGTGTTTCGGAGGCTCTGGGGCTGATGTGGGGACCTCTGAACTGTGTATGGGGGCTGGGTAGGTGGAGGGACAGAAAGGACTCCAGGAAAAGACATTTGGGAATCTCATCTAAGCTTAGCCAGTACCTTCCCTTCTGCTACTCCAGCTTGGGGGCAAGGGTGCACCCAGGACTACTTTACTTCTCTGCAGAGCTGTCCTCTTTGTGTTTTGGTTTTGTGGAGGGCTAGTGCAGTGGGCTATGGGCCTGTGACCGAGGCTGTCAGGCAGAAGCAAGGAATTTTTTTATTGCAGAAGTCCAGACAGGTGATTCAGACACCAGTGTCATGTCCACATCAGCACACCCTCCATCATTACCCCGTAATGAACATAATACAGCTGAGCTGGGGATTGTACAAAGTTAAGTTGCAGGCCTTAAGAAGATTTTTATTGCAGAGTCTATGGCAGCATAAATAATGAATAATACCAGGTGCCCGCACCAAAACACCTGGACTTGACTTTCTGAGATGCTGAATACTTAGGGATCATGTTCAGTCCAAGTTGTGACTGATTACCTACTCCTAAAACTGACACCACTCCTTAAGAGCACCCCTAATCAGGGACTTTTGAAAACATTTACTCCACATCAACCTTCCAAAACTGACAGAGGGACTGTGGCCAAAGGATATCAATCAACCTGAGCTAAATTGCGATTAGGACTATTGTACAATATAATAAGATTTAGAGGGAGAAAGCACATTCCTCAGGCATCAGTTAAAAAAAAACCAACCCCAAACAAATAACGTGCTTTTCGCTGCATGCAACAAAACATAATTCATCCTGCAACCTCAGCAGCTTGTGTTAAACTGAAACAGTCACAGCTGACCTTCCTCAGTCACTCTGACAGGTCTATATTAGTTGTCCTCATTACATAAAGACAATCAATCAGAAATTGGAGAACAATGGCCTTATGAGGGTTCATAAAAATTGAATGCAAATCCTCTGCGCCACTCAGTCAGGGACAAGTTATTCCCGGAGCTACAGACACACGTCTGTGCCAAAGTCAACATAATTTTTTTTTTTTTTTCTGACTAGGGTCTGGGCCCAAGAAGGGAGCTTGCTGATTGCCTCAGGAGGGACAACTCCCAGAAAGCTACTCACGTTTCCCTGTTCAGTGCAACTCACTCCTTCATGCTCTCTCATTAGTGTAGCACAGAACAGGAAAGGTATTTATACAAGTAGCTGCTGTAAACTACTTTCTTTTTAGTATTCTGGTATCACTCTGATGTATATGTTCTATGACAAAAAATTTAGCTAATTTATACACAAATTCCATTTCAGCAAGTTCCTCATTGCTAGTTATGATTATCAGGGAGAGACTCGGAGCAAGGACCCCTCCATATTTTCTGTCCTCCAGAACCTCCTCCTCTATGACAGGCCAGGCTGGCTCCACATCGCTGATTTCTAATGCAGAGCGTAGAGAGTACCACTGTCACACATGATTGAAACAAGCTAATACCTTCAATTTTCAAGGGAGATATGGAGCAAAAAAACAATTATCAAGGAAGAAATGAGATCCTGGGTGCTTAAGTCATACAGGTCTGCTAGAGGTCACCAGAATTGCAGTTTCTCATATATCTTCAGAAGAAGAAATATGAGGTCTTGTTCAAAATAGTAATGGGCCACTGCATATCACATTTAGAACTCCAGATGCCTGTTAGAAAAGTCGATAGCTGATAGTCAGGGATCCTGTTTGGTATACATGAAAAGCAGCTGTTCCTAATATACTTAGTTAACCTGACACCATCAAGCTTATTTTCGGTCATTGCTGGGTCAACTACCATTTCTCCCTCCTCCCACAACCCTACACATCCCCTTCCCGAAATAAAAACCTCATGGTCCAAAACCCAAATGGCCATCATCAAACTTTATATTACTTAAATATTACTTAAATATAATTTTATTGTTGTTTTTTGTTTTCTTCCAATCCCACATACCGACTTAAATCAAGATTCAAGCGTTGCTTTTAGTCCTGACTCAATGGGACAAAACGGTTGGACTAGACGATCTCCCAAGGTCCCTTCCAACCCTTGCCGTTCTGTATGTGCATGTGTGATCTCAATATCTGAATAGAAAGAAGTGTCATCCTGCATCCCCTCTAATGGGGTTTTCTCTTCTAGCTATATTTTAAAGGTGAAAGTAGTTTTCAGAGGCTAAACCACCACAAACTAAAATTTTCCAGTGATTTTTCCAGAAAAATTAGAACAGTCCTTAACCTTCTGTTGTTCTTTCTGTTGAGCTGATCTTCACATGAAAGACACTAAAAAAGGTAGACTGTATTTGGCAATTCTGTCTGCTTTGGCCATACAGCTCAACCAAGGTACTTCACACTAGGTACTCGTGGAACCCATCTAAGCAATTTAAACACCACATGCAAACCCCTCCCAATCTTTTGATGTTGCATACTGCATCTGTTAGCTTCTAGATCCTCCTCCAGTCACAGATAAATACACTTAAGACACCAGTGCTTCACGTTTCTCCAAGGTAATCCAGGAGCAAGCACAATCAGTTGACAACACATTAGCCTTATTTTCACTCCCAAACAATGATAAAGAAGTTAATACACAAATCTTTTTGCATAGGTAAAAAGGCACCAATATCCTATTTGGATCTGAAAGCCAAACAAGCCCTGTGATATCTAAGAACTAGCACCCAAGTAAAGCACTACATTTTAGGGTAAGCAGAAAAACCCCTCACAACCTTGAAGACATTGGAAGCCTCCAGTGTGTGTTCCTTTCAGCTTCCATGGAAGACACGTGCTGCTGACCTATTAAATTCTGCCAGCGTCCTCTGTTGTAAAGCAATCCCAAAGTATACACACAAAACCTCATCTGTATTGTCATACAGAGCTCCTGAATTCGGAAGCTCCAAGAGTTAACACTGAGTTGGTCCCAGGCCTCCACCTTGGACCGGGAAATTATGCCTCATGCAACACTGTCAGGCAACTTTCATTTACACACTGTAGCTACAAATATAATATGAATATAGTGTCAATAAACCACATAGGTGTGTAGTATCCACAGACACATTTCTACAAGGACAAGACAGCAACATCATCCAGACCTAACAGTTCCTCGGCAGGGATACATATATGCTTCCTGCCCCATGCATTTGGAAGCAAAGGTGAGTAGGGGAACATCAGCAAGCTAGTTTGAAATACTAACGAGAGACACACATACTCACAAACGCATTGGCAAGTCAATCCGTAAAATGACCCAGTATTTTGATGATAAAAATCTCAAATACTTCATTTTGTGAAGTAGCAGCTTCATCTTCTAAGAAAAATCTTTTCACAGAAATGTCATACATGTTCACAGCCTCATAGAAAACTTAGCTCACCACTTTCCATGAGTGTGGGGAGGTGGGGAAAGAGGAAGCAATATGTTGTGCAATGCAGTACTTGTAGCCAAGCAAATATAAAATACATTTGACAACTAACTGCATGGAGATACTGCTGCTACTGTCAAATCTATCTTTAAACATGTGCCTAAATAAGGGATTTAGAGTCTGTTTCAAATGCTTTCTCTCTCTATTATTACTTGCTAGGAGCACTCAAGCTCACACACAAGAAACAGAAGCAGGTACATTACACCGAATTACCAACACACCACTATAAACTGGTCCTTAACACCCATCTGCTCACTACACTGGCACTGTTTTCAGAAGAAATGCAAATCACAGCAAAGATGATACACAAATACATTCTCATAGTCTTTTTCAATAGGTCCGGCAGACACCTGTAGACGAGGGCACAGCTTAAGCCTTGAATTTTGTGCCTTCCACAGTTCAACTGTTTTTAAATAACACGTGCCTTCTCTTATGTTGAAGTTACTCATTGTATCTCAAAACGGGCCAGGTGAAAGTCTGCAGCTGGAAAGATAAAAAAAGGGAGGGAGGGAAGGTTTGGAATTGTGGCTTCAGAGGTGATGTTGAAACTAACGGACTAATACCTAGATTTCTGCTGCACTGAAGATTTTCAGAAGGCTGTACATATTTTAATCGAGCAGAAATAATGCTGTTTAAAAAAACCATGAAACTATAGCTCATATTTCAAATATAGCCGTGCATTTGAGTTCAAAGCAGAGATTTTTTCAACAGATTCTACATCTTAAGGAAAGGAGAAAAAGAACGGCAATTATGGGATTTGATATATTTTAAGACTTTTGGTCTTAAAGACTGTAGCCATTTTAATTCAACGTTGGAAAGATAGTCTTTGGAAGTAGTTTCACAGCAGGAATAGAACTATTTTAAGTAACAGCAGGTAACTTTAAACTCCAGTTGAGCTTTTAAACTTGAAGACAAACAAAAGGCCAACCCCCCAACTCCAAGTTTGCACGCTAGGTAGTTTTCTCTAAGCTTTATGCAGCAGCTGGCCATCTGCTTAATTCCCCTCATTTAGCTGACACTAATTTCTAATTGGGATTTGCCTTCTCCATAAAAATTTAATAAAAAAAATTCCTGAAAGTACTTCCAAGTGAAGTCAGAACATGAAAATAAAAACGCAACAATTATGCACACTGATAGACATATGTGTTATATCGCATGCTTTAAAACCTCCAAGATTTGAATAGGGTTAGAGCCTAGTGATTTTTACCTGTGCCTCCCCTGTCCCAACCCCAGCTGACGGACAATAGTTTTCCTCCATTCAGATTTGAACAACTCAGCATTAACTGCATCAGCCAAAGGCATGTGAGAGTGCATGTAATTTGACTGGATTTTGGAGTGCCAATACTTTGGCTACGAGGATAATTCTGCTCCCTCCGACCACATGCCCTCTGCAAACCAGGCTTTGTGCCTCCGGAGGGACAAATCTGATTCTTCACCTCCTTAGCTGCCTCCTGGACTGTGAGCTCTTCTGCACCTCTGGGCTGCAGCAGCAGGTTCACCTGGGTCATCATCATTCCTTTAAGAGACTGTGATCAGTATGGAAAAGAACGAAGACACAGCTTTCCTGAAACCGAGCTGTTCTTTCAACTTAACAGCAGGAACAGAAAACAACCAGCAGCTTGTGCATATACATCTCTCGCTGGAGTGTAAGACTGGAAGGATATATGAACCCGGCAAATATATGGTGATATAGGAACAATCCCCTGGTGATCAATCCCCTGAAGAACTTGAAGCCCTTAGAGAAGAGTCATAAGTAGGTTAGAATCAAAACTGAGGTTTTTTTGTGAAGAGGTTGTGCTCCCAAGAGCTTTTCAGGAAAACACAGGAAGAGATCAGAACATGAGGCGGGACAGGAGGAGTTAGACAAAATATTTTATTGAAAGCTGATAGTCCAAAAGGCTCTTGAAAGATGTAGGGAAGAGGCATGGATCTGCATGCCAATTTTTGTTAGTTTTTCCATTCTGTGTGTTCTTTCATGGCTCCTCCTGACTGCACAATACACTACAGTGCCCCTGGTGGCTGAGCTCCCCTACAACAGCATAAGGACAGGTACTCTGGCAATGACACCCACAAAGCAGTCTCTGTAGTTGCAACCCTCCCCAGGAAGGCTGGATGATTTTAGCTGCTTTACTACAAGTCTAATTTTACTGGCCTATATTCTGCTACAGTCCTCACCAACAGTCTACCAAAAAAAAGAAAACAAAATCCAGCATCATCTACTCTGACAATTACTGAAAATATTTATTCCTATCTAAGTGGAGCAAAGTGTGAATGGTAAATAGTGGTTTTAAGGTGATACCATGAAGATATTTAAGTTGCTAGCACATAATAGGACCCCCTCCCCTCACCACCAAAAAAAAAAAAAAAAAAAAAAAAGGCTTTTTATCCTTTTGTCTTCCCCTGTTCCCTGGATGAGTAGAACTCATTCACTGGATATCTGATTCTGGAAATAGTTTTCCCGTTGATACTGGACTGATACTGGAAATAGTTTTCATTCCTGTAACTTATTTCTCTGCCCTTACTGGCTTCCTCTTTCTCTCTCCTACTGCTTCTGCTGTCTTCCAAAGTTCATTAGAGTACAGCGGAATTTGGGCATGTTCTTCAGCAGTATTTTGATAAACGCGAATCAGAAACCAGCCCAAGTCCTCTTTCTTTTTTCTGGCCTCATATTCTTCCTTTAGATGGACTGATACCAAAAGTAAATATTGATTCATTTGCCTGCCACTCTCCTATTGGTTAAACACTTCAATTTTATTTTTTTAAATACCAAACCAGACATTTTTTCTGTGCATATTTTATCCAGGAGACAGAACTTTTACTGTTCCCCACAGCCAGCCTCAGCTCTACTCTCTTCTACAGACAAATCTGTCTATTTACATCTTTCCCCCAACCCGAGCCCACATTGTCATTATCACCCTGCAGTCCTCTAGGAAAAAGTGTATGTGATATATTGCCTTTGCTGAATTACCAGATGAATTATTTTAAGAAAGATGAGTCACAGAAGACACATTAGAAAAAGAAAAATATCAGATATAGAGTACAACAGCTTATATAAATAAAATGGCCAGGATTTTCTGTGGAGTTGGCTGATTCCTGTGGGTCCTCTGTAAATTCCAAGCAATGTGTCTACTTATTGTAATTCATGCCTTTACTGCTTCAAATCTGCTGGTTTCCATTATCTTTCATATCTTTGAAAAATGTTATCAACTTCCTCCGTTGAAAACCTAATAACTAAAACCAAATATATTTTACAAATATTTGCCTGCCCATCAACCCATAAATGAAGTTTAGAGAGCGTTTTACACATACGTATTTGATTCAAACCACCAGAGTGTAAGTGAATCCCCATAATTGCTTCCGATGTAAAGGCTTAAACTGCATTAATCTCCTCAATTTAATGCAGTATAATGAAAAACTGTTAGGTTTGTTTAATAATATACCTGTTGACTTCTTTCATCCAAGGAATAGCTAGTATTTATGACCATTTTTACTGGAAGAGGGAGTTGATGGAATTAGCGTTATGCAATCCTATCTACAAAGCAAGGGCAGCCATAGAAGAGGACAAAATGTACTTTTGATCCCAGGAGCAAGACCCTGGCAGCCAGCAAGTGCTCTCTACCACAATGTTCTCCTGAGGCCACGAAGAAGGCGCAATCCAGCTTCTGAGGCGTCTTCTCTGCGGGCCTGCTTGTTGTTTCTCTCTCCTCACACACTGTTTCACTGAGCTTTATTCATTCCCCTGAGTTTAGGCAAACGATCTCAGACTGCTTTGCTTTGCATGTAGCCTGAAGTTATCTTAATGGTCCTTACTGTTTTACCTATGAGCTCTGTGAAGCACCTTCTTTGCTTGCCTTTGCCCTAAACGAATAGTAAGTGTTAAACTAGCCTCAGCAAGATTTTACTCGAGCCTTCACAGAGCACACACTTGAAACCTTCATGGTGTGGCTCTACTGCCACATAGCATTGGCCACCACTACATTTCCAATTTGCATTTTGAAATATTACAAAAAGTTAAGGCCAACTGAAAGCTGACACAAAACCTCAGCCAACCCCCCAAACCTCCAGCCAAATTTTGCTCACTTACTGAAAATGAATTGAAATTTTTGCATTCCTAAGATCATATCATGTTTCAACAAAAATTTGCTTCTTTGAGGTAAGGTGGTGTTTGCTTCAGTTAATTAGAGGGGTCAACCCTATGCGTTCCGAAGGAATAGGTGTGATTTACCTGCCTGGGGAAGGGGAAATAAAGTCAGTCTGTCTTGCATTACAGTTGACTAAGCATTTGCACACTGGAGATTGGGTCTTTGGGAGACTGAGTCTTCATACATCCCTGGTTGAGCAGTTTGGTAAGAAACTGTTATTATCTACTTGCACTGTTCTTTAGCTCTCTTTAGCAGAGAAGGAACTTCACTGTATTGGGTCTGGCTGAGATGGAGTTAATTTTCCCCACAGCAGCCCAGGTAGTGCTGTACTTTGTATCAGTAGCTAGAAAGGTGTTGATAACCCACCCGTGTTCTGCCTACTGCTGAGCAGAGCTCGCAGAGCATCAAGGCTGTCTCTCCAGCATTGCCCCTCACCGGTAGGCTAGGGGTGAGCAAGATCTTGGGAGAGGACATTGCCAGGGCAGATGACCCAAACTGACATTCCACACCACGTGGCATCTGCTCAGCAATAAAAGCTAAGAGAAGGGAGGAGGAAGAGGGGTGCATTCGTTATTACGACACTTGTTGCAACCGCTAAGCATACTGAAGCCCTGCTTCCCAGGAAGTGGCTGGACATCGCCCACTGATGGGAAGCAGAGAATAAATCTTTTGTTGTTGTTTATTCCCACATGCAGCCTTTGCTTTTGCTTTTGTTAAACTGCCTTTATCTTGACCCATGAGGTTTTTTTCGATATGTTTTCTCCCCTGTCCAGTTGAGGAGGGGGAGTGATAGAGCAGCTTTGGTGGGCACCTGGCCCCCAGCCAGGGTGAACCCACCACATTCACATAATTGCAATGTTCTAAATTGAACATTGTGAAGCAATTTGCAATAATTTGAAGTTCAAGGGGAAAAGTCATTTGCATAAAGTTTCTGGTGTGTCTGAAGTATTTCCAAGGATTGAGAGCTTTCATTTTAAAAGCCAGAAAGTATACGCTCTATACTGTTCTTTACTTGGCATGCATCTGAAATCTGACTTTAACTCAACCAAAATTATTCTACTAGATTATTCTGGTATCTGCACTACTTATTTAGACCTATGCAATGTTCTTTGCTCTATTCTAGTTCCCTGACTACTGTGACACATCTGAGCAGACTTTTTGCACTACAAGCAGATTTTTCAAGACGTTATAAAGAAAAGGTATTAAAATTTTGTAATATGCAAATTGACAAAAGGCAACAATTTAAAGTTCCTCCTCCCCGTAAAAATAGAAACTGAAGCTCTATTCATGTAAACATTTATGCACATGACTAAATATAAGCATGCCTATTCATCTGCTACATCTGCATAAGTGTCTGCAGGATATGGGCCTAATTCCCAGTTTCCTTTCAATTCACTCATATTTCCAATCCATACTTTGGAACACAAATAAACAACTCCAGTCACTCACAGCACACAACACTTCCAAATCACTCTATGAACAATTATATGACAATTAGGGACATAAGTACCTCACATAACATGGAGCTAAACAGAGACTCCAGCTTGGGACCTGAAAAGCATGAACCGTGTTATCGCAAACACTTTGCCAGAATCATTAATCCTGTCTCTATCCAGGATTGTGCAGCCCTGTGCTGATGATTTATGGTATTCTTGAGACTCCAGCTAGTATAGGAACATGGCAACACACTGTGCTTTCTTCTGTACATGCCTGAAAATATTTATCATGGTCTTGCAATAAAACCCCTCATCCACAGCCTTAACAAGAGACCAAAAAATTGTAAAATTTGCATCCTTGTGGCAATAAAACAAAGCCCTTGGATTTAGCAAAAGACATGTTCAGAGGTACCCTATATTATTTCACCAAAAGCCTTTTTTCTCTTCCACTGAAGCAAAAGTGTATTATCTTTTAAATGTTACTTTCATGTGTGTCCAAGTTAATTTTCCAGCCTCACTGAAGAAAGCAAGCAATCGCAAATCAAATGGTGGAAAAGAGTATGATAGCCTATTGTCCCATGAAAGGAAATGGTAGGTACCGTCTTGAAGAGAGATTTTAAAATATAAATTTGATAAATGGAAAGCCAGTATACTGGAGAAACAGTTTCACAATTCCACCTAATCTGGTATATTTGAGAACCAAAAATGTTCAGCACACCAAAATCTCAGGAGGACCAAGTGGGCGAGACACAGCTCAGCAATTCTGAAAAAGAAAATCCCTAGTCCCTGCACACTCTTAAGTAAACTGCTAAAAATCACTACTAAAACCAACATTTTAAAAAATTAAGTAAATACAATGAGTCAAATTCTGTCATCAGTTCCAAGGGGCCACCTCCCATTCATCCTTCTCATATATGGAACAGACCAGCAGAGAGCTGAGACACTTTTTTTCCATGACCTTTCACTATTTTTCAGTGCCATGAAGCAGATAAAGAATTCCAGTGACGCAAGAGGAAACTGAAAGCAATTCGCTCTCCAGTTTTATGAACATGCTTGTCCAATGGTTCACAGTTATCTTTTTGTTGTTTCATCTTACTGCTCTTGGCCACATGAAAGATCTCTATTTCTACTTTTTTTTTTTTTTTTTGGTGATTTGGCTCCTGATGGTAAAGATAATCTTATTCATCGTCTGGAATCTCTCTTGACCATTTAATTGAAGAACCACTAACAAAGGATGAAAAACAAGTCCAAATTTGGCATTCTGGCTACTGTTGGTCTGTGACTGTGAGCAATTGCTGCCACCTTAGATGCGTTGCTAGCAATGCAGTATGAACCTTCAAAGGCTTTATTTCATTTGCAAGCCCAGACAGCAGGCACAAAAAACAAAAGTGTTATGACAGAGGTCACCATCAGCATATGACATGCCTTCAAAAGAGGATGGTTAATGAGCTGCTATCTGTCCTGGACGCTCTGAAATAAAATTGCAATACCTTCCAGCTCTCAGGAAGGTTAAAAAAAAAAGAAAAACGAAAACTCCCAGATGTTTATGGGCAGCTGCCTCAAGGTGTGAAATGTTCTGTTTGTAGTTTTCAAACAGCTTACCATAAGCAGCTGGTTTTTCACCAGACCATGGCAAGAGGGGACAGTAACAACATGTGAGAAGGGAAATAGAAGAAAATGAGAAATTGAGAAAACAACTCTGAAACAGTTCTAATACTTACAAGAGAATTTTTTCTGCTGCATCTGCAGACTGTTTGTGAGGCTCAAAACAAACCCCATATTTCCGAATACAGAAATGGGGGCATTTAGGGGGAAAAACAAGACTGAAAACTGAAGAGGTAAAGGCTACAAAATGGACTGGTGAGATATTAATTTTATCATTCACTAAAATACTACCAGGTTGTAGTTATCAGAAGCGAACTAAGTTGTGTAAATGACTATTATGCTCTGCAACGAATTCCTCGTAAATGTGTTTTAAACGCTACTACCACATGTCATATGATCAGCAGGAATACAACTGGGCATAAGAACTGAATTACTATCTTGTCTCGTTTCTGCTAGATCAGAAATGCATTGGTAGAGTAGCAAAAGGATGCTTGATTCTGCTGTTCATAAACAGAAAGGCTTGGTTTCCAAAGCTGTGACCCCATCAGTTTTCCTCGCCACACTAAATTCCTACAAGAATTGAAGGAAACAGTAACTGTTGATAAGGCTTTGGTAAACCTCTGGGAACAGCTGATGTGAGCTAAGGCAGCTTGCAGCAGCTGAACATCCTCCTTCTCCTGTGCTGGACACTCAGGTCAATTCACCCATCACTGCCAGAAATTTGGGACAGCTCAAGCAGTAGTTTCACCTCACTGCTGTAGCTGGAAGAGCTCTTCAGTGCCCTTCACATGCCAGGCATTTTGCAAAGCAGAGAAAAAGCCCCCAACACAAAAAAAACCCCCTTGTTATCTAAACTGCATGTACACCTGTGTATTAAAACAGCTACTGTGCAAGTAACCCATTGACTTGCACAAACTTTAACAAGGCAAGACGGGGGCTGCCTCCTCTCCATTTTTCACTTAGCCATGCTGGTTTTTTGGTTAGCATACAAGATTCAGCCTGCTAACCCGGGCACATGCAAGTCAGGTTGCACATTTGTACTAGGTCTCCTGTGTCCCGGATTCACTGAAGATGCTGCTTTTGTGCATCCAGTATCTGCACACACAGCAACTGTTGGTCTGGGTTTTTTTAAACAGACAGATGGCAACTCCAGCTGTAAAAGGCATTACAAAGATGGGAGTGAGAGAATACACCAAGAAAGAGATGAAGAATGGAAAGGAAATTGCAAGAATAGGAATCTCCTGCACTTTCTGACACATTCTAATAGCTACATTCCCACCCCACTCCTTCAAAAGACAACAGGTGTGGTTGCCTAAAGGTTATTCTTTCTTTGAAAAGCAAAATTCTTTGATTGTCTGCTCCATAGACTGCTGCCCTTTTCATATTTCCCAAGTGATGTATTAAAATATTCCATTCTGTCATGGCAGTTTTGGACTATGCTACTACTGCTATGTCTATTGGAACCAACATGCTGGGAGGCAGTCAGATGTGACATGTCACTCAGAAAATTCAGTAAAAAAATGTTGCTGCTTGCTTGCAGTTCTTCAAGAAAGGACAAGAGAATAAAAGAAAAAACACACAGCAGAAAACAATTACTGATAAAAAGACTAGAAATGCATATTTGCCAAGCAAATCCCTGTACTCAACGATTCATGGCAATTATTACAGAGGAAAAAATCTGGTTTTAATAAGGGAAAAAAGTAGAGGCTTGCAGGTAGTATCTGACCATTTCAGAATTCAGATGTTCCCAAACATATTTTTAAAGTTAGTTCATCTGATGTTTAATGCTTGCAGTCACTCATACATCTTTAAGGTAAGTGGAGAATCATTTTATCTACCAAAGGAATCTGTCAATAGGAATTACTGTCAATGACTTCATTGCAATTTTTGCCACTTGATCTAGGAATTGATTACTTTTTCTTAGGGTGGAAGGCATGAAGTAGCTCATGACCATGATCACTCATTCCTCGTGATCACCTAGGGGAACTCCACCATTGTATGTCAATGCAGAGACCACAGCGAAGCACATGAGAACAGGAGGTAAAGTATTCCTAGATGAAAAGCCTGAGCTCTAAACAGTATTGCCAGAGGGGATGAGGTGAAGTGGAACGCGACCATGTCTAAGGCAGACTGTAAGACTCTTAGGCATTTTTTTTCACCAGAATTTGCACTCCCCAGAAATGCCCCTCTACCTAAGGATAGGAGGTGTGTGGAAGGCTCCAGGCACACTTCATTATGAAGGCATAATTCATCAGCCAAGTGCTTAGAGGCACACTTCTGACACATGCTGCAGGAAGCCCCTTGAACAGCAAGAGAAAGAGGAGAGAAGGAACGCTGGGATCCAACATAGAGATGTAAATCCCTTCTGTTTTTTTAGCTGCTTCCAGAATTCAATCTCTTTTACATTCATTTACATTTATTGGTTTATTGCCAAATTAAACTCTTTAGCTCTACTTTTCTACTATCTTGCCTGAAAATAAATCTCAGGAAGCTTAAGGTCAGCTTGTACTGACCTACTGGAACCTGTGATGCATTGGTCAAGGAGAGTTCATGAAATTTCCTGTCATCTGTAATCCCTCGGTTGCTTGACCTGACCTCAAGCCATGCATAGTCATGACTAGAGATAAGCTTTAGGGCAGAGGGAGACACATAGTGTGCTGTATCTCTTCAGCCTCATGACATAAATGAATTTGGGAGTAGCAATGATGAGGGGAGGCCATTGGCTTGCGTGCGCTTGTGTCCCTGCAACTTCTCAAATATCTTTTGTCCTCTCTTGCCTGACCTTACTGGCAGTCATGGGTATGGATGATAAGAAGCTCGCATACCACGTAGGCTCCTTGGCTTAACACTCTGTGCCTCCATGCAAGAGGGACAATGGTTTTGACCTACTAGAAATAGAGAAATCAACAGTGGTGAATGCACAGGGGACCATGCAGAAGGTAACAGAGGAAGGAGACAAAGCAGAGAAGACAGCCTGAGGTCAACAAAAAAAAAACTGAGACAAAGTAGTGGGTGATGGTGAGAAGTAAGAGCTGCAGGATGCTCAGATCAACGATCTTTTTTCTTCTGAGAGCCAGCAAGCATTATTTAAGAGGAAGCTCATTCACTTTCCTGAAATACTCAAAATTTTTGCAGAGCGCCAGTCACAACTAAAACACATAGTGCTGTATTATTCATAAGCGTTTTAGCAGTCTTTGCCTGGACTTGCCTAGTCATTATGATTTGTATGACAAATACAGAGGTGTAACATCTGCATTCTTTTCCTGGTATGCAATATGCTAGTTTTAGCAGTCTTTGCCTGGACTTGCCTAGTCATTATGATTTGTATGACAAATACAGAGGTGTAACATCTGCATTCTTTTCCTGGTATGCAATAGGCTATACCATTAATAAGCATGTAAATAGCACTACAAGGTCACATATTGCTTTTCATAGTAAAATACATTTCCTATCTCCCACCCACCAAGAAGCATAAACAGAGTTCAGATGATACATTCTAACATAGGTTTTATCAAATTTTACAATATGATGGGGAAATAAACTGGTTTGCCTTTCTCAAACTGCTTCATATGAGTTGCATTTTGCCCACGGCCATGGATCCATACCTTCGCTGCCCTCTCTGGACTCTTCGAATCCTCCCAGCAGATCTAGGGGGAACCGAGCTTCAGCTCCTGTGTGCCCCCTGGAGCTAACAGTTTCCCTTGTGCACTCTGTAACAGTGGCCTGTCACAGCATGTCCACCGACCTGCAGTGGTGGGAAAAGGCCAGGGACCCCAGCTGTAGCCCTTGTGGTGGACATTGGCATGGGGGTTTGCAAGCCTTAACCATGCTCAGAGCAAGGAATAAAAATACAAGTGGAATGAGCATAAATTACTTCAACAGAGACTGGTACAGGAAACTTATTTAAGGCCTCAGAATCTCACACTCTGCCTTGAGGTGAGTACAGATATTCATCTCTGCCTCGCTCCATTTTAGAAGATAAACCAGGACCAACTCACCTGTTTCTAAGAAACTTATTCATACCCATTAAGACTTACAGCCTTTTAATCAGGCACTGTAACTGGAGACAGCCATATTTGTCCCAAGCGTAACATGAAATTCCATTAATTACCACATGCCGGAGCTCAGTTATCCTTCAGATTTGCTAGGTACATTTCTGAGTTGTGTACAATTACCATGGAAATTTTAAACAAACTGCTCAGCTCCTCAAGGGGAAAGTATATTTCTACCCTATCTCAACTATGCCCTGAAAACAAAATGAGGAAGAAATTGTATTCTAACCTCAGGAGAGACTTTTACTAAGCTAAATCTACTGAAACTAGTTGTGCCTCCTGCTGCTGCTTAGTGTTAATAAATAGTTTGGAGGCAACACCCCCCTTTCCCAAAGTTGTATCGGCAGTTTCATTGTTTAGATATCTATAGGCTGGAGATTATTTTTACTACATCCTGTCAACAGTAAGCGGACAAAACTACCAGGAAGAGGATGCATTAGGCTTTTACATTAACTGGTGGTAAAACTGGTGCCCAGGATAGCCTAAGAGCTGCACATTCACTTGCTGACACAAGTGTGCTGTGTATTACCAATTTGTTTTTCCACATTAATGCTTAGTTCATATGACACTATAGATCCCACGATCTTACAGACATAAGCTCCAAGGAAGAGAATCCACAGTTTGCTGAAAGTACTGGGGAAGGTTTAGAAAAACTAAGCCGGTGCTGCTTACGACAGCAAGCTCACGGGCCAGCGGCCCTGAATCACTTGCCTGGGCAGCCCAGTGAACAACGGCACCGTAACGTGTAATCCCAACAGCAAATTGATCGTCTGCGTGCACCTCGTGCTCATAGAAAATCACTCATTCTTCTGACTTGTAGTTGGAATTGTTACTCAGTACTGTGGTCCAATTTACTATCAGAAGCTTACTGACATGCATCCAACCGAAAATGCACACTCATCATAAGTGCAGGAGCGGGAGCATGCGTGTGTAGGTTCCCATTGCTGTTTTATACAGTTTGCAGTACTGCACAGACACAACAGCAAGAAGAAAGTTCCCTTCAGATGAAAACTTGATCTAAGAGGCCATCTCATCGGTTCAAGCCTCAGAGTGAATTTGTAATAGCTAAGCCTTAAGCTTTAGCGTTCATTGTACTCTAAAGTATCACTTGTATATTCCGTGCTAAATGGAGCCTTGTGTCAGCAAGTAATGCTGGCTTAGGTCCTGAAAATGTATGTGATAATTTTAAATTCAAGACCTAAATTTTATGTCGAAGGCCTTGATTAAACATAGCATCAAATGAAGTGATACTAAAATATATTTTTAAAGTAAATAGAACTGGTTTTGAAAGGAATAGCATGACTTTTCAGAGCTATAGTGGTAATTTTAGTAAATGAAGTAGTTATTGAAGCATTAAATAAGGCACCTTTTTTTTGGTACACATCTTTAACTCTTTGTAGTAATAAAGCCACGCAGATGTTTTTCTCTCTAGTCCCATATACTCTACAGAAATTAACACAGCATTTTTTTTAAAGCTAGCATGGACCATTTTTTCTCAATAGCTAGTGACCTTGACAAATGAACATTTATGTCTCTGGGCCTGTTTTTTCCAATAAAATTAACACAGTGGACTTGACTGTAAAGAAAAAAAACCAGACAAAATCTGTTGGCTTAGATTCATCGTTCAAGCTTGGGGAACGCAAAGTACATAAAACCATGTAAAAAGTAAAGTGCAAGTGAGATTTGAAGAATTATTACCATTTTTGTATCACAGAATAATAGAAACATGACCTAGAAAAAAACATATCAAAACAACCTAGTAATAGCATGCTAGTGATATTTTCCGGATCATGACTGTAGCCCCATGCACATGCAGAGGATTTTGTAAAGGGCAGGTTCTTCTTCTAATAAAGCACTTAGCAAAAACTTAACTGGCAGATTGCCAGTGATGCTCTACCGAGTGCACTACAAAACAGCAAAATCTAACTTGGAAAAGATGTTACGGAAAATGGGAAATGAAGTTTCCTGGGCTTATGTCACTAGTGTTTTTAGGTTTGATCTACAACATCAGGCTGTTGCTGGCCTAACTTTGTTATATGTGAACATGAAAAAGAGATGTTGCCTGGTACACAGATGTGACTGTGACCAGCCATGGTCCTGCCGTTGGGTTTGCTTCCATCTTTCAGAGAGGTGTTTTATTGCATTCCCCTGTCATACTGTGGGTGCAAGCTGCAGGTTCTTTGCTGGACTTTGTTATGCTAGAAAAAGCGGGAACCTGTGGATTGTCTATCACTCTCAGGATTTCCAGCCAAAAACTGGAAACACCGGAGGATATTAGCTTTCCTCAGCTCAAACTCTGCATCTACAGCAGGAGGAGTTACCAGTTGTGATTCACCGCAGTGCACCTCGGGGAGTGCGGGGGGGCAAGATTTGCAGAGTACAAAACCAGCTGCCAGGAACAGCTGCTAAAATAGTCAAAACAAGGTTTTTTTCCAGACATCCAGCACTCTGTGCTTCTGACATGAGTTTCTCAACCTTGAATTGACTGCTAGTTCACTCCACACCCCCCCCCTTGTTTCTCTGTCTTTTACTTCGCTGTACCTCCTTTCCTCCTCTCTGCCACATTCCCCTCCCCTCCCTTCTCCTCTCATTTCAGATTTAGTTCGAAGCGAGCCTTCCTCCCTTCCAGAAGCACTCCATCAGTCTGAGTTTTGCTGAACTTCCTTCCTCTCTCAGCTATAGCCCCTCACTTCCAGCCCCCCTCCCGCCCCCCTATCCCCCATCACATCCGCTACTGACAAAGTCCTCGGGGCATTTTCTACCCTCGCACTCGAAGCACCTAGCACAGCCGTGTTCTGTTCTTACTGAGCTGGTGGGTACCAACACAAAATAGCCATAGCCATACCAATGGCTCCTCAACTGAACTGTAAGCTCACCGCTTACATCTCCAATGTGGCAGAATGTCTTAAAGTATTTGTAGTGCCTCCTTTCTCCCTCACATCCCAGCCTCTTCTCAGGCATGCCCAAGGCTCAGGGCATGGACCAAAGCAGTCAGGCTGTGGTGGCTGCTGGTGCCCAGGTGGGGACAGGCTTGAATGTCTGTGAAACGAGCTGTCCTGGAGCATGGACGAGGTAGCAGAGGCAGATGCATGTATGCGTGTGTGCATGAATTTGTGTGCACATGCCTGTGCGCATCCCGGGACTGCAGCAAGGCTGCTGGGGGTGTCAGGAGTCAGAACTGGGGAAAGCAGGCAGGAGCCATGGAAAATCTGCAGTGCTGTACGTGTGAATGTTGGGTGAAGAAACTGAAGGCTCAAACTCATCGGCACCCGATTGTCCGTTTGAATTACAATCTCACATAAATATAAACATTTAAAGTTGCATAAGATATTAAATACTTTTAGAATAAGAGCTAAGAGCTAATATGTAGAGGTTCAAAACTGCAGAGCTTCATTAGCAATCCATGACAATAAGCTTTATTTGGTGTATAGAAATGAAATTCTCTACCATTTACCTTCTTGTTAACTCATAATTACTTGTCTAACACAGATTAGACAGACGTAACAAGCACTGCCATTAAAGACTTCCAATATCAGAAGTAATGCCAATTAATACCATGTTAGAAAATAATCCAAATTCTACCTTGGATAATCGGTTAAAAAAAAAGTCATGGAATAATTTGGGGTCTGCAGCAGGCCCCCAGCTCTAAAGGGCCAGCGGCGTATTTCTGTTTGACACCGGATGGGTACAGCACTACAGCCTTAACAGCAGTGGTCCTCCTGGCCAGGGACACCTGGGTGTCTCTGAGGAAAGAAAAGGTAAAATTTGTGGTCTTTTATTACTGTGCTCTAATCAGCCTAAACTTTTCAAACAAGAAAGTAGCTTCTCTGACAGTCTGAAATCGGGAAAAAGAAATAAAACCAAAACCTTGAAGGTATGCCCACAGATTTTACCACTGAAAAGAATATGGAGCAGAGGCAGCCTGCAGTATTTTGAAGACTATTGAACAATGTATATTGCCTTTACTCTTCATAATTTTCTACAGTAATATAAATGCAATTAGTGGTTCTTCCTCAACATTAAGCAGTATTTCTGGGCAGTCAGATCAAAAAAAGTAAACTCAGTCCAAAGTATCTGACTACGCATGTCTTTGATTTTAAAGCCTAAGTAATTACAAGCGCAAGAGACTATTTTAGACTTCAGGCCACATTAACAATGATCTTTATGAATGTTTCTGCCATCAGAGAGCTTAATTTTACCAACTTCTGTGTCCTTCTGTATGGACTGTGGCAATGTTAAAATATTTTAAGAGAGAAAGCTCACAAAATATGGAAATTAATAAGTTCCTTATAATCACTTCCCAAAAAACTGAAGGTTGAGGTACTTGGGTGAAACAGTTAAAAAGTACAAAGACCCTTGCTTCAATCCTGCAAAGGCTTGTGCATAAGATATACTGTGAAAGATGACACACCTTTTCACAGTCAGACGAGTATCAGACTTGGCTCTCCAGTGCTTTAAATCCAACAATACTCATACAGAAATGTTTGGTTTGTAAAAAACACATTACGTATAAAATAATATTCTTCTATACAAGTTGGTATTTTTTTTTAAAACCCAACATAATGACTGAATTATTCCTTACTTTAGAGCAGATGATGCAAATGGTTTCTCATTATAAGATGTTATTACCTATGCTGCTTGTCTAATTTCCAGAAAACTATGCCTCTTAAAGCTTTTCTATAAAGATCTTATTTTTTCCTCATGCTTGCTCAAACGAGAAAAATTTCCCTCAAATGAACGTATGTCTCACTTCAAGAATAAAAGGATGAGGAATGTTTCTAAACGTTAAATGGGACATAGGATGGCTATTTTCTGTTGCTGTATTTTTCCAAATGTGTTTCTAAACAAGAAATATGAGTAATTGCAGACTTAAACATAGAAGAGAAAGCAAAACAGTATAAAATTGCTTGGCAATATAAAAAGCCCCAGGTAATCACAGTTCCAAAACGAGGTCATCAGCAACTAAGAGTCTAGTCTGTGCAGATTTGTTGGAAGGACGCTGGGGAAGAGAAAGACAGACAGCACACACTTGTAGAGAAGCCACTTGGGCACAGAAAGAAGCAGCAGAAGATTTTGAATCCAGCCCTAATTTACCCAGATCCCTGGGCATCTTTCTACAAATGACCTGAGGCTCCAACCATCAGGGTTTGGCAGATTTAGCAACGGCAGTCAAAGATGTTTTTGCTTCCCACTGTTTGCTCCATCTCCCTTGGGGGTTACTGCCCCTACATCAGAGGCAGCAGAACAGATAATGCATCTGCCCATCACTGCCCTAGTTCGCAGCCCAGAGCCTTAGTGCCAGCCCTGCTCCATCCACGACTTGCGCTAGGACACCAAGCTGTGGCCTGCAGGCTGCCGAAGCACGGCCACCCATTCCCTCCTGCTGCCATTGCTGCAAGACAGATAACCCACTGCAGGAGCACTTCATCTTCCCAATTTATAGCAACACACACCTGTGAAGAGTTGTGGTGAGCAGTAATTGGGAATACAGCAGGGTTTTGGTGTGTGCATGTAAGCGCACAGCAATGTGCCACAGTCACATCCTACCTGGCTTGGCAGGAAGGGTAAAAGCTGGGTAAGGGCTGCAGTGAGGAGAAGGAGAGATGCAATGCCCTTCTTTCTCCTCCAAGCCAGTCTGTTAGACTGCACTGGGTCAGCAACTTGTGTTAATACAGACGAGAATAAAACTAAAACCAGTAAGAGACCAAGGCAAGAAGATGCCTGAAATACCACCTCACTAAATTTCTCACGCTTTGCCATTCAATTAAATAATGTTTATGTTCTGTTTAATACAAAGACTCACCTTCCCTGCCCCCTGGTCTGCCAAAGCAGTCTGCCCAGGAGGCGGCAGCGGCTGCGGTACCCGGGACTGTTCTGCTGACCAGCGTGTGATCAAGGCAGCAGATGCTCACAAAGCAAACAAGGTTGCAAGTCTGGTTTGACCCCTGTTCTCTGATCATGCTAACCCAGTTCACTATGGGCTGCTCCAGGGAACAGAGGCATGTTCTGCCCACCTCCTTTCTCCTACATACCAGTTATGGTATATGGGAGAGTAAATAGCTTTTTTTTTCCCCCATCTATGTGGTTCATTCTCAAACCTCTTTCTCTCTCCCTCTAGGTTTTTTCTAGGCCCTACGCCATCTGTCCAAGCACTCCTTCTCTTTATGCACACTGTTGCATTCTATTCCTTCTCTGCCTGTGATCTATATTTAGTTGTTTTCCTGTTTATACACCCCTCCAGAGAGGGGTATTGTTGAATGTGACTAGTCAGGAAGAGAAACAATGTGGTTAGAGCACAAAACCTTTCAGAACAGTAATTGGGATGAGAAGCTGTACAGGATTGTGTAGGATATAAAAATTTTTCCTAAGATTAATCAGAAACAGAGATCTGAATATAAATCCATAAAACCCCTTAGAGCAGCCTGATCAAAGCCAAAGAACACCTAAATAGGGGAAGAAACAAAGGCAAGGAAACACATGCAAACTTTTTTTCTTTTTTTGACACTGTGAGTTGGGGTTTTTTGTTGTTGTTTTGGTTTGGGTTCTTTTTTTCCTCCATAAGTAAGATAAAACAATTTGGGTTTGGAATATCCGTGTCCCTTTGCTCAAACTACCAGGATCTCCTGACTGTGAATCCAGAGTGCGTACATGATGAAAGCTCTGGGAAAAGTGTACTTTTCAACTCCCCCAAACTGCTGTGGAGTTGAAAATCAGTTGGTCCAGTGACACTTAAAAGTGTCTTCGGTGGAGGAGTAGTAAGCAGAAATCTGTTTCTCAAGAAGTTGGCTGCAGCACTAGAAGTGCTTTCACCAGAAGTGAAATCAGGACAGATGAGAATGCACGGATCCACCATGGTGGGAGAGTAAAGAACAGCAATCCAGCATCCACGCCATGGGGAGTGTCTGTCTGGTTTGAGAGACACTTGCACAGCAAATAAACAGAGCATTTCCCATCTTCAAGTTTCTTCCAGTAAGTAGCTTGTGAACAGGTGGTGGAGGTAGGGACTGGTTGTGAAATACAACACACACACACAAATACTGGGAAAGCTTGATGGTGTGGGTATTCTCTGTAAGTAAGAGCTATTTATCATTGTGAAATGGAGCCCTTCAGTGGGAACACAGAAATCTATGATTTGGATCAAAAGAAACATTTGGAGTTCTGCTTTGGAGTTTTACCATTATAATCATGCAAACAGGTTTGGTTATCGTACAGAGACACTGATAATCTTTAACATTAAATGCATTGGCAGCACAAGAAGCCAAGAGGGATGATTGGGTGCAAGTCATTGGTTTTCCTGGCATCACCAACCATGAAAGCAAAAGCTGGAGGACTCTGTAAAACATCACAGATATTTGAAAAAACTCCAAAAAGGTATGCAGCAAATGATTTCACATTTCATTTTGCTGGCTGAAAACCTGTGTGTCACTAGTAGATGGTGCACAGTGTGGATTAGAAAAACGCCTGTGTGATGGTAAGAACATCTCTCAGTACGTAGGACTTAAATAGGAACACGGATCTGCCCTCCATGACTAGCAGACATTCCCTGACCAAAGCGGGTCCGCAGCCTTTGCCACAACACCAGAAGGGAGGACCAAGGGAAAGGCTACAGCGTGGAACAAAGGCAACAGAAGGATCACAGGAGTTTCAAGGAAAGGGCATTGGAAGCATGACATTCTATAATTGAGCTTGTTTGCTTCAGTTAGTGGCAAGAATGGATGTTTATAAGATAATTAAAACAAGGGGAGGGAAGTGGCTTAGTCTACAGGATGGGCTTCAGCTGGCCTTTGTGCATGCAAAGTGCAACAGAACAGAAGATGCATCTGAAGCAACTGGGAAAAAGATGATTTCATTAGCAGCACTCTTCAGGGGCAGGAAGAGCCTCTTAAGGACCAAAAGGGAAAAGCCTACACCTGTGGGGACAGGAGATGATCTAGAAAAAGGGCTCGATCATGAGAACAAAAGGGAAGGGAACAAGGTCAGAAATTGTTCAGTTATGCCCTGAAAATCACTTTGAGAGAAGTGAAGATCCTGAATGGGAGAAACAATTTTTAAAGTAAGTTACATAGTACTGGTTTTGAGAAGAGACTTCCACGAACTTGGAAAAAGTGAACTTTGTAGTAATTTTCAGTCCAGAAGGAATGTCAGCAGCAAAAACCTGAGCTGCTAATCTGTTTGATGTCCAGCAGAACTAAACAAACCTCTGCTCTGAGTCAATAAGAGGTTGCATATGGCATTATGAGATCAAAATCTAATCCTCTTAGTAGCATTTTCCATGGAAAAACTGCCATACTATATATATTCACAGTTACCTGCATTATTCGTATAGACGATATATACGTACACACAAAATGTGGTTGTAATTATAAACATATTGCTTATATATTGTATATTCTGAATCTGATTCAGAAACTATCCTAAAACAAAGCAAAAATACCACTAGGCATTATTTGTCTATGTTCCCTTTATCACGAACAACAGAACAGACTGTCTGACAAAAAGATGTGTGTAAGCTAGCTCGTGCAAAGCATTTGTTATACGTGCCCATGGAAGTCCCCGACTCCCCTGCATGCGTTAATGTCTCATTTATAATTTGGAGGCAAAGTGTAAGGAGGCTGTACAAGACAGGTAAGTCTTAATTCCAGGTTGTGGGGCACAGGTATATAGCCAGACCTTGCCTAAGAAATTTAGCAGTTCCACAGTGTATCCGTGCAGAAATCTTACTTCGCTATTTATAAATCCTGCAATTATCAGGAAATGTCAAAATTTTGTATATTGACCCACTTGACAATTCAGCATGCAAATATAAGACATCAAGCTATTTGAGTAATTTGATAGTGTATAAATATAGTCATAGCCATCAGAATTTTGTAGCTGTTATTATAATACATTATTTAAAGGAGAGCACAAGTAAAAACCAATATTCTTCCTAGACTTGCCTACTCCAAAGATTCCTGCCTGAGGACTCCTCACTGCACCCTCCAAAGCCTCTCTTACTAGACAGTCTGAACATCCACTTTTATCCAGGTAATTAATTATTCATGTCAGTAAAGCAAATATCAGCAAGCAAGACAGGATGTTTCAAGCAAACACTGATGCTCTAATTATAATTCTGTAATAAACATTCTACTGCCATAATTTTTCTGATTAATTTTACTTTGGCAGCCTACACTTTCTATTAATATCTATAGCATTGTTAAAATAATTCTACTGATAAATCAGTCATTGGATATTAAGTTCTGCGAGTGTTTTCTCCATAAATTACAGTGCAATGCCTTCCCCCCCCCCAGTACACTATATTATAAGTAGCTCCAAAGAGAAAAAAGGCCAGCATCATGCTATGCTTTTGACCTCAGGGGGAGGCAGCCTTGACAAAATACTGCTACTAGTTACTTTTTCTGCCTCACCCATTAGATTAGAAGTAGGAATTGCTAAAACAAAAGAGCTAGCTTATTTCATAGTATGGGAAAAGTATTAGTAAAAGAGCACACTATTATGATAAATAATCTCATTATCAAGGACTAGAGTATTTCAAAGCCCAAATATTTATGCGGATAAATAGGACTGGTCCACTTGTTTCCACAGCAAATCCAAATACACTCCTCACAAAAAAAAATGATCTTAGCTTGCTTTCTGGCATTGAAGTATAGAAACTGTCCTTTAAACAGTGCAGTGATGAATCCCTGTTTCTTATCAAGTTGTCCCCCTCTCTCCTGCCATCTCCCTCTGCTTGGCTTCTTTAGCAGCTAAGGGGTATGCTTCCACTCTTGCTCCCCCGTTCCTTCGTTTTGTGGTACTAGTGGAGTCTCCTTCTCTAGCCCCTTATTTTCATGAATCTTAGATGAACACTATATCTTTAAGAACACTATTCTTGTGTCTCTCTGTTGCATCTAACAATGGTTTCAAAGCAAATGGCCAAAAAGGAATGGGGTGTGGGGAATGGATAAAGCCTCATTTCTTTAGGAAGAGAGGCCAGAAATTAATCCAAATCAACAATTCAGTTTTTTCAGTAATTTGCTGTCTTCAAACACTGACAATCCCTTTCAGATGACTGCACTACAGACACACAGCACACTGACAGACCACCGTTTCAGGAAAGTACATGAGAAACAATGTAAGACCTTGACATTTTGGTTTGCATACAAGGGAACCAGCCTCTGCTGGGTCAACAGAACACCTCATCCATCCACTGCTGGTTGGGAACCTCAGCAGCTCAAAATTTGCTTACTTTGGTTTTATTTCATGAAAATAGATAGAGAAAATTTTTCCATTAATACAACACACTCAGTGCACAGACATATATCAAAGGGCCTGCCTCCTACAACTTGACTCTTTCTTTCTCCTATGCCTTGAAGATTTTTCAATTTAGGAGAAAAGAACAAAACGATCTAAGATCCAGTTAGGCAACAGTTAGAGTTACACTGAGAAAAAGGGAGATTCCAGATTTAACAATCTCAATATAATTTTAGAAGCCAAATGTATAGAATATTGTGATTTTAGATCCAGATGCGTTGCCATCCTACCCTTTAACCTCCCGCTCAAGCAAACTTAGCCTGCCGGGTTCACAGGCTTGGCCAGGGGATAGCTCTCCTTCACACATCCAGTTGCGAGGACATAAGTTTCGTGCTAGCCCAGAAGCTGGTAATAATTTAAGATGCACTTAAATAGAAAGCAACATTTGTTTGGTGTAGTCCTTGTTGGCAACTTGAGGCCACCAGCCAGGAGACAGACAGAAGCCAAGGAGGTCTACCTAGAGTAGGTTGTTAATACATTCTGTTACATCTCGTGTTTTGGCAGGGAGGAAGGAATACTGCTACATCAACAACAACAATGCCAGCCTGGTAATGTGTTCACTGTCACAACAAAAGCAATACAAGTTTTCTTCTGATTTGGATCTGATTACAATTCCAGGGGGGAAAAAAAGAGCAATTTGATTTGCTTTTCCTTTTGGTTTGCGTTGGTTTGCACTGGTTTAGGCTTTATAGCATTGTAAATTTAAAATGAGAAGTAGCACTTAGTTACCAGGGTGAGGTGCTTTGAAGGGAAGATCTTATCATCATAAGCACCTAAATTAATGCCGGCCAGCTTGAAATTTGTCATGAAAATACCGAGATGAACAACTACACAAATTTACTCCTTTCAGCAAGTTGAAATGGATGATGACAGAGCAGAAACCATGCAAAGCCATCAGGTTTTGCAGGACTTCACATCTCTGAAATGACAATGGACCAAAGCTGGCAGCTGACTTTCACTTTGAGGGATTTTTTTTTGTTCAAAGTTCAAAAGAAAACCCAGAGGGTGAAAACACACAGGCAAAAAAGGAACAAAAGTTGTCATGCAAAGCAAAATGGTAACATTTCACTATTTTGCAAGATATTGTAGATGCCATAGTAACTGTGCTTTAAAAATAGAGTACGGTGCTGTGAAAATGGTACTATGTAGAGCTAAAATCCCAGACAGACGTTTGTGCTCAGTTGGAAGCAGAGTTGAGTCATACGTATGAAACCCTCAACAAAACATTCGGGAGCCTGTGATGCAAGGGGACTCTCTAGGAGTTCTTGTTTCTGCCCTCCCTGAAAGAGAAACGATCACAAGACATTTGAACTATGGAAAGCCAGGATGCAGAGCCATTTGAAGAGAAATAGGTAAGGACTATGGTAGATGAGGGGGGGAACATTCCTGAGATACGTAGTAAGCTCTGTATTTGAAGTTTGCTTTGGAGCTATCTGGCCATTGCCCAGCCTCGGGCCGAGCGTCTCCTCTGAATCAGCACTTCCTCAAACAAAGCTTTGCTTTTGGCCGATGACTCTTGAGTTACCTCAGTAAACTGAGGGTGGAAAGCACCAAAACACAGAAAGTACAAGAAAAGCAAAACGACGCAATTCCCATTGTCTGAGTCTAAAGCATATATTAAAAAAGCTGAATCAGATGAATGATAGGGCGCAGGAGAAGGAAAAAGCAGAACTGTTACCTTACAAGGGAAACATCTGAGAAAGCAAAGCAAGAGTTTCGGTAGACACCAGGAGCCAAGAGCCCGGTCTCAGGGGCACAGTTTCCATCTGTGCGGAGCTTAGTGTTTCCATGGTCCAGCCGTGGGAGTCCATACACCAGCGCACAGCACACTCAAATCCTCAACCTTTATTTATGAGAGGGAAGAAAAGCCTGAAGACCAAAAGTAAAGAATCATATCCCAGGAGGGCAGAACAACTTAATTTCTTCCCCTCAGTAACTGGAAAATGGGGAGTTCATGTGCCTCCCTGAAGAGATGATAAAAAATCCCAGACAGCAACAGCTCTCTGATCACCAGAAAGATAAATGAGTGCTTGCAGACCACAGTGGTACTCCATGGAGAAATGTCTATTCTTACTATATAGAGACATATTCTTATGCCTCAGCCCCATGAATATCACACCAGCAAAAAGGTTTAAAAAGCAAGGGGAAAAGGGCAAACTTTCTCTTGGCTGTGGTGTGTACAGTACGTCAAATGTTTTGGAGGTCCCCACTTCCCCAGGGATGGGTTATAATTGCCATGGTTG
This sequence comes from Gorsachius magnificus, assembly GCA_034008185.1. Taxonomy (NCBI): domain Eukaryota; kingdom Metazoa; phylum Chordata; class Aves; order Pelecaniformes; family Ardeidae; genus Gorsachius; species Gorsachius magnificus. The sequence continues at coordinate 48,323,698 of CM067083.1, read as the reverse complement.
TGCATGTGGAAAACAACGGGGAGGAACAGATGAGCACAACAGAAAAGGCAGAGAAAAAAAAACCACCTAAACTGATCAAGAAAGGAACAAGTGGTCAAGAGGGGAAGCAAAGGACCAATCTATTTTTCATAAACAAGGCTCTTCAAAAAAATCTGGGTTTGAAACGCAAAAAAATCTGGTTTTGAAATGACCCAGATTACATTTAGAAGAGATTACATTCTTGATCCATTTATTTGACATGCATTATGAGGAGGATGAAAATATGAAATCAAAAACTTAAGACTTCCATTACAACTCCAGGGAAAAACTTCCACACAGAGAAAGATGACCAAGAACAACCTCCCCCCCCCGCCCCTCCCCACACACCGGTGCAAAGGGTTTTATTGGGATACAGTGCCCAGCGGGAACCCCGGCTACAGCGTCACTTCCCAGAAAGCATTGCTGCAGATTTCTGGGCTTTCACAGCGCAAGCTAGACTGCTCCTGCCCTGTTCCTCAGCAGTGGCAGCTATGTCCGCCTGCAACATAGGCCTTTACAGAGCTCTTCCAGAAAGGAAAACATCAGCTCAGAAAGAAAAGTTGCTATGAATGTTCAGGCCAAAGTCTTCCAAAGGTTTATATGTTTGGGGTGTCCCAGTTTTGGAAGACTACATGAAATGTTTTAGAGTGTCAAATAAACTCTGCAAATCAAGTCCATTTTGAAGATGTCTCGCATTCAGCTTCCAAAAATCACTGGACATCTCTATGTGCAAATATGTATACGTATGTGATTGTATGTATGCTTGCACAGGGGAAGCAGAACAGCCTTCTAGAAAAAAACTCATGTCAGCCTCAGAACAAAGGTCACAATGCAAGGTGGCGGCGCGGAACCACACACAAAAAAACTTACCACAAAAACCCCCTCCTTTTGGAATAGCAACAGTGTTGAGTGCAAGGTTCCACAAACGCTAACGCAAAATGAAGCCTTCATAGCACAGATACTAGACCTGCAGCTTCCCTGGAATGTACAGTGGGGTGAGCTATTAGTGAAGCAGATCAAATACGTAACGAGTACCTAGACTGGCAACAGCACACCATAGACACTACCTTTCATGGATGCTCTCCTTTAGTGTCTTTTGTCTTAAAAAAATCTGGAAAGGATTGAGCTCTGGCCTCAACTCTATTTCTCACCTTTCTTGATGCAAGCCAAACCCTGGCTGTGACATCACAATGTCTGCCTGTTACAGAGTTTCTTTAAATACAAACATCACTCAAATTAATTTTATGGCTTCTTTTATAAACCTGTTAGAGCAGTAGAAAGCACTTTTAAACCAAGCAGGGGAAAAACAGGTAGTTAGCCTCATTATTGTTTCCCAAGCAAACAATATGATTACAGGTAACTTACCACCTTTAACAGAGGAATACCCATTTTCAGAAGTAAAATGGCATGTAAACTTTACCCATATGTTTGGAGAGAATATTTTCAACAAGACAATTGGGATAAAATGAGTGAGTATCATTTGGCGAATAATCGCTATAGGTAGTGTGTGCTTTGGAAGTGACAGTCCTCAGAACTGTTAATGGTATTCCTTTTAATGTCGCATATAGGATTTCTCATCTGAGAAAAAAAAAAAAGATAAATTTGTTCACTAGATTACAAAATCCCTGTCGTTGAGAAGGCTTTTAGAAAATAATTTCATACCATCAGGCAAAAGATGCCATTAGACCTTTTTTTTCAGCACATGGCCTTTCAGAGAAAGTAAATACATACTGAATTTCTTCGCTGTGCAAGAAGGGATGCTATAGCATCAGTGGCATAAACAGCTGCCGGAAGGGAAAAGAACATCTGGATGCTGCCACATTTGCACCGGTGAAAGAGGGAAGTCTGTGAGTAAACATTACCTACACTTACCCTTGCACGCCTAGTAAGGTCTGCTGCCCACCATACTTACCAGCATCCCCGCTCGATATATTATGACACGACATTAACTTTTTCACAAAAACATGGAAAAAAAAATGCAGGTGCATTTGAAGTGTGCTTTTAGTAAGGATTCTTCAATTCTGCAAATAAAACTGAAATCAGAGGAAAAAATTCTCAGTTACAAGTCATGGGAAACTGTGGTTTCTCTCCAGCTCTGGTAATAGTGGTGATTTTTTTTTTTTTTTAATCAGTTTGCAGTTAACATGGTACATGCAACTGTCTTTTTTTTTTCAGACCTAGGCTAATGCCCCCAAAGCATTCATCCTTATGACATAAAGGCTTGAGTTAACCACCAAACTAAGGATAATGTGCATTAAAAGTTTTTAAAGGAGAAAGCAAAGTGTCTCCCCACTTCCCCCGAGCTTAGTTTGACCCAAGTTCTGCTTTAGTGGCTTTACGTATTTTCTGCTTTACAATTGCTAAAACTTCTTCACAGACAAAGGACGCTTCAGTAACAATGAAGCAGTTTTACTACCTCAGGCTGGCAGGCATCATAAACCCAGACAATTTTGCAATGCTGGAGAGACTGAGAGGGATCAGCTGATGCCTGCTTCAGTGGGGGCTTTCCTGCCTTTACACCACACAGCGCTTTTCCTGCGTGGATTCACATAACACACTTCCACCCACTTCTCAAGTGAGCCTAAACATGTGGTCCTCCTTTGGAAGGAGAAGTTGAAGAGAAGTTGACAAAATGCAGAACTAAGAGCTAAGATTAACTACCACACTTTCCTTTCCTCTTTTGGTGCCTATTTCACTGGTTGCCATGTACAAAGGAGAAGATATCTCCCAAGGGTACAAGAATCTGGAAAACAAGGACAGATGCACCGTGTTCCCCAGAGAGGCATATATCAAGTTAAGGCTCTGCAATGTGTTTGAAATCAGCCATAAAATGCCAATGCTTTAAAATTCCTTTGTATTGCCATTATGTGAAAACCATTCACATTTTGAAAACTTCTTGGTTTAGCTATCTTGATAGTACTGATTTAATGAAATGTTAAGGAGTTCATTTTGGAAGAAAAATTAGTGATTTTACTTGCCAGGAAAAAGCTTCAAGTACTTTCAACATAATGAAATGTTATTAAAAAACTTTGAAATATGTACTATTTAACATCTGCACACATTTAGTAATCAAAAATTCAAATTCAGTGATATGAAATGGTTTTGAACTGTGCCATGGAAATAATCTAATATAAAGTCTTGCTTTCAGATTACAGTTTAGTAAATTTGCAGTGCATTATCATCCAAGAATAAAGCAGATACCATGCAGACTAGCAGCAGATCCAGCAGGGTTTAAGGTATTTGGACAGATGACTTCAAAATGAATGCAATTACAACATTCTATTGCTGTCCCAGGCATTTTCTAGTCACAGACAGAGATTGTCTCATACAGGAAAGACTGGCGTGGAGACGTGCTGATGCACAAGCTAAAGGCAAAGATATCTGCCAGAGTCAGAGTCACTAGTTCCCCTCAACATGAAAGTGGAGAAGACGAAGTTGAATCGCTGCAGGATTTTCTTTGTTACTCATTAGCAAAACAACAGAAATTTCCACTAAAACAAAAAAACTCTCTCCCCCTGACCAAAACCCCAAATATCTGCCCAAGCCTTTTATTTATTTGTCAGGAAAATGGCTTGTATAAGCATATATTATGGAGGTTTTCTTTCATAGCCTTTATCAATGCTTGCCACTTTGCATATAAATTACATAGCACAGCTAAGTCCCCCATCAGAATGCAGGACCAAAGTACAGACCTGTGGGATGATTAGGCTTGACAAATGCCAAGAACACACCCTATTTCTCCAGAGCATTACCACCCCAAAAAAGGCTCAATCCCAAAGCACGTTCTACAATACGCAGATCTTTCAAACCAACAGGCTTGAACTTTTTCAAACATTTTTGAGCATTTTACAAGAGTTCTCACCATCACCTGGTTCATTCACTCTCCATGGCATACACCAGCCTGTGCCATACTGCAAGCTGAAGGATTACTGGATTCCTTCTCTTCTAGGGACATGGTAAAGCTTAGAGTCTGGAATACATCTTTGCATTAATTTGTATATGGAGATGTCTAAGGCACAGTCTTATTAATAATGATAGAAAAGACTCACACATTCAGCAGCGAGTTAAGTTTTCTTTGTAGTTTTTAAGGCCAACCTCTAATATTCCTCTGGAACAGAAATGTCATTCTTTATTGTGCTTTACAGATTATTTCATTTTTTGTAGCAAAACCAGCAACCTCTACTAATTCCTGTAGTTTTTAAACTGAATTTCCATATAAATTTTAAAAAATATCTAATCATGACCATTTTTTCCTTGCTGAATTCTACAGAAATTAAAAAAATGTGCAAAAAATTCCCAATACAATGTGCATAAAACATATTCCACATGTCTACATGAAATGAGAAAAAAAAAAAATCTCTTTTCCTGCTTACCATCACTCTCAGCTCACCACTACTTTTTACTCATAACATACAGCAGGATCTGCCACCACCCAGCACTTGGATATCCCTAAAGAAGCCCCATGTTGCAGCACTGAGCCGACATTGTCCTGCTGGGCATCACAGGAGGGTACCACAAACTTGCCTGGAGGATGGTACTTCAGATGGCAAGTATGACTGGGCAGCCTCTGTTGTTTAACAACACGTAAAGGTGAATTTTATAGATAAAACCACACACTGATCCTGCCCCGCCCCTCCCCCTCCCCTCCCCCCCAAAGCCTTCAGTTTATTCATAACACCTCTTGAAGAGAACCATTTACTGCCTTCTGCAAGTAATGCACAGGTCCAAATCTGGCCCTGCAGGAAAGAGGCACAACACCCTTTTATACGAGCTCATTTATTTAGGTTTCATAAGATATCTGGTATTTACCCAATTACTATCACTACTTATCATCTGAAAGCACGCTAGCAGCCTATATCTCCCCTTCTTGCCTGCGCACTGCTCCACAATGCCTAATAATATCACTGCAACCTGAAAATAAGGTTTTCCTCATTGGAAACATCGCAGTTTTGTCTTCTGTGCTCTCAACGGTTTGCACTTTCAGCACCCTTGAACTCCTGGGGCTCAGCTGGAATTGAGCTCTAGGCTCTCCTGCACCTCGTGTTAAAAACAGATCTCTTGAAATACTGATACCAGCAGTACATTTCAAAGCAGAGAGAGAGATTTCACAGCTAAAGGGTGGCTGCTCCCTTCAAAGTTTTCCAAAGCCATGCTGTGGCCACTCCATCACCATGCATGCCCCTGCTGAGGGAACCTGCACCCCAAACCATTTGCCTGGAAGGCGCTTCCCTGTGTGCGAATAGGAGCTGTGTGGCGAGGGCCTCAAATAGATGCATTGCTTTGCTTCCTTACACATCCTCAGCCAGGAAGCTGTTTTCGAGGCAGATTCAGTGGTCCACTCATTCTTTTCCATTTCCTGAGACTTTGTTCTCCAGGAAGCGAAACTGTACCCTGAAGAGCTGATGGCATCACAAACACACACGCACACAGAAGCAGCGCGTGTCCCGAGTGCAGAACTGATGGCTGTTTCCCTGCGATACTTTGAGTCTTTCTTAACAGCATATATTTTTACAGAATCATTGCAGAATTAGGCCTGTAAGTCTTGGTAAGCGAACAAAAGGAATCTGACTAGCAAATATTTAGATGAAAAGTATTTCTATTTGAGTAACTGGTGAATAAACTTAAGGAGTTTTTGTTCTGATTTTTGTCTTTCTTTAGAAATTTTTCCAGCTACCTACAAGGACAGAAATCCAAATAGCACACACAAAAGGAATCCCCTCCTGAGACCAGCAGAAAAATGGATGAATTGAATGCTGCTGAGAGTAAAAATAGGTGCAGGAGAACTCAGACCTCTGAGAACAGACTTTTTGTGCCACAGGGTCAGACAGGCCATAACGTTATGAGCCAAAACCTAGAATAAAATTACTCATTTTCCACTTGCATAAAATGAAGTTACTCCAAATTACCACTAGGCAGGGGCTCAGCTGCCCACGGGTTCTAACCAGTCCACCAGGTTCAGCTCTCCCACACACAGACACTCCAGGCTCAGGGAACCAGGCCATTGCTTGGCCCACAGACACTTCTGGGTTTCCTTCATTCATCACCTGAGATCATGACCAAGCACATGTTCATCATACCACCGTATCACCACCAGTCACATAAGGTATGCACCTGCACATCCTATTAGCTGATCAGACAGGACCCATCCCACAACCAAATGAAGCCCTCTCTCCTGTTTCACGAGGGTATCAGGCCCTTGCTCTATGCCCAAATGTCCATTTTTCCTGGCTATGTGACCAGAGCTGCTGTTTAATTGTGTGGTGTGTGTCAGAATTGATCTGTTATCAGAGCCCATGGATAGGGTCCATCAGCTCTGGACTGGATGCCAAATGCCAACAGATCAAGGCATCACACAGGTATTTAGATGGTGGAAATGGAGCATAAAATGACAATTTGGATTGGTCTTTGACAGGGTAGGGTTCTTTGAAATAAAAGTGATTTTTACAACAGACCACTAGCATCCAAAAGAAAGGAAGAGCTTCTCCCTAACCATGTTGCTGTGACTGACATAGGGTCATGCTCCTGAGCCCCTAACCTTCAGGAAGGAGGAAAACCATTTTTCCCACCCTACAGCAAAGACTGAGAAAGGGGACCTGAAAAGCTTTCAAATGCATAAAAATCCTGCAGCAAAGAAAAGGAAGCAATCTGTTTTTCACAGTTACAATGGGCAGGACAAGAAGACACAGGCTTAAATTGCCTAAGAAAAACTTGTGTTAGAGTCTGAGAGCTTTTCTAATGTCTAAGGATAATGTTATAAAATATACCTGCTATGGAGGTTATGGGCTTTTATCATAGGAGGTCTTTAAGAAGAGGTTAGAAAAACATATTTCTTTGGTAGAATATTTTAGATATAGCTGATGCTGCCCGAGGGGGGGAGCCCATAATAAGGTTTTTTTAGACACCTCCCAGACCTATTTTTCTATGATTTTTCTGTGGATAAGTTATCTCTACACCTACCTGCTTAATTTTCCTTTTCTGTAGCTTAGCAGTTAATTTGAGGCTTGTGGGAAAGAGCACATAGCAGGCCTGAGGCTCAAGAGACTGTTTATTTGGGATAAAGTGAGAAGTATTTGGGGAGTTGGGGAGCAATTTCTTTATTATGAATGTGTACACATGCAAGTAAGCTCTCTTACCACCAAAACCAATGTAAATAGGTAGAACTGTATCAAAGGACTTGAAAATCATCATAATCTTAATTTTACAAATGGGGAATGCAGGGCATGGAGGTCTGAACCATCTGTAATGACACAGCAAGTTATAAAAATGAGCCTGAAAATTGGATTTCCTGGCTCCCCAAGTGACCTATCTGATGGAGTACATGCTCCTCCTGCACTCCCTCCCCTGCCCTGCCTCCCTTCCCCCAGCAAGCCATGCAAGACTACAAGGATTGCAGCGTTTCCTCACAAAAGTCTTGTCTGCAGCTGGTGGAAGTCAGACTACAATAGCGTCGGTAACTTCTGCCGTAACAAGAACACACATCACAAAGGTGTTCATTACCAAGGAAAGAAAAAAAACCCCACAAAACCAAAATCTAAAGCTGCCTCAGGACCTGCACCGTGCAGAGCTGATCTTCCCCATCTCCATTCTTTAACTTGCCTCTTTCTTTCTAACCTTTGACAGAAAGAATACATTTTTCTACAAAACAATTGTCTATAAATACAAAAAAGAGAAGACAGAATAAAGGACACACTACTGATAAAGAACAGAATTGTTCTTTATACAAGCACAGAAGAGTTCACAAGCATTTGCAAAGGAAGCACTGCCCCAGCCCACTGTGCAGAAGGAGCAGTCTAGCTCAGCATTTGCTGGCCACTTTTCTAAGGCTGCTGTAACTTAAGCCTGTAGGAAATTAGAGCCAAAGATTAGAACCGAAAATCTCTCATAACAAAGCATTATAAAGCCAGTGCCAGTCCTTCTGCACCAGACTGCCTAGGCTTGCTTCCATTTCCTACCTGCCAATGCTGGAACCCAAGGAGGACCCACACTTGAATCACCCACAGGAGGTCCTGCCTCTCGCAACTGACTATGCCAAGACACACCAGGCTCCAAAGTAATTTTGAATTAATTTGCAAGAACTCTGGTAGGTTCTAAGCCCCATACATAGAACAAACAGAATTTGGATTCACCACTACAGGTAAGACAAAACAAGAATTGAAGAATAACAAATTAAAAACACGCCAGGAACGCAAAAGTCAAAAACATCTTCCAAAAGAATCAATGGCAATGTTTTAATTGGTCATTTTCTCCAAAAAAAGAAGAAAGGCTTCTGCGTCACTGGAATAAATATAATCAAATTCTTTGCATGCTTAGGTCTTTCCTAGCTTATTCAAATGGCATATTTAACTTTTGATTTATAAATCAAGGGATATTGCTTGCTCCCATAAGATGCATTCCACTGGGGCTCAAAGTCTTTAGCAGATCCACACTGTGTGTACTTTCTCCTGATGGTTTCACATTCACGTTCATCAACACTCAGCAAGAACCATAAACAAAGCCCTTCTCTTGGATGCACACATGCAGTTCCCATTGACTCCGATGGATTTTCAGCTGACTTCAATAAGAACTCCATGTGCATGCAGAAGGGCAAAACTTGGCTCTGCACATTTAATAAAATTGTATCACTAGATACCTTGTAAATGAAGGGCAATGCAGGCCATACTGAAAAATAATATAAACTGAAACCCCAAAACTTCACATTTTAGCCAAGTCTTCCCAGAATAATAAAAAGGGCACACATTTTAGGCAACTTGAAATAAACCCCCCTGTAATATCTCATTTCGGAAGTGTGCTCTGGCTCCTTTAGCAGGACAAAGCGTGAAACCTAGCTACCTACATAAGGCAATGATCTTCTTGTCTCAGATATAGCAAGGATACTGGCATATGAAATTATTAAGTAAAGGTGGTCAAGTTGCAATCTGTGATTTGCCAAGTCATTTTCTGCATCTATATCCCTGCTCTGTAAGTTATGAGGCTCATTGCAAATGAACTTAAAGTGTAGAATACCACAGTAGAATAAGTAATTATGTGATATTAATTACTAATTTTATATTACTTTGAATCTATTCTAATACTGGTATGTTAAAAGATATAAAAGGCTTGAATCCAGGAGTATCTGTCTAAAACCCTTCAACCCTCTTTCCCACCTGGCCAAAAGAACAGCACAACAAAAATCCCACATAACCTAGGAACAATCCCCTTCCAAATTTCAGATGATATCTAGCAACACAACTTCTGCCAGGACATTAGCTAACGCACACTAAGCAAAGCAATGCCACATGTGTTTTCTCCAAATTTCTTCCCTTTATTTTACTTTTACTCATTCCATGATGTAATAACCTGTGCCTTTTTACTACCCCTTTAAAAATATCTACCTATTAGGATGAAGAATATTCTGACTTCTAAAAATCCAACTACTAACAGGCTTCCTTGAACTCTCTGTTTGGCTGACAAGCGCTCATTAGCCTGCAATTACAAATGTATACACAGAAGTACTCAGAGATGGAAATCACAGAGGGGGCTTGATGTTCATATGTTTGGTTTTTCCCTCTCTAAGTAGGAACATCTCTGATGATTTTCACACTTAAATAGCAGAACAGACTTTATGAATCATTTTTTCTTCCTGGTTGGAACAACCCCTATTCCCTGTTGCATTATAATACTGAGTCACTTTACATAAAGTTGGTCATTACTGCCAAGTCAAGGGAGAGAGGAGAGAAGTGGACAAAATGCTCTGAACGTACATGTGCGATAGGATATGTATCAGACTGCTTCTTGAAGCAAACTATTTTAAATAGGATAGAAAAAAAAAATCGTTAGAAGACAACTCACATAAGGGAAAACTATTTCACAGATATTGAAAAAGTCCAATAAATATAATGTAATATTGATGATCAAAGGGATTATAAAGACTTTTTTTTTTTTTTTAAAATGAAGCGAGGGTGTGGTCTGTTAGAAATGCCGAGTCGTACTGGTCATTCACACTAGATTACCCAGTAAGTTAAAAACTGAGGTGGAATCTGTTTCTCCCAAATGATGGCACTGTCAAACAAATAGTTACAAGGTCTGGTGGAGCCCTGCTGTCTCAACATCACCTCCCCTCCCAACATCATGCCCTGATGCTGGCAGCCTGCGAAGACACTCATCTGTCTCGGAACTCCTTCATGTAACTCGGTGACTCCAGGTCTACTTTCCGTTGGCTCTGGCGAAGCACAAGTTTAGCGAATTTACAGAATGTTAGAAGGAACATCTATTTCAGATTATCCTTTGCAATTCTGGGTTTGCAACGGGGAAAGGAAGGGTTTTCCCCACTCTCCCCTTGGTCCTAAAGGGACAGGGCTGGTGCAAGGAGGGAGCTTTGACAACTTTCATTTGTTTTAAATGCATAGCATGGCTATTCGGTGATTGAAATAAAACTAGGTACCTTACACGATTGTTTTTCAAGAAAGCTGATTTAAAGAGTTAAGAAAGAAAAAACACCAAAAAACCACCAGCCAAAACCTCTGCCTTTCTGCATGTCCTGTTTAAGCAATGACACGTGAAGAACTTTATGTTCGAACAATTACCTGGTACTTTAAATAGGACAGTGAGGGAATAACATATTAAAATGTATTCACACAGCATGAGACTATTCCTCCTCCTGGGAATACCGGTGCAAATCAGAGTAACTCCTCGGAGGTCAATTGAAGTACACCAGCATAAAAGAAATGTGAGGCAGAGGGGAATCAGGCCCCATCTACCTCGAATTTAATGCAGAGGTTGCAGATCATCTGCAATGATAAAGTGAACAACATAAATATAACTGACATCTATTCAATTGATCTCACATCCTGCCAACTATTCACAGCTCCAAATATAGGGCTGAAGAACAATGGTTTGAGGAAGGGAGGCAGAAATCCTGCTTCTACCCCATTCATACATTCCTATCTGCTAATACCTCTGACTTGAACTGCCTTCATCTCCCCACACTGCTAAATCATTGTAGGTTTAATTTGACATTGTCTTCCCGTTCCTGAAGAACAACTTCTCCTTACAACAAAATAAAAAAACAAATACCAGGATGCATAAGATAAATGCAAAAATCTGTGCAAGCATGAGATCCTTCAGACAAACAAGCAAGAAAATCCCTATCTTACATACCATATATATAAAAGGCACTAGCAAATTGATTAATTATTTGAAAATCTGGCACTGAGAAAGAACGGTATATATGCAGGGGAGGAAGACTAAAATATACGGCTATTACAAAGTATGGTGCCATTTGTGCTAATTTAAGTGGATCTGTAATTATTTCCTACAACTTCGTGATGTCCTGAACCAGCTTCCTCCTCCCCTGCCAGGCCGATAAAAGGATCCTTAGCAACACACTAAATATATTATGCAATGTATTGAATACTACCGAGAAAAAGCACTGAATTACACTGAAACAAAGAACATCAGGTGCAAACACCACCACTGCCAGGGAAAGATCACCTTTAACTATTTATCACATCAGTAAATGCAGGCATTCTCTTATGTCTCTGTTACCAGCACCTAACGGTATTTGCTACATTTAACAAAGTTAAGGTAAATTTTACCTCAAATCTACTTAGGCTCGAGCTCTTTGACCGGGATTTCTTGCGGAGGTAGACCGAGAAGAACCGCCGCACTGTGAACTTCTTCATGTTCATGTCCATTGCCCCGTCCCAGCTGCGGCACGGAGCACGAAGGAGCTGCGGCGCCGGCGGAGAAAGCTAGCACATCCCGATTGCTCCCTATTTATATCCACAGGCAGGAGATCCTCCGAAGTGTCTGTTTCTGTTCATCAAGCCGGGCAGCACAGCTAGACCTGCAAGAGGTGGGTCGCGGGAGCCGTAGGAGCCTGCTGCTTGCAGTTCGGAGCATAAAGGCGTTATGCTCCCTCTCGCTTCCCAGTGTTTACATTTCGGTGCGGGGAGCCGAACTCTCTCTCCGCTCCCTCTCCCCCTCGCCTTAGGTCCTACTACACCCAATCAGGCTCTGCTTTGGCTGCATGCATAATCAGCTCCGGCAGATGACAGCTCCTGCATCCCAGGCGTAGCAGGTTTGAGATAAATAGGAGAAGTGCCTATTGCTTTGCACTCCCTTCTCCTCTCTCAGTCAGGCTCTTTCAATTTCCTGCTTGCCGAATCACATGGGGAATAGGCACATGCTGCACTTCTGTTTTTAGCTCGGAATTTCAACGCTGCTATAATTACTGAGGGCTATAGTGGTCAGATCTGAGAAGAAATCTGCTCCTGCATGAGAGTCTCTCGCGGGAGAAGGCTGAAAGACGCCATGACCCCACTGCCAGAGCAGAAGGGTCTGAACCTCCTTTTATTCTGGGGAGTATGCAAAATAACATCGCAACCCCCCCCCCAAATCAAAAACTTAAAATCCTGTTCTACAGATTACCTGCCCACTTTACGTTAAAATACCTAACGCTAGCACAGCTCTGAAAATAGAAAGCACAGTCTAAATGGTAAGTATTACTATTCTTATTGTACTACAGCAGGGAGCTACATCCCTCTAAGAGGTTAAATATGTACATCTATTTACAGGCTGTAATTTTGAGCTGCTCGCTATACTGTAAGCATGTGGACTTACAGCTGCATCCCCACCTCCCCAACATAATCACATTTCTCAGCTTTTCTTCAAAAACTAATGAATCTTGGTGTGATCCAAAGACCAAGGAGCTTTCCCTGCCTGCCACGCACAGCTTGGGCTCCTTGTCCTTGGCAGCCTTTCCTTTCTGACTACACCAAGGAGCACCCAGACATGCCTTTCTCCCATAACCTCGTATGGAAAGTGCATGACTCTGATGACTTATTAATGACTCAGATAAATAAGCTCAGAGAGAGCTGACACCGCTACAGCCTGAGAAGACTCTCGGAGGCTAAATGACAATACCACTCCAGTCAATCTGCTCTAAGAGAGAGAGACGTGTTTTGCTTTAATTGCATGTCTGGACTCTGCCATGAACTACATTGGCTGGTCACGCCTGCCATGACCTGCTTTGTTTGCAGGTTCTCTGTCCCTCTTTTCTGTCTAAAGCTCACCACAGTCTACGTGTACTTGGAAAAGAAAGACAGACAAGAAAAGAAAAAAAAAAAAGAATATTTTTGCATTTATAGTTTCATTAAGGAGGAGGTCAGATTGGAGTAGCTACCTTCAGTGTTGGGCTCTGTAATCTACATCCTCTGACTCTTCTGTGCCTGGACTGCCCCCATCTCTCCCAGCCAAAGATAGCTGTAAGCACAGCAGCAATCTGCTTTATTCCTTTCTCTTCTCAGTGCCTCCTTCTGATTGCTTCCTTAATTCTCTTGGTTTACAACAGAAGTGTATCTCCTGGGGTTGCTTTCAAGGTGCTGCCCCGGTGTAAGCTATGGCAATCCTAGGAGCCCTTTGCCACTACAGTTGTGATGGTTCCTGGCAAAAGATCCTGGAGCAGAGGCAACCATCCCAGCAAAAACTGAGCTACCTAGAGGTACACCAACCCCCTTCTCACAAGTAAAACAACAAACAGGTAAAAAAGTGATTTGGTTGGTATAACTGTCAAACTGCTCCTTCCTGTTCCCTGCCCTTGGTCTGGCAAAGAGATGTCCTGACATGAGTTAGGCTAGGCTAAGGCTTTTGGCAGCCACACACATTTTTGCCTTTGTAAGCCACTTGAGCTTTAAATAGCAATTGGACAAGATGAGGGTAACTCCCTGAACCCTTCCCATCACAGATTCAACAGTGTCCCACCTGCACATGGATGTTATTTATGCAGAGGAGCTACTTACACCAGTAGATTTATCACAGCCTTCCCACCCCGTTTTGCACGTAGTACAAGGACATGCAGTCACCATTAAACGTACCTCCTCTGCAATAAACTCCCAAGAAGATCACACTATTATGACTTAATACCGATCTATCAGGTACACTTACTAAGGTTAGAATTTTGTTCTCTGTGACAAACTAAAAAATAAAAAAATCAGTTAATATGTACCAGCAATTTACTGTGAACAGCAGAGCAAAAGCCAGCCTTTGACAATAAGGTTGGACTGTAACACAAAGAGCACGCCCAGGCTAGGAGATAAGACTCTTCTTACATCCCTGCCAAGACGCAGGCACGGAACTAGGCATGATCTCCTTGCTTTCTTATTCCCCTTTCAGCCAGGTGGATTAAACACAGAAGGACAAACAACCACCAGCGCCAGGACATTGCTCTTCAACTACTGGGCAGCAGAGCCATAGGGCTGTTGCAGACTGTACCTCCCACTTGTAAAAAGCAAAAGCAACAGAGTTGCAAAAGTGTACATAAAAGAGTATGGATACAAAAATAACACAAAATACATAAGCATGCAAAACTAAAGCATAGGGATAGATGCCTGAAGAGCAAATTCTACTACAGTTGCATTCACTTGGTATGCTTCATGACATAGAACTCTGCTTCAGAAAAACAAAGAGGAGGCTTCAAAAACATTAACTCAAACTTTCAGCTAGTCACAACATTGTTTTCCCAATGACACTAATAAAAAGGTGTAAGCAAAAAAATAAATTAAATTGGCACATTCATCATTATATTTATAAATATACAACAGTCAGATCAACCTACAACATGAAAAATTCATTGCACTTAGAAATTCATGGCTGTAGATTATTTATTAGCTCCCCTTTGAGCAATTTTAACTGCTGAGGAACTTGATTAAAAAAAGAAATCCACTAAATGTCTCTGTTTAAGACAAGACTAAACAATAAAACTGGTGAAGGGGGCATATGACACATTGGCATCAACCGGTAATACTGTGTGTTCTGAATCACGCTTTTTGAACTAGAGTCATATTTGCTGTTACACAAGACAAATAAATACAAGACCATGGCTTGCTCTGGCTCCCAGTGAAGTAGCAAAATAAAGTTTACTTCAACTGGAAAAGGGCTTAGAAAACCCAAGCAAACAGAATAAGCCCAAAAGCAGGATTCAAGACAAACTTCCCAACAGAAACCACTTGAAATTAGATATTACACAGCCCAGGTTCCAATTTTTAAAACATAAATGAAAATTCCCAATTAATATTGAAAGAAAGCCAAAGGTCCTTTCCTCACGTGTACAGATGGACCATACCAAGAGTAAGAACAGACTGAAGGACCCAGACTTAGGAAATTCACACGAGGCAGCAAAGCAGCCTGCATAGAATCCAAGCGAGAAGGATGCCAATGGCCAATGCCAGATGAATCATCAATTTCTAAAGAAATAAAATAACTTGAGCTAATTGTTTGCATAAAAGAACAAACAACTCCAAGACATCTACCAAAAACCTCAGGCTAGACAATAAAATCACTGAAAGAAATTTTGCATTACTATACTGCACAGCACACGAGGCCCTATTTCCAAAATGGACCTTCTAACTTTTGTGTGTTATGAGCAAAACCAGGATGAGACTGCTACCTGAGCAAATTTAGAGATGAGTGTAAAAGTGGAAACATACAAGTTGATAGTGTCTTCCTTGCAAATGCAATCAGTATTACCAATCCTTCCTCAGTATGTTCATCAGAAAAACAGAAAAAAAATCCAGAGGAGTAAAAAAGCATGAGAGGCACAGACATCATGGACAGAACAATAACAGTAGCAGAACAGGGCATGCAAAGAAAGGCAAAATGAGACTGCCACAACAGAGGCCCAAGAGACAACGCTACAGAAAAGGTGAATTACACAGCACCATTTATGCTCTCATTAAAGAAAATCAGGAACAAGAGCAGATGTTTCCAATAGACACCAATGAGCAGCATAAGAAAGAACACTTCCCCCCAAGTGATTAGATGGTACATGACTCTTTCAGTGATTGCTGTTTCTTGATCTTGAATGCTGGACAAATTTCCATATGGCTTTTGTTTCCTCAGTGAAGTAGTAAAGTAGTTATTTTTCTCATTGATGTTTCTTTAAAAGAACCACGATGGGGTTTGCTCAAAGAAGTGCCTGGGCTTTGATCTCACTAGATCAGCATGCCAATGTGGGTCACAGCCTTTCCACCTGCTGTACCTAGTTAAATACCTTGTCCAGTTTAGCATGCCACTTACTTGACTGGAGTGTTCTCTCTCTCAAAAAAAGGATACACTGCCCTGCCAGCACCATGGAATACACGCAGCACTTTGCCATCTCAAACGTGCTTCCAACCAGCAGTGATAAATGATCAGCAACGTTGGCTGGATGGGGATGTAAGGGAATAGGCAGGAAAGAAAGTGCTTATTGTCCCTTCTCTCACTTCCTCCTGCTCCTATTGGTGTATCGTGGACTTCAGGAATTTTCAACCTTTTCCATATACAAGCTATGAGAAGATCCCAGGGGAGGTACAGGCCCCTTCAGCCATTTTGCAAATTAAAATCACTGCTCAGAAGGAAGAAGAAAGCAAAATAATACAACCTACCAAACTCCGTCTGATGAACTGGCAAGATGCAGACCCCTCGGACACAGTCTTCTCTGCTCCAAGAAGCAACGCTAACAGACCCACAGTACCCATTTGGTCTTGTAGTCTCAAGGCCTTGGGAGTCTGGGCAAAGACAGAGGATCTCGTATACCCATATATCTTTAATTCCATAACTGCTAAAAGCATTGTCCAACAAACTGGCAATTATATGAAACGTGACAAGTATGTGTATGCAAGTGCAGCAATCACAGGAGTGAATGACTTGCTTTGAAAAGAGCAGTTTTGCTCAAGACAGTGATACTCTGATTAATGGATTCCATTCAACAGCTTAGAATGTTCTTAAAACCAGGCATCAGAATAAGTCCTTAGTAGATTTGAAACCAATATTTTGCATCTAAGCAATTTAGCTTATAGCTGGAAAGTCTTCTGTATTTTTCTCTCTAATAGACTACTTCAGCAGATAAGACTAAAAAAAATTACTTCGTGGCATTGAGAGGGTGAACCATCTCTGTATGTGTCATGCTGATGCAGAAGAGGTCTCCTTCCTGCAGTTGCCTAAAAAAAAAAAATCTACTTCCTCAATCCCTCCTAAACACCCAGTAGTCACATGATGATAGAGTAGTGTTACTTCCAGATATATCAAATAGGGAGCACTATTAGGACATATGGCTTGTTCTTATTTGTGCAGGGAGAACTGGGACTGCTGCAGAAATAATAGCTCCAAGACAAGATAACAAGATCTGACTGAGTTTTCAGCAGATGACAGACATTTCAACTCTCACAAAAGCATCTTGTGTTAGTGCTTGAGCATCAGACTGGCAAGTATCATGACTGCTGTATTGACGGCTCTCATATGTGCTTTGCTACTTGTAGACTCGCATGAACATGCAACAGCATCACTGGGCACATACGTGTCAGTTAGCTGTGGACTACTTCTAGGATGAAGATCAGGTCATCTAGCAATCGGCACTGAAAACAGGCCAGGAAGCATCTGCTTCAATGTGCTGTTTTTCTTTTTATTGGTGTCACTAAGAGTCTTACTTTCTTGGCTGATACTCTATATTGGTCTTGCTGGATTTTGGTGGTTTAGACAGAAGTATAAGGCAAAGAACCCAAAAACCTGATCTCCTTTCTATTAAACTTCTGCTCCAACACAGTTGAAGGAGTTTACTGAAGATACAATTCTGCCTTCCTGCCTTTGGATAATAAGCAGAAAATTATACTGTTCTCTTATAATGGACTAGAAGTTTTCTAGGAAGAAGGATGCTACTTGGTAACTGAAGTATGAACAGTGTTATCACATGAATATTTATGAATATCCACATCGAGTGAACATTATACAGTACAAAATTGGATGGAAGAATTTCATTATGCACAGCATATGTTTACTGTTTATTCAGACTAGCCATGAACAATACTAAAAACAAATGCATTCATTAGAAATCTGCTAATAGACAAATTTACCGTGCTAGACTCTGAAAGAGATCATGCACCTAACAGGAGAAATAACACATGGAACATTTACTGAAACCCTCGTTTTTACTTTTAATAATCATTGACAGACCAAACTGACACTGCACTAAGAAGAAAAGCTAGACCCACTGTTTGCCCTTGAAACCCCGAGAGAGACGCAAGTGTAGAATGGGGCCTGCAAGCCTTTATTCAGGAACATATCAATTTTAGGTAAAATTTTTTCCTTCTATTAGCTAGCAAAACTACACACCAAGGTACAAAAGAAAACTAGGCAGACAAAAAGCATCATAACTAGTTGAGCTAAGTGACCTGAATTAATATCCTTCTTCTATACCCGAGACTATTTTGTATAACCTTGAAGAACCTTAAGCTCTCCGGCTATATCTAGCTCCAGGGCACATACAAAACCCAGCCACATCCATGATCCTCTAACTAGAATGGGGGCACAGATTGCACTATTTTTCTCTTATTCTTTCCTACTGGCACCCCATGTCCCCACTAAAGAAAATCCAGGTATGTTTATAGTCAGAAAGGATCCATAATGCACTCCAGTGAGGTTCCCAATTTTTAACAAGTGGGCATGTAAACTCAGGACCCTAAAGGTTTGCACCTGCACTGCAGTTCAAGTCACATCTGTTTCAAATCTCCTTTTACAAAATGGAGCTGGAGCAGTCCGCCACTGCCTGAGAGCTCTTTCAGAGTAAACAAAATGATCATTTTTATGCGCTTATAGCCAAAATTTCAGTTTAAGCCTGGCACATATTTGCTAGTTTTGTTTACAGAAACAGATTAACTGTGAGTAACGTCAAAAAAGAATCAACTGATGAGACATGCAAATTTGCCTCGGTAGGCATTCCATCTAGCAGGGCAGATGGCATATGGGATAGTTTCAAAATACATTAGACACCTACTGCTCACTGAAAATCAGGCTTAAGGTTGTATGAACACCTACCCCATGTTAGACAACACAAGAGAGATTCATAAATAAAAAACCAGTAGTCACTCTTGAAATCTTAACATTGGCTTCCTTCTTTGGTGGGCTTCTTTTATTTCTTTTTGGACAAATTTTGCAGGACTGCTTTAAATTACTGTAATAACAATACTAAACTCCAGATTACAGGCAGAATTCTCCCTGATGGTTTTTGAAATAGAAGCTGAAGAAACAAGCAGGGGGAAAAAAAAGGTCTGAAGTGGTGTGCTACACGCCCTCTTTCTCTAATACAGCCACATTGGAAGTGGGAAACTGAAGAGAGTCATGCAATGGTTTTAAATGTTCAGAAAAGTTAGTTGGGTTCTGTCTGATATTTATAAAGCCACATAATGATTTCTTAATTCACCTAGAACAATATAGCCCAATGTCCCATTTTACTGCTAACAAACTGAAACCAGTATTAAACTCTGCTTCCATATGCTTTATATAGTAAAGCTAAAGAAATTTGCATCAGGATTTCATAACAGCAGAAACTGAGGATGTGGGAATAGCATGAGCAAAGTTACTATGCTAGCATCTACTCTAAGATTTGATGACATCATGAAGCAATAAAACCTGAGTTTTCAGAGCTACTTTGAAAAGATCCACATGCCCTGGGCTCCACGTGTGTAACCTCACAGCAGCACTCAACTGCAGAAGCGTGTGCATTGGCAGCTCACTTGGAATCAAAGCAAAGTGGCCTCCATCTGAGAGCTGTCCAAAGGCATAGGGATGAACAACAGGGCTCCACATACCTCAAGGACTATGTGGGTCCAGAGACAGGCACTGCAGTTCAGTGAAAGCATCTTAGGTAAAGGCAAGACAGACAAGCCATACAAAACGTCTCCTCCACTGGTTTAGGACTGGTTGCTGTTAAAAGGCTGGAGCCCACTATAATTTGGGCATTTTCAATATGTTAGATGATGTGTTCCTTATTTGAATTCAGCTACATAAAGTGTCACCTTCTCCTAACTATAGTGCTGCTTCTCTCCCCTAAACCAGCAGGGCAGCAGGAGTAAACGATGCTCTTTCTGCGTAACTGTTCCTGCCCACACTGGAAACGAGTCTTCTTGACTGATGCTTCAACAAATATCTGGAAGAAATTTCTGCATCTTGTTTATGTCTTCCTACTCATCCAACAAGCGTGTGAAATTAGTTATAAGAAGCACATGCAGAATATACAACATCCAAATGTTCGATTAACCTACTAACAACCTAGCAAACAAAGAAATGACAACTCATCATATTAAGTCAATTAAAACCTTTGACATCTTTCAGTAATTTAGTATATCCTGAAATAAATCCTGAAATAACCTTTCAATATAACATGAGGTATAGACAGAAATATGCAACACTGACTACATGTAACACAAACACATATAAAAACAAGAGTCTATTTCCCACTTGTGCAATGCCAAATTGGCAGTTTGTTTTATCTGTTTTTCATCAACTAGAGATAAAAATGTAAAATTAATTCTACCATGAAGTAATCCATACCATTTAATAGAAGTTCAAATGCTTATTCATACCCTTAGATATATTGATTAAAATCCTACAGAACTTCTGCTGTCCTCCTTAGTATGCTATGTGGCACAATGCGCACTTGTAGCCAAGAGGTTGTAAAACTCTAAGGGAAACCATCTACCTAAATACGGTGACTGGTATTCAAACAAAATGAAACACAATACACAAATCCTACGTTTTTTACTTCACCAGCAACCTGATGTTTAATGTTTTTTTAACCAATGAAAACTCCTATAGGAACCACCTATCTCTGAACAGTAAAATTATGTTAACATCACAAAACAGCCATCTCAAATTCATAAAGCATGCTGTGTATGGTGTGTGATTCACACATTATACATTCACTGAAATACAGCACCTTTGTCCCCATACGCTACTGGGATCTGGTTTTGTATTCAGCTATCTTCTTTGATGTTTGATATGCAATCTCATCAGGCAAAGTGATGTGGGACAGAACATCTTAAAGGTCTTTTCTAACCTAAACAATTCTGTGATTCTATCTACCTATTAGGAGACTGGCAAAGACTGAGATTGGTCTTTTGCTTTAACTCCCAAAGGAGAAAACAGACATATACCTTAGATATGAGGAACAAATAATGTAATTACTACACAAACTTGTAACAAGGTTCCCTCTCCTTCCATTACAGACAATGGAGACTTCTTAGACCTTCCAAGGAGCTTTTCAAGGGCAGCTTAATCTGGTTGGGGTGCCTAGAAAAAGGACACAAGCAAGGCAAGGAGCATCTCAAAAGGCACATTAGAGCCTTGCAGCTGTACAACTCAGGGACTCAAAACTGCTTCATCAATCACCGATTTTACTATCTTCAACATCTACAGTATCTTTTCTCTCTTCCTTCACTTCCTAGTTCTCTCCGCATCTCCTCTCTCACTTCCTATTCCTCAGATCTTCTCTTCAACTATGACTCGCTTCTTACCTTCATCCCTCTTGTCTTAAATCAAGAAAGCTGAAATAATAATAAAAAAAAAACAACCACCAAACCAAACAAAAAACCTTTAGCTTGAAGGAGGGAGGATAGCTTTTTGATACTTAATATTTAGGTAGTATTTTAAGGCACATCTCTGGAATTTAGAAAGTCCAAAACCATACAAGATATATGAGGGAGAAGGAGTCAGAAAAGGACATTCGGGGGGCTATACCTGTCATGTAGCAACACTTGGGCTGGTAACAAAGATGGAGGGAAATCCTTTTAGCAGCATGACCAATTTGTTGCACTATTATTGGCATCTCCTAGCACACCTGACTTCAAAATCTCTTGGCTTCTGGAGTCACAGCAATACATGAGAAACATCAGATTTCACTGAAGAAGAAAATACAGCTGCTTGCCCTGGCCCAGTTAACCTGCTGCAAGATGGGTGAGGCTGAGAGAGATGCTGGAAAACAGGAACTGAAACAAGTTCTTCAAGGGAAGGAGGAGTGGAGCTAACACCACCTGCTTCTCACAGGGCTAGTGGTGGTTTTGGAGGCTGTGTGGAGGTTTGCTGTGTTTTAGACAAAAAGATCTTGTTTCGTAAGAGGGATATCATTAGTCCTGGCATAAGCCATCACTTGTGGCCTTGCTGCCATCTCCAAGCCACTGTTTTCTTCTTCCTCTCTGCTGGTACAAGTATTCACATAGCCACAGGATGAACCAAACTGGAAAACTGGTCCAAGTTAAAATTGGGTCAAAAACCACCCTGGAATGTTAACTTTAAACCAGTCCAATCTGATTCACTATATGAATATCTGTGCCTACTCAGTATTTTTTTCTTATAGTGGGGGCAGGAACGTGTGCTTGCGCAGTGGCTCTGTCTCCTCCACCGGCAGGGATGGGTTATGCCAACATAAACTGCCCGCTTCCCAGATATGAAAGTGGCCCACTGTTGCTGCTGCCTGGCCCAGCAGAACTGGAATCACTCAGTAGGCCATGTCAAATTACCCTTTAGATCGTACGAAGGTTAAGATAATAGCTCTGGTATAAAAAGTGTGTTTTAAAATGTCCTAAAGTATTTTTCTCTATTATAAAACTAGCAGAAGTGAATTGGCTAAAAACATACAAAAATTGGAATCATGCATTGCCATTATATGCTTTCCAAAAAGTTCAATCTTATAAAAGGTTCTCAGGGCTGTCTACTGGGACACAAGCATGGATGAACATTGCATGCCATATACAATAAAGGCTGAAAAGTATTTAAACTCACCCAATATGTAACTTTTTTAATAGTATCATTTTAAAAGACAGTCTTAAGATTTTGGATTTTGACAAAATCTTTAACACATTTGGACCTAGAAATACCACTATAACCAAAGTGTTGTTAATTATTTGCTATGTTAATGGCATACATCTAGCTTATAACTGGACCTAAGGGTCCTTTCCTTTGCTTCATACAGACTGGGAGGTGTTCTGCCGAACTTAAAGACTTTTTACAGCTCTAAAGCAACATTTCTTGCTATGAATTACTTCATACACTGACCCGACTTGGGACCAAGGATGTTTATTTCTCAGGCTACTTTAAGTATACAGCGTGAACACGCATCTGCTTTTTTAATGTTCATTCAACAGACAAAAAACATCAATCAGTAGTTAGAAAATAAGAGGTCAGAGGACAACACCAACTTTTGGAACAAGGATTGACAGAATAAAAGCAAATCAGGCACCCCCTCAACCTTTTTGTCTATAGACCTTTCACATGCTTCTCAATTCCCTTTATCAAAGAGTTCCAAATAATAACCTACATTCTCAGACACATGGGAGATAAGAAGTAGGGGAGGACAATGAAAAGTTTGTTATGCTGCCAATTTGGAAGGTGCATTAAGAAAAATGAGATTTCTTGATAATGCTAGTTCTTGTTCTGTGGAGCTGCAGAGTCACTCTCCCTAAACATAACATATTAAACCAATTTTATCTAGCTGTGGATCCTCCAGAGAGCGGGTTAGAAGGGGAAGGATTTCAAGGGACAGGGAGGAGACAGACAGACAAAAATGGGGGACTCCAATAATTTCAGTGAGCAAGCATTGCAGCAGGTAAGCAATCTCCCTTTTCTTCCTTCATGGCTCCTTCAGGACAGGAACCCACTTTATAATCCTGCACTAAAGTCATTAGTTAGTTGTATTACCAGAGGAGCATTTTGACCTTTTCTGTACAACTGAATTCTTCTATCAGGTCTTTAATTTTATGGAGCATTGACAAAGTGGTTTGGTTTGGTTGTGGTTTTTTGTTGGGGTTTTTTTGGGGTTTTTGTTTGTTTGTTTGTTTTTTTAAATGGGCTTTTTCACATTTTTCTTCCTCTTGGAATCATCAGTGGACAAAGTTCACCTTGGTCATATGCCCTAACAGTGCATTACTTCCCTTGATGAATAAGCATTTATTTTAAGCATACCATTAACTTGGAATGTATTAATGCTTGTTTTGGTGGCAACTTCAACATCCCTGCGAGAAATTTCCCCCTCTGAACCACTAATGCATAATCTGAATTTTACCCTAACCTTGATTTGAGTTTTGTTTGGATACTTCTTGAGGATTTTTAGTTGAAAAAAGAACAAAGCTAAGCAATCATGGGATAAATACTACCATCTAATATTTCTTAGATAAATGTACAGTTCTTAAATCACTTTTAAAACTTTGGAATTTTAAAGAGCTTGTGGCTCAGTAGAACACTCTGATTTAGAGATGGTTAAAACTCAGTATTTCCAGAAAATATGCACAACCTGGCAGACAAAAAAAGACATTCTGAAAACTTCCTGTGAAGTTTCAGAAAAACTCGAGAACATTTTTTAAATGGCTTACACGTTCTTTCCTACCATGCAATATTTTGAATTATTTCATCATAGCAGAATACAATATAAAGCACATAAATGTGAGAAAGGGACCTCTGCAGGTCCCTAGCCCTGTCTCTTGCTCAAAGCTGGGCCATCGTCAGCACTAGATTAGGTCAGCTATGACTGTTTCTAGCTAAGTCTTGAACATCCTCAGATGAAGACTCCGCAGGCTTGCTAAGTGACCTACTCCAGTGCTACTCTACCTTCCAGGTTAAGTTTTTCTGATCTCCAACCTGAGCTTCCCTTGCTGGCACTTGTAGGCACTGACCACAACCATTTTGCCTGGTGTTATCAAGAAGTTTGGCACCTTCATCTTTGGCACCTTCATCTTCTAACCATCCTTCCCATAGATGCAGATTGCTCTTACATCACCCTTTAGCATCACCTTTACTAAAGTAAGGAAACCCATCTCCCTCAACTTCTCCTTGTAAATAATGTGCTCTAGGACCTGGCTATCTCAGTAGCCCTTTCCAGTTTTTCAACAACCTTCTTAAGTCTCCCCAAAATGCATAGTATAAGGTAAGATACATTTATTCGTAAGAAGCAACCATGACCCACAGTTACTCTTAAATTTAAAATATTTGTATTTTCACACTTGTCAAAAGCTGGGATGCATATGTTGTGACTAGTATTGTGAAATAACAAAATGTCACTATTTATACTTTAATGAGAATTGCTTTAGTATATGCAAACCTCAAAAGTTTAGAACATATTTAAATGCAAAGTTTCAAAGTGAAGACATTGCACTCTTTTCTCTGCAAGGACTGTCATCAAAATCAAAGTAAAAAAGTTCCAATTTAAATTACTTCAGCATTTCTCATTTGAAAGTATATAAGTCCATTTATTTTACAAAGGCATTTAGTTAATTGTATCTATTACTTAAATTTTAATGTGTTTTTCACCAAATTGCTTGATTCCTGTAGAAGTGGAGCAGCCCAAATCTTTCTTATCTCCAAGTGCCTCAGCATCAGAACTGAAACATATGCTACTGCAACGACTAGCGATAGCAGCATTGATTTCTCCATGCAACTTTGCTGTATCAAAACAGGAGGGGGAAAAAAATAAGGCAATTGCCCCTGAATCAGAAATTTGTGTTGCTAACCTTTATGCATTCATGATAATAAATTGTCGAAAAACTACCTGCATTATTTAAAGTAGTCTTCAAGGATACATGGGATTTCTTGTACTGATCAAATTAAAGTTCCTTGCACCTCAGTAAGAAATACCTTTCACTGACCAATAATTAGATGTTTAAAAATAAAAAAGACAAGACAATTCACCTAGCTGCTTACCTAATAGCCACTGGATATGATGGCATGTACTCTTGAAACTTGTGTGCATTCATGTATATCCTGAGGAATAATATGGAATTACCTTTGTTTCGGTTGTACAACTTTCATAGTTTTGAAATAAATTGCCCTTTGCCTCAGTAATTTCTCAACAAAATAGGCACTTGCTGTTAGCCTCTTCTGACAGCAAGCCCACTGTGTTTCCTTGGATTAAATCTGAATTAGTCTCCTTTAATGAGAATTCTGTTGTTCAAGTTGGATAACACCAATTTCTTAACTAAATCCTGGCATGTCTCTAGACATTCACATTACTTTTTTCTAGACTTTTCTTATTTCCTCTGTGATCATGTTTTCAGATACCGTACATGGGATAATAGGCAGTTTTCATACTACAGAGGCATTACTATGTGATTTCTTCATCCTTCTGCAACCCTTTCCCAAACACCCTACCTTTACAACTGTTGTTATGCACAGAGCAGATACAGCCACCGTGCCACCATAGTTTCTCTGTTTCTAGACTTAAGCTCATACCAGGTCTCCCATCAGCAAAATGACATTTATCAAACTGGTTAACAGGAGAACGTAAAATCTATGGAACACTCATATTTGTTTTCCTCTTCATAAACATCCCTTTTATTTTGAATTACAGTACCACATTAGCATTGTTCTAATTACCTTCATCACCCAAAATACATTTTCTGAACTACTGGCACTTAGTCTCTCAAATCTCAGTGAAGTAACACTAATAACTTCTGCAAATCATACACAACCCCCACCTTTCCAGTGAAAACAAGATACCAGCAAACAATAACCCCTTTGAGAGACACAAGGAGGGAACAGAAATAAATGGTATCTGAAAAATTCACATGTCCCTGGAAAGAAGAAGAAACACTTGTGAACGACAGCATAGAGATTTAGCAAATACAGGCTGGAAAATACAAGAGCAACATATCTGATGCTGGCACCTACCAAATGGGTCACACTGGGTATGCAGCTGCCCTAAGCCTCCAATGATCAAAGTGTCATTGCCTAACCAGGTCAGACTCTTTATGCTTAGTAGGAAATGTATTCCTCACGAACACTTCCATACTTATCCTTTCTGTATTACCTCTAAATCAGCAGGCACACAATACATTATTTTCATATATATTAAATG
Organism: Gorsachius magnificus; assembly: GCA_034008185.1. NCBI lineage: Eukaryota > Metazoa > Chordata > Aves > Pelecaniformes > Ardeidae > Gorsachius > Gorsachius magnificus. The sequence goes on along the minus strand of CM067083.1, from coordinate 48,297,051 downwards.
CTGACTGTTGAATTAATATCCAGCTGGATTGGAATTCTTCAAATGCCCTGACAGAGTGGGCTGCTGAAGCTAATATGTACTAGCTATGTAGGCAACTCACTATTAGCAGCTCAAATTTACTATTTAAAATTTCTAGGTGTGGAAAATACATATTTATTTTTCTTTTCTCCGTCACCTATTATCTGACTCAGTAGCCTGCCTTTTAGGGAGATCATGAAGCCACACTGAATGCCTTCCAACCATTGGCACGTTGCAAATCTTTTTCCTCTCAACTTAAACACAGACCGTTTGGCCTTCTTCATTGCTTTTACTTGCCTCTCAAACCTAGCACTTTTTCTGATGATATCTTGGCTGAAAATGAACAGTGGGTCTAAAGCTCATACAAGCAGATTGTACAGAAACTCCCAGTCAGCTCTGATTTCCAGATATTTCAGGGGATCTGCATATCCTTCTTGGGGACTTTGGGGGCAAACTCCACACCCTTATTTTCCAATGGCAACTTTGCTTTTTTGAGTTCTTTGGCAGCCAAAACCCGCAAACAGCTTTTCCAGAATATTAAAAATAATTGAGATAATGAAAAGCTAATAGACTTTAGCTTAGAGGGTTGCAGAGAATAGCCTGTCATTGTTCAGACAGCCCCATAATAGAGCACCTTGTTAATTAGAGATGATTCACAGATGACTTGCAATAGATTCTGGTAGTTCTGAATAGCAATGATATTTTCACGTTGAGCTCTTATCTACTCAGGAGTAATGAAGCTTTAACTTTAATTAAAAGGAAGCTCCTTTTTTTAAGCCCGTAGGTCCAAGCAACACTGAAGTACAGAAAATCAGCATGTCTTTTACTAATTTTCCATATTTAGAGTTCTGCACTTTATGGTTTTGCTTTCATAACGTTCTCTACCAGAGGACATCTAAGAACCTGAATAGCAACTGGTGATAACAAGGCAATATTATTGCCACTTTAAATGAAGAAACAGGCAACAAGGCAGGAAACTTTGCTCAAGACCTCTCAGCAAGTCTCTGGATATAGGTAAGAACAGATCTGGGTCCATCTTAAATACAGGGTCACCCCCTTACAACTCCATGCCTCATCACATAACACCATCTCCTTCACTTGATAGGCATCCACTGCTTCAGTTCACGATCATTACAGTGGTACAGTTTGACATTATAACACCCCATTGCTACTGATAGAGGAGTTCCCATGTTCTGTCACCTTCCCTCTTCCTTTCCCTTAATATTCTTCTTTTGCCTTTTGCTGCGGAGCCTCCAGTGGATTGATCCAAGGAGCAAAGGAGGTACCCACACGTACAAATTTTCTGCTGGTTTAGCTCCTGAACTGTGGCCTGAGGGGTTGGACGAGCTTCAGTAGCTGTGCAAAGGGAGATGATGGGAGCATGCAGGAGCAGGAAGGCAGGTCTGCGCCCTTCCAGGGTGGCTGGCCATCAGGTGCGCTTAGCTGCAATGCCAAACAGGACCTTACCTGGCACTGAGTCTCTACACCTTGAGCTGCCTTTAGCTTTATGTCTTTCATGCTATTTTTAGCATATATTTTACTTATAGCCAGGTCCCCTCTTTAAACTGAATTGGGAATAATTGCTCTGATTACTGATGAAGACATAGTGCTCTGTTTTAGAGCTGTCAAAGGTCTATTCTGAGGTTTCCATGGGCAAGACAAGCCAGCTTGTGCAGCCAGCAGCACACACAGCAGCCACATGGCTAACACCATTAGCCGTCGGTGGCACCATGGCCCTGATGATCCTCGTGAGGGCTTAAAGCAAGAAGGCTGGGGCTCCCACCCTTCTGTCTGGGCTTCCCCATGGTAAATAGGTAAATGTGCCTGTGTACAGCGTGTGCACACCGGAGCTCAACTCACTTGCACACATGTTCACTGCGGGTGCACTGTGCTTGGGCAGGGTGGAGGTCCAGAGCACGGCCGGAGCACACACGTGCAGTCTAGGACCAGCAGCAAGCTCTCTTATCTGTTCTGTCACCATGCCTCTTTACACATGAGCCTGGGAAGCTTCAAAACGTTTCTGAACTCCAGGGTTACCAAGCCTTAAAACATGACATGAAGTGATATTAATTACTGCATTCAAAACACTTGATGAGAAGCTATTAATTTACTAATTGATACAAGCAGTGACACAACGCCTCCTCCCCTCTTTTTGAAAAGAGGGAATGAAGAAAGACAACCTGCATCCAACAGTGGCATTAAACCTCCTAAAAGCTCACCATACAATCCCCTAAAATTTCTTACCATTAAATAAATTTGCAGGATTGAATATTGTGAATTATTAGGAAAACAGTAATACTGTAATTGATAAAAAACCCAAAGAAACCTCTAAACCAAAACCTTCTCAGTCTCCGCATCCAGTAAATGCCAAAACAAAACAAAACAAAAATCACTTGCAGATTTACATCTCCAATTAAATTCAGCAGAAAGAGTGTACATATAACACAAATGCAAATATTTTGCCTTTTTGCTTCTCATCTAGGACCCATGGCAAGTATAGACAAGCATGTTTCTAACTAATTCAATAGAGGAAAACATATGCAAGCAGTATTTTGGTCAGGAAAAGATTACTCACTGCAAAAAGCTATCTGCATCATTCAGTGTTCTCAGGATCAAGACCTTTTTTTACAGTCAGCTCTTCAGAGAAGATGCATATTGCCTGTATAGCATTAAGCATGTATTAGGTGCTCGACTAAAACAAAAATAACAGTGCAAAAATCAGCAATTACCACATCTTAATTTGAGGAACTAAAACATTTTGTAAAATATAGAAACAGCTAATCAAAGACAATGCGGAAAAGCACAGATAAAGAAATCAGAACCTTTAATTATTTCAAATATAGGAAAACAGTCGAAGATTATTTAATAACTACATGCTCCAGCAATTTGCATTTCACATAGCTGGCTTCATTGTATATCTAATAATATGATGTTAAATATAACAGCATGAACTTATCTTTTTTTTCACTCACTAGAATAGCTGTTGATTATGCTTTCAAATGCTTTTTTGTCTTATTCATTGATCTGAGTTTTACCAGATCCCAAATCAAAGAAAATCTCTCTTTAACATAAGTTTACAGCTAACTGACTATAATTCAGGGTAGTCTAAGATAATGAAAGCAGGCTTGTTTGAATGTAAGCTATAGTCAGCTTCCAAGCACGCCTAATGCTCAAACCCCAGCAAAATCAGAAAAATCATCACTGTATTTTTCTTTTATCAAGGAAAGTTTTTCTTATACTTTCAACTGAAGACTTTCCTTTTTCAGGGAAAAGTTCGGGTGGTCAAAATAAACCCCAAACCCCACAAATCACTATGTCTTTATGCACTGTCCTTTAAAAAGCATTTTTTCCCAATAGATGATTCCACAAACAATTTTTTAATACAAAATGCAACGGAAAATTTAGCTTCATTACAAACTTTCCTTCAAAAGCACTCAATTTGGTTTAGATGCAATAAACTTGCATGTTAGAAAATATTTAGCAATAAGCACCCTCACGTTACAGGTCTTCAAAAAAATCTTGACTAAGTAGGGACGAAGTTCCAAAATGCTACCTTTTCCTCCACAAATCTCTTTATGTGACAAAAAAGAGAACAAAGAGTAATAACTCTACCCTAAGAGGCTCATTGTACATAAATACTTCTGTTGTCCAATACAGTACTTAGGATTTCCTTTGTCACTACTACTGTCAGCTCAGGCAGGTTTGTCAGGGCACGCTGAAGAGACTCTAATATAAATTCCTGAAAGAATTATTTTTGGTGGGACTTTTACTCTTCCTGTCTTCTTAGCACATAACAACTTCCTCGGTATAAGCACATGTGTGCACCTAACCTCCACCTTACCCGAGAAGATGCAGTGCCACTCTGGCACACGTGCCAGCCTCGTGCCCTCCCAGCGTACAGCTCATGACAGTTCCTAGGGAACTTTCTTAACAATCCAGGCCCTAAAGGTCGAGCATGAAGAAGGATTTAGGTTTGAAAAAGGTCAAAAGGCTTTTGTCTTGCTTTTTGTAAGACATACGTAGTATTTCTCACATCTGGAGAAGGAGATGGAATGGTAACGCTTAAGATTAAGTCTTGTTTTTATTAGTGTTTTGTTTAAAATTCCTTTTTGAGAAACCCCAGCCTACTTTTATCCACATTATCTGTTCTATAATCTTTCCCGGGTCTAGGTAGGATGCTGCTCTCATACTTTGTAATGAGTCTTCCCACAGCAATCATAAAACAACAGACAACATAACACACATCTACAACAGCTCATTACTTTCTATGCTTCTAAGCACAATTTTTCACAGCCCATCAGGGACCTCCCTTCCCTGTGCATAATTGTGCTTTTCTAAAGGGAAAGCTGGATTTCAGTGGGGCCTTCATTCTCTATCATGTGAAAGACCTTACTGCTACTGTCTCCACAGGTCTCTGTTTTGCTGTAAAAGATCCATGATATTAAAGACTCCTCCTTTAGCAGGAGTTTCTGCCCAGGCATATAGACACAGCAGATGCTGAATGTGTGCAGCCACATGTGGTCCAACAGCAACAGCCGAATATGTAAAATAGACAAGTCCAAATTAAACTAGGAGGGAATCAAACAGAATCCAGAATAAAGAACGGTTACTTTTTTAATTTCAGCCCAAATAACTGATAAGGACATCATTAAAGGAGGATTTACTCATTAAAATGCATATGCTTTTGGTGGTTTGTTTTTGGTTTTGCACACCTGGTCTGAAAAACTTAATTAGACCAGCACACAGCTGCCACACTTGCTATTTAGGTGATACTTCTAAGTGTTAGCATAATGTCAACAGTTTTTCAAAGATAAATTCCTAAGTGCTGCTGCTTTCACTTTTCACTAACGCTAATTGGTGCAATAAAGAAATCAGAATGCTACTGAAATCTGTGAGGTTGAATGAATCAAAAGCACGCATGAGCAGAATTAGCTCTATATTCTGCACTCCAAGTACACTGCCAGCCGGGCAGAGTCATGCTAAGTAAGTGACTTTGTGAACGGTCCATTTGAGACCAAAATTGGCTAGCTGAACGTGAATCAGCATACCAGTAAGGGGAGCAGGGGAGCGGTAACGTTACCCATTTTATTTCTGAACAATCAACACATTTCTGTTCATTTAATGTTGTTGTCACTACGTGGAAAGCCACGCACATCACCCCTCTTTCCTCTGCAATCTTAAAAGCTCTGCTGCATCCAGACTGAAAGAGATGTGACTTCTGTTTCAGGTTTTCGTTGTTCTCAAATTAAATCAGACTTTCAGTTAAAGTAATGCTCTAATTCTATGCAAACATTGGCCGCCTGTAAAAACTCCCTCCACTGGAATGACAATTCCTATTTGGAGCATTTTTCCTTCTCCCCTATAAACTAAAGAATAGAGAAGTTTGACATGTATTAATCACTGGATTTAGCCTTGACAAATGACCATGAGGGAAGGAATTAACGTTCCCAGCTCAGAAAACAGGGCATAAGCTTGCAGGGACAGAAGAGGTGTGGGGTGCAGGGTAAGTTATGCTTGTGTTCAGAAGTGAAGGAGTCCTCCTGGAAACCAATGCAGCCAGCAAGTCTCTGCAAAGGCTCTAACTTCCTTGCAGTTTTAAGTATTTCCATTAAAAAAAAATAAATAATCAAAGCAGATCACAGAAAGCAAATAGCACAAGGCTGTCCTCCCTGATTTACACACTTCTTATCAACAGGGTAATTATAAGCAATTCAGCCATCCTCAAATATTTATCAGTCTAAATTTATTAGAATCCCAGTGAGGATTAGCATCCACTCAGTAGGTCAAACTGATTTCTTCTCAATACCACAGCTTTCAGGAGCTACCCAGCAGCTCAATCACTTGGATTTTCTGCTAGAGAAGCATTGAGGAGAGCAGATTTTGTATTAGCCGCTGATAAAGCACTGCAGGTTTTTATTTTCATTATTGATTTTATTCTGTTTTGCTTCAGGCATCTCCATAAGGGAACAGGAGAACAGCAAAGAGTAGAAAGCATTGCAGAGAGAGGAAGAATTAACTGGACAGGCGTGTAACTTCAGGGTTATCATAATTTGTGCCACTGATTTCTGCTCCGGAATGAAACTACAGATTTTAATTTTCATTTAAAAAAAAAATTAAAACAAAAATTTTAAAGCGTGAGTAGCATGAACACGTTGACACAGAATGTCACAATATAGTACTTTATCCTGTCTTTTTTTGAAACAAAACCTGAGCACTATGTACTAAGTATCTATCTTATGATACTCCTTACTGTTGTTCCTGCAATAATTTCCTAGTAAGGAAAACAAATGTAAATTTTGTTCCTACAGAATGACACAGATGACCTCGTAACACTTACGAGAGCAAAATGTTCCACATAAATCTTTGTGGGACTGAGCAATGCTGTAATTTATTTCTAATTCCCTAAAACAATATGCAGATGACATAGCAGAATTATACACGCGTCATCTGAAATGACAGCTGATGCTATTATAGAGACATTCAGAATCAAAACTGGGTTAGTACTCAGTCCTCTGTCATCAGATCTCTCAGATTTCTGTGCTTCCCTGCTTGCAGATTTAGGAGACGATCCTGAATTGCACTTATTCCCCTTGGACCTCAATTTTCATGCAGAAGAAATTCGCACGCAAAGGCAATGAGCTGTGTGATGTTCAGGGAAGTTGGTCTGTAAGTGCCTTCATAAAACGCACTTGCCACATCCATCAGAGTGTGCTTTTTAGCACCTCCCAAGTTTAGCCCCTTCCCTAATCAAAGCTGCTTTACACTTAAGTATTAGCCACAGTTATTCTTCAAGGAAGGGCAACAGATGACTTCACCTACGGCTAAGCAAATTCACACTCCCATCTGAAGTCTCTCATTAATATAACACAGGGCAGAACGTTCTAATTAATAGAATCATTATCATTTAACTACAACCTCCCTCGACCTGCCCTGTGAGAAGAAAGAGACCTAGAAGCGGATAAAACTGTAGTTTGCACCAACTTGTACCTCCTCCTCTGTATCATCAGAAGGAAGAAAAGAAAGGGGCCACAATGCAAACAGATGTAGTCCCAGCACTTAACATAGACACAGACATTTCTCTTTTCTATTTGACCCCTGGAAATGAAAACTGACCCATTTATAACATTTGATCAGTTTTCATGCTACATTATTAATTCCCACAGCTGTGACAGAACATTTGGTCCTGTGTCAGGCCAAAAAAGATTGAACTGCTTAGCTGCCATCTGTGCCTTTGAAAATGCTACGCAGGGCCTTTAGCCCAGGTACTTATGTATGCACGTGAGCACATACTGTTTTGAAATGAAACGACTGGTTAAGTCCAACAGTTTACACATTTAAAAGAGATTTTGTCTTTGAAATATTTCTTAATTTTAATATCTCCCATAATTATTCAGAAATCTAAGGGAGGATCCTCTCTGAGGAGTGCAACTGCATAATGTACTTCTCAAAAGTTTCATCATATCAAAGAAAGGGGAAAGTATAAAAAAAAGCAGCAGAGCCCAAACCTAACTTACTGATTAATTGTGGACATTTAAAAGAGTAGAGAGATGTGTGGGTACTATGGATCAATAGATTCAAATCTAAAGCAGGCATACCATAAAGGCTGCATTTTGACTTTGAACACAACAGTTTAGAGATATCCCCTACTCAGATAATAAATGCTGGTAAAGACTGATAGCATCTCTAAAACACTACAATTGCTTTACATATTCATGCCCAATGTATGTTTAAAAACCTGTATATATGAATTCATTAAGATTTTACTAGCTGACCCTCATCCTTTTTTTTTTTTAAACCCAAGATGACAGAGATATTGTGACCTTGAAGAAATTACGTGAAATGAAATTCCCACCACTGAATGAGATCTGTCACTTTGGGCTATGTTCTACATTCTGCCCAGTATCTGTCCAAGTTAAAGTGATATAAAATGAATATAACTTCTTTTGCATTTTACTAGGTTTTATTCATAGCAGTATGACATCATCATTGTTCCATGTAATGAAAACTCTTAAAGGAAGTAATGTAATACAGTTGTATTATAATTTGTGTAGGGAATGCATGATCATTTACTCTAATCGTTATCTTCATTAATATATTAGTCACAAATAGCATTAACATGAGCTGTTAATAATGCACTTTGTATTCAAACAGGCTCACAGGCAAAACTAAACCAAAAAGAGAAAAAGAATACTTAAACCAGCTGTGTGACAATAATATTGATGTCAGACTGTCCCGAAACACTGAGTTTTGGGCTAAGGCCAAGCACAGAAAGCTTTGGTCTCACCAAAGCCTTTGACACAAGGCCAACAGCAACTGGGAAAGAAGAGTTTGGCGGAACAATGCCTGCATTTGACTGTGCATGCTCACCTATCTTGTTGAGTTGCAGACCATGAGATGTAAAGGCCAGACCGCAGCAGAAGTACCAAGACATAGAAGCTGCTTCTGTTTTTAAACCCTGCTTCCAGATGCCCAGGCTCCTGATAAGACTCCCCCAGTCTCTGCTTCCAGGTCCCGTTTTCGGTGACACTAAACTCCAGAAAATTGTGTCCAAGCAGAGACAGCCCCCAGAGCACATGAAAAGGAGAAAAAAGGCTCAGATCACACTTCTACCTTTACCATAGCACATATGCATCACCTCAACCTCATCAAAGAGCAGGCTGCACAGCCTAGTCCCCCTTCCAAAGGGTATGAGGGCAGGGAGCGAGCTCTGTTCCCAGCTGTCAGCTCCAGGGAGGAGAATCTGCCTCTCCTTATCCTGAAGACACCACCACATGCTGTAATTTGGTACCATGTAAGGCCAATGCAAAATTTAATCCAAGTTTATTTTCTCCAGAAGATGGATACAGATTAATCTTCTCTGACAGAAGAAAATAAGTTGTTGATACTCCAGATATATTTTATTATTCGGAGCCTTGTCATTTAATGTCTGAATCAGAGGTGACATGGCTGGGAGAACAGGGAGCTCGTTAACATCCATCAACATGTGGTATACAATATGCTAACTTCAAATTTCTCATTTGTACCCCAAGTCAGTCATGCTCCTTTAGTACTAGGCAGCTAATGAAAAGTACAGCAGTTTGGATATTTTGGCAGAGAAAGAAATGAAGCAGTGAATTAAACTGGCAGCGGCAGCAATGCAGAGCCACTGAATGAGGAGGAGAAGGAGGAAGGAGACTGTGGTGACCCACACAGTAATGGTGGTTAGAGATGAAAACAAGTTTCCCAAAATGCCAGCACTGGATGGAAGCGCTCATGCCCTCATAAGGATGACAGCACCAACCCTCTCTGCAAACCAGGAGGTAGGACCTGAACTGCAGCAACTGCTTCAGTTTGCTCGCTGTTGCCTTTTCTCTTCAATGCAATTTAAAGAGAATAATGCCCTCCTAACTTTAAAACCTGAAAGTTTCTACTGAAAAAAACCATGTTATTCCAGAATTTGGCTGGGTCAGGCAATATACATGACCTAGTAACTTGTACAAGAAATCTTCAGACGGCCAAAGTCCAGGCAGCACCTATTACATACCTGGCAGAGCTCCAGGAATATTTTACAAGACAGAGATGTTGGGCTTCTCAGGATAAGACTAGCTACAGCACCACAGGGAATGGGGGCTTTTGACACTCCTTATTTTGGGTCATTTCTTCCCACTGTATGGCATTCAGCTTCCTCAGCAAACTCAGCACAGCCCCAGCGCTGGCCAGCTGACCTTACACTGTTATTAGAAATATTTGCAATCTGTATGGAGCTGTTCAAGGGCCAAAGACTACAGAGCAAGAGTAGACTGTGGGACATGTAACAAGGACCTATTCTAAAACACAAGTATGTACTATACTAGAATGTAATATGCAGCCAGGACCTATAATAAAATCTTTTTAGCTGGTCAAAATGGAAAAAAAGTATGATGCTAGCAGACAGCATCTGACATCTTTAAATTTCATTCTGAGGCATAAACAAACCAGCTCCTCTCCACAGCAGAGGAAATTCAAGGATGAGCTACAATTTGACAGTTTTAGGCCTGTCCACTCCTTATTGTTTCCAATATGATGAAAAGAATAGCGTAAACCAAAGTTTGCCTCAAGGAATCTGATCTCTTCTTCAAAGAAATCAAGTAATGAAGAAAGTAACTCTTAAGTCCTATTAAATACACACTGAAAAAGCATTTTAAAAATCATCTGTCTGGAGAGTTTCAAGTGACTTCCGTATTGCGCATTATGGCGTGAAGTGATTTCTCGAAGTATTTACTTCCTCTGACACTGAGTCAAATTAAAAAACATAGAAAGTCAGTCTAGAGGGCTGAGGTTGTGAATGACATTGTGCATTGCAGTCAAAATGAAGATTTTCTGCTTGGGAAGTGGGAAGGATAATTTTCTAACTGGGTCATGTAGTGGTTCACAGCAATTGCCCTACCCATAGCAACCTGCAGATGACTGCTCAGCGTGCATTAGAAGAAGCGCTAATGGAAGCGGCCGACCCGGCTGAGAGCAACAAGAGCTGACTGGCCCAGCGCATTGCAATTGACTGGCAGAGTCCCAGAACAATTTATGGAGCTTAGAAATAAATACACGGTGTTGTGCCTTGATACTTAATACAAAAGAAAAAGTGGTGCCTGCATTATGAATACAGACCTCTCCCTCAGCCAACCACTTTATTCATGAAACTGTAAACGAAGGCAGGCACTAATACAGTAAACATGCTACTACATATATTTTATTTATGAAAATAGTAGCATTTAGAGTAGAATTAAGACTTACTTCTAAAAATGTGGTTCTAGAGAGCCAAAAAGCAACTTTGATAAGAGTACTTGCTTTTGCCACTGAACAATGATTGTTTTTTCAGACTGAAAAGGATTAAATGGAATATTTTCTGAAACTTGCTTTACAATTTTAAACAGTGCAAATAGGCTGAAACATACATACATTTTGCAATCATCCCTCTAACCCTGATGTATGTACACAAAACCAGTTTGTAAATCCACCAGGCAGATTAAATACAACATGTTAAATAGTTTTTCTTGGGTTTTCTTTGGTTTATCCAGAAAACTGATTTTCAAGAGTTTATACTCTAAATTGACATGTGAGGAAGAGTCACAGTTTTCAGAACTAGACATTGAGACACTCAAGGAAAAGGCAGTTTGCAAAGACAGTCAAGCTCCCTTCTCCAGTTGACAAAGGCTTACAAAGTTTGTGGGGGTGGGGTGGAATTTTGACAATTTTCAGGAGAAAATAGTTTTCTTCAAAAGAAACAAATACAAAAAAATCCCTCCCCAAACCAGCAAACCTTTGGTTACTTGGAGTCCCTCTATATTTACGATAGAGTTACACACCTTTCCACCAATAATTAAAGCTTCTACTATTCATTTAAGTACAAGCGATCCCAACTAGAAAGTAATGGAACTGAAACCAATCCATCTCCTAGATCAATGCAAGACTTAAAAATTAAGGACAAGCCACCATTTATTTCAGGTAGAATTTTGTTTGAATAAATGTGCATTTGTGGCTACAAGCTTTATTCTAATAGGAACGTTTAAGGTTCATTTATAAATTATTGCTTGTTTCCAAGCAAGGAAGGAAACCTCTAAGAATGGCAAACGGAAATTCACACACTGCAAATATCATCTTGTTGGATTGTCCTGCCCTTAAACTGACACAGAAAGTAACTGAGCTCTCCAGGTGTCCCCTTGCTCCCTGGCACATGCTTCCCACAGGCTGAGTCAATGCAGGGTGGAGAGCAGCTCACAGCAGCTGCTGCTATTCTTCTCCAGCACAGATGAACAGGAAAAGGACCAGGACTGGCTGAAACAGAGTAGAAGGCTTGAAGCATTTTCCATGCTTTTCACAGAAAGGAAGAAACTTTTCCAGGAGCCTACCTACTCTGTGCAAAAAAGAATGATACACTTCAAATTGAGGTCAAAATTACACTCCCTTGACTACTTCTGAAGCTGCCTTTTCACAGAACTAAAATGAGAATTTTCTAATCTAGCCCCTGGCACACGTCTGCTGAGTGCAACGTCTAAGAAAGTAAGTATGGGCTTTCTCATTTCCTAAGGCTGCAGCCTCACCCAGCAGACCCTGTGCAAGCCTCCTCACGCCTGGGGAAAAGCAACAAGAATACACATGATGGAAGTCTCCAGGCCATCGGGGTGCAATCTCTAGACCAGCTAGCTACAGCAGAGACCACCACCAAATTCTCGTATTCTCATATATTTGAATATGGGAAGGTGGATATTGTCTTCTTGTGGGCTTTCTGAAATCATTAAGGCAACTTTCCTTTATGACCAGTCTGCAAAAAAGCCCAAGCAAAAACCACAGAGTGCTATTCATTAAGCAGTCTCCCTTCCATAATAATTCTGAAACTACATTCCCAAAAGATGACAGAAGCTGAACAGTTTCTGCCAGTTTGGCTTTCCAAGTTGCTGCTCTTCTCTGCTCATCTTAATTACCTGCTTTGAGCACAGGGCTTAGGTCAGGTGAACCTGTGATGTCACCAGGAATCAGGTGACAACTGATATAATTAAGTGAACCCATTCAAAGCAGGAGGAACAGGGATCTGGGTCATCGCCTTGGCAGATTAATGACTATGCAGCCTGCAAGGTCATTTGCCAGCAACTGAATCTCAGCAGCTTGTTGCAATTCTACTGCTGCCCTGCTTTGCTCTGGAGCAGGGAAGCAAAAACATGCAATGCTAAGAGTGTAACTGGATGACTCAATTTACTGATATATTTGAATATTTATGCTGTTTAATGGACTTCTTGGAAAATTAAACTGATGTTCAAAGTCCCATTTGGTAGATTAAGACAGAAACCTAACATATCTCTAAAGATTTGCTTAGGATATGGCACAATGCATTTACAACAGAGCATTCTTCTAAGCAAGTATCTTGACTAGGAATGCAGTTATTTTTCAACTTTATATTGAGCTTGAAAAGTCTCAAAACTACATTGCTCCACCCAAGGAGTACTGTGTGTCCTGGGAAAGGATACCCTGAAAACTACTGGAGGAGTCAAGGCTGCTATCACTGCTGGGGGCATAAACACCAGGAGCAGAGAGATCTGTGATCCATAGAGATGCAGCAGGAGAAGCTGAATCACAGAGATGCAGCAGGAGAAGCTGAATCACAGAGATGCAGGAGGGAAAGACCCAAACATAACAGCCTGAAGAGCACCTGCAAAAGGGAGACAAAGGCTAGGTGTGTTTTTTCATGCCACACTTAAGAACCAGATTGGCAAGAGAGGCACAGAGCTGGTGGCCCAGAGAAGCAGATGGTGTTCTCCCAGCGCAGCCTGCGCAGAGAGCCTTCCATCTGCTAGCATGTTCAAAACAGACTTAGATAGGAATTACAGGACTTTTATAATAAACAACGTTTTTAATACTCTTTGAAAAATATTTATTTGATTCCATGTTAACATTGATGAACTCCGGCTACATAGCCCCAGAAACACTCAGGAGGGGCTGAAAGGATTAGCAGGAGCAGATTGCTTCTTTTGGTGTGCAAAGTCACAGCTATCACACCAGCTGCAGAAGGAATTTCAGCTGTTCACAAGACAAAACCATTCTGTTGCTGCTGTTTTCTTTAAAAGAAGTGCTAGGTACCTAGACACACATACACATATTTACTAGATATCTACCACAAATGCATTTTTAAATAGTACTTTTTTTTTTATGAGAGGTTTTTGCAGTTAGAATCATATCACAGATAGCTGGTTCTTTACATAGTATCTCCTGATTGTGGCTTACTCAGAAGCAAAATGACTAATGAAGTTTTTATACAGCAATGGAGCCACAGATATAGGTGGCAGAGTCTGAGACACATGTCCAGCAGGGGATGTCTATCACACTTTTTTTCCCTACTGCAATTAATCTATGCTTATGCTTAAAAAAAGTTGTTAAAAAAATCCAAGCCCCACTAAACAGTACTATTTATTTCAGTATATTTTCTGCAACATTGTTATGATACATGGTGACATAGTAAGATCATGCAATCTAAGGAGGGCTGGATCATCACCTCCTGGAGAGCAGCTCAAAGCATCAGTGGAAACACAGCTGAGCAGCCACTAGGCAATGCCTGAGAAGATCACATGCCACCCTCTCCCAAGTCCTCGAAAAAGCATCTCTAACTGAAGCACGAGCTGCTGCTGCTCTGGGCTAAATTCTCAGGGAGATGCTATAAAACTTCCTCATTTCTGACCATCCCCTGACTGTTGTTACCCACCAAAACTGGCACAGCATTCACAGCAGCGCAGCTGACCTCTCGCCAGCCATGCTGCTGCCAAGAAGCCCCACAGAAACGCGTAGGGCAGCAAGACTGTGCCCACACCTTCCCTCCAGGCCAGGGTAACACTCACCTGCTATTCCAAGAGCAAAGGGTAGCACACAAAATCAAGTGAGATGGAAGCATTTTTATTTTACTTTTCTACTTATTTATAGAGAACTAAAAAAACAGCTGAAAGAGGAAATAATTAAAATGTACAAAAGCAAGGAGAAGCTAATTGGGATGGTAATAAGGGACTATTAGAGAGGAACACATGTATGAGAACTAGAGGCAATATGATAAACTTAACAGGGAATATTTAAGGCTGCATATCATTTGGATCATTTAAACATTTAGAAAAATCCTGCTTTGATAAAGATACAAATTATGGAAATAAGAATAATGTTTCATTTCCAGTTGCTATGCATTTGTTTTTCTAGGAGGGGCAGCACTTAACATTGCTGGAAAGCCATTAAGCAACAGTAGTCAGTTCCTAAACCACCTGCTTTACACTAACACAGCTTCCAAAACAGTATCTTAAGGGACTCTCTAAATTTGTATCTCAGAGTCAATGCAATATTCATGGATTTCAGTATTTGTTCATGGCTTTTCCTGCAGTTAATTCTATCATTCCACTATCTCCAGCATTCAGGAATGACTTAAATCAGAATTTTTTTTTAAAAAAAAGATGTTGGGGAAGTCATCCATATTTATACAAATGCTTTGTAAGTTGAAGACTTTTTGCAAAACCTAGAAATATATTTTAGAATACTTAACCTCATTAATACATATTCATCATTAAGTTACAGCTCAAAACAAGTAGCAGTTCAACTTTTCCCTTACAAAACATTTTTCCTGCACTGCCTTAGAGCCTGCAGTGCATAACACATGGAAGCAGATGAAACTCCTATTACATGGGGAAAAAGACAATTCAAAAAAAATATACTTGTGAGAAAAAGCCACCTGAGGAAGAGCACTGAAACAGCCGTAGTCCTCAGCGATAGCTGAATGTCCCTTCTAACAAGGGCAGCAGAGAGCTACTTTAACAGAGACCCTGGAAACAGCTCAGAATTACATTTCAAGCACCTGAAAGCATGGACGTCTACACAATTTTTAGGGCTAGATAGCATCACCCTAAATATAAAGATGGATAGCATCTTTAACCACACCCAGTTCTACTGAAACATGGGGTTATTCCCTGCATGGAGTAGTCATTAGCAGAAAAGGAGAAATGGGAAGGCCAAGGAACAGATAGAATCGGGTCTACAGTAACCTAAGGCTCATGAAAGTCCCTTTTTATAAATCCTCAAACAGGATCGTTTTTCCCCTCACAGAGAGAAATTGCCTATGAGGAGAAAAAATGTGAGTGCAGTGACCCAAAATGTTTTTGCACTTAACTGGTTTTGTTAGTACCAAATGGCAATGTCTCAAGCTATAGATTAATAACTAGAATGAAGGGAAATGAATATTTTGTTCCCAGAGAAAAGGAAAGAACCAGCCCAAATCAGTTTTACAGAGAAGACAGTAATTGCCACAAAATGTCAGCATTCACAAAGTGGTATCGTACAGATTTGTACACTTGCTCCCATTTTAAGAAATCAGAAATAATTTGGTACCTCAGACTGTAACTGTCAGTGGTGCATAAGGATTGAAGCTGACAAATGACTAATATAACTATTTGTCTCCCTGTGAAGGCTGAGGAGCTCAGCTTATACTCAACCCAGTATATTACACTACTACTTTGCCTTCAAATTCTCTACAGGCTGAATACATCGTATCACAGGTATGCAGGAGGGAAGAAAGGCAGTGGAAATCACTGGGACCTACGAAAAACATTCTAGTAAACAACAGACGAGTACAGTTATATGTGATAAAGTTTCTGTGAGCTATTGCCAAAACACTGAGACACAGCACAAAGCTCACTGAAATAACGGTGGTGGTCTCTCACTATACTGCCAGTTCAGAGGGGAAGTTTTTTTCTGATGTAAATTGTGCGAACAGATGGTTTATTTCAAGAGCCTAGTGATAAAATTGTATGGGTGTCCTAAGGTTCACACAACTTTAAATGAATTAGGCTGAGTAATTTCTTCTTCATAGAAAATTACCAAGAACTATAACTTAGCACTACAGCACCTCTCCTTCATACAAGTTTATAGAACATATGAGTTCCCCTGAACTTTAAACACAGATGTTTGATTGGTTTTGCATAATAAATTAATGGTTAAAAGCTTAAGTCATACCTAAACAAAAGGAAAGTGTTTTAAAACTGGGCAAAATCTTCCCAGCTGCTTTATTCTTTTGCTTAGCCTCAGGAGACACATCTGCAAGAGTGCACCAGCCAGGACAGATGGCAGCCAACACATTCCTTGAGTCATACATCTTTGCTTATGCTAGGTCATGAGGAGTGCCTCAAGGCACTGAATATGAACTACCAGCAAGTCATGCAAAATGTGCCCAGGAGGTACCATCCAACATTCATTTCATATAAATTAACCTGCCAAAAGGAACATGAATGGGAACAAGAATGATTGTCTTACTCTCTTGTTCTATATAGCCAACAGTTCCCTCAGGGGAACCATGCAAAGCTAACCAAACTTGCCTGGTGGCAGAATGAGCGGTCCCAGTCTAACATTCAGAAAAAGCACCATGATTAAGAGTCAGCATTGATACACTCAGGCTTATAGAAAGCAGTCTAAAGAACACAGCACAAGATACTAATGCTTGGAGGTTGCATTAACACAGCAACTTTTTAAGGCAGCTCATCAATGGAGAAGTACGTAGGTTATCAAAAATGACACACAGCACAGCGGGATCTCATTTATCCTCTTCCCCTGTCAGGCACCGGATGCTCCCCATCTACCTTCTATACTTGTTCCTCTAGATCATGAAATCCACCTCTGCAGACCAGGAAGACTCAGACACCAATATTTTTCTTCTCAGTATCGTATTTTGTAGCAACAAAGGCCTTATTTCTACGGCTGAATAGTATTTTAAGGGAACACGAAATATTCACATGAGAATGTTGACCCATACTACCTGGGCTTCAAAGGGCATCTTTTAAGAGAGATGGAGGAGTAACTGTCCATATCTACAAAGGTCCAGATGCAGGGATGCAAATAATTCAAAGCTCTTTGCAGAAGAGCTAAACTCAGATTGCCCCCCCCCCCCCCCCCAAAAAAAAAAAAAAAAGATTCATATCAGCTGCTAGTATTTGCAACAAAAGTTTATCCCTTACATACACCAGGGAAAAATAGGTCCAGTCCACCAGCATGAATCAATGACATAAGGTGCATAAATGAATCTACATAAGACCAGAACAAATTGCAGAAGTAGGGAAGTGCCATATGCATCAACATCAGAGAACAAAGTAGAAAAATACAGTGGCTTTAGATATTATGCTGTATCTCCATTTTATCCTAGTTCACCTTGGACTGATGATTAAAGACAAGGTAAAAATAAAAACTGATTTCACATTGTCACTGACTAATCTTTGTATTTAGGTATAGATATATACACACTAGCATAGGAAGACATTTTGCTACAGAGATAAAAAAATCTGCTAATAATGTTTCAACTGTAAAAAAGTGTCAGAGGTAAGAGTCATTAATTCCACCCAACAGATAATGGCTCTTGAATACAGCAGCGTGCAGGCTTGCCATGATGACCATCACATAATAGGAAGTGGATCCACTTCGGAAGCAGACAAATTACAAGTTTAATGAAGAACAATGACAAGGGTTTTGGAAGCAAAGACTCCTTCTCATTCTTGTAATTGCATGAACTAAAGCAGATACATGACTGTCTGAAAAACAGGAAATTAACTAATTGGCAATTAGCAAAAATCTCTGTGGATCCACTCTTCTCCTCAGGGCCAGGAGTACAAGGATGAGACTGGAACTGTGTCAAAAAAGCAAAAAAAAAGTTAAAATTTGTATTTAATAAGCTGTTACAGCAATTCTTTTACTCTTTTGCATATAAAACATTCGAAAAAAGATTTAAACTTCAATGGTTAGCTTGCAATCTTGCATTGTTTTATTAAAACATTTTGTTGTTCTCAGTGTTTGTCCTCTGCTGTTTCACCTTGATTTTAACTTGAAAATATGCCCACATTTTCCCTTACATAATAGTAATTGAGCTAATAATACACATAGAAGTATATATCCTCCCTGAAGGTTTCAATATGCACTGTGTGTCAAGAGAGAAATATTTTAATGGACTGCCACACAATTTGAAACGAAGGTTCTTTCGGGTAACACAGGACAACTGAACAACGAAGTAAAAGGTAGAAGAATTTGAAATGCAACAGGCAGAATACAGTCATCTATTGAAATGAAAGTCAGAGGGAAACTTATGTAGACAAGCATGTAATTACCCAGGCTGAGAGGTGGCCAGGGTACTGAGTCAACTCAGCTTTACTTCTGCAGAAACAGATGGGTCAGATGCTGAGTTTTAATATCTGCATGCAAAAAGTAGGAAGTTCAGCAGCAATGTAGTCAGTCACTGGTTAAGCACAGATTGGGGAAAGAATAAAGACTGGCATCTTATTTTTTTAAGTAATTTTCCACCCCAACTATATTCTGCCTGATCAAGCTTAGAAATACCCTGAGCAAAACTGACAGTGGTACAAAAAGTAAGGAAAGTAAAAAAAAAAAAAGAAACAATATTACACCACAGAGGAGGAGTTGTAAAGTGTTTACAGTTTTGAGACTGGTTGTAGATGAGTAAGATGGGGAAAGGTTTTCCAGGGAAAAGCTCTGTGAAGTTTCCACACAAACAAAAGTAGATACTTTGGGCATGACTCTGTTCTCCTTCCTGCAAATCAGGAGTAACTCACCTAAGACAACCTTGTAAAACTTGTCTAAGAAGGTCCATTGTGAGCCAAGATGAAGGCCGAGACACTAAAGAAAGGTGATTACCTGCTATCAATTTACATTTTTACAGTTCTTACATGCTGTAAGATAACAGCTGTTTTCAGAGAAGTGCTGCAAAATACCAAATCCATCGCTTTAATTGATACCAATAAATTTTTAGTGGTAACATTAATTGGGTACAGGCAGTTGCTTCAAGCATTACCTGTCACAAGGAATATGCCATCAGTCTTTAGAAAGAACCACCTGGATGGTTGTGCTACAGGTCATGTACTCCCAGTCAGGGCTTTCAGCTACGGGTACAGTATGTGCCAATAACTTCACTACATATTGCAGAACTGTGGAAAATTTGATGGGCCAGAATTAGTGAACTAGAAAAATGTTCTCTTTGCCTCCTTGACCTGTAAACCCTGCTGGTTTCCCCTTTTGACTAGATTTCCTATGCTTCAAATATTACGCTCAGATCTTCACAGTGAAAAGAAACAGTAGATGGAATAGTTAGCATAGGGTAACTCTGAACAGTACAGAACAGGGAGGTGTACTACTGCAGGGGTTTTCTACAGCTGTATTAAAGGGCATTGTTATGAAGATAAACTGCCTAAAACGTGGTAAAATCCACTCATGTGATGAAGCACTGATGCAGGCATTCACCAAACAGGGCAGAGAACAGAATTGTTATCTCCATGGCGTTGCCGCTGTACTGCAGCTACAGGCACAGGTGGCAGTTTTACTATCTGGTTTACCTGCCCTTCATTAGCATCCAAATTGCTGAGCATCCCAAAATCCTACAGCTGGCTAAGTATTTCCCAACAAACTGAAGGTTTGTCAGAAAACATCCATTTGTTGGCTCCTTATATTTTCTCAGAAGCATCTTAGGTTTGCTAAGCTTCTGTTGCAGCCAAAACAGGAACCCTTGGTAATCTGTCCTGTGATGCCAAGTATTAAATCTCTCTGGTAAACGTATAGATCTAGAAATCAATCAGGAGCCTTGGAAAGGTCTGCTACATCTGGAGCAAGTGACAGTGAAGATGGAAACATGGGATTTATCAGCCTTGGAACAAAGCACACTATCTCAGACCAAAGGCCCACAGAGCCCAGTATTTTCTCACCAACAGCAGCCTGTAGCAATTTCCCAAAAAGGAAGAGGAGGACATGGCATAGATATACTGATTTTTTTTCCTGAATATCCTCCTGGCACTGGGCTGTGGGTCAGGGAATTCCCAAGCTAAAAGTAGTCTTTACGCTCAGAAGCCACTTACAGTTTCTTATGCCATTAATTCGTCCAGTCCCATTTGAACCCATATATGCTATTAGCATCTGGTAGCAAGGAGTTTCACAGCTTAATTACACAGACGATGAAGCAGTAGCTCATTTCATTGCTTTAAAGGCAGCCCTCATTTGTTTTGTTTGGTAGCCCCTGCTGTTGTGTTAGGAGAGAAGTTTGGCCAGCTTCTGCTCACCTTCTCCAAGTACCATGATTCTGTAGGTTTCTATCATGGTTCCCCTCAGCTGTCTCCTTTTCAAGCTGAAGAGTTCTTGATTTAGTTGTTCCTCATGAAGCCTTTCCACATCTTTGCTTACCCTAATTGCTGCTCTTTGTACTGTTTGCATTTCTGTAACATCCTTTTCTGAAATGCTGGACCACCAGAGATGCACACAGTATTCAAGACACAGGTGCGCCATACAGGTCCATACTAGAGTAGTGACACCCAGTGTGTTCTCTGTTTTTCCCTAATAATGGTAGCAGTCCGTTGTGTTTTACACAGCTACTGAGCATTGTGCTGACGTTTTCATGGAACTGTAATAGCCCCAGCATTTTTTTTTTTTTTACTGAGTGGTAATAGTCAAAGCAATCATTGTGTATACAAAGGTGGAATTCTTTTTCCCCACATACATCAGTTTACATTTAACTGTACTGAACATCATCTGTGATTTTATTGCACATGCAGTGTTGCAAGGTCCTGCACTTTTCTCTGTAATCAGCCTTCTCTGTAACTATGTTGCATGACACAGTGCCACTAAAATCATTGTTGCCCTAGTGTCTCTCCCTTTCCAGATTATTCATGAACAGCACAGGTCCCAGTAGTAACTTCCGTACACTGAGAAAGCTTACTATTTCATTCACCACTTTTCCTTACTTTCCAAATGTTTCTTTCTCAGCAAGATGATCCTCTTATTGCTACTGTGGATACTGAGCTTTCTTAGGAGCCTCTGACAGACTTATCACACATGTCCCCCCAGATTTCAGGCTATAACAATCAATTCCTTGTAAAAACTGTCTATGGTTCTTCTCTTATCCATACATTAACCCAAATAAGATTCTTACACTGCAGAACTTCTACAAAACCCACAATTTTAAGCCATTACCCTCTCAAGGGACAATCTCTAGTCATACTTTGCTTGAAGCATTAAGAGTAGTTTGCAAGATTTTCACATCATTTATCCCTGAAGGGGTAATTGCATTAGCTTCACATCTTAAGTTCATGCTATTAAAAGGGGAGGGAAAAAAGTAATCCTGCTATCTGCAGGGGGGGAAGAAAAAAGGAACAAATGGATCTTAGAATCAGTCTTCCATATAATTTCTCAATCGTTCCCAATATCTTGTTTTTCCTCATTTTAGCCATCAACTGACCACCAGTTAAACTGGCTTAGCATTAACTTCCAGCATGGAAAAGAAAGCTGTTACCTTTACAGCTGGGGTTTAATCCTGCCTGAAACCAGAAGAGTCTTGACTGTTTGTATTACATAGCACCTGGGATTCCTCTAACCAAGGATCAAGATTTTACTGTGCTGCCTGCTGCAGACCACAAGAGAACCAGCTTTGCTGATCTAAAACAGGCCAAGAAAAGTTCATCCCCTGTTCAGGACAAGGCTCTCCGCAAACTTCGGGCTGCCTGGACCCAAGTGTGTGCAATCGGAGCAACACCAACAGTGCACATGCTCAACTGGTGAAGCCATCAGATAGCGGTGTGCATGGGGGAGAGGCGTCAGAGAGACAAGCCGTCTGAGAAACACCACCTCTCTGGAAATCAACTCTTACAGTCAATACAGTGAGCACTTTGGCTTGGAGAACTCAGCCATGTTACTGTAACATTTGCCATTTACCAAACATGAAGCGTAGAAAATGCTGCAGATACCAACACCATCATACCCTTCGTTGAATTCAAGACCAGGACATTTCAACTGGCCATCGTCGCTGGCACAAAGGACACTCGTTAGGCAGTTTTTACAGACAAAGTCAAAACAGAAGTCTAACTCCCCCCCATAATGGGCTTTTGGATAAAACAGGTTTCTGAACACAGTTGTGAACAGTAAAAGCAGCAAACTGGAGAAATCCGTAAGTGCCTTTTTTGTGTGAGCAAACTGAGTCTTAACCTTGCTGGGTTATAACAATATTCACCCACAGATAAGGGGAAAGCTTTCACATTGCTTGGCTGCTTCAGTTCATCTCTGACAGAGAAAATCTTGTAACACAAGTACCAACAGTATCAGAAGGCTTTCAAAAGGTGGAGAGGGACATTACTGCCAGACTACACTGTATTACTGTGGCCATTTCCTAAGCATTCGCAGTCCCCATACTGTGGATGTATATGTCAGGGGGAAATAGAAAAGTTAGATGGGCTAAGGATGGTGTGTTTAGGGCTCACATGAAAGCATACAACAGGACAGTGAACATGCACCTTTTTCAATCAGCTTCCTTCCATGTGTGTACTAAATCTGTGTTGTGACCACCTGAGCAGTCTGGATAGATAAAAATCTATACCAAAATATTTACCATCAAATTGTGTTTGTTTGGTTTTTTAATTGCTCACAGTGCCACTAAGTAAGCATGTTTTCTAGAAACAGTATGCAAACACCACAGTGTTGCACTGACAGGGATTTATGCTTGTGAGCAGGATGGAGGAAGGTACAGTTTGCGACCACGCAAAATCTTTCGCAGAACACACCACGACAAACTTTTTAATGACAATTTTCTTTGCAAGAATGAGATTACTTTGCCCTCGAGGTAGCTGAAGGGCAAATTTAAAGCCCTCAGTCTTAACTGGGTTTTGAGTTTTCAAAATTGACCCACATACGGCCGTATCTATGCAAAGGCATCCTCACCGCAGCTAGCAGCAGCTCGGCACTGCATGTATCCAGACTGTCAGGAGCAGCAGTCAAGGCTTGTTTGCTCTGGCAGCTGTTTTCAAAAACCAGTGAATGGCTCTGAGCTGGCTTAAGCTGACCCATCAATGCAAGGGGCTGCAGGAACTTGAGGGCTGCTCACACTCATTATCCCACCATCCCTGCGACTGAACTGCTAGTGACAGCGGTACAGCTTTTGTATGAAAAGAAAAAAAACCCCACACTGTAATGCAGGCAAGGCTCAGGCTTAGTGGAGAGGGGACATATGAAAGGGACAAACCTGCTACATTTTCCAGTAGAGAGACAGAGTTAATTTTTACTCTCAGGCAGTGAACTAGTGGGAGCATTGGTAGGTTGGTGAGTTGAGGCGACAGCAGTTAACTGATTTCCAAAACCGGTATCTTTCTGAAGTAACTAAGCATCCTTGCACTGACTTCAATGAGTGGTGGAGCATAAGAATCCTCTGACCTCGCCCTGTAGCCAAAATGGGGATGTCTATCCTTGCAAATCCCTCGCAGAGAAATTAGATTCTGAGTATCAGGGAGGCACAGAATTCAGTTGCTTTAATGTGATATTAAGCATCTTAAATCACTGGTAATGTTGCCAGGAAAAGAAAAGAACTAACTGAATTTTGTAATGACACGAGAACAGCACTATGAACACACACCCTGGCACAAGTTAAGCTAACATTCAGTTACACAGCATGAACAAAATCTTTCCAGTGTACCACTGAAGAAACAAATTTTGTTTCCAAATGCTTAGCAGTGGAATATTTAAGGAATTAACTTTATAAAATAGTTGAAATGCATTTAACCATTGTCAACATGTGAAGTCTATTCACCTCATGACGAAAGCTGGTACAGATATTCTAAGTTCAAGCTGCCTTTAATGTGGTTATCAAAATATTTTTCTCACAGAAAACTATGTGGTTTCCACAAGGAAAAACCACAAGTTTGTCCCTATTTTCTTGCAGGAAAATAGAAAATCTTGTAATTGACATACGACTTTCTAGATAAATTACTTAAATTTTGTAATTCTTCAGCAAATATTTACACATATAAACAAGAAAATATAGAATACAGCAATAACTTCTGCCTGGCTAAAGTAAAAATCAAAGATAAGAATCTCAAAAAATGGCTTCAAGTTGTCAGTTCCTAACTGAAAGCCCAAAAGGTAAAAAAGTACTTTTCAGCTTGAAGACTTAGCCATCCTGTGATAATTTCAATTATTCTGTGGGAAAGATAGGAAGTACAGCTAGAAGAGTAGAAGGATTTTTCTAAATGGAATTAAACAAAAAAGGAAAAAACATATTTCTGGTGCTACTTTGTAACAGCAAGAAAAAGAATGCGAAAGACTGGATACTAAGAACCTAGGGGAAAAAGAAATGACAAAAAGTCTAGAGAGATCAGCAGATTCACTTTGACAAAACATCTGGAAGCTGAAGCTACTGGTAAGAGAGAGTCTTCCTATCTGCATAAGTCAACTAAATAACAAATGCATATTTTTTAAAGCAGTATCTTAAAGCAGTATCATCAAGTCCTTTCCACCATGCAAATGGAAAGATTCTCAGGAAAGAACAAGTACAAAGAAAAAGCAACATTCGAGACACACCTACATTGCCTTAAACAGATCAAGCCAAGAAGATGGACAAGACTCCTTCTATGACCAGTGACCCACTTGGTGGATGAGGGAAAGGCTGTGGAAGTTGTCTACCTGGACTTCAGCAAAGTCCTCGACACAGTGTCCCACAGCATTCTCCTAGAGAAGCTGGCATTTCATGGCCTAGATGGGCATACTCTTCGCTGGGTTAAAAACTGGCTGGATGGCCAAGCCCAGAGAGTTATGGTGAATGGAGTTAAATCTAGTTGGTGGCTGGTCACAAGCAGTGTCCCCCAGGGCTCAGTTCTAGGGCTGGTCTTGTTTAATATCTTTATCAATGACCTGGACAAGGGGATTGAGTGTGCCCTCAGTAAGTTTGCAGACAACACCAAACTGGGTGGTAATGTTGATCTGCTCGAGGGGAGGAGGGCTCTGCAGAGGGACCTGGACAGGCTGGATCGATGGGCCGAGGCCAACTGTATGAGGTTCAATAAGGCCAAGTGCTGGGTCCTGCACTTGGGTCACAACAACCCCATGCAGCGCTACAGGCTTGGGGAAGAGTGGCTGGAAAGCTGCCTGGTGGAAAAAGACCTGGGGGTGCTGGTTGACAGCCGGCTGAATATGAGCCAGCAGTGTGCCCAGGTGGCCAAGAAGGCCAATGGCATCCTGGCTTGTATCAGGACTAGTGTGACCAGCAGGAGTAGGGAAGTGATCGTGCCCCTGTACTCAGTGCTGTGTTCAGTTTTGGGCCCCTCACTACAAGGAAGATGTTGCATTGCTGGAACATGTCCAGAGGAGAGCCACAAAGCTGGTGAGGGGTCTGGAACACAAGTCTGATGAGGAGCGGCTGAGGGAACTGGGGTTATTTAGTCTGGAGAAGAGGAGGCTGAGGGGAGACCTTATCACCCGCTACAACTACCTAAAAGGAGGCTGTAGCGAGGTGGGGGTCGGCCTCCTCTCCCTGGTAACGGACGAAAGGATGAGGGGGAATGGTCTGAAGTTGCGCCATGGCAGGTTTAGGGCTAGACAATTAGGAAAAACTTCTTCCCTGAAAGGGTTGTCAGGCTCTGGAATGGGCTGCCTAGGGAGGTGGTCGAATCCCCATCCCTGGAGGTATTTAAAAGAAGGATAGATGAGGTGCTTAGGGACATGGTTGAGTGGCAGGATGGCAGGGTTAGGTTAACTGTTGGACTTGATGATCTTAAAAATCTTTTCCAACCTAGACGATTCTATGATTCAGTGATAAAGACCTTCTGACAGTCTGACATTGATCTAAAAGCTTCAAAATGTCAGAAATGACAAAAGTGAGCAAATACAAAAAAGGGGAAATGGTCAGAGAGCATGCATTGAACAAGTAACAAATACTCCTTCAGTCATCCCTCATGCTTTTAAAAAGAACATGGAAAGCATAAAAGACACCAATGCAATGGAAGAAAGGCTCAGAACAGACACTTCAGATTATGGTAGCATGATCAGCCTCAATGTCTACCAAAAGCCGGCATTATTCTCAGCACTGGGGAGGGGGGAAAATAAAAATCAAAAGCAATTTCCTTCTGCACCCTCTCAAGCAGCAAGCAGGTTTCCGGACCAGAAAGCACCAAGCAGATTTTAAACCATCAGTGTCAAGTGGCTGATCTCATTTCACAGGTCTAATAAAAAGTGACAAGCACCATTCAAGAAAACTATTACATATTTCCAAAAAGCTTTTGATAGCAATTGCGCTGTCAGAAAGTCCAGTTGTTTGTAATCATAACTGGAATAAGACCAGAATGTACAATATTCCTGTTATCAGTGATACTGGTCATGACAGGGCTGCCACCGAAGTAGCTGCAGTGAGCAACTGAGAAGTGTCATGGACTAATGGTACATTTGGACGATTTTCATTTCACTTCCCAGAAGTGGAAGAAACGGACCAGTTATTAGCAAACACAGCAAAACATATTGGTCACTTTATTGACAGGGAAGACAAAACCCATGGCTGTTAATTATTCCAAACCAACCCTACAGCAGAGAGGAATATCAGTAAGTTTGTATCATTTTACCTTTTTAGGAAGTAGAATATGATGGTGATTAAACTCTCCTACAATTCAAGCAATGAAAACCAAACATAAGTGGCTTCTATGAACTTGTAAAAGTTTAAGGAGGGGGATAAAAAGAGAAGCATGAATCAAAATTTATATTAAATGTAAATTTTTCAGTCACATTATTAGTTTTGTTCTCCTTGCCCAGAGCAGAGTCACAGAACTCCACAACAGCGTTTGATAAAAGAGATTAACTCATTTAAAGAGATCTCATGGAAGAACTCCAGAATCCCTTGGACAGAAATACAGCATCAGGTATCATAGGCTGAGCATGTAGACATAAAATATTAAAGCCTAACAAGGAGGAAGTGACAGACGGCATTAGCACATGCTTTAAGAATGCCACCGATATGACTAATACCAAGTGATAACCTGAAGACTGAAAAAAAGCAAAAAGGAGAGCTAGAATAGTAACACAGAATGAGAGGTGCATCTCCAGCTAATCGACATAAAGATAAAACTATGGGGCATGACATTAGGGGAACTGTTTGGTCCCCTTACTGGCCCCAAAGGTGCAGAAGTAGAAAAAACTCCCATCCAAAAAACTTCTAAACATCTCATAGGAGGATGCTGACACACAGGGCAACAGACAGCTGGGAGTTCGAATAAAAATAAGAGAATAATTTACCTTACCACTGAATATCAATCTACCTGTGGGAGTGGATCTAGGCTTCACTTCAGTGCTTCCAATTACTGAACATCAGATAGGGCAGTTAAGCTGAACAAGGTTTCTTCAGTAACGTCTGTCCCTGAATGCCAAAAAGAACTTCCAAAAAGAATAAAAAGGGGCTGCCACAGAAGGAGCCATCTACTATTTCTCTGCTGTAGTCAGAGGGCTGTTCCAGTCCAGTCTGGCACAGCGTCACAGGCCTGCTTAGGTGAGAGAAACTGAGCACATTTTAGGATGATTCACTGGCACCAGGCAACAGAATGGAATTTTCATTAAGAGAACAGAGGCTCTGGAGCCAAGGGAGTTCTCTGTTAAGGACAGCAACCATTTTGATCTGCTGAATCAACACACAACACATTATGATCGAAACTTAACTTGGCCTCAAGTATGCCTGTTCCCTCATACAAATTATGGAGCAAAACTACTTGCAGACAACCAAAGCAGGTAACAGAACAGATCAACCTTATAGAGATTCAGCAATTTAAGTACTGGACCGCTAAAGCACAATTTCACACAAGTAGGTTACTAAATGCCAAAGCCAGCAATTTCTGCAGGAGCGCCTACCCTTTTGTTTTCTAAGGCATGACACAGATTATTTGGTCATATGCAAACAGTGTGGCTTTAGAGTGGGTAAAAAGATTTTCTGTGAAGCTGTGTTCTGCTCAGAGTACTGTAAGGGGTTAATGTATTTTGGAGCTCATGTTGTGTGCTGTATACAGTCCCAGCCTATTTTGGAGAGGGGTTCTCTGTTCATTCCAAGGAACAAATACAGTCAAGAATTTGGGCAGGACAAGCTACTCCACAACGTCTCGCCAATATTCTTCACCGATCCGTCCTGGTGGGTAGAGAACATCTGGAAGGGAGCAGCCTGTATCAGAAGCGTCTGGGACCTGTCTGCGGACAGTGCCAGCAGGCATGCAGGCAGACACCACGTACTGTGTGGGGAGGAAGCTGGTCATATCCTAGGAAAGGCAGATAGGTTGCAACATTTCCTAGATACTCGAGTTTTGTTTTCCCGAAGGAGCTGCTGTTAAGTATGCAGAATCTATTATAAACACAGTGCTAAGGCTTTTCCACAACTCTGATGTCAGAAGAAAGAAAAATGTGTAAACGCTTGGAGAAATCAATACACAAGTACAGGCCAATGCAAACATTGTGTTTCCCATTGTCTGCTTTTCCTATCAGCAACAGGAGTGACTTTTATTATGTATTATCATAAATCATAATATTAAAAAGATTTATTTACTAGTAATGACACCTGAAATCATTAATTTGTTAAGTTCTTAATTTCTTGTGCAGTTATCCTTAAGAGCTGTAGCAGAGAAGTTTCCTATCGCACAAAAAAAAAATTTAAGGATTTCTTTCTCTTGTTCTTCATCCAGAGAAACCCCAAGCCACCTAACAATTCTTACAAAAATCTAGACAAACTTTCTCCAAAACAATCCACAATCTAACCAGTCACAGCCTCACTGGAGATACAAGATGCCATAACTCAAACCCCAGCTCAGGCTAAGTCATACAACAAACAAGTGGCTCTCCCGCAGCCTAGGTGAGTGCACTAATTACCAGCCTCTCTACTACTCTCAGGTGAGCTGCTCTCAATTATGCTACTAGAGTAACCTCATCTTGTATAACTGATTACACATTCACAGGGCTAACAAGGATGTTTTTCTAAGCCCACTGGTTATGGGAGTCCTCTCAAGTTGTGAAAGATCTAGATTCAATTAGTATTTTAATTACTTACATAAAGCAGAACTGTTTTCACAGGAGACACTGAAATCATAACACCCCAAAAATTGCCTCAAGGTTAAGACATTCATGTAGGACACAAGCAAAAATTTCAAGCTCTCAGCCTGAACTACATTCATAGAACTTAAACGTGTGACATTGTGTGTGCACCCTGCCAGGGCAGGTGCTCCCATCTGGACACCAGAAACTTCCTCTGTTGAGAAGTGATAAATTTTGACATTGAGAGAGTGTCCTAGATGTAGCTATAACTATAAAAATATGCATATAGATGTGCACATGTATATGAACAGTAACATTCCCAAAATTCTTTTTTAGTGTGGAATAGATAGTAAGAAAAATACTGTTGTAAACTGAACCAATTAGAAACATCAAATACCCCAATAGAGTGCCTGATAATTATTTCAGGCACTAAGGCCTCTTCTACATTGGATATTTTGCTAATTGAATTACATAGGCCATGAAGACCATTCTGTCTAAGATATTGGAAGAAGAGTCTGCAACTCTTAATCCTTCAGAACCTTGGTTTCTCAAATACTTGGTGTGTGGAGATGTAAGTTAATTTACCTAATACATATGCATGTATTTATATATATACATGGGGTACTAAATTAATATATACACACTATATATTGTGTTCTCAACCTGTAGAAGTCTGTTACACTATATGGTTATTCACAGCTTATATGGCTCACTCCACATACACTATCTACAGATAGTTCAAGGTACCCTGGTCTTTCAATCTACAAGCAGCTTATGTCTTTACAGGTGAAATAACTGGAACCAAGCAACTTTTAGCCTGGAAATTTTCAGAATGTGAATCTGATTCAATTTGCTCTTAATATTTCAGACTTTTCTCTCAGGAAAATGAGAATCAAACATTTGTTTCAACAAGTTTGTACTTTAAAATATTGATATTCTTCTAAAGCATAATATTTCATTTTTAACGTCTTATATGAACATTTCTGATGGCTTGAATGTTCTGGGGACAAAAGCAATTACTGAAGCTTTGGAACCTTCCCAGAGGACAGCAGCTGCATTTGGCAACCACTTCAGTCATTTCTTAAAGGAGAATTACTCTGGACACCTTGTGTTGATTTAATCAGTTCTGTGGAGCTCAACATTTTCAGCCCAAACCTTCTTTAAAAAAAAAAATTGCCACTCAATGGCATGTATAGCTGCCTCTGTTCCTAAGGAATCTATAAATGGAAGTGGCATTGGTACTAATGACTCACATACGTTGGCAGCGCTGTGTGGGCAACTCAGCACAGCATGTTCCCACCCCAAGACTGATCTACCTGGCTGGAACCTGTTTTCAATTTCATTTATCTCTTTCTCAATAAAATTAATATTTGCGTCCTGCCTCTTAACAAAATAAAGATGTGAAAGTAACAGAATTCAAATAACATGGACTGGATATTTACAGATTATCAACATCATCTCTTTACTGAAGCTCTGTAAACATAATAATAAAGAGTGTTTCCTCTGACTCAACTCAATTTCACAGGCTATCTGGTGTGGTCATGACTTTGCTGGATCCAATAGCCATAATACTCATTCAGAAACTACTTGTCTGATCC
Source organism: Gorsachius magnificus (assembly GCA_034008185.1). NCBI lineage: Eukaryota > Metazoa > Chordata > Aves > Pelecaniformes > Ardeidae > Gorsachius > Gorsachius magnificus. Next base: position 48,266,119 of record CM067083.1, on the reverse strand, counting down.
TTTCAAGGGCTCAAAGCTTTGCTCATTCTTCTAATGTTTTTTCAAATACTGTTCTGATAAATAAAAATGAAATATTTCAGAATTTTATGTCTTGCTTTTTGATTTAGCATCTGGTTCTCCACTTCACCCTCCCTTTTCTGATAACAGATCAAGCAAGTAACTTCATCAAGTTTTGCCATCCTGCATTACACGTGCCTTATTCAGTGGATCCTGGACAAGTAAGACTCACATACATTACAGAATTCCTCAGAAGGGAAGATATCTGTTTTGAATTGCTTTTATCTGGCATGCATTTTTTATTATTTGCCCAAGTAGTTCCTCATTCTGCAGCTGGAGCTATAGGTGTCCATATTTATTCCAGAGAATAATTTATTCCAAAGAAAAAGAAACAACCAAGATTATTTGGGTTTCTGCAATATTGAAACTGTGGTAAGCAGTTTTCAGACTTTCATGAGGTCCCTCCTTCCTCCCAAGGGACAGTCACAGGGTAATTCCCATTCCTTCCTCTGCTCCTCTGTTGTCACAGATTTGCTGTCATTTGCAATCAAATTGTTTCTGCTCAACTCCTTGGTGCTCACTCCTACATCCCTGTGAAGGACCACAAGGCAAACAGCTTCACTTAAGCATCAGCAGAACCTTTGCATAAGACTCAGCAGGGGAGGGAGCTGTGAAGACCTCAGCAAGGAAAACCCTCAAATACAGCCTGCCAATTAAAACATCTACTCCCTAGCACACTGACGTAGACGAGTGGGTGAGTACAGAGGAGGACTCCGAGACTGACTTTTGAACAAAATGAGCAGACGCTACCCACCTTGAAGAGCTTGGATCAGGGTGAGTGAAGAACAGGGGCTCCACACTACGACTTTTTTGGGGGGCTAAAGAATTGTGACATGCTCAAAAAAAGCAACATAATCTAGTCAAAATTTGCTAGATTAAAGATCGATTGATAAGACAAGATCAAAATATGAACAATAAATCAGTATTTTCTGTAGAATAGGAAAAGCCCAACAAGAACAGTGAAAAGAACACAAACCCACACTGTGCTACTGAAGATTGCTGAGATGCAATACCAAAACAGAAGACAAAAATACCTTCCTTGTAGAAGGGATTTTGGCTAAGGACAGTTCCTGGCCTGGAGCCTCTTTTGCTGATGATTTTGTACTCTCCCTTTTCTGAGTAGAGGAAACCCAGGAGATCACAGGGGTACCTTTGGTGCTAAGAAAACAGGTGTGGGAATCTTCCCCACTTTCCATGCTATTGCACTCTGTTTTCTTTCCCCTCTTCTTTCTTCTCCATTACCATCTCAGTCATTGAATGAACTGGAACACAGGTAATTTGCGATGATTTAAAAACAACCACCCTTCCAGCCCTGGAAAATCCTTATCCAGATACCTGCAAACAAGTTGTTAACACAGTCAAATTCCACTAGGAATACAGATAATGACAAAGAAAGGAAGAAAGAAAAAACCCTGAAGAAGTGGTAACAAGAAAAATCACCTTTCAGCAGCCACAGGAAATTGAAAAAGAAAGGGGCTGTGGTTTAATTGAGAAGATAGAGCTCTCAGGCATATGAGTCTCCGGAGAAATAAGAGACATCCTATTGAAGGAAGTTCCAACTGTTCCAGGAAAGCAAGCTGATACTCATTTTCAGCTCTGAAGACCCAGGCTCTTCTTCAGCCTCAGAGGAGCAAAACTAGTGAAACTGAAGTTCATTGTGAGCGAGAGACAGTACCAAATCTAGTAGGCTGCTTGCTCTGTCCACCTCCACAGAGCCATGAGGCATGCTGGAAGGAGGCTTTGGTTGTCAGAGTGAACGGTTGGGACAGATAAACTGTCTAGAAACAGGCCGAATTCAGAACATACCGGGTGTGAAGGACCGCCGAAGTTAGTTCATCCTGCTTGCTTTTCCAGCTATCCTGCACCCTCTCGTACTAACAGCTGCCAAACAATGCTCTCCCATATTCCTTTCTACTCTCTCAAATCCACAGCAAGGCTGCATGAAAATATTTGTGCCGAAAAGGAAGAATGACCATTAACTAGTACTTTCTTTAAATAGAGGAAAAATAGGTTATAGATAGGAACCAGATTTTCAAGATGTTTGAAACTCCTTGCCCTTTCATCAATGATTTGCAAACACAGTCTGCTACTTGCTGACCAACAGCAAAAATTTGCCTTTGCTCTCATACACACTCAGACTTCAAGGACAACTTAACCTCGTATCTTTTGTTATACAGAAGCCTTTTAGTAAGAGGCTGAACAGGAGCAGATGGGGTGAGGGGAAGAGGAAAGGAAGGCAAGAAATATCTTTTAGCCCCAGACTAAACTGTGATAAAGATTTCCATCTACAGTACAACAATATTTGCCTCAAGAAAGCAGTTTATTCAGCTGCACAGGAAAGAGGCTTGAATACTTTCTGATAATGCATTTTCCTAATGATGGCAGCGAGTCAGAAGCGGCACATGCCACAGAGCCACCAAATGCCTGAAGGGATTCTGTTTGCAGCGTGCGCTCTAATTTTTAGCATTTCTCCATTACTGGCAATCAGAAATAAATACCTAGAAGGAAGTCTCCTCTCCAGCTCTACAGATGAGTCTGAGGAAATCCAGGCTGTTTCTATGGACAGGACTCTAGCCTGTTTCTCGAAGTTCAACTCACTGCTCGGCCACAAGCTCCCCTGTAAGCCACTTGGGCATGCCTACATGGGCTAATTCCAACAGCTTACACCCTTCTCTCCACTGACCCTAACAAAATAAACTACTGCAAGTCTTTGTAAATGAGAAGAAAACCATCTGCAGTCCTAACAATTCACCCAACGAGAGCTTGGCTGTGGCACCGCTGTAAACAGCCCCTGTTTTTGTGGGGAGACCTGAAGCATTTTTTCTTAAGCTCTGCTGTGCAAATGCCTTTGACAGTAACACCTCCAGCAATATCAAAAAGTATTCTGGGACATGGGACAATACTAAGATATCTTATTCAGTAGCACCCCTCTTGCTTTTCTTGGGAGAGATTTATCAGAGTTTAAGTGATGAGATCACAGACGTAAGTGGTATCTGCTTAGACCCTCAACCATGTTCATCTCACCAGCATAAAAGACTAAGTTAAAGGTTTTGATGTAGTTGCTAGGACTAGTTTAGCTTTTGTGCATATTGTTTAATTCAGTCAAGAGAATCAATAGATTTTTGGTATCCCCGCTGAACAAGCATAAAAAGCATCACAGCAACAGATCTGATGCGATGTGAGACAAAATACAACAGATATTGCTAACAGCATCACATAACCATGCAATCAACTTGGGTCCCATCTTCAAAAGTTAAAAGCTTAGCACAGCACAGGATACAACACTGATCATTTGCCAGACTCATACTGTAAAGATACGCTACTGAAAGGGCCTGGAAGTGTCTCCTCTTCGCTGTGTATTACAGAAGCGGACATATACGCTTCATGAGTCATCTCTGCCATACCCCCACATGGTTAAACCTTTTGGGGTTTTTTAGATGCAATTCCTACATTTGCTTAGCTTCTTCTCAGACAAAATACACAGATAAAATTTTTAGGAAAGAAAGAAAATGCTGAATGAAATATGGTGTACATTAAACGTATCAACAAGCAGGTCTGCTGCTGTTACAAGGCAGGGCTACAGCACAGTTTAATATCAGGAATAATACTTATTTTACATGACCTTGTTTTCGGCTACTTCTAACTTCAGCAAGCACTGCCACAGTTAAGTTTTTCTCCAAACTTTTCTGCCACCGGACCTCTGTAGGGAAGTTTCAATTAAGAGTTCAGCTCTTTTTTTTTTTTTTTTTTTCAGAATACTTTCATTTTTTTCGTATCTATGCCATTGTTTCCCCATCTTCAAGCTGCAAAACAGCCCCATTTATCCCACAGTGGTGGTTTTGCTTAAGCACCCCAGATTCTAACAACACAGTATATAAACGCACCTGAAGGAAGTGAACAACACAGTCTTCAAGAGCAGGTAACAGTAACACGTAGTAAGTTCAACCCTTCAACCATGTGTTGAAAGAGGATGAAAGAAAAGTCAACATACACTAACTGGACACTCTATTCTGTTCAATGAAGGAGGCACAGCCAAAAAAGTGTTTGTGTGACCATGTAATTAAATGCAGCATCAGACCACATAGTCACAAGTATTCAAAAATCACAAGCTTGTCTTTTTAACCCTAAACTTTTGAATGTTTTGGCTTAGAACAATAAAATGACTTCCTTCTGCTATCTTTTTGTAATTCAAATGGAATTTGACAACATCTTACATTGTGTTTTGTTATTTCTGAGTTCATTTGAAGTTAACCTCATTCTGCAGTTTGAAAACAGGGACAGAGTATCTTCAGTCTTCTAAGCACAGTTTTCTGGGACCATTTCATTTTTCAGGGAATTTTCCCCACTACTGTTTTTGTAAAGTAAATTATTCCAGAACAGGTCAAAGGCTCTGACACTTACCTGGACTGGGGGAGGAGCCAGGTTCTTGCTTGATGCTTGCTCTGATTCAAGGGCTTCTCCATCCAAGTGCTTTTGATGAACATTTCTGTATGTCTCTGCCTCTTTCCAGTGTAGGTTAAACCAAAACGTTAAAACCTGCATGCATGCATGAGCAGAACACTTGTTTTCTGGTGAGACCCACTGCAAAACCCTGTCTCTGCCTATGCTCCCGGAGTACCGCCAGGTTCCCTAACAGATGCAGCTACGGCACGCACAAGCTCTCTTCACACACTGCAAACTACATCTGCCCAGGGCAGACCTACTCAATGCTTCAGTAGCCTTGTTTCTAAGTTTTTCAATATTGCTTTATCCCTTTATCATTTAATTAAATCACCAATAATTAAATTTCATAGGCGAAGCTGAAAAAAATTACTATGAAAGGCCAAAATTAAAAGATATGAAGACTTATTTCACAAACCGAGAGTCTGGCAATTGAAGTCTACCAACTCTTCCTTACTACAGTAGAGTTCTGTGAAGAAATATGCTACAAATGGCTTTTGGCTGCCTGCTGAAGCCTCAGTCATTCTGACATGCATACAGCAAGACGACTGCTGACTCAGTGTCAGCATAACATATCCATGATCTTCCAAGTCAGTCTTAAACAGCAAGGTTATCGGCCAGACTGTTGTCTTGCCTACTGAAAGTAAAATGAAAAAGAAAAAAATATATACAGGATAAATAAGTTCAGGTCAACAGAAGCCCTTCAAGAAAAGGGTTCAGTGGGATGAAAACTCTCATCTGCCTTTTTTCCCTTGTACTCTTGTCAACGACCTTCTCCCCGACATGAGGCATTTACTGAGCATCCACAAAAACTGGCATTATCCTGACCTGCTGCAGTGGCTGTAACTCAGGTGGGGTACACATATTCTGCCTGTCTCTATGGCTGGGCACTTGAAACAACACAGACATTATATGAGCTTCCCTCACCACAGCTGCTGTACACTTCATAGGAATCAAACTCAAGATGCTAGAAACAATTAATTGGCTAATTTCTTGCCAATTTACATTCTTAAAAGGAACAATATATACTGAGATGTTGCAAAAATAATCCATAGAAAATATTTTTACTGCATATCTTTAATTGAGGATCCTCTTAATTCGTATCTGGAACAGCAGATAATACCACTGAGATAATGATTTAAGTTCCCAAATATTAAAATCCAGAAAAAAGAAAAATCCATCTTTGTTTTGACCAGATACACCGATCACGCAAAAGGTTGTCATGACACTTGCCTGATTCATAAGGATGCCGCATAGTTTAATTATGGCTTTTGAAGCTCTTTGGGCCTTCTGAGAAATCACATACAGCATAACTATCATTAGGACAAATACAACTATAGAGAGGAATAGAAAAGAAAAACCAACCAGAAGACAAGACAAAGCCCATACGCTAGATTATATTACAACTCAGGTTCATTTTAAAAGAAAACAAATACATGTGACATCAGATCCGCGGGAATTTGTTTTTTGTTGAGCTAGGAAGATGAAAACAAATTAAAGTTTAGGAACCAATTTATTTCTGAGTAAGTCTAACAACTTCAGTGGGACTGCACCAAGGACAGATTTGGCCCAGAACATTAATTGAAGCATTCAAAAGTTGAGACTGATCAGAAATTTTGAATAGGTTTAAAAGTAATTCAAATTGAATAGATTTTAAAGTCTTACTGTGTAAGACTTTATGGAAAGTAGGGAAAACACCATGGGTTTCATTCTAATCCCTCTGAATTAGTTTTATTCTCCATTAAGTTTCACTGATGTAACCACACCATTATTTCTTGTTCCTCCTGATGCAAGCAAGATCGGAATCAGACTCAGAGTTTCTTGCCATCTGGTCTGAGACACCCCCCCCAATTAGTCAGCTGCTGCTCCCTGAAAAAATTGAAATCAATACAGTGAAAGGCTACTGGCATGCTAATTTGTGAACTGAAACAGACTGCAGTGAGAATCCTGAACTGAAACAAATTATAGCTAACGAGGTATTGTTATCTGCATCTTATGCGGCTTTGCTTCATCAAATACTTGCATACTCAGGACAGACTTTTATTCAGGACTTACAAAAACTTCACTTTTTTTCAGCTATCCAAGCTGAGAAACAGCTGAGTATGTTTTCCTCAATACAAGATGCACTGAGTTAACACTTCAACTTGTACAATCACATCAATTAAATCATAGTCAGAACATTTTAGAAATCCTCACTTAAACCCACAAGATATAACTATTTCCATACTTTCAATTATTCACTTATAGTACAGTATATTAGTAAGTGGCCATAATCAGAAAACCAGTATAAAATTAAAAATCCTAATATTTTCCCACAGATATCTTTTCAATATGACAACTATATACGTTAAGGTAATATGTGACTGAATTCCTCTAAGATACAACAGGAGATACAAGATTTAAAAAAAAAAAAATATCTTTAAAGACAGCTATATTCCTTCTCTTATTTATAGGGAAAAGCATTGTATTCCAACCACTTTTCCTGAAAAGCACTTCAGTCAGCTACCTAACTCTCTACAGCAATCACAACTGACATACACTCCTCAGCACTGATTTTCCAGCTGACTGTAGCTACCTCGTTTTCTCTCCTGCATACCAGACAGGTGATGTAAATATATTTGGTCAGTCTTGCCAGGTAAGGGGCTCCTTTATTAGCCCTTAGAAAAGCACGCAGATGGAAGAGACCCTGAACTCTCAGAAATGAAAATATTTCACAAGCACTCCCCCTTCTACCTGAAAATGGAGTCCCACTCCTTGTCCTGGTAAATAGGAATTGTTCAGGATACCCTCCCCAAGCCAAACAGGTTCATTCAGTGATTTCTAATTTAAGCTACAATTTTAATAAACTTCTTACTGTGGAAAGTGAGAGACATGACACCAACGTCTCCATCGCAACAGAATTGCAGGTAAGGATTTATCAGGCAGGGAGACCTCCTTTCCCATTAGGACCCCACAGCATGTGCACAGCAGGCTAAAGAGCAAGACAGCAGCTATTCATCCAGTCTGCTGCCCCTTGCCACCATCCACATCCAGCTGGGTGCAGCAGCTAGCCCTGGCACTCACCAGTTATGCTATATCTTGTAAAAGCACCTCAAAAGCAAGATGAACAGGAGTGTCAGAGATATAAATAGAAGTATACTGAAGGAAACAAGTTATTCCCCTGAAAGAAATAAAAACCTTTAGGGGCTGGGGGGAAAAAACCCTGTTTTTCTAAAGCCTGTCTTCTCTTTCTGCCATCAAATTCATGCTGTATCACACACAGGGCCAGGTATACTGTCAGGACTTAAAAGAAAACGATGAATGGAAGAAACCACAGTTAAACTGCAGTTTGTCTCCTAAAGTGAAGACCTGTCTGCCCTGTTGCTTGTTTTGAAAAGAAACAAACAGCATGATCTATAGCATTTTTCTTGGGAGATAACTGCGTAAGTTTATAGGCACCACTATTACAGAACCATCAATGTTTGCTTTCAAATTTTCTTAGCTTAATTTGATTTGCATTTTCCTTCCTCAGAAAACTTGGGCTGCACCCCCTATATTTCCCACATGCTAGAAAGGAGCCTGACAGGTGTCTTGCATCACCAATGCAAGTGAGCTCGTCGGAAATGTCAAGATCGGAGGCAGCTTGGGTTGCAGTGATCATGCGCTGGTAGAGCTCACACTCCAGAGGGAAATGGGAAGAATGAAGAGTATAGCAGGACCCTGAATTTTAGAAAAGCAAACTTCCAGCTCCTCAAGGAGATAGTCGGAAGGACTCCCTGGGAAACGGTCCTCAGGGACAGGGGAACAGAACAGAGCTGGCAAATCTTTAAGGAAGTGATCCACAGAGCGCAAGAGCTCTTGATCCCCAGGTGTAAGAAATCAGGCAAAGAAGGGAAGAGACCAGCATGGCTGAGACAAGAGATGCTGGTCAAACTAAGGAGGAAGAGGGAACTGCACAGGCAGTGGAAGCAGGGACAGGCATCCTGGGAAGAGTATAGGGACGCGGTCCGGTTGTGTAGGAATGAGGTCAGGAAAGCCAAGGCTCAGCTGGAGCTAAACTTGGCTAGGGATGCAAAGAATAACAAGAAGGGTTTCTACAGGTATATCAGCCAGAAAAGGATGGTTAAAGAAAGCGTACCCCCACTGATGAGCGAGACTGGCAAGCTGGTAACAGCAGATGAGGAGAAGGCTGAGGTACTCAACAACTTTTTTGCCTCAGTCTTCACTGGGAACCTCTCTCCCCACCCCACCCGAATTGATGGATGGCATGAGGGGGGTCGGGAGGGCAAAACCCTTCCTGCTGTAGGAGAAGATCAGGTTCGTGACCACCTGAGGAACCTGAATGCGCATAAGTCCATGGGACCTGATGAGATGCATCCCAGAGTCCTGAGGGAATAGGCCGATGTAGTCGCCAAGCCACTCTCCATGATATTTGAAAAGTCATGGCAGTCAGGTGAAGTCCCTGGTGACTGGAAAAAGGGAAACATTGTGCCCATTTTCAAAAAGGGTAGAAAGGAAGACCCTGGGAACTACCGACCTGTCAGCCTCACCTCTGTGCCTGGGAAGATCATGGAACAGATCCTCCTAGAAGCTATGCTAAGGCACATGGAGGCCAGGGAGATAATTCGAGATAGCCAGCATGGCTTCACCAAGGGCAAGTCCTGCCTGACAAACCTAGTGTCTTTCTATGATGGTGTGACAGCATCAGTGGACAAGGGAAAACCAATGGATGTCATCTATCTGGACTTCTGCAAAGCCTTTGACACGGTCCCCCACAACATCCTTCTCTCTAAATTGGCGAGCTATGGATTTGATGGGTGGACTGTTCGGTGGATAAGGAACTGGCTGGATGGCCGCATCCAGAGGGTAGTGGTCAATGGCTCGATGTCCGGATGGAGACCGGTGACGAGTGGTGTCCCTCAGGGGTCCGTACTGGGACCGGTGATGTTTAATATATTCATCAATGACTTAGACAGCCAGATCGAATGCACCCTCAGCAACTTTGCGGACGACACCAAACTGAGTGGTGCAGTTGACACACCAGAAGGACGGGATGTCATCCAGAGAGACCTGGACAGGCTGGAGAGGTGGGCCTGTGTGAACCTCATGAGGTTCAACAAGGCCAAGTGCAAGGTCCTGCACCTGGGTCGGGGTAACCCCCAGTATCAGTACAGGCTGGGGGAAGAAAGGATCGAGAGCAGCCCTGCCGAGAGGGACTTGGGCGTGCTGGTGGATGAAAAGCTGGACATGAGCCGGCAATGTGCGATGGCAGCCCAGAAGGCCAACCGTACTCTGGGCTGCATCAGGAGAAGCGTGGCCAGCAGGTCAAGGGAGGTGATTGTGCCCCTCTACTCTGCTCTGGTGAGACCTCACCTGGAGTACTGCGTCCAGCTCTGGAGCCCTCAGCACAAGAAGGACATGGAACTGTTGGAGCGGGTCCAGAGGAGGGCTACTAAAATGATCCAAGGGCTGGAGCACCTCTCTTATGAGGTCAGGCTGAGAGAGTTGGGCTTGTTCAGCCTGGAGAAGAGAAGGCTGCGGGGAGACCTGATTACGGCCTTTCAGTATCTAAAGGGGGCCTATAGGAAAGATGGGGAAAATCTTTTTAGTAGGGCCAGCTGTGACAGGACAAGGGGTAATGGTTTTAAACTAAACCAGGGTAGGTTTAGACTGGATATAAGGAAGAAATTCTTTACAATGAGGGTGGTGAAACACTGGAACAGGTTTGCCCAGAGAGGTGGTGGAGGCCCCATCCCTGGGAACATTCAAGGCCAGGTTGGATGGGGCTCTGAGCAACCTGATCTAGTTAGTGGTGTCCCTGCTCACTGCAGGGGGGTTGGACTAGATGACCTCTAGGGGTCCCTTCCAACCCAAAACATTCTATGATTCTATGATTTTAAGGCACACAAACATTACCTCCATAATTAGTTAAGGAGGCTAATTTAAGGGGTTTTAACTAAGAACTAATAAAGGCTTGAAAAAGTCATCAGGTTTTTCTAGAACTAGGAGGAAACCCACTAACTAGAATAATGCCTATAAACATATATGGTTGGTACATTAATACTTTCATTAATAATGAAACATTTAATAACTTCATTTATAGCATTCAAAGGTTAAAGTATCATGAATAGATTTCTAAGTTGAGACATCAGGCCATAGCTAATGTTGGGAGCAGATACAAAAACTGAAATGGTGTTCAGAGTGGATTATTTTTCTACTAATTTCAGTATCTCAGACTACAGTATACTTAATGGGCATAATCAATGAAAAAAGCTTATTACTTTCTTGGTAAAGAGGATTTTGCGTGTAGGTGTATTATTTCCCTCTATTCCTCATGAATTTACAGTAAGTCTGAAGAGAGGACACTCATCTGTTCCCAAGATGTATTTGTAATCACGAATGCAGAACTGATCACCCTGGAAGTTCTCCAGCACAAGTAGCTTGCCTGTGATTCTTCAAAGTGTTTTGAACTTTTAAGACAAAGTTTTAGTAGGAATTAGCACAATATACTATTGTAACAGATGCTCTAGAAGCACCTCGAGTCATGCTAAGCTAAGTCCATCTAAATAGAAATACCCCATAGTTCCTGCAGAGAGGTTGTCAGGTTTGTTCCCATCTGCATGGCACAGTTGGCTGTACACCCGAATGTCATCCAGTGGTAAAACTGTTCCACTTCATATGCACAATTTAACCACAATAACCTGAGATCTTTTGATAAGTCTTTGACAAGCACATTTAAAACCCTATAACATTAAAAAACTTTGTACTTTACAAGCAGGGGGAAGGGGAGATCTCCGTATCTTCTTCCTGAATTATTTCTAATGGGTTACAGACAGGTGTCTTCAGCCTGCAAAGCATTTCCTTTCCTCAGCAAGCACAGTTCTCTGCTAGAGGAGGACACTAGAATTTACTTCTTGAGGACTGGATCAGCACTGGACCTCAGTGAGACAGCTAGCTATGGAATGCTGACCACCTCACCCCACAGCCATCCCCCTCACATCAGTCCCAAAGAGGGGAAGGAATGTTCCTACTCACCCAGTCATGACTAAAAAGAGAAAAAAAGCCAGTGAAACAGATACCCTTGTTCTGTTCCTGTGATCAGCTTGTGATATTGGGCAAGCTACCTACTCTCTCCTATCTGTGCTGTCTTTTAGATGGTGACAGCAGTGTAATTTTCCAAACCTAGACAGACAGGTTCTCACTCAGGCCTCTGAGTATCACAAGAGTGTACTGATGCTTAAATACATTTATACGCATAAACCTTTCAAAAATTCTTGGGTGACACGAGCCAGAAAAGTGCCAAGAGGAGCTATTATAAAAAGGCAATAGGAACATACTGCAAGAATTCATTTCCCTCAGTAAATAACTTCCTTTATTTATATACACAGGAATAAATCCAAATTCAATGCACAAAAAAAGTCAGGCTCTGGTCTTATGAATTTGTAAGCGATCAGACCAATAGGAAAGGGCAGAGCAGTTGCAGGCTTGCTTGGTTCCTTGCACCCAAATCTCTCTGCGTCTTGTTCCAGTAGCTGGCACACGCCACACGTGGTACCAGCTTGCAAGGAGGTGCCTCAGGGTGACCCTTCCTAGAGGCACGAGAGGCAATACCCAATGCAGAGGATAATGTTGGCATAAGGAAAGGGAAAAAGTGACAGCCAGAACAAAAAGGGAACTGGGCCAGAGTCTAGACATCTGAGTCACCCCCTCAGGCATCAGTTCCACAGCGTAAGCCCCAGGCAATGGCACACAGCTCATGCAGAGAGGCTGGCTACAAGCAGGCAAGGCTGACTACAAATCCGTACAAATCTTAGAAAAAAAAAAAACCAAAACACACATACCACAAAACAAAAAAAAACCCCACTCAACAAAAAAAAATACCCAGCCTCCTACAAATTTTTTTTTTTTTGTTAGAAGGAGAATACAACACAGGAAATAATTCACTTCTTTAAATACAACCACTCAGTTACCTGGGTACTCTAGCCTTTGCTCTTGGAAAGAACTAGTGAAGTGACTTCGGCTCTCAGTCACACAAGCATGACTCTGGAATAAATCACCAGCTTTCAGTGGGGTTATGATTCATACTAGTGTGAGTGAAAGCAAAACCCAACGTTTTGTTAAGACAAAGATTAAGATCTCTGAACCAATACGGATCTCTGTACTGGTGCCAAGTCCCAGATTTCTGAATTTTCTCATGTGTTTAAATCCAGTATCTGTAAAGATTTTTGTGCTGCTTAGAAAAAAAAAACCACGCCTGAAGTAAAAACGACAGGAATTCTACATGTTGACAGGCTCCAAACTCTTCCAAATACTCACTCTTTCTCTGCAACAGTAGGTTTATATCAAATATTCTTAAAGAAGGAAGGAAAATAGGCTACACAAATATCACCCGACTGCCCCCATATGCCTGGAACAGGCCCAGCTCTGCTCAGCAACAGAAATGCCACCAAGAGCCAGGACTCTGAAAGATTTTTATGAACTGCCCAGCACTAGAGAAGGACTGAACTTTCATGTTCCCTACCCCTCTGAACTTTATATAAATAGAACAACTCTACCCCATCTCTCTAGTCCAGGAAGGATATATTAAATTTGCTGTGGACTCCTTCTCCCTACCACCGCGGGAACAAAGGCATTAGCTCAGGCTTCAAGCAGCCTGGATTCAACTCCCTCCCAGGCACCGCCTCCCTGTGCAACACTGAGAAGCCACCATTTGCCTGTACCTTACTGGTCTGTAAAACTTGGGTAACATCCCACCCTTATCTCAAAAGGGTGTATAACTGCCTGAACAATGGGGGATGGGAGCATCTAAAATAATACAAATATGTATCGCTTAATTCCATGATTATCATAGCCAACAAAAACTATTTTATGAAGCCATTTTCTGTACTTTCTAAACAAAAAATATTTTTGGAACTATTTGGAGGGGAAAAGGAAAATAATTCAACATGACAGTCAAAATGTTTAATTTTAGCCGAAGCTATTCCCTTAAGCCTTCATAAATTTATTCGTCTGATAAATTTGAAACATATCATTCACTGTAAAGTTTCTAGCTTTACATGTGAAGTGTCTTTTTTCCACTTCAAGATCACATCTAAAGTGCCTTCCTCAAAACTACAAAAATGTATCTCTTGGCAAGCTCAGGTACATGATTTTTGCCAGTGAGCTGCTTATTGCAAGGACTGTGAAAGAGGAGGCGTCAAGATTAAGCTTATTACAATCTTAACTTGTGTCGAGTTATGACTTGCTCTATAAGTTACCAAATTAAAAACACATGCAAGTATGTCTTATTAGAGAACTGTAAATAATTTTTAATGGATCCGAAGAGCTACAGGGAGCATTGCTCTACACATCTCTAGTTCAGTACTTACTCATGCAATGCCAAGTACTAAATACTCTGTACAATTCTTATTTTGGCAATGGTTTTAAACAGCATATTCTGTCCAAAGTCTCCTGCGCAATGAGTGGGGTAGATAAATAGCAGCTGCTGTATAAATCATCCAAAAGAAAGAAATTACCTAACTACTGAAACTTCTGCCAGCTCAACAGCAACAGGTAGCACAGGCAGCCTCTCTGTATTTAGGTTTTGCTGGAATGGGGCAAGCAGGGAAGCGCTCCCTGCACAGTCACAAGTTCTCCAAGACACCAGTGACAACCACACAGACCTTAGCAGCTGGTTAGCTTTTTCTTTCTTTGAAAAAGGCTCATTTAAAAAAAGTGTAGAAATTAAAATTCTTTGATTTGCCATTTTTCTTTTCATTCTCTGGCTAGAAATGTTGCCTCTTTCACACCCAATGCAGGAGTGTTTTCTAAAGGCTGAGATGCCCTGCAGAAGGATAACACATTATTTCTAGGGACAGATTTTTAAAAACAGGTGTTCTTTACCAACAGTGGGTGCACAAACAGTTTATCAAGACACCAAGCTGTGTTTGCCAGTGACAAATTCAAAAGGGCTATATAATACTTGAGCTCACAAATTCTGGTCCAGTGTTGGGACAAATGAGCTCAGGCTGCTCTTTTTTTTTTTCTTTTTCTTCTTAACCACACATACCCCCAAAATCAAGACAAAACAAAGAACTGTTCTAGGCCAGCAATAGTTCTCTGTCCTCCTCCCTCACTGGACTTGTGTGTGGGGATTATACATTTGGAAGACTTAACCCAGAGCAGGGTAAGAGTTTTACTTCCCATTCAATCTCTGATTCCCATAGATTTTTGACTGTGAATACCACCTTCTTGTTTCTCTGGTGGATTACCCATGTCTCAAGTAGGGAATCAGCATACTTTGTAAATCCCTTCAGAACAGTATAAAATAATTATCATTCAAAGCTCACACTCTACGGAGTGGACCCCTGTGGGATCACAGCTCAGGTCTCTCACCTGTTATCTGCTAGAGGCCACCAGAGCTCCTGGTTTCTTACACAGTTTAAGCCTGTTCAAAAAAAAAAAATCTTGTGACTGTAATTAATGCAGGTGCTAGATTGCTGGTTAACTCCCCCAGCTCAAGAATGTTCTTCCCACAGTAGTCTTTCTCTGCACTTGTTTGGTGCCTAACACAACGCCTCCACAGCTCTGACTGAAGCCTCTGGGCATTGCTACAGTACAAACAATGTTTCGGTAAGTTAATTTATTTTGTTTTAATGATTGCAACATGACATTTGCTTCCCTGAAATATGTTCTTTCCCCAGGAAACACCTCCTGTAGATTTTGTTGTAGAGGCCGGGAGCAAGAAAGTTGTCATCTGGTTGTTAATGTAAAGGTCAAATACAAAAAAAATACTAACATTTAGAGAAATATCCTTTTATTTGATGATAAACACTCACATCCTAGGCCAAATTATATCAAGCACTGTGGGCATATATGAAGAGCCATCATGTTGTGGCAGTTACTCCTCAATCTGTATTTTAAAAAATGTTTGCAACCTAGATGGATTAGAAAAATGAAAGCCTTAAATGAACTGCAGCAACAGAAAGTCTTACCCAGCAGTTGTACCTGCTCAAGTACCCTCCTATGCACTTACACATGTGATCACTTCCACATATTTTCCACTTACATGGCCATGGAAACTCTACCACTGCTACCCATGGACTGGGGTCAAATTCAGTTGTGATTCATTTAAGGAAAACTTTATTAAAGGATGAATGTTTTGCTAGCAGCATTAGCACTTATTGTCACTGTTGAAACCAACAATTCAGATCTTTTACACAAACAACTGCACACAGAAGAAAAACAGGGTAGGGCTGCAGTTACTTTGCTGTGAAATATGGTCAGGCACACCATGGTGTCTAGAAACCATTTCAAATGTAGGCATGACAGACGTTGATTCTCAGTAACATCCATTAGTGGCAACCCAAGACAGACTTCACAACAATGGTCTATTATTAGGCATCAAACATTTCCCCTAAAATTTGTTAGACAACTCTGAAAACCATGACACATGTAACACTTTGTCAAACTATAGGGGCAATTAGCAAGCCAGTTCTGTGCGTAGGGAACTGAAGAAGTCCATTCTACAGATGTGTATCTTGTATTCCTACAACCTCTTCCTTACAACTCCGATTCAATACCGCTTTAACTAAACAAGTTCCCACAGCAGACACCAACCCTGCCCTTTGCAACACTCCCACATCTCTCCTTAGCTCCTTCCCATGCCTCTCCAGAGCCAGCAGGCTCAGCCCTCAAAGGGGACGAGCAACGGCTGCAAGCACATGATACCGCCTTTCCCCCTCTGCCAGGGCCCTGGGTTGGGTGGCACCACAGGCACCTGCTCTGTCATCCATATCCCCAAAAAATGTTTCCTTACCTCGATAGGAGGAAAGCTTTCTTGACAAAAAATTGTGTGAAAAGTTTTTGTTCTGAGGAGTCAACATTTTGCACAACCAAACCAGATTTCTCCCCTGGCCCCAAGAAGCATGAGGAGTTAGAAATTTGATAACCAACTCAACTCCACTAGAAACTCTTATTCTAAAGCTCAGTAATGAATGTCAACTGTGTTTTAAGCACAGTGAGTCATGCCTTTTATCAACATCTAATTTTTATTTAGATTTTTTTTGTTGGGAATAATTTCCTTTTTTATTCATTGCTTCATAGGTCATTCTTCAAGCAACAAAATAATCCACGCAACAGCTCAATAATGTCCCAAGTTCAAATGATGGTGAAGATTTATTTCTAATCTGTTATTGTCAGAAATAAACATATACAGGAGCCATTCTCATAGGATTTCAAAGACCTATAAAAGCATTGTCTAAAACATCTCAATACCCTTCTGAAGCAGATATGCATGCACTAATAAACTGAAGCCTTAAGATAAAAAATAAGCCCAGATCCATATGTAAAACAAGTATTACTCTCTAAAGTCCTGACACCTGTTTCCTTACTGTGCCCTATGGAATCTCATCTGTCCATGATGAAGGGCTTTCAGACTTGAAACAAGCAGATTACATTTGATTAGGTATTTAAATAAGAGCTGGGAGCTGATCAGTTTAGGATTTAATGTTAAAGAAAAACCTTTCAAGGTGCTTAAAAATAGAATCATTTAGGTTGGAAGATATCTTTAATATCATCAAGTCCAACTGTTAACCTAACACTGCTAAATCCACCACTAAACCACGTCCCTAAGCACCACATTTGCAAGCCTTTTCAATACCTCCAGGGATGGGGACTCAACCGCTTCCCTGGGCAGCCCATTCCAATGCCTGATAACCCTTACAGTGAAGAAATTTTTCTTAACATCCAATCTAAACTTCCCCTGGCGCAACTTGAGGCCATTTCCTCTCATCCTATCACTTGTTACTTGGGAGCAGAGAACAACCCCCACCTCACTACACCCTCCTTTCAGGTAGTTGTAGAGGGCGATAAGGTCTCCCCTCAGCCTCCTCTTCTCCAGACTAACCAACCCCAGTTCCCTCAGCCACTCCTCATCAGACTTGTGCTCCAGACCCCTCACCAGCTTTGTTGCCCTTCTCTGGACACACTCCAATGTTTCAACATCTTTCTTGTAGTGAGTGGCTCAAAACTGAATACAGTATTCGAGGCATGGCCTCACCAGCGCTGAGTACAGGTGGACAATCTCTTCCCTGCTCCTGCTGGCCACACTATTTCTGATACAAAATAATAATTGCAGGAGGAAAAAAAACCCAGACTGAAGTTACTACAAATACATCTCAGGCAGGAAACAAGAAGCTCTGGGTCTTCTGTGGAGGTTAGGAGGAAATTTAGGGAACAAGCATTACAAAATCAAGTGGATAGAAGGTATTATGGACAACAGATTACAGGAAGAGTAGTCAGGACTATACAGAGAAACAGTGTGACTCAGAAGATTTAGATGGGAAATTCAGAAACCCATATTCTTCCTCCTGCTACTGCTCTGCAGTGACAATTTTACCTCCGCAAACAGGACTGGTCCAAGTCTGATGTCCACATCTTTAGAAGAACGTAGAACAGTCAGAGAAGTCACAGGAAGTATGAAACAACAGCTAGAGAGCATCCTAACAGACATATTGTTTCCCTTTTTAATAACCTAAATAGAGTAAGCTATTCAAGGAGGTGTCATGACTATAGGACATATTAGATCCCCCAATGCCCTTTTACCTGAGCTGAGGAAGACACATCAAGAAACAAGAGCAGAAGCCAGAGCCTATCACTTGCATATTTTCAGTAAGGCAAAAAAGTTTTTGAGCAAGAGTTACTAGACACAAGAACAAACAGCTGAAAGATGCAAGGAACATATCTGTCCCCTGAAGTCTTTCAGTGAAGCCTGGCTACATTCTGGATGCCCTCTTGCAAGTCCAAACTGCAGGCTCTGTGCAGGATAACTGAGGGATAACCAAATGGCCAGCACAGGAGCTCATTCTAGGCTTCCAGTCTATGAATATGTAAATTAGGAAAACAAGTAACTCAGAAATGAGGGCAAATTCTCAGAATATGCTAAATTACAGGAGATCTAATTTGGGATGATTTGCTGAGTGACTGTCACCAGTGACAAGAGAGGAATTCAATACAGTTCTGTGTTTTTTCTACTCTATTGGTGACATGCTTGCTGCTCCCAGAACTTTATATGGTTTTCAGAGACATTCAGTGGTCAAACAATATACTGCAACTCAATGTTCAAAAAAAAGTAACAATATCAAATACCTCTTAGCATAGTGAAAGCTTTGAAGTGTAAACATGATGTAAACAACATTCTGTCTGTTTTCTAATATGAGATTTTGTTTAGCAATACACTGAAGGTAGCAAAAAATATTTTAGAAGAGCAAATATCATCTCTCCCACAAGTAATGATGCACATTTGTTCAGCTGTTGCAAAATAAGAGTTTGTTATCAATAGCTTTGGAACAACATAAGCTGCCAGCAGACCTGGAAACCCTGGTCCTGGACCAGTATTTTGTCATACTAAAGATTTTATGACTATGACAGCTACCCTATTTGCAATAATGCCACTTCATATTATTAAATCAGAGAAAGAGGTCTCTCCTGAAACTACCTCTTCCTAGCATTCAACTTGTGTGTGTACAAGAATTCCCACGTTGCAATGTAACACCAGGGGCTGAGGGCAGACTCATCCATAACAAGCTGGCCAACTTTTAGGATTTTGCGACACCTTGTGAGAATTTTAGCATTAAGATTCTATTAAGTTTGTAAAGCAGGGCTGCTTACACATGTCTTTAAAGCAATATTCGTATCGTGTTACCTTATTAATTGACTATATTCCATGATTTATAGTCTCGTTACATTTCTTTTGAATTGGGGCAGAGGATTGACTGATCATTTCTCTTTTAATTTCATTAGATCCCCTTCCCTGTGCTCCGGACTGGGATGCAGCTCCCCAGGCTCCAGCAGAGGATGTCGGTGGGGGATGCAAGGCTGCTGCTGCCCAGGAGGCAGCCCGGGACAGGAGGAGGCGACTGACCCACTGCCTAGGGCTTGTGACAGCCCCTGCGCTTTGAGGGGACACGGGAAAGCCCTGTCCGGCTCCCACCCGTGCCCTCAGCCTGCTCAGGGGCTCAATACAAAAGTGCAGAAAAGGGAGGCTCAGCTCCCAGAAATCACAGGGCTTGCTCAAAACTGACAAGGTCTTCTAGAAGAGATTAACATTGAGCCTTTTTTTATTTGCCTTCCAGCTTTTCACACCACGCTGCACCTGCTTCACACTTTCAAAGCCTCTTCTAGAGGGGCAAGTAGACATTTTGCTTTAAAAAGATAACGTTTCTAATGGATCAACACAATTCTAGAAGCTGAGATTTTAAAAATAATGCTAGGAAACATGACAATGAACAGTAAATACTGAGGTAAAGAACTATGATTCCTCTGTTTCTGAATCAAAACTGTAAACCTCTTTCCTCTGCAACCTTTGGAAGCTGAACAGTACAAGCAAGTTTGTGAGCTCTGAACATCTGCCTGGCGGACCTCGCTAAGGTAAGATTCAGAACAACAGTTCCTAGTACTGTAAGCAAACATCACTCCACTTAAAATCACCCTGTTGTCAGCACCGTTACTGTTAAACACTTATCTGACAGGAACACCACTTTGATAAAATAAAAATAACTCATTCTCTAGACAGCATGTAACATGACAGCTACAAACAAAAGACTAGAGAGAGGGAAGCAACAACATAGAGAGAAAATACACAGATTGACATGGCAGATAACAGGCACATGGTGGTGGGTTTTTTAATTCTGTGGAGAGATTCCAGAAACCCAGACACACCTATCTAGAATCACACTGGCTTCAGTGTGTCCATTAGACAAAGTGCTGGCAACCGCAAAAAATGATCCATGAAAGGCACCTGATGGCCAGACAAATGAAAGGAGACCCAATTCTCCTGACTACTGTACCTTTAAGAGATGTAATTCTGCAGGTACATAAACAGAGGAAGAATAAGTAGGTTTCAATTGCTTGTTAATATGAAATAAACACTGGCAAAATCATGTGCTATATTTTTAAGTAAGTTTGCCTGTGTGCATATACAGCAGTCTTGATACAGACAGCTTTTGTGTGTATCATTTCAGGGAGATAAACTGAAAGCATACTGTTGATTTTACTTTTGTAAAAGGTTGGGTTTTTTTCCTGGTTTAGTGTCCTGAATCAGTCTACACAGAGGTCTGATGAGTACCAAAACTTGTAGAATACCAAAGCTAAAGAGATTATGGGAGCACCCTGGCAGGGCAGTAAGGAATGGAGGCAACCTCCACCTCTCCGGCAGCTACCCAGACTGACTACAGGGGGGAAAATAAAACTCATCATCAAGTTTCCTTCCTAAGAAAGCCTGATGTTCAAATGACACAGTAACTCCACAAACTCAAGAAAGATAGTAGACTCATCCTGAAATAGTTTCCACATTTCTCAAGCCCATTAACGAATGGGCCAAAATCAGCCTCCTGTTAGGAGCTGAAACTTCCCTCCAGCTGTGACTGTATCTTCCCCTTCTTCTTACTGTTGCTGTGTGACCAGGCAGAAACGTGATTTAAAGTAAAAGGGAAAGTTGGAAAATTAGGTGAGAAATGGGACTTTTTTCCCCTTTATTTTAAATCTTTAAACCAACTTTGTTTGCTTTCTTCTCCTACTTCACTGAAAAAAATACAAGAGAAAATACAAAGTCATAATAGCAGTGTTTTAATCAGTATTTGAAAGGCACCAAGCACTCTGCAGATGGGTGCCAGATAAGCACACAGATTTTGCGGAAGAGTCATGTTTGTCACTTGTAAACCCAGCAGCTTAGTAGGAGCAGAAAAGTTACTCTGAAGTAAAACTATTGGGTTGCCAGTGGGGCCAGGTCACAAGGATCTAGGTAGCCTGCTCTGGCGATGTGCAAAGGAACTGTGCTAAATCCAAGCAAGTGCCAAGTTGTACGAGGAACAAAGCTTGAACCCGAGAATGACAGACCTGATGGCACAGAACAGCAAGTTTGTGAATGAGAAGGTAACTTTTGAAGAAGCCAGTGTCCTTTGAATTACAGAAAGGACCCAAGAAAGCTGGAGAAAGATTAAAAGGTGAGAAAATACATTAAACTGGATGTGCTTATTAGCTGGAAAATGGAGCTGCATATAAGCCAAAGGTTGCATATTCTTGCACACGTACCTTTTTCTACCTTTAAAGGCTGTAAGTTGAGAACAAGCCTTCTTTCTAAAGAAATGTTCTGGTTCAATCAAAAATTTTTGGTCCTTGCGTAGAATTACTCAGATGAACTCCATAGCCTCAGGTATGCAGACAGGCATTAATTTCTATTTGCTCCTAAAACTTGCAAACCATTCTCCTCTGTTCGTTTCAATTGCGAGTGTAGAATTAGCACCTGAAGTTGTAATCAGTCTAAGTATTTACAATGTGGCACTACTGGTTTCAGGGGGTTTTTTTTAATAGTAGTTTCTCATCTGATCACCCTTCAAATCTCTACTGAGTTTTTAAAAATTGCACGGCTTCCCATTTTGCAAGCAGTCAGCATTGGTGTATGTTTACCTAAGAGATGTTTCATAAACACCAGATGCTTAGCTGCCTGTTTGGACACATGTATTTTGAACTTCCAGTCATCCCATCCCTTCCCACTCCTCACACCATCACCTGCTCACGCAGCCAAGATCCCTCTCCTACTGCGCAGCACCACGCAGTCGGCAATATGTGAAATGCAATGCAAGTCAGCTGCACATCATCCTGCAGAAATCTGGAAACATCAGCTGACATTTTTGATTTCCCAGGGACCCAAACAGATCAGACTGCTACTGACATGCTTCACTACAGAGGTTTAATGATCTGACAGAAGAACAAGACAGGCGAATTCAGCATAGCAGGAAATCACAACGGAACTTCGTTGTTACCCATTTTTCTTCCTCTGGCCAAAGGTGCTCTGTGTGAGGCTTGCCACACTGCCCCTCATACCAACAGGTATGAAAAACAAGGCTGGAGGAAAGGTTAAGCTGATTTAAAAGAAAAACAAGCCAGTTTTTCACAACTACAGACTGAATAGCTTGTTCACCAGTTACAGTTCAGCATGTGGGTAGGAGCTTGGATACCCACTGTATAAACAGCAAATACACAAATTTAAAGATCTCACCCCACTCCTAACAAGACCTTCATCCAGAATAAACAGTTCTTGGGCTCCTTCAAGGTAGGTTTACATAAGATCGTAGAATACCAGGTTGGAAGGGACCTCAAGGATCATCTGGTCCAACCTTTCTAGGCAAGAGCAGAGTCTAAACAAGACAGCCCAGCACCCTGTCCAGTTGTGCCTTGAAAGCATCCAGTGTAGCAGAGTCAGCCACTCTGCTGGGGAGATTATTCCAATGGTTGACTGTTCTCATTGTGAAAAATTTTCCTCATTGTAATATAAAGAGAAGCAGTTTTGTAAGATAAACTGCTTCCAGAAGAAAATAGTCCCTTTGACCCAGGTCCTAAACATACAGATACCAAAGCTACATTAAATTACAGTGCCTGCAAGGCTCCAGCAGTGTCCCCACGTACGTGACACCTGCCTCCCTGCAAGCTGGATGGGGTATTCATTGAGGAAAACCCTAGCAGCATTCAGACCCAGTAGCAGCTCCACCTCCCTATGGACCGCTCCGCACAGGGAGGACAGCAGCACTCAGGCAGCCAGAGCCCCAGAGACACAGACCATTGGCAGGAGGCTTCCCAGGAGGACCAAGGCACTGCTACAAGGGCAGGTGGATCTATGGGTGATCTCAGCATGGGCCGAAGGCATGCTGCCTGTGCAGGCAATGGGCTTGCAGGGGAATTTCTGGAATAGGCCAGCGGTCCCACAAGCGCTTTGGTGGGCACAGTGAGAACACAGCCACGAGGCCTCTTGGAGCAAAAACTTCCTGCTGCTGAACATGGAACTTGAACTTGTATTTTAAGTCAAAACAGTGAAATAGGAGTGTGACGTCTACTGTCAAATATCATATGAAATTGCAGCAGTAATAGGGCAGAAAGATTTGTGTTTTGTTTTCTGAAGGAAACTCCTTGTGTGTGTTGATAGATTGCTTGACTTCACCTAAACAATCCAGATAGTGATACACAAAACAATTTGAAAAATTTCTGGTACAGAGCAGCCTATTGACCAACACCATAGAGTCACAAAGGGCAAGGAGAACAGGTGATGAAAGCTGACCTTTTTCTTTCTATGGCAGTCAGGCAGAAATGCTTTTTAAAATAGCTTGCCTGAGCTAAAGTATCAAACAACATATGGCATAAACGTCAATTATTTCTGATTCAAACTTGCAATTGATGCCAATCTTAATGTATGGATCAACACTAGTCTGAAAGGCAGCTATTACAGAGCCAACTGAATGATTACAGTAGTAGCAAGAAAGGCTTAATTTCCAGTTATCTGACAACGGATAACACTAAACCACAATTCATGATGGATACGATTTTACAACTACTAAAGACTCCTCCTTGAGGACTGTGAAACGATAGCTATCTGTATCACAGTGTTATAGCAAAAAATATTAATGTAGAAAAGTCTGCATTATGGTTACTTTTAGAAAATAGAGGATGCAGACCTCTTGCGTGGGTGCATTTCTGCCACAGAAGCATAAGCCTCATGACACTTTGAGTTGGAACAAAGCTACATCGAGCTGAGGAAAAACAGGGCAGCACGGGGAAGGGAAGAAAACTTTACTGTCCTTCAGGGTAGAGTCAGCTCTGAAGCAACAGATGACTACAGTACACATTGAGCAGAAGCCGTGCCTAACAGCAATGAACTTAAATTGGGACAGCAGCAACCTTAATGAAAAGCTATTCAAAAAGGCTGCATTAGTTATGTCACCCTCAGGCTTGCATTTCAAACTATCCCAGCAAGTCAGGAGATTATCAAATACGATGGTCAAATATGATGGAGATGCAAGAGCAAGAGGACAACCTGGGTCAGACCAACTGGGCCAGCATCTGCCTCAGAGGTGCTGGTACAACATGCTTGGGGAAGCAGCACAGCAAACAGGACAAGTATGTGAAGATTTTTCTATTTCTGCCTTTCTCCACCCAGCCTCTACAGAACTTCCCAGCTTTTAGTAACAAGTAGTTACTTAATTGCCCAAACCAGCAGCAGCTTTGGCATACACTAATTTACTGAGGGTACTGCTTCTTATAGATGTACTTGGGTACATTCATTTTAGGGCCTTTCAGAATGTCTGGTGTCACAACACACACACACACACACCACTCTCCTAGGAGAGAAGTCAGTGAAACCTGGAATCTTTCAACACCAAGGTGTGCTGACATCAAAAGTAAGAGGCCTGCAAAGAGGAAGGCTGTAAAAAGCACCAACAAGACCAGATACAATGGTGTTTGAGAGCTGTCAACTACGTCATGAACTTCAGTAGGCATTCAGCAGTTGCTGCATCTCTACTTTTGCAAACCTCACATTCATAGAAGACCATTTATGGTCATAGGTGTCTATCACTACTGCCAAAGTTTAAAAAACACTTGTCACCTATGGGAAAATGGATTTGAGTGCAACGCTATCAGATTTGCATTTCATAAATTTCAAATAAAAGTTGCTAGCAAGTGAGAAATACATATTACACCAAAATAAATAACCATACTAAAACTTCTAAAGAACAAGAAAACAGATGCCTAATTAGCCTCAGCAGTTACCATAGACACTATTTAGCTTGTCAGGTACATCAGCTAATAGAAGATTATTGTAGTGGGTATCTGTCATAACTTCTTGATAGTTCTGACTCACAGTTATGATTTGAGAAGTCTGAGAAAAAACTTACTGGGAAAAATATTGAGCTAAACTGCATTTTAAACAGAAAGTTTAGCTTGGGAAAACAAATAACCAAAGTATTATCTGCAAACAGGGAAAATATTTTTCTTTTTATTAATGCTTTATTCTGTTCTACTTCCCCATTTGTTTTTCCAGTGCTATCAGCAGTATAATATCTAAACCTCTCTGTACTTCTAAGACAATGTGAAAAGAAACAATTGCTGACATTTGATTTGGAAGTTATGTCAACTCCCTCCAAAAGCTGGATAGTGACATCCATAACAAAGATCCAAGTTGCCATTGTAGCCAAGACCTTTTTTCATGTACCATTCAAATACAGTGAAAGGAAACACTTTTTTTTTTAATCTACATGCTACATTTAAGCCTTCTACATAACACAATACAGGAGGGAAGGACAAACACTTTCCTCCCCACACCTCATGGTTGGTTTATGTTTGTTGCATTATGGGGGGATAAGGGGTGGTGTTATTTTGTGTGTGTTTTTTTTTTTTCTTTTTTAACAATTTCCATTTGTTTTTAACCATTTCACAGCTGTGACTCTTCTGGATGGTACAAAGCATTCCTGGATAAGACAGTCCCACTTTTAGTGGAAGCACTTGATGCTAGCCAGCAGAGTACACCAAGACATTATGAGTTTGAAGCAAGATATTACCAAGAGGAAAACTATCACTGATTCTTGGTATAACCACTAAATGACAAAGAAACAAGAAATAAAAAAGTTTATCCAAACCACTGAAGAGCGCTGCTTTCCTACGAAGAAATACAGTGTTCAGGACCTTCATGCCAAAATGATACAACAATCAGTGAAACTACACCATGACGCTGCAGCAGCTCCCCAGCATTCAGTTTACCAGAGAATCTGCATCCCCCACCCCATCTGGCACCAGGCTTCCCCCATTAATGCCACTAATTCCTTAAGCTTTATTTTGACAAATTCTGTTCACAGTCTTATTTGGCCCACAGGACATTGATCTTGTCTAAAATTACTACATCCTGTATCTGCAGGAGGAGCAGCAACTGAGAACGAATTAACTTCAAACAGGTTGGAAAGTTTTAATATACTCCATTTCTGGGGCAGCTCCTCTGACCTGGCAAGCGAGAAAGAAGGTGAAAAAACCCAATGCATTTTTTTTTTTTTTTAGAAACCTGCTTTGGCTTTTTTAGTCCACACTAAGTTGTCAGACATTTGTTTCAGGTCATCAAGCTTGGGGAGAGGACAGTCATCTTTCTTGAATGCCTATATAGCATTTGGTAAAGCAAAATCCCAATCCTGACTGAGGCTACCAGATGAGCCTCTACTCATTCTACGCACGATTATCTCCAAACAAGAAACAGGGACATGCTCTTCGGTCTTGTCTCTGGAGTCTCTTATACCAGCCCAAGTGAGCTCAAACTACAGCCCAAGCAGCAAACACTGGCCTGCACTGAGGCTGTCAGCTCCAAGAGGTAGAAGGCAGAGCAGAATGTGGCCTGTAATCATATTTGCTTCCTGTATTTGGAAAATTACCTTATTGTCCTCTGGATGAAAGCAGATATATGAATATAAGTTGTTATGCACAGTATACATTCAAACCTTCTACAGCACCATGCTGCTGGCAAGGATCTTTATCTGACAATGCCCTTGAAACCCATAGGTCCTCTCCAGGTTTACCCAGAATATTCTCATGATTGTAGATAATACTGAATGAAAATCCCTCTGACATATATATATAAGTTACTGTACTCTCTATACACTTTCTTTCTGACAGAAAACACACTAGAAAAAAAGATATGAGAAAGTCAGTTGCTTCAGTAGTTGAAGCACATAAAAGGAACATTTTAATAGATAGCTGTATAAATTCAAATAGCAATGCTCTAACAGCCTTAGAAGAATATACCATTAGCTTTGTTCAACAATGTTTTCCTCAAGAAATTTTGAAATTATTCAAGTGTTCCATTAAATCATTCAAAAAAGTATTGCCACACAAGTAATTTACTAGGTTAGCATTAAAATACTCCATCCTCCTATTAAGTTCCCCTCTCAGAGTTTGCTGATGTGTTCAATAGATGTATGTTAGTTATAAAGCACATGATACGGGCAACCTAGATGAAAAACATTCGTTTGGGTTTACAGAAAATAAGGATTAGATGAAGGTGGTTTGCAGTTAAAGTACGTAGCCAAAATTAAATTCCTCAGAACAGTTATATATTTAACCAGAGACTCAAGAGTCCTAGTTTATGAAGCAGTAATAAAATGGATGTAGCATACTTGAAGAAAAGAGAAAAAAACTAACAATGAAATGCTGAGGTCCAAAGAACCTGTTAACTGTATTAGATATGCTGTTGGTACCTCAAAAATACTGGTACATTAGGCATTGCAATGGAAGCTTAAGAGACACTTAGCCCCAAACAAATTTTACACTGTTTCAAGGAAATATCAAAAAAAGCAGAGTATTCATACAGTTCACAAGGGTGTTTAAGAAAATTATCTAAGAGATGCTCTTAGAAAGAAACTTTGACTCTCAAGTTGGGCAAGTTTTCAAGGAGAAAAAGAGGGGATATAAAGACAACCTGACAGCAATTTTCTGTTCTTCCTCATGAGCTTTCGCTTGCTAATGAAATAAAAACATAATGTAGTTCTGTGACATTATGCAGTCCCTATTTTATTAGCCGTATCACAAAAATCATTCTTAGATGACAGAATACCAATTCTTATTTGCTATTTAAATTATTAAAAAAGTGAAAGAAAAGATCTGAAAAGGGTAGTGATAGTTAATAAGCCTACTACATTCTGAGCATCTATGGTAACAGAAGAGTTCAAATCAACAAATCCATCCATAAATGAACCAATAACATCTCAGCACTTTTCAGTAAAGAACTTTTTTCACTCATCAGGGAAAAGCCACTTCTGTCAGCTGAACAGCCAAGCAAACTGATGCAGCGTGTTTCAAAAGAGTTAAAAGAATTTCATCACTTATATTTTGTCTCTTCATACATATTTGAAAGGTTTAGTTATCACAGAGCATTAGGCTGAAACATACAAGATAAGAGAAAATCACAGCAGAAAAAGTCTCTGTATATGGGTGTTTGGTTTATTTTAAATAATCATGTGGATGTTCATTATCATGCATGCTTATTCCAGCAGCACAAATCTGAAAAACAAGAAATATTTACCTTTTCCTAGAATATCTCTACTGTTGGCACTTCAAATCCACTTTTTCTCTTCTCATGAAATACTTATGTTAGCCAAATGTCATATTCCTTAGTGTTTACTTAGCCCTCTGCTAGCATAAAACTTTTCAAGGAGATTGTTCCCTGAGAAAGTGTTTTTCAAAATAAATAACAAAAGCACCATTCATTTATTCTTGGTGCATTCTAAGTCAAGACATAGAAGTGAAAGTCCCACCACATACTCTGCTGACAGAACTCAAACTCTTGGAAAAGCAGCATGGAAAACAAATATGGAAGTCAGACATGAAGGCTGTCATTTCTCAACAGCAATGCGTCAGACTCCAAAGCACTTGTTCCTTGCAAAGGAAGAGTACAGCAGTTGCAGAAATAAGGGCTTGCTCTGTGAAGAAAACTAGGGTGAAATAAAGGGAAAACCAGGCAAACCATTCAGCTAGTGTTCAGTCCTGTAAAACTGGCTAGAGAAACAGTTCTGCTAGGACTTTGCTCATCGCCTTGCAGGGCTTTGCTATGGGAAGGGAGATCAAGTCCACGAAGCATGGAAGCAGAATTAAGCTGCTTATGAAACACCACCAAATGCAACGGACAGAAACAGCATCTCAAGAGAAAACATTTTCTTTTATGTTAAAAGCCAAAACCCACTTTTCATTGGCTGGCTACTGTGTTTAGAAAACAGTCTACCTCAGCAATACTTCCAGCTTTACGCAGTTGTAGTATTAGGTGTTTTTTCCATAAATAACATCTTTTACACAAATAAATCTTACAGCACACTTCAATCAAATTTTATTCATGGTATATTATTTCTCATGGCCTACATCCCCAGCTGCAATATATCAGTGCCACCCTTTTGACTTAATGCAAACTGAAGATTGTACGTATATGAGCATTTTTCACTCCAGCTGCTGCACTGCTATTTCTGAAGTGGAAAATTGTAGAGTCTTCAGCCATCTTCTGAACTCTTCAGATCAGTAACTGAAAAAAACGTTATATCAAAATGAGTCCGTAAAAAGAATTCAGGGAATAAACAAGTCAATCCACATCATTATGTGCATGAACAATCTAGACATCAATCCACATGCATAATGTTGCACAATACAAATTAGCTGCTAAGAAAAGAAGACCAAAGTATACAAGTTGGGAGTAGACAGTTCTACCCAGGTTAGCCTGTGGAAAACAATCATCTTATTGCTAGGAAAGGTAGGGACGCATTAATTACAACATAATATTACTTCCCTGAGATTAGAAAACACCGATTCATCTGCTTCCATTGCTATACCTGCAGTACTGTTTTATTTAAGAACATTAATGGGATTATGAAGCAAATCCTCCCATCATCCACACTAAAACACATTGGTTTGGATCACCCAGGAATTTTGGTGCACATATACTGTATTCCTTCAGAGGAAACTAAACTGTAATCTCTTCTCCAGCCATACACAAACCAGGTCTCAATCCCAAAGGGAAACAAAAGCATTTGAACAAGTGTCTGGTCTTTTGGACCACACTGAAACTATTGATTTCCTGTGATACTTGTCTTTAACTACATGAAAAGGGATATAAAGCCAAAAGAACCACCACTGAAAAATTTTGAAGACAGTTTCTTTGAAAGATTTAACTGTAACAATCTATTATTAACACTATCTGAGAAAGTGTCTAGAAATATTAATCAGGTAGGAGGACAGAGTCTTTTACTCAGACCTGACATTAAGCCCAAAACTAAGAACTGTTAAATAGTGCAAGATCTGCAAGACAATTTTTCATGGCTATCTTCTTAAACTAAGATGAATTAGGCCTCCTTGCACTTGTTTTATGTGCTATCCATAATAGCCGATTAGATTCTTGGAAGTTTACTCAGCAAATAGTTAATGTTATTGGTCATTATCAACTAGATCAAACAGTTACATTAACCTTGTACATCAAGTCAGCAACATGCTTGGAAAGCTTGTCATCAGCTCTGATCGTTAATACCTCAAACCCTTAATAACTTCTCTATATATCACAAGCCCAGGGTCAGGGAGTTAATAACATTATTACCTGCATTCTCAACCATGCAAGTGAGAAAGAAAAGTATAGTAATGGAGAGTGATGGAGAGAGCTAGTGTTCTAACAGATTAAATTAAAGGTGAAGCAGACTATGGGAGAATCACAGAACCTACTTAAGTGCACCGGAACTATCACTGCTGAGATCTGTAACAAACATTTTATGTGTGTGACCCTCAATAACAAAACCAGATAGGTGAGTATGGGGAAGTGGGTGGAGTAGATTGAAAAGGCTGCAATCATATACATTTGGAGACATATTCTGATCCTCTTATTTTACCAGCAGGTATTACTTACAACATGAATTTCTAAATTCATAGGAATAGCTGGTCATAGTTTTTCTGCTTCTGGGGCTCATATCATGTAATAATACATTACATCTGTAAGCCCTCCTGCATTTTTCCATATCGCACTGTGTTTGATCGTCCAGTTTTTAAAATCTTCCACCCCACTTCCACATTTAAGGTATTAAGTGATCATGGGAAAGTAGTAGGAATTTTTCCATGAAAAGTGTGAGGTTTATTCATTTAATAAAACAAAGTAAGAAAAACTAAGCACTTTTGCACTGTCTCATTCTCCCAAATCATGCCACTTGCTTTTGAACTTTATTTTCTTTTCACACATTGCCATACTTTAACAGGTCCCCCCAAATGGCTTAGCTCAATATGGTTCATGAAACTTGAGTCTCTTGCAAACAAGAAAAAATACGGATCATCTCCATTATAAAGGAAAAAACACTTTTGAGAGCAACCAGACAGGAATAACTGATACACACGTAGATGCAAGAAGCACATCCATTCTTAGTTTTTGGAGGAATGAAACAATACAGACTTAAAAGCTCCTTTGTATTTGACATTAAATCCTGTAAGCCTGCACAACCTGGTGTCTTGAGTTTGGCTTGGATCAAAGCTGCTCTCTGTACTTCCATGTGCTGTAGAATGCAGTAGTGACCAGTTAATAGAAAAAGGATCCTAAATCATTAGTTCCACATAAAAATGCAAGCAAACTCTCAGCATGCAATCACTTCTCCCCATACTACTAAACTCCAGTACAACACACACAAAGACACCAAAACAAAACCCCCTCACCCTTCCCTGCTAACTGAACTTATAGCAGGGCTGGGTGCTTCCCACAACCACATACAGAAGGGGAAAATCATGAAGCAAGCAAGCCTCACTAAGTTAATTTTACACTTTTGAGAAGACTAAATAGACTAATGCTTTGGGGTTTGGTTTTTTCCTTCATTTGTATGTTTGATTTAAGCTCTCTTGACAAGTCTAGAAACGGCAGTGATTAATAGTCATGGCCTTTTCTGATAGATTAGTTGTTACCAGAAACAAAGTCCTTGAGTCAGGTGATTCAACAACCTGCATGAGCCATCGCAAATTATTCATACATACAAGATCAATATCTTTTTTTAAATTGTTTTTCTTTACTTTCTCAATAAAACATGTTATTATAATTCATATCATATGTAAATAGCAATTCCTTCCAATTGAATAAAAGCCTTTAACTACCTTTTAAGTACAAGGTTTATTTTCATCTATTGTAATACATTATAGCTCAAGCAATCAAAAGTCCAGAATAAGACCATGAGAACAGTGAAGTGAAAGAACCATCTAATTAAAAAAAAAAAGTCTAGGCAAGAGTTTCAGGAGTTCCCATTACCCCTTGTCAGGGCTGTCGTGAACAATTCAGTATCAATTTGATTTACTATATTAATGCTGGGGGTTTCCCCCCCCCCCCCAAAAACCAGCTAAACCATTCATGCCTACCCTCACTGTTGATGAGGCAGTCAGGTGGATTTAACAGCACACCATCTGTCTGTCTGAACAAGTTGTGGTGGTAATGCTGCTAAAGCTTAGAAGGAGCTATTTGTACAGAAATCAGGGCTGCAGAGTAAATAAAAGCTTATGAAGCTAAACTGTAAACAAAGCTGATTTTCAATTAAAGTGTATTCCTAGAGAAGCACATGGTATTTCAACTGGAAGGACAATTTCTCCATTTCTTCTTCATTTTCCAGTGTCACAGTGTACTTTGAAGTACATCTCCACCTTTTGAAAACAAACCTCACTCACTATTAAACGTGGAGATCAGTGAAGGAAGACATGTGCATGTAACAGGAAAGATCAACTTGTCTAGTCATAAACAAGACATCTTTTAATTCCTTGCTCTAAGCTGAGGGTTTGGATTTTTCAGCTTGTCTTGAGAAATACTTCCAAGAGGCAGAGATGGAAAAGGAAAGGAATGAGAGGAAGCCATGGTAAGTCAAATGGTCCTTTGAGTAGACAGAGTTATTTATCTTTGGTAGCTTTGGTAAAGAACATTAAGCCTGAAGTAAACAGCCCCAACACACAACTTGTGAAGAGATATGATGAACATGCAGGTGTTAATTTGTTTTTTCCCCAACAAGTCAGGAACTTTACTGTTTTCTGTCTCCATTCTTGACTAAACACAACCTAAGTAAACCTGGTGTCTTTAGATCACTTGGAAAAACACGTTTGCATTCTTTGCACCATCCAGCGTAAGTTTTTTGAGGAAACCTAAGGCAGAGGACAAGAAGGAAAAGGATGGTGGGGGCACTTCTAAATTTGAAGTCGCTTGTATTGTCGTCAAAGAGAAGAAAATTACATGCAATGCAGTTTCTGAAAAGCACCGGTGGGCTACAAGCGATGCTGAACATCATGCTTATGGCTACGCTCCACATACCGATTTTGGTGCCATCCCAAAGGATTATCCATAATCACATAGATTAGTGGGGGCTTAAAAGGAATTAATGGATTTTATATGTTTTTGTACTCATCCTTCGTTCAATTCAGTTAATGTGAAACATTATCCCATTGCTGACCTCCAACTAACTGTCTACAACTATGAGTCACTTTCAGTTTGCATTTTAATTATTTGCAGAGATACACAAGTTTTAGGTGTTTTTTTTAAATAGTAATAAAAAGTCCAGTCTGCTTCATTTGGAGAGTTTTCTCAAACAGGCAGACTCAGTTATTTTATCTTATCATACATTAAGTTACTGTAATACCCTTTACACAAAATAAATTTCATGCCAAAATGATGTGGTATTTCAAATTATGCTAGTCTCAATCTAACAGCACCTTGAAGCTTATAAACTTCATCATAAGCACTTTTCCCACCTCCCACATTACTTTGTCTTGAGTTACAAGACACGTTTGGGTTTTTTTTTTCCTCCCTTCACAAGCCTTTGACTGGGAACATAAGAGGAAAATTACAGAAGTCACTCATCTGTAAATACTGGTTCTCAAATCAGCTTGTAGGCTTCCAGACTAAACTTCTTAATTAAAAGTATACTTATATAGATCCTTCTGGAGTGACGCATGTTGAGAGGGCTTGTAAAGCAATAGCAAGCAAAAGCATTAGCATTCCATCCCCATTTACATCCTGCTTGGGCATCTGCCCCTGAGAAAGAGCTCATGGTCAGGCAGCTACATGAATGGCCGCCACCTGAGCCAGCACCTTACAACAGCTTACAGATGCTCCCTCCTACCTTCCTTTTCACTTTCCCCAAAACAGACATCCATCTGCCCTCAAGTCACCCTGCTTTATTCTTCCAGCTCAAGTCCTCTGGAGACTGTTGCTCCTTTCCACCTTTCCCTCCCACTCCTATGTCTTTTTGAACACTTTGTCAGTCACCTGTCTCTCTGATGGCTCTTCTGCCTTGTTCTCCTACCTCTCCTCTCCGACAACCTTCAAATTAATTTCTATAAACTCTAGCAGTTTCCATGAGAGCACTGCTGCCCAGTGAGTCTGGGTGGGGAGGCTTCTCCCTCTCACTCCCCTAGCAAGCATGCAAGAGTCATTAGCCGGGTTTGTTCAGCCTCATCAGGTCACTGTCCCCCATGCTGCCATGGAAACAATGGCCAAAACCAGGACTCTGGCATATTTTAATTCAGCAGGCTGTTTGTGTTTCACACCGTTTCAAGTCCATGAGGCTGGTTGCTAATGCAACCTTGCTAGCTTCAGAGCTGTTTAAGGGGAACATCTGTTATGCTTTCAACCTCTCTCCTAAAGATAGGCACCGAACTGCAGAGCAGCTTTCATATTCACATACATACACACACAACACACTCAGTAATTACTACTCATTACTGCTAATGTTGAATAAGCAGTTGGATCAGATGTTTATCTTTTAACAAGAGATTACTTCCCCCCCCCCCCCCCAGCATACCAGAAACAGCACGCCACTTCAGACCCAAGAACTACATCTACCCTGATCAGAAGCAAAAACCAGCATGCTGAAGTCTAATTGGAGAGCTGGTAAAATACTCATGACAGGTTGCTGCCGAGGCACATGAGGAGCTTGTGTAAAGTTTCCATCAGGAATTATGACTATACGTTTGCTTTCTTCCTTTCTCCACAGTAGCTCCAAGTTGAGATTTTATTAGCACATTGAATCTTTGTCCTCCTGCCAAAAGATGTTGGATGTTGACAGCATAAAAATTGAATGTTTACAACAGTTTTCTGAAAACACTGACATTCAACAACTTTGACATCTTTTCTCACTTTTTATTTCCCTAGTATCTGATGGAAGTGTCTTGGGTTTCATGACCATGCAAAGCTTTGATTAATATTACAAGTAAAAGCTTTAAATTTTGAATGCTGAGCATGAAATATCGGACAGACTTCACTTTCCATTTCTTCCTAACAAAGTCATGTACACAGACTGAGAAGCAAAATCTGGAAACGCTTTACTAATTTAAGTGTTCTTTGTTCAAGGTCCACTGATACAGATCAGTGTTACTCAATTTGGGAACCAGCTCCTCAGGTAAACTCTTCCCCAAACAGTTTAAAGGGGGGGAGAGGGGGAAGTACTACAAGACTCTTGCCCTCCTTCTTTATTTCTTTTAAATTTAAGTAACTATATAATCTTAATAACATATGTTGTTTCCCCTTTCTTTAACCTCTCCATTCTATATTGCCACATCTTCCACTGCAACTTGCCAGAAATCAAGTTCTAAGCTTTTCAATACAAAGATTTGACAAACACCAGCTGCACTGCTGTGCACTGAAATAAGAGAAGCCATTAGCAAAGAGTTACTGTCATCAAATTTTAGTGGAACACTTATACATGAAGATTGAGACACATTGGCTTTGGGTAACCAACTTTAGCATCTGCAACAGTTGACTGTTTGCCCCCTCAGAAGTGTTCAGTAATAGGAGGTGGCAGCAAGTACTCTGTTTAGCAGCTAGGGAAAATCATAGGTTTTGTTAGCCTGGATTTACTTAAGTGGGCACCAAACACAGCTGCACAGCCATCTGTAGAAGCAGGGCTTCTCTTGGAATCAAGCAGGTTGCTTTCTGCACTTGAGTTTTTGTTTCTCACTGCAGTCAGACACTAAGTTGGAGAGTTGAGCTGCAGCTTTTAATAGGACAAGGTTATTTAAAGTGCTCTTTTGATGTAAAATTAAACGTGGTAAGACAGAAGGCCATTCAAAGTGAAAAGAGTTAAACCTGCACTCTATTCCCACATCAAACAGGAAGGCAGAGACCAAAACAAAGAAAACTTCCTTAGGTTTACCACTATTTCTTCAGCAATTTCATTTTAATCAAAAGGTCTCTTGCTGGCATCTTCAGCTATCTTACAGAGGCTTCACGTCATTCAATTAATAACATAGCCTATTATTTCCCCAAAAGATGAAATATTGAAGCGATAGCTTTTGTCAAAATCTGAGGCACTAGAAAATTGTTGGCCTTTCAGGGAAAATGAAGGAACTTCTAAGGTTTGTTGGGTTTTTTGTTGGTGTCATTCCTGCCCCCCAAGTTGATTTTTAACCTACTCCCCCCCCTTTACTGCTGCTATTTGTTTTCCTCATCTATGAAGGGAAGGTTTTCATAACTAGATGTTGTCCCCCAGGTGCACTTGAGTTGCTAGTTCTCTCCCAAACCAGCAAGGATATTCATGTTTCATCCAGTAAGCCAATTCAGACAAATCAATACTAGAGGTTCAATTCTCAGTGTACAATTCCACCTACTCACAATATTGCTTATGAATGTGTACATACATAGGTACACAAGGCTACGGCAATCCACAGCTCTTCAAGTTGATAGGCACTTTTACTTTTATAATGCTTTCACGAAGAGTTCATTTTCCCTGCATGACCATACACCTTCTAACATCTTGTTAAACAAAAGCAACTATTCCCTGAAGCCTCAAAAAAATAATTTTAGACATTTCTAGTCAGTTGTCTTTCTGATGACAACAGTTTAGTCTTGTACTAAAGATTACTCCATTTCCCACCGGACTCAGAAGCGAGACTCAGTGGATGCCTTCCCATGTTAACTAGCTATTCTTTGGGGAGGAGGCAACAAAACAATAAAAAGGGCTGCCATGTCTGCAACATCTCCTTGTTTTTCAAAGCTGAACAACACATATTATGTTAAAGCCTCCAGAGATAATGCCCTTGGTACGAAATTCAAGTAAGCATTTGTTTTCCTTTTTATTAAGAAGTTTAAGGAAAAGCCAGAGTGTCTATAGCAGTTGCCTTGACCATTTCAGTCTATAGAAATGCACTTTTATTTTCCAGACTTACAGGTTGCTTATATTTGAGCAAGCATCTGAGAAAGCTTTTTTTAAACAGGGCTTTCTTTTATCCTTGAGGGAGGAGGAAAACAGTATGAATATCAAGAAGGCAAGATAGGAGCAGGAAAATACAAGGGAATGAGATGCTATCAACATCCTGTCACAAAGAGGCAGAATGATTTGCTTGCTGCATCAGCCTTCCACAGCAATACAGTGCCAACACCTTGCAGCTAATGTTTAAGAACTACACCAAACTAGTAAGCTTATACAAGAGCTTTATTTTGAAAAATCTAGATTCACTTCCCATTTCTGTGCCTTGAATGACTCACAACTATATATTTATATAGTTATAATGCAGAAAGCATCCG
The DNA here is from genome assembly GCA_034008185.1 of Gorsachius magnificus. Lineage (NCBI taxonomy): Eukaryota > Metazoa > Chordata > Aves > Pelecaniformes > Ardeidae > Gorsachius > Gorsachius magnificus. The sequence goes on along the minus strand of CM067083.1, from coordinate 48,228,804 downwards.
ACAGAATTTTAAACTGTTTTGGGATGAGAATAACTTTCACACAGAAGACACTTTTTTATACAAGTCTATCACTTGGCTTGTAGAGGCTCATTTCAAACAACATCAACCAATGGTTTGATAAGAGCAGAAAAATGATTGCTTAGAAAAGAAATAAATGTTAAGATGTCTGTAGGGTTTTTAGTGTGGCAGTTTTTCAGAAGTGAGAAGTGTAGTGGAGCATAATAGGGAGGGGAATAAATAATCTAGCACAGAAAAAACCACCAAGGCAAGTCCAAATTCCAAAGAAAGAAATCAGTAAAAATCTGTAAGAAAGTCCATTCATTGTTACTTTAACTGCAACAGTCAGAAAAGTGTGTGTGTGTGTGGAACTATATTGTGTGATCATATGGCTCCTGCTACAGTTTATTCCTCTGAAAGCAGAATTGAGGAATACCTGAATTCATGAGAGCTGTGAACAAAACAATAAACTTCAATATAAAACTTTATGGTAAAAGATAATCTAGCCACAGTTCAAGCTAAACGATGCATACTGTAGTTCTTTCGTAACATTTTCATGTCCATTGGATTCTACTACTGTAATGTAGAAAAGCACTGGCAATTCATTTTAAGACTCACTTTCCTTGTGAGATAGCTGTTGAAGACATATTAATATTTGCTTTTCCCTCAACACTGCCTACTTGCCCTTAAGTTTTAAAGATTGCATAAACATCCCTGATTTCAACACAATAATGAGAAAACAAAATAAAAGACATACTTGTGACCAGAGATGAAGGGAAATAATCTCCTGTGGAAACGAATTCAGTTTCCACCAATTGGCCAGAAAGCTGTTTTTCTTTTAAGAACATGCCATGGGTGGGCTGACTTTGCTTCAGTCAAAGGCTGAAAAATGTAATTAAACACAAAACTTATTAAGGGGGTGGTCAAATTAAACATACAATACATGGTCTGTGCTGCACAGTGAAAATAGCACTCTTGCATTTCTTTTACACCCTCCACCCCAGCCTTACCCTTGGGGACTGTTTGTCTGGCACAGGTCTTCCTAAGGAACTTACTGTTGGCACTTGGGCCAAAGAACAATCCCACGACTTCCACACATAGCATCACTGGAGATCTGATATGAACCTCACAGCCACATCTTATCATTCCTCACCTCTAGGGGTATCTTTTGGAAACTAGTCCAGAAACATAGCACATAGTACTTTCTAAAAAGTACTAAATCCTAGTTTATATGCTAGGTTACAAATGCACTGTCAGTAACAATTTCTACTGGTTTTGATGGAATATTACTCTGCTTGGTACAGGAAACCAGTGAGAGATGAAATGCAGATGAGAGAGATGAAATACAGACATGCCCATCAGGGAGCTGAAAATGAAGATCTCTCTCAGAGTTACTTTTTCAGGTTAAATTAGGTAGTGCTGAGCTCATACAACTGCTAGTAAGAAATAGGTAAGCTATCTCCACACCTAACACAAATAGAGTGTGGATTTATTACTCTCAAGAAAACGTGGCGTATGTGCTTATATTTCCTCCCAGACTCACCCTGTTTGGAAGCCTGCATCAGATGAGAGAGTTATGCCTGTGTGATATCTGGAAACGCACAGGACTGTACCTTCTTTGCCTGACTCATACTTCCCTTTATATAGTAGCACCAGAAGTCATTGAGAAGAGATTGTGCCAAGCTTGCAGTTTTTACTTCCTGAGAGTTTGAAAACTGAATACTTGCATGTTTCTCCCTTTTAAAAATAATTTCTGAAGGTCAGCAGTGACTGCTGGAAAAAGATGCTGCATCACCCTGGAAAACCACAAAAAGAAAGATGGAACGTGTCAGCGCTAATACCTACTGGACTCAATATGGCAAGCAAAAAAATACAGCTGCGCGTGCAGAAATATATATGGTACATTCCTGCTACAGACACTTGATACCCATATTCAAGGGGATGCAATTAAAGAAACAGAAGACAATATGAAATGAAGTGAGAAGGCAAAGACAGAGATCATACTGTCAAGAGAAGGAGAAAAATTAACATGGCCTGGATGACATTCAGAGTACTGGAGCAGCTACTAACAGGAAGGATGACTTGTGCCCGCAGCAGAAGGTGCACAGCATGTGCACTTTGCTGTTAGCTACAGTGCTGAATCTTGGATACAGACAAAACAAATGGGAAGTCACTTGAAAACATGGCAAAGAATGCAGGGATGATGCCAGAGAACAGACGACAACTTGAGTATTTAGCTAAGAAAGAGGTTAAAGTCATTTAGGTGAAGAAAGAGGAGTTCCATTTTTCAAAACTGCATCCTTTAGATACAGTGCAAGGAGAAGGCGCAATAGACTTAACAGAAAAATCTCCATGATCATCCACTAGCTTTTCCTTAAGGGGAAACATAAAAAAAATTGGTACTTTAAGATGCCTTAGATTCAGCAGGGGAGTGAAGATTCTCCTTAAAGCAAAGCCCAGAGAAGCGATTTTTCCAAAATTGTCTACATCTTAAGACAAGCAAAAAGGTAGTTAAGGAGTCAGTTCCACCTGTCTTTGTAGAAAGGCTTTAGTACTGAATGATGGCAAGAGAAAGTTGTTTCGACTTTGACAGAAACATTTTGCCAAAGCAGGAATCCTACAACATCTGTGTTCACCACACACCATAAAGAGAAACTGTTCAGCAACAGCACCACAGAGCAAGACTGAACCTTATAACATTCAGAGGACCTGACTTTGAATGCACTTTAGAGAATCCTGCTTACATTGTGTTCCTAAATTTCACCTAGGGAAGAGACATGAAAAACTGAATAGGGAAATAGGGAATTAAGAAGGGGAAAATTTTAAAGTGACAAGAACTATTCTTTCCATTTTGCCTGCAAGACTCCTTTCAGAAAAGTAGAACCATCACAAGCTAAGAGTTAAGGATGTTGTGGCCCAGGATGCATAAATATTCAACCAAAATAATAGGGCAGATCCAGCAAGAACATCTAAATATTCTTGCTTGCAGCCCACTATCCTAATCCTGGCCTCTCATTCAGGTTTCTACAAGCCTTAAAAATAGGCAAGTTTAACATTGTTTTATTGCAAGACCAGCAATTACTCTCCTGTTCGTACATCTCAAGATTTCTGGGTAAGCACAAAGGCATCAAGAGTATTTAAGGTTCTGAGCCTTCAAAAGCATGCTGCCAACTACTCCTAGTTACACCGGATTTGCAATTTAGTAGAAGTAGCCATCCTGCTGCACCACAATTACAGACAGTACTTGAACGATATTGCATATAATAGATATAAACAAACATGCATGGTTTATTTTACTTTTGAATTTCTGTATGTTCACATTCTTCCCCTGCAAGCTTTATTTAGCTTACATCTAGTCATGTAGCCTTAAAATTTAAGTGCAGATGTGCAAGATGACTATGCTTAAATACCTTGCAGTAGTTGAAGTTCCTTCTCCTCTTCCCTCCCCAGTCTGCCCCAGTTTATCCAAGTCCTGTGAATATCAGTACAGCTTATGGTACAAATTTAGGTCCATTTCTGATGGATTTACAGAACTAGGTATAACCAAAGAGATAGTTAAAGAAATACATGAACGTTCATCGAAAGAAAAAAGTTGAAGCCTCTCTTTGAATAATTCTGTGGTTTGTACAGTCTGCTCTTCTCAGGTGCAACATTAGGAGCCTGAAGCATTGAAATGCTCACATATGTTGTATCAAGTACCATCAGATTCATGACAGACTTTCTAGCATCCCAGTAAAAAGATTGAGCTGTTAACTCGTTGCCAGTGAGAAGTCAGGTATTGCAGCTCTGAAGCTTTTGTGTCATAAAACTCATCATACACAACCACCATTGAAGTAGAATAGAGACTGTAATCCTAATATAAAAGAAAAAAATTAGCAGAGACAGCTGTCCTGACATTAATAAACCTACAAGTCCCTTTTCACATGAATTCATAATTCACTGAACTATGCTACTAGCATTTATTGCTTTCTAAAACTGAAGATCATTTGCTCAAGTAGATCAAGATAAAGAAAGAGTAGAGGAGACCAAAGCTTTGAAATAAATGTCAGAAAGTCAGCCAGGAAATGGAACAGCAGTAAGTTAAAGGGAAAAAAAGCACATTAACTGCATTACTAACTGCTGTTCAAGATACCTGCAAAGGGAATGGTGGTGCTGAAAGGAAGGCAACTTGCTCACACAAGATACTGCACAGACTGTTTCTGAAGCTCCTAACTCATTCTCCGCTCTAAAATACATCACAAGCTTTGCAGTTCAGTAAAGGATGAAAAATCTGAATGACAACAGCGCACGAAGCACTTAGAGGTACATTCCCTGACAGATATCCATACAGGGAAAAAGTACCTGTTTGGAACCACTGAACATCAAGCCATTTGGGAGAAAGCTCTATTTTCAGAACAAGAAACTGATATTTATCATCACAAGGTCTAATTAAAACAAAGGCTCTAGCATACTACCTGTGTAGAAAATAAGAACTGACTAAAGCCAACACTACGAACACAAAGTACTGCCAGAGCTCATGAAGAAATATGCACTCCCTTGAAGGCATGAGCACAACTAGGCAAAAAAAAAGTCTCAAGAAAAATCACTCAATGGATCAGAAAGCTAAACACTCTGAAAAAGTCATCATCTTGGAATAAAAAAAAATATTTATACATCCTTAAGAGTTACAGCTTTAGAGAGGACATTATATATTTTAAGCATCTTTCACATAAATGTAATTTTCTGGCAGATCTTGCCATCATTTGAAGATTATTTTTCCACCAAGAGTTTCCATGCCATAATATATTCTGCTTTTTTGAGACAATACAAACATAGTACATGCATTAAGTTCAGATAAGAGGCTACATGAAAAAAATAAGTGCAGGATAAGTGGGAAGAATGTACATCAATTATTTCACACTGGCTTTGTGCCCAACAAAGGCTGCTGAGCTACTCTTTGCAGACCGACTCCACTCCTGTCTGCCACATTTCCACAGCAAGCACAGAAGCCCCACAGCATATAGGGATGACTCCAGTCTGACTCAGTTTCCCAAATACCAAGCCTGAGCATTTCCCCATGCAAAGCCCTGCTCCTTCACCATGCTCCTTTCAACTGCCTCCTCATCACAAATCACCCCTAGCTCTCAGTGAAATGTTATGGGAGTGCTCAAAGAAAGAATTCAGAGGTACATCAAAAGCTAGGGGCATGCAGGGTACACAGCTGAGCTACAGCAACAGCAATCCTGAAAAGCATATGGATTGCAATTACCTCCAGGCTTTGCACCCACGGGAGCTGCAGAGGAGGATAGCCCTTTAGGCCATAGGGCCATTCTAAAAGCGCTGTGACAGGTACAGGATTAGGCTCAATGCACTGCAGGCAAAAGGTATCAGCTATGCTGAATTCTGTGCAGCATCCCCTGCAACAAATCAGGCCTCCAGCATTACATCCACATCAGCTAGAGTGTGGTGCAAGAGCTGCAATAACTTGACCCAAAGATCACCACAGTTAAGAGTCATTAAGAGAAACAAACAAAAAAGCTTCTCTTTACAGGAAGCCACATATACCCCTTCACAGAAAAAAACCCCAATGACTATAGAAAGGTATGAAGAAAGTAGACTTGATATGAAATCAATGTCAGCTATTTTCCAGAAAGACATCCAGCAACTACAGTACAGTTACACTTGACAGGCACATGGTGTCACAGGCACCAAGAACTCCCATTTTCCCATTGTTCTAACATACCAAACCGAGTGAACTGGGGAGAAAACCAGTTCTTATGCAATAGTTTACCCAAGCCCTGTACTTTCATGTGATATCACACAGAGGTATTTGGAAGATCCTTTCAGAAGGCCATTACATGCCCACCACAGACTTGGGGATAATTTCCTCCGATTCTGCAGCTGAGCAGACAGAGCCATTAGCCCTTTTCAGACTCCTGATTCCTCAGTTCTTACGTGTTTTCTTGTTTGAGATTCAAAGCATATTCATAGCAGTAAGCTCCAAACAGCATCGATTTTGCTTTAAAAAGCAAACACACATCCATCTTCCTGCACCTTTGCTAGTAAAAGTTAACTAGTCGGTGCCCTCGGGGGCACGCAGCAGGCAGTAGAGTACAGCCAGGAGTCAGCTGCTCAGGGAGCTCCTTTCCGAAACTCAGAAGATATTTGTTACTTAAAGGGTTTACAACATTCTAGCATTTGCCCCAACACACAGGCCACAGGGACATATTTGAAACCCCAAGGTATTTCCCAAATGCCAGTGGGCAAGATCCTGGAGAACAAGGCACCAGCACTTGCCTCCAGCCAAAAGAAAAAGATGTGTCAGGCTGAGGACTTTCCATGAACTAACAGTGGATTAGTCATTCGATCTCCAAGAGACACTGCGGCAGTATCAAGCAATCTGTTAATAAAGGAGATATGTGTCAGAAAAGGGGGAGAAAAAACTGTGATATACCATACCTCTCCCCCCGAATTTTAATTTTTGTTTGACTGCACATTTCAAGAAATCACTGTAGGAAGATCTGCACAATACTAGAAAGCCTCACGTAAGAATGAAGCCTCACATTTCCTGTGCACTCGGCACCAGGCCCTCGGGCAGTAGTTGTTATAGCAACGAGCCTTCAAAGATCTTAGTACTGTCCTGTGCTCCAGGGCAGATGTTACCCCTGTGCAAGAAGGTTTAGGGAAGAATAGTTCATATTCTTCTCACACACATTTACATAGCACAAAGGTTAGCGTGTACAAGTGTGTGACCACACGCAATTGTTTTCTGTTGCTTTTCTTTTTTTCAGTCTTACAGTGGTGTTTCAGGTAGTCTTCCTCTTTACCTACCAATTCTTTGAACAAGATAATAAATTACAAGACATGCTTAATAGACATACTAGGCTAGCAACAGCAAGGAAATGTTCACATCAAGTTTACACAGGTTAGCATCAAAATCCCCATTGCTTTTTTCAGCCCCGTCAATGCTTCTTTCCATCATGGAGACCCAGCCAACATTCCTCAGTCAGCCCCTGTTCCACAGCCTTCCCTGTCCTACCAAAATTAGAGCCTGTTGGGGAAACACTGCTGAAGCTTACACACCTGGAGACAGATAAAGCAGTCCTTCATCCTCAGCCAGGGAGGCAAAAGCGCTGTCCACTGACAGCACACCCACGTGCCCACGCAGCACAGTCCCACTCTCCCCAGCACTTCCACAAAGGTGATGGTGGGCCATGGCCAGGAGAGATGCCCTGTGGAGCAGGGCAAGGCAGGCGACTGGCTGGCAGCACAGCCCAGGCCGCCCTGCGAGCGAGGAACACACAACTGTTGTGGCAGGCTGAGAGCAGAGACCTCCTGGTAGCAGTCATGGTCCCAAGGGCTTTTTCATGGCCAAAAGAACACAAGTTCTCAAAGCACTACCAAGGTCTTCCTCACGCTTGGCCAACAGCTTATTGAAGCATTATGACAGTATTAGGCTCCACATAAGCAATTTTATAGGAGGTCAACAGGTACATCATCTAAGAGGTGGGAATTTGCTGTCCCTGCCACAGGTCCTCCTGCACAACTGTCAGGTTTTGGGTAGTGGTGGGGTTTTTTGTTGTTTTGGTTAGGTTTGGTTTTTTTAAAAGACTCTTGTTTCTGTTTTGTTTTTTTTTTTAAATGGGGGAAGAAGGAAACCTGCCAGTAACAAGCCATGGATCAGCCCCATCCAGCATTTGGGCTCAGGAAAATACAACTATTTTAATTCCTTAATTCATATCAGAAATTCAGAGAGTTTTCACATGATTTAGAATTCTGTTGCGCATAACTACTGCTATTCTATTCAGACCTCTCATTAGGAGCACCATGACAGTTTAAAAGCAACGCATTTTCTCCACTTCAAGTATGGGAATAAAAAAGTTTGTCTGTACGCAACCCTATTGTTTCTAGACCTTGAAATGATTACCATATCATGCATAGCAAATGACATGCCAACACAACTCCACCCAGGCTGCACTGACACACATTCACCACATACAAGTTCTCAGACTGGGCTTAATCTTTGTTTGCATCACACCCACAACCCAGTTACACAACCCACGGATAGCGGTGGCTGTCCCACTGACATAGTAGAGGTAAGTAGACATTTTTGAGCTGTGCTCACAGAATTGGGCGTGGCATTGCTCAAGACACTTGAGCTGGGGGGGGGAGGATAAGGAGAGGTTTGAAGAGAGTCCCCCAATAGCTGAATTGTTTTGTCCCTCAGTCTTGTGGCTCCCACACCACCTCCACAAGCACAACCTCCTGTCGAATTTGCTGACACATCCCCATCACAGAATTATGCTTCAGTTGCTCCTATTTCTGCCAAATCAAGTCTAAATAGACTGAAGTTTTCCATGTTATAAGACTGCCTGAGGCTCAATTCTACTGCGAACTTTCAAGCTTGACTGGTTCAGCTATTTCTGAGAGTAAGGTGAGAAGAAAAATAAGTATGTTGCTTAGCTCAAAACCAAACCCTTCCCCACTTTCTCCCAAATAATACACTCCTTTGCAACCCTGACACCAATACAGAAAGTAGAAACATGTACAAGTCTTGTTGCATGGGGAAAGAACAAAATATAATCCTGTAAAGACTAGCTGCCAGTGTAATTTTGAAAGTGATCATCAAGCAATTTATGTTCAAGAGTGCTTTATACTTTATACCTTAATACTCCTTTTATACAGGGATACAATGCTTTGGTTGCAACATGCAGAAGTATTGTGCAGTGTTTTATATGTGATTGAAGGCCAGTATTAATATACATATATATGTATATTATTTGTCTTTATACTAGTTGTGTATACACATATTTTATGTATTCTAATACACAACTATAACCATAACTCAATTTTATCACTCTCCTTTTAAAAGACTCTGCCTTGACCTGAAGGAAAGTTCCCTCTTTTTTGCAAGCAGCTACTTCACTCCCTGTCAACACTTACCAAGAACCAGAGTACTTAAGCTACAGGAAACACACGTTCAAAAGCATGCTTGCTTTCTTCATGAATTTAAAGACTTGCACGCTGTAGAAAGCCTCTCATGCAATCTTTCAAAATAGACTACCAACAAAACACAGTTGTACCCTCTGCCACTCAGTACAGCAACAACATGGGAGCCAAGAGCTCAAAGATCCCCGATTCCTGCAAGCATTGTGCAGGCAGGTCCAAGACTTGCCTTCTGAAACTGCAGTAGGTAAATCTGTTTAAGTGACCAGGAATGACCAAGAGTGAGAGGCCTAGACTGTTCCTGCTTGCAACTTTTCCTTGTAAGCCCAGCCAGAAATAGTGGCCAGTTGTATAATATCTGGTTGTTTCTACTTTCCCTTCATCAGAAAACCACTGCTTCAAGAGCCAGTTTGACAGTGCTTTCTCTGTATGCAATCACTTGCGCAAAGGGACATGCCTACACATTACCTGTTCTGGACCTTAGGGATCTAGATTACTATTTATAGTAGAATTCTTTCTGGAGAACAATTTTCAGCAAGGTTCCTTGTAAAGACATCTATGGACTTTCAGTGAATACTGCGTGTTCAAAAGATTACAGTTATTCCTTAACACCACTTTACAGCTGGAAGACAACACAGCATGGGGATCAGCCCTCGGCATAAGCAAAGCAGGCAGTAGCCTAGGGAAACAGACTGATATATGCAGCAAAACAGCCTTCCCCAGGCCCAGTCTTGCCTATACCACAGCCCCAGAGAAAGGCAGGTAGATATTGCTGCAGAATGCAGGCTAGGGATCACAGGGCAACAGCTGGCCCCACATCTGCAGAAGTGACAGACAGAACACTCCAGCCTGCCCCATCCCTTGAGTCCCCTGGCAGCTACAACAGTAACGCAAGGGTGGCTTTCCAGAGCTCTGCCCCTGACCTGGTGTCCCAGTTCCAACCTTTTCTCTTCCCCTTGCCACATGGGGAAGATGCCTGGCTTGGCTAGCCTCAGGTCTTCGTACTTGAGTCACCTGCCATCCTCATACCCACTCAGCAGCTTTGCTGGCTCCATGCAGCTTAACAGACTGAGGCAGCATAAGCTGAGTGTAACAGAAAGACTCCTTTCCCATACCTGGCTTCAACAACATCCCTACAATTGCCAAGCTGAAGTAATTTTGCTTTTCTACCTTAGTTTCCAATAGTATATTGAAGCTTCATTAGCAATTACTTACAAGAGAAAGCACTGCCAATGGTGGTCATGGTGGGCCAACATGAGGCACAAAATCAGAGCCCTGTTGAACCAGACAACTGAGCCAGCCTGTACCTTCTCTGCACCAGATATAAGAAAAAACCTCCATATATACACATGTACACATACCCCTATTAGCAGGTTCACACCCCTATTAGGGGGTTATCTAAAAAACAAAACACAAGAGAAACCACACATTCTCATTCAAAACAGGTCTACAAATGACTTCTCATGCCTTCCACACTCTACAACATCTTTGGAGAGGACTATTCATGTCTTTCTAACAGTGTCCCAGTCATGAAAGCAGCAGATTATTTGCCATATCAGGCACATTTTAACACCTTAATACACAGGCCCTGCAATAGTCATGTAGTAACATACAAGTCAGTTAAACACTAGCAGAATTCCCCATGCTCCGGAGGGCTGACTCTGTACCGACCAATGTCATCACTGAGGACAGGAGGAGTGACACTATTACAGGTATGTGTGCATGTGGCAGGATGTGACTTGAAAACCCTTCCAACCCAAAGGGTTCCAGCCCCCCCACCCAAACTGGACAGGCAGCATCACCAAGATATCACAGACCCTCAACTCAACAAGCTGCCTAGTTCCCTCAGAACACAGACAACAAGCATGCATATGACAAAGAAAGCTAATCTTACAGACATGTATGAAATATTGCTTTATATAAAATATGAAACAGACACCAGAAACATCATAAAGATCACAAAATACCTTGCCCGTATGTATGACTCGCATATATGTGAATGTACAGAAAGACATCTAAGAGGTCTGCACTGTCAGATTCCTGTGGCGCTATGTATCTTCTCATTCTGCTCTCCTTTGTATCAGTCTCAGTCATACGTTCCCTAAGGACAGAAACATCTATTGGTGGTGATGGGGAAAAGGCAGACACATTTATCACAAGCTATAACAGAGCAATATTCTGCCAATACTGCAGTCATTACCAAATTGTTTTTCACAACACTGGAAAAAATTAAGATCCTCCCTTTTAGTGCTACAAAGAACATACGCATTCCCATAAATCATACAATCAGCATTTACAGCACCAGCTCCGTATAAAATAGTGCATCAGCTGAAGTCTTAATTTGTTTTGCTTAAGTGCTTTTCTCCTTTTAGCAGAGATCACATCTTGCTCTTAAACTGAGAAACTCTAAACTACCCATTTTTAATAAAACCTATTTCTCTGCCAGAATGTCATTCAAATCAATGTTTTTCACTAGCTTTTTATTTTCCTGCTGACTCAATTACTGAATTATAGTTTACTACAAACAGTTATTTTCATATCCATTCCTTAAATCAAACAGCTTATGCGATGTTGAATTTTCGACACATACCAATTTCATAAAGCATCCTAATTTGATGTTATTACACTATAGGAAGAACACCTCTCTGCCTTTGCATGACTGTTTCAGACCAAGCTTTCAGAAGGAACAGAGTTGCACAGGTAAACTTACATGGAAGAACACCTGCACACATTAAGCAGCTGTCTTCCCTTCGGAAAGACAACAGTTCTTTCCACATTCAGCCGGCAAGAAAGTTGTTAAATGTACTGTTACCAACTAATTTTTGCTGGTCTCGAAAAAAGGTGTTCTAGGAACCACTGAGTAATACTGTGAGCTTGAAACACAACATGCCAGCGATCAGCCACACTCCAGGGCAAAGTCATGTTTTCAACATGGCCATTAAAGGCTTAAGACTGAAACCACCCCTCGTGTACATGAAAAGAATCATTCACTTGTCTAAGAGCTGCTGGTGCCTACACAAATAGCAAGCCAAGTAACATCTGATAAGATGTTCGACTGCTGCTTCAGTACGTAATATTGAAGAGTAAGCTCTGAAGGAGACATTCACTGCAGTAATCAAATTTGGTGTCATTCTTCAGTAGATACGTTTTCCCAGAAAATACAGAGCCATCCCAAGGTCTGATCTACTTACTTATTTTAAGGAACTTGTCTATTTGGGGCATTCTTTTATATGCAAAATTACAAGCAAGTTCTTTTAGCCTGTTAATTGCACCCAAGTCTGAACAATATTCAGGCAGGATAGCCATCAGGTAAACCATTGTAAAGTCATAGTCACAAAAGTAAGAGAGGAGCTATAGGTCCTTTTCAAAAAGATATTGCTGTAACAGTGGCCACATAAGTAAAGGAAGAAATCATTAGCTGAACTCCATATCTGTGTATTACAGCAAAAAACCTGAGAAAATATCCATTAAATCTTCCCCACCACCAAAGACTAGTTCACCTAATTTGTCTTCTACTTACTGGAGATTACTTTTTTCTTTTACCGCAACACTGCCTGCTTACATGCAACAAGCATTAAGAACGGAGGAAAACAGAATTCTCCACACTAACTAGTTATGGTACGATCAGGTAATCTGGGATCACATAGGCTATTGATACCTAGGACTTAAAAATCAAAGCACAAGACCAGTTGGAGTCAAGTTTCTGTCCCAGTAAGTTCATGGACTCCAGTGAGTGCAAGGTATGCACGCGTAGCAGAGGGCAGGATCTAGCTGCTTGTTTCATGGTGCCTCCCTTTCCTAGCATTTAGAAAAAACACCTCTACAAACTGAACCACCATATAGTTCTTAGAAAGATTGCAGACGATTTCACCAACTTTGTTTCACACATTACCACAAATTTAAAAAAACAGTTTGTTGAAAATACTCCATCCACCTCCAGAGAAATAACAAGAACCATCAACACAGGCATGTACATGAATCCTATTCAATCTCTGTTGTGTGGCATCACAGACACATCTTTTTACAAGAGTGCAAGTTGCTGTGGGACTCCCAAGACTATCAGTGACCTACTGCTATTTACATGTTACATTAAGTTCATCACCTTCTTGGTTGCACCCACATTCTCTTTATCACTTCAAACCAGTAGTTCAAATACATTTTCAGCAACTGCATTAAAATCAAATCTAGCATAGTTCATCTTTCTCTTGCACTTTAGCCCACATTAAGCAATCAGGTGTTTTCAGTCCTATATGCAAGAGTATAGGAGAAAATCCAGTTATTATATCCCAGTGGAATTATGACCATTTGATCAGATATTGCTAGAGGTAAGGAGCATATACTCTAGCAAAAGGAAAAATTCTTTCAGTCAACATAAGAAACCCCAAAAGGACAGTTCAACAGCATAACTGTAATGTCAGCATTTAAATGCTGGAAACTTATTCCAGAGTAAGAGGTACAACCAACCATCTGCATCTGTGAAGGTGCCAAAAATCAGTGAGCTATGTGCCAGATTCCAACCGGCACTGAAACACAAGTCTTCTCTTGTACCCCTTCAGAATTGTTTTAGTTAGAATACAACCAAGTTGAACATTTTATTTTGAAGCAGTATATTACAGCTACCAGAATGAAATCCCATACATGTAAAATCATCCTCCATGGTGAAAATGCAAAACTCCAATTGACAACTGAGAGCACCCTGCACTAAAATTGAGATGTTCTACAGAATAAACAGGCTGTGCTTCTGATCAACCACTAATAAACTGTGTATGAGCAGCCAAGATAAGAAGGAGGGAGAGGGAAAAAGACAGCATATTATGGCTTTTATAACCTACAGGATAAGTGTTTATGTTGCCAAAACAGGATCCATAGATAATACAGACATTCAAGAATGCTATTTCAGATAGCTAATTACCACGGCACTCAATACCTAGCTAGGTATAGTGCTTAATAGACAAACACGACCTAGGGGTAGTTTTAAACTAAAACCCAGGTAGTTTTAAACAGAGTTCTACTTGAATGTATAATATGTTTTCTATTTGATGTCTCCATATCTGAGTTACATGAGTATATTTGAAAACAGAGTACAATTATACAGCCTACGTGTAAAACATACGTGCATCATCTTTTAATATCAACTTTTTTCTAAATGAGCACCAGTCAGTGAGCAGCATTCTCTCTTGCACTGCAAAAAACTTAGAGCACTAAAATTGCTTGACAGATTCAGAATATACAGTGCCGCTGAGTCAAGGAGCAAGGTTAAAAGGCAGCATAACACAACAGGGTGACAGAACCTGTAAACTGCAGCTGTAATCAAACTAACCCATGTAGCATGCTGCTCGAGTATGGTTTTGATGATTTTCATCATGTCCCAAACCACAAGCCAAGAATAACATTACATTGAGAGAACAGTTTGAGGCACCTCAGAGCAAAGAAATCACAAGGCTGACTGCACAAAAACAATGCAATTGTCAAACTTTGTCATCAACCTACCTAAAGCAAGCAAAACAGCAAGCAAAAAAAGTATTTTACCTTTTTAAGGAAAAATTTCTGTAATTTCTTGTGAGGCAGCTTTATCATCTTTTTTCAGCATTCAGGATATGGGTCAGACACCGCAAGTACTTGAGACATTCTGCAGGGGTTTGACACCTTTTGTCTTCTCTATTAACTCGCTGCAGCCAGCTTAGCTCAACGCGTCACCAGATGCCAGCAACAGATTAAAAGGCAAGAGCTAGGCTGGATCTCCTCTTTGACTCAAACGAGGAAGCCATATACAGATGCTCTGGCTAAAGCCTATAGCTGTGTTGTCAGCACGAGGAGGAAGAGAACAGGTATGAGGTTTGCATCTCTCCCTAGAAAACCTGCAAAGTTCAAAAAAGGTGCTTATCCAGAGGCAAGAATTTACAGGAGAATGAAAGAGGTGTGGCGATGTTCAGTATCCTGCTGATCCTTTCAAACCCTGTGCTACAGAAGAAACTCATTCAACATTCAGGACTCTGAAGCCTACCCTGTGTTGCCTGCTGAGTGCAGTTTGCTACCACACACCTGCTAATTGTGCTCACTGTACATGACTCAGCCCAGCACAGGGAAGAGACTGTCCTTTGTGTTTTCTTTAAATCACTTGGAGACTCATTTCCTTTGAACAGTTTTTAGAAAAATCTCTATGAGGAAAGAGATTACACACAAAGATGTTACATACAGATACCTCTGTGTATTTATAGTGTACCAATGCTGAGTTTTATTCAATGCCATAGGGACCAGAGAAGGACAGGGCTCAGCAGCACACCAGTGATGCAGCATCTCCTGGGCCATCAGTGTCCTAAACCAGCAAGGTGCTGTAGGACAACCTGATCTGAAACAGTGTGCACTCCCAATTATGCCAGTGGGATAATCCCTGTATTTAAGAATGGGGCACACTGAGGCAGCTAGTTGAATCAGATTAAAAGTCACTTCACAATCAAGCTACCTCCCTGACCAGTGCTGTAGCACTTGAAGAGTCAGTGTGTGTGAGTAGACCACAGACCTATTATGAGGGGAATTTCTTCAAAACAGTCAGTCGCTCCCAAATCTCCATCTCTTGTTTTCATACTATAAATACTACTTCACACAAGCTGCCACTAAAAAAAACCAACTCAAACCTGTAATAGTTCATCTCTACCTGCATCATATTTCTGCCATTTGTATCATTTCCTTACCACAAGAGCTCTATGGTTGTTCCTCTGCCTTCTTGCTGTCCCATTCTTCAGGAGCTTAAGTACCAATAAACGCTCTCAAATGCCACTGCAAAGTTCCACTCCCACAGAAGCAGACATACTCAACCTCCAGCAAGGGTCAAGTTCTAGGGCAAACCAAGGAAGCCAGAGGTCTGAAGTTAGGCACATACTTAGCTGCAGAGATTTGTATTTAAAGGAGGGCCAAACATGACAAGCAAGTCACAGCTGCAGCAAAACAGAACCAAACTGAGAACTGATGCCACCACGCACCAATGAGAAAGTCCACATCCTACCCAAAAGGCACACTGACAACGCCACAGAACAGAAGTGGAAGCTGTGCCAAAGCATTGGTCACAAGAAAAATACAGACCTAGGACAGCCACTGAGATAAACCAACAGCTGAAGGTAAGCAGTAGGTCTGGTAAAAGCACATGGAAGATATTCTGGCCATCAAGTGTTCTGCCTGATGGTGAAGAATTGCAGGTGAGTTTTCCAAGAAGAATCCCGCACTAGCAGGATATATCTATCAAAAGGACATCATGAAGATTATTCCAAGTCCCATTTCAAGAAGTGGTTCCAAAACTGGCAGCTGGGGAGCCCAAGCAGTGAGACTAGGACCATTTCTTTGGTATATTACGTGCTTGAAGCCTTTGGGTGCGATTTTGATAAGAGACAAAAGAACATTTTTTAGAAGAGTCTGACTGTGCACTGTGAAAGGTGGAGAAGAATCCAAGATACCTGTAAAAACAGGATGGTAAAAACACCATAAAAAACACATGCATGCATACAGCAGGAATATAAATTGCAACCCTAGTATCTTTCTCAGTAGTTTCTGCTATAAAAGAACAAGCTTAGTTTTGAAACTTGGAGCTTTTCAAGTTACACAATTAAAAAACCCTGCAATTTTGGGGTATGCATTACCAAGAAGCATATTACTTTAACTTAAAACTCACAATTCTTACTCCAGTTCACCAGGATTTGCATCATTTCTTAATATCTCAGCTTCCACCTAGAAGCTTGCCAGAGTCAAACAGCACTGACTTAGAATTTCTGTTCTTCACACTGTAATTATTTGGCTGCATTTTTATTTCTACACTCACATCCATACAGGATACAAAGTCTTCCTTGATATATGCAAATTAAAATACTTTGAAGATACTCTTAAAAAAAATTGAGATTTCCTTCCTTTGAGAGAACATGTCATCATCCCAGCCTCCAGATTCACCTGGTTCTTTAAAGTGTAGCTCAAGCTAAACGATTAGATTTAAGCTGGAAGTACCATAAAAACATTCTTTTATGCCTTCTAATACACAACCAGTTCTTGGAAAATAGCTGCATTACAGAAAAGGTAAAGGTAGGCTTTCAGCTATAATTCTGAATTTCTGAGTCATGGGGCTTTTTTTGTTTTTAAAATCAAGAAAAACATTGAGGACTGAAGACATATCTTAAAATTGGTTTTAGGTATTTATGGATGTCTGAATACATTCTGAATTCTGTCATGGTTACTATGGTAGATAATTGTTTTTGTTAAATGTGACAGTCAGACCTAACACATACAACCTCTGTGTTTTCACAGTCCTTTCACCTAAATGTAATATTTAACAAACAAACAAGTCCTCCCAGCTCCACACACATAACACCTTTACATCTGGGCACTGCTGCTTGCCTTTTTTGAGTCTGTGTGCTGGTTTATGCTATATAGGCTTTGCCTAGGCAATTTACGTGAAAGACACTTCATTCATTTATGAATGCTTACCTCATCTTTCTGACCTAACCAATAGAAGAAACACTGCAATTTTTTTAAGTATTTTTTCATCTGTGTTTATGAACTACACAGTTCTTTGCAGGCCTGCTCCCATCTAACACTAACTCTCATGGGAAAGATGGCATTAGCATCCCTAGAGAAGCTAGCTAGCCATAAGGAAAGTTCGCAAGACTGAAGAAGGAATAAAGTATTTTGTGGCTGTATTTAATATAAAATACCGTAACAGATGCTCTATATGTAAAACTAAAGACAAATATAGCTCAATTTTTTCTTTATGCATAGTGTTGCTTTTCACTGGAACCAATATTAGAGTCCCATACAAAGGTAGGTGGCGTTACAGATATCCTCCTCTATGCCTATTTCAGTTACCTTTCTGCTTTCCCTGGTAACTCAAATGTGAAAAGATAAAACACCTTCCTGCTTTAACTCACACTGGTAAAAAGGAAGTGTAAGAAGCAGAATTTGAAAAATAACATTGAACTGTTTCATCAGTAATTCTAATTGAATGTCAGTCCCTTTAGCTGACTGTTCTCTATTTTACCTCCTGTTTTGATTTACAAATTCACAAACTTACAAAATGCCAGGAGAATTGCTTAATACAACCCAGTTTCTTCCCTGGTTAGCTGACCCCTTGCAAAAATTAGTCAATACATTAATAAATACTGGAAAAAATCCAGCAATATTTGTTCATGCTTAGAAATGGGACTCTCCAAAATAATTTCTCAAGATTAAAAGGTAGACACCCTAAACAACAAATATTACCTTTAAAAGCAGCAGCTTCTAACACGCAACTCCTGGTAACCCTAACACTGCACATCCATACTGGGAACATTTGCTCAGGCCCCAATTCTCAAAGGGAAAGCCCACCAGCTCTGCTGTCAGTCACAGGCTTCCCATCTGAAACGCAGAAGCCCAGCTCCTGACACAAGGACCTGATGAGCAGGGAGAGGAATTTTCCCCGATGCCTGGCCACTGCACCAAGCCGTGACAGCAGCAACAAAAATTGCTGCTTTAGGACCCAAGTTCCATTTCTTGCAACCCTATCAGCAAACCCATAGCAAGGGCACATTGCAGCTACTGACAGACACACTGCCTTTGGGGTCCAAAGCTCATGGTGCTATTGATCTGCATACTCAAAAAACCAAAACTGAAGTTTCCGTCAAGTTTCCCCCCCTCAGTTATTTGAGGTCAATACACTGGAGGTGCAAATTATTTTCTTTATGGTGCAAAAAGGATTTTTTTTCCTTACAGTCCAGACAACTGGCTAGTGCAAATCTATTCAAGACAATGGCGGCTATGCAGAAAAGGAACTGATACTGCTCTCTTACAGATAATTAATTAAATTAAGAAAGATTCCAGTGTGACTATCGGTTTTCAGGCTATTTTTTGGAACAGGTACTTAAAGATGCAAACTGAGTATATTTGATCAGGAAGCTTAGATTGCAGAAAAACTTTTTCTCTCCCCTCCTGCTCCTCAAAAGGCTAAAGGTACGAGACATCTTTTCTTCTTCTGTCCTGATACACTGATTCCAGCTCCTCAAGAGCCACCTTGAGGAAGAAATAAGAAAGCAGAACACAGGGGATAGTACTATCCAGAAAACAGGCAGAAATACAAAAAGTTAACTCTGCAATTAAAAAGAGAAAGAGAAACATGGCTACATCACAGTTCGAAGACCTCTAGATGTAGAAGTGCTGTAAAGGGAAATGAGAACAACTTTAGGAAAAGCCTGTTTTTATTTCTTGCAATTTGTTATACCCCAAAGCTTAAGGAGTCTTATGGCCAAGGTTCTAAAGGATTCACTCCATGTTCTACTGGGAACTTGGACACTGTAATCAAGGTTCAGTGCAGACTTTTCCCCTCTATTATGGAGTTTTGTGAGGGTAAAACAGATCAATGTAGTTTCACTAAATCTGTATTATAAATGTAAGCCACCTTCACACTGATAGCTATTTCCAAGCCTTTTTAAGCAACATCACTACATAGCAGCTATTGAAAGAAGGTGCTTGGTTTAGCCAGTTGCAAGTCTTTCCAATAGCCAAAAGGTTTTTCAGGAGATTTCACACAAACACACAAAAATTCACTCAGCAGGTTACCCTCAAGAACTGCATTATGATTCATGACCCTGCTGAAGTTTTGGCCTGCTTTTAACTAAGCCCAAGTTTCGTCCTTTGCACTGTGCATACTGGTTGCGCAACTCATGTTAGTTAAAACACGAGATGACCCTACTTTATTGCTAACATAATCAAGGCCTATACTTAAGTTTTAAAGACAACAAGGGGGCACCTCTGAGTGTGCCAACGTAGGTCACAGGGTTAAGGTGTGCAGGGAGGGGGAATACCCACACAAAAGTTTCCCCATCTTGTTGCATGCATCTCTGTAGCCATTTCTCACAGTCTCCCTCAAGCTTCACATATATATTACTAGAAATATTCCTTGCAGGAGGCAGGGGAAGGGAATAGAAGTTCTGAACAGAGCAACAGGATAACAAAAGGCTGCAGGCTATAAATACATCCTTAACACCATTCTTCTCTACACACATGAATAGGTTATCTGATTAGCAAAAGCCACACACATATTTGAAGATGATCGTAAGAGGATTCCAAATGACATTTTACTCCATACTTTCTACTGCATTCATTGGTGAAAACAAAGGAAATTACAGGTTCTGACAGTATTCTCAGTATATTCTAATATAGCAATCAGCTCTTATTTCACAAACACCACTATATGCTCTGTAGCAATCAAATACCACTACTGATTAGGTCATGTTTGTAACGCTGTACACCAGAGCAGAAATGGAAACCTAATTCAGTGCCCCAAATAAATGTTGTTCTTCTTGAAGAGTCCTCTTGTAAAATAGCCAGTCTCTCAGAGATTTGTTTCTCTAAATGAAGGTCTATACTTTCAAATATTATAAGACTTCTTTGGTTTTGACAAAAAGCATGATCATACCCTAGCTCATGAAGTTCTAGTGCGATTTAGGCAGTGGGACACTGCCAGCCATGCTGTGACAGCTCAGCCTTGATTGCACCCCAACTTTTCAACCCTGAAGCTGAAATCAGGACTTCTTTGTAAAGGTCCAGTGCAAGTCATGGGACAATGCTCCAGACAAGGACCCTCAGGGAAGTCACTCAGGGACAGGATTGCATGCCTAAAACTCTCGAAGAAATTTAATTTCCAAGAAGTATATACCTTGCAAATACTTGTACCTAGGATCCTGACATTTAAAGAACTGCCTCTGAACAGAAGTGAGACCCAAAGACACTGAATCTTTCCACATCTAGGAAAAACATCATGGAAGCAGCCAACATTTTAAAGGAGTTTCACTCCTCACCCACAACGAGGAGACTGTTACAAAGGTCCAGCAGCCACAGGGGCACCAAAATAAGCAGCTGTACCTTCCAGACAAGGCTGCATACAGATTGCTGAGCTCTGAAGAATCCAGCCAGCAGTACCCCGAGGGAAGCAGATGGATCTGAAGCTCAGAGCCACCCCTGACAGGCTCTGCTCTCCTGATGACCCAGCTCTGAGATGCCACACAACAGCATGGCTCTGCAATTGGCGTCTTATCAAGATCATGACACACCATGTCAGCTAGGTAAGCACCAAACCCTAGTTTGCATTTTCCCAATGCAAAGAGTTAGTCTGTTAAGGACACAATGGTCCCTTGACAAGCAGGGGTTTGGGGGGGTTGTTTTTGGTTGGGTTTGGTTTTTTTTTAACTCTTTTTTTTTTTTTTTAAGATCAGAACTCAGAATGGTATAATCTCACTCTGAAGATTTTTTTGAAAGACAGTGGGAGTTGCAATTCAGCAGCTTCAACAGCTATTTCAAGCATTTATTTTTATCCACAGGTAGAATATGCTACAATTTGGGGAGCCCTGATAGTTACCATCATAGCTTTACATATAGAGCCAGTTTTCCAGCAATAAAAAGAAGGTTAAATCCAGCATTTTTATAAGACAGACATGAACCACTATCATTATGATGAACAGGAAAACATGACAACAGGTAACAGAAAGGAGACATAACATCGTATGCTCAAGCTCTGATCACAGGAAAGCTTTTTATAACAACACTTGTGAGCAAGGACTACCGAAGCAAATTGCTTTTTGGACTTCAGCTTTAAGGACTATCTACTTATGAGCTATTGTTTTCATTGCAATTGCAGCTGACTGCTAGGACTGCCTGGAAAACAAGAACCTAATTTGCAAAATATATTGGAGTTTTGATATTTCCTTTTCTTTCACTTAGGGATAGGATTCAGCTCTTCTTTTTATTTACTTTTTATTAAAGAGACAGTAATTCCAAAACACAAAGTGAGAGCTTTGTTAAAAGCACCTGGAAAAAGTCATCTGAGAAATACAAGGTCAATCACCACCTCCCACCAGTATGCTGGTTCTGACATCGTAGATGTGGATGCACGTACAGGGATCCAGTGAAAGGAGGGCTCTAAGGAGGCAGCGCTTGGCATGAATGCTTCTGTTCTCAGATTCAAGTATTAGGCATAAATTTTACAGTGTCCTGAAGGGATGGGCAGAGGAAGGTGCGAAGAAAAAGAAAAAAAGGGAAGCATTCAAAAGTGTCTTTCTGAACACAAAGTCACTACAAAAAAAGCAAAACTGCTGCAAGGAGGAATAACTGATCACTCAGCTCTGGCTGTGAACTATATAGGGTTTTCTGTGCTCTGGGCTGTTTTTTTCATGTTTTTATGGTAGATAGGTAACTTAGAGATCTGCTGCAAATATGCTGTGTCTGTATATTACTGGCCTACAAACACATACTTCCAACAGCTGGGGAAGCTCAGATTTTGAACACAGATTAACTTCTCCAGAGCTTTACAATAGGCAGAGTAAATCCAAGTGAATAATCCAGGTGGTTAAATTGGTATGAAAATGGATAAGTTTTATACCCTATACTGTTCTTACTACAGTAATCACTGTAAGGTGAATTCACATTGCAGGCAATTCCTTAGCACAGTGAACCAGGAAAGCTTACTGCTGAAAGTGAATGCCTCAGATTCAGAGCACTCTAAATACATGCCAAGATGCAAATCTGAAGTGTGTCTGTCTTGGGCACTTTTTTTTTTGGACAGTAATTACTTTAAGATTACAGATTATCTAAAAGCATGAAATTTATTATATCAGTGGCCCTTATGCCTTGCTCAGTGACACAGGATATAGAAACAGAACTAATACATTGCTTTAGCCAGAGACTTCAGAGAAAGAGAGCCCTCAACTGGAAATAAGCCCCATCTTTCCTTTAGGATAAAATACTTACTTAGTTCTATTCTCTTCATTTATTAGCATTCATTTGAATCTACCCGCATTTTAGTTTTACTTGTGATTCTTGCATATTTTAGATATTCATATAGAAAAAAGTTTAAAATTGCCTCAAATTGGTTGATCTTCACATCTCTACACAAAAAGAAAACACACAAGCCAGAACTATCTCTTATTTGTTTCACCTTTAACTAAAGAGGTTCAATATTCTTCCCATCTCCTCATATAAATTTCTCTCCATTCCTCTAATAATTTTCCACTGACTATTTGGTCTCAATAACCATGTTTCACTATGCTTTTTCATAGGTGAAATGACTGGAACCAAACACAGGGTTCCAAACGAGAAATCAGTGCAGTTCTGCTGTTACAGCCTATTTGCTTCCTCCTGCCTGCAGTACCTCCTCTATGCTTCCCGAGCAGAAAGAGGGTTCATGCTCCAAAGCCGGTATTCTGCACCTCCCGCAGGTACACACAGTGGCACAACAGCAGGCACAAGGTGGCTGTACCCACATACCATTAAGCAGTTTCAAAGAGATTTCTAGAAATAGCTATGCTGCTGGGTTTTAAAAATCGTTTTTTATTCACCTTCAGTGCTTTCTCAACTCCCGATTAAAGATGCCATTATTCTTCTACTGTGACATTATGTGGATGTACCAAAAAAGTGAATGCAGAATATAACATCACAATGACAACATACAAGTTCTTTGCTCACGGATGAAAACCTTTCCCATTGCCTTTATTATCTCATGTAAGGTAGAGCAATTATACTCTGTTATAATTCCAGTAATTTTGGCAGTGGATCATGACCTACAGTGTAACAAACCCTACCAAATAAACAAAGTCACCTCAAAACAACGTGCAAGGGGCTTAACACTTGGAAAATTCACAGCTTCCCCTAGGTATTTCATCTTACAGAATTTTAAAAGCAACAAGGCAGCAGAAACACCATCAATAGTGGATGATTCTGAAGTTATATTTACAACATACAGTTAAACCAAAATCAGGAAGAGAGCAGTAAAATAAGCTGCAGTTTGATTTAGGCAACTGCAAAACCCATTTGATTAAGGATTAGCTAATGCAGGACTGTTTTTGCTGTTCGGTGCAAAAACAACACTAACCTTCAGCTAAATTTGATATGTTTTCAGATATCTAATTAATTTATACAGAATTTTGCACTGTGTTTACCTTTCAAAGTTTCTGTACAGACAAGTACCCGAAGAACTACCATTACAGAGCAAATTTGCAAAGTCTTAACATGAGAGGCCAGTTCATCTATGGCCATATGTTATGGAAGAAATTCTGCCTCTCACAAATGCTTATCTACAAAATGAAGAAGGAATTTGGAAACAGGGTTTTGAAATCTATATTGATTAATAGCAAACATATGAAGTTTGGATGGATGGAACAAGAGAACCATCTGTACATTGTTTAGTTAGCCAAGTTGTAGGATGCTTTACTTGCAAGACAATTAGCAGGAACTGTCATAGTTTTGACTCATAAATGGCAGATTCTGTATTCAGGCTGAGGTCACTCAACTTCAACAAAACCAAAAATAAGCTTCCAATAGTACAATATAGCATCACACCTTAAATATGATACCATAACAGTACAATTGAAGGGGTTAAAGGGGGAAAGATCACATACTTTAATAGATGATGCCACAACTATAGGAGGTTTGAGTCTTAAGTAACACAGCAAACCCACCTGGGCTTTTTAGGGGCTTGCAAAACAGTTTCTAAACCATAGAGAGTCCCTCCATTCGTAGACCTAACAGATAATTGGATATGAAGAATACTTAGAGCTGATTGGGGTTGAAAGATAAGAATTCTGGCAGAAGTTTTATAATTTTGAGTTAGCATTAGAAAAAAACAGCTATGATTATACATTATAACAATTCCTGTCTAACATTAGCCATGAACTTTCATCCGCTTGTGCTTATCTGAAGCCAAATAACTGGGGTTTGGCTAACGCCTAT
Organism: Gorsachius magnificus; assembly: GCA_034008185.1. Lineage (NCBI taxonomy): Eukaryota > Metazoa > Chordata > Aves > Pelecaniformes > Ardeidae > Gorsachius > Gorsachius magnificus. Next base: position 48,204,150 of record CM067083.1, on the reverse strand, counting down.
TTTCTAGAAAGGAATTCAGTTCTGACTTGAAAATTTCAAAAGGACAAGCTCACTTCCAAGCTGTGGTTTGTCCCAGCGATTAGCCATCCACCCTTCTAAAAATCTGGCAGTGGTTTCTAAATTTATTCTCAGCTACTGGGGCTAGGGAGGGGGCACAGGCTAAAGCTTCCAGTTATGGCTTCTCGCACCAGCCCTGCGACTGCCAGCATTTCCCAACGACTGGCAAGTGTGATCTGCCAAACTGCATGCAGCACTTTCAGATCAGCTCCTATTATAAAAAAGTTTAAATTGGTATTCAAATAAACAAAAAGAAAATCCCACCCTAAAATGCCTGAAGAGCTACTCCCATAGTGATTCATTCTTAATTGATAAAAATCCTTTTTCCAAACAAGACAGACCTCTACTGCTGGACAAAGTTACTGCAAGCTTAATGAGCTTACTCATTACCCCAGAATAATTCCATTGCTCTAGTTACACATTATAGCTATGCACTGCAGCTCAAGGCTTTTGTAGTAGCACATTTACCTCTGAGGGGGCTCGTTGGCAGAGGGAGCCACACACCAGGAGACGAGGAGTCCCTCCCCATTAATGCATTTCTTCCCAAGGGGCCATCTGATGGAAACAAACATGCTCAGAACCTCACGATGAGCTAACCTTTGTGGCACTGCTGTTGCTGTAGATGTAAGCAACAAGCTTAAAAGATGGAATAGCTGAAACTAAGAAATTTGAAAGAGTAAGATGAATGTATGTGCCACAAATATCAAAATGCTTCATTGCAGCCCTGCTTTAGATTGGTCTGAACTGAGCCCTGTGACACAGACTAATACACATCACCCAGTCAGGTACAGCACCCCAAATAGTATTCCAACCCCATCAAAGTTAAACTGACAGCTGTACCCAGGATACCTAGTGCCAGTCTCCCTGTCAGATCCCTGTGCTGCACCACAGTTACTGTGGTCAGCAACAACACTGGACTCAGACTCTGGGGCAGAAATGGGATAGTTACACATTGCAGTTTGTTTTGAGGGCAAGAATTGGGGCAACGTGGAGCTGTTTGTTTTAATACTTGGCTGGGGTATGACTGTCCAGAGAATTAGAGTCTTGCCACAATGAAGTAAATGATAGTTATGATACTTATTCTCCAAGGTGCACCCTAGTGTTAAGACCCATGTTATCATCTGCAACAGACTTACACCACATCCAGTTTATTAGGGTATAAGGATACAAGACACAAAGTTTAAAACACAGATATACAAAATTTATCTGAAAGCTCTGCAATAGCTTAACTTCAAGATGAGAAAGACTTAGTTACCAAGGTTAAGTTTCACCGTGCTTTTTGGGTTTGTTTCAACTCTCCAAGACCTGCTCCCTTCCCTTCAAGACGACAAGACACCGAGTTACACCTAATTAAAGAGCACAGTATTGCATTAGTCTCAGCATCATTATCAATGCCCAAAGTGTGACAGCAACATGACTGAGGCAGTTCCATCTGTAGAAAATAGGGTGAATGTCTGCCTTATATAAAGCAGAAATGAGTCTTTCATGGCCTAAACTCAGCCAGCTGGGGAAGGAAGTCATCCCAGGTAACAAGGGACCACAATTTCCAAAATATCAGGCTCACAAGGTTGCAGTGCTCACTACAGCAACAGTTCTGCTAGCTGCTAGAAAGATGAGCAAGGCAAACAGGTGAGCTAGCTGATAACTTGTTAAGTATCAAGACCTTTGCGACAGCCTAAGTTTAAAGTAAGTTTTACTGAACTGCCAACTATCAAAAGCTGACTGTTCAGTTTTACTGAGCCCACGCTAGATGTCAGCCTTGCCTGTGGTACAGCAGGGCTCAGCCAGCCCAGGCACTTACTGAACACTAGTATTTCTGAAGCACCACACTGTGCTTTCCTCCTAGACAAGGAAGGTTCACATTTGCATAGCACTCAATTAACAAGAATAAAAACTGCTTTTTGTTCTCACAAACATTAAGAAAGGACATGTTTTGCCTTTAAAATGTATTCTCTCTCAAAGCTGAGCCAGCCTTGTAACTAAAGAAAGGTTAAAAACAGGTCAACATTTAGCTGCAATAAGTGCAGTAATCTGATTTCTGTAGGGAAAGAAAAGAAGCTGGCAGACTTCTGTACTTATTTTTGGGAACATAAAGTTTCCCAGACAGAAAGGTAAGTCAAAGTTGTTCTGCCAGAAGCAGAATTAAGAGACCCTGTTTCTCACCAGAGTTATGGCTCTTGTCCCTTGGACTCCTTTCTTCCTCTTGCCTTTTTGGACAGGGACATAGCACACGGGTTTCCTAGCCTGCTGATCTTACCGAATAGTACAGGCTGGCTTGTGGCCAAGTACAGTTCTCAGTTTTCTTCCCTGGGTAGGGCACTACCGAGTCTGTCATCTCTGCTCATCTGTCAAGTTCTGCAAAACCTTTGAGAAGAGACCTCCGAGTGCCTACCCCTCTTTCAAGTCTGACTGAAGCTGGCCACAGTATTCAAGAGTTACCATTGGGGATGTACTACCAGTGCAATTTTAAGTGGTGCTCCCCTAGGAACAGTCTAAAGATCTAGTCAAGTCTATCAACCTTGGCATCCTTTGACAAACTGCTTCATAATTGCTTGCTTACAGGTCTCAGTCTCAGAGCACAGGAGTTTTCAGTACAGTTCTTTAAAAGGAGACTTATCTTTGTCCCCATGACAACAGACTGCGGGCATGTCCATGCTGCAGTTGGAAGATGTGACTGCAGTTTATTTGCTAGCTTCAGCCCAGCTAGTTCAAGAAAATATAACAATACATTCAAAGTGCTATGGGTTAGGGTCTTCAGACACCAAGTACACACTCATTAGCTAAAGCTCATGCTGCCATCCCTTAGCTACTCCCAGCACTGAACCTTTCTATCCCACAGCTGCAGAAAGACCACAACCAGCTACAGAGCAGCACCTAGTAGAAACATACATCATGTTATCTGAAATAATTTCAGTGTGCATTTTACAAAGTGTAATGTATTCAAATAAAAGATACAAGGTGTATATTGTGTTCAGAAACAACGAAGTTATTCATTTCAGTCTTGAAGATATTTTTGTTACAATAATTTGCCATATGCAACATGAAGATAGATTTGGGTGCTCACATAAGCAGTTATCTGACTACGTACAGCATGCCAAACTCTACTTTTTCTAGCCTCATAAGGACGATACTTTTCCTGCCAGATCAAAAAAACTTACTGTTCTTCAAATCTACATGTAAAACCTTGGACCCCGAGGCAGGCCTCTCTTCTTTATAAAGAGGACAGCAAATTCTCCCCCACTAGCTGCAGCACACAGAGTCTTCAGCCATGAGCATCATCAGAAAAATCAGCTATTCAGGCCCAGAAACAGTCCCTATGCCAGATACTGAAAGGCCAAAGGGTTTTGCTGTTGATGATACCATAAGCAAGGAGACTTCTGTACAAAAAGCTATATGCTCCCAACCCCCATAAGTCTTCCACTGTTTCATAGCTTCTTTAAAGCTCTGAAGTCATGAGATTAAGTGAAACTCCAGTTTTCATTATACCCAGTTTTCATGATATTTTCTGAAAACATTTAACTTGTTTTCTGCAAGAGGCCCAACAGAAAAAAATCATCATTATTCTATTCCATGATCTTACTTTTCCTTTACTTTTACAGAGAGATGAAAGACACTGTTAATGCAAATCACTGACCTTAAAATCAAGTCATTAAAACCAGTATGTTTGGACACTGCATGATGCCCAAATAGAAGCGCAGAAGAAATAAGAGCTAAGATAAAGACTGCGGGAAGAGCTACCCCACTTCTTCTAAGACATGGCCAGATGATCCGGCAACAAATCAGTGGTAGCACAGAATTTCAGAGGGTTTCTCTATCCACTGTGACAGAGAAAGCTCAAGTTCCCTCTGTCAGCTGCAGACAGAAATTCAGACATCAGTCACCCTGCAGCTGCCACAAGGGAGGCATCCAGCACCTGTATTCTCTGCTGGAGCCAAGCGAACAGGACTTGCAGGTGTTCCCCATCCTCTAGGAGGTCTTTTAGTAAAGGAACACCCTAATCCAAATTAGATTTCCTCTTTGAAATAGCACAAGCCATTATATCCAGACAGCTAGGGTAAACAGTCCTACGCTGCTTCTCCCGTAGTCAGCATCTGCCTTGTGCAGTGCTTATGGTGTCTTTAAACATTTCTGCCAGCTGCAGCCAGGGATACAGAGCTGCTGCATCTCACAGAAAGCAGCTCTTCCAACTGTTCACACAGGGTGCATCTACATTAAAGAATGATAAAAGGCAGGAAGAGCAACCTAGGCAAAGCAATATTTTAGTAGTCCATCTCTCTCCCCCAGGGCCTAGGACTGATCTCATCCCAGCTCTACAGCTGAGATATCATACTTCTGCCCAGGGGGAAGGGTCAGAAGCTCTGCTGAAATTAGCCTGCATAAGTACACAGGAAATATTTCGTCTGCACACATACATTTCTTGCTGGACAGTCTGACATGAAAGTAAGCATACAGCTGGCTTTCTATCAATAAAGCTGAAGGCTAAGACCTTCTGCAAGGGCAAAGATTACTATATCAGGAATAAATTATCAAATTTAAGAGGAGGCTCTGTAGCTTCACATAGGGCAATGAGCTCTCTCCCTGAATATCTACAATGAAGAAAAATGTTAACTTGGCTAATCCAAAAGGACCTTTACCTCATAGTCTAAGCAAAGCCAGTTGGAAACAAGACTCACAAGTGTTCACCAATACTCACAGTTGTTTAAGTCACCAGAAGGTAACATTTGTTTTTTCCATTTGTTGTCTGTAAGTATGCTTGCGATATGCTTTTAAAGGCCACCAAAATACTAATGTTAATACAACGAAGTAGTCGTAATGACTTGAAGGCAAAGACAAATATGTAAGAATATTTAGAGAACAGGTACCATATGTAGTCCACTAGAAAAAACACCACACCAAAAAATAGCATAGAAAAAAAATATGGAAGGCACTTCTGTATTTTAAGTCTACTTCAGCTCATTCTGCAACAGCCAGATCTTAAACTCCAGCCACAGTAGGTGGGAGCTAAGGATCAGAGAGTACCCAAGAAAACATCCTGTCCCTATCCCCTTACACCACCTTGGAAGAACCACCACAGTCCCAGCACCAAATCTGGTAAACTGATGAAGCCCCCATTTCAAACATGTAGCAAGCACCTTCCATAGCTCTACATATTCCTGAAAGTGAACTCTGTTGCAATAAAATATTTCATGTGCAAGAGACACAATGGGTTGCCATGCCAACCCACTCTGTACCTGGCATCAGAGCCCAGTGTACAATTGCTTAATTAACTTTTCTAGTAGTATAGCTGCTAAAGATGAGGAACTCAGGTCCCTACAGTATGTTGCTAGTCTACAGGATTTGGAACTAACTGCGTCTTTCAGGCTTTTCAAAGAAACTTGGTCAAATTTTTCCCCAAAGCTGATGTCGCAAGTTAGACTGCTTTAAGAGAACTGTTAAAATAAAGACTGGTAGAACCTGGTAAAATCTGCAAGACCAGGAATAAACAAGAATAATTTCCTACTGATCTAATCAGTCACAACAATGAATCATCAGCAAGTTGAGATAAACAGTTATTTGATACAGAAGCTGAACTTAAAATTTCATTACTCCCAGTTCAGACATTCTAGTTGGTTTGCTATTCTTTGCCACAGTTAGAGCTTAAAACATTCAGGTTCTTAAAGCTACGTTTACAGAAAAGTTTATTGCAGAACTGAAGAGTTAAGAGAAGTCAAAGTGAGGATCTGGAAGTCATGACATTAGAGAGACTACTGGCTGATCTCCTGATGTGCTTGAGAACTCCTGCTTGCGGGTCTGCAAGGAAGATAAATTTTCCAATTCCTGTTTCAAATCCAGGGAATCTGCATGGTTCCAGGGACAGGAGCTGGATTCTGCCTAGCTTCTTCATCAACAGGTTTATATAAGCTTCACCTAGACATCAAAGCCTCCAGGGTTTTACAATCCTATGACCACCACAAAGCAAACAAAAGAACACATTTTTCATTTGCACACCAAATACACACCTGTTAGTCTTGAGCTTTTTAAAATTAAATATTCTTTTTACACAATTACTTCAAGGCTGACAGTATGTACACCAAATATCCCACCCACTCGCCTGCCCAAAGCCAATTATTTATTCAAAGCTGGCTCTGAGAATGAAAAAGGTGTGCACATTTGCCAGCTACACACAGCATGACAAACCATATTTCAGGAAAGTGACTCAGTAAGTTCAAAATGTTTTACACGTTTAATTAAGCCTTACACTAACTCCAGTTGGCAAGCAGAAGCGTGAATCATAGAAGCTAGATCACAGGAGCAAACTCAAAGTAACTCCAAAACTTAACTGCTTACTCCTGGAGCTGAACAGTTACTACAGCAGGAATCATCCTGTTGTATAGGCAAGTATACTGTCAAAAGGAAGCAAGAAGAAAAGAACTTGAAACACAGATGCTACACCAACCAGTGCTAGCAGAGGCATTGTCATCAAATAGTCTTCTAATCTTAACTATGCTGCCGACTGGCACTGCAACACTTGTTCACTGCTCTACCTTTACTGCTTTCTACAAAGCTATCTCCAAGAATGGATGGCACATCAAGGCCAAAGAATTCCAGGAAGAGGTGGTGGTAATGTCATTAGCACAAAGTTTTGTGTCATCATTGTGTACATCGCTGCATTTACTCAGTGATTACCAAACTTATTGTTATTTGTGACCCTCTTCTACATACCACAAGACACTGCTTCTTTGCTTAAGAAGAATATACTTAAGATGCAATACTGAGATAAACTACTAGTCAAAGAGATCAAACTTGCAAAATCTAGTCCTGGTGCCAAAATAAAAAAAATATGCAAGTGTACATCATGCTGTTGTTCCTGGGTTGCCCATTCCCACTGCTGGTGACAGTCAGCTGAAGTAAACAAGAACAGAGGGGAGTCCTCTAAAATCCAAGGTCCTACAAGACCACAGAAAAATGTACAACATATGTTTAGAAGGATCCACAGAATATCTATAACATGCTGAGCTATGTATATGTATATATGCTCCACTGGTTTGTTGCAAGGAAACAAGTACAGTACAGTCATTGTCCTTTGCTGTCTCACAGTTTGAAACGTCTAAAGTAGCTTGCAACAAAATAATAAGTTCCTCTGTGTTCACAGTGCTATTTGTGCATCTTCCTTATAACATTGTGCTGACCTGAAGGATAACTAGCTTTCCACATTGACAAGTGGACGTTGAGTTCAAGGACATTATCAAGCACGAAAAGATGCAGACAAATACTTCCACTTGCTACTTGCACCCATACTCAAGTTAAAAGGTTGGCACAGCAAAGGCAATGTTCACATCTGTTAGTATAGAGCACTAAAATTTCTCACATTGTTCTTATTTCTTTTCCACCGTGATAGAAATCTTACTAGCAGTGCAAAGAAAGGATCAATACAGTGATGTAAATTACAGGAAGGCTACAACATAGCACTGCATCTTTCTTCCCAGTGTAACAACAAAATAGTGATTAAGAAAGAGGCAAGTAGCTCTACATACTTTGCCCTTAGCCAGCAAGCCTTAAGTATTGCTCCACATGAGCAAAAATTAGCAAAGTCTCTTACTGACACCAGGAAATGATGGAGTGCATTGCCACTAGTGCTGAACAGTTACCGTTTGGGTTTGGGGGGGGGGGGTGTTTACTTTAAGAGGCTGTTGTCTTCTTTCAGGATCTTGAAGAACAGCAGCTCAGAAACTCAGTGTACTCCAGTCCTGCTACTGACACCACCAGCCTCTACACTGCTTACATGGTATTCAACCACAGCTCCAGAACCCTCTCACTGTGTCTCTTTCCACCACTCAACTGGGATTGCAGCTAGATTTCACACAGCTGTCCTGGAGATGGAATGACAGCCCTCTTCCCCTGTCACCACAGCACAGACAGCAGCTTTGCTTAGTCCAGAGATCAGCAGGTTTTTTTAGCTACTGGATGACAACCTCCAGAGCAAAGGCTTTTCTCCTCCTCTCTCTCAAAACACGCACATACACAACCTTCACATGGAAAGTGAGGATCTACCATTGCTTTCACTTCAACCAGCTCAGAGTCATACAACTGAGGGCATACATCCCACAGAACAGAGACAAGATTAGAGGTCCCCCCTACAGCACTGGATTAGGGGTGCTTGGAGTTGCTTCCTTTGACAGCTTGGAGCCATAATGAAACACCCTGGCAGATGTAGTTACTGTCCTCCTCTAGTCAGAGGACTAGCATTAAACACATGGCTGAGAAGACACGTGTGGCAGAGTCCATTCTGACTTTCAAGACCTGTCCCACTAACATACTTTGAGCCTCAGACAGCCAGACCTGCTCTGCAGAAGAAAAGCTTGGTCCTTCAGCCATTCCCACGCTACAAGTCTGAATGATGCCAAACACTTCAGCACAGCTATTGGCACTGAGCTAATAGCAAAGCTTTTCATGCAACCTTAAGAAAAGCCTGAATCAAACAATAAATAAGAGAAAGGCTGTCACCTTGTCACACTTGTTCATTCATCCTACATGCACAGTAAGATCTTGCATGAGTTACACATCAGGCCTGGATATCAAGTCATATTTATTTGGTATTGTGCTTTACTGCCTAAGTATTTGTTGGCTTTTGGATTCAAATGTTTAAAGGATTTGATCACTTACCTTAGTTTGCTTCTGTAAACAGCTAGTGACACATTGCAAACTAACAAACACTATTCAGATCTCTAATCCATGTTAATCTCCCATTCACTCAGCAAGACTGTCACCCACAGAAACACATCAGTATCTGCAACAAGATTGCTTCTTATACACCATTTCCAGAAGAAGAAACTTTCACTTTTCTGTGAAGCTAGATGAATGCTGTGGATACACCAGGCTAGGAAAACTGACACTAGGAAACTCAAGAAGATAAAGTCATTAAATATAGAAGTAAATCCAGATACACACCACATTCTCCTACCCTGATGCATCTTCTGACTCCATTCTCTGGGCCTGTGTATCTAGTGCAAGTCTACAGCAACCCTATCAAATTTAAAGGAAATGGGTACACCTTCAGTTTTCCCCTAAAAGTTAACAGCATTATACATCTTAGGCCTATGTATTCAGCTTTGACCTGATCTTCTCCAAGTATTTAGTTGCTAACAGTGCAAGAAATCCTTTTTAGGCATCTGTGGTAGAGAAGTAGACAGTTGTTGGAGGAGGAACCCCCACACACACCTCCGTCTGAATCAAGCTACCTAGCAGCCAGCCCTGCTGGGATGGCCCTGTGGGTGCCAAGCAAGGTCCAAGGAACCAAGGCTACTTCTGGATAACAGTGCACACTGATAAGCAGGACAAACCAAAGGAGGCTTCCTTAGCAAAACTTCTCTCTGGATCGATTCCATCTTCCCCACCTCTGCAGTGCTGCTGCAGGGCAGGCTTTAGACAGATCTCACCTCAGACCTGCTGTGTCAGGTGTGGCCAGGAATACTGCAGTTCAGAGGCTGGGGAGTGCTAAGCATCACCTTGCTCTAACTTTGATTTCAGGAACAGAATTTAGCCCTCCTCCTCCTCCTGTTACTCTTCCCCTTTTAAGTGGCTCCCCCAAGATGACTTGAAAGGAGGCTGAGACCAAGCATTTCAAAGACATTCTTTTTTAGCTAAAACCATAAAAAAGTATATATAAACACACACACCCCCCTTACCATTCCTCCTCTATTCAGCTAGGCTTTCAAGACCAATTCAAGCAGGGTGCTTTGCACTTTTAGCTACCAGTGCTATAGCCCATAACACAGCCCTCAGGCACACTATGGGATATGGAAATACACAGGTACATTTCTCCTGTATAAGTCAGGAACAGTTCTCAGATGACACACTCAGGGAAGGCTCACTGACCTAACCAAGACACTACTTTGAAGTTTAATTCCTTTGTATCAGCTCCCTTTGTAGGAGAGTGACTCAACCTTTAGTCTCCTTAAAAAAAGATTAAAGCAGCAAATTGTATTAAAAACTGCTGTAATTTATACTGTACGAGAAGTTGCTCTCGAGACTGTTTATCATAATACAAATTTTTTTATGGGAAAGTGCAGATGCTGTAAATTGAACGTGCATGTTTATTAGGACATACCAGGAAGCAATCCACTCAAGTAACAGCCTCATGTACAAGAGTGCATCAGCTTTTTTAGCAGTACTGCATTGTTCATTGTTCTATAGAAATATTTTCTTCCATAAGAGGTATTACTAAATATATTAGGATTACCTTCTAATCACAGTTGAAAGTTGAGAATTGGGCTAAAAAAGGTAAAAAAGTTTTAGATTAGTAAGTGTTGAGAACACCCCAGTTCCTGGAGGCGAGAACTGTGGTTGCTACAGTGTACAAAAGGACCAGGTTATTCAAGTGCCTAAATATGAATAAATATGCTTAAAGACTGCACTTAAAACTCAGGGCACCACAAATAACACAAGACATCAATGAAAGGGATAGACTGTCTTCAATCATCCATCCATCTTCAAATCAACCATCCTGATCACCAATTAGCACACCCTATGCTTTCTCTCCCTTTTTCTTTTTGAAGTTTGGTAATAGAAAGAAGAATCCTAGCCTGGACTAAAAGACACTAGTAATCACTCTAATTACTGACTTCACACAAACATAGCAATTAAGGAGAGAAAACAGCTACAAAATAAAAGTAAATGCAGCAATCTGGAAATCCAAGCCCGTTTTGGATGAGACTGGTCTAAACAGGGTCAGAATTTGTTATTTACTAAGCTCCTCACATCCAGAATAAAAATGTTTAGAAGACGTAAGGTTTTAATTTCATATAATTATGAAGAGGTCATTTGATCATGATACATACACTGCAAGCAACTTAGATATGCAAGAAATTCTATATAGATACTGGATCAAAGTTTTAAACAGCTGGGAACTTGCAGTTAGCTTCATGTAGGCCAAACTGCACAAATACCCAGCTGCCACCCTAGACATTAGTTCTTCATATTCAGCCCCACACTTTTTGGGTGTCAATGCAACTCTGTCTTCCATAGAGATGTTTACACAACATGGATTTCCTGGCCACCTGTCAGAAATAACTGGCCAAATGAGACAAAACATCTGCTAGTTTTTAAGCATCCAGGTGCTTAAGAAGAGGTACTTGGCCTTCCCTTATCTTCCAAACATATTAGAGCAGCAACAAAACACACACTACCTATTTCCCACACCACTGTAACTTTCAACATAATTCTTGTGAAACCCTAAGTGTAATAGGCAGGCACACATACTGATCAGACACCCTATAAACTTGCAGAAGTTCTGGGTTTGATTCATTTGTTCAAATGCAGCCAGATTAATTTATCACCCAAAGGTCCCTTTCTAGTCAACAGCGAAAACTAGTCAGGTCTTGGATAAGATAAATTGCACCCTGAAGCACATAACTACTTAGAAACAGAAGCTTAATTCTTGACATCTACAATGACAACATGATAATTTTTCTGTGTCTAACCATGTCCATTTGAGAATATACTTCTTTATTTTTTGTCACAGATTTTTCCCCCATCAAATCTTTGGAAGAAAGCAAAGCAAAGCTTTCTCTTCCACAACAGCAGCAGTGCTCATCTTGCTTCTTCACCACATCACTTTTTCTTTGGGGACAGTTATTTATTAAGTAGCAGGAAAGTAGAGAAGAGGATTCAAAGGAAGAATTCTTATTTCAACATAAACTTCAATGTTCTTAGGAGAGAAGAAACCATACAGTGAGCAAGAAAACTAGAGTAAGCTAGGAAAAACAATTTGCTTTCAGCTTACTGTAGTGAAGAAAAAAACCTGATTTTCTCATCATCTATGTGTAGATTGTAGTTTGTTTCCACATTTTTCCCCAAAAAATACAGCTCTCTAGGAGGCACCATACTCATCACAGAAACCATTTATCCTTGACTCTAGGGTCTACCAAGTGACTCATCGCTCCGGATGACACAGTTAGCTCATAGCCAGCACACTCTCTTGGGCACCAACTGCCATAACAGAACCAGTTTGTTTTCATGAGGGAACAGTTTTCCACATATGAGCTTCCAGTTGTCTTAAGTAATAACCCTTGTTCAAAAATAAAGCGGCCTAATTTTGTGGTTTCCATCTCGCATATACTTTATCAGAACTTCTTTTCCCCACTCAGCATCCCATTTCCCCAGTAGTGACTGCTACAGACCAGTCTGCAAAGCTTGTTTTGGAAGCTTCTGAACACATACACTGCTATGCATCTGAATACCTATCTGATGGAGTAGGTCAAAGTTTGCAGTTTTGGTGTCCACTTAGGAAAAACATTGGTTGGTTAGCTATTTGTTCAATAGCTAAACACTGCAAACATAGAATACAGCACACACAACCAAAAAAACCACACCAACACCCACCCACCCTGTACACTGTCCCTGAACTCTGCAGGTGGCACCATCCTACTGCATCAGTACTTCTCAGTATCAGAAGCAGATGTGAGATCACTGCCACAAAGTCCTGATTCAACAAAGGCTCAAGAAGATCATGGCCAACACATACAAGAGTCACACTCCAGTAGGAGGAAGTATCAGCTGTTACTTCAGTCAAGGAAAGCTCTGCCACCAATTATAATTATCAGTTACCTTCTCTGCTGTGGAGGAGTGGCTGAGTGAGAATGGGAATGATTTAGTCCCATTCAACAGCCCCTGCTCTTAAGCAGATGTGGGCGGAACTATGACCGGAAGAGAAGGAGAAGCCCCTCCACCGGACAGATGATCCGTCCCAGTCACAGTAGCGATATAAGCGTGTGTATAATGGTGTTCTACCAATCACAGTGTGACGTGTATGTATGTTATTGTTTTCTGCCTATATATGCTTTTGTTAGCTGCGCAATAAAGGAGAACGACCATACTCATATTGAGATTCCATCGTTACTCCGGGCCAACTTTCCCTTCCGACTGCTGGTAGCAGAGGATGTTGCTAACGGTTACCGGTTCCAATATCAGAGCTTAGCTGGACTAAGTTCTCCAAGACTGCGGTAAGCAGCGAGAGGAGGGGAACTGGGAAGTAAGGCGGCCAGGAGAAGTGTTCAACACGGATCGAGGTGGCCTCTCGACTCCCAGAGGTGAAAGGCAGCACAGCAATGGAAATAGAAGTCGCAGCCGGGTTGCTTTCCAGTATCCTTTCTAAGAGAGGGGTCAAGACAACTATGAAACAACTGATTAAGTTGATTAATTTAGGACGCCGATGGGGGCACTTTACCAACGTGCCTCTGTTATTTTCGGTTACTGAGTGGAAAGACTTTGGAGAAACGATGTGGCAAAAGACAATAACTGGGGACAAAAAAGATGAAAAAGAAGTAAAAGCGGTCCGGGAGCTGTGGCGCGCTGTATTAGAAACTTTAAAGAACATGAAAGCAGAAAGAGAAGTAGCTTGCGCTGCTGCACAAATGTTAAATCCCGATCCAACCATAGAGAAACTTAGGCACACTGAACGTAAGTCAGGGCCTTTTGCGCAATTTTTTGGACTCTCCGCTGTAAAAGGGATGACTGGGACTACTTGTAAAACTGTTGCTGAGATCCGCGCGAATGTCAAGTCCGTCTCTCTCCCGCAAGAGGCGGCGGGTCCGTCGGCTTTGCGGCGGGGTCCGGAGCAAACAGAAGTTGCCACCACCGAGTCCCAGGGGAGGAGTGAGCCGCATACGGAACCAGTGCCCCGGGATGCTCCTGAGGAGGAGCGGCCTGCGCCGCCTCCCGCTACGCAAGGGGAGGGGGGTCGGCCTCCGCCCTCAGCCCCACCTTTGTATCCGCCGTTGCCACCCTCCACTGACCCGTCTGCTCCAGCAACCCCACCTAGCGGCGATTGTGAAAAATCGTTTCAAAAGAACGTAGATAAGCTACTGCACACCATTCTACAACGTCTTAACGACCTTGACCCACGAATAAAACCGGAATCGTCACAGGACAAACCTCCGTTAAATATAGAGGAGCCCAGCCCTCCCTCGATTCCCGCAGGCCCACCAGCATCAGTGAAATGCACGCGATGGAGCAGAATCGTGAGAGATGCTATTTTGGAAGGGCAGTGGGATGCAGCTGCTAGCTTGGGAGGCATTCCACCGATAGCGTGTCCTGTAGTACAAGAAAACGGCGCGGCAAAGTGGGAACCGCATGACTGGAAAATCTTAGAGCAAGCACGAACCACTGTTTCGACATATGGAATTAAATCTGAGGCTAGTAGGCAGATCATCAGTTGGATCTTTTCTGCCGATTTAATGTGTCCATACGACATTCGAAACCTAATGAGACTGTTGCTTACGCCAATGCAATATTTATTATGGGATTCCTCGTGGACCCAGCGAGCAGTACATGAGGCTGCCCTAAGACAAGTGCAAACAGATCCACTTTATGCAGTAACGGCAGAGATGTTCACAGGAGATGGATAGTATTCAAATCTGGACGTACAATTAACATTTCCCACTAACATCTTGCAGCGATCGGCACAATTAGCCCTAGATGCTCTTTCTAGCCTGCCAGGAGCCTCCAGCTCATCGTTTGGCATGATAGTGCAAGGAGCTACTGAAAAATATAGCCACTCTGTTGACAAGTTATGGGAGGCAGTAATGAATCATCCTGACCTGAGTGATGAAAGCAAGCAGCAAACGCTCAGAGTACTAGCATTTGACAATGCAAATAAGGCTACAAAGCAGCTTCTGGCTAGTCTACCACAAGGTGTTGGAGTTGATGAAATGCTGTCAAGAGTAGAGAGAGAAAATGATCAAAAAAACTATAGTACAGTTGCTGCAATTGTGCAAGGAGCTGTTCGAGAAGTAGTTCAACCATTGGCAGCTGCTATTCAACGGCAGCTTCCTCGACCAACAGGACCATCCTACAACAGAACCTGTTTCCGATGTGGAGAATCTGGGCACACTAGACGCCACTGCTGTAGTGCTGTGTGGTGTGAAAGATGTCAAAGCAACTCACATGCGACAAAGATCTGTATGGGAAACTGGAAGCCGAGCGCAGAGAGAAACAAGTCAACTCTCAAAACAAAATGAAGGCTTCTTACAGCAACACCAACCAGCGGGAGCCTGGGAATCGACGTGGAAACCACAATAGACATCACCCTCATTGATGTCAGTGTGCAAAAAATTCCCAGTAATGCAGTTGGACCTTTGATTCAGCAAGATAGTATGATAGGAGGTCATCTTGTGGGTCGTTCCTCGGCAGGAATTAAGGGTCTAATTGTACTTCCTGGGGTTATAGATGCTGACTATACTGGGCGTATTTACATTATGGTTTATACCCTCTGTCCTCCTCTATTTATCCCAAACAGCAGTCGAATCGCTCAAATAATTCCCCTTAACAACTTGCTTTGTTGTATGCCTGAATCAGGAGTCTGTCGTGGAGATCAAGGTTTTGGGTCCACTGGACCTGCAGTATGTTTCACCACTAAAATGAATGACAGACCTACAATGAATATTATTTCCCAAAATAACTCATTTAAGCAAATTGTCGCCATGTTAGATACCGGGGCTGATGTCACAGTCATAAGCAGGTCTGTATGGCCAATGCGATGGCCTGTAGAATTGCCAACTTCATGAATTGCAGGCGTCGGAGGACATTCCACACCTCATGTGAGTAAGCACCCAGTTCAGCTGTGATTTCCAGAGGGACAACAGGTAAATCTTAAAGTATATGTACTTCCACTGCCAGGAACATTAGAAGCTTTGATTGGCCGAGATGCTCTTAGCCAAATAGGAGTCATTCTAACCACGACCCCTTTTCAACAATGGTCACTGGAGAGCAGTCGCCCAACCCGCCATTGACCTGGACCATCAATGAACCTGTGTGGGTTGACCAGTGGCCTTTGACAAGTGAGTGGCTGCAAATAGCGAGACAATTGGTAACTGAGCAACTCACATCTGGTCACATCAAACCTTCTGTCAGTCCATGGAATACCCCTATTTTTGTCATTCCAAAAAAGAGTGGGAAGTGGCGCCTTCTGCATGATTTACATAAAGTCAGTGACCAAATGCAGCCTATGGGAGCCCTGCAACCAGGGATGCCTTCGCCTGCTATGCTGCCAGATGGATGGCATATATTTATTGTAGATTTAAAGGACTGTTTCTTTACTATTCCTTTGCATCCTCAAGACACACAACGATTTGCCTTCTCAGTACCTGTGGTAAATAAAGCAGCACCTGCAGATCACTATGAGTGGACAGTCCTGCCACAAGGCATGAAAAACTCACCAACTTTATGTCAACTATATGTGGCTTGGGCACTACAACCACTTAGGAAAAGATGGCCTGACACAATAATTTATCATTACATGGATGATATTCTTTGTTGTCAGCAGGAACCCTTTTCAGAGGATTCTTTGAGACAGCTAGCTAAAACCCTGTCAAGTAAATGACTTGTTATTGCCCCAGAAAAGGTACAACAAACAGCACCCTGGAAATATCTTGGATGGTCCATATCAGATGCTAAGATTTGACCACAGAAAACTGAGTTAGTGACTCAATTGCAAACACTAACTGATGTTCAAACTTTACCTGGGGACATCCAATGGGTGTGCAATTGCGTTGGTATCTCCAATACTGAAATTGCACCTTTGACTAAGCTTTTGCAAGGACAACATCCAGCTGACGCAATTACTTTGACACCTGCACAACAGACTGCATTGCAACAAATCGTACAGAAGATACAAGTGGCTTGGTCAAGCAGATGTATTCTATCCATGCCAATTTCTTCGTTGTTATGTAATGCTAGTGATTCACCCTATGCTGTCATTTGCCAGTGGCAAAGAAAAAGGGGGAACTTTCCTCTCCCAGCTTACCTAACTGTGTCACTGACAAATGCAACGACAACGTGTTTAGTATTCTGGAATAGGTATTTTTAAGTGTACAGCCAAAATCTAGTATTCAGACACGACCTGAGGCGGTAGGAGAACTGATACGAAAAGGTAGGGGGAGAATTATCGAGATGAGTGGACAAGAACCAGACGACATTAGTATATCTGTTGATGCTGGAGATTTAGAATGGTGGCTGTGGAATGCAACACCCATAAGGAAGCCTTGTTGGGCTACAGTGGGAAGGTGCATTCACAGCAACCGAGAGGGAAGTTATGGCAGTTTCTGAAATGTGATCAATGGGTAAAGAAAACTAAAGTTCAAAACGAACCGTTAGCTGATGGTATCACGGCGTACACTGATGCAGGGAAGTACTTGCGTCTGGCTGGAGAAAGGTCATTGGTGTCAAGACATAATAGAAGGGCAAGCTCAAGATTCATTGCAAACACTAGAACTAGCTGCAGTAGTCTGGGCCTTAGGCAATTGGTTGAATAATCCTCTAAATGTAGTACCAGACTCACTATATGTGGCTGGTGTAGTGCCACAGCTAGAGGATGCCCTTCTTAGAGAGACAACAAATCCTAGCCTAGGGAAACTATTTATCCAGTTGAGGTCTACGCTTACACAGCGAACTATGGCCTGTTGTGTTATTCATGTGCGTAGTCACCAGTGGAATCTCGGATTAGGACAAGGTAATCAAATTGCTGATAGCCTAGTTAGTCTGGTGTGTCACGTACCCTCAATGGATAAATTTCTACAGGCTAGACAAAGCCATGATACCTTTCATCAGAATGCTAAGGGTCTAAGGAGACAATTTGATTTGACAGAAAATGAAGCTTGATCCATTGTCCAAGCCTGTCCTAGATGTGGGAATCATGGACCAGGTATAGGACAGGGAGTGAACCCAAAGGACTAAAAGCATTAGAGTTGCGGCAAATGGATGTTACACATGTTCCAGAACTTGGTCGTTTGAAGTATGTTCATGTGACCATTGACACCTTTTCAAAAATTATATGGGCTAGCGCATTGCCTGGTGAAAAAGCACCTCATGTCTGTAAACATCTGCTTGCTTGTTTTGCAGTTTTAGGAGTGCCTGAGCAGATTAAAACAGATAACGGGCCTGCATATACTAGCCAAAAATTAAGGACATTTCTACTGAAGTGGGGTGTTAAACATACGACAGGGATTCCACACTCACCAACAGGGCAAGGGCTCATAGAACGTACCCACCAGGTCCTAAAAGACTATCTGAACAAACAAAAAGGAACAGAGACTAATGCACAGCAAAGATTATATCGATTACTTTTTACATTGAATTATCCGTGTTTGATGAGCGATCGTGAAGAACCACCCGTGGTCATACATCACCAAAACCTCAAATTCAATAGTGCAACAACCATTCCTCATTTTATGGTGATGTACAGAGATCCAGCCACCAGGATCTGGGAGGGGCCTGTTCCTGTTATTTTTAATGGTCGAGGTTACATGTGTGTTTCCACAGATGATAGTCCGGTGTGGGTGCCCAGCCGAGCGGTGAAACCTACGCTGGATTCGCAAGACCGAGCTAACAGCCAGAATGTTCAGAACTCTGCTTCTAGGGATAATAATCCCGATAACAATGAACCTCCACAACATTAATTATAGGGAAAATATGTGGGTTACTTGGGCGAATCAGACAGGACAATCAGAATTTTATTTAGCCATGGCCTCAGCAACAGACCTCTTTCGAACCTGTTTAATTGGTATTCCTTTTTTAGATCCCTCAGAGTTTGGTGCCTTTTCGACATATAGTTGTGCCAATGACACGATCATTGCAAATTGCTCTGCTAAGCTGATTAAGGGATTAAATGTTACATTACCTTGGGACCCCCCCCCAAGAACTGCAACTATTGGGATCCCAAGCAATAGGCAATCAGTCGGCTAATTGGACACAGACATGTTTCATGTTTGGTACCTCACAACAACGAACAAACCCGCACAAACAGTTTAATTGGGCAAATTGGACAAACGTGACCGGTAATGGTAATTATACTTACCAAGATAAAGGCTCTTTTTATGGCACCTCTAACAAGTAACAAGGGTTAGGAGCGTACGGAGCTGAAGCAAAAGGAGGAAGTAGTATTTGGAACAACGGTTCTGCTAAGGCTTTACCTGCCAATATGTTCCTCATTTGTGGGGACAGAGCCTGGCAAGGCATACCTGCAAGTGTCATTGGTGGCCCTTGCTATTTAGGTAAACTAACCATGTTTGCACCATCTCTTAGTCAACTTAGGAATATCATTATGTCTGTCGGCCGGAGTCGAACAAAACATGCCTTATTAACCCCTGATTGTAATGACAATGTTGAACTTTTTTCTGTAGCTGCTCGCATTGCTTTAGCTGTTTTTGTACCGGGTGCTGCTGCTGGTAATGCCTTAAAGAATCTAGCACGTCTTGCCTGTTGGTCAGAGAAACAAAGTAATATAATGACGGAGATTTTAGGAAAATTATTGTTAGACCAAAAAAAGTCTACAGCATGCTCTGTTACAAAATTGTGCCACAATTGATTTTCTACTATTGGCACAAGGCCATGGATGCGAAGATTTTGATGGCATATGCTGTTTTAACCTAAGCGATCATAGTAAGTCAATCCATCAGTCAATTGCCTTGATGAAGAGCTTAGAAAAAAATGCAACAAGATACAAGTCCCTGGGACAAATGGTTTGAACAATGGGGACTAACAGGATGGGTGAAAGATCTCTTTAAGGAAGGTTTACGCTTGTTAATGCTTTTGGCTGTAGGACTAATAATTATCATTATTATAGTAGGTATTGTGAAACATTTATTATCCAAACTAGTATCTACTGTTTTGCTTGTGCAAAAAGAAAAAGGGGGAATTGTGGAGGAGTGGCTGAGTGAGAATGGGCATCATTTAGTCCCATTCGACAGCCCCGGCTCTTAAGTGGATGTGGGCGGAACTATGACCGGAAGAGAAGGAGAAGCCCCTCCACCGGACAGATGATCCGTCCCAGTCACAGTAGCGATATAAGCGTGTGTATAATGGTGTTCTACCAATCACAGTGACACGTGTATGTATATTATTGTTTTCTGCCTATATATGCTTTTGTTAGCTGCGCAATAAAGGAGAACGACCATACTCATATTGAGATTCCATCGTTACTCCGGGCCAACTTTCCCTTCCGACTGCTGGTAGCAGAGGATGTTGCTAACGGTTACCGGTTCCAATATCAGAGCTTAGCTGGACTAAGTTCTCCAAGACTGCGGTAAGCAGCGAGAGGAGGGGAACTGGGAAGTAAGGCGGCCAGGAGAAGTGTTCAACACGGATCGAGGTGGCCTCTCGACTCCCAGAGGTGAAAGGCAGCACAGCAATGGAAATAGAAGTCGCAGCCGGGTTGCTTTCCAGTATCCTTTCTAAGAGAGGGGTCAAGACAACTATGAAACAACTGATTAAGTTGATTAATTTAGGACGCCGATGGGGGCACTTTACCAACGTGCCTCTGTTATTTTCGGTTACTGAGTGGAAAGACTTTGGAGAAACGATGTGGCAAAAGACAATAACTGGGGACAAAAAAGATGAAAAAGAAGTAAAAGCGGTCCGGGAGCTGTGGCGCGCTGTATTAGAAACTTTAAAGAACATGAAAGCAGAAAGAGAAGTAGCTTGCGCTGCTGCACAAATGTTAAATCCCGATCCAACCATAGAGAAACTTAGGCACACTGAACGTAAGTCAGGGCCTTTTGCGCAATTTTTTGGACTCTCCGCTGTAAAAGGGATGACTGGGACTACTTGTAAAACTGTTGCTGAGATCCGCGCGAATGTCAAGTCCGTCTCTCTCCCGCAAGAGGCGGCGGGTCCGTCGGCTTTGCGGCGGGGTCCGGAGCAAACAGAAGTTGCCACCACCGAGTCCCAGGGGAGGAGTGAGCCGCATACGGAACCAGTGCCCCGGGATGCTCCTGAGGAGGAGCGGCCTGCGCCGCCTCCCGCTACGCAAGGGGAGGGGGGTCGGCCTCCGCCCTCAGCCCCACCTTTGTATCCGCCGTTGCCACCCTCCACTGACCCGTCTGCTCCAGCAACCCCACCTAGCGGCGATTGTGAAAAATCGTTTCAAAAGAACGTAGATAAGCTACTGCACACCATTCTACAACGTCTTAACGACCTTGACCCACGAATAAAACCGGAATCGTCACAGGACAAACCTCCGTTAAATATAGAGGAGCCCAGCCCTCCCTCGATTCCCGCAGGCCCACCAGCATCAGTGAAATGCACGCGATGGAGCAGAATCGTGAGAGATGCTATTTTGGAAGGGCAGTGGGATGCAGCTGCTAGCTTGGGAGGCATTCCACCGATAGCGTGTCCTGTAGTACAAGAAAACGGCGCGGCAAAGTGGGAACCGCATGACTGGAAAATCTTAGAGCAAGCACGAACCACTGTTTCGACATATGGAATTAAATCTGAGGCTAGTAGGCAGATCATCAGTTGGATCTTTTCTGCCGATTTAATGTGTCCATACGACATTCGAAACCTAATGAGACTGTTGCTTACGCCAATGCAATATTTATTATGGGATTCCTCGTGGACCCAGCGAGCAGTACATGAGGCTGCCCTAAGACAAGTGCAAACAGATCCACTTTATGCAGTAACGGCAGAGATGTTCACAGGAGATGGATAGTATTCAAATCTGGACGTACAATTAACATTTCCCACTAACATCTTGCAGCGATCGGCACAATTAGCCCTAGATGCTCTTTCTAGCCTGCCAGGAGCCTCCAGCTCATCGTTTGGCATGATAGTGCAAGGAGCTACTGAAAAATATAGCCACTCTGTTGACAAGTTATGGGAGGCAGTAATGAATCATCCTGACCTGAGTGATGAAAGCAAGCAGCAAACGCTCAGAGTACTAGCATTTGACAATGCAAATAAGGCTACAAAGCAGCTTCTGGCTAGTCTACCACAAGGTGTTGGAGTTGATGAAATGCTGTCAAGAGTAGAGAGAGAAAATGATCAAAAAAACTATAGTACAGTTGCTGCAATTGTGCAAGGAGCTGTTCGAGAAGTAGTTCAACCATTGGCAGCTGCTATTCAACGGCAGCTTCCTCGACCAACAGGACCATCCTACAACAGAACCTGTTTCCGATGTGGAGAATCTGGGCACACTAGACGCCACTGCTGTAGTGCTGTGTGGTGTGAAAGATGTCAAAGCAACTCACATGCGACAAAGATCTGTATGGGAAACTGGAAGCCGAGCGCAGAGAGAAACAAGTCAACTCTCAAAACAAAATGAAGGCTTCTTACAGCAACACCAACCAGCGGGAGCCTGGGAATCGACGTGGAAACCACAATAGACATCACCCTCATTGATGTCAGTGTGCAAAAAATTCCCAGTAATGCAGTTGGACCTTTGATTCAGCAAGATAGTATGATAGGAGGTCATCTTGTGGGTCGTTCCTCGGCAGGAATTAAGGGTCTAATTGTACTTCCTGGGGTTATAGATGCTGACTATACTGGGCGTATTTACATTATGGTTTATACCCTCTGTCCTCCTCTATTTATCCCAAACAGCAGTCGAATCGCTCAAATAATTCCCCTTAACAACTTGCTTTGTTGTATGCCTGAATCAGGAGTCTGTCGTGGAGATCAAGGTTTTGGGTCCACTGGACCTGCAGTATGTTTCACCACTAAAATGAATGACAGACCTACAATGAATATTATTTCCCAAAATAACTCATTTAAGCAAATTGTCGCCATGTTAGATACCGGGGCTGATGTCACAGTCATAAGCAGGTCTGTATGGCCAATGCGATGGCCTGTAGAATTGCCAACTTCATGAATTGCAGGCGTCGGAGGACATTCCACACCTCATGTGAGTAAGCACCCAGTTCAGCTGTGATTTCCAGAGGGACAACAGGTAAATCTTAAAGTATATGTACTTCCACTGCCAGGAACATTAGAAGCTTTGATTGGCCGAGATGCTCTTAGCCAAATAGGAGTCATTCTAACCACGACCCCTTTTCAACAATGGTCACTGGAGAGCAGTCGCCCAACCCGCCATTGACCTGGACCATCAATGAACCTGTGTGGGTTGACCAGTGGCCTTTGACAAGTGAGTGGCTGCAAATAGCGAGACAATTGGTAACTGAGCAACTCACATCTGGTCACATCAAACCTTCTGTCAGTCCATGGAATACCCCTATTTTTGTCATTCCAAAAAAGAGTGGGAAGTGGCGCCTTCTGCATGATTTACATAAAGTCAGTGACCAAATGCAGCCTATGGGAGCCCTGCAACCAGGGATGCCTTCGCCTGCTATGCTGCCAGATGGATGGCATATATTTATTGTAGATTTAAAGGACTGTTTCTTTACTATTCCTTTGCATCCTCAAGACACACAACGATTTGCCTTCTCAGTACCTGTGGTAAATAAAGCAGCACCTGCAGATCACTATGAGTGGACAGTCCTGCCACAAGGCATGAAAAACTCACCAACTTTATGTCAACTATATGTGGCTTGGGCACTACAACCACTTAGGAAAAGATGGCCTGACACAATAATTTATCATTACATGGATGATATTCTTTGTTGTCAGCAGGAACCCTTTTCAGAGGATTCTTTGAGACAGCTAGCTAAAACCCTGTCAAGTAAATGACTTGTTATTGCCCCAGAAAAGGTACAACAAACAGCACCCTGGAAATATCTTGGATGGTCCATATCAGATGCTAAGATTTGACCACAGAAAACTGAGTTAGTGACTCAATTGCAAACACTAACTGATGTTCAAACTTTACCTGGGGACATCCAATGGGTGTGCAATTGCGTTGGTATCTCCAATACTGAAATTGCACCTTTGACTAAGCTTTTGCAAGGACAACATCCAGCTGACGCAATTACTTTGACACCTGCACAACAGACTGCATTGCAACAAATCGTACAGAAGATACAAGTGGCTTGGTCAAGCAGATGTATTCTATCCATGCCAATTTCTTCGTTGTTATGTAATGCTAGTGATTCACCCTATGCTGTCATTTGCCAGTGGCAAAGAAAAAGGGGGAACTTTCCTCTCCCAGCTTACCTAACTGTGTCACTGACAAATGCAACGACAACGTGTTTAGTATTCTGGAATAGGTATTTTTAAGTGTACAGCCAAAATCTAGTATTCAGACACGACCTGAGGCGGTAGGAGAACTGATACGAAAAGGTAGGGGGAGAATTATCGAGATGAGTGGACAAGAACCAGACGACATTAGTATATCTGTTGATGCTGGAGATTTAGAATGGTGGCTGTGGAATGCAACACCCATACAGGAAGCCTTGTTGGGCTACAGTGGGAAGGTGCATTCACAGCAACCGAGAGGGAAGTTATGGCAGTTTCTGAAATGTGATCAATGGGTAAAGAAAACTAAAGTTCAAAACGAACCGTTAGCTGATGGTATCATGGCGTACACTGATGCAGGGAAGTACTTGCGTCTGGCTGGAGAAAGGTCATTGGTGTCAAGACATAATAGAAGGGCAAGCTCAAGATTCATTGCAAACACTAGAACTAGCTGCAGTAGTCTGGGCCTTAGGCAATTGGTTGAATAATCCTCTAAATGTAGTACCAGACTCACTATATGTGGCTGGTGTAGTGCCACGGCTAGAGGATGCCCTTCTTAGAGAGACAACAAATCCTAGCCTAGGGAAACTATTTATCCAGTTGAGGTCTACGCTTACACAGCGAACTATGGCCTGTTGTGTTATTCATGTGCGTAGTCACCAGTGGAATCTCGGATTAGGACAAGGTAATCAAATTGCTGATAGCCTAGTTAGTCTGGTGTGTCACGTACCCTCAATGGATAAATTTCTACAGGCTAGACAAAGCCATGATACCTTTCATCAGAATGCTAAGGGTCTAAGGAGACAATTTGATTTGACAGAAAATGAAGCTTGATCCATTGTCCAAGCCTGTCCTAGATGTGGGAATCATGGACCAGGTATAGGACAGGGAGTGAACCCAAAGGACTAAAAGCATTAGAGTTGCGGCAAATGGATGTTACACATGTTCCAGAACTTGGTCGTTTGAAGTATGTTCATGTGACCATTGACACCTTTTCAAAAATTATATGGGCTAGCGCATTGCCTGGTGAAAAAGCACCTCATGTCTGTAAACATCTGCTTGCTTGTTTTGCAGTTTTAGGAGTGCCTGAGCAGATTAAAACAGATAACGGGCCTGCATATACTAGCCAAAAATTAAGGACATTTCTACTGAAGTGGGGTGTTAAACATACGACAGGGATTCCACACTCACCAACAGGGCAAGGGCTCATAGAACGTACCCACCAGGTCCTAAAAGACTATCTGAACAAACAAAAAGGAACAGAGACTAATGCACAGCAAAGATTATATCGATTACTTTTTACATTGAATTATCCGTGTTTGATGAGCGATCGTGAAGAACCACCCGTGGTCATACATCACCAAAACCTCAAATTCAATAGTGCAACAACCATTCCTCATTTTATGGTGATGTACAGAGATCCAGCCACCAGGATCTGGGAGGGGCCTGTTCCTGTTATTTTTAATGGTCGAGGTTACATGTGTGTTTCCACAGATGATAGTCCGGTGTGGGTGCCCAGCCGAGCGGTGAAACCTACGCTGGATTCGCAAGACCGAGCTAACAGCCAGAATGTTCAGAACTCTGCTTCTAGGGATAATAATCCCGATAACAATGAACCTCCACAACATTAATTATAGGGAAAATATGTGGGTTACTTGGGCGAATCAGACAGGACAATCAGAATTTTATTTAGCCATGGCCTCAGCAACAGACCTCTTTCGAACCTGTTTAATTGGTATTCCTTTTTTAGATCCCTCAGAGTTTGGTGCCTTTTCGACATATAGTTGTGCCAATGACACGATCATTGCAAATTGCTCTGCTAAGCTGATTAAGGGATTAAATGTTACATTACCTTGGGACCCCCAAGAACTGCAACTATTGGGATCCCAAGCAATAGGCAATCAGTCGGCTAATTGGACACAGACATGTTTCATGTTTGGTACCTCACAACAACGAACAAACCCGCACAAACAGTTTAATTGGGCAAATTGGACAAACGTGACCGGTAATGGTAATTATACTTACCAAGATAAAGGCTCTTTTTATGGCACCTCTAACAAGTAACAAGGGTTAGGAGCGTACGGAGCTGAAGCAAAAGGAGGAAGTAGTATTTGGAACAACGGTTCTGCTAAGGCTTTACCTGCCAATACGTTCCTCATTTGTGGGGACAGAGCCTGGCAAGGCATACCTGCAAGTGTCATTGGTGGCCCTTGCTATTTAGGTAAACTAACCATGTTTGCACCATCTCTTAGTCAACTTAGGAATATCATTATGTCTGTCGGCCGGAGTCGAACAAAACATGCCTTATTAACCCCTGATTGTAATGACAATGTTGAACTTTTTTCTGTAGCTGCTCGCATTGCTTTAGCTGTTTTTGTACCGGGTGCTGCTGCTGGTAATGCCTTAAAGAATCTAGCACGTCTTGCCTGTTGGTCAGAGAAACAAAGTAATATAATGACGGAGATTTTAGGAAAATTATTGTTAGACCAAAAAAAGTCTACAGCATGCTCTGTTACAAAATTGTGCCACAATTTATTTTCTACTATTGGCACAAGGCCATGGATGCGAAGATTTTGATGGCATATGCTGTTTTAACCTAAGCGATCATAGTAAGTCAATCCATCAGTCAATTGCCTTGATGAAGAGCTTAGAAAAAAATGCAACAAGATACAAGTCCCTGGGACAAATGGTTTGAACAATGGGGACTAACAGGATGGGTGAAAGATCTCTTTAAGGAAGGTTTACGCTTGTTAATGCTTTTGGCTGTAGGACTAATAATTATCATTATTATAGTAGGTATTGTGAAACATTTATTATCCAAACTAGTATCTACTGTTTTGCTTGTGCAAAAAGAAAAAGGGGGAATTGTGGAGGAGTGGCTGAGTGAGAATGGGCATCATTTAGTCCCATTCGACAGCCCCGGCTCTTAAGCGGATGTGGGCGGAACTATGACCGGAAGAGAAGGAGAAGCCCCTCCACCAGACAGATGATCCGTCCCAGTCACAGTAGCGATATAAGCGTGTGTATAATGGTGTTCTACCAATCACAGTGACACGTGTATGTATATTATTGTTTTCTGCCTATATATGCTTTTGTTAGCTGCGCAATAAAGGAGAACGACCATACTCATATTGAGATTCCATCGTTACTCCGGGCCAACTTTCTTTTTCGACACTCTACCAGCTAAAAACCCATCACCTCATCATCTTGGGTCTCAATAGATATTGAACCCTGAGTTCATTTTTGGTTCTTAAAGACCACAGTTTCTGAGAAACAGTATCTGTCACCCTTCAGCCATGGAGAGAATAGTCTCAGTAGTTTCAGTGCAGGTTACCACTCACCATAGATCATCAGCATCTTAGAAATGGCCTGCAGAAAGCCAGAGGGATTGAGAAACCCTGAACAAGTTTCACAGATATTTTTCAGAAGTTGTTTTAAATGCTGTTATCCTACCTCTGATGCTTCTGAGCCACAACAGCACCCTGCCTGAAAGCAGCAAGGGTAATTCAAAAAAGTAGCAGAGACTGTGCAATAAAAATAGCTAGAAAGTTAAGTTTAATATTAAACTTAAGTGTAATGATATCCCCATCAAATATCACAATTCTTTTGGTTTGTGTAATAACTTTCTACTTTGCCCAAAACATTTTAAGTTTTCTATGTCTTTCCATTTGCTGCATTAACTATATAAAGGAGAAAAGAGAGAAAAGGATTAAAATAAAAAAAAAAGACAACCCACAAGCTTTCTTCTTTTTATACTGATATCTCCCCTATGTCTGTCCTGGTTCAGTTGGTGGAAACAGCAGCAACAAGACATCAAATTATAAAGAATCAGCAGTAGCAAAATTCTCTTTCAAAGAGGGTGGTGCAGGTGTTGTCCTGTCAGCTTTCCCTCCAGTGCTGGAATTCTGAACATAGGCTCTGGGGTGCAACAGAAGGAGACACCACATTCATGTCATGACCCCAGCAGTCCCTCTCATTTTATCCACCATGGTGGATCAACAGTGGAATAACCCTTCACCTCCATCAAGGACACACTTTTACATACTTTATTTTGCATTAAGTTAAACAGAAACCAATATTCTGTTGGTTGCCCCCGTTTCATGGCAAAACAAATTGCAGCTTTTTGCTTAAATAAAAAGTGAAGTGTTAGATTCCTCAAATATTAAAAACCACTAATTTCTAAAATAACTTTGTAAATTCATTACCTAACAAATCCTTCCTAAGAGCCGAGTACTTGAGATCTTTTTTAAAAATTCACTTAAGGTAAAACCACTGTTTTACCTACATGACATTGTCAAAGAAGAACTGTTTGAAGGAGAAAATACCTATAGTTTGTTTCTTAAATACATCACCAGTGTAATTTTGTAAGAAGATATGCAAGGTCATAACTTTCTGGTAATCAATCACATAAGGGCCTGCATTTGAGCTCACTCAGTATTTGCTTTTATAGAAAGCAGCAAGTCATCCTGGAAATACTATGTATCCCCATTTTAGAGAGGTGGCTAGCATAATATCTGGACTCAGAGTTACTTATTTAATGAGATAAGAAAGTATTTTTTTCATTACGTTAAACTAGTTTCAGCTTTTTTTTTTTAAACATGATTCCTTAATTCTGAGGGGATTTTTTCTTTAAGGAAGAAAAAAGCGGCATATTTAAATAAATATAGTGTTGTCATCAATCTAGCAACTTTAACTAGGCTTCCCTCCTCAAGAGTTTTTACATCATACTATATAATAGTACTCCTCTACACTCTGTGCCATACCACTTATTTGATGATCATCCTCCTATTCATTTTTCCCCTGATAGAACAGGCTGTTCTAGGACCCAGGGGTTTTTAATTAGATTCAGACTTTTTTGTGTGTGTGTGTATGTATGAAAACATATACAGATACAAATAACCAAGAAACTTCAGTTATTCTCTTAAATAACCTCCTGCCCCAGGACAAGCTTGCATTCTGTGATCATTCCTGACAATCAAAACACACAAATCATGAAGCAGAGAAATTTATACGGTTACTCTGTTTTGCGGATCTTCAATATGTATGTTAACCTATGACCTTCAAGCTCAACCACTTGGAGACAGATTTCTGGCTTTGCCAAGCAGTCATTATGATCACTATTAAAAATCACCCTCAACATACATTTAGTTTTCATAATGGATTGAACAGTCCATACAAGGTGTATTAAGACCTTCAATCAGTTGAAGTGGGAGTCACAAGGGAAAGTTCACCAGATACTACTGGAAAAAAAAAACCAACCACCACCTCTCCAATTTTGCAACAAAAGCAACTTTTTGAATGGCAAACCAGAAGGTTCTGACCTGCCTTGATTTAACTGCTTTTTTTTGGTCAGAGAAATTAAGTGATATACCAGCAATTCTATACTTGTGTACACCAGTTAAGCTGTTTTGAGATAATCCTAGTGATGACCACAACAAACAGCCTGGAAACATTCTCCATTGTTTCTGTAGTTGAATACTATTCTAGCACCTTTGAAAGACAGACTGTTACTGGCAGTTCAGCATTACACTAGCACAGATGTGCCTCGGTGCAGCGGTAGGTACCTTCTACAGACAACCTGACCAAGAAGAAGTAAAGGCCTTCATCAGACAACTGGAAAAAAGCCCTATGTGTGCAGGCCCTGATCCTCAAATGTTCCACTTTAACCACCCTGGTATCTTCTGAAAGTGCACAAGCAATCCAGGAGACCTCTACATTGATAAATACGCTTCCTGACACTGGTGATCAAGGAGCTGATGAGGGAAATTGTTCTGCTAGACCTGATCATTACAAACAAGGAAGTACTGGTCAGGAATATGAAGTTGGAGGGCAGTCTTGGTTGCAGTTACCATGAAAATGAAGAGCTCAAGATCCCAAGATGAAAGAACAAAGTAAAAAGCAGAATCACAACCCTGGACTTCAGTAGTGCAGACTTTGTCCTCTTCAGGCACCTGCTCAGATGAATGCCATAGAAGATGACCCTGGGAGGAAGAGGAGTCCAGGAGAGTTGGTTAATTTTTAAGAATCACCTCCTCCAAGCTTAAGATTTGGCCACCCTGACCAACAGGAAATCATGCAAAGGCAGCAGAAGACCTGTAAGGATGAACAAGGAGTTGATAAAACTCAAACATAGAAGTGAAGCATTGAGAGGAAGAGCCACAGAGAGGTGCCCAGGAGAAGTATGGAGACTATCCAAGCATGTAGTGATGATGTTGGGAAAGCCAAAGCCCATCCACAGTTAAATCTGGCGAGGAACATGGTAGGCACCAAGGGCTACTACAGGTATATCAGCAGCAAAAGGAACACCTTTGGTCCTGCTGCTGAGTGGGGAAGGGGAGATAGTGACAAAGGATACAAAAAGGCCAAGGTGCTCGGTGCCTTCTTTGCAGGTAATACAAGGCCTTTGGAAAGCCCAAGCCCCTGAGACAGGTGAGAAAGAAAGCCTTGTCTCTGGTGGAGGGTCAGGTTAGGGAACATTTAAACAAACCGGACATACAAAAAAATCCATGGGACCTGATGAGATATATCCGCGAGCACTGAGGTAGCTGGCTAATGTCATTGTAAGGCCACCCTCTGAAAACTCACAGCAATTAGGAAAGCTTCTTGAGAACTGGAAGAAAGCATAGTGGAAATTCTACCTTCAAGAAGGAAGATCCAGGGAATTGCAAGCCACTCAGACTCACCTTGAATATGGAAAGGTGATGAAGCAAATACTTCTGGAAAGAATTCCCAAACGTAAGAATGACAAGGAGATAATTTTGAGTAATCAGACTTGTAAAGAGGAAAATTGTGCTTAAACAACCAGGAAGCCTCTTATGAAGTGGACTGTTTTGGTGGATGAGGGCAGAGCAGCGAGTGTTTTTACCTTGATTAAGTAGGAGTTTTGACATTGTCTCCCATATCATCTCAAACTGATGAAGTATTGACTAGATAAGTAGACAAGTGAGATGGATCAATAACTGAACTGCTGTACTCAAAGGGTTGTGATCAGCACAAAGTCAAGCTGGAGGCCAGTCACTAGTGGCATACCCCAGGGGTCAATACTGGGTTCAGTATTGTTTAATATCTTCATTAACAACTTGGATGATTGGACAGAGCACACACTGGCCAACAGGGTTATCCTGAAGTTCAAAGGGAAATGCAAGGTCCTGCACCTAGGGAAGAATAAACCCACACACTACTATGGGCTGGGGCCAAACAGCTGGAAGTCATCTTTTCAATAAAGGACCTGGATGTCCTGGTGAACAAGCTGAACATGGCACCACAATGCACCCTTTTGGCAAAGAAAGTTGACAACACCCTGGGCTGTATTAGAAAAGGTGTTGCCAGCAGGTTAAGGGGGGTGATCCTTCCCTTCCACTCAGCTGAGATATCTAGAGTGGTATCCTATTCTGGGCTTCCCAGTTCACAATAGACATGAACACACTAGAGAAAGCCTATTGGAGGTGAACCACCACAAAAAAATTAAGGGATGAAGGGATCTGACCAAAAAGGAAAGCCTGAGAAAGCTAAAACTGTTCTACGTGGAGAAGACAATGCAGGGAAGGAATGGAGGGTGGATCTTACCATGATGTATAAATACCTGAAGGGAGGAAGTAAAGATGAAAGAGCCAGTCTCTTCTTGGTGGTATCCACTCAAGTGACAAGAAGCAGTGGGCACAAGTCAAAACACAGGAAGTTCTATTTAAACATGAGAAGACATTTTTGCTCTTAGGGTGATGAAACACTAGAATAGGCTGCCTAGAGAGGTTGTAGAGTCCATTCAAGGCCCAACTGGATGCAGTCCCAAGCATCTTCCTGTAGCTAACCCTACAAGGGGCAGGGAGGGTTGGACTGGAGAATCTCCAGAGATGCCTTCCAACATCAGCTTTCTATGCTGCTATCAGCATTTATCATTGCCTTGGTAAAAATAGCACTAGAGCAACAAATGTAAAGTTCTCACTGCTATGGATGGTTTGTGCTTTCCTCAGCATGATCATTCAACATGGTCTTTCTGCAGCTTCTAAATGTTATCACATTAGCTGTTACTGACATTAGTTATAAAAGCTTGATCATTCATTGATGATCCAAATAAATTCATATCCTCTATGGACAGTGGCAGAGCCTGCAATGCGTGCTTGTCATGAAACTACACACAGACCAACCACCTTTGCTCCCTCCAATTTTATTACTCATATTTGCGCAAGAGTACACAGTATCAATAGAAGTTACATGTGTCTTTGGAAACTTTGTACAGGACTTAACAGTAAGCCTAGGTTCTGCCATTTTCAGTTTTGCCATGCAATTTTTATAGAGCAAAACTTAACTGAAAGCAGAACCGTGTAAATCCTCTTAAATATCAGCACTTCCACCGCACCTCTTCTCTACTTTCCCAGGAGCCCGAGGCAAGCTTTCAATTAGAGCATACAGATTCCCTTGAAAAGGCAAGCCAGCTCAAAGCAGTGTCACAGTCTAGCTTCTGAATGCTGTAATTTCAAAGTGCCAGGAGCTGCATTACACGTATGCTCACTATTTTAGAAAGATGTGACAAAGAATTTTGCTGCCAACTGTACCTTCAAGTAGGATTTATATAGAATGTCAGTGCTTAACTTGGACCTAGACCAGACCACAAGGCACATCACCCTTTAATGATCACATATGGTCAAACTTATCATTCCCTATCAAAAAAGAGGGCCAGCTTCCTAAAAAAGAATCACTTCATGGAAAAACTGCATCTTGCAAGTCTAAGCAAGGACTGCTGCAGGATTTTGAAGTTCTCTAAAGGAAATTCCCATCAGCCAAACTGCTTGCCTTCATGACAGGACAAACAGGGTCCACAGCTTTGAGAGGACCTCTTAGGGGAACACCCTGATGATAGAGACACAGAATAATCTAGGTGATGGTTCTAGGGCAGAGCTGACACACACTGCTCTAAGACCAAGATGTACCTCAAATGCTTACTGTATCCAGCAACCCCCATACTTTATGCACACCAAGACCTTCAAAGAACTCATCCATCAACAGCAAAATCAGACCTCAGAAAAACAAGTGCAGTTTTCATAATGCATTTTGCCACCATCTCATTTGTCTGTACTAATCACAGGATAGAAGAAACAGCAGGAGGCCAACATCACCTAAAGCAGGTTATTTACAAGAACATCCTTTGAGCAAATGGGATCCATTACATTACGTGATTTAAATTCACCCCTTAAGTCACGCATTAGTGTTTCCTAAAAAAAAGTGGCTTTGGGCACAGCACAGCTACCAGTAAAAAAGTCACCAGAAGAGTAGACCATTCTTTCCTACAATACCACTACAACAAGATGCAAGCTTTACAGAAATAGAACAGGGTTACACACTGAGCCAGTAAAGGGCTGAAATAACACAACAGCAGCAGAGTAAGGGTACAAAACAGTCACAGGTTTGTTTTGGGTTTTACTGTATTTTTCTGTAGTACCGCAAAATGAAGGTGCATGGAGGAAAGTGAAGTGAAAGGTGAGGGTAACTTCTACACTGGACACTGATATTTCACTGTCAATGATTTTTTAGTGGTCACTGTGTACATGTTTTATAATGCACAAGTGCAGCAGGTTTTTCAATCAGATATAAGTACACCCTCCCACTTGGCATACAGACACAGCACTTGCCTTGCTGAGGCAGGAGTAGACATACAGAAACCCAACGCAATTACAGATACCAAATCACAAATTGTAATACTTACAAGAAGTAGACACATCAGAAAATGAGAACACACTGGACTAAGAGTTTCTATGTAAGTAGTCATTACATATAATTTTTTTCTGCCAAATTTAAAACTGCAGAATTATAAGATGCATCCCTAATGAAAATTAACTAGGTTTAAGTGAATTTAGGAAATGAAGGCTATCTTCACAAAAAAGTCCTCCTAAAACATAAACCAGAAATTTAATCTCCAGCAATATCCTCAAAGATAATGGGATGAGCCAGTTACCTGCGCTTCATTTCAGCCCTAAGCTTTTTGAACAGTGATCTAGAGCTGTCTTTTTAAGAAATGGAAAAGGATGGGAAAAAATTACATTTGGAAGTTAACATCTATTCCACAGAGCTCAAAACTAAGACCTTCTTCCTCCTTTCTATCATTAGGGGGGTTAAAACTACTCCTTTAACATAGCAGAAAGAAACAAAAACTTACCCTTGCACTGGAAACCAAACATCACAGCAGTAAGTTTGATGTATCAAGGAGTAAGATACTGTGAAGCTCAGTGTGTCCAGAGATGGCTGTTTAGACAAGTGTCTTTGCAATCCTGAAGGGATTCAGTCACCTTCACTTTTTGGGATCAAGAAATTCCCAATGATCTTTCAAGCACATCTTGGTTTACTCCACACAAAGCAGCAGCACCTTGTGTGACACCTGGGACCTGCAGCAGCCAGTTTTACAGCCAAGCTTTGCCCTCAGCTCATTATGATAGTTAATGTTGACTTGTTCTCACCTGCTTTTTATCTTCATACCACCTTCTCTCTCTTCCATTTGGCATTTAAACACTTTGAGGCGAGATTTGTATTTTTCTGTAGCTTTGAGTGTTTTTTTTTTTTTTTAAATTAGCACAATAATACAATGCTACAATAATACAAATAATAGATCAGCTTGAAGGAAAGAGTCAGCTCACTTTTGCTCTGGATGAAGAGCCAGCCTAGCAGACAAACCAGAATGAATTCAAATGAGTAGTATTTGGGGTTGTTGTGGTTTAGTCCCAGTCAGCAATCAAGCACCACACAGCCAGTCACTCACTATCCCCCCACCCCCAGTGG
The DNA here is from genome assembly GCA_034008185.1 of Gorsachius magnificus. NCBI lineage: Eukaryota > Metazoa > Chordata > Aves > Pelecaniformes > Ardeidae > Gorsachius > Gorsachius magnificus. The sequence continues at coordinate 48,169,449 of CM067083.1, read as the reverse complement.
GATGGGGGTGGGAATCGGAAGGGCAAAAGTAAGAAAAAAACTCATGGGTTGAAATAAGAAAAGTTTAATAATTGAAATAAAATAATAAATTTTAATGAAAAGGAAAACAATGAGAAAAACAAAACCCAGGAAAAACAAATAATGCAACCACTCACCACCCACTGACCAATGCCCAGCCTGTTCCCAGGCAGCAATTGCTGCTCCCTGGCCAACTCCCCCAGTTCATATACTAAGCATGATGTCATATGGTCTGGAATAGCCCTTTGGCCAGTAGGGGTCAGCTGTCCCAGCTGTGCCCCCTCCCAGCTTTGCATGTACCTGGCAGAGCTGAAAAGTCCTTGACTGGTGTAAGCCCTGCTTAGCAACAACTAAAACATCAGGGTGTTACCAGTATTCTTCCCATCCTAAATACAAAACATGGCACTATGCCAGCTACTGGGAAGAAAATTAGCTTTATCCCAGCCAAAACCAGGGCAGGGGTTAATTCATCAGGCCTAATTCTCTGCAGGAAATCCATATGCCTCAAGAGATTGTGTTCTTTCTTGGAAAAACAGCACAAGGATAATACCTGTAAAATAAAATTCCCTAACCTCTAGTTGAATGAGTCTATTCTCCTTTTTATACTTGACCTTTTAGAAAGAGACCAAAAAATGGGGCGGTTTTGCATCTTCAGGGCTAGAAGCACGTGGAGAAGTACCAGGGACATTTTGTTTCCACAGAGGCAGAAGATACTGTAATATTTCCTAACATTTGTGTGATCCAAGAACATGCAGGTTTACCTCTTTTACAGATTCTTCATCCAGGGTAGCATCTTCCACCACAGGCTAGTGAAAAGGGAAGAAAAGAGAAGAAGAAAAAAAAGTCTTGTAGATGTACATTGAGAATAACACAAATCTAAGCTAAGTTCTAGCACAAAATACAGTTTACTTTTAGTCAGTTAAAGTCACTTCAAATTTATACTGCTGCAGCAGGCATGTTCAATTCTTCAAGCTTAGCACAGGTAAATTAACCTTTGAATCCATGAGGACCTGCATTTTCCAAGATATATAAAATGCCAAGACATACACAAGAAAGCAAGAGCACACTGGCACTGTTAAAATTGTTGATGAATAGTCAAACCCAGGTTTGTCATAGAAATTGCACAAGAATGAATGAAGAACTAAACAAGATTATTTATTAATAAACTACACGAGAGAACTGGAACAGTATTTCTTGCCAGGAAGAGAGAATATACATATATATAGGACCAAGTTTCCTAAACACTCAACTCCCATTTAAATACTGTCATTTAATGGGTGCTCAGCTGAAATCTATTAAGTAATGAACCCTTTGGAAAATACATAGAAAGATTACATAGAGCTTGATCACATAGCCCTTCCTCCAGAAAAATATTCCCAAGGCTGTAATTCACCACCCCATCCACCCAGCTTGAGAGGGATCAATAACTTTGCCTACCCACAAAGAAATTCTAGACCTAGCAAATATCCCAATTTTCTTGCTTACTTGTCAGACACAATTAATGACCTCCTGAGTCAACAGGTTAAAGCAGCAGGATTTTGCTCCAATCTTCATTTTTACAAACATAATATAGAACATGCCCTCAATTCACTCTTCCTTATCAAGCGATTGATTTACTATAATGCTGTCTTTAATATCTGCAAGTCATTCACCTGAGTCATACACAGGCACTCATAAATGCCTTTATTTTAAAAGGCTTTTTGGCATTAAGGAAGGGGAGGAGAAAGAGGTCCATATGCATAAAAGAACGAAACTGTCTCCCTCCTTGTCTACTAACTGTGAAAAGCTTCTGTGAAAAAGAACAACTTGCAGACAATCATGAAAACATTTCATCCCACACAGATTCGGAGCCCATGACAGCTCCCCCGAAGCAGTCCAACCACTAGTGTTTAAGCTGCATTCAGCTCATTAAAGACCAAATGTCATCACTGTTTGAAAAGGCAACTGGTCTTCATGGACAATAGCCCACAAGAGACAAAATTAATTTCTATGTACTTTAACTAGAATTCCTAAAGTACTGTTTGCTCAAATCTACCTACAGCATGATTTAAAAGGGTCATAAGCTATAGATCTCTTGAACACACTTAAAGCAGCAAGACAATAAATGGTGCACTATCTGTCGTCCCCATCTAAACTGCAAAAGTTTATGCCTGCAATTCCCTAACCCTTTGTAAACAAAAGCTTAGCAAGAGCTCATAGCTATGGTATTCCTTAAGCGGGAAATGCAAAAACCCAACCAAAACACCAGAAAGCCAAACATCCAATTAACTAGCTTTGTAATGGGTCAGTTACACTTGGTAAGGAGACCCACATGGTTTCTTCTGGAAGAAAGGTCTAAGTGGTCTTCTACCAACAAAAGAGGCAACTGTTCCAAGCAATGGACATTGGGCCTTAGTGCAGGAGCTTTACCCTATCATCTAGGGAAGTTCTTCCCAGGAGCTGATGGCAAAAAAAGCAATCTGGGCAACGATTGAAGTGTTTTGTGTCTGGGGCAGAAAAAAAATATTGGACACACACAAAACAAACTGATTTTAAGAGGAAGGAAGAAAGCAAGCACGTACATGCACTTTGAATACTGTGGTCAATGGAAAGGCAGACTTGGAGGGGGACAAAAGCATCATTTCTATGATGTTCAGTAGAAAGCTGTTCACCATAAATATAGTTATGCAAGTCCTCTCATTGGGAAAGCAACTTAACAAGGTGTCAGGTGACTGCTTAAAACCAGAGACAATACGCCGTTTCCCAGATATAGACTGATTGATGGCACTCAAGATTCCTTGAGCCATGCAAAGGGGAGCAAGCAGCAGCACTCAGAAGTTAATTACATACTATAAACCTCTGCAAGCCCCCCAACCTCATTAACCTAGGGACTCCAGAATGAGCTATGCTGGAATAACATATTATAGGATCACTTCTACCTTATTGTTTAAATATGTAAGCTAACACCCTGTATGAAACCTTTTCCACAGTTCAGCAGCTCCTCTTTTGGGACAAGTAATTTGTGTTCCTTATAACCTGGCTGGTTAAGTTACACTCCCCTCTGTCCCTCCCCCCAAAACCTGTTACAGTACTCTGATCAAGGGGGGTGAGGGGAAGCATAACAAAATAAACACAACCCCCCCAGCACCTCAGAAGTTTCACTCACTTATTTCTATCACCTGTTACAAATGCATATCCTGTGCTGGGAATGGTTAACCAGAAATACTTTCATTGCACTCCTCAAGAGCCCCAGAAACACTCAGAAATCTACTCTGCCCATTGCTGCACAAAAAGACATCTTGTGTCAAGAAAAAGATCAATCTTAAATTGCAGGCAATTAAAGCTCTACGAGACAAATTGTGAGCATAGGTACCACAGCAGCCAGTAGTTATCACAGTGTTGTGCTTCCAGTAGGATCCTGAAAGCAGAGTCTTGCACATAGATGTAATGGGCAAGGGTCCGACTGATATTCTAAGCTTCCTTGTGTTTGTTTCAGCATCAGCACAAAATTAGAAACAGATGGGAGAGCCACGGACCTATCCCAACCTCAAATTAGAGATCACCTAATTCAGGCTGAAGCGTGAGCCAAAATCCTACTCAGCCCACTCGCCAGGTTTCCACCTGGTGTGGTTTTTTGTTGTTTTTTTTTTTTTTTTTTACCACCACACACACGCTCCTTCCCCTGCAGCCGCCCCAAATCCCCAGAGCGCGGTTCCGACCCGAGCTCGGCACAACCCGCACCGGCAGCCCCCCACCCGGCCGGGCTCCGCGCCCGCCCCCGCTCCCCCCCGGCTCCGGGTGCGGGGCAACAGGTTTCCGAGCCCAGCCTCGCCCCCCGCAAGCGAGCGGAGGGGGCCAGGGGGCCTCATCGCACCCCGTTCCGCGAGGTTTCGGGCAGCACCGAGGCGACTCCCCCGGCGGGGAAGGTGGGGGCCGGCAGCACCGCCGCGGCCGCCCGCACCCCCCGCCGCCGCTCACCTCCGTCTCCATGGGCTTCACCTCGATCCCTTTCCATAGCTCCAGCAAGTGGGCGATCGGCATGCTGCGCGACGCTCGCCGGAAGCCGGGACCAAGCAGGAGGAAAGCGGGCGAGGGGGGGAGAGCTGTCAGTCGGCGCCGGGACCCCCGGCGGAGCCCGGCCGGGACGCTCCGCCTGCCCGGCAATATGGCTCCCCGCCTGCCCGCCGACGCGCCCCGGGGGAGCCCGCGGGCGGGGCGCGGCCGCGGCCGCTCCGCAGGCGCGGAGGCAGGGCAAGAAGGCAGCGGCCGCCCCGCAGCCCACACCCGCCGCCCCGGCTCCCCCGGCTGCCTTTGAACGAGGGACGAAAGTTGATCCGGAGGATGCTGCGGCGGGCGCTGCTATGGCAACGGCAGCGCGGCCCCCCCCCGCCCCCGCCGCCCGGCACCGCCCCGGGTACCCCGGAGTGCGGCCGGCGGGGGGGGAGGAGGGGGCACAGGAGGAGATTAAAAAAAGGAAAAACCACCACACACTAAACTGGCGATTTTTTCCCCTCCTAATTGAAAGTGTTGGGGTATCGACAGGGACTGCAGCAAACAGGACATCCAAAGTTTACCAAGCCCGACGTTATCCCAGTCTTAAAAAGAATTACCTTATCGCTTGCTTTATTATTTTATTTCTTTACTACGAAGCCCATAGTAAAGCCGATCCATTCAGATGCCATTTCCTCCTCCTTTAGCTCTCACAGCCCATTACAACCTTACTATAACAGGCATGACACAAGGCACCAGGTACCCAGCTGCAGAGGCAATGCAGATGTTGATTTGGACTCTCCTCAAATTGAAGTTAAAACATGCACTTTACCTTGTTCAGGCAACTTTGTTACCATGTTCTGAAAGGCATTACTGCTAAACAAGACACCGCTTTCCAAAGAACCGTTTCAGAACAAGTGGTCAATGCGCAAAGTGCATTTTTCTTCTGCCCTATGCTCAAAAATCCAGAGTTTATTTCCATAGCAGCAGTGCTGTACAAATTCAGAGCAAATTTTACTGAACAAAGACTCCTCTGCCAGTCTACAAAAGGAACATTCAAGCAGTGTTCCTCCTTCAGTCCCATTTCAGCTCCCTCAAACTCTATCTAACACAAATAAGCTGCCCTAGAAGGCTAAGTGCCAAGCAGGGTTAGGAGAGTCAAATTCACTGACCATAATAAAGAAGGAAAAAAAAAAAAAAAATCAGAGTCACAAATAAAGCCGTGCATTCAGATACTGCTGCAAGAACTCAGGTTTTTTTACTTCTGTGATAGAATATGAACACTTTTTCTTGACATCTGTGCCAACACTGAACTAACAACTTGTAACACCAATTATGCAGCTTCATCTGCTTTACAGATTGAGCAATTAAATATCTAGATTACTGGCTTTCCTCACTGCTCAAAAAAAAATTAGTAGGAGTGATGTCAATCACACAGACACATACCTGAAATCAAAAGCTACAGAATCTGGCTGCTGCATACTCCCTGGCTCGTGTTCTGTCCCTGGTTCTCCCCCAGCAACACATTGGGGAGGCAGACATGCTTAACTACCCTTAATTTGACATACATGCTCTCCCAAAGAGCCTTGTAGTGCCAACAGCTGCGAGGCCAGAGCCAGGATCAAGTGCAACAAACTCAGAGCACCAGCCACCCTTGCTTTACAAAACCCAGATACTTTCATCAATCAGACACATTCCCAGAGAAGATGCACGAATAATGTACATGATTTGAGAAATCAAGATAACATCTTGTACAAACTCTGTTTAGCTCCAATTTACAGGATTGCATTCCAGACTTTGGGACACAAAACTTGGATGCCACAGACCAAGAACAGTGGCAGAGTGTCTGTAATAGCAGGGAACTGGGGAAGTGGAACATGCCCACGCAATCCTAGGGGAGGCAAATCAAGGTAGTAAGTTTGGGATCATTGCATCTGCAATCATAGTAGAAACATGTGCATGCAGCTTTAATGTTTTTACATCTTTAAGAAGCTCACTTAATCCTTGAGACATGCTGTTACATGCTTCCTAATGTATCAATCTATTACCAGACTGGGATATAAAAACCCCAGTATACTTCCAGATCTGTTTGGTCAGTCTAAACATGCAGAAGAGAAAACAAAGAAAGCTTGGTGATGAGACCTTGTTATTGCTTTAGTGTATATACTGTGGTTATAAGCATAATGCATATATCCTGCCATAGACTCATTGTAATCTTTCAGCACCAAGATAGGAATTGGACCCAAATTAAGTGTTCAAGTTTATTGGACTAACCTAAGCATGCATTTCATATTCTGTCCCTTATCCCTTCCTAAAGAAAAGGCGAGTTTTTCAGCCTCAGCTAAAAAGAAATTCAAATAACATTGTTTTCAGTCACTTCTTTCCCTTTATTTTGCTGTATTTACTTGAGCAATCCCACTGAACTCAGAACTATTTTTGGCTTGAGATTTTGCAAGAACAGGGTCTCCTTTGTTGATAAGGACATGGATTTTCTTCTAAATTATTTAAGTATTCTGCTAGAATCTTCATTTGTGAGGAAAGGCATCTCAGATGTCCACAAGCTTCAGATTCTTAAGTATTTGACGAACTAAGTTCTCCCACATTAGAAATAGGCATATTTGATGTAATTAAGAAGAATTTGAAACAAAAGATTAATCACGTAGTGCTAGAAATAATTGCTTCACTACAAAGTGATCAGTCATTTTTATTACAGTAACATCTAATGAGCAACCAGGACTGACATCCTTTTGTATGATTAGAGTAGAAGAAAAATCCATGCTTCCCCCTACCAGATCTCCCCATGATCTACTTGCAAAGACACTGGGTCAGAAAAGGGACTGAATATCACAAAATTGGGAATAGTCCACTCCCAAAGATACCACATTAGGAGTGGGACAGAAATAGAAGGGAAAGGAAGGGTGGCATACATGGAACAGAGGCAGAAAACACACAAGGGAGTAGACAGAAGCTCAAAGCAATTGGTCTCTGAGGACACAAGAAATCTGGTCAGAGCAAGAAGTAGTTAGAGATTTTTTTTTCCTAAGGAAAGATTAGTTAACCACATTCACAGTTCAGCAGAAGTAATATTTGCAGATATGCTAACTAGGCCAAGAATTGCAAGAAGATTAGTTCAACTTGCTTCAGGAGTATAAAAGCATTTTTATCTCCTGTGTAACAAAGCACTGGACTACTTACAGGGTGATTTTTAATCTATTTTTACCTGTCTCCTGAGTACTAGCTAATGGCTGCTGCCAGATTCAGAGTGGGGGATTAGACACATCAATATTCTGCTGTGTTATAGTAACTCCTACACTGGTAGGAGATACATCAGTACAGAAGACAATTTCTTAAGAGCATTGTCTATAAATTATATTAAGATACTTTAACAATTTACACCTCCACTGCTTTGTGCAAAATGAAAGTACTATTTTCCCATTTGATGCAGAGAAAGGAAGAGGTGCAGAGAAATATTGTTTTCTGACAGTAGCTCAACACAATTCTAGGTTCATGACTTCAGTGTTAGGTTTAATGTAACCACCTCATGCCAGAACTCATGCATTTGTCTGCATATACACACATACCTCCCTTCACTCAAAGCTTGAGCTAGATAACCTTTTCTGCCAGGCTACCTGTACCTAGAACATGGCCAAAACATGTACTACTGACATAGAAGCCAGAAAAAAAATCCTGGGGTATTCCCAATGTCTCCCTCTGCATTTAAGTGCTTCTTCCAGCTTGCCACAGTATAAACATCACCCATTATTAAGCTGACCACACCAGCATCACCTGCTTAACTTTTTTTTCTTTTTGCTTTTTTAAGTTTCGATCAAGTCTTCACCCAAGTGAAGCCTCCTTTTTGGCACATAGCCTTTTGGGTCAAGGCTGACACTTACCTCTGTTCAGCTGCAGCACCATGCCAGCAAAACTTAAACTTCATATTCAGTATCTCCTAGACACACAACAGCTACAGGGAACATTCTCTTAAAGGACCGATTACCCCAAGTGCCAGTACTGTGAAAAGGTCAGGTCTCTGAAGTGTCAACAGCATTGTAGAAAGGAGGAAAAAAAAATTGAAAAAATTGCTAGTGGCAAAGAAGTAACACTGCCCTGTCCCTTTCAGATGTTGCACTAGAGAGCATCCAGCCATTTGAATGCATCACCTGTCTGACACCATTTTTGGCAGCCAAAGGACTCCTGAAAAGCCTTGAATTATCAACTACAAGAGGCCCAAGCACTGATCATCCCTTAATCTCCAAAGCAATCAGACTGCACAATGAAATGCGTACTGAAATTTCCCCAAAGGTTGCCCAAGAGAAGAACAGAATCGTAGCAGAGCATTAGTAACATTTCCTGCAGATTGCTTCAGTCTCCTGAGGCATAAAAAAAGTTTCTTTGGTCCTTTTCAATGATGCCTGCTACATACTGCAGCCAAGAAGGATGGACCTCCTGGTGCAGAAAGAACTCTGCCCTGCAGCACATACACAGATTTCAAACAAGCAGCCAGCTTTTTGCCTCCTTATTCTGTAGGATATTTGTACCTATGGAACATGCACATGCATTGTCCTCTCCAACATACAGGCACAGATTTGGGAGGAACACAAAGACTGAGGCACGCTTAAAGAACACTTCAAAATACATCAGTTGACAGTAAACAGTTGTCATAAGCTGGATTAAAACTACATAGAAGACCTGCCAATGAAGACCCTTCAGCTAAAAACTGGTTGCCTGCTGTGATGAATGCAACACCACTGTCTGCACAGTGCTGGAAGGCAATGCATCCACAGACCACGCACAAGAAGAATCTCAACAGCAAGTGCAGATGTCTGAGTACATCTGAGCGATCATGTTAGATTCACACAGCCTGCTATCACACATAGATCCATCAACAGCCTCTCTAGTTTACCATAAAATGCAGCCTTCTAGCAGGGAAGTAGAAAGCAGGACCATAGTCCCATATTAGCCTCAATCTGTCACTACACCATCCCAAGTATGGAAGAAACATGCTGTGCATGACTAGTTTCCTATAATCAGAGCAATTGAGCTTATATGAGATCGATGAAATCTGTAGTGGACAGGTAAGTGTCAAATACTAAAGGTAAACTAGCAAAAAGTAGGGCAGGTTTTAAACTGCACAGGAAACATGCATCAGTCTTTGATGGAGGGAAGTCTCCATTGCCTCTGCTTTTTTGGTTTTACACCAAAGTCATCAAAAGCTAATCTTCCTGACTGAAAGCAGGCAAACAAACAAAATCCCCCACACTACTGTTTCCTCCCCAAGAGGAGATGTTGAAATGCTTTAAGCTCATCACTAAAACAAGATGACTATATTTCCTCAGCAAAAGCTGTCTTTGCTCAGTGCCTCAGCATTAACTACTTCAAGCTCAGCGCTTGGATATTCATCACTTGTGCAGAACATGGAGAGAGGCACAAAACACCACCTACACATTGCTAAGCATGCAAGGCACAGGGGAAATATCGCTTACTCCAACATAAGAGGCATCTCTAGTGCTGCTAAAACAATTTACTGCTTAGTTGTGAAGTACATGCCTGGTCATCCCTGGGAAGCACAAAAGGAAATGGTGGCATTCAGTATTAAAGTAGCATGCATCTGTCCCCTGCAAAGCTCATAGCTTAATATTTTCAAATTAAAATAGTGTCTGCTGTGTCTACTGAAATATGAAATGCTCAATACCAGAGAGAAAGTCAGACTAATTCTTAACTTCTGCAACACTTGGCTTCCCCATTTGTATTTAACAAGAAGGTCCAGAATGAATATTAAAATCTGTGCTTAGAGAACAACAACAGTTAAGGGTCAGGCTCCTTCAGCTTAGAGTGCAACAGGCTCGTGTTACCACCCTGGTGCCCCTGCAGAACAGGAATGAGGGTGGCTAGGAGCTGTAGAAAAAGGAACACTTTTCACATTAATCCTTGTTAATTATCTGCATTAAGGCTGCAGGAACTTGACACATCCTATATTAATCAGTTATTGATATTACTAACTAGTTACCTACTGGAAGAATTACCTTGGAAAACAGAAAACCTAGGTCAGATATCTGGAGTAGACCAGCCTCCTTCAGTACAGACATGGCTTAGCTGGTGCCCCCAGTAGGGCTAACTGGCTAGCACAGCAGGAGCCCCACCAAGCTTCTGCACCATGCCATTGGTTTGTGGGCCTGGCCTCAGCCTGTGCACCCCAGGGCTCATGAGCCAGTGCAAAGACTGAAAGCAGCACCAAGTGGCATCAGCCAAGGACCATCTCAGCTGTGCACTTCACTTGAGTGCTTACCTACACCAAACCAAGTGGTGACTGGTTTCTCCATAAACAATCTGCATCACACTTGCACTGGTGGGCCTACACAGCTAGAAAAGCAGAGGCAATTTGCTGCCAGCTTGTCCAACATCCAAAGCTTGTTAGCCTCCTTGCCATGTGAGACATTAACCACTTGCAGAGCTGAACTTCTGAACACAGGCTAGTCTTCTCTGCCACCTCCTGCACCTAAGAAGAAATTAAAGGACTCTTGTGGCAAAAATACAGGCTTTCAGAAGTGTTCAGTTGTGTAATCTCTCACGCAACAATCCCCTGTGCAGTTAAACAGGTTCAGTAAAAATTAGCTGTAGTGAAAGCTTTCCCACTGCATGAGGTTACAGTAGATTTTGTGACTTCATGTTTCTACCTTACGAGCACAGAAGAGACAACAGTTTCCCAAAAATACATTGCATAACTCTTCGAGGAGCAGCTCAGTGCAGCAGGGCAGAGACACCAAGGACACCCTCCGGTCTCTGCCCAGTTACTATTGCAGCAGCAACACCTTGGCTGAGTGAAGGGGCTTCTCCTTGCTTACTGCATGCAGCTGCTTCTGTCAGAGGTAGGAGAGCTGATCACAACAGCTCAAGTCAGGCTGGATCAAGGTTTCTCAGCAAGCTGCAGCACAGCTTGAACATTTGCTGCAGCCAAAATGAGGGGATGGGAAAGGAAAAGGACAGTTGCATTGCCCTAGATTTTGAGTCAGGAAGACTGTTTTGGCAGCCAATAGAGCAATTCAGGTGGCACAGGGAGAATGTTTGAACCAGGGGCTCCCTTCACTTGCCCTGCCTTCCGTGCTCACTGCATCCTGAGACACCACCACCCCAAAATACCCTCCTTCCCTCCCCGAGAACCAAGGGAAGCATCATCCATGTCCCCTCAATACCACATCAGTGGGGCATGTTGCAAGGCCCAAGGGGCACAAGGGAGAGAGACAGTAGCTGCAACCTACCCCCTCCAACTGCTTAAACTCTTCCTTACTGAAAGGAGCAGGAACAGCTTTGCTACCTCAATCAGACCATGCAGAAAGGGAGCAGAGATCAATTTAAGGCAGAAACACTAAGATAATAAAGCAACAAGTCTGCATCTCACCAGCGTGGATGTGGCTGCACTGAAACAGGGTAAGGGCATCTGCCTTACTCCAGCACACACAGAGGGAATTGAGCCCAAAAAATAAATTGTTAGCCTTCATTGATGGAACAGACTTCTCTTCCACAGGTCACTGTTTCTGTCAGTAGCTACATTTAGAAGTACAGGCAAATCAAGGTGCCTTTCTTCACCCTAATTACATAATGAAGTTATTTCAGATACATAACAACATTATTCTGGTAACAGAATGCTCAGGAACTAAGTTTTCTGTATAAACTTTCAAAATGCAAAGAGATTGAATTGACAACTGAAAATTTACGTTACGGAAAGAAAACCAAGGAAGTAGCCTAGGAAACATTGTGGTGGCAGAGAAGATTGCCCAGACATATATAGAGAAATATCAGGAGACTGCAAGCAATACTTCTCAAGCATACATCAACAAGGGTAGTGTTAACGTGACAGAATATTACACACTGAGTCATAGAAACCCACACAGTAATTTACCCAATAACCATGACACAGACATTTTAGGTGACTGAGGACAATGGTACCAGTTTGCTTCTGGGCACACTTTCATTTAGATGCTGCTAGAGATGCACTCTGCTTAAACGCATCAAGATAGAATAATGACACTAGATTTTAGCCTTCCTAAGAGAAGATCAGTTTTCAATCAACATTAGGGAAAGTAGCAAAGCATCAAGAAAAAGAACTTTTAGGTGACATTTAAATAGAGCATGTTATATTCACTAACTGCCCACTTTCCTTTTAACCTGTCTACTCAGAAGAAAGCAACTCTTACAACCCTTAACAGACACATAAGCTTTTCAGCAACTGTAGTGATATTTACGGGAGAAGCAGAGAAGCAAAAAACACCCATTCAAAAGATTCATGCAGAGCCCTTCTGGCTTCAGCAGAGTTGAGGAAGCCACTCCCCTGAGTGGAGGGAAGGATGTCAGAGGGTTTAGTTCTTGGTTTACTTTGGAGGCTTGTGCAGGCTGGCTGGCTTTCACTCAGTAAATCATGGTGTCACCCACTCAGAAGAGGAGCAAATGCAGCACCGACTGAAGTCATAGTGACATACTTCAGCTTCACAAATTCCTCTTTGAGGAATCCAATCTACAGTCAGGAAAGTAATAAAGCCTATTCAAAGTAAACAGCACCAATCCTCTATTATTACAGAAGCTTTGCAATGTCAGGTGTCCTTAGTTTCAAAGGGAATTATTGCCACTCAGACAGAGCACATGACATTCAAATCAATAAAGACTGCAGAAAGCATGCACACAAAATAAATAGGAAATCAAGAATTTCTAACCCCCCAAATGAATATGCAGTACAATTTCTTCCCTTCCAACCAGCTAGCATTTTTGTCTTTTTAAGTATGACCTTAGCTTGAAGCCAAGAAAGCAAAATAGAGTTACTAAACACTGCAGGTGTTATGTATCCTGTTCTGGGAAAAAAAGCCAACCCCCTCTACTAAGAGCAGCTTTTTTAGTGAATTTCTTCAGTGTTTTGAATTTTAAACCCACAGAAGTAGTAGGCTTTGTGGTTTGTTTGGGGTTTTTTTTTAAGTGTGTCACACACTGTAATTTGATTAGTTTTTCCAAATGAATAACACAGTAGCTGCTTATTTTTACAGACAAGTATGAGACAACTAAGGTACAGCCTTGAATATCTGAGCTCAAGAAGTGTATTATGGATGATGATTGAAAGCTTTTTAGACTGCAGCCCAACCTGCATCTATCAACCGTGCAATTCCAGGAAGAATTCCCCCTCATTACTGCAGTTGCTATTAGCAAAGGCGGGGGGGGAGAGCTGGGGACAGAAAGCCATAGACCAGAGCTACAATCCTGTCACGCTGTGAGAGTGAACAGAAAGCCAGGCTACGCAGCACAGCTGTGCACCACCCCCACATAACTCACATTTCATATTTCTTCTGGGAAAGAGAAAAAAAGGCAAACAAAGCAGCTTGACGGGCAAGTTAGAACCACGCTGCAAGAGGGACCAAACCATTTATTGTTTGCACTGCCCAGTAGTGGAGAGAGACACCAGCTGCAGTAGAGTGACTCTTTCCAAAATAGATGTTATAGGTCAAGCAAGCGCTTCCCACAGCAACAGCACTGAGAAGAGTTGCATGCCCAAACCAGAATTCCTACCTACCGGCAGGACAGGAATACACAAGGCTGGGACAGGGTGCCCACACCACACAGTCAGCTGCCCCTCCCCACAGCACAACAGTGGGATGACCCAGGTAGAAGCAGCAAGCCTGCTCACACAGGGCATATATTTTCCACACCAGTTACTACTTCTTCAAGATGAATAAGCCAGGCTTGGTAGCACATACCTTCCTACCTCTAGGTGCCCTTCTTCCCCCTCCTGAGAAGCAGTGCTGCTCAAAGCCACTTGCTCACCTTCGCAGGTCAAGATGCAGCAGCTCCAGGAGCCCACGCTGATAGTCCACTTCAATATCCATTCTCCAGGCAACATTGGTGCCCCAAAGTACTGCCTCCACACAAAGAAGCAGGACAAGCTAGAGAAAAGACCACAGCCAGAGAAGCAGAAATGCCTCCTACCTGTCCAGCCTGCTTTAATTTATAGCTCCTCATTAGTGTAGCGAGGGCCACCTGGATGAGGGCCACCTGCTCCTAGGCCCCAGAGGAAAAGGAAAATACTCCTGGTGTTGGCACTGGGAGCACTTTCTGGGCTGGAGTTTTCAGGGAACAAAGTTTCCTGGGAAGGTTGGGGCAGTTGCTCCCTTTCCTGCTGTGTCAGCAGTGCTCGACCTCCCATGCTCCCACTTGCTGCGGGCCGGCTGCACGTCCTCCCCCCAAGCAAGGGCAGAGAGCGCTTATAGGGGGACAGAAACGGAGTGCAGGCACCCACTGTGGTGGTTTGACCCTGGCTGGATGCCAGGGGCCCACCAAAGCTGCTCTATCAGTCCCCTCTTTAACCGGACAGAGGAGTGAAAAGTAAATCAAAGGGCTCATGGGCTGAGATAAGGACAGGGAGAGATCATTTGTCAGTTACCATCAAGGGCGAAACAGACTCAACTTGATAAAATTAATTTAATTTATTATCAATCAAAATCAGAGAAGGAGAGGATAAAAACTGCTGAATCTTAAAACACCTTCCCCCTACCCCTCCCTTCTTTCTGGGCTCAACTTCACTCCCAGATTTCTCTACCTACTCCCCCCAGCAGCGCAGGGGGATGGGAATGGGGGTTGAGGTCAGTTCATCACACGTTGTCTCTGCCACTTCTTCTTCCTTGGGAGAGGACTCTTCCCCTGCTCATGCATGGGGTCCCTCTCACGGGAGACAGTCCTCCACAAACTTCTCCAATGCGAGTCCTTCCCATGGGCTACAGTTCCTCGCAAACTGCTCCAGCGTGGGTCCATAATTTCCATGGGGTACAGTCCCTCAGGAGAAGACTGCTCCAGCGTTGGGTCCCCTACGGGGTCACAAGTTGGAAACCTGCCTTGGCATGGGCTCCTCCCCCACGGGTCTGCAATGGCTTGTCAGGAACCTGATCTAGCACAGGCTTCCCACGGGGTCACAGCCTCCTCCCTTTGGGCATCCACCCACTCTGGCATGGGGTCCTCCCCGGGTCCCGGGCCCCGGGGGCCATGATCTTCACCACGGGCTGCAGGGGAATCTCGCACCGGCGCCTGGACCTCCCCCCCCTTTTCACCTTGGGGGTTCCGGGGCCTTTTGGTTAACACTTCCAGAGGTGCTGTTTTCTCTCACATCCTCTCACTTCTCTTCTCTCTCTGGCTACTGAGCCGCAGCCAGTTATTTGCTTCTTAAATATGTTATCACAGAGGTGCTTCCACTGTCGCTGATTGGCTTGGCCTTGGCCAGCGGCGGACACAGGGAAAACTTCTGGCAGCTTCTCACAGAAGCCACCCCTGTAGCCCCCCCACTACCAAGACCTTGCCACACAAACCAAATACACCCACATAGTCTCAAATCTGGCCCGTGGGGGTGCCAGTCAGATGTGCGCTAGCTCTCTGCTATTTTGATTCAGATGAGTGTTAAATTATAGTAATAGTAACTTCTAGTGCTGTTTTGCTGCTGACAGTGATTGAGAGAAAGAAAGTATAGCAGAATAAATCCCAGCTAATGAAACAATCTGATGTTCTGAGTTACTGATTTTCTGGGTTTTCTTTTATCATCCATTTGCTATCTTGCTATCTATAGAGTTTGAAAAGCTTTGGTACAAGTAAAGATTAATACATTTGTTCCAATATTCATCTGTTTTTCTTGACTGTAAATAAAATTAAGCCTGCAGTAGAATTCTATATTTGGCTTGTTTGATGTCCCCTTATAACTTATAATTTCCACGTTCTGCTTCAAGAGCCATGATATGTCACTAGCTTGCTTTTGTATTTCTCAAAAAAAATTCCAAAGCACAATTTGTGAAGCAAGGCATGAAATGCAAGAGCCTGCCAAAGTTACTGTATGAGTACTGATCGATAAAAGCTTACTTGTATTAGAAAAGAAACACAGTTGTTCTGCAAGAATAGCAGAATTTATTATCATAAATTACTTCTAAGGCCACTTTCAAGAAGATTTCAAGGCCTTATGCACAGGAGACCAAATGAACCTGACCAGCAGCTGGTCAAAGGTGTAACAGCGAGGATTAGGGCAGAGCTGTAGCACTTCCATAGCAGTACTCAATCAGAGATGGCGGGGTGGTGATGACCAGAGGCAAAACAAAGGTCTTAGCTTTGACTGTGCCAATGAGGCATGGTTTTCCTTGCAAAGAGCAGGGTTCTGCAAGAGCTGTCATGTTTCTAGATTTCAAAACAAAGTTCCCTTAGCCTCATTAGAGCCGTTCAAACAGGCACACGGGGTACGGTGCAGGCTCTGAGCTGCCGTTACCCACTAGACCTGCAATTTGCTTTTCAAGGTTTAGCAAGCTTGTCTAAAACCAAGGTCATAGCAGAATGAATAAGAACAAAAGGTTGAAGTTTAGCTGGCTTGCATGGGCTCTCAGTCAATTCAAATTTGGAACACTTTGGTAAAATACCCTCACAGCATTCCCATCTATCCTCAATAAGCAGCAAAACAAAATGCAAGGGATAATTCCTCTCTCATTCCCCAACTTCACTTAACATATTCATACTCGTTCATTCTCTCATGGGTCTAATATTTCCCACCCTAGCTTCATTACGCCTATCTGGGCCTTCAGGGTTTAATTAACTCCTACCCAGAATGATTGCCTTCAGCTGATTTTTTTAGGCTAAAGTTGGGAATTAACTCTAAAAGTTCAGCCATTCAGCTAACCTGGACCATTCATACGAATGCCACTGGTAAGGACTTTAGAGCCTTTATAATGCTGACCAAAGTCCTGTACACCTTATCACGGGAACTCCACGTTTAATCAACTCTTCTCCGCAGGGAATCCCCCCTTGGCCTTCTCCAGCAGCCGGCTGCACCAGTCCCTTCTGCATAAAGCCTTTGACCCCAGTAAGCTCCCGCTTTCCGCCACTACAGGCTGTGCACATCAAACTGGCATTTTAAAGGATGCCGCATGAAGCTGCTCTCACCTTCACGCTTCCCAGGTGGCTGCCAGGCGCGGGCTGCCTGATACCTCCTGTAACACGTGCGCAAGCCCAAGGCCGTGGAGCGGATTGCTGTGAAGTTTTTCGGGAAGAGGTGCACTGAGACTCTTTCCATCCTTCCAACTGTAAAGCATTTTTAAGTTTTCTAGAAGCAAATATCAAGTTCGGTGAAGGGGAACTTGATTCTAAATTGTTTGCATTGCAGAATGACATCCCTTGTAAAATTAAAAATAAAAAAGGAAGAGAGAAAAAATAATGCTCACCAATCAAAAAATAATTATGAAATAATGAGATTGCGGATTAGCTGGCATGTACCCATTACTGTATCTACAGTGCTTACTCCCAGCACTTTTTTTTACCCCATACCTCATTCTTTTATATGAAAATGTTTTCTAGGAAGCAAACAAAAAGAAGTGCTTACAGGAATTGCCTTTCCTTTTCAGAACTGCAGATCTGCTGCTGCCTCTTTGCTCTGCTGTTGTGGGAGCAAGTATAGGATCTGGAGGTGTGGTGGCTGAGCTGTAGGATCTGCAGGTGTGGAGACTTTGATTTGGAACCAATGAGAAAAGGGATAAATAGCAAGGGGATCACTCTGTGCTTGTGCAGGAACATGGGGTCTCTGCCTTCTCTGCCATGTGTCTGCAATGCCACACCTGCCTTCTCTGCCACACCTGCCTTCTCTGCCACATGCTTGCATTGCCATACCCTGCCTTACCCACACTCAACACACGCTTCCTACTCTCCATACCCTGGCAAGTGTCCTTACTTGTTACTCTCTGAGTGAAGAAACACCTAAGTCTTGCTGAAAAAGCTGCTTAACCTTTCATTAAACACCTGAAAATCCACCGAGAAGTAAAGAAGAGGCAATTCATGACTGTATTTAGCGTCTCAGACATTCAGCAGACAGATAGGAGTCCTGAGAGCCAGTTGTGTCAGCAAAGACTGTGGGTCTTGTGCAAAGGGAAACAGTGATGCAAACAGCCAGAGCCATCCAAACCAGGCTGCTCTGCCAGGTGATGGACTCCCATAAATGGTGAGAAATGTGGATCCTCTTGGGCAAAAAAGGGAGGTAAAGGAAGGAGCCCTCCATTCCAAATGAGTGTTTAGTCCCTTAACTAAAACAAAGTGTCACCTCATAGGGGATTTCTTACTAGTTGTGTTGCCTTTTTATGTATAATTTCCTCATATCCATATTTATAAGGGTATTTTTACTTTTCTAAGTAATTCTTATCTTATGCTTCACTTGGCATTAACTGAAGTATTTTTCCACTTCTGTGCATCAGAGGCGTTGCTCTGTCTCGCACATCCTCAGACTTCCTACCCAAGCTGTCCCAGTTTAAGCCTTCATTTCACTTTCCTAAGCAGTCTTCAGGCAGCAGAATTACAGAATATTAGTGTATGGTAAAAGCAGGATTAGATCTTACCTATGTTGGCCTTCCAAATGAGCTTTAAGACCAAGTAAGATCATAGGATCAAAGCACATTGCAGGCTAGAAGGTTGCAAAACTAGGTTAACTGCACAGAAGGTAAGCAAGAATTTCTGTCAAGGAGGACTCTTAAATCCACTGTTCAACCACAATCAAGTGAGATTGCTGTGTAAG
This sequence comes from Gorsachius magnificus, assembly GCA_034008185.1. Taxonomy (NCBI): domain Eukaryota; kingdom Metazoa; phylum Chordata; class Aves; order Pelecaniformes; family Ardeidae; genus Gorsachius; species Gorsachius magnificus. The sequence continues at coordinate 48,150,908 of CM067083.1, read as the reverse complement.
TCGCCTTCATCCAAGCTGAAATCGGCATCGATGGTTTGGGCTGGTTCTACACATGCACAAACTTTCCTAGACCTTTCCTAGTAGCACTAAGGTACAACAAAGGAAAATGATGCTTACAGATCCTCAAAAGATCTTGAATTTAATGGCTTGCCTGAGGACTGTACAAACAGAAGTTGAAACTGAGGGTCAGAAATTCCTTTATCAGTGTCAGCCAGAAATGCAACAAGGAAAATGCAGTTAGGTTTAATGACTTGCTTGACTTCATACAGACCCTAACATCACTGCAATCACAAAAGTATTTATAATTGGGGTTTTTTTTCTGTGTAAACAAGTCTATATCTTGCATAGATTCCCTCAAATGCTGCAATATATTTATATAAATATTTTGTATCTTTACAGAAAGAAATGATTTGTTGAAAAGTCTTTCTACATTCTGAAGTTTTCAAAATAGGAACGGAGACTCATATATATGCTGGAGGGACTGTTCTGATGTATGAATCATTACTTCTAGAAATCCATTTAGGTACAGATTCATATTGTCTTAAAGATCTTTTTTGATAATTAAATTTTGGCTTGAAAAAGAAGCACCACTAATGCAATGAGAAACTCATGCTCTACTTCCTTCCTGTTGTACCTGATATTCTGTGCCAAGCACTGAAAAAGCAGGAAGCCCTGTGTCCTTGCTGAGAGGCTTCAAGACTTATACTTTTGCCAAGATAACCATTAGCCCTTCTGGATAACCTCCTGCATATGATGACCTCGTGATGAATGCAAGTGACCTTAGGGGTCACCAGTACAGCCTGGACCATCTGAGCTGGTTTCACTCTTCACGTTTAAGACTGGAGAAAGAGAAGTCAAAGCTCTCTAGTAAACCAGTCTTATGTAGTGAAAAAAGAATTGTAGCTTTGCAGCTGAAGAGAACTGGCCAACAAAATAATGTTTTAGCAGTTCACACACTTCTATAAAATCAAATCTGGAATTTCATTGACAAATACTTCATGCTAGCAACCCATATCTGCTGCATATATCATCTCTAGCCCATAAACCTATAGGAGAAGACAATATCAGAGGGACCAGAATTGCTTTGAAGATGGCATAAACCTGATTATAAAATTACTGGGTGCATTCTGTTCTGCTATTCATTGCATAGATACAATGGAGAGTGAAATCCAACCCTTTTCCTTTTCCAGGGCACAAACAGTTTTTCAGAAACTGATTTTGTCTTATTTCCCCAGAGCTCCTTAAAAAGTATTCCACTTAATGTTTTGGAAGGTTTTTTATTTTGATTGGGGCTGGTCATTTGGGATATAGGTGGATGGAAATTAGGCAGAGAATGAGAATCAAAAGGAGTTCAATGTTAGGTACCGTCACCAGAAGTCTGGAACCTACTTTGTGCTGGATATTCCTATCTTCATGTCTCTTCTCCTCCCATTCCCTCCTTTATCATTACTGTTTGATGATTGACCTACAGTTAATTATATGCAAATGTTATTTTGCAATGGTTTCCACAACAATTCTGTAATGCTCAATATTCAGATACGTGTTCTTAGGCACCTGTTTCAACAAAATAGATACGCATGTGGTTATTAAGTATCTCTAATTTATCCTCTGATTTTAACACCATAGTGATTGTTGACCTGTGTATTGTCTAATGTGGAAAAAGTTGTACTTACTCTAGCTAATTTAATAGTAAATTTGCATAATTTCAGATTTTAAATTGTTTGTAAAAGTAGTTTTATATTACAATTTGCTGTTTTCTGAACCCCTAGGTTCCTACCTCATATTTAAAACATAGTGTTTTAAATACTTTCTTTTACTGCTTTTACGAAAAGTATTCCTACACACATTTCCACTGCTGAAATGGCTAAAGTAACCGTTGGCTTAAATGTTCTAGAAATAATTATACACCTATCATTTCTATAGGTCACCAATAATAAGTCCTGTATGTATCTCTGAATCTTCATTCATCTCAGTTAATTGGGGTTTGGAAAACATTATTTTCTCTTGTCAGGTTATTCTGACGAGTAATTACTGGTACAATTTCTACTCTAATATCACCAACCTCATTATAAGCAATAATACAGCCTCACAATAGCCTGTTGAAAGAAAAAAAATATTATCCTTGTTGAGTAGCATATGAGAAGAAGGCATATGAGACGCCGTATTATTTTCAGTGTCTTAATCACCTGTCTGTTATCACTGGAGAGGCAAAGGCTTACCTGAATAATTATGATGTCTCAGTATCACTAAAACCAGACAAGTGTTGTTTATGACATCCTAGATCATTTGCAAAACATTTTTACAAGTTTTGCTGCAATTTGCCTTGAGACATTACTGTGATACGGTTGACTAGAAGTTTCTTACATAAAGCAATTTAAACCATTTCTGTGACTGTATTATCTTGCAATAGAACATGACCAAGTCACTCAAAGTCACGTAGCAGAAAAAAGCCCCAGGCAAACAGCTGCCCTGACTTAGATGTACATCTAATTACTAGACCTCCAAACAGTTTTAACGGAGACAATTTTCCTCCTTTGGCTCCTGCTTTACTTGGTTCCAGCCAGAAAAATCTCTGTCTGATCAAAACACACAAACTCCACCATAGATCACCAGTGGGGTCAAGTAACTACTTTAGGTTTGGCCCAGCCTATTCATTGTGCTCATGCTTATTTCACAAAATAAGCAAATAGCTATTAAAAAGTTTTTCAGTTTGTTTACTTTGTTCTCTCAGGATCTAATTGTCTGGATTAATCCCTGTGAATCTGCTACCTGTTTTCAAACCTCGGACGTTCAAAGACCTAGAATCCAAAGTGAAACATCCACCAGGAAGACCAGCACTTTCTGTATACTGACCCTGCCCTCCTGGTTGCAAAGCACTCTCCAGCCTCACAGCAGCTCTCAAGGTGCAGAATTTATTTCACAGCAAACCTCAAACCTCTTGCGAAGCTCTAGGGAAAACGGCCCACATGTGCATCAGGCTTGGCAGCCTCTAGGTAGGATCTCAGTTTTTGGGAGAGCCTGACACAAGAGCTTATTCTGCTTGCTAAGAAGGAAAGCTTTTCACTCCTGAATAACCAAAATCGAGCAGAACTGAAATTTGCAGTGGTGTCACCCAGCACCCTTCGTGAAGTTTAAGGAAGTTTTCTGAGGGGCCAGTGTTCTTAGTTGGTGGGTACTTCACAGAAACATGCTCTTTGGGACAACTTTCCACCAGCTCCAGTTTACAAGGTTTTCAAGGACAGTGAAAATTCATCTCCATGTGGGCAACACACATCATCTGGGGGAAATGAAACTCTCCTAAGAAGTGTTTCAAAATGCATGCTGACATGCTTTAATGTTATAGATTAGTACCTTTTGAACTCAGATACGTGGCACTTTATTTTCATATGCTGTTTCTCCTGCAGTCATTTTATTTGTAAAGCAGCACCTGTAGGAACAAAATTATTTATAACTCAGCTCTCTGTCACATAAACCAACTTTCTGCCAAATCCCTTACAATACTATGCAACAAAACAGAGCAACTAATGCTGCTAATCTAATTATACCTAATACATGCAGCACTATAAATGAGGTTCTGGTCATGGCTGGTTTTATCCTCTGTGTAGGCTGCAGCAAGTCCGTAGGTTTCTTCCTCTCTTCTGTACAAATCAGAATAAGAAGGCTAATGTAAAAGGGGCAGAAGTTCAGATTAGATGTGCAAGTAGTCCCAGAATTTCAGAACTGAAGTGTCTGGAATGCTGATGCTTTGATCCAACTACAGAATAAAGCACAGCCCCACATTGCAATACTCTTGGAACTGCAAATATCTTGGCTGCTTTAGGAATGCTGTCTTGGTGGTTGCTGAAGTCTAGAAAAGGCTCACTGGGAAATAAAATTCTGACCTGCAGAAACTGGCTGGCTTGGGAAGTTGTTCTTCTAGGACAGAAATGCAAATGTAGCTACTGACCATAGTGTGAGTGTCCTGCTTCTGCTGGGACAGAGTTAATTTTCTTCCTAGTAGCTGGTATGGTGCTGTGTTTTGGATTTAGTACTAGAAGAATGTTGATAACACACTGATGTTTTGGTTGTTGCTGGGTAGTGCTTAGACTGGCCAAGGACTTCTCAGCTTTCAGCTCTGCCAGGTGCACAAGAAGCTGAAGCTGAGAGGGGACACAGCCAGGACAACTGACCCAAACTGTCCAAAGGGCTATTCCATACCATATGGTGTGCTGCTCAGTATATAAAGCTGGGGAAGAAGAAGGAAGGGGAGGACATTTGGAGCAATGGCATTTGTCTTCCCAAGTAACCATTTCACGTGATGGAGCCCTGCTTTCCTGGAGATGGCTGAGCACCTGCCTGCCCATGGGAAGTGGTGATTGAATTCCTTGCTTTGCTTTGCTTGCATGCATGGCTTTTGCTTTCCCTATTAAACTGCCTTTATCTCAACCCACGAGTTTTTTCACTTTTACTCTTCTGATTCTCTCCCCCTTCCCATTGTGGGGGGAAGCGAGCAAGCGTCTGGAACAAATCGTCTGTTCGTCCAACCTGGACACGGTTGGCATGTCAGCTGGTTTGATGGTCTCCTGTTCTGAACAAATCCCACTTTTCACCTGACAGACTGGAAAAGGTTTCTCAAAACTAAAACATTTCCAAAAAAATCACAAGTAGCAGGATCTGGAACCACTTATTGTCTCAGATAAATGACACCGACTATACCATTTTTCTCTATTTTATAAACTCCCCTGAAACACTTCTGAGAGCAGGTCACATAGTAGTTAATTCCAGTAAATATATAAAGTCATAAAGTCCAGAATAAAATTTGGTAATAAACTGTCTGATGCAGTCAGGCTGCATCAAGGTATACTCACTATCTCAGAGCCTTTAATTCTCTGTCTGGAATAAAGAAAATGAAGACAAAACTGCTCCCTTCTTTCTATGGAAATGTAACTATTTTTCTATGGCAAAACTACTTAATTAGCATGCTTTTGTCTGCAAACCTTTCCACTCTGCTACTTGAATACAAATTCCAGTTGTCTTGGAGTAGCAATGTCTCTTAATGAAAGTGAAGTTGACTGTTACATTTCAGGGAATGCTCATGTAAATTCTATCTTCACAAAGAGCGACTGCAGAATACAACCGCTCAGTCTACCTTGGAATAATGCCAAATAACCTAGACGAGAAACATGCTCTGAAACATGCTGTTACTGAAAGCAGGGAGTTAAAACAGGAGCTTTACTTAAGTCATTTGAGATGCAAAGGTTATTGATGAGCAGAGTCTGACTGTGATTTGTTCAACCACCAATAAAACTATCTTAAAGCAATAGGAGCCCCTAGTGCTATAGCTGGAGCCAATAGCATGGGGCTAAAGAATTCCAGGGAAAATACATGTTAAGCAAGCTTCTGAAAAGCAGCCTCAGCCTGGTTTTCTCTCTCTAAATCTAGTCATGATGTTATTTAATATTTCACTCTGAAATCCTTGGCCAAATGGAAATAATTTTATTCCAATTCCTCTGCTACAATGTATTAGTATTACCCCAATATTGGTAATTGGCTTTTGGCAGCTGTATTACAGCTTAGGCAATCTCATAAAAAAAGATAAATATAGTACAAAACTTACAGAGATGGGTGGAATCAAAATAATTAAAAATTGCAGTCATAAAATTTGAATCTATGTGTATTTAACTGTGTACATTGTATTCGTTAGGTCACTGAGCTCTAAATTACTGGAAAATTCCCAGCATTTTCCACATTAAGCAAACATGACAAACTAAGCATATCAAATATTACTTTTCCTTGTTGTTTTTTTTCTTTTTTCTGGCCAGTGTCCTGGAAGTCACTGGCTGCTGAATCAGTTCCTATTGCATTATCTAAAACAAATCTTTCTCTCATTTTAGTCATCACAAAGGCAAAAACTTAAAATAGATTGCTAAGAAATTGCCAATATAAGATATGTTTGTCACACTCACTATCTAATTTCACAATGACCTATGATGACATAGTGCAGTCAGATTACCATAAAACATTAAGATTGAAAAAGATCTCATTAGAAGTTCTTTATAAAGAAGGCAGTACTTTTACAGAATAACAAAGCAGCAGCTTCTTTCAAAATAGCTTGTAAAATATTCTTTTGAGAAACTGTGATAAAACCTGCAATTTAGGTTCATATAATTCCTCCCTGATTGACTGTAATGAGTCTCCATTTGTCTTGTAAACTGAATACTTAATCACTGTGTTCAAAATGACATCAGGTTATTACAGTGTTCGGTATGTCTAAAACAAAAAGCTATTAACTGGCTGATCTGCAAGCCTGAAGGGACTTCAGAATCTGTATTAAATAATACATTATTTATATTTCAGGATTATGGAATTGGCTCCATCTGGCTCTCCATGGCTTATAAAACAAGCTGCCAGTAATGAAAATTTCCACCACTGACCACTGGTCGCTTCCAGCAGAATTCAGCTGGAGGTGAAACGCACAGAAACACTGCTTACTGAATTTTAAGAGATGGATGCGAAAAAGCCTCTGTACTTCTTGTGAGATTTGGGGGAATTGAGGCATGCAAATCTGTGTTGGGTTTGTGTGGCAAGGTTTTGATAGCTGGGGGTCTACAGGGGTGGCTTCCCCCATGTGTGACAGAGCCAATGCCAGCCGGCTCCAAGGCAGACCTGCTGCTGGCCAAGGCTGAGCCCATCGGTGAGGGTGGTAGCACCTCTGGGATAACGTATTTAAGAAGGGGCAGGAGGCAGAGATTCCCAGTCAACCCCTGGTGCAGCCCCTGGTGGGGCAGGCTGTGCCCCTGCAGCCCGTGGAGGCCCATGGGGGAGCAGATCCCCACCTGCAGCCCGGGGAGGACCCCACCCCAGAGCAGGGGGGTGCCCAAAGGAGGCTGGGACGCCATGGGAAGCCCACACTGGAGCAGGCTCCTGGCAGGGTCTGTGGCCCCATGGAGAGATGAGCCCAGGCTGGAGCAGGTTTGCGCGGAGTCTGCGGGGAGGGACCCCAGGCTGGAGCAGGGGAAGTGTGAGGAGTCCTCCCCCTGAGGAGGAAAGAGCGGCAGGGACAGCGTGTGATGGACTGACCCCAACCCCCATTCCCCATCCCCCTGTGCCGCTCGGGGGGGAGGAGGTAGAGAAATCAGGAGAGAAGTTGAGCCTAGGAAGAAGGGGGGGGGAGGGAAAAAGTGTATTAAGATTTAGTTTTTATTTTTCATTATCCTACTCTGATTTGATTGTTAATAAATTAAACTGAATTCCCCAAGTCAAGTGTGTTTTGCCCATGATGGTAACTGGTGAGTGATCTCTCCCTGTCCTTATCTCGACCCACGAGATCTTTGTTTTATTTTCTCTCCCCTGTCCAGCTGAGGAGGGGGATGATAGAGCGGCTTTGGTGGGCACCTGGCATCCAGCCGGGGTCAACCCACCACAAAATCATAAAATCTGATCTTGGGAAAATGGTTCACCTGGCACCTAGGCCTGCAAGGTCCTCACTCTCACTATTTTATTCTGACGTTCCCCAGGCTCTTGAAGATGTGCTGCTGAGGGTGACCTGTTCAGCACCCAATGCACTCCTGCCTAGCCAGGTTATTCCTTCACCTGCCAGTGAAGGCACCTGCCTTGGGGCAGCTGGCTAAGAGCCCCATGTCACTTACACCGGCAGGATGAAGTTCCTTGCAGAAGACAACAGCCATTGCATTTAACACGGAGCTGAAAGCACCGGTGCCGTTTGTTTGTAGGACCCACCGGCAAGTGAAGCAGTGGTCCTGGCCACCGGAGAGGAGGGCCCTTGGTACGCTCCCCTTGGCAGGGTAAAATGGGGACAAAGACTTCTTTTTCCCCATTGAGCATCCAAATCACCAGACTGGAGACTGTTTTGCACAGGGGCTCCTCCACGTCTCACCTCGTGCAGCTGTGAAGAAAACTGGCTGCAATTGCCTGAAGGGGGGAGAAGCCCAGGGTTCTCACCTCTGCTACAAATTCTGCTTGTGCCTTTCCTCCGGAGGCTGTCCGTAGCAGCAGACCCCCCTCCTCGGTGACTGGAGGTGCGTGACCGTGCTGTATGACTCAGCCGTGAGTATTTACACTAACCAGTGCTATCTGGGCTTCCGGCCAGGAAGGCTGTGCCTGGTTTATCCCCAAAGGCTTAGGGAGGGACGCCCCAGAGTGGCAGGCCATGCCCCCTTGCCACCCCTGGAAGGAGACAGATTAAGACTCAGCCCGACTATTGCGTTAGTCACCCCTCAGCAGTGCCACAGAGTTCCCACCATGTAAGCACAAGGGGCTCAGCTGCTTAAACCAGGCTTTCAATTCCACTGTAGGGAGCAGATGTTCTAATTGCCTCCCAAAGCCATGATATTTTTAGGCATTTAGACTTCCATTACTCGTCCAGGGCTAGGGAGGATGAAATGCTCCTCTGCAGACAGCAAGCGCATGGAACTCTTACTTAATTCATGTGGGACTTAAAATTGTCATCAGATTTCAAGTTGAATTTCGCTCACAGGGGGATGGTGGCAGAGCTAAGTAAGAAAACATGCTCCCGTTTCCCTCTTCTCCCATCTGCCCAGACAGACCAGGCTATCCATGCCATATTTCTGTTTAAGTAATTACCGAGGAACCCAGACTGTTAACTGGTTTAATGAAGATCAATTTTTGCCATCTTTTTTAATTAATTTTTGAGACATTGTTCTTGGTCAGGTGTGAGTGTGATAGCAAGCCTGCTAATCAGGCAGACATGCCAAAAAACAGGTGCCAAAGGGATAACAAATAGAGGATTAAAAGCTATCCATCGATAAGCCTACCTTCCTCTAGACCCCCAGTGATCCCTGCAGTCAGAATCTCTGAAAACAGTAATAGAGGGGGGGAAAAAAAAATAGGTATTTATTTTGAGTGCATTTTGCCTGTGAGATTTTTCTCTGCTACAGCATCTGTGCCTTCAGAAATGGTTTGGTTACTCTGCAAGATCAAAGAGCATGGTCCGTTCATCCCTCAAGTCACTGAGGATAATGAAGGGAATCGAAGAGAAAACAACATGAGGCACTGGAAATGAGAGGGCAGTTTGTGCCCCAGAGCTATTTTGTTACAGGGATCATCCTGCAGTAGGCTTCAGAAATGACAAGCTGCTCGCTGAATCCCAGGGAAACTGTGAGACTGAAAACTCCTCAGATATCCAGGGGCTGGAGTGTAAATAAGGCAGGGCCAGCTGCTACATATAAAACTACCACCTCTGTAGGATACCGGCATTGTGAGCCCCAAACATCTGAGGGCCCCGGAGACAAGAAAGTGGCTCCTGCTTCACGTATCAGTCAGCCAGCCTCTGGGCTAATAAATCCTTGGCGAATGCACGCCCCAGGCATTTGGCAAATACCTGCAAAACAGGGTTTATGAGGAGGGACGGTCCCTGCACAATATTCTTTTGAACAAAAACCCACAACAGCTGGCACTGGGAACAGATAGCACCCATCACCTGGGCACGCGTAGCCTTCACGGTCGTAACTTAACCCACGGAACTGTGGAGGGGGAGGTGGATCTGTAGAGGGCCGATGGGCTAAAATGACAGCATTTGGGAGTCGTGATGGCTCTTCCAGCCTCTGCTGGAAGCATGCACAGCGCCTCCACCCTCAGCTGAGCACTTTGGAAAGAGAGAAGCCTCCCTCCAAAGCTGACAGCAGCAAGTTTTATTCAATCATACGAAGCAGAAGTAAGCGATCTAATGGCAGGTACCTGCTGGGATGCGTCACACTTGTTTATAGAGACTGTAATTATTATAGGGTAACTGCTGTGCTTTTAGTTCTTGCTAATTTTGTTTTGGCTCATCTTCTCTGATTTACATGCAGAGCACCGGTCTCTAACACAAACAATTGTGCAAGTTATAGAAAAACCTTAAGTGAACAGCCTGTTTTCTGGTAAGCGAGGCTGTGCTCAGGGCAGTATTTCTTACAGACAGCGCCATGGCATTCTTCAGCTTGCTTAAGAATTTTCTATCACCTGCTGAAGAATTTTCTTATCAAATATCGTCATTTTTTCTTCTTTTTTATAAAAGATTACTGAAATGTCAATCCTTCAAACTGAGCACTGCGTCTGAACGTCAGCACTGTGACTTTCATGCTGAATATGTTGGTAGGATTCATACCACCAACCTGTGGGCATGGTTGGGCTTGGCTGCTCTTGAGGTCTATCTAGTCCTCGCCCAATCTGTGATGCTCCAGTGTACTTTGGGGTAAGGAATAATGAAGACCACAGCACACAAACATAAAACAATCTGCCCGTCTCCCACATCAGGTCTCACTTAGCCTGTATACTGAAGGTCTTATTCTCCAAAGCACAAGAAGTTGAAATCCCTTCGAAAATGAATTATTTATATCTACTCTGGGTGATCTATGGCAACTTTGTGGAGTAGGGAATGCTTACAAACAGGAAGGGAAGGCGCGCAGTCAGCCTTGTGAAGGAAGCTGCCCGAGCATCAAGACAGTCTGAATTTAGAATAAACATTCCTCATCATCGACTGCTCCATTCCTGGGAGAGAGACTTGCAAAGTCCTGACATTTTCCCTTTGCACCATCAATACCGCCATCATGTGGCAATAACACTGTCATCAGCGCCATTAACCTTCTATGGCCTTGGCTTAATGGTGCTCAGAGCCAGGTCCAAACAGAGCGCAACCACACTAGAATTGAGGTGCCAAATTCAGGAACCCATTCCTGTGAAAATCCCCCTTCCCCACTGTAAAAGCCAGCACCTGCTGCATTGCTGCTGTAGACACCCAGGCTGTCCACAGTTGTGGGACTTGACTTGCAGCGCAGACTTGCAGCGCAGACTTGCGTGCTGCGTGAGCGCTGCAGTCCTGCCACCGCTTTTTTTCCTTCCAATGGGCAGTGGCTGGGGCCAGCAGCACAGCCCAGTGCTTGCCAGCTCCTGAGGGTGCAGACTGGGGACAGGGCAGAGGCCTGTGCCACCTCCATTTCAGCCTGCAGAAGTAGCTTTGCCTATCAGCTAGGCGATGGCAACTGGTTGTTACTCCATGAAGAACAGGAGCGATGGGGAGAAGTCCTCTGCTTCTCCCATTTCCCGTTCCTGTTGGCAGTGGCAGATCAGCTGCTGGTATGGAGAGACAGACGCAGCCTTAAGCACAATATACCTGTGCCTAGGCAGCTCCCTAAAGAAACTGAGTACACACTGCTTTTTCCTATCTTGTATTTCCCGCTCACTGTAAGCTTGGCCAAAGCTGGGCTCCTGTGCAGCAGAGGAAGCCTCAGTGCAGGCCAGGAATAGAACAATAGAACAAGATAGCGAAAAGAACCTGCCCATGGTCTGGAAAAAGGGGCTGTCCTTGGAAAAGGGACAGCCAGGCCGTGCTCTAGCCTACACACCAAAGGATGCTTACGCATTTTGCATGAGAGCACACAAGGACAAAGGGTATAAACAAGCTAAGTCCCTGTGTGGAGTTGACTAGTGTTTTAAAGCACCAACAGCACACAAACAACTCCCCTGCTGGGATTCAGCTCATTTATTTAGCGATGCAGAAAAGAATATAGCACCCATCTTCCCCAGGATGTGTTAAATGTTCAGGGCTGATAGATTTTATTTTGTTTAAAGAAGTGAGTGACACTCTTCAGAACTGAAGTTATTTTTAAGGTTCCCAATATACCTTTGTTTACCTCTTGTATTTAAATTGTGTTAAACCAACTCTTGAAATTATACATATTCTGATGGAAAGCAGTTGCCAAGGCTGGTAACTGGCTATGAGCCATTGCTAGAGAGAACATAAAGGGCTGGACATTATCTTTGGTTTCAACCAGTGCTACCGTTCATGTATCTGTTCTCCTGGTTGCCCACACCCAGACATAGTCCTTAAAACATCCCTTAGGTGTACCACTTAAAACTTTATAGTGTCTTGACACTTCTCTGCATAAGAATCAGCCTGTAGCTTTTAAAAGACATTTGCATCTTCCCAGAAGTTAGGCAGGCGGGTCTCTCAAAAACCAAGCAAGAGTAGTCATATATATTGTTTTATTGCTACTACTACTAAACTAGTAATTGCAAATTAAGGTATTTAATGCGTAATAACGTTGGCAAAATAAAAAGAACATGGGTGTGGTTTTGTTAAGGCAAACGCAGTACCTCAGGTACGTCCCTTTAAGCAGGACTTCAGTCTGTGGGGTTATTTTAGCCAACCGTGACTTAACATTCAGCAGTCAATTTTTACTCAGTTGCAGGTTGTTGTTTAGCATGCTGCTGGCTTTGCTGTCTCACTCCCTTCCTCTCTCTTTTTCATTTCAGATTATGCTGGTTTCTCCTCAAAGTTTTCACACTTAACAGCTCCCTCACATTTCTTGCATGTGAAAATGAGGCTGACAAATGCATGGAAGCCATACTATCATCTGCTCCACTGCAGAGGTTGGTCATTTCTGACTCTTGCCTGTATCCGTTGACTCTATTTGGCAAGAGGCAGCTTTACCTTTGAGCCTCACACTGTGAAGGCTCTTAGTGTCTCTGTCGCTTCCTTGTAAAGTACATAATTACAGTTGTTGGCTTTGCTTAAATTAATGCATTACACTTGAACTGCAGAGAACTCATACTGTGTATTTTGTCTCCCTAATCATTATTTGGCATTATAAAATAAAATACAATTTATACTGCAATTAAAAAAATAATCAGGCTATTGATTTGAGCTTCCATTAAGCATATGTCTGTGCAAGAACCAATGCTACCATTGCTTCCAAGTTTGAGCTTTTCTTCAAACTGGGAAGAGGACAAAGGAACTAAAACAACCGCAGAAAACCAGGCAAACCCAACAATCACTCATTTGGCAGTACAGCACGTTGCTGTGGATTTAATGGGATTTTTTTATACTCATCCAAAGTGGCAATATTCATAGCAAGATTTTGAGAAGTCTATTGTTCTAATTAAGGACTGTGTTCATAACTGAGCTGGTGACTGAAAAGCATGGAGCAAGATGTTTGTGAGATGCCCTGATGGTGGTTACCAACCTCTGTTTCCACTTCCCTCACTGCTGGTTAGCTTAACAAGCAACAATATGGCACTGCACTCTGAGAACTCTGAAAGGAAAAGGAGAACAAAGGACTTCACCAAAGGACAAAAAAATCCAAACCACTAAAAAAATAGCACAATTTTGAGGAAAAGGTGAGTCTTGCTTCTTTAAAAAGAAACAAAAAACCCCAAGAACAACAAAAACTTATGTGAATTGTAAATTAATGTTCATTCTAAGTTGTTTGCACTCTGTGTAGTCCACCTAAAACCTATGCGCCATCTAAGTAATACTTGAAAGAGTTGGAGAGAGAGTTGTAGAAAGTACATGAGCCTTGGGCTGCTCCTTTGAAGACAAATGCATTTTTTCCCAACAAGTCTTTGTTTTCTTTATGCTAAGATAATTTTTGTAATTAGAAGAGAAAAAAAATTAGTGATCTCAAAAAGATTCCACAAAAAAAAGTAGTACATTCTAGTCTTTTCAAGCATTTTAGTTCAGTCTCCCTACATTTTTCTTGCTTAGAAGAAGATGGTAGAAATGAGGGAATGAAGAATTGTGATTCTTCTGGTCATGTTCAACATGAACTGAATGTGCCACGGCTACTATAAAAACACTACATCTGACTACCATTAGTATACTAATATAGCATTAGTATACTCTAGTATGTTCCCCCTCTTGGGAAAGAAGACAGATTTTGAAAGAGAAGCCCTCACTCTGCTGAAACACAGATACAAAAGTGCAGATCATACTAATTTCTTAGCTGTTAAAATAAAGATCTGAGTTTCTAAAGGACTAAAAAACTGACAGCATTCTGGAATGGCAAGGCAACAGAGCCCTAAATGAGAGGTGGTAGAGAAACACAGACAGTCAAAAATGAGATAAATGTGAATGGTTTCTAAACCCCAAAAGACATAAAAAATTTGTTCTTAATACTGCTTTCATGTTTTCTCAGTAATATTCTTCTAACAGATGGTTCCTTGAGCCATAATTGTCTTTCTTTGAAAGACAATTTGAGACACTTACTTCAACACAGCATGTGTAGAGGATGTCATCCAAATCTGGTCCCCTTTGGTAACATCAAACCTTGTGGCACATTATTAATTATTATGGTACAGAGATGCACTATTGTTAACATTTGTACTTTTCACTGAAAATCCTGTAGTATTTACTGTTTCACCTATAAAAAGCTGGGTTTTGGAACAAAGTGATTATGCGACAATCTAATTTTAAAATGAAAGTGCAGGCACTCACACTTGTGTGGTAATGCTAAATGTTCAAATACAATGAAAAATTAATAACAACATATTTCTAGGGCCTAACATATTTCTATACTAGCAAGTAAGTGCTAAGATTGGTTGTTCTTCAACAGTATGGAGCTACTGTAGCAAAAACCAATCAAAGAATAGGTAAGGCTACAAATACAGTCTTCCTGGGGTTCTTCAGGCAGAAGTGCCAAAACCTGATGAACGTTATTTCATTCACTAAGAAGTTATGCAAAAGTTGCCGTCTTTGGTCTGCCATGATCTCTGAGTGAGGAAAGGTTTAATGCCTCAAGAGGACGTGGCCTCTGTTTAGCACTTCTGGAGAACAAATTTACACAAGGCACTGTGTATTATGTCTGGGAAAGGACCTCCAGACAGGTCTCTAAGTTCTTTTAGTTTACACCATTTTCTTCTCAAGAAATTGTCATCTCATCTCAGAGAGACAAACATCCTTTTGAAACAAAGAATGACTTAATTTCCCTGACTCACTGGCAAAACCCAAAAGTGGCTGAAGTGGCAGACTTAACTGCAAGTGAAACTAAGAAGTCACAGTTCTCTTTTGAACATTGATTCAAACCATAAGCAATCCAAAGAGTCCAGGCAAAGCTGTAAATCAGATTCTAATCCCATCAATATCACAGACACAATTCAATACTTCAGCCTGTGTAACTCATATTACAATGTGGACCATTCTCCTTTAATGGCAGAAGTGTGTCTTCAAGCAGAAATCTTCACAGTGTGCCTGTGATATGGACAGGGCTTTGTAATATTGCCAAGTCAAGACTGCTTTCCAAGGTATAATGTTTAAGGGTTTGGTTTTCATAGCCAGTTAAAAAGTCTTTCAAATTCTCTGGCTTCATATGTGATCTTGGACCTGTGAAGGATAATAGGTTGGGAAAGTATCATTGCAGACAGACAACTCCTCAGTTCCAAGCTTCAAGTCAGCCTGTGCTGGGTCGGATTCATCCTTCAGCGCCGTGCAGTTTCTCAGCTGCAGTTCTTTCGTGAAGCAGAATTCAATCTGACCAATTGTTTGTGCTTTTTCACCCTAGAAACACGAGGGATGAGATCAACTTGAGGGGGAGAAGAAAATACATCAATTCTTCAGATATATTGCCTTACCTATAGCATACAGCAGTGCCTTATTTGTATATTTGCCACTTGACAAACATGAAGCAGACAGGTACCAGAGGCACGCACTGAACTCTGAACAGTTTATAGTACATACTTTAAGGAAAAAGCAGACAAGGAAATGCACTCCAACAACATATTTCAGTCACAATTTGGGGAATCTGCCTAACTAGTAAGTCTCATTATGAAACGCTGTGACACAGATTATCCACAGATTTACCAAATCTGCACAGTACACAGAAGCTGTTCACCTTAATTATGAGCTCGGCCTGAACTCTGCGAATATTGAAGGGTATGTGTGACCTGAAAGCCACCCTTCACCGACTCTTTTGTAGCAGGATGAGAATTGAGCCAAAGAAAATTCTCCGAAAAGGAGAAAAGAAACTTGGTGTCATAATCGCTTTTACTGAAAAGAATACAGAAGCAAGCTGTCAAAAGTAGCAGAAATGTCATTTTTGGACTACAGGACAGACTAGCAAGAAAAATATTGGCCACGAATAAGGCAGGCATGCATGGAAGCCTCTCATATGGGGAAGATTGTATCAAAATCTCCCAAAATGCTCAGGTGTGACAAAGTGCATGTGGAAAAAAAATGTTTTTGAAACCACTAAACAGGACAAAAATGTGTGTACAAGGCAAAAGTAACTGTGGTGGGGTTTTTTTGTTGTTGCTTTGGTTTTGGGGATTTTTTTGGTTGTGGTTTTTTTTTGGTTTGGGTTTTTTGTTGTTGGGTTTTTTGGGGGGAGGTTTGTTGTGTTTTTTTTTTTTAAAGAAACTTAAGAACACAGCAAGTGTATTATATATTTTAAACATCAAAGTACCTCCATAATGCACTTCAGGCATCGACAGGGCTGGAACTCTGAAAAGGGCTATCTTTAAATAACTGAGGTGTATTTTTTCCTTTCTGTTACCCATTAGCTTCAGCTGTTAAGCACAGGAGACTCAAGCTGTAAATTACTTTCATATAATTTGAGCAGTATCCCAATTGTTCTAAAAGCAATGGCAGAACTCCAGTAAACAGAGCTAGAAGCTGGAGTTTGTGTTAGCTCTGTATTTCTTCAGCATTAAGAAGTGGGTGAGTATGCAACTCACATTCAATTCACATTCCTTTGTTGCCTAAAGTAAACTTAAAAATACATTTTAAAAATATTGTAATATAAAATTCTTTTTCATGTGAAGAAACATCTGAGTACAAAACCCTCAGAGCACTACTAAAGCAAATGAGCTGACAACACACAAGCTAATCAACTCCAACAGCAACAGTATCTTGGCAACTTTTCACAAAATTGTCATCTGTGTATGGGCAATAACTCTGCCAAGTGTTTTGTAGTAAACCACTTTTATGAAGCTGAGATAATAAGGAATCATTTACAAAAGGGAAAGCTATCTTGTGGGTTTGGTTTTTTGCTTTCTTTTTTAATAAAAGCAGAGTAACCTAGCTGAAAAAGGAAAGAAACAGCTATGCAGCCTACCCATGTAATTGTTCAGAATACTATTTTGTTCTTTCAAAGGCATTTTTGGTTCAGATATGGTGAACTGCCATTTTACACTACAGCACACTGTCTCTGTGTACCACATTCTCTGCTGCATCATGACTCACAGTACAATCATTGGCAAGGAAAATTAGAAAGAAATGGAAATTTTAGACACTGTAGGCTCAAAAGGAAAGACTATAGTCCTCCTGAACCACAGTGAAGCTTTTTTGTATGTCTTTAGGTATGGGCTTTTGCGAACAACCTGAGAGACAAGCCTCTGCTTTATTTCTGAAGGATTCTGTCCATTGAGTAACTTCTTCATGCAGAACACATGAGCCATGCCCAGTGAAGGGATGACTGCTGTTGATAGGCAGTACCTGTGTCAAAGCCAACAGTCACTGGCTCCATTCAGCTCACTCCTGTTGGTTCTAGTAACTTGCTACATGGCAATTAAGGTTTAGCAGGAGGAATGGAAAGTACTCAGCTACAGCAATACCTCTAGTGTGGTGGCTACAGCATTCATGCAAGACATGCAGGTTCAAATCTTTTAAGACAAACAGACCTCTAAAATCCAGTGGCCCCACCTTCTGGGTAAGTATACTAACAGCAAAGTTACTAGGTAAAGAATGGACGCTTCCTCCACCAACAATATTTCTGCATTAAGAAAAGGCTGTTTTACAGTAACATTAGCTGAACTCAGTGGTGCCAGTATGTAAGCAATGTTTTTATGAACTCGGCTCCAAGAATTGAGCAATATCTAATCTGCAAAGAGCTGTATACACAAGGAACACCCAGACCTAAGTTTCACCATACTGAAGACTTTTCACTCTATTTTTGCTTTTGGTTTTTGATAAAAAGCGCTTTTTTACAAAAAGAAAAAAAAAAAGTCGTTATTTTTTTGTTTGGTTGGGTTTTTGTTTGTTTTTTAGTTTTGAGGGTTCGGAGAGCATATTTTTATTTGGGGTTTTTACCTCTTCTGGTGGAAGACATTGGATCTTTGGTGTTACACCATAAAATCTTGTAAGAGCTTCCTTTATGGCAGTCATCTGAAAAATTGAAAAGCTCTTATAAATTAATAAGTCACTAGCACATCTTCCAACAGCTCCCACCTTTGTTAAGTTCACAAAAACTCTTGGATGAAGCACAATATTAAAAAAACTGTACAATTAAAAAAAGGTCACTTATTGTCTAGAAAGTACTTGACTCCTGCTGAAAAAAGTAGACGCACATGATTTTGTTTTATGAAAGATTGCCTCTTACCTGGTAATATGAACTGCTTGGCTTTATTCCAGCTTTCAGGAGACAACTGAAACAAAGATAAAACATTTTTCCATGGTTCCTGTATGCAAACATAACTTCATAATGATTAGGCAAACATATAATCTTAGTGAGAACTTGGCAAGCATTACGGAGATGGGGAGCAAGGGAAACTTGTCTTCCATCCTCTGCCAGGCCTACAAAAGGTTCCCCTTTTCTGAAAGGCCACTTCCCATCCAATGTGGCAGGGTCAGGAAGAACCCTCTCTTCCACCTTAATCTCAGGAGCTGGTATAGTTAAGCCTTCAGACACTGCTAGGGGAAAGGGCAATATTGCTGTTATTTCCCGGACCATCAGAATGCCCCGCTGAGAGCCAAGCAGGGCATGGGGTTTAACTGCCTCTTTCCCCTGCCTTGAGCCATACCCCTGTGTTCCAGCCACAGGGGACAGAGCCAGACTTGTGAGGCTGCTCTAGGTACCCTCATGTTCTAACATAGGGTGGGCTTGCTGGGGTGGGAGACGTACAGTACACTGGGAGAGGGACATGGTGTGCAGATTTGGATGAACATCAACATCAGGGCAGAAACATTTCCTAGTAAGTATGTTTTTGAAGAGGAAAGGTTGTTCACATAATAGAAACAAGGTAACTCTCAAGAACATCTAGCCTATATACCCCTTCCTTTAGATTCAATCCTGAGGGAAGTCAGTGCTTCTAAGTTGACACCACCACTCAGGACCCAATTGGTGCTGAGTCTCTACGTCCCAGCTTCTGCCATAAGGCGTGGGAACCTTCAGCATCTCACAGGATTTAATCGATGAGTGCTGATAGTGCTCAACTCTTTCAAGATCAGGTTCTGCACAGAGGAGATTTAACCCAGTTGACTAAAGGTCTAGCTGTTTGTTGCAGTTGTTTAACACTGGATATAAGGAGGTCAATAAAATAGTTGATGTTATGTTATTCTTACAGAAGCCTGCATGATGTCTTCTTTTTAATAATTTCCTTTTTGGAAACAATCTTTAGCAATCACTAACACTACTTTTTCTCATTCAAGTATAAATGAAGTACAATGAGAACATTAGCAGACTTTATTCTTTTCAGTAAAGGTTAATTTAATTATGTTCATTTTTACAACAGAGAATACGCTCTGAGCAATTAATTTCAACATGTTTCAGTCTCTATTCTTCTTCAGTGTTACACATGCTGACAGAGTCACATAATGGGTCACTGTGCCATCTGTAAAATGTTTTAGTCACACCATTGCAGATACTTAGGCAATTGACTTATCAGACATTAATTTTAACACTACATATGACATGCTCTTAGGCACTGTGTCTAGAAAAATCTAATTAAGTTTTACAAGACACCTACAAAAATAGGAGGCAGGGTGGGAAAAAGACATTTCCTTTGTGCACATGCAAAGACTTTGTTAAAAGATTGCTTGGACATGACACTGACAGAACACGAACAGGATTTTTAGATTTTTTTATTTTTTTTTTTTTAAGATATGTTTCTAGATACAAAAGAACTTATTTCCTCTCTCAGGTACTGTTGTCTAATAGCAGAGAGACAATTCACAGTCAATAAATCTGAGTCAAGCATCCTCCTACACGTACCAAGCACTGATCAGGAAAGGACTTGGGCCTTCTGGCATTCACCTGCAGCCAGAATGTGCACATGCAGTGCTTGGATAAGCCACAACATTCCCATCAAGATTTTGTATCTGGAATGGCTTTCAAACCATGAGGAGGAATCAGCCCCTAGGACAAAGCAAGAGCATCACATCAGGGTTGTCTGAAAGGACAGCAGAGAGCTGCCTGCAGTGACAGAACACCGGGACTTCCTCTCTTGCTCTTACTTCTCAGCCTTTTCCCAGGATGTTGTGCACGATTTTGCCTGCAGCTTATCCTTTCCTTTGAGCAGAGCACTGCCTTTTCCAAAAACAAGTATTTGCGTCTCAGTACAACTCAGAAGTTTGGCGGGTTTTGTCACTTGATTTAGATGTTTACAGGTTCTATAGCTTTTGGTAGCGAGGTACAGCTGATACAGCTTCTTAAAACTTACTGGCTCACATTGTCTAAAATGATGCTGCGAAGAACGCTGCTGGCTTACCAGACTCCAAAGTGACCAAAGACATGCTGCTCGAAGTAGACAACCCTTCCTCTGAACTGAAAATAATTTATGCTAATACTCATTTCCCCTCTGCCATCAAATTTTAAGACTTTTTCTTTAGACTAAATTTGAAACTTTTAGAAACTATTTGAAGTAAGAGGCAGAACACCGAATTCATTTACGTACCTGTTAAGATCAACGTGCTTGTAGAGTTCTAAGGCTTTACCAAAGTATTTCTTCTGAGAATTAAGGATCTGAAGCGTGGCTGCACAAGTGCCATGTTTCTCCCACTCATGTTTCCTATAGGAGAAAAGCAAAATTTAAGTTTTAGAAAACATTATTCACAGATATACGTGCTGCACAACCTAGCCAATATACTTAAATCGAGTATCTGAAAGGCTATGTGAGCAAAGTAGGACACTGCGCTCAAAAAATACTGCATATGTGAAAAGCAAAACCAAGAAACATTGCTCCCACCATTTCAATTACAGCAACATCCTTTTTTTTTTTTTAGCAGAATCATTTACCAAGACATTTTGGACCTATCAGGGAAGTAAGAAAGAAGCTCAAGAAGTTTATGGTTTGTAATATCAAACTAAGGAAAAATTCTTTCAAACAGTAAGTCGTATTAAAAATATATAAATGAATTGGCCTTAACATTGACAGCTGCAAGAGAGAGATTTTTCAAATTAATCTAAGAGCTGTAGAAGATAAAGGAGAGGATGGTTTAATGGTTTGGATATTAGTAAGGACCTAGGACATTCAGAATCAGTATTCTGTTTCCCTATAAATTATGTATATGAGTTTGTGCAAAAGTTATTTGTAGTTCAGTTCCCTTCACCTGTTATGCACCAAAGGGATAACACTCTTTTCCACCCCCACCACCCTCACCCCCTCTGTCCCTCAGCTATCTTTTTATTGGACACTGCAAGGTGAGGAGATAAGATAGACACCAATGTGGAATAAACCATTACTTCATTCCAAAGCTGACTAAGAGAACTTTGTGTCACAAGAGTGTGACAAAACTTTATCGAGCCAAAAGCACTGTTTGGGTGTTTCTTTAGATTAAGTTAGCCCAACAGTTTAGGTGTTTGGTTTTTTCAGCTGTCCCCTTTAAATCAGCTTTCTTTTAAAACTGAATGAAGGATTTATGATGCAAATATGTATCATGATCTTATAATACAAAGGTATCTCAGTGTATTACAAAGAGATGTTTGGAGGTCAGAATGGTAAGAATTTGCCTAGAAAACAAATATTTCTGAACTTTGTGTAAGTTTTAGTGGAGTCTTTTATGTTAAATGTACTTTCAAACACTAATAATTTTTCAGAACTGAAGAGACTAACCCTTATTTTGCATGGAACAAATAGGGCAAAAAATGGGGCAAAGCTCAAAATACATTTCTAGCAATTCTAACGTCTATTGAAAGACTAAACAGTATAATCTTTAATAAGACCACCTGTGGATATGGTGGGAGGTCATAATATCTTTTTTTTTTTCTTCTTTCTTTTCAAATTTTCACAAGGCACTTGTATTAAATAGGTATAAATTCCACAGACATACACAAGAAGTTATCTAATCACAAATTCCTGCCAGGACAACTTATTCATTTGAAAGCCTGGCTTTGAACTGTCCATTCATATTAAGAACTTCAGATTTTTCTTAAGAAACAAAAACACCTTTAAAAAGAAGTTATGTTTGTATCTAGAGAAATTCATACACTACTTCTGAACAGACAATGAATAAAGCAACTGTGTTATCAAGAAATTTGAGGCAGGTGAGAAGATGCATTACTAGAAGATTTTCGCTATAGATTCTCAAATTTAGCCTTGTAGAGAGAGTTTTCATCTTGGCTGTAACACTCATCTCAACTGCATGTCAAGTGAATTGTTTACTGCCTGGAGGAGTCCACTTTACATGGGCCAAAGAGATTTCCTGACAAGGGATTTGAAATTACCGATGAGAAAAGAGACCACAGTTTTAAAGAAAATGGAAGCTCTCTTAGAGGTAAATGTAGCAAGAGATATTGAGCAGTTAGCTTGGACCAAAAGTAGACAACAGTCAAATCAAAAGGGTTACTGGGACAGCAGTAAGCCAAAGGCAAGGCTTTGCATGTAGGATGACAATTTTTCTTCAGAGAATATACACATGTATGTGTGTAAAATGAATGCTAAAGTGTTGTGCCTGTCTTTTGAAGGCTTTCAGTAGTACTTGTATTGAAGTGTCCTGCTGTTTCCAGAAAGGAGGCAGAAAGAGAGGGCCAAAGATCTGATGGTGCTCAAGAAGCCTATTAACTGCTAACATGGAACTGCTATTGGAGTGGTTTGGTACAGTTTGCACTGATCACAGGGCACAAGCAATGAGGCTGTGGGGATCCCAACTGAAAATACACAGAGCTACACACAGACACAGTGCCCATGCATCATCAGCTGCAGCAAGCCAAGAATACACCAGGCCCAAGTTTTTAATCAGTCCTCTGAGCTTCAATAATGCAGAGCTACTTTAGAGTCACTACAAAACACTTACTGAAGCTTTAAGATGACACCTTTGACAGTGTTACTTTATTTTGCAGCACAGCCATGTGAAAAAAAAATAATGATGCAGATAAAGCTAATTCTGACTGTTAAGCACAGGCATATGAAATTTCACCTTCACCTCTTCCACTTAAATGCAAACTGAAGCAGTTTGGAAATAAAGGAGCTGCAGGTTCCAGGGAATAGAATAAAATAATTTGTTTGGAAATCAAAAGAATTAATGTCTCAATGTTATTCACTGAGACACATCATCCTTCACCTAGACCACAATAAGACAAGGCAATTCTGCTTGAGTCTCAGCTTACAGCTGGGTGGCATGTGGATACAAAACACAGCTGCCTGTATTCACGAAGGCCACCCATCCTTCTGTACCTCTCATACCCATGAGCTAGGCAGTAGCACAGAGCACATATGCGAGCTGAACATTTTTTCCTCCTTGTAGGACACAAGTACTTTGGCAGGCACACAGGAGTGCGGCTTACAGCACTCTATTGGGTTCCACTACATAACTTGTCCTTCTCCACCATTTTGTCTATGGTGCTGCTAAGAATAAATGCTGCGCTTGCACACCTCAAAGCTGAGTCCTACAAATGAAGTCTTAGGGGGCTGCAGAAATGCAAAGGAATGATACTGGTACAATCAGCAGTGTGGAAAGGAAGCTGAATCTCAAAGAGATTTTGCTTCCTGTTCTGTGCAACAAGGACAGAGTTTGCCAAACACAACGTCATGCAGATGTGACAAAGTCAAGAGCGTATCAGGTGGGTCCAAGGATTGTAGAAACCATCCAGCTCGAAGACTAGCTCATTATTAGGGTAGAAACAAAGAAGGTCTGTAAAGCACAGCTGTAAGTGCTACTGCCTCTAGCTATGTGCTCTGCTTCTTATCTGATGTTACCGGTTTCACTGTAGATCTGGAAGAACAAATTGCATATCCATACCTTGGCTGATGCAGCTCATGACTCGTCAAATTAACTTGAATGGCCACTGATTTTAGTTTAAAATAACGCACTCAAACCAAAGCCTGCACAAATTCAAATTACCACCCATACCGCCTTTGGTCCAAGTGTGTGATTATTCAGAAGGAAAGAGAAACATAGAGAAGAAGGAAAACAGTGTTGTTGTCAGGAGAGTTCAAAATCTCTTTCTCCCTTCCCATAAGCCAAGCAGGTCTATCTCTAAATAAATTCCCAGATCTGATTTTTAGGCTGCTAGGAAAGTACGTAAAAAGAGAGAATTCTGTAGACAAGTGGCTAGGATGATCCAATGCATCCTATTTTTCTATTTCCTCCACAGTGAAAAAGCCCAAAAGGAAAGGTCTCTCAAAGCCAGCAACACAGTGAAGCTAGCTAGGCAGAGGCCTGGAAGCTACTCTTGCACCTAGCTGTGACATCCCAGGAGTACTACTGCTATTCAGATTTAGTGTGTCAACACCAGCTGCTTCCCCTCCCTGGGGGCAAAAGGAGGAAACACATTTTTTCTCTCTCTCTTTCATTTTTTCACTTCTCCAAAACCTCTGCCATAGCCCCCTCTTCAACAGCTGCATTTTGCAGGTACTCTAACAAGAAAACAGATTTCTTTTGTAAATGAGACTGACAAGACACGCTGCTTTCAGTGGCCTCCTGGACACTGTTTCTCAGGCACATCTCCTCACCTGAAGAATTACTAGCTCAGACAGATTTTTTTAATAAAATAATATCCAAAATACTTTTTAGGTTTCTTTGTACTCACCAGAACTGGGTGCGATTCAGAGATGAATGAAGCACATCAGGCCAGTAGTGTCTCATGTCTGCCATAAGATCCTAAAAATACCACAATTAATAAATGCACCTACAGTGTTGAAAAGCTATTTCTTACACAATTGACATACATTGATCATTTTCTAAAGCTGAGGCCTCATCTTTCAACATCCCCAACTGAAACATTTACTCGCAGAAAAAGTAATTTTCCCAAATATTCTGAAAAAGCTTGTTGGAGGTAACAGGTAGGTGCAACTATCTAAATATCTGAATGTGCCTCAAAGTAAGATTTTCCTTCAGCCGTCCCTGCATGTTCAATCATGCAGCTTTTCACAGTTGTCGGCTCAAGACTCCTACCCCTGTTTATAACACATTTCAATGAAACACGGAAATTTTTGATTAAAAAAAAGAATAAAAAAGGACTAATGCCCTGGGAGAAAACACACAGAAAAATGTACTCTGAACTCTTATTTTCTGTGTTCTGGCTTTGCAGTAGAAAATGGAAGAGAGAACATGGACTGACTGTAACCTCTTTTTCACAGGTACTTTTTGCCACTGCAAATCCACCGCCTATGTTCTCCAGATTTTTTTGAGAAGGATGTGGCTGAACAGAGTCAAACCATATGTCTACAAAATCAACTAGGAACAGCTGCTAATGATCATAAGCACTGCAACTTCAAGTAGTACCAGAAGCACCTAATGAATTTGTGGAGTCCGTAAAAAAACATACCTCTTGGCAAACATTAAGTGATACATTATAAGCTACAGATTTTGCATACAGGATGTGCAAAAGTAATTGCACTCAGCTCTGCTTGATACAATTGTTTTTGTTTTAAATAAATACCTTAATCTCAGTAACATTGAAATGCCACGTCCTATTACACTCTTCAGTTTTGTCAGGCCTAGGGAAGCAAAATAAAAGTGAAAAAAGAGGTCTCCTAACTCAGTAATGGTAACTAACAGCATTCTATCCCATATCACTAGCCTGATTTTTAAATATGCAAGACTACAGCTAGATAGTTTATTTAAAAATGCAAGTAACCCATCAGCATCTACAGTGGTTTAGAAGTAAAAATTCAAGACATTATGACCAATTTCCCATGCAGAGGATCTTCATTAGGTGCTCCAGTCCCTTTCAGTCTGTGTAAAAGGCATAAAGGGGGAGTAAACGATATGGAAAGGTCTTGCACATGATGTCACTAATGACATTGACCTCCTCAACCACTGCACCAAGCGATGATTCTGCAAGTATCACAATGACGCTCACTGGAAATCTAGACATAATGCTGCTCACCTTTCCAGGATGCATAGTTTAACAAACTCCTGTACTGAATTTTTCCCTGTATTTGTCAGGAAAACCTTTGAATTGCTGCCGTTGGCACCAGTTCCAGTAAGCTGATTCCTTTGAAGCAAATTAGTTTTTCCTGTCTTTTGCAATATGTGTGCTGAGTTAAGATACTTAAAGCCACAAGCAGTCACAAGATATTAACAAATACTGTGTACTCCGGGAGGGGGGGGGAAAAAAAAAAAAAGAAGGGAAACTATACTTCCTCTTCTGTTTGAGAACATTACTGATCTTACAAGCAGATGTATAAATAAAATGCTCATGTGGCAAGAGGATTTCAGGAGCTCTGCAAGTCACGAGATACAGAAGTGTATTTCAGTTTTCTATCAAACCACAGGGCTTTGATTCCCAACAAAATGAAGGCTTTTGTTTCAAGGAATCATAAAAACAGATAGATTAAGCCCTCAAAAAAAAAAAAAAAGAAAAAAGCACTAAGCATCCTCGTTACAAAACTTGATTTTTCCTTTCCAGGCTGAAATAAAAACACTCTATAATCATACCACAGTCCATGGATTGTCCAGTACTTTGGAGGGTCTTGACAATCATTAGCGCTCATCTGTGGAAAACAAAAATACAGAATACATTTGTTACATGTGTCCAGGAATAATGGTTTAAAGAGGGGGAAAAAAAAAAATTCATTCACCGGTGGTCCAAGGCTTTAGCGAGACATGAGAGCTTTTGCTTGCCCAAATCAGGAACTGGTGAGCTCCAGTTACTTGAAGTAACTGCTACATGGATCATGTGCCACTTAGCAGAGACCAACTGGCATTAAAATTTTGAAGCAGATCAAATTAATATCAGGAGGGCATCCTGAACAGGCAGTGTAAGAAGAAGCCAAAACCAGGATCTGACGTAATAGAAAGTAGCTTGATCCATGCTAAATGAATGGAGCTAAATCTGCATTTATCATATTCCAGGTGGCAGCTCTCTGTGTTTTTCACAGAATCATAGAATTGTTTAGGTTGGAAAAGCCCTTTGAGATCATCAAGTCCAGCTGTTACCCTAACACTGCCATCCCACCACTAAACCATGTCCCTAAGCTCCTCATCTATCCTTCTTTTAAATACCTCCAGGGACTTGATCACTTCCCTGGGGAGCCTGTTCCAGCACCCGATAACCCTTTCATTTAAAACATTTTTCCCTAATGTCTAACCTAAACCTGCCCTGGCACAACTTCAGACCATTTCCCCTCGACCGGGGAGAACAGACCAACCCCCCACCTCGCTACAGCCTCCTTTCAGGCAGTTGTAGAGGGCGATAAGGTCTCTCCTCAGCCTCCTCTTCTCCAGACTAAACAACCCCAGCTCATTTTCTCATCAGACCTTTTTAAGGGGTGCAGAGCCATTAAAATAAAAAACATCAACATAAACTATAATGTTAGACAAACACAAAACCATCTTTAAGCATCTAGGAATAGATCTGTTGCATCAAAAGGGAAAAATACAAAGAAGAGATGAAATAGGTTGCTTATTCCAAGTAAAATGGTTAGAATATATTTTCTAAATATTTTGACTTGAGAGACAAGGGAATGGAGAGAAGGGGAAAGAATATATACATTCTTATTAAAAAAAGAGCCCCTGGTCAAAACTTTTGATAATTCAGGAGAAATAGCCTACATGTTAAAAATTGGTTGGAGCAGGGTACATATTCCTGAACAAAACCAAAAAAAAAAAAATCCATGTTCACAGAATACCATGACTGTATTTTCCCTGATTATTCTGCTTAGTAATTATAGCTCTTTTTAGTAAACACTTTTCACCATTAAATAACAACCACCTCAGACTTTCTTTCTCCATAATAATAGCTTTCCTTTTTGGCTCTGCATCCTGTCTTAATTATACTACAATGCCTTTTATGTGATGCCAGAGCAGAGTGTAGAGAAGAGCAGAGAGAGGCCTATAATCTCACTAATTGCCTTCCACATGCCACAGGCCAGCAGCAGCAAAGCTGCAAGCTCTGCAAGACTTTCTTGTTCTGTGCCCATTTCCTTCCTCTCCTCTCTTGCCACCAATAACAGAAGCAATTAAACCCAGCAACAGCTTTTTTTTCCTGAAAGGAATATTGTCAACAAACACACACTGCAAATGCCTAAACAATATTGCTCCTGTCATGACACAAGCTTTGTGGAGCTGGAAGTGTTCCGCTATCCAGCCCAAAATACAGCAAATTAATAGCCAGCAGCTAATGCGTCATCCCCTGAAAAACAACCTGACAGCTAACCAGCTTGCTCAACTGAGGGTCGTAACAAGAACAGCACAATTGTGTTCCTTATCCACTCTTTAGCTGCAATTCTCAGACATGCTAAAGGGAAGCCCAGAGTATTTTAAATTTGGAATCAGTTCTCCCCTATCACGGTACTAACCTTCTTAGCAGTTTGGTCTATGCATTTCACCAGGCTCTTGGTGTTACACTGTGTGCTGGCAGAACTGTGAGGTCGATGCAACCTACAACACGTTCACACTTTGCATGCTTTGGCCAGCTTCACTCATCCTCCTTGTTAATTCTAGCCATAGTATTTTTCCAATGTTCATTTTAAATCAAGATCATAAAATGAGCAGACGCTAGTCTGAGAAGCTGGGTACCCCTGCTGCTTCTGCAAAAATGCTTCTTCTCAGCCTTCCTGTTTATCATATACTGGTTGCTGAAGGATTAATTCAACCTCAGGCAACGGTTGACTTGAAACAGTGACAAATGTGTATTTTCAAGTAGGCATTGGACCCCAGAAAGCCTTCTGTGTCTAGATTAATTTGAAAAGGGAACACTGCTTTCTCCTGTTTTAAAGCAATCTGATAATCAAACCAATCCAAATTACTCATACGTGATCTATAACACTGAGAAAAGTGCCAGAGAGCCTTTACAGCACCCACCATGCTGAGAGGGAATGCTGCAGCAGAGATCAGCCTATTTGTAACAGCAAGACATTGGACAAAGAGTGGCTGCTAGAAGCATGGGAGCTCCTTCCACCTCTGACATGACAAAAAAGTGAAACACCATCAGACTGTCACAGAAGCATTACCTGTAGAACTGCCCAAGTTACAAATCCCTTGGTACACAGGAAAGGACAGTGCTTCTGGATCACATGCAGATATCCCAAGCTTAAATAAAAAGTCAGCTTCTGGGAAGTGAAATATTTAATCTTGCTCTCCCTTTCAACTACCCGGTTTAAGTAGGCCATCTGTTTAATTAAGATCAATTTTAAGTGTTATTTTGTAATGAAACATCACCACTGCTATGAAAAATCCTCAGTTTTGAAACCACAGAGAGAGTTCACTTCTTCAATTTCTCTCCCTCAAATAGTCTATAATTATTCCCCTTCCTCCTTCCCCCCACATCTGGGGTAAAAATCAATCAATGAATAAACCAAATTTATAAGGTTCCTGAAAGAATTTGGGAGGAGGGAAAAGCCCCAAATTTATGTCTTGTTGAACGCCTCTCTAGCATGACCTAGTAAGTTAAAACCTTTAATCTGTTTATCCTTACAGACGATAAAGATCCACAGAAACATCTAAACCAGACCTTATTCTCAGAGAAGTTGGAGGCATAGATTAAGAGTTATCTTATAAGTTACACAGGCATTTAGGAAAACTTACTTTTGTTCCAAAATAGCATATGTCAAGAGCTGGACTCACTTTGACACACCTGGCTTAATATGCAAACAAATAAAGATATCCCTTTAACTAAGGAACTTTTGGATCTAATGCTAGATCACAATAGCATACTGCCCTCACCTTAGTCACTTACTTTCTGTATTATATGACTACTTTTATTTTTACAAAAAAATAAAAGTTTTTTGCTATAAAATTATTGCCAAAGCTTGAAATTAAGAAAGCCTTTTATTTCATATAAAAAAAAAAATTTCATCCGCTGCTTAACACTACATTCAAACTTGAATTCACGCTGTTCTGTTCACCAGCCTATTCTGTTCTCCTTTCTTTGATTCTTTCATTTGATCAGCACATATGTGCAGTAAAAGGCAGATCACAGCAGTGTTTAGTACCCATTTCTTTATCATTCTTCCCAATCTCAACAGAGAAGGAACTGAAGTCTACAAACTTGCATCAGATTTTCCCTGTTTCACAAGGCAACACCCATAGAAGATCTTCTCTTTTTGCAGTCACCAAGATGGAAAAGCTGCAATAATATTTCTCTTTTTAAGTTCTTAAAGATCTTCACAACTCCATAAAAAGGGAAGGGGAAAGTCCTTCCTGCCCTTGAGTTGCTCCTATTTCTGCCTAGCAGGATTCACATAGATTTGTGACCAGAAAGTTTAAGTGTGACGTGAATTAGCCACATGAAGTTCAATAAATTGCACCACAGGCACAATTTATTAAGGGAACATTAAATTCATAATCACTTGAGGTCTGTGAACGTTGCTTGGATATCTTTGTAGAAGATACAGTCACTTTAGGTCAATTATATGGTACTGGAATTTCTAATCACACGATGAGGAAGAACATCTCTCTTCCTCCTCTACCCTTCCACTGCAGCAGCCAGTAGTTAACTCCTGGGGTTATTATTATATCCATGACACTCACTATTTTATTTTAATAGGTTAGTTTAGAAGATACAATTACAAAACACTTATTTTCCAGTTTAATTGTGCTGATCACACTCAGTATTAAAAATCACCAGCTGAACACATACAGTTTAAAGCACAGGAAAAGCCAGGAGATACATATTCTCAAATTTCTGGCATGCTGAATTGTGCCCACTAAATTTTAAAAAAGGCCTTTCAGGCCTTCAAAAGCCCGAAAAGCTTTTTTGAACACAGATATGCAAAACATGTAGGTGATCCACACATGTATCAAGAACACAGTATGTAGCAAAGTAGTCTATAATCAGGTTCCTTTATATAGGAAGCAT
Organism: Gorsachius magnificus; assembly: GCA_034008185.1. Taxonomy (NCBI): domain Eukaryota; kingdom Metazoa; phylum Chordata; class Aves; order Pelecaniformes; family Ardeidae; genus Gorsachius; species Gorsachius magnificus. Next base: position 48,120,237 of record CM067083.1, on the reverse strand, counting down.
GGACATTTAATAAGTACTTGCACACAGTAGCATCTCAAAGGTTTTTTACATAAATGATATAATGAGTTTTGCAGTTTCCTTCACCCAGCTATTTTTCCTTTCAATGTCATGTCAACAGTTTTAAACTGAAGAATGACACTAAAAATATTTCCTCCCTGAAATAACAGAGCAATTATATGTAAATACACTGAACATGCAGAAGAATCTATGCACCAAAAAAAAAAAAAAGCCCACAGCTGAATTTGGGAACTCCTCTTACACAGAAGTTATCAAGAAGAAAGCTGTTATGGGAGTACAGTTGAGATTCTGTTTCTTCATATGACTCAGTGATATGAAACTGCGCAAAAAGTCACTTATTGTGCTTTTAATTTCACTTTTCCTTCACTCCTTTGGAATGCTTATGTCCACTTCTTATGATAGAAAATCATAGGGAATCAACAAAGTGTAAGAAACACTACATTTTCTGATGCTTAATATCTTAAATTATTCATTACAATTTCACTGTAAGTTTATAAAGGTTATTTGTCAATTTACTATTAGCGCTACTCTGGAATTAAAGAGTAGTAGCCAGCATGAATATACAGTGGGAAAACTGGTTGGTAGGGGTTTTTTGGTTTGTTGGTTTTGGGGGGGGGGGGGGGTTATGCATTTTTGAATTGTTTGCATCTCATTCATGTAAGCCAGGGTTTGCACTGCCCCTGATTCTGAACGCCCACCTGTGCCAGGCACTACAAACTCCTGAACACCAACATCTCTGCTTGAAGTCAGTAACAGTGGTGTTTACTCACCAGAAAATCAGACACAAATTGCATCAAATCTGCCCTTATTCCTCCCCAAAAACAGGCAAACAAACAAAAACCAGAACAGTGGCTGCTCCTTGATCTCAGTTAGTCACGCACATCTGAGTGTTATTATTGATACTTCCCCTCCACATTTAATAATGTAAAGTACATCTGCTTTTCCTCAGAAATTTAGGCAGTACATGAATTTTGCTGCTACTGCTTTTATACGTATTTCCAGAAATAGGAATGAGAAATAAAAAAGCACTGAAAGCACAAAAAGTAAGACTAATATTTAAGAAATAAACATAAGTCTCCCAGAATCAGGACCTTTTTGGCTCCAGAGACATTTGCCTGAAACTGAAGCTTTCCTATCATCCATGAGGTTCTTCATCCTTGTGTCAGCAAATCTGATCACATCTTCCATTTCGAAGTATAGCATATTTTTAACTTACACAAAGGCCTCTTCTCATACAGCTATTTCCAGCATAGGAAAGATGTTATACTTATCAGATGGCAGTAGGTATTTAATAGGAAAAGGGACATAAGTGGTACACCTCTTAGCTGTGCTTTTGACAGACATATGCTGGAAGTTTGGGTTCATTTTTGGGTCCCACCCCTCAAACACAGAAATGCTTATAGACACCTGCCATAACAGCTTTATGGCTCTCTTTTTCCTGACAACTTTTTTTTTTTTCCAAAATTACAAAGCTAAAATTTGTACAGCAAACAGTTCAAGTACTAATCTGCTGTCTTCAGTCACACAAGGCAGGCAAGTCTCCTTACAGTCTGGTGAAAGTCTAGGATGAAGTTTACAACTAACAAGACATCACAAAATACATAACAAGCAATTAAGGCTTAGTGTACATTATGTCCTACGTTGACTACTAGATCTGTAATGCACCACAATCCTGTCTTGTTTACTGCTACTCTGAAGTGCAGCAGAAGTAGAAAAAGTTGCACCAAGATCAGCAAAAGCCTTTAGAAAGATAAAAGGGCATAAGCAAAATTAAATGCCTGATGGGCTTCATTCATCCTGTTTTCATTTATTGTCCAAGGCTACCTTTGTCAGGATAAAAGAGAACAAAACACAAAAATCTCACCTTACATACAGTCACTGGCCAATGGTGAGCAAGATACAGCTTTTTCCAGGTATGAGGGTGGTTGTCACTGGAGAAAGACAGACAAATTATTTTTCCTCAAGCCTTTTCAAAAGAGAAACACCTTTAGCCAGCAGCACAATGCTTACTAGCATAATGCATTGATTTTAGAGCTGGTTGTTGTTTATAGCTTCTATCGCAATATTTGAGAACTCCAAACACAGCTGGACCAAACTAACAAATCACATAGAAACAACGTATTTAGAAACCTGCTAATAACCCTCCCCCCCCGCTCCCCGCAACTGTTAAACAAATGCCACTCCTGGCACCCTTTCTCCATATGCTTTCAATTTCTTAAATATGGAAGAAACATGTTGTTCTATTTTATATTTAGGAGAGTGCTTACTGGCAAGCTTTTACAACAATAATTGGGAAAAAAAAGGTATCTTTGTTTAGGATGTTAAGAAACTTCTAATTCTTCTTGATGGATATATTAGCTGAAAAGAAAGTATACAACATTCTTGGAACTATTCTAAAAAAGAAAGACTACATACAACCACAAGCAATGTAGTTGACACTGCAGGAGATGAAATTTGATCTTGCAAGCGTCTCCAACCTTTTAGATTAAAACAAAAAATCAGAATAAAAAATAAATTAAAAACCATAAATGTCAAAAAAGCTGACCTTATTTTATAGACATCTAATTCAAACACTGCATGTTTAAAAATTACTTCATTTATAGTAAGCATTTTAAAAATTTAAATTTTAAAAATTTAATAATCAAACTGTGACACAGTCTTAAGGTTCTTCACCTAAGGAAGAACTACAGAAGAATATCCTATATTTTATGAAAGCACTTGTTTTCAAAGCCTCTTAGAATAACTCATAGAGGCATCAGTACTATCTTATTCCTACACAGAAGAAGAAAAAAAAAAAAAAAAAAAAAGCTTAAAAATTTTGTCCAAAAAGTGTTGGAAGCCTATATCATGTCTTCGCCACTACCACAGAGGCATTTTCAAATAGTTTGGAGCAGCCCTATTCTGGGTAAACTAGAAGTACAAAAAACCCCTGTTGCTTCAGACACTATAGCAGATATATTTAGCTATTAAGCAACCACACTAAGTGATTAAATAGAACAGCAAGGGGGAAAATCAACAAAAACAGAACTGTAAATTGTTCAAACTGACAGCACTATGTGCAGTACCATCAAAATAAATTGTTCTCTGGAAGCTAATAGCCACATGTCCTTCATTAGCGCTTGCCAGAGGTTTTATATATATAAAAAAAATATATACGAGAAATTCTTTTCAACCTGAGGAAGTAGGGTTGTTCCCATGTTACATCATTTCTCAATTTTTTCCTCTAGTTTTGCTAGTTTGCAATGGCTGTTTCTCTTAAGCATTCACATGTATCTATGGTTTTTAAATAATTTAGCAGAATAGCTCTGGAACAAATCAGGCATAGCCACAATGAAAACTATTAACACTTCTAACTGGTCTTTACTGCTGCTGTGGAAACCTGAACAGAATAATGCCCCAATACTGTAAAGCAGTTAGTTTCCTGGCTTTAAAAAAATGCTTGCTTAGAAAAATACCATCTTTCAACTGTATTTGAAATAGCAGCTGAACTTCTGCAACAACAATCATGCCAAAACCAGTGCTCCTAGAACACCCCTTTTGGCTAAGGATAGGTCAGAAAATTTTGGTTATTGAAGAGAGCAAGTTTTAGAAACTTAATCTCAGAACTGGAATCCAAGGAAAGCCATTTTCAATACTGTATTGGGTTTGTGTGGCAAGGTCTTGGTAGTGGGGGGGCTACAGGGGTGGCTTCTGTGAGAAGCTGCCAGAAGTTTTCCCTGTGTCTGCTGCTGGCCAAGGCCAAGCCAATCAGCAACAGTGGAAGCGCCTCTGTGATAACATATTTAAGAAGGGAAAAAAAAAACGGCTGCGGCTCAGTAGCTGGAGAGAGAAGAGAAGTGAGAGGATGTGAGAGAAAACAGCCCTGCAGACACCAAGGTCAGTGAAGAAGGAGGGGCAGGAGGTGCTCCAGGCGCCGGAGCAGAGATTCCCCTGCAGCCCGTGGTGAAGACCATGGTGAGGCAGGCTGTCCCCCTGCAGCCCATGGAGGCCCACGGTGGAGCAGATCTCCACCTGCGACCAGGGAGGACCCCATGCCAGAGTGGGTGGATGCCCAAAAGGAGGCTGTGACCCCGTGGGAAGCCTGCGCCAGATCAGGTTCCTGGCAAGACTTTGCGGACCCATGGGGGGAGGAGCCCATGCCAAGGCAGGTTCGCCAGTAGAACTTGTGACCCTAGGGGAGCATGGGACGTCTCCGCCGAGGGACCCCATCTGAGCAGGGGAAGAGTCCTCTCCCGAGGAAGAAGAAGCGGCAGAGACAACGTGTGATGAACTGACCTCAACCCCCATTCCCATCCCCCTGCGCTGGGAGTGAAGTTGAGCCCAGAGAAGAAGGGAGGGGTGGGGGGAAGGTTTTTAAGATCTAGCAGTTTTTTTCCTCTCCTTCTCTGATTTTGATTGATAATAAATTAATTTTTTTTCAAGTTGAGTCTGGTTTGCCTGTGATGGTAACTGATAAAATGATCTCTCCCTGTCCTTATCTCGACCCACGAGCTTTTTGATTTACTTTTCTCTCCCCTGTCCGCTTAGAGGGGAGTGATAGAGCGGCTTTGGTGGGCCCCTGGCATCCAGCCAGGGTCAAACCACCACAAATACCTATCCAGCTTCAAGGATATCTCCCCTTTTTTTGACCTGAGTTACCCTGCCCTGGGCAGATCAGCACTGTGCCTCTAGAGCTGCCTCTGCCACCAAGATGGCCAAGCCACAGACCAAGTCCTGTGGATTCAAGAAACCTCAGCATAGTGTCTAAGCTACCAAGCATAGTGTCTAAGCCAAACCACCAAAAGGCTGCACAGCACTGAAACAGCCCCAGTTGGGATGCTGTATGAAAAGGAATTTAAAATTACTGGAACTGAGAAAATAGCAAGGGGGGGGGAGAGGAAGAAGATATAAAAAAAAAGTATACACTGTAACAGTTGGTGCAATTAATGCCATAGTGATGATTCCAGTTTTTTGTTATAGGTTCCAAAATTATTTCTGATTTTTGCCATTACCACATCACAAGTCTAAAAGACTCATTTAAAGAAGGACTTCAAAGTTTAAGTGCAGTGAATGTAATTTAAGTTTCCCTCTTTTTTCAGGCTGACACATTAATAAATGCAAAGCTTCTCTTAGTCATGACCCCCACTTCTCCAGTTAAGGTAGATGCCTCATCTTACCTAAGGGAAGAATAACACAACAGAAATAGCATAATAAAATAAGAAAATTTACACTCATTAGAAGTTAAACTATTCTGCTCTACACTTAAGAAAGAACTGTCAGAAACTTCTTTTTAAAGCATAGCTTACCTTTGAGTGAATTTATCTGAAGTACACCAACAACATAATGCCATAGAAAACCAACCCAGAATCCAATAGTGCAGCTTTGCAGGCTTCATTTTGTTAATCAAATAGCTGTAAAAAGGTGTTAAAAGAAGAAATGTTACTTATCCAATGCACTAAATTGCAAGTGTTAACATGCAGAAGAATACCACTGTCTCAGAAACAGCAGGTGATTATCAATTCTAGACTAGATTTACAACCATGGGTAAAATGAGGATCTCTTTCAAGGCTGTACCTGATTCCCGAGCTTGTATGCTAATTTTCATAAACTAATGGCATCGAGGATGAGTTCACTGTTTCCTTTTTTTTGTTTGTTTTTTTGTTTTCTTTAATTGTACACAGTCCCCAGTAGAGCCACTTTCCAATAAACAGAGATACATAAATCTTCTATGCAACCATACTTTATGTAATGTAAGGCTCTACTTACGGTCAGCTCAAATGCCCAAAGTGATTCATTAAAGAAACTTTGAACTTAACATTGAATATTCATGTTGGATTGACCAAGGCTGACATTAGAAATTCACTGGAAGTGAAGTATGATGTCCAAGGATTAAAATCTCTCTAAATGCCTGTCAACTACTGAACTGATGTTAAAACAATTGCTGCTAAAACCAGATTAGTTTCTGTTCTTCTTCTAAACCTGATACAGCCTCTACGAAACCATGCATGATCTGCCTACTACCTCATGAACCCTAGAAATCAGGGGAGGGGAAAAAAAAAACAAATTAGCTTAACTTTCACCAAGAGAAGACTTTCACTTGGCACAGGTCAAAAAACCCCAGCTGCCTCCTGTATCCGCCTGCCATTTCACAGCATTTCAAATGCTACCTCCTAGACACCAGGAACAGATGTAAATGCATGTATTTACATGCAATTATTAACACTTCACCAAACCTACTTTCCAACTGTCTCATTTCGAGAACCCTAAAAAAGCACAAGACCTATGTGCCCCTTCTAAGATCGTCATGTCCTTTTTTCTGTCAAGGTTTTAAATTAATCCTTTCTTATAGCAGTCAAATAAAGCCTGTTTTAACACCAGGAAAGATATCGCTGATTCAGCCATTAAGGCTAACTTTAGGAAGTTCAGCGTAATTCTGACCCATGGCTCATTATAAGCAAAGTCCATCTTCCCGCCATTACGGCCTGGCTCTGGACCCAGCCTGCAGGCCACCCAGAAGCCCCGGCAGAGCTGACGTACGCAGGAGGCAGCTTCCCAGCTTCCAAAATGTGTCGAGATTCCAAAACTGGTGAGGGGTTTGGGCAACAGCTGCAACAGTTAAACCAGCTAGGTTTAATACAGGGTTTTGCTAAACTGTGAAGAAACTACAGCCTTTAAGCTATTAATCTATTTCATATGTTAATGTCTCTCTAACTCATAACAGACATGTTATCAAGGTAAACAGCTTGGCCTAATAGAAGATATTACTAGATAAATCTTAGTTGGCAACTGTTAATTTTCTGATCCAGTTTCTTTAAAAAAGGCCTGAAGGACTCTCACTCACCAGGCAAGATGAGCGCAAAAAAATTCCAGTAATTTGGAGCGTGCGACTTGTATACAGAAGCAATTGATAATGTAGAACTAACCTTTATCACAAGCCAGCTAAAGCAAGATGTACATCTTGTATGAAAGATGTATGAAAGATATATTCACATAATGTACAAAAAAATTGCAAATAAGTAATTAACTGCCAGGTATCCAATGTCCCCAGGAGTTCTGCATTTAAAGTGATCTCAAGTCTCACCACTTGAACAGTAGGAATTACTGATGTGAGATTCAACCTTATAGACCTGTTTATGATTTCACCTGCTGTTTTCAACCGATAAGAAACCAAGCAAGACTTTATTTTTCTGCATGATAAAACTACCCAAGATAAAGCACTGAGAGATGTAAGGAGTCTTCAGGTAAGATTCTGCCCTACCTATAAAAAGCATATTTCTTCAGAGAGCAGAAAATACCACTTAAAAGACAATTATGTCACACACCATCACCAAAAGAGCTGTGCTGTACAAAGGTCTGGAAAAAAACATCTTAAAGAAGTAGATTATGGAAGAAAATTAAGCCAGCAAACATTATGGCATTTCTTCTGCAAACTGGTATGACTTAAGATAGCAGACATAAAGAAATATTTTTTTTCCAGTGACTAAGTTACCAAAAGACATCAAGGCAATTATCTCCCTTTCTCACAGGACTCTTAACTTTGATCATATAACGACCATAAACAAAGGAGGGCTTCAAAAAAATGCTGTTGTCAGAGCACTGCAATGTACTGGTTTATTCTGCGTATTGCTCTACAGCCTGGAAGTGGAGCTTAGGGACAACAGAGACAGCAGGCAGATCTGAAAGCCCCTGAACAGTAACTTTTACATAACAAATTACATTTTTTCCACTGAAAAACAATACTTAAACTCTCTCAAAGGTTTTAGCTTGGAAGCCAATATTGCAGCTATCATGACACTATCATGATCACCTGATTTACTCAAGCTGACCTTTTATTATTCTGTGACACTGATGGTGGGAGGTGAAAAGTGCATCAGTCTCACCAGAAAAGCACCCAAATGCTGCACATTTGAGGAAATACACATCCAAATTAAAACCGTTTTAACAACTAAGATATATGAAGCACATCCAATTTTAATAAAAATTGCTTCTATTTACTAAAAGTTACACTGGATTACTAATTCCACAAATACAAGAAAGAAGATGTTAACAAATCTTACAACTCTACTGTAATAAGAAGAAACAGGGATTTCATATTACAAAAGTTAGTTATAAAAGAAGTCATAATGTTCCAAAACACTTAAAGGATGAAAACTTACAACTTCAAAATGAAACATGCACAGTACATAAAATCATTATTTGAAACTAGGCTATCAACTCATTTTCACTATAGATAAAATTCCAAAGAATAAGAATAGCTTTGGGGTGACTCTTGGTTTACTGTACCTGGATACAAATGCACAACGTTTTTAAGCGTGTTTGTAACCGAGTCAGGACAAGGTCACTTTCAGCTGTGTTACCATTGTTCAATGCTGGCATCAAAATTACCTGCCCAAGCTTAGCAAGGACTAGGGAGAATACATAATAAATAGTGATGAAATCTTTCTTTAACATATTTACTATCTTTTGAATTCTAATATATCAGCTTGAGGGGGTTGCTGACATAGCATGTGCTTCTTTTGGACGCTAGCAATTAGTTACGTGTGTTCTACTCCCCTATTTTCTTTTTTTGCTTTTAACATCTAGCTTGACTAATAAACCCCACATTTATAAAAAATGTCCTGGTTTACACTTTAGTTCAGGCATATAAGAGAACAGTGAAGAGGCCGCAGAAGAGCACTTAAGTGTTAACAAGAGGACTCCCATGGGTAACAGCTTGGCCACAATGGCCAGAGATGAGAATTAGGACAGCTAGCCTGGCATCTAAAAGCACAAAAATGAACACCTAAGGTTCTGGTGCCACCCTGAACGTGGCAGCACATGCTACTTCTGCCACAACGAGTTAGCCAGCCAAGTCACGAAACTGTGCGCCAGAAGCAATAATGTAATTTATAACAACGCTCATAGCTCCGGCAACGTTTACCTCCACAGCCCACTCCCAGCTAACCATTCTTCCCACGCCTGAGTGCCATCTAGTTAGAAAAAGCACCTTAAGAAATGTTCAGCTGCAATACTCACTTCCACCGGCACAGCAAGAGTTTTTTAGCAGAACTTGCTTACTACTTCTCTCACAAAGTACAAGTCAAAGCAGAACTTGCATAGAAGTGGTCTTAGGGCGAGCCCAGCGAGCTGTCCTTCCACTGGCTTCCTGGGGAAGTTTTGTGCAAGGCAGCACCTTGATTTCCTCACACACAAACTAAGACACTGCCGCACTTCTAGTGCAGTGTTGTAAGATTTAACTTCCCGACACCATAAAGCGCTTGCTCCAGATAAACAATCATTACGTTTTATTACAAGGGTATTTTTATATTCCATAAAGAATGCAACAGAGCAAAGAACCTGAAGCAGGATGCCTGCAAGTGACAGCAGGATGCCAAAGCTGATGACAAGTGTACAAAGGAAAACTATAAACAGAGTTTTTCCAGCTCTGGGAAACGTTGCAATTTCTTTGGCTAAAGAAACCTGGTACGATTTGAGCCCTTACCACAAATCCCACCTAACTTCGTGCAAGTCGGTAACCTCACTGGAGGCAACACGCAAAAAAGCTTGCGCAGAAACACCTCGGGCAGGCCAAACGCTACCTTGCTCCTGCGCGGCCGCTGCCAGCGCAGTGCAGCCGCAGGCGGGGCGGGGAGAGGCAGCAGCAGGGGCGCCGGAGCAGAGAGGCTCTCAGACTCGACCTCCGCTGCCTGGGACCCGAGGCCCCACCTCACCTCAGCCCGCCGCCGCTCGGCCCTGCCCGGGACCCGCCGGCCCGCCTTACCTTGCGCCCGCTCCTCCGTCCCTGCCCCACAGGCGCTCCCCGGCGACCCGGGCCTCTTTGCAGAGCCGGGCACAACACCGCGCAGAGACGCGCCGCCGGCAGGGCTGGCCTCCCACAGCCCCTGCCTCGTAGGCGGCCGCGGGAGGGCGGGAGCAGCGCCGTGACCCGCCGCCGCCCCGCGGGGCAGGCCCGCCCTCCCCGGGCCCTCCGCGAGGCCGCACGGGGCCGGCCCCGCCTCCCGCCGGCGGCGGCTGCCCGGCGGTGTGCGCGGCGGCCTGCCCGGTGCCCCGCCGCCGCCCGGACCCCCCGCCCCTGGGCTCGGGGGCTGTGGCGCCCCTCGGCCAGGGGCCGCTGGAGGCGGGTGTCCCCGGGAGCAGGCCCGCGTGTGCGCAGGCGAGGCAGAAACACCGTGCGGCCGCGGGGGAGACGGCTTCCACGCATGGTTTTGCTCACCCTGATGTTTTGGTTGGTTCTTCTTCAGCACGTTCCATGTTTTAATGATCTGGAGTTCCTACTGAAAGTTCGTGCAGAACAGAGGTCTTCAGGAGTGCAATAAGGATGCTCCGTATTTTAATTTTTAAGCAATTACTCAAATAGCAGATTATTGGCTAAAGCAAGCCCAGTAAGGGGAACAGAGGAATGCTGACACATGCGCCCGTGCGGTACTTCTCCAAAATAATCAGGGAAGTTTGAAATGGTGACACTTGTGTTTGGAAACAGTAGGAAGTTTCTGAGGAGGAAACAACCCAAAAGGATGAATCAGAACTATCCCAGGCCGGACTTGCTTCACGTTTTGTCTGCACTACAGTAAACCATGAAATACACACCAACCCCTCTTTCTCTGCTGATGTGTGAGTCACAAATACAAAGCGTGATTACTAGGTACTCTTGTATAGTTTTGAATTAGGGGGGGATATGTCACAACCACCCTCCTTCAACACACTTGAGAAATATGCGGGCAGATCTACTTCCACAAGCAAAACAACATTTGTTCTGAATAGATTAATTACAGCCTGTGTAATAAGGTCTTTGTTCAAAGTTACAGTATTATTCACTGGCAGGATTTTTTTAGTTATGTTTACACATTTATCTGGTAAGAAAACTAATTTCTTTGCCCACCTTTCTGTGAAAATATTGAGCTGGATGAAACGAGTGATCCACCTGCTGTTGCCTCCGGCAGTGTCTGAGAGGTATCAAAAGTTTCAGAGATTTTGTTGAAGCGTTAAAAATAGTGAAGCTCTCCAGATCCGTGTATTCAGCACTGCTCCTCCTCCTTCTGCTGCGGAGGGCATCACCGCTCCATCTGGCACTGAAGCCCCTGTCACTGCCTGTGGGGCAGCGGTGGACGCCACCACCGGGTTGCTCTCTCAGCCTCGGATTTTATCGTTGTCTGCAGAGTAGGGGCAGAAAGAGCAGGCTGTACTGCTCGTGTGACAGAGCTTGCGAGGTCTTGTGCTCCAAGGTTAGTCCTGTCTTGAGGTGCAGTGGGGATCTGCACTCTGAGGCTGCCGAATTAATGCTTAGTGCTCTGTGAAAACTAAGCCCAAAGAGAAGTTTCCCATGAAGGTGGTTTCAAAGAGAGATTCAGAGCTGCTCTAACATGATGCAGGCTCTTAAGGCATCAGGACAAGGAAGCCGTATTTTTATGTCATTGTATCATTCCAAAATAGTGCACGTTAATGGAGGCTATTATTAAAGAGATTGTTCTTGAGGAATACGAGAAAGCTAGACAATGGAGAGCTACTTCGGACAACTACCTCCTTAAGACTTTCCATTTAATATTTACCTAGGTACTGGAAACAAGAGAATTGTTAATAAATCAGTAATTTTAAATCAAACATTGTGTCAGATGCGGGTGCTGACACTTATAATGAGAAAGAAAGCCAAGTTCTACTTTGACTGTTTTCAACCATTTTATATTAAGATGAGGAAATGTTCTGCTCTTAAGGGGTTCATTACTTCAGCAGTGTCAACAGCTGTTGTTGCAACCTGTTTGAAGAATAAAACCAATCATAAGAAGACTACTTTCTCAAATAATCATTTGTGAAACAAAAACACATTCATCTTTCATCAGTCGTTGGCAGCTAGGCCGTCTTAATACAACACAGAATATTGGGGGTTGTTGACAAGCATGTGTAAATATCCAGGTTTATAAGATGTAAAGTGGTGCCAAGACTGCATTTAATAATTACAGCCTGGAATTTAGTACTTTTTCTATGTTCTGACACTTGGTCAAATGAAAAGATTTAGGCACTTTGGTCAGTTTGAGCTGTACTTTATGTCACTGGTAGCCTCCGCTGACTGCACAGAGGTCATGGAAGCTGTTGGGACCTTTGACTTCTCCTGAAGCGTGGCAACATCCTCACTCAGATACGTGTTCTGCTATAGCCATTCCCCCCATCAACAGGCTGGCCATCCAGTTTGAAACTTGGTACCTGACCCATGTCCGTGTCCCACATTATGGGATGTGGCTCCACAGATTCACACCCACTCGAATCCTAGGACACAAGCACATACCAACAAGCTTGGAATACTCTTCTGAATTGGGATAAAACTAGAACGTACTGAAGTGCTTTCCTGAACTAGACCCTCCTTCACCAGCTTAGAGTTAGATTGGATAATTAATTCTGAGAACAGGGTGGTCTCCTAAATCTGAGAAGCAATGTACTGAAAAATAATAGACCTCGTTTGGGGAATTTCTCATTAAAATTGCTATGATCTGTTATTTCAGTATTGACTTTTCTCTCCCGATCGCTCCCTATTAACACTCATGATGCTGTGACTGGGAATTGGTCGAAAACTGAGGGAATGTCAAAACACTTGAAAAGTTTCCTTTAGATTTTTCATTAAAATAACATTCTCCTCAAAAACTTCTGAACAAATGCAGTTATATCTCAGACTTTTACATGTTTATATGCTGAAATGTGTTGCCTGAAAAAAAAAAAAAACAAACCAAAATGAGGTTGGCATGATTCATCTTCTTTAAAGATTTTGTATGAAGCACTTCAGAAGAATACATTTTTCCAGCTTCCAGCAGTTTGCATTCAGATTGGGATTCAAGGGTCAAGACAGAGACTTTCAAATTTTGTCTGCCTTACACGATGTGTTGTTTTGCTTTGGTTATTCCCATTGCACAAATAGAACAAACAAATCTAGCTAAACTCTGTTCTTGTGTGTTAATAAGACTTTTACAATAGTGGAGACGCACAAATTTTGGAATGTATGTATATTTCTGTGTCCTATTTTTAATTCAAGAGATTTGGTCCATGCATGATTTTGAAAGCTAAAATTTAATTTAAATTGTGTTAGGAGCCTGTAGCAATGCCACCACTGCATATTTTTTTTTTTTTAATAAAGCAGTGTTAATTTTACAGAATCTTTTTAAAGCTATACTGGGTTTCCCATGGAAACCACTTTTTCTTCTTTCTGTAGGAACATGTTAGTTACATTTACATTGTTGTACAAACAGTAAAAATAATTTTGATTTATCTTTTGCAATGAGTTTGTATGATTTCTGTAAAGGTAGACTTGGGAATTACATACATTCAAAATGGCAACATTTCCTTCAGACATGAGACAGTTTGAGAGGGTACATTCTGGCTGGATAGGAAGTTGGACTATTAGAATGCTTTGCTGCCCTCTTAGTGATGAATATTTAGTTAAGTAATATTCTGGTACTTTGCAGAGCTCAAAAAGGGTTATCCAGTGTACCTGCAGACTGGATTTGAAATGTTCTGCATTTATGTGAGAGCAGGAAGCCAGTGTTACTGAAATGCTGAAATGAATTTTTCAAATTATAAACTATCCTCTAAGCTGCCTGATTTATTTTTTTTTCTTTTGCTTTGCAATCTCTATCAAGTAGCTTGTCAAGTGGGTTTTGTCTTTCCATTAAGTTTGGAGATTTGGTGGACAAATAAACATGGTAAGTTGGCATTATGAAACTCGATATTACGTGTCTGCATTTACGATTTGGTTCTGATAGGGTTTTGAAAAATTGGGCTGAAACTCTCACTGTCTTGCTTAAGAAGTGCAGCGTTATGGGTTTACTTTAACACAAGTTTCAAAGACTGCTCACGTTTCCAGACTTCAGGACTTAAAAATGGAGCGCTGTATTCTTTGAGGAGCTGTAGAAACGGGCTCAGACGTCCAGCAATACCTCCCGCGGGCTCAGAAGAAACAGGGCGCTATGAGCGACCGGCACCGGCCCTCCCGGGCTTGGCGGGGCGTCCCTGGGGCATCGCCGAAGAATCAGTGCCACCTGCTGCATGCTTTTGAGAATCGACCTCCAGCAACGCCTTACCCCACCGGGGAGGCGTGCTCGCTCACTTTGAGTATTCGTAGCTTCTGAAATTCTTTATTATATATTTTAGCTCTCTTCAAGAAAAATGGTAGGAAGTTCAGCGTGGGAAAAAAGGCCCGAGAAGCAACGCGTAGTGCTGCAAATTATTACAACTTACAAAGCTTTCTATCTTCCACCCCACCCCCGGCGCAATAACGTTGGGGCCTCCCTCACCTGCGACACCGCCCCACGCTTTTAACATCGTGAACACGCTTATTACGGAGCAAGGACGCTTGAAGCCCTTTTAACGCTCTTCGACGCCGGGTGCCCTTGTGCGCGGCGGAGCGGCTGGGTGCCGTGGCAGAGGCCTCGCCCGGGGTGCGCCGCCACCCTGAGGCAGTCGCCCTCCCTCCGAGGCCAGGGACCGCGTCCTCCTCGCGGCTGGAGCGAGCTCAGCTCCGGAGAGGAGGTTGTTCGCTCCTTAAGCCCGTTTCAGCGCCCCTCTCCTCCCGCTTTTGGGTGAGGGGGCGGCCCTAGCCGCCGGGTCCGGGAGAGGGTAGACTGGTTTAGCGTTCGTTGGGCTCGAGCGCGGCGGGGAGCAGCCAGCGGCAGGGAGGAAGGAAGGGGCTGAGGGGCGGCAGTTCTGCGGGGGCGAGCGGGCCGCGGCACCGCCAAAGGCCAAGGGCCGCCCAGTCCAGCCGTTAACGCCACCCCCCGCTTTAAACTTCCCGCCCGCCGCTCGCGGCGCCGGCGGCCGCGCTGCCTGTTCGCCGCCGCAGTTTCCAGGCGCCGCGGACGGGGCCGGGGGTGCGGCCTCGCTACGTCCCCTTCCGGGCCGCTACTGAGGGCGATCCGCCGGCCCGCCGCGCCTCGTTTCCTCCCGTCCACCGCTGGGTTGGTGCCTCTCCCGGCGGCGGAGGCGAATCTGCCGGGCTCGTCCTGCCGCTACCGCAGCTTGCGCGGTTGTCAGGGAGAAACAAGATGGCGGCCGCAGCGACGGAGGAGGACACGGAGCTGCGGGACCTGCTGGTCCAGACGCTGGAGAGCAGCGGGGTGCTAAGATTAAGGGGGGAAGGAGAGCCTCCCGTCCGCGCACCCGCGGGGAGCGGGGCGCGCTGGCTGGCGCCGGCGGCGCTCACCGGCCCCTTGGAGCGCGGGGCGGGGGGGGGGGGGGGTTGAGGCTTCACGGGCTTCGTCCCCTCTCGCTGCCGCTTTCAGCCGGTGTTCCCGGCTGGGGCCCTCTCCCGGCGTCACGGCCTGGCGGTGGCGCCTGCTTTCCCCGTGGTGCTCCCCGGCCGCTCGGCCCGGGGCTCAATGAGGAGCCGGGTCCGGCGTCTGCCTTGCGCGGCGCAGCCGGTACGCGATGGGGGGGGGCCCGAGGCCTGACCGCCGCCTGAGGTCTGCCCGGCGGCCGCAGGATTGCAGCTTCGCTCGGGCGCGGAGAGGGAGGGGAGCTCTCGGCCGCCGCAGGGAGCCCGGCTGCTGCCGTTTCTCCCTCGTAGATACCGTGTGGCCGTAAGAGCGCTCTTGCTGCTGCCAAACCCGCTGGAAACACGCGGCCGCCGGGTGGTGTGGGACAGGGTGGGTAGAGTTTCCCTCTGCTTCCATACGAAAAGCCCCTGTTGAAAATTTCAAGCCGGAGTCCTCGAGGGTCGCTGTTTAAACGGTCTTTTTGAGTGTGGGTTGCTTGAGCCGTGTCTTGCAGGCTTGCTAAACCTGGAAACTCTGGGGATGCTGGCTGCCTACAGGGAACTAATAATAACTATGTTACGAAAATCTATGGAAGGTAGCATTGTAGTGGAGCATACACTATTTCCAAGCCTGTGGTGTAGCCTGAGCCTGTGTCAGAAAGGACATGAAAATTGGTTCTGTGGATCCGGAAAAAAGGGTTCCCTTTAAAGAGGATGGATGATGTATTTCAGTATCGTTCAACAACTGAAGTGGTTAATGGAAATGAGAGCATCTTTGTGTGTGTACTCCAAAGTCCGCTGTATTTTGGGCTAGTTGTCATACTCGTCAACAAAATATTATTAAAAAAATATGTTGTTCTTGCATTTCAAATAGATAATACTTTATTTAAATTCCATAAGTAGATGACGATTCTAGCTCATGTAACTGTATTTTGAGTAGAGAGACCTTTTTCTAGTGAAGTGCCAAATAGGCCTTTTGGGTCACCTGTTAACCTTTCATGTAGTGTTAACCAATAAAAGTATGGTGACAAAAAAATGATAATTAAAAAAAATTACAAGCCAGATAGGTTATATTGAGCATGTGAGCTGTGGTTTAATTCCTGCCTTCATGTAGTATGCAATTTTTTGTACTACAGTTGCCAGTTTGAGTTTTGTGTAAATATGTTTATCGTAATTTTCACTATTCTATAATGATATGTGTGTCGCATCCAATATGGTGTAAGGTATCCTTAAGCCAAACTAGCAAATGACTTGGAAAAATACAAGCTGCATCCTACTTACTGGGTTATGTCTCTTTAATACTATGAGTTACTGTATAATAATGGGATGCTTATGGTTAAGGCTGCTCGTTTGAGGAATTAGTGGTGTTTTTTTCTTATCTGTAAACCTTAATTGGCACACAACTTTAATGCCTGTCTGTTGATAGTATTAATGACTTACAGAATTTGTTCTGTTAGTACCTGACAAAAAGCCCTTTGTCTTCCAGAAGAGTTAAGGTTGAACAAGTCCTCTTAAATCATCAGCTTTTAATTGAAATTAGATTACACAATGCATAAAGAAATTGCCATCTTCCTTTCATTAAAATAAATGAAACATAGTTGTGATCAATAGTTTATCATGTGTCACTTTTTTTATTAGTGGTAGAACTGAATAAGCACTTATATATTATCAAAACAGTTGTTTCTACTTCAGAATGAGCACTGACCACTGTTTTCAAGATGGATGAAGCTAGAAAGCTAACTATTAAAATGTATTTGAGATTTATTAACATAGATACATTAAAGAAAATTATATAGTCAACGTATAGCTCAATTGGTATGAAGCACTACAAGTGAAGATAGCTCTGGAAGGATTAGAGTTCAAGTGGAATTATTTCAGTGGATAGAATGTATCGGGCTGTCAGCTAATGAATTTTCTAACATAATGACCGACTAATTTTTAGAAAGAAACTTTTGTTCCCTAGTACAACATGATTTTGTAATGGGTTGCAACTTACTAGTTTTTTCTTATTTTGAGATTAATTTCTTGGATGTGTTAGTGTTGATGTAAATTATTTAGCTGAAAAAATGTTACTTGTATGATATCTTGAAATTCTGTTCACGATTTTTCTATTTACCTTACACTTTGAACACTGGAGTATTTAGTGAAGTCATATTGTGAAAACTGGAAGATGTGTAAATATAT
This sequence comes from Gorsachius magnificus, assembly GCA_034008185.1. Lineage (NCBI taxonomy): Eukaryota > Metazoa > Chordata > Aves > Pelecaniformes > Ardeidae > Gorsachius > Gorsachius magnificus. The sequence goes on along the minus strand of CM067083.1, from coordinate 48,102,827 downwards.
TTGCCACTTGTAGTTGAGAATTTCCTGTCTTTAAGCTGCAGTGTGTATATGTATAATTTGTTAATCATTGGAATGAATCTGATGGATAAGACTGCTTCCTAATGAAATCTGTGAACGTATACAATATAACTGGATATTTGTACTTTAGTGAAAAGCATCACTGATACTGTGTGAGGCATAATGTACAAATAGAGATGCTCTTCTGACTTGAAGAAAATGTGATCTTTCTCTCTCCTGGGGAAGCTGTCATCATCAGAGTAAGAAGAGCCATTATGTTTCTTACTGTGTTCCTTTGTTATTTTGTTTTGGTTTTTATCTTTACATCTTGTTCTGGAAAACTAAGTTTACGCCACCTGAATTTTGCATCTTCTCTGGAACTTGCTGTTGCTACAAATATGAGGAAGGCTAGCATAGCTAATATGGTGACTAGTAATGCTTTTGGCCAGCTGATACTGTTCTTGCTAATATCTTGCTAATTTGATTCAAAACCTAGACAGCTGAGGTACTGGCAAAGAGCATGTTGTTAGTAGAATAAAAATTCTACTTTTAAAATGGGCTGTTAACTGTATATGCATAGCTCAGCTAAAATTGCTTAAATTTGCTTTTTCATCTTCATTCCATATTTTATAATGAATGATGCTTTTAAATGTTTTTGAATTAACTGTCTCGATTTGTATGCTGCACACTACAGTGTAATCTGTTTTCTGGATGTGGGTTTTTTTTATTTTTTTAAAGCAGTTGATGTCAGGAAGTCAACTAATTTTTTTATGTAACATGTATATCTTTTTTGTAAGTTAAATAAAATATAACCATTTATAATGATTTCAGATTAACTAACTGAAATTCAACATTTAAATGTTAGTATGGTTCTCTTAACATTGTGGATGTATCCTACCTTTAGGAACATGAGAATGAGAACTGCTTGTGACATGCAGGGTAAGCATATGATAAATGTAGCTGCAGGTATTTAGAGTTTGACTTTTAGGTGTTTACTGCTTCCTTTGTGGTATGGATTCTTCCTACTTTTTTCCAACATTCTTCGTCTTTTCAATTACACTGCTAGCAAGTTTAATTTTATTAGCCAATTAAAGCTGCTAAGATGAAGAGTTTTCCACTGACGCAGACAAAAAATAGTCATGCAGACTACTGGTTCTGCTCAAGGATGGGAACCTGATAGACTTCAGACATGGAGAGTGGTGGGGAGGGTATGGAGAGACATTGGTAGTGAAGTTGCTGCTTAAGGTTTGGCACTAGCTTTGGATTTGTGATGCATATAGGCTGGGACAGGCTGTTAGCCTGATGCACACAGGGTTTTAGTGGTAGACTGCTTAATGCTATGGTAGTCTTGCTCTGCATCTACTGAGATATAAGACGGTCATTTTGGAGTTAGGAAGTGGAGATGCTGAAACTTGTGCAGGAAGGTGCCCATGTGCCACTAAGTTCTACATATGCAAGAGGTTGTTTATGCTTGTGCATACATGAGGTTGTTTCATAGCACTGGAGCAGATGGCAGTTACATATGCCTGTGCTTTGCTTGGAAGATCTGTAAACAGTTTATCTCAGCACTGTTCTTTTACCCTGCAAAATCTTATTCGTTACTTTAATCATTTCACTGCCCTAAACATACATTTAACCACATCATCCACTGATGCATGTGTTAATAACTATTTGTGAATGCAAGCTTGCAGGAGAGCTTTGCACCTCCAGCTGGCCTGTTGCAGATCTCTGAAGTTAATGTCTCCCTTATTGACACTTGCTGAGCTTGCCTACCCCTTGTTTCTTAGGGAATGCACAAAGTTCCCTGTATATGGCTTCAAAAACTGCATGTGTTCAGCTGCTTAAGCAGGCTGAGAAGGATGGTAGCATATGCATTTGGCAAGCTGAAATTTATATTATGCTTTCTGCTAATGGGTCTCTGATTGGAAAAAAAAAATATCCTAGGACTTCCTCTGCAAAAGCTGCAGGACTCTGAGGGTTTGTAGAAATGATGTTGAGATGCATGAAACGGACAGCAAGGCTTTGTCAACTAGCTGACAATGTCATACTTGACTGTTTTATGTGCACAAAGCATTTTATGAAATTGGAGTGACCACTTTTTGATCTAGTATTCCACAGCATATTGAGATCAGTGTCATGAACCACTGCTTGTTAATCTAAAATACTGCCTCAGGATTAGAAAGTATGAATAAAACTTAATAGGAAAAATAATTTTGCTGAGATCTCTTTGGAAGGTGTTGGGATATCAGGTTGTTTGCCAGTGAATTGTGTAGCTATGCACCAACCAGTGTGCAATGAATAAACCATACCCACAGTTTGTGCTTAGTGCCTGTTGTGAGAAGTCATCTTGGTCACTGATGTGCCTAAGTGCTTTGAGGCATGGAAAGGAGTTCAAAGTCTCCAAGTGCTTTCCTATTGGAAAACAATGTCTCAAGTTTTTGTCCTAGGACAGCAAGCGCTCTCATTTAAGTGCTGGACTAATGCATTCCAGCACAATAAAAGACAAATGCCACAATAAAACAAAAAAACCTCCAGGGGCGTGCTACATATGTATATTTTGGAGTCTTCAAGTGGGAGGTAGTTACAGGCTACAGGTCATCTTTCAGTCCTGGACTTTCTCTATTTCATCCTTTTACTTTTCATCCAGTATCTGGATGAAAGCTGCTGTGAATAGCTTTTACAAGTGTGCTAAATCAGATTAATAACCTTGTTAAGGTAGGTGCTTGTTATCTTACTATTAAGAGCATATTGCCAAATCAGATTGGTGTTTTTGAGATGTCACCTAAAAAAAAGAAACATGTTTGGGGGGTTCTTGAGATGGGAAGCACTGTTTTTCCCCTTTCCCAGGCAACTTTCTTCCTCATGAACTCGAGAATTACTGCTTTAACCTCACACAGATTCAAGTGTGTGTTTCCATGTCTAAATTTATTGAGATGATTTTTGAGAATATCTTGCTATGGCCTGAGCAGTACCCACCTCAAAGGATGGTGGTTGGTGTGTTGGAATGGTGTAAATCTTCCTTGTTGAGATAGTATAGGAGTGCATAACTTCAAATTTGTGATGCTCACAGGATTGAAGGACCAACTGGAGGGCTGCTTATCTTTCGAAAGGCTGTAGGGAAGTATTCTAGATGATGCAGGTTAAGTTAAAGGGAGATGTAGTAAATAACAGTGGCATTATCTTCTGGTGATGAGGTCCTGACCTTAAGGATATTAATTGGGCATTGATGGAAGTAGAAGGTGAACCTGCTATTAATGGGGAATGGCAACATCTGGGAGAAAATGACACTGTGTCATTAAATAGATGAGAAGAACAGCAGCTCAGTCTGTATTTAAAAGCTACTGGGTTGGACCTAGAGGAGTGGAACAGGCAAATAATCACAGTTATGTGAAAAGGAATGACAGTTGTAATATTGTTCCAAAATATCTCAAATAGGTCAAACTGTACCAGCTGATGTAATGGCAACTACTTTCAGACAACATTGTTCTACAGCCTCATGATCTAGACCCTTAAGGGGGTTTACCCCTACCCATGTGTAATGGCCGGCGTCTTTATTTTGAACAGTTGTAATAGCCAATCTGTTTCACAAATGTTTTTTATTATTCTTCTCTTATGTAAGTATACTTGGTTTCTGTGGCATCAGTGGAAAAGATAGTCAGTCTTGCAACCATTTGAAGTTTTTCATGGTGACATAAGACTAAATAAACAAGTGGTTAGCTGTTGGTTGGAAAGTTAAATGTAAACTGGTTTTTAAGGATAATATTTAAATGAATGGTTTGTAAGAGGGTTTGCTGATTGAATGCTCTACCTGAGCATCTGAAAAAATGTGACTGCAATGTTAGTATCACCCTTGCATACAATTGCAGTAAGAATTTTAAACTTCTGATGGGAAAACTTTTAAACGTTTTTGGATTACTTTTTGTCCCTTAAAGTTGCCCAAAGAGGGTTATGTTTAAAAGAAGTGCTTATTTTATTTTTCCCATGAAAGGTGTTTTTGTGGGAGGGAACACTTACAGGGTAATCCATGTTTAGTTACCTTTTGTAATACACAAGAGAAAAATCTAGACACTCTTCCTATTGTTCATATATTTAGTTATGTAAATCAATCTTTCTTTAAAAGCTTGCTTTCTTTTTTGCTCTTGAGAAAATGGGCATATAGAGCAGCATTGTCTTTTGTAGTTTATTACTGCGATATTGTCTACTGCGTCATCCATTTGATATGTTCCATGAAAGAAGTAGAGAAACTGTAGTGTTTAAAAAAAAATAAGACCCTTAAAAATTGGCAAGGCTTAAGCTTAAAAATTCAAAATAGTCCTTAGAAGAATTCTGATCCTTGATATCAAGATATTCAAAATCAGTTAGGTAAGACCTCTGTACAGGAATATTTGAATGACTGGAATAATGCTCTCTTTTTTTTCCTTGAGAAATTCTGTCTCATTGACTGTAATCTGACAAGAAATCATATTAACATTTTTAAATGTATTTTCACAAGCTATTTGTGCATGTTTCCTGAATGAACTGTAAATGAAGAATAGGTGTTTCAAAGCTGCTTGAAAGAGCTGGATTTTTAACTCTCAGAAGAAAGTAATAGGAGATAATGTAGGTAATTTGGTCTTTTCATGTATGAAGAAATAATTTAGGAAGTCTTGTATCAAATCCCCCCACAGCCGTGTTCTCAGACTGAAAACTCTTCTTTCTCAGCCTCAAGTCACGTTGCCTGTAATCTTAAGTGTCTTAATTGCAGTGATGTAGATTACAATCGATGCCAAGTTGCTTGAGGAGAAACAAACAGCTGTTAAGCTACTTTCTGTCTCTTTGCATTTTATTTGCATAGGGAAAACAGTGCTCGTAGAAATGATGTTTGGGGTTTTTTTTTATTTGACAGGCAGAGTTGCGAGCAGCTGTTTTTTTGGCATTAGAAGAACAAGAGAAAGTGGAGGTAAGAGAACCTTAAAGTAAAATTAAAAAAAAAAAATCAGCATCCTGATATTTAATTCTAGATGAACTATGATTTTAATTTTTAAATAAAAGAAAAAAATTATGATATGTTTGAAGAACATAGAACAGGACTATCAGGGTCTTTCCTGATGTTTAGAAATAAGAATTGTTACATAGCCTTTTGAAACTGTAGCTTTAAGTAAATATCTCTGCTGGGTTTATATTGCTTCTGTCCAATTGACCAGAATAACTAAATATCTTTTCTGTCAAATACTTCTTTAAAAAAAATAAATCCAGTTGACTGATCAAGATTTTCTCAAACTGGAATAGCGTATTTTGAAATGTAAGATATTATAGTGGAGGTTTTTTGACAAGTGTATTGTGAAAACTATGTAATGCAGTAACTTGCCAAGTATGCTAATGCTTTTGGTATTTCTCATAAGGATGTTGTAGGCTCACTTCAGGATAACTTGCTTATATTTAAGGAAGAATTGTGAATTAAGAGATGTACTATGTACTGATAACTTGACGATATAATAATGTTATGGGTATGTGATACTAGTTTGATTAAGTAACAATACTGTTGTGGTATGCAGACACTAGGTTTGTGACCCCTTCTACTGCTGGCATTGCCTCGTTTCCTGTGTCTTTCCATTTTCTAGAACTACAGAGGAGAGGCTGCTGTCATGTCCAGGCTCTCCCTTTCAAAAGAGAGGAATGGAAAACTGTTCTGTTCCTCCAGGTATCTAACATAAGATTGCTGAAGAAGACACAATAGAAGAGTGATATAATGGAACAGTGCCATCTCTTATAGGAAGCTTCAGTGTACTAGGGAATACCCAGAGAACAACCTCCCAGGCTATCTGGAGAGGAATAGGACTGAAGAGAGATTTGCTACAGTTGATATCGGCTTACCATTTTTTCAAAAGGCTTAAATGTTTCATGATATTTAAATTTTACACTGTAGAGGCACAGAAGATACATTAATACTTATCACTACACAGAATTCCTAAATATTAAGCAAGATACATTTCTTTTTTTGTGCAGCATTATTGTGTGTGTGTTGGCATTTAAGACTACAGTGATAAATACCTATAACAGATTCTTTTCTTTGAGTTAGGTTATTGCCCAGGATATTTTGATAAGTTAGGAATGGCATTTATAATTTGGTTTGAAAAAATCCCTTGACAATTTTGACAAACCCAAATATAGCACATTGATTTATCTCTGTTTAAAAATCAAAACTGAAGAGGGTAAATCTAACAAGGGAGAAAAACCATTTTCATAATGTCTTTGAAGGTCTTTTAATTAATATAAGATTAGTATTGATTTGTGAACCACTGACTAGCATGGTCCACATTTGTCTAGATGATTTGTAAATTCCTGTTTTTTTAAAAAGTGGGACTGAATTTCCTTAAACAAACTTGGCATTTATTATAGGACCAATTTAGAAAGTTAACTGCTTAACTTACCTTTTTAATCATTAAGTAAATAAAAATCAGTATGCTATTAAGAATTTTGGTAAAATTACTCTAGCTCTGTAGCTTTTATAATAGAAATGCTGAGACAGTTTTAATTTGCCTAAGTAAATGTATGGCTCTGCAGTTTTTACTTGTAGAATTAATACAAACGTAGATTTTTAAGTGAATTACATGTGCCAGGCATCATTGTGGAACAGTGTACACCAAAACACCAACTTGCTATGTACTATGCTATGGTACATGGATGATGTTAATTACTGTTTGGTTTTGCTTTTTTGACAGAACAAAACACCTCTGGTAAATGAAAGCTTGAAAAGTTTTTTAGGTACAAAAGACGGTAAGTTCTTTGTTTAGAATACTTCTCAAAATAATAAAAATAGGGAATAAAGGATTAAATCTTTGAATTTTCTAGTAACAGTACAGTCTTCATGACATAAGGGGTGCTTTTGTTCCTGTCAAATGTCATAATTACTATTTATTCAGAATAGAATTCAATCTATAATTTTTGAAGTTAATATTGCTGAAGTTGTATTTTTAAATGAGGTGACCAATGATTTAAATTAATATTTAATGTATGCTAACTCAGCCATTCTAGACCAATAGAAAGAGTAACCAGTGAAAACTCGCTGTAGAGGTAGTGAATAGGAGAAATGCCAAAATGATGTCTTTAAAACAGCTGAACAGTTTAATAAAAAAATCTTAGACCTGAATTTTGTAAGTAATCTCTATTTATGGTCCTGCAGTATTGTTGACTTAAATAATTTTGATATGATGGCTGAGTTAGAAATTAGGGAATTGGTATACAATTAGCTATGCGGTGGTAGTTTGAATGTCTAAATGATGTTTGTAGGAGTGTTGAATCAACACAGATGTTCATCCTGAAGCCATGTTAATGTTAAATCTTTGAAGTAAGAATTGTTTGTCTGTATTTTTACCCTTCTCATTGTGTTTTTAGGTCGCTTGGTAGCAGGTCTTGTTGCAGAATTTCTACGGTTTTTCAATCTTGATTTTACATTGGCTGTTTTCCAGCCTGAATCAAGCACAGTAAGATATATTGGTTTTATTTGTATGCTATCCTGATTGTTTGGAGTGGCAATGAATACAGAAGCTATAGTAGATTTGTTTAAGCCTCTTGCTTGTATTTATTCTAAATAATTTTTTATATTTAGTCTGTAAAAGGTACTTATTGCCATAAAGACACATATCCCAGGAAAGTGTGCTGATATGAGTGAGTATTCCCTTTATTAAAAAAAAATGCTTGATAATATGCTATGTTTGAATTAATAAACTAATCGTTTTTGTGAAATCATATAACAGTATATACAACCGAATACTCCGGCAACATTTTTGTCAATTTTACTGTCATGATATTAAGTTAGTATTGTTACACAAAAATTAAAATAATGTCAGTAATCTACTCTGAGAGAAATTTCGGTGAAACAAAGAACTTTGTGCAGATGCACGTGACAAAGTGATTGAATAGAATAGTTGAGTTGGAAGGGACCTGCAATGACCATATAGCATAACTGATTGCTTTTAGGCTTTTGATACTGAGTTTAGAGGTTTTTCATGTTTGTCCTTTTGTCTGTCTTTTAAGATATAAAGGTTTTAATACTGAATTTGGGTTTGAAGCAGTTCCATTTAATTGAAGAATTTCTCTTACATCTTAAATACTCATTTTTATTCTTGATGTCAGTTTAAATAGTTAATATATTAAAAATCCAACTTTGTTAAATCAATGAATTGACTTCTGTTTTTCAGAAGTTCATGTTGCTTTTTAGGAACTTTATCAAAGAAAATTCCGAACAGCTTTGTCCTTTGTCAAATATCCTTAGCTGCATTTATTGCAGTAGGACGCATCTGAACAAAGATTCATGTTAACGCTACCAAACAGAAACAGTCATGCTTTCTGTCATGTTGCCATTCACTCTTGGGAGCAGGGCTTTGTTTGTGTTGTAAAGGCATCTCATGCTCTTTGAAATGCCCCCTTCCTTTTTCCAGTAAAAGCATCTTTTTCACCTATTGCAGGCATATATGAAATTTGGCCAAAGTTAAGCAAGTTGGCAAAGACTGCTGTGTATAGTGGTGAAAAATTTTATTTTATCTTCCTCTACTAGCCCCTGTCTGAGCAGTCTGTTGTATTGTCTCTTTATCCTCCATGTTTCAGTGTACTTGACCAGTGGTGGCTTGCTTCAGTATTTGCTTGACCAGTGTTTTGATAGGGAGTGTCACTAAATAATCATAAGAGTTCAAGATGAACTGGTGCCCTTTGCAGTATTGCCATTCTGAGGCTATGCCAGCCAACCTGGGTTTGCTGAAGCATTCTGCTGCTTCTATGATGTGAAGTTCAGTTTTTAAAAAAACATAGTTTTCTTTAAATTTTTCCTGTCCAATTTTATTTTGGCTGATAATTAATTACTTTCCATGTTTCTGTCCAAGCCCATGTTTTCTTAAAGTGAAACAGAGAGACTGAAAGTAGGCATTGACCTATGCTGGTGTACTTCTATATGCACAGGAATGGTGACTCTCCATCATGTATGAATTTGCTGCAACCACTGGCTAGGTGTCCTAGGATCAGCTTTTAAACGTTATAGTCTAAAGTAACTTGACCATATAGATCCTGAAGCATGCTAATGATGGATACTTGCATATTTAAAACAACTTTGGATGGTCTGTGATAAGTTCAGGTACAGATCAGAAGTAAATGATGCAATAGGCAATCATTACTTCAGTCCACATGCAACAGGAAATCTTAAATAATCACTGCTTAGTCAAAATATTGCTGTGTTAAACAAGACCAAAAGGCTTTGGGAGTTATAGTACAAAAAATATATTGTGTTTTCTGACAGTTATTTCTGTGTTGTTTTTTGTTTTTTTTTTTAAATTCTCCCCCAGCTAAATGGCCTTGATGATCGAGAAAACCTAGCTCGAGATTTGGGAATTATAGAAGCAGAAGGTACTGTGGGTGGTCCCTTGTTGTTGGAGGTTGTTAGAAAATGTCAGCAGAAAAAGATGTCAGGCAGTGAAGAAGTAAGTAGTGTTAACAAGTAATTTCTTTCTTTCTTTTTTTTGTAGTTCTTTATTCATTTTCGTTTCAATGATGAAAAAACCTGAAATTAAGAACACTTGGTTACTGTTATAGTATTATACTGCTTCAAGTCTTTATTATAGGTAGCATAATAGGAAATGCCCTCAACGTAACTTACCAGAAAACAACGCTGAAAGATGAGGATTATGACTATTGTATTGCTTTTAATGCCATCCTAATACTCTTTACTAATATTCTGCTACAACATAGTAACAGAGTGAACCCAGATAAATGACACAAAACAATGTGTTGCTTATTTTCTAATTTCTAGTGTGGTTTGATAACACTTTTAGCTGTGCCTATTTTCTTTGGCGTACTTCTAAATTTAATATGACCTGAAAAGCCTAGAATTGGTTTTCTTAAAAGCTTTAAAGCTGTTCTGAAAACATGTGTTTAAAACTAAATATTTGAAACCATTGAACTACATGAAGGCAATGACAGTAATTTTTTAATGGAGTATATAACTAAGTTGTTAATAGATGAATGAAATCCAACCAATAGCACTTGACTAGTCTCTGTTGTGATTGTGGATCGAAAGAAAAATTCTCTGTGCCCAAGATGCATTCAGTACCCCAACAAAAGCTTAAATTTGGAAGAAGCTATCATAGACTTCCTAACATAGCATCACACTGTGTGAATGAGGATGGTAGCCATGTTTCTTGTTTGATGGTATTATGACAAAATTCTGTATGTTTTTAATAAGTGTTTGTGAAACTTCTTAGGTGGCTCCAGTTCTAAGTGATAGCCTGTGCCCCACATCAAAATCATCTGATGGAAGATCAAGTACACACCCTATACCAAATAAGGTAAGATTGTTTATATATAATGAAAAAGCTACATAACATATATGACACAAGTAAAAGAGAGAACTCTATGAAACTGTGGATATAATGGCATTCACTCAAATGGTCTGCAAAGTCCTGTACCTTTCCAGCTGGGTAGGTGACAGCACATATGTAGAATCTGAGACACAGTGCTGTGGTTTAATCCCAGCTGGCAATTAAGCACCACACAGCCACTTGCTCACTCACCCCTGGTGGAATAGGAGAGAGAGTATAAGTGAGAAAACTCATAGTTTAATAGGTAAAGCAAAAGCTGTGCACACGAGCAAAGCAAACCAAGGAATTCATTCATTGCTGCCCATGGGCAGGCAGGTGCTCAGCCATCTCCAGGAAAGCAGGGCTCCATCACATGTAACAGTTACTTGGGAAGACAAACACCAACACTTTGAACGTGATCCCCTTCCTCCTTCTTCCCCCAGCTTTTTATTGCTGAGCATGACATCATATGCTGTGGAATATCCCTTTGGTCATTGGGATCAGCTGTCCTGGTTGTGTCCCTCCCAACTTCTTGTGCACACCCAGCCTACTTGCTAGTGGGGTGGGGTGAGAGGCAGAAAAGGCCTTGACTCTGTGAAAGTGATGTGTAATTGATGAAAACATCCCTGAATTATCAACACTATTTCCAGCAGAAATCCAAAACATAGCCCCATGCTAGCTACTATGAAGAAAACTAACCCTGCCCCAGCCAAACCCAGATACAGCTGTTTTCGTGTTCGGGCCTGTGACTTTCTTTACTCTGTTGCTTTCTGTTAGCAAAAAAATCTGTATTAATTAACATCTTCCAGGCCTCTAAAACTATTTTTATTTGACTGGAACTGAAACAACAGGTGGAGAATTATGGAAAAGTGTAGAGCATAGAAAGGGGCATGATCACTTAAGCCTCTTTTCCACAAGAAACCAGCTACCTGTTGCACGCAGTTTAAAAAAAAAAACAACAAAACAAAAACAACCCCCCCAACCCCTCAAAAACCAACGAACAACACCAAAAGTAAACCAGCCCTGATTCTAATACTAAAGTTTGTTCAAATTATTGATGTGATTTGATCACATGAAAATTTTTAATATCTTTTTTCAAGATTACTGGAAATAACTTAGAAGCTTTCCAACTTGCTGAGAAATGTAACATTCCATGGATTTTGTTGTTAGTTTGTTTATTTGGGTGAGGGAATGATAAGGATAAAAGAATATAAAATGACACTTCAGTTCGAGTCTACTTCATTTTGTTCCAATTCTTCATTTTTTTGCCATGTAAAACCAGAAAACTATGCAATTTGAAAAGCAAGCTTTGTTTCAAGATTAAGTTACTTTATTAATTGTTGTGTTTGATTGTATCTTAAAAGCTAATATTTTTGTAACTGACCTTTGAATGGAAATTCTAATAGTTTCAGATTGGCACCAGCTTTTAAAACTAAATTAATCCACTAAAAAGATCTGAATGCTGATTAAATAATACTGTTACTGATAATGTTGCTTCATACCTGAGCCCCTATGTTTGTCTTAGGGTGGTTCTTGATTAGCTCAGAACTACTGATGATGAATTACAAGTCATAAATATTCCATTCTCCTTTGCATATACCACCCTTCAACTTCAGGTTTAAATTGCTTTATTTGAAATGAGTAGGTCAGAAAGAGTAAAGTGTTTGTTATATGGTCTTTTTTCCTCCTCTAGACAACTATTTTCCTGAGGAAAAAAGTAGTTCCAGTAGCTTGTAAATTGAACCAGGTTTCATATGTGTTTTTTCTGGGTGTGCATGCACATGTCTCAAGGCTGATCCAACCTCTGTGTGGGATGAATCTTATTCCTTTATGTCTGTTCTTGACAGCTTTTTGCAATGCAGTTATGCTCTGTGTGTGTGTGTGGTGGTTTTGTTTTTCTTTCTTCTACCCTTTTTGCAGTGGTTGAACTTAACCAGCCAGTCCAAAATACATTAGTTCAGGGGAAGACGGAGAGACACAAGCATAGAGTATGGTATCTTAAGACTTGTTTCATTAGGAAACTAGATTGATAATAATTAGTTTTAAGTTATGCCTGGAATCTCTGCTTTAGAGACGGTATCATGGAGCAGTAACAGTCATTCCTGTTTATGATTGTAACAAGGAAAAAATTAGTCTTAGTTCTTTTATCACAATTGTTTGGGCCTGTACAAAACAGGATCTCCTGTACCCAGCTCAAATAGCGCTGTCTAAACTACATAGAATATAAATATAAAAAATGTCTGAATGATTTCCATAATTAGTGCTGTTTTCCAGACGCAATACTGTGTTGCAGTTTGTTGTATTCCTCTCTGTGTTGAGGTTGCCAGAATTCTTTTTCAGGCTGCCTTTGACTATTTAGATGTGCTACTCTGTAGATGCAAAAGCGTCTCCTATTGACTGACTTCAGCTTAATGATAGTGATTGACTGGTCCAGTTGATAGTGGCATTTTTTTAGTGTGTATATACTTAATCCCTGATAAATACATGGACACAAGAAAGTGATTCTAAGGTTTATTTTGAGGTCTAAGTTTTAGAGAAACTACCAGATTAAGAGTATTTGATTCTGAGCAACAAGTATTAAATAGTGCATTCATTGAACCGTATTTATTTTCTTTTTTTTTAAGGACATTTTTGTGTATTGTCAGTTAAGAGTTGAATACTTACGGTGTGCAGCAGCAACTGAGATGGTATAAAAATTTTCATTTACATGCTCGTTCTGATGTGATGAGGTTGCAAGTAGAATAAAATTTCCAACAAGTTGGCATTTATGATCAGGCTTTTTATATTCTTTACTCCCATCTTCTGCAGCAAGCAAATCATCATTCCACTGCAGTGGGAGATAGACGAACATGTTTTGGAAATGCTTTTTGTAATATATTGCTGAATCCTCCATGAAAATATATTTATCTCATAAACAGGTTTCTGTAAGGATGTTTCCTCATAGAAATAGCAACAGCTGTTGGTTGGACTACATACTCCTCTAAGAATAAGTAGTGGGTATCTTAATGGGACTACAGTTCTTAGATTCTGCTCCTGTCCCCCCTCCCCTGTTCTATGTTCCCTTGGCAAAGGCAGGGTGGGAGAACATTCTGCCTGTGCAACATAACTGGAGTAAAAATAATGCAGAAGGAGGAAATTTTAGCCAGTCCTGGCTGGAGCAAGATGGAAGTTACCTGAACAGTCTAGACTGTCTGATTTAAACTTGACATTCTCTGGTGGTTTTTCAGTAAACCTGTAAGCTGAACTGGCTCTGACTTGGCAACCAATAGACGTAACATAGAAGGGAGTGTGCTAGGAGAGACCAAGACCACAGCTCTTGGCAGCAGCAGAGAATTATATTTGTGTAAGTGCAAGTGTGAAACCACACCCTGACTTATTAACACTATTAGTCTGAAACCTAAGGTAAGCACGTTGCTCTTTGAACATGGTTAACCTATTGCTACAATTAAAAAGTAGTTATTTTGCTTTAGCAAAACTTTAAGATATATGAATTCAGGCAAAGGCCAACTACTATGTTTCTAGTTTCTCAGACAAGATAGCAGCAACTCACTCCCTCAGGGCCCAGAACGGAAAAGTAACTGTAATTTCTCTTACTCTAGTCAGGGTATCACTAAGTTCTTAATTTTCGACAACAATTCTGTTGTTCTAGGATAGGAAATTAAAATATTGTTGTTATTACCACTTGCAGGTGTAAGTACTTTCCCTTGCCCTAGAAGAACTGAGCTGCTGTCAGCAGCTGAGTATGGTTCTGTGACTGATATAAAATGACCTTGGTAGGCCTTTTTCAACTTCCGTGGCCTACAGTTTGAAAATTTTACTTCAACCTTCTGATTGAAAGTTAATGACTCATAAAGAAATACTTGGGATAGTGCAACCTATGTATTGGTTCTAGGGATCAAACAATACTGTTGGTTTAGTTTCAAAACTTGCTATTCTTAGTGTACAGGAAGTAAGTTAGTGAAATAACTAGATCTTTCACTGTCTTAATTTTAATAAGTCTAGAGGAATTTAAAAATTGCAGTACTGCTTGCTAGGCAGCAAAATGCTATTGCTTAAAAATAAAAAATCTGGTGGCTTTTTTTTCTTTACAACAGCTTGATTGTCTAGGTAAACTTGAATATTGTTCTTTGAGTCATGAAGTTTTGCAAAGATATCACTTGAGCTGTATGACCGGCATGGCTGAGTCAAGACCTGCTGGTCGGACTAAAGGACAAGAAGGAAACACACAAGCAACGGAAGCAGGGACAGGTACCCTGGGAAGAGTATAGGGACAGGATGCTGCCTGGTTGTGTAGGATTGGGATCAGGAAGGCCAAGGTGGAGCTGGAGCTGGAGTTGAACTTGGTAAGGGATGCAAAGAATAGTAATGGCTTCTACAGGTATGTCAGCTAGAAAAGGAAGATCAAAGAAACTGTACTCCTCCTGATGAACAAGACTGGCAAACTGGTAACAGCAGCTGAGGTACTCAACTTCTTTGTCTCAGTCTTCACTGGCACACCTCTTGAGTGGATGGACTGCAAGATGGGGACTGGGGGAGCAAAGTCCGTCCCATTGTAAGACAAGATCAGGTTTGAGACCACCTGAAGAACCTGAACATACATGAGTCTATGGGACCTGATGAGATGTATCCCAGAGTCCTGAGGAAATTGGCCAATGTAGTTGCCAAGCCACTCTCCATATTTGAAAAGTCGTGACAGTCAGGTGAAGTCCTTGGTGACTGGAAAAAGGGAAACATTGCAGCCATTTTAAAAAAGGATAGAAAGGAGGACCCTAGGAACTACTGACCTGTTAGCCTTACCTCTGTGCCTGAGATCATCATGGAACAGATCCTCCTAGAAGCTGTGCTAAGGCACATGAAAGACAGAGGTGATTTGAGACAGCCAGCATGGCTTCACCAAGGGCAAGTCCTGCCTGACCAACCTAGTGGCCTTCTGTGATGGAGTGACTATATCAGTGGATAAGGGAAGAGCTACAGACATCATCTATCTGGGCTTTTGTAAAGCCTTTGACACGGTCCCCCACAACATCATTCTCTCTAAATTGGGGAGATATGGATTTAATGTGTGGACTGTTCGGTGGATGAGGAATTGGCTGGGTGGTTGCATCCAGAGGGTAGTGGTCAATGTCCAGACAGAGACTGATGACAAGTGTGTCTGTCAGGGGTCTGTATTGGGACCAGTACAATTCAGTACCTTCATCAGTGACATGGACAGTGGGATTGAGTGCACTGGATTGAGTCTCAGCCAGGTTGCAGATGACACCAAGCCTGAGTGGTATGGTTGACACACCTGAGGGACAGGATGTCATCCAGAGGGACCTGGATAAGCTCAAGAAGTGGGCACATGTGAAACTCATGAGGTTCAACAAGGCCAAGCACAAGGTCCTGCACCTGGGTCAGGGCAGCCCCTGGTATCAGTACAGGTTGGGGGGTGAAAGGATGGAGAGCAGCCCTGTGGAGAAGGACTTTTGGGGGTACTGGTGGATGAAAAGCTAGACATGAGCTGACAATGTGCACTTGCAGCCCAGAAGGCTAACTGTATCCTAGGCTGCATCAAAAGCAGCGTGGCCAGCAGATAGATTCTGCCCTTCTGCTCTGGTACTGCATCCAGCTCTGGAGCCCTCAGCACAGGAAAGACATGGAACTGTTGGAGTAGGTCCAGAGGAGGGCTACAAAAATGATCTGAGGGCTGGAGCACCTCTCCTGCGAGGAAAGGCTGAGAGAGTTGGGGTTGTTCAGCCTGGAGGAGGCCCTGGGGAGACCTCACTGCAGCCTTTCAGTGCTTAAAGGGGGCTTATAAGAAAGACTGGGACAAACTTTTCAGCTGGACCTGTTGCGATAGGACAAGGGGTAATGGTTTTAAACTAAAAGAGGGTAGATTTAGTCTAGATAGAAGGAAGCAATTTTTTTTTATAATGAGGATGGTGAAACACTGGAACGGGTTGCCCAGAGGGATGGTAGATGCCCCATCCCTGGAAAC
Source organism: Gorsachius magnificus (assembly GCA_034008185.1). Taxonomy (NCBI): domain Eukaryota; kingdom Metazoa; phylum Chordata; class Aves; order Pelecaniformes; family Ardeidae; genus Gorsachius; species Gorsachius magnificus. The sequence goes on along the minus strand of CM067083.1, from coordinate 48,086,528 downwards.
ATTCGGGGTCAGGTTGGACGGGGCTCTGAACTACCTGATCAAGTTGAAGGTGTTCCTGCTTATTGCAGGGGGGCTGGACTGGATGACCTCTAAAGGTCCCTTCCAACCCAAACCATTCTATGATTCTATTACTTCATCTTAAAGCTAGCATATAGAATAGTCCTTACAAGCTTCAGTGTCTAAGACTGAGCCATGAGCATGATACAAAGACTGAAAGTTACGTACTTTTAAAGTATCTTGTTTGTGTCATTTTGTTTTTACTGTTTGGAGGGAGAAAGTGTCATTAACTGTAGTCATCTTATGCTTGCCACTTTAAAACCAAATATTATATTGCAGAAATTACCATTTCATATGGAAGTTAGAGTAATTTGCATGGGTTTAAATTGATTTATTTTGAAGAGGATGGCTGTAACTATCTTTTTTGTTTATAGAACAGTTGCAAAGTAATACTAATAAAAGCATCATGTAACTTTTAGGCTGTAAAACAAACCAACCCCCTATATTCAAAGCTAGGAGGTAAGAATCCGTCTGTGTGTAGATTTCTTTATTTAATGGCCAATGGCTTTTAAAATTGGTTGCTCTTATAATAGAAGTGGTCTAGATAGCAAAACAATGCACAGGATGGAACGATTCTTTTTTTAATGGCAGCAACAATAAAGAACACTTCCTTTCTAAAGTGATAAACCAGCTTTTTTCTGTTGTGTGATTCCTGATGATACTAAGAAATTCCTGAGAAGTACTAAAAAATTAGAGCTAACTTTTTAAAATGTTGTGTGTTTATATTACCACTTACAGTATTAAAGACATAAATCCAGTTTATATGGGTTTTTTCAAGAGAAATTACTTATTCCTTTCAATGAGGACTTTTTTCTTTATCTTTCAAGGTGGCTGAAACCACTCAAAGTGATACAAGTCTCTCATCAGGGGAAGCAAGCAAAAGAAGCATTCATTTTCTGCCTAATGAAACAAAACTAGATCCTCAACTAGAAAACAAAGACTTAAATACCAAAGAAAAAAGTGATCCAGGTGTGGATGAAGATGATGCAGAGGGAGATTCTTTTTTTGATGATCCTATACCCAAACCAGAAAGAACTTATGGCTGGTAAGTAACATGAATGTTCTACTTAATACAGGGTTTTTTTGTCCTCGGTATGCTTGCAGACCTTTGAGAGCTAGCTGATGTTTGTTTATTCTCACTTTGTAAATGTGAGTGTTTAGATCTGTTCTGGAACACTTTGTTTCTGAAATGTGCATTTCTATGTTTCTATGATTCTATTCTTTGAAATGCAGTGTCATCTGGGATCTCTTGAATGTACCATGAGTGGAAAATCTGTATTACTTTAAGGTGTGGTAGTTAGACTATATAATGCCCCCAGACCGTTTCTTTGGTGAAACAAACATGTATGAGGCACAGACATTAGTGCTTCTCACAGCAGAGCTGCAGGAGTGATCAGTACTCAAGGAAGTGGACAATGACAGGGACAGTGCTTTAGATATCTATATGGCTTTGTAAGGAGTGCAAAAAATCCAGTGAATGTGTAAACTGGCTCCATAAACTGTGAGAGGTAAGGACAGTTTTCTCATAGCTGAGGGCTTCCTCTTCCCATTGCAGCACCTTTTGTGTGCATTTCTGTTTTCAGTGAAGTGTTATTTCTGCATATGTCACTTTTGCAGACACTTCTGAAGGGCATTTTTCATTGTTCATCTATAGAGTCTGACTGAAAAATACCATTTGAAACAAGAAGTTGCGACTGAACTATACAACAGCTTTGTCATAAAACTGGAAAACCTATCTTTGTGTTATCATGTTGCGTTACCTTGAAGCTTAGTTTAAATATCTCTACTGAGAAATACTGCAAGATTGTTTCATGGTGTTTTTTCACTGTGCTCAAGTAATCTGAGAATTGCTCTAGCTTAGTGGAGGTTATCAGAAGAGGTTGCAGAAGTGTTTGCAAGTCGGTTTGACAGTAGCTCTCTTCATGTTGGCTTTTTCCCACAACCACACCAATAGTGGGTAGAACAGTATTAACTTTTTTGTATTATTGCTGCAGTAGATGCTTACTCTTGGAATGGGATCATTCTGGTACAGCACAAAGCAATCGTGCCAGGTAAACTAGGTGTCTTTCTAGCAAATTAACGGACTGACTGTAACTGAGCTGTCTGAGTCTTTCACTTCTGTTCTCCTGGCAGCTCCTCTAGAGGAGGAAAAAAGAACATATTCTTCAGGTGAAATTCTTTTGTGCTATGTTGTGCTGATGTGTCTGAGTCCCAAGGGATGAGTAAGTAGGAGAGGTGCCAACATCCTTTGGTTTGCAAAAGGGTAAATTCCTTATGGGAGCTTTGCCCAGTCCTGTAATAAGAGGTGCATTAGAGAGGAAGGGAGCAAGCAGTTACGAAGGACAGACTAAGAGGTGACCCATGCTGTCATTGCCCCTAGGTCTCTGACCTGTTGTTCAAAATTTTGAGGTGTTTTAATATGTGATAACATACATGGTATTTTGGCAGTATAGATATGATGAATGATCCAAATGTTGTCAGTTACTAATACGAATGGAATCACAGTAACAAACAGTTCTGGTGATACAAAATGTGAAAATATTGATCACTTTTTAATGGCGTTTCCTCGTCCTTTACTTGCAAGTAGTAGTTGAACTCAACACTTTAAATGTATGGATAGAATAGGTGTAGCCAAGTGAACTTTAACACATGAGGATGAGGTCTGTCGTGCTCTGAGAGGTTTTCATTCTGTGACCTGACTGCTCTTAGGATTAATAGTTTTGTTGTACGTAATCCCTTTAAGTTGTAAAACAAACTAATTTAGATTTTGATTTATATCTGAATTTTTCTTCTTTTGGCTGCGTTTACATGTGGGGATAATGAAAGGCCCCTTGATAAAAATAGTGATGCTGATGAAGGTGCAGGAGCTCTGCCTGTGAAAGAAGGCAGGCAGAAGTCTTTGCATAGGTGAGAAAGTGCCTTTCTTTCTGAATGTCTTGCTTGACACTTGTGCCAGTAAACTGCCTGTTGTTTTTAAGATTGCAGAATGAGCAATCCTTTCCCCTTGCTCTTTTTGCTGTAAATATGCTGTTCTAGTTTTATGACAATTTAGTAAATAATAGGGGAAAAAAGTCACTGCACATATTACAGCTCTGTGAAGTACTTATTTGGTTTGTTTTAGGAAAACTGAAGCTAATAAAGCAGGAGGTCTAGCATCCCTTTCTGATGCACCACCTCTAAAGAGTGGGTTAAGCTCCCTGACTGGTGCACCTTCGCTAAAGGAATCTGATAGTAAGTTTTCACGTGTTTTTGTGTTTTGATGAATTTAGGAGATACTTCCTGTAATGTAATGAATGATCTATGCATTCAGAAGCAACTGTGATTAAGTAGCCTGTAGGTGGCCCCCTTCTAGTTGTAACGTGCTTCATAGTAATGCTTTGTTCACCGAGTGATGGCATACTAGTTTTGAGATATTATGCTGCTGTTGGGGCATCTTATGTTTTGGAGCATAAAATACTTACCTACACTCCTTGTGTATTTACAGCAGTTTTCAGGAGTATAAAATTCTGCTGCTCAATTTTTAATTGAAGCTAACTTACTCCTGTTTATTCTTACCTTACATTATCTGTACAAGTTCTTTTGGGGGTATTTGCTTTCATGTTGTAAAACCTGATCCTGGATACTGGGAGATTGTACCTGTTTGCTACTTTTGTTCTTAAATGTTGGCAGGGTTCAGACCTGAAAGTTGGCTATAATATATAATTATACATTATAATTTTATAGTATGGTAAAAATTTTAAAAACTTGTTACAAATGGTTGTTGGGTATGTTTAAGTGGGATCTTAGTCTTGCAAATTAAATTTTGATAAAATGCTTTTTTTTTTAGATTTGAATAGAAATTCTGTTTTGAAAGACCTGCGGTTGGTGAATGCAAAACTGGGATCACTAGAGTTAGGCAAGTAACTGCTAAACATGACTAAACTCTGACATTTTTATCTGTAAGTCCTAGCCCAACTTCCTAGAGGAATCTGAGAAACTGAAATACACATATTGAACTAAAGTCTTCAGCTTTTACTTCTTTCACAATGGTGTTAAATAGAATGACACTTACTGGAGTTAAGAGCAACATTTGATCTAAAGGAATACAGAAAGTGAAAACAGGTGCCTTGTATGTGGAGTAGTATTTTACACATGCAGCAAAAATTTGATTCATTCCATGCATCCGTTTGCTAATATAAAGTGATAAATGTTGTTGTCTAGGTTTCTAAGAAAAGAAGGGGTTTATATTTGTGGAAAAAGATAGCCAGACAAGTCTTACTGTTTTCCAGTGGCATATTTACTTGTCCTCCACACCTTTGAAACTTGTCTTGTAAGCTTTAGGAGCAATATGAAGATGATGTGACATAAGAACTACCATCTCTCTCTCAAAATAGAGCTGTCAAGTATTTAAATTTTGTCTTCAGGAATGTAGTCAACATCCTGAAAATGTATGTTCGATTTCAGAACAGTGTGTGTAGATGAGATTGAGATTAATTAATGAAAAACATAACCTCAGCTTCTTCCTAAATCTGCACAAATAATTTAATCTACTCCCACTTTTGCTGGCCATCAAACCATGTATTTTGGTGTAGGAATAGATTCTTTTTTTGCATTTCCTGAAGAGAAAACTTGTTTGATTAATAAATTTTAAAAATTATTTAGGAAATGGAGATGACGATGAGTATGCTGATGACTTCAACAGGTAAGAGAAGGATGATATTGCAGTAATATAGTATTTCATGCATTATAAGTGTATCCACTGGCATATTTGAATTATTTCATAATATTTTAGCTAGTGACTATTGCTGGATTCTGTCAGTGTCTCTTTTAAACTTTGCTTTGCTATTTTAATTCATAGAGTTACAAATTTGAGAACAGATCCTTTTCATGTAGGGGCTAATGAGTTGCTTAAAAACCTGGTGCTAACTTTAAGAAGATGAGAAGTTGTTCTTTTTTGTGGAAGGTGTTGGGTTTTTTCCTGAACCATGCACTTAGCACTGTTTTAACACTTTAAATTAATGCTATTAGACAATGAATATAGTGCATGCTGAAATATTCAACTAAAAAATAAAGCATCATGAGCAGTCAGTAATAAATATTTAACAGCCTCTTCATTATGATGTGAAGGTATTGGTGTTGTAAACTGCAAGATTAGGTTAACGGTTGGACTTGATGATCTTAAAAGTAATTTCCAACCTAAACGATTCTATGACTGAGGCCTAAATATTTATCAGTATTTATCATGGCTTCATCTAGGTAGAAAGCCTTTAGTTGTTATGGGTTTTTAAGTAACTTCATACTTAACTTGCTAGGAAGTAAAATCCAAATCAAATGTCAGGTATAAAGTGAATGTAATACTTGAATGTTAGAAAACCATACGTGTAGAAATAAGACTTTCTTTTCATTCTCTTCAGTACCAGTCATCGCTCAGAAAAAAGTGATATTAGTATTGGAGAAGAAATAGATGAAATTTCTGTGGAAACAGAAGAGTCGAATGCCAGTGATAAAGTATGATTCTCTTAAAATTGTTCTTGACTTCCTTCTGACTTTTTGTCTTGATTCTTCTTAACCTTCCCTGAAGGAATGTGCCATTATCATAGGTTCCTAGGATACATGTTGCAGTTGTATTATTTATGTTCTGTATTTTTTCGCCTAGTATTCCTGCCAAGTTAGATAATATACTGATTAAAAAACAAAACAAAACCTCCACAGCAATTGTTTCTAGGCATGTAAAATGTATTTGAGACTCGTTTAGTATCCAGCATAGGAATGTCTTATCCCTATATTTCAAGATCTGTCTGAGCACCTCCTAAAGGAGTTGAAATCTCCCTTGAAGGAGCTGGAGGCCAAAAGGATGGGATGCTATATGAGGAATACAAGAAATAATATTTGGTGTTTCTATGACTTCTGAGTTTGTGTTTTCGTTTATTTTCTAGCTTGAAGGCTTCACACAAGACCTTACTGTTTCTCAGTTAAGTGATGTTGCAGATTATCTAGAAGATGTGGCATAGACTTGGACAGCAAAAATGTTTCATTGTGTTGGACTAGAAGACTGCTGTGGACTGTTAATTTCAGACAATCACTTCTTGCTGGAATGTCCACTCCCTATTTGTGCCTTGTATTTCAGAAAGACTGTAGGTGAAGAAGGCTTTTAAATATTCTTAACAAGAACTAAATGAAACAGTGCGTTCCCATTTGAGTCTGATATCAGAATTGTTTTCTTCATTTGGTTCAGCCAAACCTTTTACAGCAGGAGGTGGATTTTCCAAGCATAATGTCCATTGCTGGCAGTGGGCATAATAAATACCAATTGGTAAGAGAACATCTACAGAGAGGCATGTGGCTTTACAATGAACTTGCACTGTTATTGTAACAGTCCACGCTTTTTTTAAGATAACCAAAGCAAGAACCTTCAGAGGTGGTGGTTCAACTCACTCTTAACGCAATTTTGTCAAGTCAGCATGTAGTACATAATTATGGTAACTCCAGCCACAATACCTAATTGCTCCAGACTTACTTGAAACGGCTGGTTTTCAGACTCTTCTGAAAATTGGATTTTTTTAAAGGTATATCAAGTTGAGAGTATCTAAACTCTCAAATCTAAATTTAGCTAAATGTAGGAGCTAAACTTAGCACTAGTCTTAACTGCGAATATTCTTGTTTAAATGTTTGTCAGACCATTGATGTTAAGACCTAAGCTGTTTTTATAGATAATTTCATTGATGTTATCTGTGGTTGAATCACAAAAAGTAATTTTCTAAGGATCCACAAATCATTAACTAAATCTTATTGGGTTTTGTTAAGTTTTTAACAGTGTGGTAATGGCTTGTGGAGCTTTTATTATTGAGAGCTCTTCATGTGCTGTAAGCTCACTTTCATTCTTGATAATCCTTGTTATGTAAAAATGAGCGCCAAAAAGTGAAACCACTAACCTGTTTTTCAGATTCTGACTGCTGTACAGAATTAAATCCAAATATTTAAAAATACCGTGCCGAAGACATTATGGACACTAAGTTCTAGCTAAGAGCAAATTTTTGTACTTTCATTATACTCTTGCAAAACAGGGTCAGTAATGGAAACATTGACAGTTCTTTAACGATACTGTTGCACATGGCGCTGCTATAATATATAGGTCATGGACATTTGTAATACTGAAACAAGACTTCAAAATGTGCACTTTCTGAACATTGTGAACACATTTGGAAAATATACATGTAAGTGAATATAAATAACTTAATTTTTTTTAGGCTTTGTAATTTTTTTCAGGAACACTGTTGGCCTCTCATCTATGGTCACCACAGTGGAAGTAGCATGCCAAACTAAAGCCATTGGTTAAGCATATAGAGCTGCTACTAACATTGGATGCTGACTTAAATCTTTTTTTTTGCACTGGGCCAGCAGGCATGGAGCAGTGCTGAGAAGTTAGGCTTGTACAGTACATAAATTACTTGAGAGGAGAGAGGAAAAGTGTGCCTTTTATTTATGTGCACCCCAAAATAGCCAGCAAAAAGATATTGGAATACTTAGTCATGGTGTTAACTTCTAACTTTGTGCCATATTGTAGCAGCTGAACACAGAGGAGAATTTTTTCACCCCAAAAATCAATGTGCCATAGACTTCAAATAGCAACAATGTTGAAATGTATGATACACCCTCTGTAAAAATTCCTTTAAGGATGGGGGAACCTGTGCCTCGAGATACTATGTATGAAGAGTTTAGTTTGGACTTTTTTCTTTTTTTCTTTCTTTTTGAAGAGCAACAGCATGTCTGAAGGAAATAAAACTCCACTCGTATACCTGGGAACAATTGATTGCTGGCATTCATTTTTAAGGTTTATGGAATAATGTAGAGGCAGTGTTGTTTGCTTTTTTGTCTTGGGAAAACATGATGTTCCCTTACCTGTTAGCTGTAGGATATGGGACAATTTATCATACCAAAAGAAGCGAAAACTTTATTAAATGATTTCTAATTGCATTTGATTTTGTGGCCTTTTAAATAACTAATTAGATATTTTAAGTGTTAACATGATTTCTGTTAACAGTGAAGTGTTGTTCTCTTACCTTGGGAGTTAATTGGAGACCTTGCACTTTGGCTCTAATTTAAAGAAATGCCAAAAAGTGGTAAGTTTCCATGTTGTTCCTCCTGTGGGCTTTTACAGAATTGTGTATAATAATTCAAATTGCAAAATAAAGCTATTGTGCTGGCTAAATTGTATTTTTGAGGCTTCTTGAATCAAAAATTGCAACATTTGGGAAGTTCAGGAAGCCCTGTGGGCTTTGGGGTGTTTTCTTGAAACATATTGTTTTTCAGAGTTAGTCCAGGCTGCAGTTGAGAATGTGTGCATGCTCAGGTTTCTTCTAAACTCAAAGGATCTTGCAGTTCCTGATGGTGAATCCTAAGGTCTGATTAATAGGGTTACTGGGTGTCAGTCTGAGTTGTCAGATGGTTTATGATTAACAGACAAAGGAAAAAAAAAATCTAATTGGCAAAATTTTGTCTTGTTTAGCATTATTAGTTTGAGTTACTTAAACATGAGAAACTAAGCTCTTTTGAACGCTTGCTTTGTTGTACTTTTCAGACCATATTGTTTGGTATTTTACACTAGGCTTCTCCATGGAGGACCTAATGGAGTTGAACACTCAACCTCATCTGTCTGCTAGAATTAACAACGAGAGCCCTGTCTTAGGGACATTCCTATCTTTTTAAGTGTTCTATAATGGTTCTGCCCTTTTGCAGAAATCTCTGTGAACAGGGAAGGCAGTGTCTGAGAGGGCGCTTACAACTGGTCTGTGCAGTTCTGTACCAGCTAGGTCTAGTTAGAAACATGCTTTTTTGTTAAACACTCAGACTCTGTAATTTGTTTAACAAATCCTGTGATTTCCAGAAGTAAAAAATTAAGGACTAGGTTATGGCTGACAGTTCCTTACCATTAATATATCTGTGGCAATGAGAATGGATTATAAAAAACTATAATTTTTTTCATTTGTAGTAAAGTTACTGTATTTCACTTTTCTCTTTTTTTTAACCAAACTGAGAAATGATGGCACATCTGATTAAATATTTCCTCAGAAGTGAAACCACTCTCTGCTTTATATTGTTTTGACAGTATAGTCCTTATTCAGACAGTGTATCTAGCTCTTGAGACAACTTAAACACTTCTGTAACTGGCAGGGTAATTGGGTGATGATGGTGAAGAAGGGGTTTGCTACTTTGTTTGCTTTTTAGCACAGTAACTTTCACTGATGAAATACTCTCTACAGAGCCCAGCCTTCTCTTTAGGAATTAATACATCCATGGATATTTTGGTTCAGTTTTAGTTAAAAGCTAACAAACGTCCAGTTTTAGCATTGTCTAGGCAGCAGGAATTAAATCTCGGCAAGATGACCACTGTGCTTTGTGTTCATTTCAGGAAATGCCAGATGCTTTGGTTTTTTTGGTTTGACATCTTCCTTGTAAGATAGAGGGAAGTTCAGCTGACTTGTAAAAGATGCAGTTTTGGTAGATTTGTAAGTGGCTCTCATCCTTCTTGAGGCTAAATCCTCTGCAGGCTAGCTATGACGAATGCAGTGTTGCGAAAACATAACTTGCGACATGTGACTGTCTTTGACTTCTAAAAAAAAGGGGGGGGGAACTGGGCTATTTAAGGTCATTGAGTTACACAAATACTGATTCTCTGGCAGAACTGCAATGAACATCAAGAAATGATGGTTCCTGTGTTTATAAATCATGAACAGTACCAAATTTTCCTAATAAAAATGAGGGGGAAAAACAAAAAGCCCAAAAGGCCAGTGACCCCTAGCATACAGTTTCTCATTTTGGGCTGCTGAGATTATTTTTTTTCAATACAGAATAATAGGAAAAATACATTTAGAAGTCCTTGCATGTACAATATGTCACTTCTTTGGAATATGTCCATAATATCTTAAAGTCAATCACAGTTCAAAACTTCTTGTGTAACTTTGTCCAAATCATCTATTCTTTCTAATATTTCAGAGGGCATGATATAAGTATATAACTTGCTGTTCAGAGAAGTGCCACAAACTATTCTCTTCCAGGCCTCAAAATGAATCACCTTAGTTGGCCAAGGGGGGAAGGTCAGAATAGTGACCCTTTAAGTACAGAAAGAGGATGGAACGGCATTCTTCTTTTGCTAGTGCAGTCTTCAAGCATTGTCTTGGTACAGTAGTCGAGGAACAGAGGAGAGATCACATCAAAGCTGAGCATGTAATGAAAAGGTTGTTTTGGAGGACACTTGCTTTGTTCAACGAAAATGTTTGCTTTTAGTGTTGAGGGCTTTTTGCCTGTGTCTTTCATGTTAGAGGAATAGAATGCTTTGTAGGCACTGTGCAGGAGAAAAAATGCAGACCTGATGCTTATGAGCCGAATGGACTGTGGCTGGGAACAAAAAGCAGTACGAGGAGTTGCACGCTGGGCAGGAAACTGAATGGGGCTGAAGCAGGTGTGTGTTGGGCTTCTGTGTCCTGTTCAGCGTGTGGAGGGAACTGGCAGCCGTAGGGTGGGAGAAATGCAGCTAAGAACTGAGAGTCTGAGCAGCTGCCTGCTGAGTATGGGGGAGCAGAGCAGGCTTCTGCTCATCTTCTTCCTTAACACCAAAGGACCTCTGTGAGCAGCTTGTGTGAATGGGAAGGAGTTAGTGGAAGAGAGTGAACAGCAAGGCCATAGACAGTGGTTGAGACCAGCAGAGGACATGGTGATGATGGTCACAAGCCACAGTCCTTGGTGCTAGCCAGAGCAGCTGCCACAGCGTAGTGGAGACCTCAGCCCAGATGCCACCCTGGGGAGGAGGTGGCTGTCCAGATGCAGGCTGCAGGGAGTGCCTGGGGCTTCTGGGAGGTTGGGGGTGACAGCAGCCTCACCTGCAGGAGCTGTGCTCTGGTCAGGACACTGAGCTGCCAAGTGAAGGAGGCTGGGTGGCACCAGGAATGCCAACAGGAGGGCAAAGGCACTCTGTGGCTGTTATAAAAGAACGAACCCCAATCCCCTGTTGTGTGGAAGGAGGACAAGGCCAGAGGCAATGCTGAGCCAGGGGAGGACTGGGATTCCCATGGAGGAAAAAACAAGAAAGCATTTTCTGCAGCGGCAGATGAGAGATACTGAGAGAACTATATGGCCCTGAGAAGAAGACAGGGAGTGAGTTTTGTGGGGGATGCATCTCACCGTGCTGTCGGAGCCAGCGAGGCTGAGAGATAGTGACAGGTAACAGCAGTCAGGGACTTCCTTCTGCAAAGGGGTGAAGGCACCCCCCATGCCCATGAGACCTTTTTGTTCCTTCTCTGAGCCCACCTTCCGTATGTTGCTGGTGTCATGGACAGGGCTATGGGTTTTGTCTATGGCTATGGGACCCTCTTTGAGGAATGACGTCTGCTAGGAAAAGACAGGATGCACATGATGGGGATGATTATCTTTGCTGACAGTGTGGCAAATCTTGTAAGAGTTTAAACTAGGTCTGAGTGTGGAGACCAAAGCCTGCAGGTATGCGGGAGCTGAAGGGAGCACACACAGGAGAGTCTGAGGGAGGGACATCCCTTGCTGCAAGAAATGAGAGCGACGGGGATCATCTGAGGTTCTTTTCCTCAGACAAATGTTCAACAGAATAAACAAGAAAGAGGAAGTTGTGCAGTCACAAAGCTGTGACATTGCTGGGATGACAGGAACGTGGTGGAATAACTTGCATGACTGGAGTACTACAGTGGATGGACGCAAGGTTAACAAGCAGGCAGGTAATTACAATGGAGGGGGGAAGGTCCACAGAGGAGTAGTTGGAATGCGCAGAGCATAAATGGAATAGAAAAAGCCCTGACGACAGGCCTGCTGACAGTTTGTTGTCATGGCTAAGGGGGAGGCCAGCAAAAGGGATATTGTGGTAGGCTCCTGCAGCAGACTCTTCAAGAAAAGGAAGAGAATGAAGCCTTCCTTAAACAATTTGAAGAAGTCTCCTGATTGCATGCTGTGGTTTTCATGGGGATTTTTAACCACTTCTGCTCTGCAGGAAGAGCAACACGGCGGAACACAAACAAGCCAGGAGACTTGGAGTGTGGTGGGGACCATCTTTTACTTGGGTGCTGGACAGAATGGGGTGGGATATTCTAGATCTGCTACCTTAAAAGAAGTGCTCAGATGCTATAGCTGATGGCAGCCTTGGCTACTGTGGCCATGAGATGACAGAGTTAAAAATGCCAAGAGCAGAGATGGAGAGTCATAGTCTTGGATTTCAGGGAAGTGAACTCCATCTTGCTCAGGGTCCTGTTTGGCAGGAGCCCGTGGGAAGGCTGCCCTGAGGGGGATGGGGACCAGAGCTGGTTGCCTTTCAAAAGGATTCCTTCCTCTAAGGAAAAAAAATGCATAGGCATAGAAGGAGGACAGACTGGCTGACTGAGAAACTCCTGGCTAAGCTCAAATGCAAAAAAATTGTACGGAAAGTGGAAGCGAGGATGGGCTACAAGGGATGACTGCAGAACAGGCATACAGGAACAGTACAAGGGACATCAAAGCTTGGCTGGAGCTGAAACCAGCAGGGATATGAAGGCAGTAAGACTGGGACATCAGTAAAAGGAAGACAAAAGGAAATGTGGGCCTGCTGCTGAAGGGAGTGAGTGACCTAGAGATCAAGGTAAAGAAAAAAAGGCTGAGGTACTATTTCTTCTTCACCTCTGTCTTTACCGGCAAGGTCTGCTCTCAGGCCTCTCTGAAAGGTCATGGTGGTCAAGGGATGTTCCTGATGACCTGAAAAAGGAAAACGTTACACCTAGCTTTTAAAAAAAGTGAGAAGGAGATCCAGCAAGCTACAGACCAGTCAGGCTCACCTCAGTCCCTGGGAAATTTGATGCAATCCCTTGTGGCAGCCATTTCTAAGTATGTAAAAGAAAATAAGGTGACTGAGAACAGCCAGCATGGGTTTCTGAAGGACAAATTGTGCCTGACCAATGTGGTCACCTATCATGGCTTTAAGGGCAGTTGTGGATGTCATTTTCTCTGGCTTTAGCCAAAGTCTCCCAAAGCATCTATGTAGCTAAATTGTGAACAGATGGGCTGGTAAAAAGCAGCTTTGCAGAAAAGGGCCTGGGGGCAGCTGTGACGAGTGAAAGCCTGGAAGAGTGGCCAGCCTGCTGGCTATGCTAGAGTGGCCAGCGGGCTGAGGGACATGGCTATTTCCCCTACATCCCTTCCTTGTGAGACCATAGCTGGAGTATTGTCTTCAGTTTGGGCTCCCCTGGTACAAGTGATGCCAACAAAATAGAGAGAGTCCAGTGGAAGGGCCAGAGGATGGTGACGGGGTTGGAGTGGGTGACCTATGAAGAGCTGGGGCTGTGCTGTCTGTAGAAAAGAAGGTAAAGGAGGGTGAGTACTCTGTAGCCTTCCATGCTTATGGGGTGCCGTATGGAATACAGACCTGAACTCTTCCTAGAGGTGCCCAGTGAAAGGGCAGCAGTCAAATTGCATCAAGAGAAATGCCAGCTGCATACATGAAATAAAATCTGAAATATCACTGTGAGAATGGCCTAGGACTAGAGCAGGTGCCCAGAGAGGTTGTGAATTCTCCATCACTGGAAATTTTCATAACTCAGATGGACAGACATGGAGCAACCTGATCTAGCTTGGAAGTTAGGTCTGCTTTGAGCAGGAGGCTGGACCTCAGAGAGCCTTTTCAACACAAGTTATTCTGTGATTCTACCAAAATGGACCTTTATATGGAAGACTGGTTACTATGGGGATAGACAGACTCCATCTGGCTGCCTTTGTGCATGCAAACTACCTTGTTTGCATGTGGAAACAGTTTTGCTACAGTTATCAATGCAGATGCTCATGTACATGTAACCTGTCCCACGGAGAAAGGCCTGCCTTTGCGAATATAGTAGTTTAACATTGACCATACTGTAAGGTTTTAAGCCTTATGTCCTGGAAGGAATCTCTTGGAAAACATGCATTTAGAACATAATTGGGTAGTGCACTGTGCAAGTAACTGCAGCTGCTTCTTGCGCTTGGATCTATGTTTAAAAACAAGGCATAAGGTTTCTAAAAGTTGTTTTTTCAGTTTCTTAGAAGCTTTAATTGGTTTGTTTCAATTGCTCTATGCTATGGGGAAACCACAACAGATACAAGGTAGTAAAATCAGGTCATTCGCATAGCTTCCCTGCAAAAGTATCACATGCATCTTCATAGCAAGAAAGATGCTTCAGCTTTTTTTTTTTTTCTCTGAAATGGAAAACTTGCACCTCATGCTCACAACATGGTCTATTTGGGCTGACAGATGTCCTTCAGGGCATGCTGCAAGGGGCACTATTGGGAAAGGGATGGCATGTGGCAGAGCAGTGTTTCCAGTTACGTTTTTGGCTTAGGTGATCATGGCGGAATCGCTTTTAAACTGACGTTGACCTTACATTTTAGATATATAGTTCTGCTGGTTTGTGTTAGGTTATGCGAGTAAAAGCTCATCTCTGCAAATGGGAAGGAGGACAGAGGAACCAGGTAATTTCCACAGGTGCAGCCCCTGCTGCTGGGGGCTGCTCTGATTCTGCAGCTCCTTTCCTGAGGTGCGTGGGGCCAAGGGGCTCAGCGCACCGCAGCTGTGCAGACAGACAAGCCCCTTGGAAGGTAACTGGCACTGAGCCTCCTGCGTGGGGAGCGCAGCCCACCCAGGAGGTGAAATGTGGCTGGGAAATGCTGTGCAGGGGATGGTGCAGTCGACCTACTTTTATGTAGGTGAATGTTAGGTTATGGGATTAAGGCTTGACTCCTGTGAGCATAGAGGAGCAAAGGTGGGGAGGAGCCGTGCCAAACTGGAGCCCCTGAAGCCCCCTGCCCTCTCTGTTCCCTGGGCTGTCCTGGGAGCAGTGCCAGCCCACGGTCCCCCAGGCAAGCCCCCAGGTCACCTCTGGGGCTGAGGGACATACAGAGGCCTGGGCTCACCGTGGGATACCAGGGAAGGACCATCTGGGGAGTGCATCAGTCCTGATATGGGATATTTAGGGCTAGGACCAAAAGGGGGAGAAGGGAGAGGGTTCATGGTGGTTTGGGGGAACAAGTGTGGGCAAGCAGAGGGTGAAAGGGGATAAAAGGGGCTGGTTGTGTGTGAACAGGCTGCTGGTCAGCAGCTTGTCCAGCTGTGCCTGACCCTCACCAGCGTCTTCTATCCCATCTCCTCCCTGAGTGCTGTTTCCAACCCTTTTTAAACATGAATAAAGATGCTTAGTCAAAATAATTCTGGTTTGTGGATGAATTAGGGATGAATTTAGGCAAAATCTTGAAGCCTGGATTTCCTCAAAATCAATGTCATATTTGCTTACCTAAGAAATGTTTTACAGAGGCTGGGTTTTACAAAATTATGCTGGCAACCTTTGTAAGAAAAGGTGCCTTTATAGTGTTAAGTGGCTCAAATGAGTGGCTGATGTTGACTGATGTTTTCTTCATCTCCTTTGAACTGCAAAGTAGCAGGGCTGTGCTCTATTAATTAAAAGGAAACTGATAAAATTGAAAGATAAGTTTTTTGAAAAATTCCAAGCAAACCAAGAGGGGATTACAAAATATTAGTTCTGGTTTTCAGACACTAAAGCAATCCTGGAGCTTAGAATTATGTGCACTTAAACTTCTTAGTTTAACACACATTAATGGGAGAAATATGAGGTTTAAAATAGTTCTTTAAGGAATAAGTTGTAGATCTAAGTAACAGCCTCTGCCATCAAAAAGCAACACCCACCCCCACCCCCTAGCTATTGTTAACTGTAGCACTGCAGAACTGGTGTTCCTCAGTAGACTAAGGGTTTAATTTAGCTAAGTGAAATTTTAAATTGGGCACCTGAACAGAAACTGTTGAACAAAACTATGAGGAAGTCTGAATTTTGAGCAGTTTTTTGCACTGCAGGTCCCTTTAAAGTGTGGTTACAGATGTGGGGACATGCTGAGATTAGAAATCTGATGTTCCTGGAGAGAAAAAAGACAGGTTCTCATGCACTTCTTTCATGAGAGAAGTTAAAATTCATTAATACCTTCTCTTCCACTAGTTTCTGGTTTCAATGAGTGCGTACTAATTTGACGGTACTTAATTGGAAGGAGTTAAAAGTACCAGTCAAAAAAAAAAATGAATGCATTGGGGCCATAGGTCCCATGTAACCTGAGAAGCTAGGGTAGGATAAACTAGTGTGATGGTAATACACAGTTGCTCTTCTGCACAGTTTCCTTGCATGCATGCTCCTTTTGCATTAAATAGCAAAATGAATTAAGCTAAACCGTGGAAAGATGCAAAGGATTCCAGAGAGGTACTAAAAACATGGGCAGAAATGAGCGCCAAGTACCACTTTGAAAGAACCTGAGCTAATCCGGTTTATATGAAGAGAAAGACATCGAGCACGTACCCACGGATTGAGACTAGCCCAAAGAGCAGTGAAGCTGAGAAGGCAATGGGTGGTAGCAGAGAGCAAGTTATGTAAAACTGAAACAGCAAAAGAGTGCCTGCAGCCAGCGCATGAGAGCCCTGGCTCGGTGCAGGGATCTCCCTGTGGGCTGCTGAAGGGAGGAATGGGTGGCTGAAGCTGCGCTCCCTTCCCTGGGGATAGCGAAGCAGATACCAACCTGGGCAATTTAGGGCAGGGAGCAGCAGATGTGGGATTGAGTTAGAAAATAGAAAAGTGAAGAATAACAGCAGCACCTTAGAGAGAAACTGTGAGGAGCACTCTGGTATTGAAGCAGAAAGTCAGAATCCCATTTGTAAACAAGGACTTAGAAGGTGGATGTTGGTTTTGGCTCTGGCCTGGTGTTGTAGGGGATGTGCTAGACAACATGTTTGTTGGGAAAAGATGGGTTGCATGCCTGCAGCAGCTCATATAGACTATGTGACCCCATAGCTCTGGCCCACTGTTTTTTGTGTAAAAGAAATACCTTGTAACCAAACAGGCATGGCTTATTTGCGGTGCAAACCATGTAAAGAGCTGTGAAACACCTGATTTTTAGGGGCAGCTCCATAAATGTCACTTACTCCTCTCTCCCTCATTAACAGTGGGAGCAGAACCGCAGAGGTCTTCCTGCGCCGCAGCACGCTCACCACCATAGCCAGCCTCACCTCACCTTGGGCTTTGGCTCTACAGAGCAGCTCAGGTTTGGGTGCCATTCTGAAAGAGGTGTTTGCCTCTCTCTGTGTCTTCCTTTGTCCCTTTGCTGAAAAGTAGCGTTTAAGGGCTGGTTCAGGCTTAGGGCCACGTGGAAGTTAGGAAGCATGCGAGTTAGAGCACCACGCGCCTCATTCAAGACTCACTCTGTACCCAGTGCTGACCATTCACAGCACAAGCTTTGTACCAAGGGATCGAAT
Organism: Gorsachius magnificus; assembly: GCA_034008185.1. NCBI lineage: Eukaryota > Metazoa > Chordata > Aves > Pelecaniformes > Ardeidae > Gorsachius > Gorsachius magnificus. Next base: position 48,069,172 of record CM067083.1, on the reverse strand, counting down.
CTCTGCAGTACAGCTACAAACCTGAAAGAAAAATGGGGTCACAAATATAGGCCAGTTACCCATGCATCACAGAACAGGAAATCTTGCAGAACAGCCTTTTTCTTTTTCATTTGCTCATCTCCCAATGTGGCTTGCTCTTGTGGTCTTTGAATTAAAAAAAAAAAAAAAAGGATGCATCCTGACTCACACTGTTTTATAGCAACTTTCTTACTGATCACCCAGGATCTGTTGGTTATGGGGAGCAAACTGAAGAGTGTCCAGTTGTGTGGGCTTTTGCAATAAATAGCATCTACGCATTTTCTTGTCACTACTACGCCTCTACTCAGGTTGATTGCCTTTTTTTCTGCACAGTAGAGCCAAATTCTGCTAATGAATCATTTTATTGTTACTTGATCCTCTCTGCTCTGATTTGAGGGGTTGGGGAAGTGAATTGAAACAAACTTTCAGCAGGTAGGAACAACCTAATCAGCTGGAGCTTATTTTGTCCCTCCTGGGTTCGAACAGTGCAGGAGTCTAGAAGCTGAGCTGTGATCAGCTGACCACACAGCTAAAGACAGACGTTCCTTGAGTATGACTGCCCCTTTCTTCCCCTGGCTTTTGTTCTTAATCTGAGGGTTTAATCTACAATGGCAGTAGCCTGTTGTTTGCTATCAGCCTGGGGCAGGCAGTTATTTGGAATGATCGTTAGCGAGCTGTGGTCATTATTTTAACAAATATGACATTTCATAGAATTTAACCCTCCAGCTCAAAGCTGTGGCAGTGCAGAAAAATCTGATGTGGTGGAGAATTTGCCAGGGCTTTGGGGAAACCAGAAGTTTTGCCGCTCAAGGCATTGCCCACTAGTGCGAGGTGCCGAGAGGATGGTCCCTACCGTGCATTCTGGCTGGGAAGGGGCAGTGCCTGCGCTGCGCACTAGGTTGCACCAGGGGAGGGGATTTTAATAGCGTGATATTAAACCTACTTCAGTGAATAAGGGCAGGGACACTGATGTCTCTTACGGCCTTGCGTAAACCTCTCCCTGCAGAAAGCTGCGTGTTTAGATAAAACTACACAAGTGCAAATTTGTATCTAGTCTCAGTTAGGCACAGAAAGGAAGAGTGAAGGACAGTGGAGGATCCTCTGCTGTGTATTTGGAGCCTGAATAGTCAGCAGTGAGGCAGTGTGGGACCAGTGCTGAAGTCCTGGTGTAGCACGGTGAGGCACGCTGGGGCTGTATGGCACGGAGCCTTCCTCACTCTCAGGTTTGTACAGTGGTGTTAGCGAGAGGTTGGGTATTCTTCCTTCCCATTAGTTTAGTGGGTCGTGAAAAGGTAAAAACCGCTGTTCTCAGAAATACCCTCTGCATACATTAGTCCTGAGGCCTGTCAGACTGGGAACTCAGCCATACGAAGCACAGTGTAAGTAGCCACAAGACAGTGGCTTAAAAAGTCCCTTAACTGATTGTTTTAAGCTCCTTCCCTTTGTGTATGGTCTGTTTCCTCTTCCATTTCCTTTCTGACTTCCTCGCCTCCTTTGTTGCCTTTATTCCCCTGTGTCTCCTGCTGGATCCCTCTCCCTCTGTTGTTGTACCTGCATTGACCCTTTTCATCCCATCTCCTCTTCAGCTCCCAGTTGCGCTTGGCTTCCATGCAGCAACACTGCAAACCTGACTGACACAACTGCGGTCCCACCAGCCACCTCTGCTCCCCGCTCCAGGAGACATTATTTTTGTCTGAACACAGTCCAATGAAGGGCCATGTAGCCCTTATGGCACCGACCTGCATCTCCCAATGTATGTTCGCGGGTCTCCCACAGGTGGATGGACCTGTGTCAGACTGTACAGCTCATGAAGTTTGTTACGTCCCTGAGCACCACTAGTGTCCGCGTGGATTTCCTCCCATGCTGGTCCAGTCACCCTCTTCCTCAATGATTCCCTGCTGAAAGTGGTTTGCAGCTGGCCCACTGCTTCAGTCTGGCATAGGTCTGAGAAGATGGCAACGCTATTGCTCAGAAGGAAACTAAACCCATCCTTATCCTAGCCTTTAGAGCATTTGGAGAGGAGAAAGAGAGAGGCAACAGGCTCTCGATGGGAGTAAAGACAATTCAACATACTTCTGTATGTGGGCGAGAGGCCTGACTAATATATCTACTGGTCTTCTCAGGGTCCTGGAAGAAAACCTTTGAATTGCCTTCAACTCAAGCAGAAGATTTGGTTTCCCCCTAAGAACACTATGTAGTTTCTGAAGAGTTCAACAGTGGAGGCCCACGGTTTTGGTGGTACATTAAAGCTGTTGTGGGGTGGGAGAGGACTCAGGAACCAGGCAGACTGAGAGGTTAAACCCTCAGGAGGGGCTGCTAGGCAGAACTGGACACCCTAGAGATGTGCTTTGAAGTCCTAGTGCAGGGGCCATGCTTCAGACACTCGCCTGAAGCTCAAAGCATTTGAGTGGGACAGGAGGGGAAGAGATCCACCTTGACAGAGCAGGCTGGCAACCATCCCAGGAAAAAGCTGCTGTCTACAAGAGCTTCAAAGCCTCAGCATGAGTTGGATGCTAAGGAACTCTTGACGTAGACCAAAAACCACGCTGGGCCTTGCAGGACAGCAGAAAGAGAAGATGAAAGACACTTAACGTAGGATGTTACCACCTCAGATATAACAAGATAAAATTAGAGGCAGTGAGCAATCTCTGCATTTATGGCTATTGAAAGAAACAAGTCTGATTCTAATCTTTTCCAATGATTAGAAAAATGAGATTTCAGCTTCATAAAAAAATCATCTGAAGACCTCTCCAAAACAAAGCACCCTTAGTACATGGCTTATAGCAAATTGAAATCTCTCAAAGCTTCTTTCTTCTTTATTCAAATAGCAGGTACTTATTTAACATATGATCAGAGGGGAGCTTTTAAGAATAAAACCTTGTGCTGCCTTCAGTGAGGGGGCATATTCCGCAGTAGGAGCTCAAAATAACTTTTAACCACATATCTCCTGTTGCTTAAAAAAATCTTTCAGTCTAACATTCTGTCTGGCCTTTTATAGACTTTGTTGCACTCGGCTGTGACAGGAAAGGAAAATCAGCATCAATAAAAGTTACTTCAAAGTCATAAGAATCCTTCAGGGAGAACTGCAAAACCACTGGCTTTTCCCACAACCCTTTTGTCACAGGCTGGAATGGCCTCACACCCTCCATTTTGCTTAACCAGGCGGGATTGAGGGCTTCTCTCCAGCTGTTGGCATGGCCTCCCTCTCACACTTCGCAGGCAGGGTGGCACATCTGAGCCAAGGGGTAGGTTCTGAAGTTCAACCTTTCCCTTACCCGCCACCATCTTGCACTGGTAAGTGTCTACCTAAGTATTGAAATTCTGCAGCTGGTTCAGGTGATGAGGAACCCACAAAGAGATAGATTACTATCACAATACCATACTGTAATAAGAATTTGGTTTTTGAGTCATTAATCCTGCTGTCAGTTCCACTTCTGTAGAGCTGGGGGAACTTCTGAGTTCTGAGGTGTAGCTCATGGTTATCAGGCAGTAGCATCTCAGTAACACAGGACGTGAATCTAATAATTACGGTGTAGCTCCTTTCATAGTTACTCTTCAGTAATACTGTTAAGTGATGCATCACAGTGCAACCTCTTTTGTTGAATTTGTTTGCATTAAATTTTTTAAGCGGCTCCACATTATCACTTCAGAACTTCCGGGAACCTTCTGGCTGAGCTCAGCTGGTAGGAGTCCATCCCTTTCTCCAGCACAGCCAAGGTGTGGTGCTTATCACATAAAATTACTGGCAAAACTGGAGCAAAAATCCTGTGTTAGGAAGGCGCTTGCCTGTTTTAGCGCCACTGAAGCGTTAACAGCAAGGATTCTTTGTCAAGGGTACAAGCCAGCCTGTGCTAGAGGTGGTGTGTGGATCAGGCTGGTTGGACAGGTCTGGCAGCATCTGAAGGGGAATAAACCCCTCTAGTCCTGCTGCCTGCATTTGCTGTGGGAAATGGCATGATATCCTCTGCTTTTTCAGCCATGTAGGCTGAGATCTGGAAGTCCCCCTTCCCACTTGTGCCAGAAGTGGTGATGCCAGGGAAGCAGGATTTCCCTCCATCCTCACAAAAGACCGTAGGCAGGGCTTGCATCACCTAACACCTGTGTATGCCAACGTGGAAAAAGGAAAACCACCCCCTGGACACACCCTGGCTGACAGTAGGCTGCTGTGTGATCTTGGACATGAAGAATGCACCCCGCTGTGGAGCTGGGTGATGAAGATATCCTTGGAGACCTGGCTTGGCAGTGAATGCCAGTCTTGATGTCAATGTAACAGAAACCTCTTCCTGTTGGACAGGCAGAAGGGGGCTGCTGAAGGATGGGCTGCTCTGTGTGCCAGCTACAGCAGGGTGACCCAGGCACGACCGGCACATGCAGCACATCGTGTCCTGCCAGGAAGGCTTCATTGTCCCTCCAGAGCCAGGTCAGGATGAGGCTTAGGGGATCCTTTCCAGACTTCATGCATCACTGTGGGTTAGTGTGGACAAACCTCACCTGCGTGGGTGAGAACTTCCCTCTTGGTTGCGAGTGGGAATGACAGCTCTCACCAAGGAGAGCCCTTTTTCTGCAAGCAGAGGGAGGGGAGACAAGCTAGACTCAACCGCATTTAGGATCAAGGTCTGGGCTTTTCTTGGCCCTAAAGGAGTTGGTTCTGTTTGCTAAACAAGGGGGAAATTCCTCACTTGAAAAAAATCCAACAAAGAAAGAGAATGAACATTTTTCTGTTGTTTTGGCAAGCCAAGCCAGCCACCTGGAGAGAAAGGCAGGTGCCAGAGCCTGGGAGAAGGTAGGAGACTGCTGCCTGTGGCAGCTGATGCATTGCCTGTCTCTTGAAGCCCAACCTTTGGGTCTATATGCACACATTTAGAAGTAGGCAGAGGTCTAGGCGCCTTGCTAGACCGAGGCCTTCCCTGATTCAGAAGGGGCTGGAGAACCAGTGCTGCAATGCTAAATGAAATTAAGTGGTTAGCAGTGGGCGTCTTGACCCCGCGCCTTCACTTTACACTAACATTGAGAAGTCAAGGAACGGATTATACAGACTTCATGTAAGCAACATTGCTTTGAGAAACCAATTATGGTTTTGGATTCTGGTTTTGTATATTCGGTATTAAAAGGTAGTCTGCTAAATGGTTCTTGTGATATGTACCTTGAGAGTTAAGGCACTTAGTCCTGGTATTTGGGACACAACAGGGAGCAGACACGCTGAAGATGAACAAATAAAAGGTGCAGAGGAGCAGCCTCTCTGCCTTGGCGACTGCTAACAGGTAGAAGGAAATGACTGGCTGGGCCAGGTTGCATTTCAGCTAGCAGTGGTCAGAGGTATTTTGGGAGAAACTGAGCTTTGAAATAGGAAAGGAATATTGTGCCTGTGAAGTAAGCGAAGAACAAGGCTGCTGGCCCAAATATTCCCAGCTGAGGTGTGATCCTGACTCCAAACACAGACTGGTGAGATTGACTGGTGAGATCAGTTGGACGTGGACAGAAAGAATGTTTTGAGGGCAAGAGAAAGAAACATACCTGTCAGATGGTCCTCTCTGAAGGGAGAGACTATGCTTGGGCATGTGAAAATCGGTTCCTCCCTGTCCCTCTCTGTAGGAGGAAGCAGATAGAGCCAAGGCCACTTTGCGTGAGGCCACAGAGAGCAGAGCAGCCATGGGGAGCAGCTGCAGATCCAGGCATCCCTGGTAGCATCTAGAGGGTGATTCCTGGGATAGGCACTAAAGCTGCAGGGTAGTGAGAGCCCACTGGGGATGAGTGATGGACCAGTGCAGATTTAGATGTCTGTCAACCCTGGTCAACAAAGTGGGAGGAAACTGCAGTGAAGCAGGAAGTGGTTAATATTAGCACACTTTCCCAAATCTCAATGGTGGAGGCAACCAAAACATCCTGGGGAGGAGGGAGCACGGCTAGCTAGCAGTTGCCAGCTTTCTCAGATGTGTCCTCACAGACACCCATGCTTTTTCCCTTCAGTAAAGAACATGTCTGTGCTGCACAGCACAATCACAGAATCATGGAATCATAGAATAGTTTGGGTTGGACGGGGCCTTTAAAGGTCACCTAGTCCAGCCCCCTTGCAGTGAACAGGGACAATACCATGAAGAGATGAGTAAGGTGCCTGGGCGGGCATCAAAACCAATCTAACGGAGCAAAATGAACGGACCCTCTAGGGGCTGTACTGCATCTGGCACCTGAGCTATCTGGCATAGCTTTGCACTGGGTAATGAAGATACACCAAGAGACATGTTAAAAAGTCCTAGGCTTGCTGCAGATGGAGAATTTCCCTTGCCAAGGCCAAGAGCCGTAACCAAGTTTCTGGTTTTCCAGCTCTAAGTTCAAATCAATGCCAGAATGCCTGCATAAGTGAATCTGTGCCTTTGCGCTACTGGTGCCACCAGGCAGGAGAGTTATACCTGGATAGCTGGGCTAATCATCTACTGTTCTTCACTCTCCAGCCCATTGCCCTGTAGTATCACTTCAGCAGATTTAGCTGTGCTGCGTGGTTCTCCAACACACCTGCCCCACAGCATTATCAGTGCCTGTCGTAGTGTGGGCTAGTTTATATTTATATGCAGAGAAAGCCATCATTTGTCAGGAATGGGCTGTAAGGACATGCTTACATGCTCTGTGCAGCACAGAATTAATCAACAGCAGTTGCCAATTTGCTGGTCCTGTGAGGAAATGATCAGTAATGTGCCTCCTGTTACTTCTTTGATTTCTATTTTTTCTTTTTATTTTTTCACCACCTCTATAATCACAGTGGAAAAATCAATTTTATCAAAGCACTAACCACCAGTAACTGACTGCATGCATGAAGACCTAGAGATCAAGTGATAACGGCAGTTGCCCACTCTTAGAAGGAAGTGAAAGGTGGTACTATCTGCTGCAATATGAATTGAGAGCTGTGTTAGCTGTTCACAGCAGAGGATCCTGTGTCCACTGCTGCTCTCCCTGTCATCTGCTTCGCACAGCACCGCAAATGAGCATTTACTTGCCCTCCTAATCCACAGGGAAATTCATGGGTATGCCCAAGCCTCTAAAGGGACCAAGGTACCTAGCTTCTGTTGACTGCAGTAAGAGTTAAGTGCCAAATACACTCAAAGCTTACTAAAAGAATGATTTAAACATGTGCTTGATTATCTCACTGATCCACCTCTGACCGCAGAGAGGATCTGTGATTAGGACACAACCTCCTTCCTACACCAGTCTGCACAAGTGGCATCTCAGGGATGACTGTTTAGGAACAGTAATTCCCGCTGTGCAGAAGACCTGGAAGGAGATTTTCCTCCTTGTAGAGCAATCTCTCGTGGGAGTTTTCTCTGAGTTGCCTTAGGTCACCGGTGTGGTTAGTGGTTCTGTGGCGTAGAAGTAAAATGAGGGAGTCATTTTCTCATTGAAGTGGCCAGCCAACCCCTCCGATCTGTGTTTACGATTGGGAAAATCACAGCCCATGAGCTGAAAAGCACACGCTGCATCTTGGTCCACGCAGTACGAAAGAAATCTTCTTTGAGCTGTATCCAGCCGTGGCAGGGACAGCATATTGTGCAGACACAATTTCAAATTTCATTCTTCCATTTCAGCATTTGTGGTTATAGGTGGGAGCCAGGATCCCAGATGCCTTAAAATTTCCCTACTAAACAACCAATTGTGTCATTAGGTATATAAGCACCTTTTAAACTCTGTCTTTTAGCTCTTTCTCAGGCCGCGAGGGCTGCTGCTGTGGAAAGAGAGGTGACTGGGGCATTCCATGGTGTGGGTCTCTTGTAAAAACAGTCATATAAAGAAAGTACAACTCTAAAAAATCAGGTCAATGAATTCAACATACTCGGGTTGAAATGTCAGAGCTTGGGAGAACAGACTGATGACAGGCTTTGAGAAACTACTTTGGTAGTTATTTCAATGAGACATGAAACAGAGAGTGAGCGACCGAGCAAGCAAGAAAATAAATGTTACCACAATGGGTATCAAAAACACAGAAATTATGTCAGCAATTGCATATTTAACATTGCTGGTCTCTTTGCCTTGTGTTTGCAGCATTTCTGATACGGAAACTCACTTATTCTGTACAGCCTAATGTAAATTAGTCATACATTGGTAGGCAATTCAGCAGAACTTTCTTGCAGGGGACTATTTACTTCACAAGGCAGCAGTTATTTGGAAATATTTTGCAATATTTTGTCTTCTTCGTAGCAATATTTTTCATTAAAAAAAAAATTAGATCCTCTTTAGCAAGAATCTGGTTTTAAGCCTTTCGGTGTAGCTGCTGTCTTAAGCACGGTCTCATAATGACATAGTGTGTCAGTGTTGCAGTAACAGGGGCTTGGTTTCATGGATTCCTTGATGCTGATGGGATGAAAGAATGTTGTAATAGGTCCTTCTGATATGTAAATCTCCGCTGGGCAAGGGAGACAGTAATAAAGCTGCTTTCCCCCTCTGTGACCTCAGAAAGGACATTTACAATGAAAGCCATCTCTGCCCACTGAGGAGAAGAAAATGTCTGGGTGATGCACGGCTGTATGCAAAGCATTGTGCAGGTGGTGGAGAATAAGGGACTGGGGCTCGTGTTACACTTTCTTCCTTGGGATTTCAGGAACAAATAGTTTGTTGTGGGCAGAGCTGGTAGATAAGTGAGACTATGAGCACCTGGCATCTTCATTCACTTGCCCCTTGGCAATACAAGGATTGTACCATTCTGTTCATCACTGTAAAGGTTCATTACTTCTGGCATAACCTTGGGAGATGATTTCACCAGAAATGGTTCTTAAACCTCTACAAGATAAGCAGCTGAAGGACAGCAGTAGGAAATAAACCAAATGCAACATAATTCAGGTAAAAGTTCTTAAATGAAAGGAGTATAACTGCTAGGGAATTGTCTGCTCAAGTTGTTTCTTAATGGAAAAAAGCATGATTTTGATAAACCGGATTTTTCCTGCAGAATGTCTTCAGCTATCCCAGAAATATTTTGATGAAAAATTGAAATGTGTTAACTGGAAAACACTGCTCTTTTGTCTCAGGGGAGTTGTTGTTCCTCACGAATTCCAATCCTTTTCCTGCCTAGGCTTCTGTGAGACCTTAGACCATGGAATGACATTACTCATTGCCTGTTTTTTCAATCCAAAGCTAGGAAACATAGTCTGATTGGTAAGCTCAGACTACAGAAGAGAACAAAAGCATAGACAACCATATAATAACTCACCTGTGCATGCTGGTGCTTTTTCTAAACTGACATTTTTGCTATACAAACTTCCATCAAAAATCCGACAATTTTTTGTTTAAAACTTTTGTTTCCATCAACGTGTTCTCCAAGAAAACAGAATATTTTTAACCGGCTTTTCTGAAGCCAGTGTTTACCAATGGGAGGATACACTTACTGCTCTTCATGCTTCTTTCTGGAAGCCAGGCCAGCTAGGAGCTAGGCTGGTTCTAAGAAGTGATGCTGCAGTGAAGCAGGCGAGTGCTCTGAGTATGACTGTGCTCCTCCTTCAGAAATTCCATGTTCAGTCTGACAAGAAAACACTTCTCAATCTTTACTATTTTTACACGACCAGCAAACTGTTTCCCATCAGTTTTTTTTGTTCTCTGTCCATTTTCAAATTAAATAGCAAGTGCATTGGTGGAAGAAAACTGATGGATTGTGCAGTTTTACAAATGCAGTCATATGTCTTGGGCTACGGGTGAGAGCTAAACGCTGATTACGCACTCCCTCTCCTTCACAAATGCTCTGTTTACAGCCCTTACCCATTTAATCTCCTGAGCCCTATTTGCTCCTGTGGCAAACGCCCTGCAGAAGCCCTTAGGAGGACTCAGTCTTCTCCATCTGAGAGGTTAACACACTTAACAGAGGTGATCAAGTAATTAAAACATTGATAGAGGCCAGTCAATGTGGGATGGATGTCAGTGCTGGGGTCATGTTATTTCAGTCCCTGACACCTCCTAATTGCGTGAGGAGGGCTGCCTCTGGCACAAGGGTGTAGATGGAATCAGGTGGGAGTGAGGCTGAAAATGTGAACAAAAAAGATCAAAGGGGAAGCAAGTGAGCAGTGCTACAAAGTGTAATGCTGGAGAGAAATTATGAAGACAACAAGAGATGGAAATAAGAGAAATCTAGAAAAGCTGAACAAAGAAAGAGGAAGAAATAGAGAGAACAAAAAACTAAATACAGAAATACCAGAACAAAAAAAAGCATGTCTGACAGGGAGTGAAAAGCCAGACGCAAACAAAAGAAGGAAAGTTTGAAAGAATTAATGAGAAAAAATATATTGACAATATAGGCTGGTAATGTTAAAAAAAATTACATGGGTAATATAAACAACCTGAATGTAAATATATAGTTGGCATTTTGTAGTCTGAAAGAATGGAGAGACCAGAACCTCAGCTGATGGCTAGATTTTTGTACCAGATTAGACTGATCTAAATTTAACTGAATGAACATTAAAGCAGGATGGAATAGCGTGGGGTGTATGTACTGCCTTTCTTTTATAGTTAAAAAACGCCAGTATCCTGAGTCACTCCAGAAGAAACATGTGGATTCTGGAACAACTCAGATGGTGGGGTTTTTTTCCTCATCTTTCAATATTTGCTTTCCTTAATTAGTGGTGTCAGAAAACTAACATGTGGTGAGACTTGAGAAACCACAATAACCATATTAGCTAAATGAGAGTAGATTTCCTTTCGGAGCTTGAACATATGAACAAAAACTAACTACATGTGAGAGCTTCATTTGCATAACATGCAGATTTTCAAATAGTTGTGTTAAAAAGAAAAAAACCTTTCCACTTGCCGCAGTGTGAAGGTGAAGAACAAAGCGTCTGCAAGGAAGGCTGTCTGGGCTTGGTTACTGGGTCAAAAGAAAACGTGCTGAGAAGGTAAGCTGGACTAGTTACCTCGTATTCACTTCAGCATTTGTCTACATGGTGAATTCTTCACCTTCTGAAAGACTGTTATTCATGCTGAATATTGAATATATTGCAGACTAAAAGCACAAGATACATTTAAATTAGAGAACACCTGAGTACGGAACAAGATGAGCAATAGTTTTTGTAATGGATAAGCTAAAAATCTGATTTATTTTTTAATTAACCATTACAATTCGGATTTGTCTTTTAATGACTGTCATTCCATGAAATATTGTTGATAATATTCACCTGCTTCACAGGCTAATCTGTTAGTGCCCCCAAAGTAGGTCGTTCTCTGAGAGAGATGCTAGAAGCTGCTAATAGCAGAAGTGCTTGTTTGAGTATGGACTATGATCATCATGGACTTGTTGGTGATTTGAAGTCACATCCATTTTTGTAATACAGAGGGAATTTCTACTTCTATTACTCATTATTACTCATTATTTGCTGCTTATGTGACTGCCATGGGCTAGGTTTGTCTTTGTGTAACGAGGCTTGCTTTGCAAGATGCAGATTCATCTCTTCAGTCCCAGTGTTGTGAGAAAGAAGCGCTTAAAAGGTCCACAGTAAAATGGTCCACAATGAAATATCACCAAATTCCTTTACTGACACAGAATGTACTCGTACTCTGAATTTGCTGGTTTTAACAGGATTTGAGCCCATGTTTCAAAATGTCAGAGACTGTGAGCAGGAGTCAGTGGTTTGCTTCAGACAACATTTAGACAGAAAGTGAGTTCTCTGTAAACAGGATCTAGGCTGTCATATATAGCTATGTTATCACAGAAAGTATATGCACCTCAGCGTATCAAGAGTAAGCGTACTATTCCTTGCAGCACTTGAGGGACAGGAGATTTTAAAATGAAGCTTTTATTCTCTTCCCAAGAAAGTCCAGATGCACAAGGTCTGGGCACCTTGCCAATCATCTTAATGTAGAAAAACCAAATATCGTGCAGTCTTGTGCCACACCATTGCTCGTGCACCCGCGCCACTTCACACTCCTGCCTCTCCGCTGCCCTCTCAGATTGACCAACAGCTCAGGTCTCCTTGCTCCTCCTCACAGGCCATTTAGAACATAGGTGTCCTTCAGCAACTGCTGCACGTCACTAAATCTGGACTGCTTCAGGCAGTTAAGATACATTGCTGAGTGTGGCGGCTGCTAAGAATACAAGAACTGTCCCACAGACAAAGGTCCGTTCAGTGCCATGTCTTGCTTCCGAAAACGGCCAGATGCAGACAGCTGGGGAGACGGATATCTGCCTCGTGACTTGTTCTTTGATATCCTTGCAGCTTTCAGGAATCTGTCTTTTGACCATTGCTGCACTCTGGTCCTCTAACTGCAGCTGCTAGTTTGATTTATCAATAGAAATTTTAAATGGAGATCATCTTAGTCATCTGCTACAATTGTTTCTCTTGGCCTTCTGTCCTTACATCTTCTTCTCTGCACTGAAACTCACACATCTTCTTTCCTCCATGTAACTGGACTTCACCAAACCATATTTTGAGTGCTCAGCTACTTTATGGATTTAATCATAACCTTCCCCGGATCTGTGATGACAGGAAACAGTTTAGTCCCAACAGCAATAAGGAGGTCAATTTAATCTTATAGTGAGCCCATTGACATTATTTGAGTCACAATCCATACAGATTTCACACTTTTTTTGCTTTGTATACATCAAACAGTGAAGATTGCTTTTCATCGGTAACAGTTAAAACATGCGTGCACTGTGCCCACATAAGCACACACATACAGGGAAAAAAAAAAATACTTTTCTGGGGTTTTTAAGTACCTCTGTGTCATTCTACGCAAATATATTGGGATTTTGTCATAGCTGAAGTCAATGTCTTGAATCCTGTGAAAATCAGCCATTGAGAAAATGAAATGTGCCTGCTTAAATTATTATCAACCATTATGACACGATACTTTAAATCTACCAAGTCACATTTTGCCACCACGCAGCATTTTTGTTTCATTCGCTGGGTATGGTCAGCAGAAAACAGCACCATGGTTAAGCTGCCAGGGAGCCACTGCTATTGCGATATGCTCAGTTTTAAAAAAAAGACGAGCCTGACATCTATCATCCTGCATTTCTTTAAGTCCAATGATCTATGCATTTAATCATATGTTACAAGGCTGCCCTGTATTAATGCCACGTGGTGTCTCTAATGAGATCAAAAGCTGCAACTGAATGCTCACACACACAATTTCTAAAATGAATAAAAAGTTTGAAGGTTTTTTAATTAGTTTTTTTTTTTCCTGCTAGTGCAAACATCTCAGTTGTCATCAGAAACCAAGGTGCAGAACAGAAACGTTTATAGCTTTTAAAATTCAGGAATCATAAATGAAATATTTTCATGCCTAGTTCCAACTAACTCTAGCAACAGACCTGAACAGCATGCACACAAACAGCAAATGGTTGTGCCAAACAGGCAAATGCAATTGCATTTTCTTTCATTACCTGGGCATTTGCATATTTTGAGTTCAGGCAAAACATTTGGATAATGTGCACCTTGACGTATACCAGATTATCATTTTTTGTTCAGAAAACAGCTATGATTCAATTCATTAATTAACGCTTGTCTCAGTTTTGCAGATCTACTGTAAGTGATCTTGTTGATTTAAATGATTAATGGTTAAACTGCTCATTTGCATGACATTAAGTGCACCCTTTGCAACAACAGGCCATCATTCAGGAGCACAGTGACAATTAACACCCTACTTTTTATAATTCTAATGCTAGCTTGATTATTTAAAAAATAATATCATTACATAGGGAGCCTAATTAGTAAATGACTTGCCTCCAGCTTGCAAGTTTCCGGCACAGATAAGGTTAAATATTTTCCTTTACGTAAAAAAGCAGGTTATTGTTATTTCTTGTCAGGAGGAAGTGGTGATTATTTCAATTTAACTCTGTACCTTTAACTAATGCTGTTATTTCTTGGTTTTTGAATTAAAGTGTAATCCCTTTGAGGCTGATGGTAAATGTGCTGGAGGCAGCCACAAAAGAATGTAACAGAATCACACATCCTCTTTCACCTGATCTTCAGAACAGTTTCAAGTCTGGTAAGTACTAAAGTAAAATATTTAATCTATAACGTATGTTATAGATTAAATTATACGTTATAATCTATAACATATGTGCTGAATGTTTTAAACTGAACACTTAAGTAGAAGTGTACTTAAAATGGTGGGCAAGGCTTAAAAAATACTTATTGATTCCCTCCAGGTACTGAGAATTTTTTTCCTTATAGAAATCTGTCTTTCTCCTGAGGTCTTTTTTTATCCAGTGTCTTTTGCTTGTATAATTAATCAAATAATGTATTCATATTTAAGATTGTAATTTAGTCTTACTTTTGAGTACTCACATATTGCTTTTGTAGTAAAAAGAAATAATATGATAATGTGGATAAAGTGGAAAAATAGTGAGCTAAAAAATGCAAGGCTTATATATTTAATATTCAGAACACATATGTTTGTGTGCACATGCATAGACATGTGCCTATATGTAGTATATAAACAATGTTAGAACACACAGCCCCTTATATATGTAAATTTATTTTTTATAATTACCTAATCCATTAATTCTAAATACATTCATAAATATGTGAATTAAAAATTATAAAGGTGCCTATTGAAAGACAGTTAGAAAATTTAAATTGAAAAGAAAATTGTGTTTGTAGGAGTTCTGATTCAACTTCCTCTGCAGCCAGTACCTCTTAATAACTTCAGTCAGTGCTGTTTCAAATTCAGAAAAGGAGATCAGCTCAAGAGATTTAAATCAGGTCCTAAACCTGCAATCTGGTTTCAGTTTGAGTCCTTCTCTGTGGCTCTTGCACCAACGATCCTCAAGAAGCTTTTGCTTGACAGTGGAAGTCCTTGTGTGAATAAATGTGCGACTGGTGGTGCCGTTGTGAACTCCTGTAGCGTCAGGGAGAGCACGCAGCTCTCCCATCATGAGCAGCTGTTGTTCCCTACAGGCTTTCTGCCAAGCTCTTCTGAGGACTAGAGCGCCCTTAATCAGTGCTGATCTGAAGAGATCTCCTTTCTTAGCCCTCCTTGCAGACTGTAGGAAATGCCCGTGCTCCCTTTCTGCTAAATGCCTTCACCCTGTCTTCTTCCTTCTACACAATATACCAATGTTTGAGAATGGCTTTGGCTAAGTGGGATGAAGAGGGACTGTTTTATAGAGAATACATGCTGTCAGGGTCTCTTTGTGTATTTTAACCACCTATGTCCTAGAAAGATATGAATGGCTGATACCTAGAAAGGTATTTTTCTTGCAACGATAAAATAACAGTTTCTAAAATGATAGGCTGGACAGGTACCACTTTAGCGCTGTCTAACTGAAGAGCTGCTGTAGTTGCAACCAAGTGCAAAGGGTAACAGTAACACCAAGCCAGCAGGGGCGTGAGTGCCTGGCTGGCTGGGCTCAGAGGAGGGTAAAGCAGCGGATGGAGACTACAGCTGCTCAGTGATGGGCTAGGGGACCACAGCCCCAGCTGAACCGTACAACTTGCTTGCCTTACACACCTTTGCACTGCTGAGAGATGCTTTAGATTGTTTAAAGCTTGCTTCAGAAGGTGTTCAAGCACTTTCAAGCTGTCATATTCCTGCAGCTTCTAAAAATCATCTTTCAAAAGCCAGCAGAGGAAGCTGGAGAGGGGGTTAAAGATTTATTTAAAGGGCAGGAAAGCCAGAGAAGCTGTGATGCTTAAGCAACATCATATAGTATGGGTCTTTACCCATCTGCAAGCCTCTGTCATGAGTCAGCCTCCCCACATGAGTCATTGAGAGGCGTATCCTCCTTATGCTTTTGGAGAGTGTTCAGTCCTTTCCCTCCTCCAACTTTCCTAGTTTTATCAGGATGGCATCTGCCCCACTTTTACAGATTATCTCTCTCTCTCAAAATTCAGGTAATTCCCAAACAGGAAGGATTTGTTTATCTAGACCTAAAGTTGACCCCTGCACACTTCCTAATTAGCAGCACAACTAACAAAAAACTCTAGGTGAAACTGCCACTCCCAGCTTTAGCAAATAGTCGCCTCATGTCGCCCAGTCCCTGCAATTACTGCATTGCTGGTATGTGCTGTTCTCACAGCACAGCTAATGGAAAGGAGGACTGAACTCATGCAGGGGAATGCTGAGAAACTAAATCTGCATTCCCGTGTGAGCTTAAACAAGTCCTTTGAGCCCAGCTTTGCATGTGTGGCCACCAATGGCATGTTCCCCATTTTATCTGTCTGTGACTTTAGACTCTGTGGTCTGATTCGCAGAAGTCTGAGCCTCGCTGCAACCAGAGTCAAGGGATTTAATCCTTTACATAACTGAAGTCCTTCAAAGTGAAAAATGTCAGAGAGGGGACAGGTGTCTCAAACTGAACTTCTCAAGTGGATACTTACTGTAATGACTCAGTGCTCAGGTTCCTTCCCTGTAAAATAAAGTAATAATAACTCCTTGCCACAGGGTGTTGTGCAAATTAATTACCATTTGTAAAATACTTAGGCATCACAGTGACAGAGAAAATAAATTATTTTCATAGAATGCAGTCTATAACACAAGGATCTGCGCACTGAACAAAGACAAAACAACACTAGCGCTCGCATGTTCATAAGTTGTGTATTATCCTTTGCACTATAAGAAGCAATTATCCTTGCACTCTCAATTTACTTCACTAGTGTAAAAAAAAAAAAGGTAGGTAATGTGATGTCAAAAGTGTTGAGACACAGTGATAAAATGCCAGAGTAAAAAAAGAAAGAAAAAAGTTTAAGTGCCGTATTACTGTTATGGAGTATACTAAGGCAGCGCTGTTTGGTTGTTCCATATCTCCCTCAATACACTGACTGCCACTGTCATACAGAATTTCCAAAAGTAAAATTTAATTTATTCTAATTTCTTGTGTGCGAAGTCAATGTGAATCACATATTCTCATATATTATTAGCTCTATGAATAAACATTCCACATGTAAGATTGTGCCCTTGATGATACTGATACAAACCGTCCACTTCCCACAACTACGCATGGTGCTGCAGAGATGCGCCATTTGTTGAGATGCCCTTGTGTATTGTTGATATAGTTGAAGTGATGAGATTCTTCTTTGAATAAATGTTTTATTTCCAATTGTGTTTTTCTACTTGTTCACATTTCTTGTGCTGGTTTCCCAACCCAATCTACTTTATTTTCTTTTCTTTTCAGAAATCCTTGGGAAAGCATTTTGAAGTTCTTCTCAACATATTTTTCTTTCTGAGAAGTGTACTGCCAAGATGAATTTTGTAAGTACTTAACTGATAAACTATATTAGTACATCAATAAAACAATGAATCTGGAAGTCCCAGCTCTTTGAGGTGGCTGGTCCAAATGCCCTAATCACAGGAGTGATTAGCTGAAGAGATGTTTCCGACAGCAGAGTTCACTGCCAAAGCACACTCTTTATTGGGTTTGCACTCTCCTAATGTAACTACAGGTTTGGCATCGGTGGTGCAGGTAACTCTGTCTCAGCCTCGCCATCCTGGATTGCCTGTTTAGCTGAGTGGAGAGAAGTAATCGTTCCTGGGCTTGATTTAGCCAGGCTATGTTAGGATGAAATGTGTAACATGCTAGAAAGGTTGGTTCCCTTCCCTTGACAGTGAAAGGGAATTTAGACCTCTACTTCAAATTCAGAGTTTTACACTGTAGAGTCTTCTGTGATGGCAGATTAATCCTTTCTGCATAATGTATTTCAAGATGGAAACCTCTGAGCCATCCAAAGAGATTATCTCTACGTTCATATCTGAGTTCAGATTTTATGAAATTCTCTAGTTGGTTCTTACAAGTCTCCTCTGCAGTGTTAAATACATTTGTAATTGGGGTGGGGTGGTAAGTGGAAACAGTGTAAAGCACATAGTGTTGGAGGAAATGACAGTGCTGTGGACTGTCTTGAGATGAGTTTGATATAGACTTGAAGCTGAGATGTGGGAAGGACTGGACAGAAGTATTACAGTTATCAAGAGGGAAATGTCGCTTCCATTTCAAATCAGCAAGCCACATAATACTTGTATACTAATTTCTGAGAGATTTCCAAGGTACCTTGTATTTGTACAACTTTGTTATCTATCATCTTTCTACTATATAGAAATTAGAGATTAACACCTACGTGTTAACTGACGATCTTCTTTTTTACAGACAGAGACTCGTACCACAGATTATCCATATTATTCAGACTACGCTTCTCTAATCACACAACCTTGTTCTAAGCTGGAAGTCAGGAACTTCACAAAAACCTTTCTGCCAGTTGCGTATTCGCTGATTTGTATCGTCGGCCTAGTTGGTAACATCTTTGTAGTGATGACCTTTGCTTTATATGAAAGAACCAAGTCCATGACGGATGTGTACCTCTTCAACATGGCCATAGCAGACATACTGTTTGTTGTCACTCTCCCACTGTGGGCGGTGAATTATGCTGCCGACGAATGGATTTTCGGTGATTTCATTTGCAAAATGGCCAGAGGTATCTATGCAATCAACTTCAGCTGTGGCATGCTGCTTTTGGCCTTTATCAGCGTGGATCGGTACATTGCTATCGTACAGGCAACAAAGTCATTTAAATTCAGGGCAAGAACGCTCGCATATAGTAAACTCATTTGTTTGGCTGTGTGGGTATCATCAATTTTAATCTCTAGTTCCTCTTTTCTATACAGTGAAAGTTACACCTTCTTCACCAATGAAACAAAAGAGATATGTGATCACAGATTTGACAGAATGTCTGAAAGCACGATGCTGAAATCATTGCTGCTGTGTCTACAAGTTGGATTTGGATTTTTTATACCTTTCATATTCATGATTTTTTGCTATACGTTCATTGTCAAATCCTTACAACAAGCTCAGAATTCCAAAAGAAACAAAGCAATCCGTGTGATCGTATTAATTGTAGCTGTTTTCCTAGTTTGCCAGGTACCTTATAACATTGTTCTTCTTGTGACAGCCGTAAATATGGGCAAGATAGACAAATCTTGTGACAATGACAAGATAATGGCTTATGCGAAATACACCACTGAAGCCATAGCATTTTTACACTGTTGTGTGAACCCTGTGCTCTATGCATTTATTGGAGTGAAGTTCAGAAGTTATTTTGTGAAGATAATGAAGGACCTATGGTGCATGAGATACAAGAAATACAATAAACGTAATTCAAAGACAAACTCTGATATGTATCATTCAAGACAGACTAGTGAAATTCTGACTGACAATGCATCTTCTTTTACTATATAATACAATTTGAACAATGTTATTACTGAAGGACTCTTTTCACCGAGCAACGCAAACCAGTGTCACTGTGCCCATGACAGCAAGTCATTTGGGCTTCCCTGCACCTCTAAGGGAGCTCCTACGCTCAACAGCTCCCTTCAGAAAAAGTATTAAGATAAAAGAATAACACTGTCCTTTGGAAAACTGAAATCTTATTCGCCTCTCCTAATATTCATGCTCTTCTAAAGTGCACTCTTTAGAATTATCAGGAAAGTGAAGCTTACAGAGCAACCCTCCTTGTTTTCTAAGGAAAAATTGCACCTCATCTGTCCTACATCACTGAAATATCCCAAAAGTACTGAGTAAATGAATCAGGTTATGTCCAGGATCATTCTACTTGTATTTATGTTGTTTCTGTTACTTACTTCTACCTGGAAATCCTATTTAAGTGTACATCGCCACTGTGCTTCTGTTGCAGACAGCTCACTGGGATAATACAAACCTAAAGAGATGGCATTTTGAGCAAAGCACCACAAAGAAAGTAAACAGAGAAATGAAGAAACAGGCTTCTGACTGCTGGCATAGCTGGGTTTAGGTGTTAGGTCTTGTAAATTTTTGCCCTGTTCTACACTCCACCTGCTCATTGAGAGTTGCTTACGCCAAAGCTGAGGCTGGTCATAGCCAACAGTGACATTAGGAAAAAAAAAATTATTAATTAAAGAGAACACTGAAATATCCACAGAAAGGTTTTCTGACATCTCCTGAGATTATCTTTTGAATAGAGGATGGAGCTTTTCTTGAGAAATTTTTCTCCTCATTCGGCACAGGATTCAGGTGCTGGAATCCATCAAAGCTGATCATCTGGTGAACGTCTGTTTGTGAAAAGTTGTTTCTTTCTAGCTGAAATTCATGCTTCACTTTTTAGAAAGCAACAAACTGTACAGAACCACAATTACTCCAACACTTTTTGTTGGAACTTGATCGGTGACAAAACAATGAATTTCTTGGTATTTAGCTACCATTACCAAAGTTTTTTTTAGGAATGGATTTACTAGCAGAAATATGCATATATAAAATTTACTCTATTAGCTTCATAAATGATTAAGGACTATATCTAAAATTAAGACCAGAATCTGACCTAATCCAGTCAGAATTTTTAGTGAGTTAGTCAGCATTTGACTCACTATGAATATAGGAATATTTATAATAAATGCAATTAGTTTTACCCAGCCATGACTTTTCAGCAAGCCCTCCTTGGATTGTCTGCTCATTGAGCAAGCTTCACCACGCTGTAGCAGTCATGGTGGGATGGCGAGGTGGGCAGGAGCTGGAGGGCAGAGGGGCAGGAGGGAGGTGAGGAGCACCATGGCTGCCTCTTTGCAGTCTGCTGAAGTACCTACCAGTCCTCTGCAGTTTTGCTGCGATGTGAGCTGAAGCCACAGCAGCCTCTAGATTTGCTGTTGTGCGGGACTTTACACTCCTGCAGCTGTGGAAATGAATGCAATTTGCAGCGAGCTGTTTACTTTCATTGGTTGGGTTTTTTTAAAGTTCACGGCTGAAGAGGCAGCAGAGCTTGGATCACTAACCATGTCTTTTAGTGGCAATGCGAAGAGCCAAGAAGGACAGTGCTAGAGCTGAAGACCCCCTGAGGAAGGGTGTTGATATGGCACAACACGAAACTAGTACTGCCTTGGCTGGTGCAGTCCATCCTCGTTTACAGTGCCATGTGAGGTTTTTAAATATCAGTGCCAGGTGTGATAAAGATTGCATATATTTATCGTGACTGAATAGGAACTTAGGCAAGGATATAATACAAAATTATGTAAATGCAGATGCATACATTTGCTGTATATAGCACTGATGATTTTCTGGAACAGAATTCAGCAAATAAAAAATGTAACTGAAAAAGAAAAAAAACCCCTCAGATTTAAGAGTTTCTTGCTACACGTATTGCCTTGAAACGTTCTTTCATTCAGTGCAAAATCTCTCATACCTGAACGACGTAGCATTGCTCGCTCAGAGGCTGCGCGAGGGAATGTGCCCTAGGGCGGGACGTCCACCACTGAAGCCCGCCGAGCGCTATGGTGGCTCCTGGGCAGAGCCCCGCAAGGCTCAAAAGCGCACCCCCACCCTCCTGCCGGCCCTGCTGCTGTGCCCGCAGCGGCCTTTGGCCACTGAACAACCCCAATGCTGCCCCAGTGGCTGCTGGGGTGGTGTTGGGGGGCGAGAGGGTGGCTGAGGGGCGGTTGTTGACCCTGTTGCTGTCTCTGTCGCACTGGAGGGGGCTGGCTGACGGCTGACAGGCCCCGGGCGTTGAGGGAGGGCCCCGGGGCAGGGTGAGTGGGCCGCAGGCATCGTGAAGCCGTTCCTGGCCGCAGGAGCACCCTCCCTCAGGGGTGAGGGAGGAGGGGGGAAAGAGCAAAGCTTGGCCCACCGGCCGGGCCCTTCCCCAGGGAGAGGGGCCCACCAGGCTGCCTCGTGGGCCACCAGCCCCTGGCAACTGTGAGGGACCCTGGCGAGTTGGAAACGGTGGTGGTGGGAGATCTGCCTGAGGCGGGAGGCAACGAACGCAGCCTCCCTGCTGCTGTCTCGTGGGAGGGGAAAACGCTCACTGGAAATGATGTTGGAAAGCAGAAAATGTACCCAGCTGTTCCCCGATTCTTGTGGGTGAGAAGCATTGCCTAAGAGAAGGGGAACATGGTGCATGTGTGGGACTGAAACGGTGCTTGCTTGGGGTATGAATTGTGCTGATGTCAAGGCTTTGCTAAAAATCCCACTTGAGGTACAGCTGAAATCTTGATGACCATGAATGATCGCCCTGTCTCTGGGAGAAACAGGTCTGAAGGGTAGGGTGTGCTCTCAAGTAGCTTCTGAGCAGGTAGAACAGCAGCTCCAACCCATGGGGTGCTGGCTTTCTTACTCAAATTTTGAGGGCAACTATAGAACAAAAGTGTGGGTAGTTAAAAACTTAATTTACATGCAATATCTTCTTACCATTTTTTGTGAAATATACTGCAAGACAAAAGAGCAAAACCAGTTCAGAGGGAAAGCAGTGGAGGAGGAGAATCCCACTGCTCAATGTTCAGCAGCAGGCGGCCGCAGTGGCAGGTTGGCCAGCAGATGTTGCTGATGGGCCCGTAGATATTCTGTCTTTCCATTGGTGGCCATGTCGGCAGAACTGATAAGTGAGCTGGGGCTGGTGTTGGGAGTTTAGGGCATGAAAAGAGAACAGATTTATAGAAACTTGGGTGTTGTTTCACTGCTTACGGAGTAACTTTTTGGAGCTTGCTATGGATACTGCTTTTTATTATTATTTTCATGTTGTGGTAGCTGTGTGGCACACTGCATAGCAAATATATGGTAATTTTTTTTTGTTATTGTTACATGTTTTCCATCTGTTATTTTTGAAGAAAAAAAAGATTTGTTTTTATATAGGTCCTCGTTTCCTACCATATTCAAAGAGAGAAAGATACATACTGTGTTGTGTCATGTCGTACACACAGAAGATGTGGCTGATAAGCTTCAAGAAGGCAATTCATATCTTCCTCCGGCTGGGGCTGGGGCTGGGTTGTGGTGTTGGCTGCACGTGCAAGGTCTCTGCCTGTTAGTGGGTTCCATTCTGCTTTTGGTGGCTCCATGGTGGCCCTGCTTGACACTTCCCATTCAAGCAGTTCAGAAGGAGGTAGGTCATCAGTGCACAGTGTTAAATAAAGGCATAATATCTCAGAGTAGACAGCCTAAAGTATAAATCTGTTTTCTGTCACACATAATCTTGAAAATGGACCTAATTTATTAATTGGCTCCCTGTAAAAAGTGGCAACTTTCTTCCCATGGTATTTAAATTTCATGTGCTATCTTTTGTATTTACTTATTACATTTCTTAGAAGAGTGATCGCTATAAGATGGTGGATGTGCAAGAGAGTCACAGTGGACAGAGGAGATCAAAGCCATTTGGGCCTTGCTACCAGCAAGGAAAGAAAATTAAAATTATACGCAAAGATAGATAACAGTTGGAGATGATGAGTGGAAACTGAAGAGAAACAGGAAAAAACGATCTAGAGAGGAACATTTTTGTGGTGGAAGGTTATTGTTAATGATTAAGTACATAACAGGTATAACTCAGATTTTATTATTTAGACCAAACACTGCTTTGGAACTTTGTAGGGCAACCTTGTTGACTAGAATTGTGAAAATTTGTGTATGTATGTGCTATAAAAGTAGCAAGAAGATGCTACTTGAAGCTTTGAAAATTTGGACTGAATTAGAAAAAATAGTTTTAGATTAAGTAAAAATGATAACATTTTAAAAATGTCAAAACAGTTTGTCTCATGAAACATCAAAAACGTTTGACATTTCTGGTTAGTTTTCAGATACTATAATAAAAGCCAAGGAAATGATTTCACAAAACCACTGAAAGAGGCTCAAAACCTGTTTTCTTATGCTGCTGCTGCCGAGCAATCAGGGTATTCCCTCCTACCACCTCCTGTGGTAAGAGGTACCACCTCCTGCCACCATCTGTGGGTTAGGAGCTCATACCTTCTTTGAAGCAGTCTATGCAAAGTACAGCTCCAAAAACAAAAAAACAACAACAAAAAAAAGGAGGATGTTTCGCTCCTTAAATTGTACTACACCAATAGCTCTTATTTCTCTTCTGGCACTGTAGTTGCAGGTCCTTCAGGTTAAAGAGGGAATTAAAAATGATATCTCCCCTACTGTGGTTGAATGACATGAGACCTGGTGGTAATGATGTGACCACCAAGCAAGGAGTTGTTCTCTGGGCAACTTTGAGCGTAGTTAAGTTCCTTTTATGACAAGTTCCTTAAAACAAATTCTCCATTTTTGTTTGAATGAACTGCATTATCTAACCTGAGTTGAAAAGTGTCTGGGTTTTATTTAGTCAAGAAAAAACCTATTCGTTAGAAGTTATTTTGGTGGTGAAAGTTCTTATCCATGAAGTCAGGATCCCTTTCCCTATGAGCTGAAAAACCTGTTTCTTGTACAATTTTCCGGCTGATATCCATAGTCAGTTTTCTTTGGATTGATGGTATTATGTAACCCAACTGTACATCCTGATGCAACATTCAGATTTTTAATGAAATCATCATGTTCCATTTATTTTCATTGCATTTTATTAGAAATACATACTGAATTATTCCATTATCAATTTGCTCTATCTATATAAAGCTGAGTTAAACCAGTCAAATTAATATTCTTCTATCAAAACTTTTTAAAAATTAATAATAATAAACATTTAATCTGTAGTAACTGGATTCTATTTAAAATTTGATTCACTGAGGATTAGGGGAAGTAGGGAACACTCAGCTCCTTCCATAAGAAACAATGGCTGAACATTGAAGTAAGAGATTTTGTTCAAAATAGAAAATATCTGTGATCTTGGTTTACATCCCCTTAAAAGGTGGTTTTATTTGCGAAGAATTTGTGCTTGGTCTTATCTAGGGGTTAGGAATTATAAAGGAAAAAAAGCTATCTGACTACCAGAAAACTGCGATATTTTTTTTGTTTCTTAGCTTGGAATGGATCATCCAGCTACGGTTTTGTTGTGATTTCCGGTCCCATTTCTGAACAACTTTTAGAGACATATGGAGCCATTAAAGTAGTTACAACTGGAACTCTATTTGATTTACTTTGCTCATCGTTGGCTTGTATTCAGTTTTTAACCTATGAATTTCTGGTAGGTATCAGATCAAATTTTGCTTCTAGTCCACATAATTTGCTATTATTTTTTGCTATATCAAGCATTTTTTTATAAAAACAATTTCTATGTTCTGTATTCCATTACAAAAATATAGAATACAAGAGAAAAAGGAATACTAAGATTCAGAAAAAGTTTGTCAGAATGCAAGAATGATGTGTATTTATGGTAGACAGTTTGATTTCTAAGAGAGACCCATTTATGAAAGTTGAAATAGTCTTATTAATGTATCCTAGGTGAATTATAATGTACTGTAATCATCTGTCTCATAAATTTTAAATAGAAAAATGTAAACACCCTTCTATTTATTTTTCTGATTCACATTCAAAACAGGTTCAGCTCATAACAACAGTGGTAAAAATAGTACTGATTTCAGAGATTTCATAGGCTTCTTCCAGTTTATGGTATTTTCAGACCGGTGGATATATATGTTGGTTTTACACTTCAGAAGCAACTGCTAGTAATAAAGGACAGTATCAGC
Organism: Gorsachius magnificus; assembly: GCA_034008185.1. NCBI lineage: Eukaryota > Metazoa > Chordata > Aves > Pelecaniformes > Ardeidae > Gorsachius > Gorsachius magnificus. The sequence continues at coordinate 48,043,852 of CM067083.1, read as the reverse complement.
AGGGATGCAAATAGTCAAAACAGAGATTGAAGAACCTGGTGTACCCTTGACATTGTAGTGAATTTGGCATGAACGCAGTGTTTGTTAATGAAAGTATTATGTATGCTGGGATTTTCATAAAACCAGGACTTTCTAACAGACTTATCAATGCAGGAAACATCATCTACCGTGTAACCTCTCTTGTTCTTGTCTTAGGGTGTGTGCAGCTGGATTCATTACAAAATGTTTTTAACTGCTGTTGCTCTCAATAGTTTTCTTCCCTCTCAAGCTTTCTATAAATACCTGTTGTTTTGTAATTTGACTTTAAAATATGTTATTGAAGAAAGCCATAGAAATCATGGTCTTAAGATGGCTTTCTTTCTCTTACTAGGTGACTAAATTACTTTTCACTTTTCTGTTTTATTTATTTCCATAAGGGTACAAATTACTGTTTTGTCATAATGATCCAACATTGCAGATGTTACCTTGCATAAAATTGTTACTGAAGTTGCAAAAATTGGACATAAAAACTCAATGATAGCTAATTCCCCTCACTTGATTTTATGTGAAACACTATCTAAAATGCTTGCTTATTTGAACCTGAACCACATTTAAAGTCTTCGTGCTCAGATCATCCTCGATTGACTTCCTATCTCTTAAATCTCTATAGATTTAAGGCCCAAAGACATGCTTTTAATGACTTAGTTTAGCCTTATAATATAATCATATGACTGTATTTTATAACTACATAATGAATAATGCATGTGCATTATAAGCTTTGCCTTGTTGCTTTCCTCAAGCCTAAGCTTTGTGGCTGAACTGCAATTGCACCAAGCCAGTTGCCTATTCTCTCCCCCAGTACAGCCCTTCCTAGGGGTTGTTGCTGCTTCTTGTCAGTGAAGGAAGGAAGCGAAGAACCTAATTTTCTCCGAAAATAGAGTAGTTTTCCTCCTCTCAATCTTTAAGTGCTTTTATCTGATCTTAATAGGTCCAATAATAGTAAGCTTTTACTTTACCACAAAACATTCACTGACAACTGGAGGGGCAAGAGCTGCTCTTGTGTGGAATCAGGGACAGCTATGCCTCATGGAGGTCTCCGCAGTTATGAAGGGCTAGGCTGAGTGCTTACTGTGCAACTTCAACAGCAAGTGCTTTTGCTGGTTTTGCTTACAAAACACTCAAAAATATGTTGCTCTTCTGGATTTTTTAAAAATATGGGATTTCATTTTATCACTTCTGCTTTTTTTTTTTTTCCCCTCCATTACAAAGGCATCAAGTTATTTAAGCCCTGCTACATTCTCTAAGGGCATTTATGGACAAATATTTCCTGGTAAAACAACTATGCAGCAAACTTCTTGCCCTGAATCTCTTTTTACAAGTCTCACATTCTCAGGTAAGACTTTGTACCTGACTCTGAGTTCTGCTTGTAGCAGTGTTTTATTTATATGTATGGGCTGGGCTTTCAGCTTCTTGAAAATTATCACAACCCAGCTGAGAGGCACCAGTGATGTCCCAACAGGAGGTAACTGTTTAAGCCTTAGCAAACCAAAATAATCCCAAAAAAATGGTGCAAAATGTAGGAGAAGAAGAATGTAAACAACTGGAATAAATCCTGAAGCTTCTCAGTTTGGCACCCTGACTTTAAGTTCTGTAGAAAAGTAGTTGGACAATTTTTGTCAGATTTCCAAAACTCGGTGGTAGCAGTGCATCATTGCTTTGCACCAAGAGGGGCTGGTTTGTCACGATCGCAGGAAGAAAGGCACCCAAACTCTGTCAGGTATCATTTAAAATGATCTTTTATTAGAGCTAACAAAATAAGGAGAGAAGAACATAGAAATAAAATAAGAAATCCCCAGTTGCACATGCAAACAGATCTTTGACAAATAGGACTGCATTATTTATTATAAAGGTACCTATTTGACACATTTACAGATTAAAGCCACGTACAACTTAGACATTTCAATGGATATTGCAACATATATTATGGCACACATTTACCCTTCTTTGAGGAGGGGGCTGGACCAGACGATCTCCAGAGGTCTCACTGATTAAACTTAACCATCTGTTCCACGACTACTGACAGAAATAAGCAGGGTGCTTAGCTGTCTTCTATTTGGAAAACCATGCAATATGGAGAACACCAACTGTCTTTATATTAACCAGGCACCAGATTTTTCTTAGTAAGTCAGAGCCTTGTTAAGATAGTGTTTATTTCTAATGGCTGGTGGTGTTTTAGCATCTGAATGCCTGTTGGTTTTACTGAATGCAACTGCACATTTAGATGAATCTTCTCTGCATTATACTAGTTTTATACTGTTGCAATTCTGAAAATCTGTATCAACAGATCATCATAGGTACTGATTTGCACTTAGTCACTATCTCACTTAGAATCTTACTGAAATCAAAGGGGCTTTGCCCACTAAATTCAGTCTGTAAAAGTTAATTTCTGGTCTATATCTGTATATTTTCAATTCACCAAGATGTATGATTTAATGATGCAGTGTAGTTCCACAAGGAGGGAAAATAAGCATATATAGTGTCACACAAACTGCTTTTCTCTTGTCTGAAACTTCTCTCTCTGGTTTCCCAGCTGATTTCATTATCGGAGAATACTGAAGGACAATTTTTTATGCATTTCAGAGTCTGGCAGCCAGAGCAATTTGTAATATTCACTAAGAGTGAAAATGCTCAAGAGTTTTAAGTGAAGACCAGGTTTTGATACAGCAAAGGTAGAATGGAATTATTTACAGAGAATATAAAAAAAATCTGTATTTTGCTGCTCTGTTATATAGTGTGTGATCTCTGATAAGGTAATCATAGAATCATGGAATCCTTTGGTTGGAAAAGACCTTTAGGATCATTGAGCCTAACTGTACCTGTCCACCACTAAACTATGTCCCTAAGCACCTTGTCTGCCTATCTTTTAAATAACTCCAGGGGTGGGGACTCTACCACTCCCCTGGGCAGCCCATTCCAGTGCCTGACAACCCTTACAGTGAAGAAATTTTTCTCAACATCTAATCTAAACCTCCCCTGGCGCAACTTGAGGCCATTTTCTCTCATCCTATTGCTTGTTACTTGGGAGAAGAGACTCACCCCCCACCTTGCTACACCCTCCTGTCAGGCAGTTGTAGAGGGCAATAAGGTCTCTCCTCAGCCTCCTCTTCTCCAGACTAACCAACCCCAGTTCCCTCAGCTGCTCCTCATCAGACTTGTGCTCCAGGCCCCTCACCAGCTTTGCTGCCCTTCTCTGGACACACTCCAGTGCCTCAGTGTCCTTCTTGTAGTGAGGGGCCCAAAACTGAACACAGGATTCAAGGTGTGGCCTCACCAGTGCTGCATACAGGGGAAGGACGACTTCCCTGCTCCTGCTGGTCACACTATTTCTGATACAAGCCAGGATGCCGTTGGCCTTCTTGGCCACCTGGACACACTGCTGGCTCATATTCAGCTGGCTGTCAACCAACACCCCCAGGTCCCTCTCTGCCAAGCATCTTTCCAGCCACTCTTCCCCAAGCCTGTAGCATTGCACGGGGTTGTTGTAAGCCAAGAGCAGGACCCAGCACTTGGCCTTGTTGAAACTCAGTGGTGATTATTTCATGGGCAACACAGTGAAATAAGGTGAATGGTTTTTTTATTTGTTTGGCCTTTAAGTAAAAATATATTTATGTGTAAAAATTACTCCCAAATACTGCTTCATTACAGAAATGTTCACAGCAGTTTTATGTAAATTTTATGCATTCATAACAAAAGCTAAAGTAATTGGTTTTAAGGAAAAAGGGAGAAAAGGGTAAAACAAAGGCAAACAAAGGGCCCAATCTGGACTGAAGTACAAAATCCAAGTTACAGACATTCTTAGAGCTTTGTAAAGGCCCTCACAGCAAACAGTAAATGCTCTTTGAAGGGTTCTGTGTGGACACTGTGGTTGTAAAAAGTCTGTGAGCTTTTGTTAGGACAATGAAACCAGGCTTTTAGGAAACCTTCTGGACTCCAGTTTCTCTGTTGACTTCTACAATACAAGGGAATTTTGGGAATGCAGTTATCAGAAATGAATATTCCTGAAAATCTGCTTCCTCCTAAAAAGGCAGCTAACATACTTAGTAAGACATGGGCAAACTGTTGGATACTCCAGAGTCCCTGACAGTGTCTCAAGTATCTCCAGCAGATAACTGGAGCGTACAGGAATCTTGTTAGACATGGACTAGTTCATACCCTTCTTGCCTCAGGATAGGAGCCAAAGCATCAGAGTGGACTGAAAGGATAAACAAAATCTACTGCGTGACAGTGCAGGATATGGGATCTGACAGCTACAAACATACTGGGCAGTGTTTTTAGCATATGTTTGTGTATGACTCTTCCCATGGACCTTAATATCCCATAGAACCAGGCATCAGAAAAATCACATGGGGGAAATGCTAAAAGGAAACATCAGCTGTTACAGGATCTGATATCAAGGGAGACACACTCATATTTACAGGGTTCTGGTTGCAGAGAGGTTTATGCTCCCAGATGCCTGGATATTGACTGCCACTATCGGATGCATCTCGTCTGGGTAGGGAAGCTTATCCAGAAGGCTATGCACAAATGAGATTTAAAAATATCTTTACTTAATTAAGAACCAAAGGCCCAGCTGTTGGAATACTAGCTGCTCATGGAAATGTGCCTTGTAAAGGAAGTAGGGGTTAGTGATAACTGGCAGAGAGTCAGTCTTGTTGGTGCAAGCTGTATCCACATTATTGCTGTTATGGTCTGCTATAGCCAGTGTAGCTCCATCGGCAAAGTGCCCTCTTTGTGGACTTTGCTCAAGGTGGGCTGGTAATTCCAGTTGGAAAAGTGGATGTCACGGTATAAACAGGATGAGCCAATTATGTGGTATCGCCTTGTTCAGAAACAGAGCAGTGTTCCAGTTTAAAAACTGCACATCATTGTTCCTGTCTTCTTGACATGAGTGCGGAGGCTCAGCTGTATTTGGAAACTGTTTGGGCTTTTCATCAGTCTGAGTTTAGTAGCCAGTAAGGTATGCAAAAATGCCACTGTTCATTGATTAAGAATTTTTGAAATTTCACACTTAATATTATAACAATTTGTGAGACGCTGATACAATCCTAAGAGTCCCTTAAGATTACTTCAGAGAGCATGCGTTTCTGTCAGGTGTAAAATTATTTTCATTGTTACATTTTTTTAAAATGATCTGTGTGCTTGGATTTGTCTGACTGCTCACTCAGAACAGGGCAAGATTTCCCTCTAGTGGTTAAAACCCATACAAATTATCTGAAAGCGTAATGTAGTAGCTGTAATTTTTTGTAATTTTACGTGGCAAAGGATGCACAGGAATCGCAGCCCAAATGAAAGGAAGCACATTACAGGGCACGATGCAGTCATGCAGTTTACTTTTTTCCCCAAAGCCAAGCCTTTTTTCGTTGTTGTGGGCCCGAGTTGTCTTTGTGTAATAGAGAATATGTACCCATTGGTACACATTGCAAATTACCTGAACTTTCTCTCTCGGGCTGGGGGGGATTCTCCAGTTAATAGAAATCTTGTTTTGCTTTATAGCAGATACCAGTGTCTGCAGGGAATCTGGCCTTTTTTTACTCTACTGGAAAAGTTCTCTTCTTCTAAGACACAGCAACAGAAAGTACAAGGGGCAAAGCATCACATGCCCATTTCAGAATTTCAGGCTCGCTTGCTGAGAGCTATTTAGTGAATTCCTCTTCTGTCTAGGGATTAATTTACAGAAATGAACAACAGGAAAAGGAGAGGAAGTTTGAAATACCTTCTCAAGCTGCTTTTCATTACTATTCTGTTTTGGGGTTAAATTATAGCGTGTTGCCCATGCCTACTTGTTTTGTCTTCGGGAGGTGCTGTTTTTGCTGCACTTGCCAATAGGTAAATTGATCCTACTTCCACCCAGAAAAATTCCATATATCCTTTATTGCCAGGGATTAAGCAGAGCTATCGAAAAGGATTGTGCTGACCTTGTGGCAGTCCCTTGCAGAGGCAAAGTCGTCCTATGCAGATCTTTCTCTCCAGATTTAGTTGTACATGGTTCTGGTAGCTTCCTCATAAACTATGTAACTAAGAAGTATATTTATGTATATATTTGTATAAATGTATTTATATATTATGTACGTATTTATACACTTATGCAATGCTTCCTAGTTTGTGAACTTTCAGGTCTCACTTTCATCCAGCTTTTATCTTCCTTAAAATGCTTGTCAGAGCTCTTTGTGTCCAAAGTGTTCGTGCTGCTTCATATTTGTCTGCTTCACGAGTTTGGGATCACTTCCCCTGCCAGCCAGCCCCTGACTAACTGTACAGCAGGGTAGACTTCAGGTGGTTTTGGACTGAGTTTTGCTCCCATTATGTTTGCTCCCATTATCTTTTCTTCTTGAACATGAATGGTTTTCATGACGAGAGGACTGCCAACATCTCACCAGGTTAGTCCCATGGGTGCTGGGGATGTGGCAGCTCAGTCACAGTTCCACGTGTGGGACAGAGGGTTGGTAACGGAGGCTTGGATAAGAAATGGGCAGTGAGAGAAACGTAGCATATGTATAACATAAGAAAAACTGTAGGATAATTTTGCATTTCCAGGGATACCTTTATTAGGACATGCTGATCGGTCTTGTTTAGCTTGATGTAAGCTGTGACCTCCTTCCAAGTTTGCTTTCAGTGCCACCCTAGTCTTTCTGTTGGGGCAGGTGAAGGGCACTAAGTGCAGCTGGCTTTCACATCATTGCTGCAGAGAAGCTGTGTGCTGTGTTCATAGGCAGTAGGGTTTCCCTTTGGTTCAGCTTCTGCTGCCTATGGCTGTATTTTTTCAAGTGCTTTTTTCAGTGTGACTGAGAACAAATCAACAGGCAGGGCAATAAACCGTATAGTGCAGGCATGTGTGAGGAGGCGGGGGAAGAGGTGAGTACACAGGAAAAAAACCTCAGAAAAAAAAGACTGAAGTTGAACAATAAAATTTCCATATTGGAAAGACAGTTCTTTCTGAAACTATATTGATTTATTTTGTTATATACAGGATTCTAGCTTTCATTGCATGAAACAGAAAACACAACCTAATCCCTTCCTCCAAACCTCTTATCTGCAAAAACTTAAGGGGGAGAACTGGGTCTAAGTAATATCTGTTCCCCAGTCACATGTCTCTTCTCTGACATTTTGCCTCTTCTTCCTTTAATTTGTTCATCCTTTCCATTCTCTTGCTATGCTGTTTGTTTCTTATTTTGCATTTCTGTAGTGCTACGTGAGTTGGTCTTGCAGTAGACAGGAGAAGAAACCTTGGAATATGCAGTGTAAAGGGAGCTGGCCGCTAAATGGATGTTCTTTCTTCAGGGACTTCTATGCTGCTCCAGCAGCATAGAGCACTCCTGAGCAAGCCAAACAAGGCAGCTGTTTCAGTGCTTTTTTTCTTTCCCCATCTGATTTATCTCCCATTCCCTCTTCTTGCCCTAAATTCTCCGGGAGGAGCAGCAAGAAGTAAAGCAGGGGTTGCCACGTTGTCTTGGCTGGAAGAGCTGCCAGCCATGTGGCGCTGGTGTCCCTGTCCAGTCTGCTGTTTCATGTGCAGCCTTGCAGAGCCTCTGCTGTGTAATTTCCATCTGTTTAATATCCCGGAGTATCTAAAGAAAAAAGAGGGAGAGAAGAATTATTAAGATGCCTTTGAGTTGCATTTTCAGAAAGTTGATCATATTTAACAGGCAGCTAAACCATCCTACATTTAACAGAGGTCTTTTTCTCTATGTTGTGGTGTACAAATGAGAAACAAAAAAAAAAACCAAACCCAAACCCAAACTAATTTGGAAGTTTGGAAGTTTTCAACTCTGACAGTAATTCTGCTGTAGTGAAACTTGAATGAGCAATACGCAAGGCAACAGGAATCTCTCCTGGGGAGTTTTTACAGAGGCCAAGATAAATGTTATGCAATTGAAGCACCCTGGAGTATCCTAAATAGTTGATAGTGAAAGAGTTGTGCTTAAATTAGAGTAACTCACAGTTTATTACACTGAATTGTGGATACTGTTACTAAGTTGCTAGTAGTGTACACTCAAAACTAGTAAATAAATCACACTAATAAATTACTGATTCAAGAAGAGCAAGCCTTCACGTTACGCCGTTGCAGCTGGGTCCTGGGGGAAGTCGTAAGCTCAGTCTGAAACTGTTTATAAAAAAAAAAATAGCAGCAAGTACCAAAAAGCTGCGTATGGAGGTCGAACCATTGCTACATGCTTCCAAACTGCAGCTCAGGCTGTTTGGTGCAAGCGGCTGCCCATGCTGCCAGCACCTGAATGAAAAGGAGCGATTTAAAAAAATAAAAAGAGAAAAATGAGTCTATGCTTTTTGTCTGCTTTTAAAGACTCCCGCTTGCTAGTGGGGCGGCTGGGAGCATCTTGCTGGGAGGAAACCTGGCATCCACTTGGGGAAAGAAGGAGAAATGCTAGAAACACCAATGTTAAGGTATGCAGGCTTCACAGAAAAATATTGCTGTGGCAGAGGCCAGGGTTCAGCCGAGCTGCTTGCAGGTGGAGGTGAGGAGCAGTGTTGCTCCACCACACAGGAAGGGCTTCAGTGCTGCTCCTTGTGACTTCGGTGGCATGAATGATGCTCCAGTAGCAAATATTGGGGCAACATGTGCGGAACTGGCCACAGATTAGAAATATTTTGCCACTGTTTGGTGTCAGTGATCACAGTAATGAGTTTTATCAGTCATCAAATAGTAGCTTTCAAATGCACCAGACGTTGTGGTCCTATGGAACAAGTAACAACTTAATACAAATAAATGGCTATGTTTCTCATCTTAAATAAATGTATGATTTCCTATTACATCATCAAACAATTGCATTCTGCATAGGAAGAATAAATCTCAAAATATAATGAAAAATAAGCAAATATAAACATATCACAAACCCATTAATAACTTAAAAAACCACAATCAGCCAATACACCTTCTAAATGTCAGCACATCTCTGACAACAGAAGAATTGAAGATTATATTTAAATCCTGAAAATCTCTAGGAACTATCTGGAAACTCTATTTTGTTTAGCTTGATACCAGTCTTGTTTTTCTCTTGAATTACTCTAAGGTGTGAAGAGTTACATATTGCTCTGGTACTACTGATAGCTCTGTTTTCCCCTATAAAATTCATTGTGTAGCTAAGTATTTTTGGAAATTATTTAGTACTTTTAAAAGAAAAAAAATGATTGGACTTTTTGTGTTGATGTACGATATTTTTCCTTGTATCAGTTTAGACATGTCCCAAAGCATACAGAAGTTAATGGGAATTAATGGACAAACTTCATTCTTTTTATGTTGTTGTTGTTTTTTATATTGTAGGTTCATGTTTACAGAAGCCCAATATAACCCATTGAATCAGTGGCATACTTACTTCCATAAGCAGATTATAAAATGAAGTGTCATTTTGTTATGGGGTTGTACCATTCCCTGCAGAGAAGGATCAAGATCTGTGCCTAGGATTGTTAGATATCAGAGCAGTGCAGATGCAGAATAATAAAAAATTCATCAGATTTTGAGGAAGGCAGTGAGTGCACAATAAACCCAGCAATTCATTGCTTGTTGAATATTTTATATTCCATGCTGCTTAAAAGAAAATTATCAGCACTGATTTATGTCTCCTTGTTCTGTTTATATATATGCACCAAGTTTATGGCTGTTGCTCTGCTCTCAATAATACAATTTAAAAAAGCAAAAGGAAAATTTACAAATAATAACGTCTCATTGCTATGCCAAACAGGGAGACACTTGGGGAACTGCCCCAGGGTTTAGGAAAATTCTCCTCCCAAAAGTTTTTCAGATGGTGGTATGGGAAGAGGGCTTCCCGGGGGCACCCCCTTCACTGGCAGCTCTTGCGGGGTCACCAGGCTGGCTCTGAGGCTTCAGCTGAGGTCTGCAGGCCTGAGCACACACGATTAACTTCCTAGTGCTATTTTGGGGGACCTTACTAAAACTGCCAGGGCTTTGAGTTAGATTTCTACTTCTTTTCAGGGGAATTTGTGAGGATTTATCAGTGTTAAAGATCAGGTCACGTATGCATAGGTTACTGCCTTTATGCAAGCAGTTAACACATTGGGTGCTTTAAGATTACATGGGTGGAAGGCTCTGCAAAAGTGCAAAGCATTTCACTTATTTATTTCATCTAATATTTATTAGGAGATTACCTGAGATAAAACACGTTAGTCTTTATAATAGTTTTTAAATTAAAAAAATCTGCTACAGTAGAGAATCCCCACAAACACTTCCCAAGACAACTGTCAGCCTGTACCGCACTCCCTTGTTTGCTCCTGCCGGCTGCCAAGGGGCTCCATGCAGAAGTATTTGTGTCTCACAGGGAGTAGCTTTGACTGCCTTGGCCATGTTTACTGAGGAGCTGCTTCGTTGCCTGGAGAGGGGGAGGCTTTGTGTGGCTTGGATGGAGCGGTGCAGCCCAGGAAGAACCGCAGGGCTGGGAGCGAGAGCTGCCGTTTGCTCACTAATTCCCTGGCAATCCACAACAATGAGAAAGCAAACACTGAAAAGGTTTACGGTAGAACAGGTTTTAGTGTTCAGTTTCTTAGCCAAACTGAAGCCAGCTACCAGCCTAGACAGTGTTAACTTTTACAAACAAATTATTTTTTACCTATGAAACCTCATACATTAAGAATACCCCCCCCACCACCTTTCTGAGATTACAGTATATTAAACTGATTAAGAAGATCAACTATGATTGACAGTTATTGGAATTTCTTTTCATTTTTTTATGGGATGAAAGCTGGCACTGTCAAGTTAGTCACTCAGAGACCTCCTTGTCAGAGTCAAGGTTGGAATAGCTTTTCCTTGCTGATGATGTCAAGGTTTCCTCACAAAATCCAGTTCTTCAAAATTCCTTACCTGCTATGCAGTGGGTGTGGTGCCTAAAGCGAAGTAGGTGTTTGGAGAGACTCTCGGCAAATGTCACCTGTTTCCAGATCCCACCATTCTTAGTCTTCAGATTATATTGCCTTCACTTGTATTTTGGAGAAAGCATGACCAGGACATGGAGTCCCTGGTGCAAAATGTGATGTGGTGGGAGAGGCCACCAACAGCCTTTGTATTGCCCCTTACTACTGAGAGTAACCTTCACACTGGCACCTGATAACTGCTCAGCATTTGAACTTTGTACCCTATGAATAGCCAAGTGGTTTTTGTGGGTATGTGTTGTTTCCTAGATTTAAAAAAAAAAAGTCAAACAAAAAAAAAATGCCCAACCCGCTTATTATACTCAGAAAAATCACTGGCAGGTTGGAACTTTTAGCTTGAGTTCGACCTGAAGTGGGGATCTGTAGAGGAAGCAAATTATCATGTCCTGTGCAATACCAGGTTACAACCAACACTGCTGTTGAGAGCAGAGGAACAGGGAGACTCCGGACCCTGGTGTTCCCCCCTGAGGCTTTGGAGGGAATGGCAATACAGGGTCATTGGCTCTACTCTTTTCTTTAAACGTGATTTCTTAGGCCATCCTTTCTGATCTGTCCCTCTCCTTTCTCTTCACTACACCCCCTTCTTTTTTTTTTTTTCACTCCTATTGAAGATCCTTTCTGTAGGGTTCTTATTTTAGCGTACAAGCATCTGCCCAGACAGCCTGGACTTCTGTTGGTTTAGATTTGTACATTTCCAAAATGTTTCCTGTGGAACTGTAGATTACCCTAAAGGGAGTTTAAGCCTGCAAACAACATAATGTTTCCTAGCTACACATGATGGATCTGTCAAAGCAGGTATCGAACCTGGTAAGGTGTGTATACATCTTACACAACCACTTACACTGAAGGAGGAAGAAGGCATTAAATCATTTTCTTGCGAGCACAAGTTCTCAGAGACTCCACATTTCTCAAGAGTGCAAATAAATGACCTTTGAATCCTCCTGTAGCAGACAAGATGGGGGAGCTCACTAACTTCAGCTGCTGAAATATAGTCCCCCCCCAATTTTTTAAGGTAAGTGGCAAATGCCTGCCCCCTACCATGCAAGGACAGGAGCCAAGCATCTAAAGAGGGGAAGCAGAATGTTTGTGCTGCGCAGCTCTCTCGGCCATACCGGTCTCAGGGAGAACGGATGCAAGCTGTAGCAGTGGTGTTCTTTTTGAAATAAACATTCTTCAGAGCTACTTAAACATCAGGAGGTTTTCTAGTGGTGTTTTTGTTTGGCTTTTTTCACATGCCATTTGTTTTCTTCTGTTTCCTCCTGTTCTCTCCATTCCCTGCTTTCTGCGGTCATCTTTGGCTATTAAACACTCTCTGAATTTAAAGGCTGAAGATTTAGCTGAAAGACAAGGTCAGAACACTTTGGCAAATGCTTCAAGTGGTGCATGGGCTTTGGTTTTCATTGTAATAGTCTTACATCTGTTCCTGTTTGTCTGGTACTTTAGAATTTAATAGTGAGAGAGCAGACAGTACATCTAAGCCATTTCAGCTGGCAGAAATATTGTGATTTGTAGGTTTTTTGTATTGCATGTACCCTAACAGTATTTTTTTAATATATGTATCTTTATATATACTTTTGTATACATATAAATATATATATATTTGAACATTTTACAGTTTCTGAAGTCAGAAGATGCTCTACATATAGCCTGGGCTAAAAAAATCATCTCTTGGATGAAAAAAAGAGAAAGAAGACAAACCACAGGATTTATGACATCAGTATGACACATTTGTTCATGGTGGGTTTTACTGTACATCCCTAACATGGATTTCGGAAAGCAGGGCATGGAAGCAGATGCTTTTAAGGAGGAAGACCATATGTCACAGCAGACTGCCAGTGATCTGGCAAGCATGGTACCATCTTCCAACATAATAACTGAGAAGGTCATGTCTTCTTTATCCCCGGGTTGGGTTGACAACACGAGTGAGTCCTCCAGCAAGCAGTGTCCACTTTTATACAGTTCAGAAGCCAGTGGTATGATGGGCAACAGTAATGTCTCAACAGACAACTTGGGCCACAAGCAAGCTTTTCAGCATGCAAGGCAATTATATTATTTGGCCAGCTCTGATTTTTTTCCTCAAAAGCTGGCTTCCAGTGTAACCCAGGCTGGAATTCATGATGCAAGTGACACCTTGGAAATGTTCAGTCCTCCTCTGCTCCCTGCCTCAGAGCCTGGAATGAACCATTGTGCTCCCACCTACAAAAACATGGAACAGGTTAGTTTGCTTTAAATAATCACGGAATTTATAACTGCATGTTGTATATGTCTGATAGTTGCACAGCTCTTCAGGAAGAAAGGACTGGTAACTTTTCTGTCTGTCTATAGGTAGGAAGCTTTAGTAGCAAGCACTGGGAAGTGCATCATAACCCTGTGTCTGATGCTGTTGCTCTAATGCAGCCATGCAATAAATTTCTTTTCCCAAGAGACATTTAATACATTTTTTCTCATTCCTCTTGTTTGATAGTTATTGTTATCTCCCTCCATTTGGCAAAAAAGATTGCTTGTTCTGGCTCCACCTTCTCATGTGTGTAATGGTTGTGGGGCATGTTCCTGCTCTTATTTCCATATGTCTTTCTATCAGTCCTCTTCCCATGCTTCACCTCCTTTTTATCTTTTTTCCATTTCTGACTTTTCCCTATTCTTCTTGGTTTTGACAAGGTGATGGACAGGAGTAACTCCACAGTATCTCTTTCACTGAGTGCTCTATGTGCTTCTCATAAGATGGTAAACAATACAGTGCTTTAGTTGCATATTTTAAAGAAACTCTTATGTTTCCAATACAGTTGAATTTATTATTTAGGATGTGTCTATGATGGCAGTTCTCAACACTTTCTCCACTGGAAGTCTATCATCATTTTAACATTTTTTGATAATGTCAAAATGAGAGGAGACTGTGCTACCAAGGCTGCATCATCTGCCTCTTGCCCTGAGCCCACGTCACCTCAGGGATTCTTTTCCTGACACTGTTGGCACCACCTCTGCGCAACAGACAAGAGCTGGGAACACTGTTGTTCTTCAGTCATATGCCAGGAGATTTGCAGCTGGGCTGTGCCAGTGCAGTGGCTCCTGGACCATCTAAATTTCCTGTGGCTGAGGACTGCTAAGTGGGGTGCTGAGGCTGCCCTGGGATCCAGTTCCCCGCTGCCTTTCTCAAGGGGATACTTAGGAGCCAGTCTGGAGTCCTCACCACCTGCAGCTCTCAGTCTAATGAAGATTTTAGTACTTTACATTTAGGGACAGGAAACTTTTTATTCCTTGGTTGATGGGAAAGTGTTAATGTATGTAAGCCTGCAGCTGAAGATAACTTCTTGTGAGTCCCAGGAGTCTGCTACTTCTTTTCTCAGATGACATAAACCAGATCATTAAGTTTAATGACCAGAATGTATCCTGTGGTATCCTAAACTGTCAACAGCCAGTCATAAAAACAGATACTGGCTTTTAGTTATTCTTTGTTCTTTGGTGGCTTCTGGCATTTGACTATGTGAATTACTTGAAATGTTCTCAAAGATTCTGGTAAGGAAAAAGTGAACTTGGGGTTTGCTTTATCACATGGTGCTTCTTGAGTGATACCAGACAGAGGGGCAATAGGGTGAAAATGATGCTTCCAGGCAGACTGCTGGGAAGCTGCAGGCACAGCAACAACATGAAGGTGTCTTTACGCTATAAATTTTAGTTCTGGAACAGATCTGGTACTTCCCAATAAATAAAATTTAAAAAAAAAAAAAAAAAAAAAAGAGGAAAAATAAAAGACCCGTCTCTTGCACTACTGATCTCTGGTAGTTCTTCCCTGTGGATAGGACAGAAAAAGCAGATGAGTGGGAGAAGGAGTCAAATAAACTGGAAAACTCAGAAGGCCAAGGCAAGCTGGGTAGGTGTGTACTGGCAGGGAGGCAAGCGGGGGTGCCCGGCCTGCAGAAGGACTGAGGAACTACTGGCAGCAATTTAGTCAGTCAGTCCTTTCTCTGTGTTAGTGAAGATCTCTGTGGAGGCAAAGACTGGGCTTAGTCTTCTATCCTTTCATCCCTAATTTCAGACCATGCTCATATGCCTTCCTAATTGCATCTGTGCTCTGTGGATATTGACTTCCAAAAGCTGCTTTTTGGCAACGATACTGGTGATTTCCATTTATCAGATAGTTCGACAAACAATGAAAAGCTGGACTCTGGCACATTTTGAAGTCTTACAGTGCAGCCCGACCTGAGGGTATCATCTGCTCTCATGCTGTTCTAACACCTTCTTGATGCAAAGCACGGATGGATGCTTCTCTCCCTTTAGTGCTTTAGCTTCTATGGGAAGGAAATCCCAGCACATAGACCAGAAGAAAATGCTGGCTGATGTGAGGCTGAGTTGCAAAACCTGGCAAGGCACACACTGCCTGCACAGTGTCAGTGTACCCTTTGAGTTGTAAAATGGCAAAAGAGTTTTAAATACAAATGCCAACATTTTTTATTAAAAGTAATACACACTTTAAGAAATACCTACTCCCAAAGTCCAGGTATGGTGATTCTTTCTAATTAAAAATCATCCAGAAATATAGTTTGATACTATATCTTCATGATATTTTCAGACTCCAGGGCAGCAGAACCAGGTGATGAGGCAGCAGATGGAGCAGCTGCAAAGGCTGGTGGCTGAACAGCAGAAAATCATCGCGCTTTACAAACCAGGTACTCGGGGAATCCCTCCTGATGCTGCGGCACCCTCACCTGCTGATGCTTGCAATCTGGCAGTGAAATGCAGAAGTTCCATAAAGAAACAGAAGGTTTGATAGTTGTTTTCAGTGGCTGGGGTCTCTTCCTCTGGCAGTTGGGCTAGAACATTCATTTCTTTACACACAATACACAAAAGCTGCAAACCCCAGAAAACACTTCTCTCCACTTTTGTATATTAAAATTGCAGGAGAACCATGAGGAGGAGTCTTATATGTTTAATAACAGACCTGCTGTACAGACTCCTGTTGAAGTATACATTTGAATGGTGCTGCAGAAAATTGTAGTATAGCAGTGAGAATCACAGAATGACAGAGCAGCAAGGGTTGGAAGGGACCTCGGGAGATCATCTCTTCCAAACCCCCTGCTAAAGCAGGTTCTCCAAGAGCACAATTGCACAGGACTTTATCCAGGTGGGCTTTGAGTATCTCAAGAGAAGGAGACTCCACAACTCCCCTGGGCAGCCTGTTCCAGTGCTCTGTCACCCTCAGGGTAAAGAATTTTTTCCTCATATTCAGCTGAAACCTCTTATGTTGTCCTGTCGCTGGGCACCACTGAGAAGAGTCTGGCTCTGTCCTCGTGACATCCACCCTTAAAATATTTGTAAGTGTTGATGAGATCCCCTCTCAGTCTTCTCTTCTTCAGGTTGAACAAGCCCAACTCTCTCAGCCTTTCCTCCTAGGGGAGATGCTCCAGTCCTCTTATCATCCTTGTTGCTCTCCTCTGAACTCTTTCTAGGAGTTCCTCATCTTTCTTGAACCGGGGAGCCCAGAGCTGGATACAGTACTCCAGGTGGGGTCTCACCAGGGCAGAGTAGAGGGGGAGGATAACCTCCCCCGACCTGCTGGCCACTCTCCTCTTAATGCACCCCAGGATACCATTGGCCCTCCTGGCAACAGGGGCACACTGCTAGCTCATGGTCAGCTTGTCGTCCACCAGGACTCCCAGGTCCCTCTCAGCAGAGCTGCTTTCCAGCAGGTCAGCCCCCAGCCTGTACTGGTGCATGGGGTTCAACCTCCCCAGGTGCAGCACTCGACACTTGCCCTTGTTGAATTTCATCATGTTCCTCTCCGCCCAACTCTCCAGCCTGTTCAGGTCCCGCTGAATGGCAGTGCAGCCTTCTGGCGTATCAGCCGCTTCTCCCAGTTTTGTGTCACCAGTGAACTTGCTGATGGTACATTCTGTCCCCTCGTCCAGGTCATTGATGAATAAGTTGAACAAGACTGGGCCAAGTACATTACAGAAAAGCTGAAATATCCTTTACTTTCTGTATCTGTATATGAAAGTTACAGCTTTCACATAGAAAAAAGAAGAGGAAGAAAGGCAACACACCATGCTTCTTTTAATGGACTCTTACCTTTAATAGTACAGCCTGTTCCTCACAGCATGATACAACTCCTTGAACAGTTCCATTTTACCAGTGGCATTGCCAGAAAACACGATCTGCTCAACAAGTAGAAAAAGAGGAGCACCCCCTGCCACCTTCCCACCCTGTCCACGGTAGCAGCACATTCTCCTCAGTGTGTGACCCCATGGTGAAAGAATTTAGGGAAATCATGTAGACTTGTGACAGCTTTGGCCTGGCTTTAGCAGCGCTGCTTGTGCATGACATCAGGCAGGGAGCATCCTTAAAGGCATAGGAAGGCCAGGTGATCCTTGGATTTCTGCTGCTCGTCAGATAAGCTGATGGGGAGGCAGCTTCACCTAACCCATGTGGTAGGACCCTAAGCAGCCTAAGGCATCCCCTGTCTGCATCTGTGCTTTGATCTGGCATCAGTTTTCTCAGTCTAATTTCAAGCTTCTTTGTCCAACTGAGGAGCTGCAAGAGCCTTATTCTGCTAAGATCTCAGAGGATAGTTAGGAGAACTAGATGATGGCATCTTACATGCTAGAGTTCAGTGTAGCCTGATGGGGTCATACAAATAGCTTTTCAGAGCTGAAAAAGTACGGGTTTTTTCCAAAATTTCTTCCCATGTTCTAACCATACATAGCGTGAGAAAGTCCCCTCGGTTAAAGACAGCCATGCTTTTGCTGTCCCTCCATGCATGTATAAAAATAGTTCATAGCACACCTAGTTTGACCAGTTTGGACAGAATCATTTATAATCAAAATTCTATTCTATTCAGCTGCCATACAAGGAACACCTGCTTGCAAAGGTCCACTCAAAACAGCAGGCGTTACTTCAGGCAGAGTTAATGATAACAATAAAACCACCAAGAATTTATGGTCTCTTGCCTTCCCCTCACCCCACAAACTCTGGGAGTTGGAACTTGTTAGTTGACTTTAGGGGAACATGACCTTACATTATTGTTGCCATAAAAGAAATAGAAATTTTAGCAAGTTTCATCTACCTCGCTAATAGCAGTAATTAACCAACAAAATAAAAGGGTTTAGAAAAGTGGAATTAAACAACATTGGCCAGGAAAATGCTTGCAGGCTTTTAACTTCCCGCTACTCCCAGTGTAACAAAAATGGAAGAAAACAAAAAAATCCCATCTTTTAAACCTGTGTATGTGCATGCATTATTAGATCTATATAAATATACAAAATGGTCTCTTCTGGCTTCAAGTGTCAGTGTCTTTTAAGAATATCTGAGCTCTGGGGTTTTGCTTCATTCCCTCTCAGCCACATGGGGTCAGAGAAGCTTCTGTAAGAATGACAAAAAGTTGGGCTGGACAAACAATGGACAACTGGATCCATTGCACCGTTGGGGTGCAGCAGATACCAACACTGGTCGTGTTAACAGCAACTTGAAAAGCTGTACGGCTGTCAGAAGTGCAGAGCATGTACGCAAGCAGGAGGCATACATCAGGGTATATGGACCATGTAGGAAGCAAGAGCCAAACACCACCTGCACAGTGACTGTCGAAAGCCTGGCTTTCTGCAGCTTAGGTTGTCTGCTTGCATTATGGGGACCTTTCTGAGCTTTCCGATGATGCCAGCCGTGCAAAGCATTATGAGAATGCAGGGAACAAAAACTTGAGAAAGAACACAGTGTCACATCTGTTTGAAGGTCTTGTTCTCAAACTTGATGCTGTGTGACAATCAGTTTTTTTGGTTGGGGGGATCTCAACCATCAACTCCACAGCCAGAAGCCAAGTCACACCAGCAGCGATACCAGCAGGCCTGGATGTCGTTGCCCCAATTTTCCTGATGGAGCTATGCCACTGTGAAATAGCTGTCGAGAGCCACTGCTGTACACTAGGAAGACAGTTTGAGAAAGAGAGAGAATGAAAACTATGGCCGAGTAAATGAAATCTTCATGATCCTGTGCTTTTTGCTTCAGGGAAAAGTCTGGTTGAAATGGCAGGCAAATGCTCAGCAAGCTTATAAAGGGGTTTCTTTCCTGGAAGTAGTGAGCCTGGCCTCTGGTCCCTGTGCAGAACTGCTTGTGTCTTTTCCACTTGGAAGTCTTCTAATAAAATGTATAACCAGCCATCCAGCGCTAAAAGGAAACTCTTCCCCTCTTTTGCATTGAGGAGTGCCTCGGAGATACTTTGCAGTACTTAACTTTTACCTGCTAAGGCACTTAAGGAGTCCTAGGGGAAATGTGTGTTTCATGTGCTCAGGAGTACTTTGTAAATTCTCTTTAATTCAGCATCCCTGTAGCATATGATAATTTTGGTTATGACTGATGGTTGCAGCAAGCACACTTTACAATTTAAATAAAATAACAAATGCAGAATTTGATAATTTCACTCTGAACGTGCAAACCACCAGGGAACATGAAAGCAACATTGGTTTTATGCAATGCCAGTTTAGCAAGAGATTTCTAGTTCAGTGCAAAATATTTGTCTTAAGCTTCTCTAATTTTTCTTCTCTGGTAATTATTTTTAGGCTTTTCTGTTTCTCCTGGGATACCTTCCCACCTAGTAGCCACGATGCCACCCCTTGCATGCTTTCCGGCTACTTTCATTCCCGTCCAGTTCGCATCAGAAAATTCTTCCCAAGTTGAGAGCCCAGAGTGCTTACAGACCTCTCCCTTGGCAATGCGCTCTGCTTGGCAAAGCAGATCCCCGCTGTTCGTGACGAATGAGAGCAGCTCAGAAATGTCAGGAGAGCACATGCAGCTTTCAGATTCAGGTGGGTAAAAAGTGCTGGAAATCTGAAGCTAAGGCTATTGTGCAAATCCTGTGAATTTTTGCCCTTGCTAGAGGTTGTTACTGATTTTACTGCAGGGCGGGGAAAGGTGCTTTATTTTTATGTTGGCTTGTTATAATAGCTTTTAAAGTATTTTAAATTAGATTTTTTTACTTTTTGAATCACAGTCATCCTGCCTCTCATACAGACAGAGAAATTGGGCCTTGTAGATATAAATAGAGCAGAAAGTCATGAAATTGGAAAAGCTAAGTTTTATGAAGTAGGGAGTATGTTATATTTAAGGGGAGAAGTGCAAAAAGTAGGAAGGGGCTATAACTTCCAAAGGCAAGAGAACATGTTTCTTTAGCTAAGAACGCCTGCTCCTCGTCAGCAATCTTGGTGTTTCTCACACTGATACGGAGTCGCATTGTTTGGAGGAAAAACAATGTAAGCTGCTACTTGGTGTCTTCTCTTTGCTACACTTTGCCAGCCTTGCCTTCTGTGGGAAGATAACAAAGGGTGAGAAAGAAGAAAGAGCAATTTGCAAGAAATCAAAAGTTATTTTCAAACTGGGGGAAAGAGGAACAAAAATAAGTGGGAATGAAACCACTTAAAGGGAAAGAGGATGTCAATCAGACCTGCATCCTGGACTGCTTTGAACTTTTATAGCAAGACCTGACTGTGATGCTGTGCGACAGTCCCATAGCACAACTGAAACTTTAATTTCATATTCTTCAAGCTAGCTCAGGACCAGTACTCTCACTGAAAGAGTATTGTCTCCTCCTTGTGCCTGGCATTATTATTTTCTTGATGGGTTAACCTCAACCTGGGTCAGCTGCCCAGTAAAGTTTATCAGAGAGTTTCAGAAATACTTCTGCCAGCACAAAATGGGAGCGTGTGTGTGTGTATGAGGACAGCAGGAACCTGAGAGCAAAAAGGCATTAGGACAGGTGGAGGTTTGACTGCTTTTTTGACAACAGCACTGACTTAGACTTGCTTTGTGTGTGTAAAACTAAGGCTTGAAGGTGCAGAGGCTTTAGTACATCAGGTTAACTCCTGACTGGAAGCTGGTCAGTGCAGTTGCCTTTGAAATATGCTTCAGCTGGATGTGTGCTTGAAGACTGGGGTGAACTGAGACCTTCCTGACTATTGTGATGAGTGTGGGTTTTTACTGCTGGAAACATAAACATGAGTGCACCAACAGCTTGTATAACACTTCACATTCTTATTTAAAGGGATAAGCACTGAGCCACTGCTTCAGCGTACCAAGAGTCCCACAAAAAAACTTTCCAGACAAGATGCTCAAGAAGAGGACAGAAAAGAAAACAAAGGTGAATTACACAGCTGCTTGGATACGTTGTTCTTGCCTTGCACTGGGAAGCGCTAGTTGAAAATTACAACACTGGGTCACCTCTCCTACTAGAGCATTCTGGAGACAGCATAGCCCCAGACATGAGATTGCAAGGAGGGATTGGTTCCCTTCCCTGCCTCCTCAGCCATATTCTGGTGCAAGGCAGGTGGTGTAGCTGGCTAGGAGGTCAAAGCTTTTGTATTCCTGTTGTTGGATCAGAAAGGCCTTTCAGTATGTTGCAAAGGACTTCAGTAGCTCTAGGTGCATTAATGTGGGGAAGTGAGCCACATAGCTCCTGGCTACAGCAACAGTGTGTAGTATGATGGAGACAATAAAGGCTTTTTGCGCCAGTTGACAGGCCTAACTTGAGCTAAAAGAGCAAGTCTCCACTAGCTGACACTTAGAAAAAAGATTAATTGAAATGGGAGCCTTCTTGTTGTAGTGAACATAGCCAGTAAGCTTCAACAGGAACACGTACAAATTTGCACTTGTGTGACATAGAATAGAAAATGCCCAGTTAGAAAGTCTCAGGTATACAAATACTGCTTGTTAAACTGTCTAATGAACTGGCTTGCAGGTCACATAATTACAGATACATGAGTAGTTCAGGACTGTCTAGCAAAGTGTCTCCACTGCAATGTTCTGCAGTGAACACATTAACCAAACATTACCAACCTCTAGAGGCAAGGAGTACAAATCATAGCAGTTGCCCTTTTCTTATTTTCAGCAACTAGACTTGAGGATCAGGAGCCTCTTTTTTTTCATGGGCTGCATCCTTCCACCTACTTAATATTCTATGAAGTGTTTTCAAAAATCAAAATCTTGTATATGTTGTTGAAAATACAAACATTTCTAATTTACGATGTTGATTTTTCATTTATTCATTCTGTAAAGGCTCTGTTTTTATTGACCTTTTTTCCTGCTGCTTAGATAACAGCCAATTAAAAGAAAGGAGTTTTCCTGGAACTTTTTCTGCTGTCAAAGAAGAACAAAGAGAAGGAGCAAAGGAGGAGATTCCTCCATCTCCCTTTGGCATAGAGGGGAAGATGAAGACTGGAAACATAGAAGACAGGTGAAAAATTATCTTAAGCAGTCAGTCAAGCTACAAAAGCATGTTTTCCTTGATTATACACATACTGTATGTGTTATATTTGCAACACAAAGGCTCTTTCCTTTGCTTGAGAGTGGCAGGTATGCATGGGCAGAGATTGGACAGGTCTAGGTACTGGCCTTTGATCTACTTCTATATAACAGGGTGCTGGTTTAGCCAATTTAAATGAACTGGGTTTGCAACTATGATCTTCAAAGGATAGAAGTAAGGCAAAAGTTGGCAGGGAGAGACACCGTCTTTTATTATGCCATCCATTCTTCTGCAGTGGCCATCAGTTTGTGATAGCAGCATCAGTCTGAGTAGCTCATTCGTTCTTGTCCTTGCACTGCCTCTTCAGCTGTGCCAAAACCAATTTTTATGTGCCTATATAGTGAACAGGTCAGCAAAGTAATCCTTGTTAAAAATATCTGGAGAGGGGAGAAATGTAACTTTTAACTTGGATCAGTTCTCTGATCTGGTTCGTCACTGCATTGCAAAAGGAGTTTTACCAGCACACTGAGGGAGTGCTCATGGCTAGGCAAGAATGGTTAGGATGGCATTAATGATGGAAGAAATGCTTGTAGAGTTGTTACCTTTCCTCAGCTGATGCAGGTAGAATCAGCAGGTTTTTGGCACAGTCAGCCTTCCATCAAGTATAAAATAGAAGCAGCAAAATTCTGGGCAAGTACAGACTGAGAACAATTGTCACGAGTGTGTTTTAGTGCATTAACCATGTGGGAGTTGGGCATAGAAGAAAGACAGGGACCTCCAGAGCAGAAGGCTGGGAAGAGGTGGCAGGACCATAAGCACCTCTGGGCAAGTGAGCCTGTCCACATATGCCTTTTTGGATCATCAGTGAGCTTCTGAAGTCCATCTCCCAGTCACCCGCACTTGCTGTGCTTTGGTTCACATTGTGGTCTCAGCATGATCTGGATGACACTAAAGCACAGAATGTGCTCCAGCTCTCTGTGACATTTTCCCTATGGGGCCAGGCTATAGTTGGTTTGAAGTAAACTTCCCTGAAATGCTTATTGTCCAATGTTGAGTCTCAGCAACAATAGTTTTGATCTACAAATCTAATCCTATCAGGCCATGCTGTGTGCTAGGAGACAGAGCCAGACTAATGAAACGGTTACCCATGGTACAGTGGTGTTAGGTGGAGGTTAGGTATAGGAAGAACAGCAATGTGCTGTGTAACCAGTACCTCTATTAAACTCAGGATTTTTTAATATTCAGCAGAAATTATTAGTAAGTGCCTAAATTAAGGCTCTAAGCACATTTCCAATGAAATAAGGTACGTTCATGTATGCTGTATTGTGCTTCATTTCGAGTCAGCATTCAATTTGTGCCTCCACAACATTAAAGACATTATTTTTCTCCTCTACCACTCTTCACCAGCTAATTCAAACCACTCTATCAGAGAGATAGTGAGTTCTTTGTGACTGTGAACGGCTCTAGCCTGGAGAAAATGCCTGAAATATTTTTCTTTTTGACTATTTTCTATTTTTAAGGAGAGACTGATACCAGCCAAAAAATGTTTCTTGCTAAAAGCATAATTAATGTTTAGTCTAGACAGGATGTTTTAAAATGAGACTTAGGTGTCACATAGTAGTGGGCTTTTTACTAGCATGTTTCACATTTTTTAAAAATTGATGAGAACTTTTCAGTTCTAAACTCAACATCAGCTCCATGAGAATTATCAAAAGAAAATTAATTGGATAACTTTACAGATAAGTTCCTTCCTGTTCCTTGCCTAGGCCAATCACACCAGCAATTGGTATTAGATGGAAGCCTTCTGAAGAATTTGTTGAAGAACAGCTAAAGGTAGACGATCATCTCACAGCAGAACCACAGAGGGAGCAGCAGGTACTGTGCCCTTGGTGCATTCACTTTGGTTTTGACAAGTTCTCATGGACTTTGGTATTGTGTGGACTCTGTTTTGGCTCATTGCATGGCAGCACATTTCTCCGCCATTTTTTCATGTGATATTGGAAGATTTTTCCAAAAGTCAGAAAACTGTATTACTCAGTCACAGTCATATTCCCCAATGTTTCCCACTGGATTCTTCTCTTTCTATATATTTCCTGGGTCATAGTTTGTGCCCGAGTCTCAACATACTTAGCTAAATTAGACCTCAAGGTTGATTCTGTTAGTTTATTTCATAATAAACGGTCCATGCAGTCTCTCATGTGCTGCTAATGCAAGAATGGGGATATTTCCAAATACAGGTTTTGTGCAAGGTCCAAGTACACTAATACTGTTCTTCTTTTTGCCTTATGTGCAGTTTGATATGAGTTTATCTCTGCATTTTGTTAGGCTTGTTGACTTGGAAGATGCACACTACATCACTCAGGAATTTTCTCTATGTCTCCCTGGCAAAATAACATTTCACAGTGATGCATTTAAACATTTCTGTGTCACATTGTAAAAAACACTCAAACTTACTTTAAAAACGAAGACAGACAGAACTTGTCTCCTTCTATCATACAAACATTTAGGTCCATCTTAACCATCTGACTCTGCTAATGAATTAATGGAGGCGTCACATAGTGACTGCTTCTAAAAGTTCTTGTACCTTCCCTGTAGTCTCAGGGCTGTTACTTATGCACTCAGTTATCCATAGCCAGTGTTTTTATGACTCCTGGTGTCCCAGCATTTTCATTTAACATAAATATATTCCTTTCTGGAGAATAATTATCAGACTCTGTCAGGATTTTTGGTTTTTTTTCAGAGCAAGGCAAATGTAACACCTTGGAAGGCTTTCCTGAAACAAAAAGAAGGTATGGCAAGGCTCAAAAAAAATAAACAGAAGCCTTTAAAAGAAGACAGCAAGCATTCCAGAAGAGCTGGTTTGGACTGCTGGGGTCATTTCTTCCAGTCTGGCCAAGTGGATGCTGGCATACCGCAGCCAGGGGAACGCTCGCAGTTAAATCTGCAGGTCAGTAGCGCCATGCAGATGGGTACACAGGAAAAAAAAGCAGACGGTGCTCTAGCTGAGTGGGACATAAAGCATCAGACTGACTGTGAAGCAAAAGTAGCTGAGCAAAGTGCAGAAGAAAAAGAAGTGATTGGGAGAGATGAAGACACAAGGGAAAATCCTGTTGACTCACCACAGAGAACGTGGCCTGAAATCCTGCAACCATGTCTTGAGCCAATAACAGAAATGAACCTACAAGTAGGTGAGGAAACGGATACTCATTGTATGGATACTCTAGGGCAAGCAGGCAGAAGTGACGGAAAACCTGTGGAGGGTACACTGCAAAAGCACCTAGGTAGGGTGGATCAGCCTCTGGAGGGTTATCTCACAGAGGGACCAAAAACCCCCTTGGAAGTCCTGCAAAAGCATTCTCCACTTCAGGATACAGAAACAGATTGCACTGAGGAGGCAGAGTGCAGTGCAGGCCCTGCATGCACCCAGGGCCAGAAGTGGGTTCAGGTATGCCCACTGGAACTTGTTTTGGGTAGCCAGAGCTCAGAAAACAAAAAACAAATCCATACTGGGTTTAAGATGGTCAATGATAAGATAGTAAAAATTACACATAGTTCACCTGAGGCTGTGGAGAAGGGAAGCTCATCCTCAGCCTTGCAGCAGGAGCAGCAAAGGAAGGGGACAGCTGCCTTGACATGGCATGTTGCATCTTTGTCCTGTGAGTCAAGTTGCTTATCCTCCAACAGTGATGATGACCCCAAATCTCACCATGCTCAGTATCCCTCGCAGCACCATGCTCAGTATCCCTCCCAGCATAGGCCTCAGGCAGTAGATCACATGGATGGACATTTGGATCTCTCTGATGGTGACTATGCTAGTGATGAGCCCAGTGGAACTGAAATAACGTCTGTTAAAAAGTACAGCAGATCACCCCCAATGAAACAAAACATTCAAACGATCTCAAGACAACAAAATCTCTCCCACAGCACAAGCAGCAGCGATTCCAGTACTGGGGCTGTCGGGCTGAAAGGGAGCAAGGCTCGCTCTTTTCAGCAGTCCCTATTCCATCTCACAAGATCGAAAAGGAGAGAGCATGAGCCTGAATCAAAGAATGAGAATAGGGCCAGGGGTGTTAAAAGTCTAGATGTGCCATCCTCAACAGTGGCTGTTGAGATTCCTGCTTTCAGGATTAAAGAAACCCCCGCAGTGGAGGAACCACAGAAAAAACTGTTTACCGACACATTAGGTAAGAACTACCTGAGTTTTGATTCACATTTATTTTCCATAGGGGAAAAAATTCCTCTTGGATTTACGACTCATTCTGTGTGTGCTCCCTAGGTATATGCCCACCTCTGTAAGTATTTTTCAGTCCTAAACTGGAAAAAAAAAAAAAAAGAGGGGAGAGAGATATCTGCAAGCCTCTTGTTATGTCTGGCTCTCCATCGTCATTAGCCATTTTTCCTAAGTCTGTTGCTTGAGGTGCACTTCCAGGCGCAGGCTTTTGAACCCATGAGACAGGTGAGAGGTTCAGTGAGTCCCTGGGGTCAGTGCTAGAGTTCCCTGTAGCTTAGGTATGTTCCCCCCACTGATCCCTTGACAGTGAGATGTTCACATTTTCTACTTACCCTTCTCTGAGATAACGTGACATTAAAAAAGGTGGGCAAAATAATTTCTCAGATTTGCATGTTTTATTCCTAAGACACAGAGAGCCTCTCACATCAGTGAAAAATGATGATTTCCTTGGAACATCTTCACTCAGTTTGTCCTGAATGTGGTCCCAGTTCTTTGGGCAACCAATCTTTCTAGCTTTGGGCCCAGTGATCTTACTTCTGGCAATGAAATGGTACCCTGCTTGAGCAGGATGTAGTCCTTTTTATTAAACTGGTTCTCGACTTTTCTTCTCTCTTAGTTTCCACTGAAGGACTTCCCCCACATTGACTCCTCATCCCAAAGCCATTGACTCTCTCTTTGTGTAGGATCAGTTGAAATCTGTTGTCCTACCTGCAGTAACTGTCAGCACAGAAATACTAACTTCTGATGGCTCCCCATCCTCTGTCACAACTTGCTAAGCACACTCTTCTCCTGTCAAGCTGCTGTTAAAAAAGGGTTCTTGAGGCCTCTTTGAAAGTTACATTCAAAATAAGGTTGAACTGTCACGTGGCATTCACATTCCTGAAAAGGAAGTCAGCTAATGACACTGCTATATCCCCAAATCCATTTCACTTACTGTGATTTGTAGGGCTTGGATTGCACTACTAAGAACTATGCTGGGAAGAGAATACTTGCGTAATTAGGCAAAGATACATTAATTGTGTTTGATAGATTAAGCAATAAAGTTTACTGCATTTATGCAGTCTGTGGTTTTAAATAGGTAGAGAGAGTTCATATTTACAAAGTTCTGTGTACTAACATATATGTGTCTATAGAAGAAACCCAGAACATCCTTACCAGAGGATTAGAGATTGGTGTATATCATGGAAGAACCCCTTCACTGACTACAGTGAAAGAAGAACAAGAGAAAGCAGTGCATTTTCGCAGGTAAATCTGTGTACACCAGAAATTGAGTTGTGCGTGCAGTAAGGCCAATATTTCCTTTAGGATCCTTAAAATCAAGCTGCTAAATTCATACTTATTAGCTATCCTCTCTTCAACTGCATCTATGTCGTTTCAGAACTGAAACACTTATTTAGCTGTCTAGATAAAAAGAAAAGTGCGTAACTGAAGGGGGGCAACTCTGAAAACACTGGTACAGTTTGGATCTTAAAGCTGAGTAATGCCAAATGCTTTTTATACATTGCCGAACATCTTCAGATTACACTGAAATCAGTATGAACTCAGGATAATTTATTCAACGAGATCAGG
This sequence comes from Gorsachius magnificus, assembly GCA_034008185.1. Classification (NCBI taxonomy): domain Eukaryota; kingdom Metazoa; phylum Chordata; class Aves; order Pelecaniformes; family Ardeidae; genus Gorsachius; species Gorsachius magnificus. The sequence goes on along the minus strand of CM067083.1, from coordinate 48,015,899 downwards.
CCTCTGATGGGGTAAAGGATAACCTTCTCATACCACATTCACATCAGGGTAGCCAAAGTTAACAAAAAGTGTATAGCATATATACAGCATTGTTATTTCAGAAATACCCATCTTCAGACTAGACTGAGGATGCATTTGGTACCATATAGGTGAAGAAATTGAAAATTCAAGTGAGTTGCTTTTGTAATTTGTATTATTGTTTTGGTTTTGGTTTTGTCTACATCTTCATAGACATGAAAGAATTCCTTACCACAAAATCCCTGCAAGAAATAAGTTTTGAAACTATGGGGTTTGGAATGGAAGTGCCATCACAACTGTAACTGATTACAAGTTATGCAAATGCCTCTAATGAAAATTTAGCATGCTTACAATCAAATCAAATATATACTTCTTAATGTGATGGAATCTGTTAGAAATTGCTAAGTACCATCTACTGTAAATACAGGAAAGATTCTTTTCCTTTTGGCATTTCAAGCCTAGTTTTTAACTAGGGCCAAATAAGCATAACTTATTGTTTTGGATTTTTAAAATATAATGCAAACTAAGAAATTATTTTTCACATCTGTTTGTTCATTCCTTTTGATTTCAAAGACCATAGGATTAGTGCAAAGGATATTTCTGAATTAATTCTATCAGTTTGTATGATTTCATCCTATAGCTGTCTTTTAGCAAAATACTTCCAAGGGCTTAAAAATAAATGATTTTATTAAAGATCCTTCTTGTTTGTGACCTTGCAAACATATTAGAAGATGATCACCAGCTGACTGTGGTAGGTGTTCCAGGTGTGAATATTTGTGGGATTTGGCAGTTCGTGAAACTACCAATGAAATTAGGTGCTGCTTTTACTTTTACTGGTGTAAGTTTTGGCTGTGGAGGGATGCATTGGTGCAGAATTGTGGCAGTGCTCTCTGCCAGCACTGTATTCCCTGCCTGCTGACAGTGCTGCCTTGCAGGTGACATTGCTTTGTTTTTTTCATAATAGTGCAGGTTTTTAAAAGAGCTTTCTGTGCATTTATTTATGTCATTAGCTATAGTAGCCTTTAGCATTTTCACACAGATGTTTATCAAAAAATACCTGCCTACTACAATGTGTGCATCTTTTCTATTACTTTTTGTAGTTTATGAGCTAAAACCAATTGTGAAAGGCAGGTTCTCTTCCTTGACTGTGTTGGCCCTGTGCTGTTTTATGCAATCTGAGAATCTGCTTCGTATTTTTAAACCAGCACCATCGAGTTTCCTTTAACCAGGAACATAAAATGGCCACTAATATTGGTAGCATTTCACTTGTGCCATGTTGACAACTTGTGCTTGCTGGAAGCAATGAAAAAGCCTTTTGAGAGCAGCGCGACAGGCCTGGACCTGCCCAGCCTATCCATTCTTTTGTTTCCAAGCACTTTGTTTTTAGAAGTTTGCAGGCACAAATAATATATAGGCAAGAGGGTGAAAACAGTTGGGATGCAGCGTGTTGTGCATACCTGGTGCCTAACAGAGCCTGGAGGGTGCTTGAGGCAGCACCCTGTGGCTCCACTCTTGCAGCACTGAGGTAGTTACCCTTGATACCAGTCAGAGGATTCAATGATGGTCACTTCCTTGGTCCTTTAACAAGGACAACTTGTTTGCCATTTTTAATGCATAGTTTCCTGGTAGTATTGAATCGGTGCTCTTTCTGGACCAACAGCATTAGCCAGAAGGTTTGGGTTTTTGCCCATCTGCATTTTGCCAAAAGTTTTTTTTCTTGGAAAAAGACCTTTGCTCCATGTGGTTTTGCCTCACAGCCAGCCTGCTGCGATGTGCCTCATGCAGAGGTATGCTGGGGACTCATGAAAGAATTTTAGTTAGTGCAAAGTACTTAGCTTTTTTTCCTATAATTTATATAGTGATATGCACTTATCTCCTACTTGCAGCTTATAGCTAGGGCATGAGTTGATTGAGGCTCCAAAGAAGTACTGTGTGTGCTCCTGGCATTCCTTGGTTATTACATTTCCTCAGGCCAGGGTCTGTTTTCTAGCCTTGAGGCAAAGAGGCACAGCATAACACCTCCATGTGACTAACCTGCCGTACCCTGCAGACCAGGGTGGCTATGTCCAAGTTGTCTGCTGGACATGATCCCTGGCCTGCCCTCACCTCCAAACCCAGCCCAGTATTGCCTAGTACAGTGCTGGATGGCTGATGCCAAGACCAGAGGCACTCTGGGCAATTGCACGCTTGGGCTCATGCTCCAGCTCTGATTAGTTTGTTTGTACAGATGTAAGTCTTGTGCAGTTCTGAACAGGTTGACATCAACTGAGTTGCTGGAAGATAGAGCTACCTGGATTTTGTTTTACAGGGTGCAAGAAATTTAAGACAGCACTGTTTAGTCTTCAGTGGAAAATGTTACATATAGCTCTTGCATCTTGCTTTTGTTCTAGTGTATTCTATTTCAGGGCAACTGGTCTGGATATGGAGCAGTGGTAGGCTGGATGTAATCACACAGGGCCTATATTTGCTAATTTAACTGTATTAATGTGAGGAGAATTAATACTTCTATTGACTATTGATGAGACTTTTTTTAGCATGCCTTTAACCAGAATATTAGATAGGCTTATTTAGGATAGAAAACAACGAAAAAATAAAAATTAGGTATCGAATTGTAAAGAACAGCAGAATATGGGGAGTTCATTTATCTCTTAGTATCTTTGAGAACTTTGATATTTTGCTGCTGAAGTGCAAAACTGAGAGGAAAACACGAGGTCATGGCTGCCTCCTGCAGCTCTTGTTGCTTTTCGAGTAATAGTGATGGCCAGATGGTGGCTGTAGGTCATGAAGTGTGCTGAAACAGGAAGCTAACAAATAATTCAATATCCTATTAAAAATGAACTAAGCAGCTGGATCATAGTCATACACATATACTCCGTCTGAGGATATGTAAGGGTTTACACTCTGCCCCTCTTGCTGAGCTTTTAAGTGTGCTTCCACACCACTCATGCCTTGAGACATTGAGTTCAAAGGCAAAATCTCTTTCAGGTGCTGAGCTCCCACATTTAACTCTCGGAGTATAGTTACCTATGGAAAGTAAAGTACTTTACCCCCTTTCATTCAGGTCCATGGCTGTTCTCATTTGTAGGAATGACTGGGCTGCTGGAAACTGAGCTTAGTCCCCAGCCTTGCATATGAAGTGCTTCACAGGTGCAAAACCAGGGAACAAGCTGTGCCTTCTACAGGTCTGCCCTAATTCAGCTCTCTCTCTGAATAGAAAATGCATTTAAAAGCCTCTAAGTTCATGGTCATCACATTTTCAGAAAATTTCAATGAGAATTGTTCCATCTGCTCCATAGAATAAATTTTGCAGCTGAACACATGCATGAGTATTCCCAGTGAGGAATGACCTCAATTTTGACAAGTGCTGATAATTTGCTGCCACTCCCAGCAGTATCAGCATATATGGGACAAAAATCCCAAAAATCATGCCCAAAGAAGGCACATCTAAAGAGAGTCCTTTGTTATAGTCTTTATGCCAACTTCATACTTGCTGTTTACCTTCCAAACAGAACACGAATGGACCAGCTCAAGATTGTCAGGAGCCCGGAGTTGACTCACATTTTGGAATACAGTAGAGACCAAATTCACCCACTGCAGAAAGAGAGTATTGCCCATAGCAAGGTCAAAGGAACAGCTAGCATCACCAAAGAAAATGTGAAATCAGAAGAAATACAAGTAAGCTGTCTGCTGTAGAATAAATACGCAGTTCTCATAAACTAATATCCTTCCATGCAGGCGTCTTATGGTAGTACCTGAATCCTTCCATTTGTCACAAGTGCCCAACTATTCAGGCTACTTCTTGAGGACAGTTGTGTATACAGTGAATATTTTTTATGATAGTAGGACATTGCTTTGCTTTCTGTTTTAAATGTACATCCTACTTTCATTATGTGAGAAAAAAAAATAGGTTGTGCCTTCTGTTTTGTAAGGAAGGTTGGGAGGTTCCCGTGTTCCTTGTACTGGTTTTCCCGGATATGAGCTGGCTGTTGAAAAATTTCCAACTCCTGCCATAGTGGGCTTTACAGCTTTTTGATATAAAGACCCACTGTGCCAGTGGCACAGAGTTATTTGCCATCTTTCTCTATTCTCATCCTGGACATGGGAGTTTGTTGATTTTTTTCTTTAAACTACCCTGACTTTTGGCTTTGAGGTATTTTGATGATACCTAGCAGCGTATCTAACAACCTAACCTGCCTAATAACATCCCTGAGCCATTTGTTGTGGTTACTTCTACGTTCCTTTAGAGGATTCAATCTGTTTGAATCCCCTATATCAGTCTCCTTAGTGATAAAGTAATCTCTGAATATCTGTGGCTATTTCCCTATTAAAAATAGCTAGACATAACATGACTAAGTAATTTTCTAGCAGCGTAACTGATAAAGAGAAGAAAAAAATAATGGTGAGCCACATGAGACAGTGATAAAGGAGACAGAGGAAGCTAAAAGCTATATTTTTATAGGATAAAAGAGTAGGCAATGGTAATGCTCAGGAATGTCTGGAACAATGTTCAGGTGCAAAAGGATGTCTAAACCAAACTGATATATTTGACAGCAAACTGACAATTTCAATTATTTTCCTGACCAGAAAAGTTTCAGAACAAATGAAACTGGCAAGATAGTACTTTGTTCAAACTTTCTATACTTTCTTTATTTTTCATTTATACATTTTAGAAATACATAGTTTTGTACCATACACATAGTGAATGTTTTCTCTGCTCATGTTCTATTATTTCTGTAGAGGTAACATTTACAGCAGGAAATTATTAACTGTTTCAATGAGGCTATTTTAATATTTTGAATGAAAACATTTTAAATAGCCTCTCTGCACAATATTTTGAAACATCAGCTTTATTTCCACCTGGGATTTAAAAAAAATTGTTACAATTTCTGCCAGGGAATAATTGTGTTTCCTGACTACGTCTAGCCCTAGAGATGAATTTTGATAGAAATATTTTAATCTTTTTTCCCGAACTGATAACATAATGACTGCAGGTTCAAAAGTTAGTTTTCCACAAAACAATTACAAAACCCCTTGTGAGACACTTACCTGAGTGATTCCCAAGTTCAGAAGTCTGCTTCTTTTTGAAAATGGCCAAGGGATGTGCCAAATTCTGACCAGGCAGCTGACAGCAAAGAAAGGATGGTGGTGAGGACACCAGCGGGCAGACACACAAGTGAAGGGAAAATAGGAAAGGGTTGCACGTGATGATAGGTTGACTACAGAGCAAACTGCACATTTCTAGCTTACCTCCACCAACATTTGCAGTATCCAGCATGAGTGCTTTGAAGGAAGAGGACTCGGTGTTGGCATCAGCATGGGTGAGGGAAGAAGGAGAGAGTAGGGAAAAATAGTGGAGACACATGTAAATGGAAGAGTCCTCCCCAAATTGCACCAAATTTCACTACTTTCATTTTCCCGAACTCAGCTGAAAATTGTCTTTCTGATCCCCTGCTGTTTATAAGGACCATTTAACTAATCACATGCCATTGTCACTGTGTGAAGATCTGATGAACTGACATTTTTGCCATTAAAATGTACCTTCCATACTTGACTTTTTTTGAAAATGTCCACGTTAATTGTGTGTGTTTGCATGATTAGTTTGCATTTCTTGATTTTCCTTCACACAGCAAGGATTTCTCTCTGCTTGCTTTTTAACAATTTGTTTGTTTTAAATAGAGGTTTGCAGGGCAGTGGGGTTTTGGCTTTTTTGTTTGTTTGGGGGTTTTTTTGGTTTTTTTTAAGAAATCATTTCAAATGTGTTCTTTTTATATTGCAGATCTTTATATTGAAGACCTTTATACCGTAGACCTTTAAGCAGAACAAAAGACTCCATGCTTCTTTCTGGGTGTATAAGGTGGGCATGCCTAGTCCAGAGCTGGCAATGACATCACACACTTTTTTTTCTACTGGTAGATATTAAAACAGCAGATTGCGGGACTGCAGGAGGAGTTCAAGAGAACTGAGTCCTGCTGGCATGCTGCCTACGGCAAGCTGAGAGACCAGGTTGAGATGCTGACCAGGCAGAACATGGAGCTTCGAGATGAGCTCAGAGTTTCTGAACATCAGAGATGGAAAGCTGAAAAAAACCCAGAAGCTGTGAATTTCATGAACAGAAAATCGGAGACCCCGGTACTGGAAGATATTATCTGTTTAATATGTTTAGTGTCTGAAAAAGTCAGGTGTAGTTTTTCTTTGAAGATGGCATGTGTGAATACTGTTCCTCCATTCCTGCCATGCTTAGCCTGGAGGGGTAAAAATCAGCTCTGTAGTGAGCTATGTTAAAACATTCTCTTTGTGTGGTCCTCTTCCACTCTACATTAGTTATCCATGAGGAGGGTTCCCCTACAAGATGATTCAGCCAACCTGCCTTAGACACTTATATCAGGGCAGCCATCTCCCTCCACTAACTAGGGAGGGAGTCTAGATAACTAATTTACATTCAGTGCTTAAATTAGACAACTAAAGTCTCCTGAAATTACTTCTAGTATTTATGTATATAACACCATTTACCTTTTTAATAAAACAGCTGTTCAGCCAGATGCAGGCTGGTTTCTGGCAAGAGATACAGTGGGGCCTTTTATTAAATCTCATTTCAGTTCTTATTTTGTGCTGTAAACTTTCTGGGAAGAAAACACTGTCAGTGGCCTGCCATACAAAGGCACAAGTTGGACTCCTGAATGGGGGTTATGCTGGGGTGGAGCAGGAAAGAAAATCAGGGTGGAAAATACAGCTGGCTAGTGTAAATGTCGCTGGTGATCTCCTGAAATCAGAGAAGTTTAATCATAGGTTAACAGATTCTATTGCACTTTCTCATTCAGTATCCCTTTTGTTTAATATACTTGTAGAATTACTTGCTACCTTACGATATAACTGAGTGACTTCATTTAAGGGAGTTAAAGGAAGGGGGATGAATGCTGTTACCCACTTCTTACACAGGAGACAGCAAGCCGTGGTGAAATGAAATGGTTCAGACTAGAATTCAAAGGACAGAAGTCTGGTTTGAGTGGATTGTTTCACCTCCCTGTGTATTCAAGGGAGAAAAATATGTGCCTTTAAAGAGGAATTAATTTCATCCTGTGTGTGCCAAGGCAACTAGAACAGAAAATTATCTTCTAGATGGTGCAGTCTGGTGAGATGAATCCTACTCTTCCACAGAGTGGCTGAACCTAGGAGAAAATAAAATTGAGCCATTTACTCATATGTATTTCCTTAATTTGCAAATCTCATTTCTAGTAATGTATCTTTAAAAGATGTTAGAACCACCAATTAACCTGTCCTTTACTTTATGGAGTGAAGAAGTTTTGATCTCTCTTTTTATTTGATTTTAATGTACTTGTTAATGAGATTGTTCACCTAACGCTATTAGGTTCCATTGAAAATGTCATTTCAAGTTACATTTCACTTTGATTTTCCCAAACCTACCTGTTCATATGACTCATCCTTTTATAGATTGTGAAGGTCAGAAAAAAAGATTAGAGTCACAATTACAGAATGAAAAAATAGAAAAAATCCAGTAAAAGCAAGGACAGGAAAAAGCTAATTGACTTCTGTTGTAGGCCAGTCTGCTGTATTATTTCTACTGCTTTGGGACATTTGGTGATGTGAAACTACTGCTCAAGCCACTGAAGATTTTTGTTGTGTGAGAGCAATATTAGGATGCTGTATATAAAGATGCTAGGATGCCATATGCGAAGATTGTTGTGTCTGATACTGGGGAGTTTCAGTTCCTAGCAGAACCTCATGTGGAATTTCATTCATTGTGTTTAAATATCACAATTTTTATTACAACAGAAAACCAGATAGCTTTGAGGGTTGTTTGGTTCTGCTAGCTGTGACTTGAACTTAAAGTAATATATTTATAACAAATTCTCCATTAGGTTGCAGAAGCAATTCTGCGAGAGGCAGCATCTTCACCCAAACAAGAAGAAAGATCACGGGCAGATAATCACAGGAGCTGCAGCATCTCTCACGTGGGGCCAAAGATGTCTTTGCAGAAACACTCCTCTAGAGATGTGAATAGCAAAGTATGCATTCCTATTGCCAGTAGTCACTTTTCCACAGTTTGAAGTATTTATTTAAGAAAATGTTCTTTGGAATCAAAATCTGTGCAAATGAAAGTCTCTGTATAAGCATGGTCATGTTTTCTTGTAGTGGGCTCGTGCTGTGATCAGCGTAACTTTGCTTGTAGTTTTTCTTCTGGTTTTGCAGTATCGGGAGACAAAAATTTTTCCTTTTCCAGACCTAGCTGAATTGCCTGTTGTTTGCAGATGTGCTCTGAATTCATTGTACCTGCTACTTCACCGGTTGGTTTCACAGGGCACTGCCAAAACTTCAGCAAACCATCCTAATTAATTACTAATCTCCCAACTCCATCGGCTAAAGCAAAACTTAGCTCAGATTCACCAACACACTGCTCTTGCTGCCTTTTTAGGGGCTGAAATCAAATGTAAAACAAGTCAGATGAGAAAGGAGGTGACTATTCCACTCTAGCAATCATAACAGTGTGTGGCTTGAAAGTCACTACACAGTGGCTTGAGTCAATCCAGCATGGTGCCAGATATGAAAAGAGATAATGACAAGAACTACTCTAAACTGAATACACTTAAAAGAGCAGAAACAGTCATGTGTGAAATAGTGGCTTCAAAGAGGATACAGATGTTACGTGCCTGCCTTCAAGACTGGCTATATTTCTAAGCAATATGTGTTGTTTATAAGTCAGAAAGTGGAGGATTTAGCTGCAGGAAATAATTTTATTTGTTCTTTACTGATGTTGGATCAACCCAGTCCTTTCTACAGCTGGGATCTCTCCATTCCTCTGTGCTGTGGTGGACAGAATTACCAGCCAGACAAGTAATGTGGGATATACTATCTGCAGTTAAAGTGGCCAGTAAAGTCAAAAAGCTATTTCGGTAGCTGACCCTGGAAATTTTCAAGGTGTGAAAGAGTTTGTTTCATCTGAACATCTCAAGTACTCTTGAAAAATGAGGAAAAACCTGATACATTTATTCTACATTGAAACTCCCTAAGACATATTGAGTTCATTTTCCTCCTGTGGCACACAGCCATGTGCAAAAAAAATTGCGGCTTCAGCAACAGTTCTGCGAAGGGGGAAATCGAGGACAGCAGACTTTTGGGCTTGCTGTTATCTGAGCTCTCGGTATCCAGCCAGCATTGGATCCAATCCAACTGGAATCCAGTACAAGCATGAGCTAGACTGGTGGGCATAGTGCCCAGACATCCTGAGTGAACTCTGAAATGTTTGACAGAGACACGTTCTTTTTCTGATCTGATGGCAGAAGAAGGCTTTGCAGTGAGTTGAGTGGCTGCCGATTACCTGAATCTAGAACTGAAGGCTCAGGTAAATGGAACATTAAACAGAAGCCCAAAATATGTGTCGTAGTGCTAGGTCTGAACATGGTGACTCACTTGTGTTTGTTTTGTATTTGAGCTCTCTTGCTAGCAGGTAGATGCTTTCCCTCAAAGATTCTGTGAATCTGGATAATTCTGAATTTTGGATATAGCTAAAATAAACTCTCATACTGTTTCTGTCCAGAATTGAGAAATGTGCATGGGAACACATCAAAGTGAATGGGATAACCTTGAGTAACAGAAGTTACAGCATGCCACAGGGACGTGTGTATACCTGCATAAGGTATTTAAGCTAAACCTAGCTAGGACTGCTGAATTTCATCAGCTGTAATCAAGAAAGCAAAACAACACAACATTTGACAAAGCTAATATAATTTGAGGATAGGTACAAAAACATTTGGGGAGCAAGTCCAAATAATGATCAGTACAGGTTAAAGACACAGATTTTTGGAAGACATAATTTTATGGAAAAAAACCCATATCCAAAAGATGTTCTACATCTCTGAAAAAGGCATATTCTGTTTGCCTTTTATTAACGATGATTTCTGTTTGTACTGTAGCATGACCTAGTTGGTGAAGAAGTGGCCACTTCCAGCTGTGCTTTAGTGAGACAAGATAATTGTCCGTTTAAACTGCCTATCATTGGTGATTCTTCCAGAATATGGTTTGAAAGATGTAGAGGTTGGCCAAAATGGTTAATATTTATTAATTATTAATATTTATTAACATGAATTCTCTCCAAACAAGCTGATTTCTGAATGCATCACATTATACATTTGGCAGGAATGAGCTCCCAGTTTCCTCCCAGACATGCAACTATGGATAAATGTTAGTAATTCCTATGAGAAAAGATACATTCATTTGGGGGGCGGGGGGGAGGGAGGGGAAGAGGGAGTTCTACTGAAAGATGTACCGATAACCTTTCTTAATGTTTTTGTTTGAAAAGTTTCAACCAAGGTCAAATGTGCTTACTTCCAATCTTATTAGATGGATTTTGTTGTCTAATCTTGCAAGGAATTTTGATGACCTTTATTTCTTTGCCTATGAATATTCTTCCTGACCATTTACTAACTCTGAAGCAGGGAAGTATGAGTTCTGGGAATATGTAGACAGACTTTAGTAGCATTTGAATTTTCACTGCTTTATCCATGAGTATTTGTTGCTTTTTCTCAGCTTTTTGATCTGTTAGTGGGAATGTAAATTCTACATGACACAAACTGTGATATTTGAAGGTTAGAAGAGGTATTTATTTATGGGAATTGACAAATGAGAGATTTGCAGAACAATTTGATTTGTATCAGAAAGACAAATCACTGTCTGTAGGTATTAACATCTGGGAGGGAAAAGCTCATTAGAAAATTTAAAGTATTATTGTTGAGCATGAGGATCAAGGAGAATATCACATTTTTAAAGTTTCTCTGGTCTAGGTGGACCTTGAGTAACAACACCTCTTCCTGCTCTCCCCTGCCTGCCTGATAGCATAGATCTGTAGGATGGGAAGAACCTCGAGAGGTCACCTGGTCCCTCCTTTTGCCAAGAGGTGGATCAGTGTCACTGATGGTTATTTAATCTGTGCTTTGCTAGTTAACATGAGAAAGATCCAAAATGAGCTGGCATCTTCCGCTGCTTACCTGTTCTTTCAGTTATGAAGTTTTACTTCATAACTAAACTCCATCACTTTTGTTGTCACCAGCTCATCAGCTGATTAGTTTTTATTCTGTTTTCAGTGGAGATGGGAAACCATTGATCTACCTTGTGCATGTTGGGAGTCATTTCTTCCTCTGACCCTGCATCCCCTTTGTGTCCAGGGTCTGCATTTACTGGCGATCCATGTGTTTCCAATGAAGAAAAGTAAAAAGATTCTTTGAGATAATTTGATGACTTTGTTTATGAAAGTGATGGAATAGAGAGAATCTTTATCAAGAACCTCATTATGTGTGATTAATCTAAATACTAAGTACTTGGGTCTCTTAAAAAGTGGAGAGCTAAATGGCAGTGGTTGCCTGGGTTACAGTGATTGCTATGATTTCTGAAATGATCTCTTAGAATGACATCCATCTGCATGAAAAGAGGGACCACATGTAACTCAATAAGCCTGTCTTGATTCCTCTGACATTATTGCTTTAAAAATAGGTATGTTGGTGTATAATTTAAAAAATGTGTAATCTATGTGATGCATAAAAAATGAAATCAGCAGCTTTTACAATGGTATATGTAGCAAGCTGGAGTACCTTTACTACCACTGTTCTGCATGGAGGGGATCCCTCAGCTGAATTGGTTGCTCTTTAGATACATAGCGAACAAACCTCACCATGTTCATGGAAACACCTCTGGCTTCATCTTGCTCCTTCACTTTTGCCGTCCAATACATCCTACTTCATGAACTTGTTAGTTAAGTTAAAAAGAATGAGCATGTACCTCTTCTCATTATCATTTTAAGGCCTATACAGGTCTCTGCCCCTTGGTTAAGGCATAGAATCACAGAAACATTTCGTTGGAAAAGACCTTTAAGATCAGTCCAACTGTACCTGTCCACCACCAAACCATGTCCCTAAGGACCTCCTCTACCCGTCCTTTAAATACCATCACCCATTGCATTGCATGAGTAAATGTTGACTTCTGAACATCCTTTTCAAAGGTGGCTTTTAGGTAGCTTATGAGGCCTCCTTCCTTTTAAAAGGTTTTAGGCAGCTCTGTCTAAAATCTTCAAAAGCATTTTCTATTTATAAGTCTTATGTAGGTAGTCCTTCTAAAGCTTTAATCACAGCATTCTTTCTATAATACTTCACAGCAAAAAAAAAAATGCTGCTATGTGTTAGTGCCTGGCTAAAGCTGGTGAATATTTCAGGTGCTGTGGCCCTGTTGGCACTTTCTGATGATGGTGATCTGGCTCAAAACCAACCAGGCAGAAAAAAACAGTTCATTTTTGCCTGATTCTGCTCACTGAACCAGGTCAATCCCACTCTGTGGTTTCTGGAGGGGCTGGAAACATGTGACTGGGGACAGACGAAGAGGAGTGGGACTCCAGCAATCAGGGCTGAGATTGGCTTGAGCTGCTGTGAAACTGCACCAATGGCTTTTCAAGTTCTCTTAAAACACTTGGCAGTTTCAGTCTTGAAATCTTTAGCAATAAAATGATGGCTTAGGAGCTCTTTCCTTCTATCAGTCTGCAATTTCTGAGATAATATCACTCATAAAAAATTTCTGAGATAGTATCTCTCATCAAAAATAATTTTAAGGTTCTTTAGTACTGTACCACTTGTCTCAAGCTGAAGTCCCGGGCCTATTTTGACAGTTTGCCTACTTGCTTGTGTTTGAAATCATGATTGTATTTGGAAAACCCAGGCATATTCACAGAATCTGCCTACAGAAAACATCTCCAAATTTGAAATAGAAATCATATTCCTTTAACAATGAATTCTATTAATTTCTGTACCTTTTTGCATCCTTGTCTGAAAGGGCTAATCACTTGCCTATCTCCTGCTCAGAACCGTTTTATGCTTGGAGGAAAAGATTTAGCCTTTTAAAATTTTACAGCTTTCTGGTGTTTTAATAGGGTTTATTTCTTGCCTCCTTCCTTGTAAGCACATCCATTAAATTGTAATGTCATTTATTAATATAAATAAGAGATTACTATCCACAACCACAGATCCCCTAAGTTTCATTGATCAAATGGAGAAAATTTTAAAGCTGTCAAAAAATGACCATAGTGACTGTTGTCAGAGAAGGAATTGTGCGGTCTTCCCATGTTTGTCCTTTGCTAGTCCCATGTCCCTTGAGCAATAGCTCATGGATTTGGGAAAATGAAGCTGATGGCAAATATATTCATTCCATGGGCTGCTTACACATTCACCTTCCCAAGCAGCCGCTCTCCAGTGTGCGAGACATTTCAAAATCAGCGTATCTGGTACCATTTCCATGGGGTTTTTGAATGTGTTTTTTTTTGTTTCTGACTATCATGTGCTCACTCCTAGTCATTCACCAGATCAATGCCTTAGAGATTCTTCTGCTGTCAGTTCTGACAGACACAGACATCATCCCTTGCCACTTCTGGGACAACTTCAGCAATGTGGGCAGTGAGACTATGCCTCTGTCTCATACTGCCAGGCATTTCTACATTAGGTTCAGTACCTTCAAAGTTTTGATTAGGCAAGAGCACAACCTCAGTTTTCCTGTCATACCAATGTAATGTTTTTTTTGCAGCTACCAATCCCTGGCAGTCATTGTGTAAATCCCATATATCTCATGGTGGTCATGCAGGAGTATTATATGCTTCCTCTGTGCTCTGATCTAACGTTTCCAAGAAAAATCGGGGAAGTGCTTTTCAGCAACTGTGATCTTTCCATTCTAAATACCTGTTATAGTTTGTTTTAAACTGTTCACACCTCATTTCACTTCTGTGGCTCACATCTGTCTTAGGGTCCTACAAGGCTTGCGTCAGCCCTGATTGATGGAGAGGTATGAGGGCAAAATGTAAAAAGGGTGGACATCTGGCAAGTAAAAATGAACTGTCAGGCAATATATTTTACTGGGGTGAGGTCACTTGTGGTGTCCCAGGGAGGGGATATCTTTCCTTTTGTTGGCAGGGTGATCGGGCTGAGAGATGAGAGCCTGAGAGCAGCTGTTGGCCTCACACTATGTGCCTACGATTGCCCTTGACTTGCGTCATTGCCCAAGTAGAGAGAAAGATGGGAAGCAAAATAAGACCCCCAAAAGAGAATTATGTATAAAAGTGTGTGTGTGTGTGTGTATGCCCACATACAAAAATATTTTCCTAAAAGTTTTAAACACTTAATGATGCACCTGTTGTAGAAGGGGTTTTAATGCTATTTGAAGATATTTATATCAACTTAATACAAATGTATTCAAACCTTTTAGGCAATAAAAAGCTCTGTGCAAAGCTTTTTGAGATCAGTGACAAAGGAACATCACAAAAACAAACCATCCAACTGCTCCCTTGGCAGAAGCACAACACCGACTGGCAGAAGAACACCTCACCAGGGAAGACTGACACCTTTTGAACCAGAAAAAGTAAGCCAGTAGCAAGGTCTACTTAGACTGCCTTTATTTTCTTCTTACAGTATTGTTCAGAAGCTGGATTGGGATCATAATCCCCACATAGCTGCTGCTTGGTCTTCTTTCTCTGTAATGCAGGGTTTTTTCCAGAAGTTATCTTAGAGACCGTTATTACATGGAGCTATTCAGGCACCTGCAGGCCAGAGCATGGGTGAATGCTTTGAAACCTGCCCCCACCCCCCCTCAGAAAAATTTCAGAGGTGATCACATGCACTGAGCACTGGGGCATCACATGGGCTAGTGGCTCCCTGGGGGCTGGGAGCATTGGGGGCTCCCCAGGGCTCTAGCAGGGCAGGGCCTGTCCCACTGCCCCAGACAGGGAGAAGGGCAGGCTGGGGCTGGGAGTCAGGGTCAAGCCAGAATCCCAATCATCAAAGCCTATAGTGATGAGGCAAGGTCTGCGGTTACACCATGAAGTCAGCCCATGGGTCAGGGCTGGGGTTTGGATCAATGAGGGGCATGGCCCGGCACAGGCATGGCTGCGATGCAACCCGACAAGGACCAAGTGTGAGAGCCACAGCTGAAATGCAGCCCCCAAGAAAAGGAGCAGGGGGGGAGGCCTGTCTCAGGCGTCTTCCAGCTCTTTCACCTACATCTCTTTCTTCACAAGTCAGAACCATGATTAGGCACCTGCACCATATCAGCGAGCTGGTTGTGTGCACAGGCAGCTAAACTCCTAGGAAGGGGAAGCGCACTCCATCCATGTCACTGATAGCTCCCAAGTTACAGTGAAGCATGACTGTATGTCAGGGCCTCTCCATTTTGCTTCAGGTTGTGTGTCAACCCTCTCCTAGTGGGAGAAGAACAGATGATCGGAAATCACCTGGAGCTGTCTCGGATCTGAGTGGTTTTAAGGACCCTAACTCATCTTCCTATGTAAAAGGTAAGATTTGTGGGAACTTTCTGCCTGATTGGAGTGGTCTGCAAATGACTTGGAGACACTGATCCCCAGCTCTTGGCTCACAAGCAATATGTTATCACTAAAACTCTCCTATGATTCTTAGAAGAATTATGAAATTTATATTTTACAAGAGAGGGACAACAGATTCTGCTGTTGCCTGCAATTTACTCGTTGAGTTTGTTGTCCGGGAAGCCCAGAAGGTGGAGAACAGATGTGGTCTGCACTTCTCTCTTAGCAAACATTATCAGTGTAAGAAGCAATGTGTTACAAGAACCTGAGAGCTAGCATCTTTAAATACCTTCTGAGATAGATATGGAAACGTGATTCAGCAATTTTGATATGCGTTCAATGACCCCTTTTACTTTGCTTTTTCTCATAGGCAGGTCTTTGCCCATTTCAGATAGCTCAGAAGACATGCCCCTCTCACACAACCACAGCAACAAGACTTGCAGCTTTGCACTCTGCAGGAACAATGAAGAAACAGAGGTATTTCACCATGTAACTCTATAAAATAATTCAGTGAGTCTGTGATCTTAGTTTTCATATACAGCATGCTACCTCCCATTTAGCTGGGAACAACACTCTCCTGGCTTTATTTTCTTGCCTCTATTCAGGGTAAGTACACTCTTTAAAACAATATTGCAATGGTTTACAAATACTATAATAGATTTCTTTATCAAGATATTCCTGCACAACTGTTGGACATTGATAGATTTATGTTGCGAGTTAACATTTTAATTTTGGCTCAGGAAGAAGATACTCTTAATCTTAAAAAGACAGAAAAATTGCTAAAACCTCAGAATAAAGTAGCTTTTGTGACCACACACAGGAGAAGTGGCATAACTACATATGACAACAAAGTACCTACAGACAGTGCTCCTGCTCTTCTGGAAGCTAAAGCAAAGTTTTGAGCAACTTATGGTTCTGGCTCTTATATGATGAGCAACTGTCTTATTTCCATTTGTGAACTGAAATAAAACACACCAAGAGAAAGAAAATCTTCCCTTCCCATTTCCTATGCTATGCAACAGACATAGAGCTTTAGGGATGGATCTGGCAGCTTCAAGCACTGTGTTTACAGCTTTTGACTGGAGCATATCATTGCCCCGTGGGGAGCAGTACTCCCTGTTCCTTTGGATACCACAATTCAAAATACATCACATCTTCAAACTGTAATTAACATTAGTTAGTAAATGTTCTGGATGCTATGTGCCTGATGTCAATTAACTTAAGGCTCCTTTATGCTGCCAGACAGTGAAAAGAGCACTCACTGTAACAGTAAATTGGATGTGTAGCATCCTGAATAGCCCTTAGTTACACAGTTAGCATTATCTACAGCTAAGAACCATGTAATTTGTTTTGGAAGAGTGGATCTAGCTAATACAGGTACCTTTCTTCGCAAATCAGTAACCCAGTATTCAGAGATAGTTCTGTTCTTTGTTCTTGTGTTTATTCTCTCCATTTCCTGTAGTGTAGTTTTGCCAGAATGCACTCTTGTCCCCTCATTTTTGGACTTTCTCTATGCTATCTTTTGCTATGCAAACTGAAGTTCATTGGAGTTAATGTGCAACATTTCTACTTATGACTAAAAGAACAAAATTCATTACAAATGCAAGGCAATACCAGAAGGAAGGGCAGCTTTCCTCTCTGTGTGAAAGTAAATATGGGGTTTGCACAGTTGATTAAAATTAATGAAAATATGTTAAAACCATTTCTGTTTATCTAACACTGACTGTGACGTTTTCATACTATAGCCTCCAAAATCAATATTATCTAGAAGATCAGTGTTACATCAAGAAAGAAGAAAAAGTGAGGAAGACGGGCAGGAAAAAATAGAGTATCGTGATGGAAAGGTGAGATAAAATAGGATGCAAAAACACTTGAAGAGATCACTAGTAGGACTGCAGTATAGATGGGAATCACTGCTTCAAGTAGCCAGAGACAATTATGTCTCCAATTAAGTGTCTGTGCCTTAAAGAAGAGCTGAAGTGTGAAGTTCACACCATGAGTCGTAGGAACTACATACAGCTGATAAGCTGGACATCAAGTAACCAATTATTTTCTGTATTGGGTTTCTGTGGCAAGGTCTTGGTAGTGGCAGGGCTACAGCGGTGGCTTCTGTGAGAAGCTGCCAGAAGTTTTCCCTGTGTCCGCTGCTGGCCAAGGCCAAGCCAATCAGCAACAGTGGAAGCGCCTCTGTGATAACATATTTAAGAAGGGAAAAAAAAACGTCTGCGGCTCAGTAGCCGGAGAGAGAAGAGAAGTGAGAGGATGCAAGAGAAAACAGCCCTGCAGACACCAAGTTCAGTGAAGAAGGAGGGGGAGGAGGTGCTCCAGGTGCCGGAGCAGAGATTCCCCTGCAGCCCGTGGTGAAGACCATGGTGGGGCAGGCTGTCCCCCTGCAGCCCATGAAGGTCCATGGTGGAGCAGATCTCCACCTGTAGCCCGTGGAGGACCCCATGCCAGAGTGGGTGGATGCCTGAAAGGAGGAGGCTGTGATCCCGGGAAGGTTTCCCCCCGGGGCCCAATGCTGGAGCAGTCTGCTCCTGAGGGACTGCACCCCGTGGAAATTATGGGCCCATGCTGGAGCACTTTGTGAAGAACTGTAGCCCATGGGAAGGACTCATGTTGGAGAAGTTCGTGGAGGACTGTCTCCCGTGAGTGGGACCCCACGCATGAGCAGGGGAAGAGTCCTCTCCCTAGGAAGAAGCAGCGGCAGAGACAACATGTGATGAACTGACCTCAACCCCCATTCCTGTACCCCTGCGCCGCTGGGGGGAGTAGGTAGAGGAGCTGGGAGTGAAGTTGAGCCCAGAGAAGGGAGGGGTGGGGGGAAGGTTTTTATGATCTAGCAGTTTTTCTCCTCTCCTTCTCTGATTTTGATTGATTGATAATAAATTAATTATTTCTTTCAAGTGGAGTCTGTTTTGCCCATGATGGTAACTGATAAAATGATCTCTCCCTGTCCTTATCTCGACCCACGAGCCCTTTTGATTTACTTTTCTCTCCCCTGTCCGGTTAGAGGGGAGAGATAGAGTGGCTTTGGTGGGCCCCTGGTGTCCAGCCAGGGTTAAACCACAATATTTTCTTATCTCTTGCTCTATGATTTGCTCAGCAAGTCCTTTTTGTTTCAGCTACCTCATTTGTGGGCTGGGAGGAATGATATGCTTACCATTAGAAATGAAAATGTGCTAGTGGGGTAGTGATGGTGTTTTGTAGAGCAAGATTAAAGGCCCTTCTTTTCTTTCCTTGGAAGTGAATCTAATGGCAGTGAGCTGTGCCAGCTGAACACCAGTTGTGGGAGAGGTCTTTCATTATACACAGCAGGGTACACCTGGAGTAGTGTCAGTGGAGTTGCGCTTGATGTCTAGTTTGCTCAAGCCACCTGTCAAAATCCCCAGTGATTCCCCAGTTCCATCTCAAGATTGCTTCCAGCTGCCTCTTGTCCTGAGGCCCATAGCTCAGCATGGCAGCTGGTTTTGCCCCTTTTCCAGAAATCTGTTTTCCAGCAGGGGTTGAGCGGGCAATTCTTGCTGGCTTCCTTGCACTCATTGCCACCAAACTGGGTAATTTGGTCCTGAGTGGCCATGCCACCTTTCCAGCACAGCACCTCAGGAATGATCTTGACAGGCTGATTCCTTAGATGAGTCTATGCATTGGAAATTCAGTGCATTGCTATTGGGAAAGGTTGTTGGCAAGGTGACCAAGTGAGCTGGTGCTATTTCACTGCTGATAGACAAGCGCTCTTTCCAACAGTGCTGCCGCTCATCTGGGCCAGATCTGAACTCAGTCCCAGACGTCTTTTTGATTATACTACTCCAAGCAGGCTTATCCTGTGAAAGCATTCCCTTGAGGCTGAGGGTAACCTATGCCCAATTACAGTTGTCAATTCTGGGTAAGGGTTTTGGCTAGATAAAGTTAGGACAGTAATTCAGTTTCTGTGTCTTTTAATTTCCAGGCATCTCTTCTCACTCTGCCAATACAGGCGTTGATTAATGATACCTTCCAGTGAGCAGTCACAGAAATGGCTTTTGCAATATAACACTTGCTCAGGGAATACTGGTTTGAGATGCCAATTCTTTTATAGCTAATGCTGAGATGGATTCTGTGAAATCTTCTACCAATCACAATTCCCTCTTGTAGGAGTAGAAAATATAATATCTGTTGTTTTGTTCCTCAAAAGAAAAATAATTGTGAAAAATGTTCACTCCAACATTTTTACTACTGGATTTTTTTCATAAAATTGAGTGGTGGGCTGGACTTTCCTTGTGCAACTAGAGGGAGGTCATTTGATCCCTTTAGAAAGAGATATTAACTCGTTTAAACTATGTGGAACTTCCTGTAGCCTTTTGTCATAAGTAGGTGTTAAGAACATCTTTCCATTACTAACTAGTAATTTTTAAATACAATAATTTCTAAAAAAATAAAATCTTGCCCTCAGTAATTATTACAATACCTGTTTGGGGAAATACCGCATTTCTCTTCCCCCAAGCATATTTATTCCTTTTTTTTTTTTTGGTTGGGAGGTTTATCTCTTTTTGTGGAGAGTCTGATAAAATTGGAATCATATGCCAGAGCTATAGTGCACCTGTGCACCTTCTGGTTGTCTTCTTCCCTGGACTTCACCAAATGAGTTCGATTATGGGATTTGATACATGCTGAGCAGAACCAGATGCATAGTAATTTCAGGAAAATTGATTAACCAGAGGCTATGCTAGGTATGAAGTCTTCTTTGACCAATGTATTGTTTGTAGAAGAGCACACTGACGATGTTATTGACCCCTGTCATGAAGAAGTCTTCAGCAATTTTGTAGATCTCTGCATGTAGCCACATTTAATTCTGTAGTACTGAACATCCAGGCTTATGTTTCTTGGAATAAAATGGTTGTTAACATATGTCAGCAGTTTTAATACATCAAGTTCCATCATTCTGGATTACACAATCCAGAACCAGGGTCTCCTGAGTGACTTATGTGGAATATATACCAGCATATATGAAATTAGTACAGACAGTAACTCATTGTAGCTGGTCAAGGAAAAACCTGAATGGCTTTCCTAATGCCACAGGGCTGTGTGCCTTACCTTGCTTAACAGAAAAACAAGGTGGTGGGGTGGGAACTTGGGCTGAGTGCTAGAAGTGAGTTCATTTTGTGAAAATTACTTTTAGTCTCTTACACACATGGTGAATGGAGTTAAATCCAGTTGGCGGCCGGTCACAAGTGGTGTTCCCCAGGGCTCAGTATTGGCGCCAGTTCTGTTTAATATCTTTATCAATGATCTGGACAATCCCTGGAGTTATTTAAAAGACATGTAGATGTGGCATTTAGGGACATGGTTTAGTGGTGGACTTGGCAGTGTTAGGTTAATGGTTGGACTTCATGATCTTAAAGGTTTTTTCCAACCTAAATGATACTATGATTCTATGATAACTGAGGCAAAAAATAATGTACCTGTGCTGCAGAGATAGCTTTTGAAACACAAAGGCATAGCATGATTTACTTCAAGCTCCAACTTAATTGGAAGTAATTGGAAGGCAGTGCAATGTTACTCATTTCCTTTAACTTCATTTACATCAGATGATCTATGTGTTTGAAGGTAGAAGAGGTGCTTACAGATGGACGTCGAATCATCACTTTCCGCAATGGTACTAAAAAAGAGATCAGTGCTGATAAAAGGATGACTACGATTAGCTTTTTCAATGGAGATGTAAAGAAGATCATGCCAGATCAGAGAGTGGTGTGTAACATTTTTTTTTTTTCTTTAAGTAAAATTAAATGATTAAGTGCTTTTCCAACAAGGTCCTATCATTTATCTTGATCTATCAGTTCTTGGAGAAATTGATGAGGAAGGGTGTTGCTTTAACAACCCTGAGTGGTGAGACTGCTTCATCTACAAGGACAAAAGTGGAAAGAGCTGAAGGTAACAGTTAAAGGAGACTGACAGAAGGCAAAGGACAGGGGCAGCCATCTGAAGCTTGGACTGGGTTTTATACATTTGTAGGGTAGGTAGCACAAGGGGTTCTTCTCTCTTGACATCCTGTAAATAGAAATAGCTAATAATAATGTGAATTAGCGTGGAAATAAGTAAGGCCTTGGCAGCTGTGGAACTTTTAAATTAATAGTGCATGGATGGGAGCCACAGCAAAGAGACAGGAAGATGACTTTAATGTGTGCACTGTTGTTTTGTATGCTACAGAGATGAAGGTAGCAACATTTAGACAGAGCCATGAGGAGAGCGCTGAATGAGAGGAAGGAACAGAAATGCAAACATAGCTATTTTTATGGATGGCAGATACAGAAAATGACTTTGAAATTACTTTAAGATGCCTTATTTTTAAGCATGTTATTATGGTTGAATCTGCTTATGCAAATATTGTGAACATACTGCAAACAATTCACTCTCCTTCCAGATTTATTATTATGCAGATGCACAGACAACCCACACTGCTTATCCAGATGGCCTGGAGGTGCTGCAGTTCCCTAATAATCAGATAGGTATGCAAAAGCTCATAAATGTGAACTACATGTGCAGGAAGGTTCTATTATGAAAATGTCATCGATTCTGACTCCAGCAGGCTGGGTTTTTTCTTCTCAATTTGTATTGTCTTTGCATTTGACTTCCAGTATGTTTCATCACTTTACTGCTTAGTTTCCTTCTACAAAGCAAAAACAGTAATAGGGTGTAAAAGCATCTCTTCTAATTTTGATTATCTGATTATTTGATTCTTTAATTTCTTTAGCAGTATGCTGGATATAATTTCCATTCTCACTACAATGTCCAAAAAAAAAAAATCTGATCTAGCCCTGTGTAAAGCCACGTGAAAGAATACTAGATAGACTTTTGACATCTTCTTTTCCACAGAAAAACATTATCCTGATGGCACACAAGAAATTGTGTTCCCAGATCACACAGTGAAATGCCTCTATAGTGATGGATTCAAGGAAACTTTTTTCCCAGATGGTACAGTAGTAAAAGTAGAAAAGTAAGTCTCGTGTTAATGACAGGAACCAGGCACTGGGCACAGGTACAACGACACTGACATTTAAAACTGTGTTTGGATTCTGCATGGCTAGGAAATTTCTAGATGAAAAGGGAAAGGATTTGTAAGATAATGAGGGTTTTGCTACAATGAGGCACTGAAAATTGTTCACTTCCACCTTGCATGATAGATGACCATTTATTGCTGGCAAAGTGACTGTGAAATATTCCTTATCTATATCCATGTAACATTACACCAGACAGGGTTGCTGGGAGATCACCGGTTGTCTGTGTTAACAAAATGTATGTACTAAAGGACACAGGATGAGGACTCCTGAGCTCTATTCCTAGCTTTTTGGCTCGCCTTCTGATCTTGGGCAAGGCACTTCATGTATTATCTCTCTATTCCTCCATGTCAAATAAGGAAAAATAACAATAGGACATTCTTACACATGCCTCTTCTGGGCCTAGGGAGGATCCTGTTGTAAAATATGTTTCCTGCTTGCAAAATGCCTTGAGATCCTTGCATGAAGAAGTTATGTAAAATGCTGATCCCAGCATCCATTAGGTATTATACTAGGTACTGAAATATCTTTGTATTGAAATCTTACTGTGAGATGAGATCTCTAATGCCATCCCATGTAAATTCTGAGGTGGATTACAACCTGCTCTAGGTGAACCTGCTTTTGCAGGAGGGTTGGACTAGATGATCTCCCAAGGTGCCTTGCAACCCTTGCCATTCTGTGATTCTGTGATTCTGAATTATAACCTGAGAAAGTTGTCACTTGACATCATTTTCCACTTTCATTGTGTCACATTAGACAGCTCAGTGAGATGGGTTAGTAACAGATTGTGTCTTCTCAACATTTCATTCATTGCTATTTCTTTCAGGAATGGAGATAAAATAGTGGTATTCAGTAACGGCCAAAAGGAGGTTCACACTGCGCAATTCAAGAGGCGGGAGTACCCAGATGGCACTGTAAAAACTGTGTACTGCAATGGCAGACAAGAAACCAAGTACTCCACAGGACGAGTGCGAATCAAAGATGAGGAGGGCAATATCATCCTAGACAAGAAGTGATTCCTCCCCTCAAAGGGCTGCACTGCACGTAAGTAGCTCAAGCCATTTTCCTGGCACTTCAGAACCGTTAGGAAGATTTAAGCCTTGTGAAATAGAATGGATGGATCTGTGGGGCTGAAATTTACTTTCATTTGGTGATGGGTGCTCAGTTTGGAATAACCTTACCTGAATGGCATGTCTCTTTGAGTGAGACTTGACGGAAATGCAGTCATTCCCTCTTTGTGTATGGAACATTAAAATAAATGCCCATATTATTTTTCATGATACTGATCACACTTTCCCTTGTTTTTGTTAGTTACAAAAAATGACGAAAACTAAGGAGCATGGCATAAGAACCTCAAATCTACAAAGCTTTTTGAATTTCAGTTCAGTGCTGCCTTATGCTGACTAAACCAAATTTTTATTTTTTTTTTTTCTCAGTTAACCATTACAAAAAAATGTGGAAGTGGTTAATGTTTTCAGTTTGGTTGGGTTCTTTGGAGCAGAAGATCCCAGCACGCATCAGGCTTTATCAAGAGCTGTACATTAGACCAAAACCTGAGCAGGAGTTCAGTGAACAGTCACAAGTCTAGGTGTCTCTTCCAAAGTAAATTATTCAATAATTATTTGATCATAATCTAAGAACTCTGCCTCATGCATTTGAAGACAAAATGTAATGTTTATTCCGTCCAGGTCATTATTCTGGATGAAACAGCCCTTTCTTTTTCCTCCGTTAGTCTTTCCTCAGACCTCCTCTGTGTTGGTTTGGTTTTGAATAAGTCTCTCCCACTACTGCCTTTATTTCTTCCAGTAGTGGAAAAATATTTCTGGTCAGTGAATTGCTCCAGCTTCAAGGCTCTTTGGATTGCAACTCATTCCTAGGGGGATTAATCATTTGTCAGATGCTGCTTTCAACTGCCTTCCCCGTAGACTGCCTGTCCATCACCCGTCTTGAATTTTTCCAAAGCACTGAAGCATCTCCCCTGTAAAGCTCAGCTCATTACCTAAGAAGACCAATTATCTCCTCAAGCCCTTGGAATTCCTGTAGCAACAAACACACTTTTTACAGCATGCTGCTTTAGCCTTTTCTCACACCTAAGTGCAAAACAATTGCAAGATTATGGAATTGCTCTTTCCTCTCTTCAGTTTCTAGTGTGTCAGACTGTTGACAAATCTCCATTCAAATTACAGAGCATCTTTGGAAGAAATAGATTGAACGGAGCAAGAAGCGTTGCTAATATTCATCATACACATGCTGCAGCTTATGAACTTAATTATGATGGCCTGAACGTCCAAGCAGTTTTATGTCAGCTGGTGTGACGATAAAATTGCATTGGTTTTCCTTTACTCCTGTGTAACAAAGGAACGATTTATAAACCTGTGCTTTTCACTACTGAAATATTTAATACCTTTTATGTGTTTTGTAAAAGGAAACTCTAATTAAAAGAAATCCAAGAGATCATTCTTGTCCATGTGTTTCACTAAGAATTTCTGTTCAGTGCTGCCTTATGCTGACTAACCCAAATCTACATTGGGTTTTTTTGCAATTAAGCACCATGAAAAAAGTGAATGTGATTAATATTTTCAGTTTGGCTGGGAAACTATATGTGATGCTAATGTTTTGTAAAGGACCACCATTTTTATTGCCAGGAATTCCTTTTAACAAAAGGTCCCTGTTCTCCAGTTAATATGCTTGCATTCTCTTTGTTTCTATAGTAATAGACAAAACAGGCTTTGTTTGCAGCTTTTAGCCTTAAATCACTGTTTGCCATTCAATAACCTGCGTATATAATCCCTTCTCATTGTAAATTAAATGACGGACAATTTTGTTTGTATGCTGCTTGCTCCTCGCTTCATTAAGCACTGTGCTGTACTTGCAGGAAGCATTCTGATTCTGGAATAATTAGGCCTGTGATCCTGCACAGGTGTAACACACGGGGGATACGCACAAGCCAGTCTCCAAAACCGCGTGCATGCAGACATGCACGCATGCTAACACCTGGCTGCTGTCTGCATTCACCTTGTTGGCTCCTGCTCACAGGGAGGTCGTGAAGGGACATAATAAGTATGGGCCTGGTTCTACTTTCTCACCAGCAAAACTTCCATTGGTAAGATCAAAGGGGGAGATTGCTGAGGATTTCACAGTACTTTTGTCCATTTTTACCAAGATGTGTTTTTCAGGTAATACTTTCTAGTGTAATAGCAAAGGGATTATTGAAATAAGGGGCACAAATTTGATTTGAAAAGGAGGAGACAGAAAAACAGCTACGTAAATGATGAGTTCTGCCAGGTATATTGTAACTGGGAGTCCTTCACAGACCAGTTCTGACACATGCCACATTATTTTTCTCAGGCTGATTCTGACACCCTGTGTCCTCTACCTTCCACTTGCATTCGCTAACTAGAAGCAGTAATGGCTCTACCAGCTACATTGTTGTAGGAACACAAATAATCCAATTTAAGTGTGACTGCATATGCACTTCAACTGTAGCAATACCCATACCTACTTTATTATGGGTTTTTGTCCACAAAATTTTATGAATCCTTCAGGGAGACAGAACACAGTTGGGAAACCCCAATTCTCATTTTTCCACGAGTTTTTCCAACTTTAGCAGAAGCATGCTTACAGCCAGTATTTGGCCTCGGTTCTGATTCAAATTTAGAATACGCTGTGCCTTCTGCACAGTTACTTCCATTCAAACAGGGGAAGGGTTGTATTCTGACCATCATCTCAAATGCTTCAGCTCAGTGGTAGTATTTTTCCATGCACAGCTGATCACCAGTTTTATTGCAAGCAAAACAAAGCTGCCTAACCACTGTACCTGTTGGGTGGCTAATGCAGAGTCTGCAAGAGAGAGGTGTGACCCAGCCTTCTGAACACAGTATTTGCAGTTTATATTCTGCCCACTGTTACCTTGGGAAGCCTAATTATTCCTTTATTAAGAGTTTATCTGAAACAAAACACTGGAGCTGTATATAGATTTTTTTAAAAAATTACTTTCCCTAAGAATTTCTACAGAATCCGACTGGTCATAAAATGAAAGTTATTTCATACTGTTGTTTCATACAATGCAAAATTAATTTCTGGAAATGAATGTTGGGAAGCTCACTGGATTATTCAAAAACTTGATAGTTTTGTGTCATTCATATTACCCGCACCTTTGTAACCTGAGTGCATGTTGAATGCTCCCCAGTATAAAGTGACCAGTTTTCCAAGTCATAAAGCCCCCTTAGTTAGGAAAAGAATAGAAGCACAGATCACTGAGAAAAATCATAAACAAAGACTGGCATTTCTGAAGATATTTTGAGAAATGCAATTCTCCATTTTTATTCTGGGATTACTTTAATATTTCAAGAACTACTTTAAAAAATTAGTACTTTAAAAAAATAATCTCTTACAGTAATTGCTAAATTACAATTTTTAAATTGTGTATTGTTTGATATCTCTTTCTAATACAATTTCAGTGTACATCTACCTCCTTCAAGCTAAAATTTTCATTTATGATACGTCTATATAACCAAACATCATGAAGTTACACAGAAGTTAAATAGCCTACCCCTTTCTTTGCGTTCTGCTGTTTTGATGGTAACTGTTTGCTCACTAATTTGTTTATTTCCTTTATGATGGTCTTTACATCTGTCCCATACCTAGAAGCTTGAAGTGCAGCTTCATTGAAAGGAAAAATAAGGACAAAATCTCCTGCCCGGGGGATAGGCCTCTGGTCTTTATCAGAGAGGAAATAGGGGCGTGTGGTTAACTTGTAGTTGCAGAAGTCAGGTGCAGGTAAACAGTGGTTGAGTTGGTCAGACTTGTGTGGAGAATGCCCAGCTCCTGGGGGTTGTTTATTTTTAGCTTCAGCTTTTGCTTGGGAGGGTATTTTTGGCGTGTTCATCCTTTCCCGCAGCTGGGAAGTCAGTGTTTTTCTTGGATATGCTCTGGCAGTTTTCTTGGTTAGAGTAGCCACCTTACGAATTGATCCTCTTGTGGACTTCAGGGCAGGTGGTACAGAAGAAGCAGAAGTACATTTAGCCGCTTTTTGGCAAACGAGTAAGCCAGGAGCCTCCCCGGTGGCACTCTCACCAGCTGTGCTCCAGGGCACCCGCTTTCTGCCAGCCACTTGGCTTTGCCTGAAGGTGTCAATCTGTTTGTAGTTCAGCAGTTCAACAATATCATGAAGAAGTTTTCTTTTCACAGTGTCATCAATGGAACAGTCTAAACACAAGGCTGGATTGTAGTTGACTTCTAAAAGCCATGGCTTGAATTTGTCATCAATCAGGATATCAAAGCCAAAGAGCTCAAAGCAATTGGAAGCCACTGGTAAGGGGGTTACAGCAAGCAGGGTGAGGATCACTATGTTATTGATCTTCTGCCAGAGGAGCATGTCATCAACCCCAAATATTCGAAGGTAAGAACGAAATTTGCTGAATGTCCATTTGCAGCCACAACCAATCCCTTCTTTATATATTTTATATGAAGCTCCGTATTTGTTGATGCTGGTGTTTGTCAGGTGAGCATAGACATTGTCCAGAGAACCAAGGTCAAACTTTTCAGTGGCAAACCTCACCAGTCCTTCTTCGTAGGTGTAAATGGTGAGGGGGCAAAAACTGGTGACGCACACATAGAGGCGCAGATCCAGTTTGTACCCTGAAATGAGCAGGGGGTTGCTAATGTACTTCTGCACAATGACTGTACAGTCATATACTAAATCTTTAATGTCTTGGAAAATGAGTATGCCCCTCCCACGGGAAAGATCCACAGGCTTGCAAATCCAGTAGCTAGGTCTTCTGCCTACTGACTGTCTCTCCTTGCTGTACTCTGCTATAAATTTGACATAGTCATTGGGCATGATGAATGCCACTGGAGTGAATTCATACAGAGCTGATCCATACGCTCCTTTCATACGTTTCAGATGCCTTGCTAAATAGTCTTTTCTGGTGATCCGGACAGCTTCTGGGTAGTGGTTGAGCCTCTGCCATGGTTTAATGCTGTGGTGGTCTGTCATACGGAAAGGTGAGTTTCGCCAGTACAGGTTCCAGTCTGCGTCATCTTGCTCCTTTTTGTCAAATTCAGTCCAGCCACGTTCCAGTAAAACCTCACGGACTATTGCAGGGACATTCTCATGGAGACGGAACACCAAAGGCCTCAAAATATCTCTTCTGTCATAATCATCTGCCATCATTTCCATCTTATTAGCTGAAAGACAACAGAATCGCCAGGAAGGAAACAATTAAATTAATGCCATGGATTTTTGCTAGCAGTTATCACCCTCACTATATTCTTAATGCCTGTCACTCTCAAAGCGTTTGCAAAGCATGTCGCCTCTGTGTGTTTCTATGGTCCACGACTGAGAACTCAAAGGCTGTATTTAAGCTAAAAGATATGTAAAAGGGTATCAATTCCAGGTAGCTGTTAAGGCAACATAAAGCATGGATTGCTGCAAAGTTATGTTTCCACGCTTTATTTACTTTTTCTTTGAGGTAGTTTACTACAGCATTAGTTGTCTCAAAGCTTTTGCAATTCTTGGAAACTTAGAATTTTCTTTTTGTTTTTTTGCAACTGCCTTCAGCCTAATAGCTGTAACTTTGTCTAGTAAGACTTGCTGTGCACTGTGGCATTGCAGAGACATTCTGCTAACGTATCGTGTTACCCTGCTCTAAGCAAACTCTCTTGGTTAAGATTATGAAGTCCGATGCAAAACCGATGGTACGTAGGAGGAAAACACAGATTAATTCCGATGCTCTTTTCCTCCCTTGACATAAGCTGATTTAACTCACTGGTAATCTTCTGCTACTCCTCCAGTGAGCTCCTCCCCAGTTCCTGAAGAGCAGGGCACACTCTTGTCTCGTTGCTTTCCCCTCAAGAAAATAACATTCCATAGAAATGTATGCAAATTCTGAATAAAATACCAGTTCCTGTTATCTACAGTGGAAGTAGATGATGGTCCCTATCTATTTTTATGGGTAAGAAACACATTTTTGGGTTATTTTGGGCATAGCAATTCTCATATAAACAGTTTGTGAAGTGTGCTCTTCCCTCCCCAGCTAGTTCAAAATATACAAGACTCAAACTAAGACACTGGTCCTACTGGCTGGTGGCATAGGGGGCAAAAAGTCCTATGAACCTGTAGATTTGAGTGTGTTCCTTGTTTTTCTCAGTTTTAATTTCCTGAAATCCTACAGAGCTGCTCCCTGAGGATTAGACTCCATGTTTAGAACAGAGAGTGTCTTGGACGAGAGAAGAGTGTTTGTGCTGAGGACCGTTCTGACACAGCAGTAACATACTGACTTCCACCTCCTCTCAGAAAGTAGCAAGCAAAAGAAATACAAAACGCTAGACAAGACTCCTTCACTTCCTATTACCACAGTGACATCCTTGCACTTTCTTTTCAGGTTGAGTTTTAGATTCCAGAAAGAGTACCCTCTGCCTTACAAACAACTACAGAAACCAAGGAAACATTCCACACCTGGAAGTATTCAATGCAGCATGCAGCTGACTTGGCCAGGGATGCTTTTTCTGTGGAAAAACTACAATGTGTTGAAATGAAAAGCTTTTTTCCAGAGAAGTGATATTTTTCCAGCTCTTCAATTCCATTTGAATGTTATTGTTTTGAAATTGTCAGAATATCTCATCTGCACTTTTTAAAAGACAGTGGTTCAGAAAGACTTTTTTTTAAAATGCTTATTTAGTTTTAAAACTAAAAGCCCAAATGTGAAATGAAACGTTTCACCATTATCAACATGTAAATTAACATAATTCAAAAGGTTTGCAAGTCACAAATCAGTTTAAGATTCTCATTATTTTATTTGAATGTGAAAAAAACCCTCAAAAATTCTTGCAGGATGAAAAAACATGCTTCTCTCTCCACTCTGGCATTTGGTGACTCTCTCGTATAATGTACAGTCTTATAATGTACAGTCTTGGCTGTCCAATGCATTCTGCTGCTGCTAACAGGCTCTGAGGGGTAACCACAAAGCAGTGGCAGAGCTCTTCTACACGCAGTGTTGTGGAGTCTGGAACAAGTGCGTTACAATGCAGAGAGCAAAGCCGGGAGAGTCTCAACAGGGGCTTGATGGGAGGAGGAGTTTAGAGAAGGGTCCAGGAGGTACTTCAGTGAGGCTGGGAAGCAGGGTGGTGGTGTTAGAAGTATACAGCTACTTTACCATAGGACTGTAGTTGGGGGTTAAAAATAGCCCTGGACCATCTTATATCCTATAGTAAAGGAATCACTGCCTACAAATGAAGAGATTTGAAGCAAGCTTTGGTCCAGGATGTGAAGAATGAGGCTCCTATTGGAAGGGAACCTTAGGCCTCATTAATGGGGTGAGATTGTGGCCAAATTTTGAATTTCTGTATACGGTGACTTTCTATATTCCAAAGGAGTATGTAATTCCAATAGTAATATGTATATTAATAGTGATGCTTTACAATCAGACTTGCAGTACCCTTCCACCTCAGGTTTAAGATTGTCTTGGAAGAGAGCAAGATCTGAACTGCACTGGGATTATTTCTCTGAATCCCCTTAGAGTTCAGAGATTCCCTCCCTGTACAGACTACAGCTGAATTCTCCTTAGTGAGAGCTTTCCTTGGGTGAGGGCTTTCTTCACAGGAACAGGAGAAAAACGCGGTAAGTAGGTACTGAAGTGCGGTCATGATGTAATAGGACTTACATAAAATATCATGAAGGGGAAAGTAGTCTTGCTATGCCTCTTGCAGTCAGTGCTTCTTTTCAGACCTCAGGAAATTGGGGGCTTGCTGCTGAGCTTGCACACAAACCTAACATAGTAGTCCCAGGAAACGTTTGTTATCTCTGCTTCCACTTTCCTTCCTGGGAGTTGTCTTTCCTGTCTGCTTATCAAACAACACCATGTCACAGGACAAAATGAAGAGATAGATATATATATATCAAACTAAACAAGTTTTATAGTAGCTGGTTCAAATCCTTGGGCAAAGATTAATAAATTAAGAAAAAAAAGAGGTAACTGAAAGTAGCTGTGCTATGCATCTGGATGAGTCAGTTACCTTTGTCTTTTATTCACTGCTTGACATTGCTATTAGCAGTGTTTCAGTGAAAGGCACTGTTGTACGTGCATCCAGTGTGTGGTAACTGTGCTAGGTAATCCTGTGGTCTCTGCTAGGTATTCATAAATTAAGCTGTTAGTACTGTCTGAACAATGAAGCTGCCTTTGGTGGTTTGTTCACGTCAGCTTGTATTAATGGAACATCTTTCATACCTCTGGTGCCCAGGGAGCAGTTTACAGGAAATTGGCTCACCAAGCCGAGATATAACAAACGTCAGCTTCAAATTCCCCGGTAACTAATTGTAAAGAAAATAAAACATCTTAACTAACCAAGAATACCTATCTATTTTTAAGGAAGTCATATCATATAAGCAGAAGCTCTTGAAGTGCACTTATGAAACAGTACCTCTAGGATAAGGCATTGGTCTAAATGAATGAACACAAATTTCTCTCACTTTACTCTGCATAAACGTGTGCCCAGATGAACGCCCATCTCTTCATTCGCCTGCATTCCCAGAGGGCTCTGTGTTCAGCCCATTCCTTAATAACCTGGAAACCCAATTGTGTGTCTGCAGACAGTCTTCCACAATGCAAAAAATGCTACAGCTGTCCCTGACCACCCTCACGTTTAACACCTACCTATCGCTGTTGCCATCTGGTACTGAGAAGCGGAGACCTTCCCCCTGCGGAGAGCGGGATGCCACCGCCTGTGACCTCACGGCTCCGGGGCCGCGCAGTTGCGCCGATGCCGCGGCGAGACCCCGCGCCAGCGCCCCCGGGCAAGCGCTCACGTCAGCTCGGGCTTCGTGCCGGCCATGGCTCCTTCCAGCATTCACGCGTTCCAGGTGCTCGGTTTTACACCTGTGGGAGGAAATACGATCCTTAATGGTTAGGCATTAAATGCATTTGTTTGCCGAGTGATGCGGAATGCCTCCCTGTAACTAAACTCAGCGGGCTGACTGGCAGTCTTCCCTACCAAGTCTTTAATTCCTCAGGGCAGGAGATCATAAGATGGGTCTGGAAGCTGCCTGCCTTGGCATTTCATTTCAGAAATAACCATTTTATTTATTTCTCGAGGTGACGGTTTCGGCCCGGTACGCCACCCAGGTTTGCCCCGTCTGTCCCAGGCTTACAGAGCTTCCTCCCACCGCTCTTGCAGACAACGGGCCCTGGCTGCCGTCGCGGCACCGGGCTGCTCACCCCCACGGGCACTCGCTGTGAAACCACCGGCCGCTCGGCGAGACGCTGCCACCAGCACCGCACCAGCACCGCACCGGCACCGCACCAGCGTCCCGGGAGGCCGAGCTGGCGGCGCACCCCGCTCGTACCAGCGGCAGTGTTAGTATCGAAAGCCGCGGTCGCTGGCTATGCTGGGGTGGGGGCCCGGCTGAGCGCCCCCGGCCCCACACCGTACCTGGGCCCGGCGGGGCCCGCCGCGGGTCTGCCCCGCTCCCCGCCCGGACCGCTGCACGCCCCGCCGCCTGCTCCGGCCCACCCGCGGCCGCAGTAGCCCGCCGAGGCGGGCGGGTAGGCGCGGGGAACGGCGGGGCCTGCCGGCGGCGGCGGGGGAAGGGGCGGGGGGCGGCGGCGGGCCGTTGCCTGGCGATGGGGAAGGCCCAGCCGCCCGCAGGCGGTAGCCGGCCGCGCAGGCGGCGGGTCGGGGCAGGGTTCCCCCCGGCTCTTCCCCTGTGGGGGCTGGGGCTGTTTGTTTGTTTGTTTGTTTGTTGGGTGGGTGGGTGGGTGGGTGTGTGGTTTAACCGCCCACAGCCTTTTTACCCGAGCTGGCCGGGGGAGACGCGCACCCAGGGCGCCCAGAGGGGAGAAGCCCCGTCGCCCGCCTGCCTGCCTGCCTTGCCCCTTACCCACCGCCCTCTCACGGCGCTGACTTCCCCCTCGAGGGTGATTTGAAAGAAATTGAAAACAAGAAAACCAAAAGGGAAAGAGTGGTGGTGCAGAGGGATGACACGGGCAGAAACACAGTTGTCTGCCCACCTAAGACAGGCTGGTGGGCTCAGCAGTTAGCAGGTTTTGTGGTGTTTGGGTATGAACTGTAGATATAGCCACTTTACAACTTGATGTTACTTACAGCAAGTTTAAAGAATGCAGGATAAGAACAATATAAGTCTTTATAATTAGTGGTTCCATGAAATGATGTGTGTTGTCTGCAGTCAGCTGAGCAACCCCAGCTGCTGTCATGTTCTGATTTTGCATGTGGGCTTTTCAGGTTTGATTGTAAAGCTATGGTACTAGGTCTGACCCAGAGATACAAAAATGTGAGGACTTTAAGAGTCTTGTTTACATTTATTAAGGCTTTATTAATTAAAAAAAAAGATAAAACATTTAGTTTGTCATCTCTATGAAAGGGTGAAGTCAGATAATGTTCACTTATAAAGCTGAGGTGTCAAAAGAGATTTTTACTTCTAAGGCATCAGTTGAAATCTGTTCCTTTACCCCCTTTCTGGAGACAGTAAGTGTTGGAGCACCCTTGGAGACGTGCCTGTAGGAGCCGGCCAGTTTGCTTTGCCTCCATCGTTCTGGCCTTGTCGGATTACGTGTGTGTTTCCTGGGTGAAGTGTACTACATTTTCATTTTTTGTCGCAGTAGGGGTCCCAGGGGAACTCTTAGCTTTGAGGTATTCAACCACTCCATACATCACCATGGACAACACCAGCACGGACAATAAAATGTACAGTTTGATGTAGACTTGCAGTTTGGTGCTATAACCAAAGGCAATGACAAATCCAAGTGATTCCCAGAGACGGTAGTTGGCAAAGGCAGCCTCCTTGTGTTTCTCAAATAAAATGCCATAGAGTCCTAGAAGGAAGGAGAGACATGGCTTGCGAAGATTAAGTCTGAAACCATGTATTTTCTGCAAAGGGAATAAATAAACCACAATGGGGAAGATAGACCCTCCTTCATAAATGTCAGAGAAAGGAAAATACAAGCTTTGTCTTAAAACATTTTTGCACTCATGGATTGTTATAAGTGAAAGAGCAAAAATGACAAAATAGAGCATATCAGAGAAAAAGGGAAAGAAACTGGGAGGAAAGAAGAAAGGATGGGTTCTACTGAAGTGAGACGGCAATAAGTTTATTTTTCAAATTATCAGCCACAAAAGGGCAGGTTCTTGCTCCGACAAGTGAGGAGGAAGAGGAGATGGCCAGGAATGGCCATTGACACCGTAGAATCTCCATGTATAACTATTGGTGAGGTTATGCCAAGTCCTTATAGGCTTTCAAAGACCAGGCAGTTTTGTCTAGGGACATGGTCCTTAAGGACCAAGTTGCTCTTCAGTGTGGGGTAGAAAGGATCAAAGAACCATAGGGACCTCCCTGCTGCCATCCCTCACCACTTCTGCGGGGAACCTGCATGGACCCTGCATGCATCGTCTACCTGTTCTTCAAACCATTTCTTTCACCCACCTAAGAATATGCAGAGACTCCCACTGAGTTCAGGCAGCTGCACACCCTCTGCTGGGAGTCAGGGGGGGTTCCCCAGCCTCCAGGTCTGACTGGTTGGGCACACAGGGAAGCCGGGAGAGCTTGCTTTCCCCAGGGTTCTGAGCTGGCATCAGCGGTGATAAAGAGAGGGCATTTCCGCTGACTCAGCTGTGGTGTGCAGGGAGGGAAGGGAAGGAATGTCATGAACCTCGACTCTTCTCATCCACTTCTGTATCTAACAACGCATCTTCTTGAAATATGCACATTCAGACAAAAGGCACAGAGGGCTACAAAGTCCTCTAGAAGTCTGGGTAGGCTCAACTAACGCTTCGGTTTTGTTAAGAAAGGGGAGACATCATCTGCATGTAAAAATTCACTGCTTCCTGATGACTATAAGAGGACATTTACTGAATGATTCAA
This sequence comes from Gorsachius magnificus, assembly GCA_034008185.1. Lineage (NCBI taxonomy): Eukaryota > Metazoa > Chordata > Aves > Pelecaniformes > Ardeidae > Gorsachius > Gorsachius magnificus. The sequence goes on along the minus strand of CM067083.1, from coordinate 47,980,618 downwards.
TTTAGACATGACGGAAAACCTGGACAAGTGCATCACAAGATGTACTTAGTTCATTAAACTGCCTGAGTGTAACGTAGTGTGAATTATTAGATAATCCTTCATAGTTTTGCCTAATAAATGAACAAGTACAAGTTGTTCATGTAACTTTGCTGATATGCCCTGTGTTATCTTCTGAAAAGGGATTAGTGAGGAGAGTTTAATATAGGAAGGTTTCTGATGTGTAAAGTTCTGGTTTTCAGGTGGTGCCCATTTTCCCTTGCTATATGAAGCCTTCTTTTTTGATCAAAGCAATGGGAGAACTGAGGGGGGATCTAGCCCACGGTTCAGCTATAGGAAGGGCTGACTTGGCAGGAAAGTTCTCGTTTCCAGAATGCGTATGTGGTATGAAGTAGCAGTTACATAGGAGCAGGATGGTGGTTTTGCCTCAAACATAAACATTTGTCCTTATCACAAACACTGTTGAGTGCAGTGTGGTGCAAGTTGCCTAGCGGAAGGTTTAGCAGGACCTGCTGGGCTGGCTGAGTGGAGAGACTGCTAGCCCTGAATTCTTGCTGCTCACTTCGTGGAAAGTTATCCTCCCTGTTTACCACTGCCCGTTTTCCCACTCCTTCCCTGGTACTGGTAGGAACAGGTATATAACAGGACTGCCGGAAATCATCTGAGTCCAGGTTTATAAACTTTACAGACTGATTTGTATCCTTTCTAAAGATGCACATCAGACTGGGAGGAGCTTTATTTTACTGTAGTCTCTCGTGCTCCACAACTGTTACGCCCCAAGTGCAGTTATTGCCAGGAGGGTAGTAAAAGCATCTGTGTTTAGATAAGAGAAGCACTACACACTCTGAAATGAACCAGCTTTCACTGGAAATAAATGAGAGTGTCCACACACGTACACAAACATGATAGGAATCCTTTATAAGATGAAGTGACTCATCTACTGTGAGCCTATATATCCTCTAGGGGGAACTCCAGTATTAACTATCCACAGCAGGCCAAAGTAAGCCATCTTAGATTACCATAAAATGCCTTAAGTATGCGGCACAATGCCCTTGTATGTATTCAGTGGTTAATCTACTAAGGCCCAAGCAGCAGCCATGGGAGCTGCCAAAGGAAGGACCACCAATCTCAGTACCCAATGCCGTTTTAGAGGTCTTATCTCACCTCATAGCCTTTGGAGCTGGGAATTTCTCATGTGATGTATATCTGTATAAAACTGATGAAGGGGAGAAGAGGTTTAGTCTTAAGTGGGCATGTCAAACTGAAGATCCTGTTCTGGGATGCAGCATTATGCAGTAATGTCACTGCATCTCTCTATTAAGGTTTCATGTCATCACTCAATGTTTCAGTGTGACAACGTGACAAAAAACCTCTGTAAAATTTTATAACTAACTGGGAGCTATGGATCAGATGAAGAAGGTACAGACAAAATAAAAGATACTGTGCAAGCATAAGGAACATTCCCAGCTAACACAAACGTGAAATTTTCACAAGTATCCTGCAGGAATCTGGGAATGGAGATGACCTGTTAAAGTGCTGTAATAGAGCTGAGTCTTGTTACAGCACTGCAGAGCTCACTCACCATCAAGCACAAAACTTTGTCCAACACCTGTGCCTCATCTGGTGGATGGATGGCAGCCACTTCCCAGCTTCCTCCTCTGACACTTAGGTCCTCTGTACTTACCCTTTTCCTAATGAGCATGTCTCTTCATCAGGCATGCAGGGACCTAACTGAGGTCAAAAGACATCTCAAATGTATACAAATGCCTGAAAAGGATGGAGCCAGTGTCTTTTGGGTGGTGTCCAATGACAGGATAAGGGGTAAGTGGCACAAACTGAAACACAGGAGGTTCCCTCTGAACACCAGGAAACACTTTTTTACTGTGAGGGTGACTGAATACTGGCACAGGTTGCCCAGGGAGGGTTTGGAATCTCCCTCCCTGGAGATATTCAAAAGCTGACTGGACATGGTCCTGGGTAACTGGCTATGGGTGGCCTTGCTTGAACAATGGGGTTGGACTAGCTGACCTCCACAGGTCCCTTCCAGCCTCAACCCTTCTGTGATTCTGAAAGAAGCCAAGTGGCTGAGGGCAAAGCTTTCTGGAAAAGAGAGAAGCAGGATAATGGGCAGGTCCTTTATCCCAGTGGGAGACTAAGATACGGTTCTCAGGAGTGTTGGGAAGGAGCCTGATGAACAGTCAGGAAGGCTGTGGCTGAAGAAGCAGGAAATGAATGAACAGCTTTACTTTCAGAGCAAAGCCTCGCTGATGTTATCCTTCCATTAACCTGGATAACGAGAGCACTGATTTAAAATTGTACCAAAGGCACAAGGCTGTGGGTTGGGATGGGAGAAGATGAGAGGGTGTCGCTTGACATATGTGCTAGCTCTCTTCTAAGGGAGCTAGAGCTGCTGGAGGGGCAGAGAAGTCTGTCTGGTCACTTCCTTGTGTGTAAAGGGGGGGCTCTACACATGCTGGAAAGCAGACTGCTGTTAGTGCCAGACTGGTGTTTTCCCTTCGGCTCTCAGGGAAGAACATGATAATTTAACCAGTGGGTGAAGTCATCTAAGCTACTGAAGCAACCAAAGGCACCAGAGGTAGGGAGGCCAAGACATGACCTGATGTGGGCCCAGATGAGCTAGTTCTGTCAAATGCATATTCCTAGGGCATCTGCCAAAAATGAATTTGAGAGAGAGGGAAACAATATTCATGAAATAAGAGGCAAAATATGGGAGCAGATGGGAGAGTGTGTAACTGTCTTACTGACACAGGCTATGGCACTGATTTAAAAAGAGTGTGACTGACAGTGACTAGCAGACTTGACTTCAAGTCATCACAGACTGTAGCTCTTTCTTGCCTTCTCCAGCATTTTAGAGTCTGTCTTCAGTCTCTATAAGAGAACTTCCTCTAGTTTTGATTGAGGGATAAGTTTAAATAATCCCTCACAGAAGTCGGTTTGTCCTATCAGCTCATTATCTGAACTGTCAGTACATAATAATTGCACTGTATCACAAAGCAGTTGAACATAAAACATTTTAAACCAACCTTAATGCATCAGATAGATAAGAAGTCCAATGGTATACTTACAGTAACAGACTCAGATAATACTGTATGAAATGAGGCAAGTGTACAGCGATCTTTGCCCCCCGGTGCCCTCCTGACTCTGGCAATCAAAGACATGGGGACTTGCTGAGTTGGAGATTTCCTCTGGACCATCAGGCTTTAATAGCCCCCAAGAACATTTTCCCCTGAAGTGATGTAATTCCAGCTTAAAAACCTTTACATTTTTGGCAATGAATTCTGTACTTTGATTATGCATCATGTGAAACAAAGCATTTCTTCTGATTTCTATAAAGCCTGCTGCCAATAACTTTATTTGGTGTCACTAGTTCTATTAAGAGAAACAGTGAGTTTCTAATCACCTTCTCCATACTATTCATGATCTTACTGGCTGCTCTCCTTACTTATCACTTGTTCAGGCTGAAGTACTCTAGTTTGTTAGTCTTCCTTCAAGTGGAAGTCTCCCATGACTTTGCTCCTTTTTATTGCCTTCTTATGCCCTTATCACATTTGATTATGATTTTTGAAATGGAGCAAATCAGAACTGCATGGATTTACTTGGTTGCATAATGTTGCTCTCTGTGGTTTTCTCCTTCAATTTTTTTTCTAATAACTCCTAACAGCCAATTTGCTGCTTCTTTTGTGGCTGAGCTGTGAGTTGATTTTTTATCCAGAGTGGTCTCCTTTATTGCAAAAGACAGACTAAATGTATCGTTCTTCTGAGTTTTCTAATTTTCTTTGAAATACTTATACTGCTCCAGAATACTTATGCTGAATATCCATTGTCATCTTCTACAGTGTTTTTCTCTGTTCATCATGGAAAAATTCGTTTAATGAGTATTTTACTTTCTTACTCCCAACTTGTTCTTATTTCTTATACTTTCCAAAGAGCTAACGTATTTCTTTTAGATGCCGTCTTAAACCTATTATCATTTTTATGCACACTTTGTTTTATAAATACAAGCATGAAGATTTTTATGTCTCAGGAGACTTCATTTCATTGTCACCAGGACTTACCATTAGTTTGTGTCTGCCAAATGGCATCCGATAGGCCCCAAAGAGCAGAGAATACGAAAAACACAGCAAGCTGCTTTGGATGAGGTTTCCACAGCAGGAGTGCTATTATACAGCTGGTGTTTGTAACTGCGGCTGTTGATTTAGAAAGAAAGAAGAGAAATATAAATGCTATTACAAACAGGACAGGTAGTGGCAGATAACACCTTCAAATATCTTCCCCCAACTAGAACACAAGGCAATCTTAACATCTTTCTGGTTTATTGAGATTTGCGCTGACTGAGTTGGTATCACATGAAATCACAAGACACTGCAGTCCTTTGGCAGGCTTCAGTTCATACTGCTGAGCCGTGCCCTGAGCCAAGAGATCCTCGGGGCCGCTATGGCTGTTAGCCCCGAGGACAAGAGCCGCTACTGAGTAGGAGAAGGGGCTGCTGAAAGACTTGCAGTCATCATGCGAGGCATGTGGGAAGTTGGGAGGAAGCACCCTTCTGCTCTCCTTACCTAGTTCTTAAACTTAGGTTTCCTTTCAGGGCCAGAGGAGACAGTTGAAGGATACCTAGAGGGTCTGGTGACTTTTCGTCTTGCTTTTTAAAAGCAGAATGTAAATGAGTCAGTGATTCCTCCCACTTCAGTATGAAGATCTTAGTGGATACAGGGACACAAATGAAATATTTCTTGGTATTTTTCTGCTTCCATTACTCTGTTACTCATTGGAACAGTGTTCTCTGGAGAAGAGGATGTTCTTAAATACACAAAACTCTTCTCATGCCAACCTGAAAATTACTGACCCCTATAGAGGCCCTCAAGTTTCTCTAGGCTGACACACTGGCCTGTGATTCTTTTATTTTTCTCCCTATAGAGCAAGTAGTGAAAAGGATACCAGGCCAACCTTTAAAAATTTTCCTGAAATTCCTAAACTGGTTGCTTAAATTCCAAGTTCACCATCCCCTGAGACGCAAATCAACAGTGTATCTCACAGGGTTTGCAATTGCTTTCACTGCATAAAGGTGAAGAGGTTTCACCTCAATGGAGAATCCTTCACAGGTGTAGCGTAGGCTTCAACATCTGTGTTGTAACATCATTTATCACCGGTTGCATTAGGGCTGTGAAGCATCAAAGCTGTAGGGCACTTTCTCAGTAGACAGTGCCCTCAAAAGCAGGGTAACTACACCAGCAGCAAAGTGATATAAGGCAATGACCTCAATACACTGGTTAACTGTGCTGCCTCTCTTCTCATGAATGAAGTTTGCCTCCAGATTGACTTTGGTTTTCATTGATAGCTGACAGCGAGCTCTCCCTTTGCAGTGCATGCAAAGGGGATGTGCTGGTTTTGGCTGGGATAGAGTTAATTTTCTTCACAGTAGCTGGTATGGGGCTATGGTTTGGATTTGTGCTGAAAACAGGGCTGATAACACAGGGATGTTTTCTTTACTGCTGAGCAGGGCTTACACAGAGTCAAGGCCTTTTCTGTTCCTCACCCCACCCCACCAGCAAGTAGGCTGGGGATTGGACACAAGAAGTTGGGGGAGGGGGCACAGCGGGGACAGCTGACCCCAACTGACCAAAGGGGTATCCCAGAGCATATGACATCATGCTCAGCATATAAAGCTGGGGGAAGAAGAAGGAAGGGCAGGGGACCTTTTGAGTGATGGTGTTTGTCTTCCCAAATCACCATTATACATGATGGAGCCCTGCTTTCCTGGGGACGGCTGAGCACCTGCCTGCCCGTAGGAAGCAGTGAATGAATTCCTTGGTTTGCTTTGCATGGCTTTTGCTTTACCTATTAAATTGTCTTTATCTCAATCTACGAATATTCTCACTTTTACTCTTCCAGTTCTCACCTTCATCCCACTGGGGTGGAGTGAGCAAGAGGATGGGTGGTGCTGATTTACCGGCTGGGGTTAAACCACGATGGGGGGAGCACTGTATTTGTTATATTACATGAGGTGATCGGTCCTTCAAATGACCTTTACATACCTAATGCAAATAGAAGTTTTCTACCCGTGAACTGAGAGATCTTTCCAAAGAGCAGAGAGCAGAGGGAATTTACAGCTGAAAAGCAGATCATCACATAACCAACATAATGTATCCCCAGGGCACAGGTCACATACGTCTGGAAGAGAAGAGACAGTGGTGACACATTTTCTCCAGTGAAAATATGCAGCTACAGTTCAAGGGTCTTAGCCTGAGTATTTGGTAAATAGCCAGCATGGATGAGATCAAAGGAGCACAGCTACAGAGCTTGCTGACAAGTCCCTGGCGTATTGACATAGTTGGCCTTCAGCAGCGATATTCCTAACCCAGTTCCCAGTCAGAGTGATGCCATGCAAACAGAGCAGTAAGAAGCAGGAGAAGAAACCAGAGCACTGCTTACTATGCAAATAAAACTCCTGGAAGTGGCATTAGGAATTTTCTGCCCTTCCCTTCATAGCCCAAGACATGAAAAATGACAGTAGCCACTGTGGTCATTACAGAGCAGCTCCCAAAAAATGAAGAGGACCTCACCCATAACAGTGTACGGCAATGAAGATGGCCATGGAGTGAGTGCCCCTTTCAATCCATTCAAACACAGCAGCAAGTGCACTCTTCTATCTGCTTATATACAAGGTTTGAAAACTTAAGTGTCAAATAAGCAGCTCAGGAAGTTTGCCCCCTTTCTTTGGAGGCTTTCTCAAGAAATGCCTGGAGAACACACCTGCTGTGGGTCTACGTTTGTAGAGGAGCTGGAGGAGCAGAAGTGGTTTTGATCATTTCAGTCTGTCAGGGTTTGGAGCTGTTGCGCTAGTGACCGGGAGGGCTTTTGGCCATCCACGTTGAGGGTTTGCCCTCTTACCGTAAAGGTTCTCAAAATAAAATATGTGGCAAGTATGCTGACTTGCACTTACAGAAACTCTAGGGAAACCAGAAGGAAGGAAGATGGCTTTTCTCCCAGCTTGTTATTTACAACAAGCTGAAGAGTTTGAACCTGTAGCTCTCTGCTGTGGCCTCCACTGGTGAGTTAAGCTCTCTACAGCATTCTTTCTAAGGCTGTTCCAAGGGACATATTTACTGCTGGCCTCTCCTGTTTGAAGATGTCACTCAAAGTTCATTCAAGAAGAAATAAGCAGTAATTTAGCAAACCACAAATCACCACCGAAAACATCTTCATTTAACAAGTAAGTATAGATCAGATGCAACAGTAAGACACACAGGCACAAAAACCAATCAGACAGAAATAGATTTCCATTGTCATCCACACCTTTGTGTAGTCACCAGAAAGAAATCCCTGTTCAAACCCACTGTACATTGTCAGAGGGATTAGAAGACACTGTCTTTTATCTTTAAGATGCTGGAAAGTTGCTAGGAACGTAGACCAAAAGGTTGGCGTCTCTAGTATTTCTTTCTCAGTCTCTGCTTGGTCAGATTTGATCTGGTCCAGAAATACAACAATCAGCAACACAGCTAGCACACCACTAGCTGCAAAAACAAAACAAAAAGTTCATGAAAAAATGAGGAATGCTGGAAGAATTATGGGAAGTCGCTTGCTGCTGTTATTGTTCTGACTTAGTGCTTAGCTCTCCGTGGGGTGTTTTGGCAGAGGCCTCTGATTCCGCTGCAGTGTAAAGGCCATTTCTGTGTAAACAAGGCGGCCTGATCTACATCCACATCTCCTGTGTACAGCTGTGCACCTCGCAAATCCCCCCAGCTAAGCTGTGACTGGCCTGCTGTGAGAGCTGCCGGGCCAGCGGCACGGCCGCAGAGGGTGGTGGCTCACCCTTCCAGGGCAAGCCAGGGGTCACAGGGACGGGGAGCTGGCCAGAAACGGCTCTCTCGGGAGCTATCAAAAGACTTTAAATCAACAAGAGAGAGGAATATTCACTTCCAGTGCCAAGGTTTTCAGGGCTAGGGGGGATCTTCCTTCAAATACATGGAAAGAAAAATAAAGGGCTGGAATTAGAACTGCTGCGTTGGATCCCAGTATGTATATGTTGCGGGTTTTCTTTTTTTTTGGTCAGCTCGGAGCCATGCTTTGAGCACAGAATATGTGTTATTTTAAAGATGATAGTGAGCTATTCTGGGTGACTTGGAAAAGATGGAAGTTACAATCTGAACCTATAATTTCCTAGCAGAAACAGCATGTGAAAGAATACACAGGGTAGTTGTTCAGAAAATGATCATGTATGTACCAGTCTAGGTTTATTGCTTGTGGAGTGAATCAATACGATTTTTTCAGGTTATCAAGAAGATAACTGTGGCTCATAGTACACATGAAGCAGCCACAGATTCACAACTGATTGCTTCGTTACAGATTCAAGGCATCATTATGTTTCCTCTGTTACTTATGCTGACTAGAAATCCATCCATGGAAAAAAGTAGAGTTCAGAGTAAGAGGAGAACCAGGCACCTCTCCCCATCCACGTTGCCTGTTTAATGCGCTCCTATGTTACTGTGTACAGGCATGCTCTTTTCTGTGACCTTTTAAATGTCCAAATATATTAGCAGATTTACAGTAAATTGCCATCAATTTTTTATTGCTTATTATTTTTCATCCATGTCTCCTAGAATGAAACTGTATTCCCCAGTGTCCTGGTTCTCTGCTGTGGCTGAGCTGTAAAGCTTTCCTGATGTAAGACATTGTTGGTTCTGCCAGGGCGTTTCTTAGTGCTTATGGGCTGATTGCAGGACTTACATGCGCGAGAGCAGGACGTCCACATTTACAGGACAGATATTCTAACAAATATGTCAAGTGAGTCAAGAGCAATTATAGGAGATAAGTAACTGCATGTCTTAATAGTGGTTGATATGAACATAAATAGAAACATCCACAGTCCTTGAGAAAACTAAACAACAAAAGGCGTATCCATTATTGTCTCTACCCAAGCTGGGCAAAATATGTATTCAGCAACCAAATAGAGGAGACATTTTAAAAATGTCTGTGAATGAAATATTTAGCTATTTGGTTTCCCTCGAGGTAGGAAAAGACGTATCTTTTATTAAGAGCTTAAAAGAAAAATGAAACCCTACTGACACGGGGTCAGTAGACAGCAGGGTTGCATTCATTTTGCATGAGCAAAGCCTAAGGGAGTGCTGTATATGTTAGTCATCAAATTTAAATTTAAACTTGTGAGCCAAACCTGCCTTTAGCAAAAAGGCATCAGCTCCAGCACACCCTGGAAGGGAATTGGGGGGATATTCTTTGCATTTGCTCACCAATTAGGAATGGAGGTTGGGGAAGAAGGGAGGGTTTGCTGTGATGCACTTGTCCGGTGAGGGCTGGCTCTGACCAGATCACATACTCTCTGTTTGAGCGTATGACAAATTCTGTGCATCTGTCTCAGCATAGAGAGTACATCTGTGTGCAGAGACTGCAAAGATATTTTAATGGAGCTAAGGTGACATGTTGCCTTGCCAGATACTTCCCCTTTATCTGAAGAACTCATTTTGAGCTGGATACTTTTTGAACTTTCCTCACTGAATGAATCTTTGCATCTCTATTTTTGTCTTTCTGATTTTTGATGGCACCAGCCTTCCCTGTCTTTGATTCCTTTCTAGCCTTATGCAAGGACGGTCTATAGCAGCTGTAGTTACTAAATAGGAAATGTGCCAATTTGCCTGGTGCTTCTCTTTGCCTTTCACACTAAGGTATTATAATTCAAGCATCACAGCTGAGAATTGACTGAAATTGTAAAATCTCAGCAGGGATCCAAAAAACTCCCCCCAAATGATTGCATGTTCTGGGAGCTGTGGTTCAGGTCCGCCTCTAATTACAGTGCAGTTCCTGTGCTAAAGCTGTTTTACACGTTACAGGACACCAGCCAGTTCTGATAGGCATCCCCAGATGACCAGAAGCTGGTGAGTTCCAGTACCAGTAGTTGGGCTGCTCTTAGCATCTTGGACCTCTGCATGCATATATAAATCTGCCCAATGCCATCAGTAACTAGTTTGTTATTGCTGATCCTGAAGATGGTGAATTTAAAGCTATCGTCTCATACATGACTGCATAAACTGCTGCAATCCTCTAGTTGCAACGTGGGCATCCTTTTGATTCTAGTCTGTAGAGCAACACTGACGTTGGGTGAAACAGTGGGGCCACCATACCGGGCTTCAGCTTTATTCCAGGTGAAAAGTGTAAAGAATGTCTTGCTCCTTTAGACAAAAATGATGCGGCGCTGACACAAAGCATTTGAAACTCTTCAGGAAGGAGCTGTTTACAGGTCTCACATATCTTACTTCCTTTTAGCAAATTGGATTGAAGGAGGAAGTTGGAAACTTAATCTGCAAAGCCATGCTAGGTTTCACAGGTAGTAGGTTCCCCATCAGTGATACTCATTAAAGACTGTGTGGATTACTTACCAGTGTATATCCCCAGCAGAGTGTAAATTAAGGATTTGGAGGGTTCTGCTGCTGATCCAGTGGTGCCAGTGGCATTGGTCACGCAGTCATATGCTCCGCAGCATGTCAGGTTTTCTTCTGAGATTTCCACTAATCCAGTAAGAACCAAAAGAAAGGCAGGACAAGGAAGAGATCAGATAAGTGCACACTGCATGTAAGGACATAAGGAGAAGGGAATCTAGAGCTGAGTGATTGGTCCTGGTTTCAAATCCTTCCTGATTAGAGATTTTAACTTCAGAATCCCAGTTTAACACACAAAAATTTGGTTTAACAGAAACAGTTGCTCAAGACAGTACACTGAATTCATGGTTACATGGAGACATGGACTAAAGCCAGAGGCTGAAATATGAATCCAAGCTCAATTTGCAGTATTTAAAGTTCCAGCGTGTATCTGTTGATCATAATACCCCACAAGTCAGGTCCCTCAGTTTATACCACCACTGAACTGATGGACCTCAATTCTTACAGCCAGAGCACATTATCCCTCTCCAGGTAATTTCTGTATACGTTATAGGAACAGAAACCACCTCAAGACATCTTTTTGTTTTATAAATTCAAATTGTGATTACCTGCTAATGCAGTCTTCCAAGAAATCAGCTTTTCCTGGCTTCATTCCTGGCTTTATTACTCTCTGAGAATACACTTGAAACCAGAAGTTTGGCAGGGTTTCCAGTAAGACCTTTGCTTTGTTCAATCCCGCCAGCGTTGTGCTGGGCATGTGTCAAAGCCACACACATGCGTGTACTCGTGCACGCTGTGTGTCACCACTACACCATGCCCACTTCCTCCAGTACCCTTTCTGTAAAATCAAAATACTAACCCAAAGCATGAGCCTGAATAAGCTGTGGAGCAGGGAAGGATGATCAAAACAACATACAATTAGTTCAGTGCTCTCACTGCGGAATTTGTCACTGGTCCAAGCATAATAAAATGTAGCTTGGCCCATTCCTTAAACGGGACTTGATCTGTAACTTTGCAGTTAGGGTTATTGTGTAACTATTTCAGACCCTCAGCAAAATTACCATATGCAACAGGTGAGTCACACTAGTGAAGTGCGGAAGTGTGTAAAACAAGTTTTTTATCTCTTCATGCATCATCTGAAGATGAAGATGCACATGCAATTAGTGATATGGAAGCTGCAAGGCGGGGTTTGCTCTGGTCCTCTGGCAATAAGGCTGCAAAACTGATGAGCAAGAAAGGATGACTCTTGTAATTTACATTGATTGCTCTCTTCTGTTGTATTATTACCTCATGGTGTAGCTTGCCTTGCTGTGTCTGGATGCAGTGATGCAGGCAATATGTCAAGTGTATGTACATGTCTGAATTTTATGCATTTTGATTCTGCAGATACATACTGTATCTTTCTGACTGCTCAGTGAAATTATACATTTTAAGTATATGGACAATATGGGTGGATATCTTTACTGGTCTGTCAGAGGAGAAGAAAATAACTGAGTGCCTGGACACCCTTACCCCCCTGCAAAAAGCTCCCTCTATGTTAAAGCTGAGTCTCACTGCGAAGGCACAGTTGGGAAGTATGACTGCTCATCACTGTTGTGAAGATATGCAAGGCCTTTGGCTTTGAGAGCTGTTCATAGCACACCTCCCAGGAGCACAGCATTCCCTGAAATCCAATGTCACTGGTAAAAAATAAGTAAAAGTTGGAGTTTCATTAGAATTTAGAGGAACATCCTCAGATGTGAGACTAGGAGAGAATTTACAAGATAGAAAAAGAGTATTTTAGTCCTCTTATTAACATCACTTAATGTGATGTGCGCTATGGGGCAGAGGAGAGTAAAATGGTCGCAGTCTGTGCAGACCCCACAGCTGCACCAGAGCCTCTGCCCTGCAAACGACACCAGAATGGCCGTTCCCTCCCGAGACATCATGTGGCTCAGCCATCGGGTCAGCAGGGCTCAGCTGCCCTTCATACAGTCCTTCAGCATGCTGCTTTGGGGGTCTTTCATCTGCAGTTGCTTGAGTGTAAAGGAAGCGTGATTCTCCCTAAGTATTACACCTTGTGACAAGTACCGTGCCCATAAACCCAAGGATTCAAAGATTAAAACTTGATGCCAGCTCCCTGACATTTAGGTTTAACTGAATACCTATTTGAATACCCTCCAGAGGACACCCTGTTTAACCGAGCCGGGGAAGAGAAGTAACTTCTTGCTATTCATAGTAGCAGTGTATATGGAAAGCTCTTCCCATGTCCATTGTGTTCTGACTTTGACAGGATAGGGAATGCACAAGAGACTGCAATGATAATACACCGCAGCACTTTGAATCTCTAAGGTGGCATCCAGGTATTAATTTATCTTCACAACTGCCCTTTTAAAACTTACACCCATTACAAGCATGGGAAATGAAAGCAGCACTGTTGAGTGATTTCTTCAAGCTCCATCGTCACCTCCTGTCTGAGCCTGAAATACAGCAGAGGAGCCCTGGCATGCAGACTCCTGCCAACAGCTACTTCTATTTCTTGACAATTCTGTAAAGCGCTCAGTTTCAGCAAGCACCAGCAGCTTGACTAACCTTGAACGTTTAGCGGCAAATTAATCCAATACTACAAGCTTTGCGAAAAGGCTCCTTCAGTGTTTTGCCTTTTGTTTTAATCCACTTTGAATAGAAGTCAGATGTGAAAGACTGTCACTGACAGCAGCCTATCTGTGTTTCACAACACAGGGGTGGAATTCAAAAGGAATTCAGTAGACATCTATTTTTGAGCTAGTTGTCTGAACTCTCTTTATAGCTGATGAAGAGTTGATAGAGAATAGACGCTGCCAGAGAGCAATTTAGCCCATCTATTTCAGACATCTACCTTCAGGTGAACTAAGTCACATCTGAAGTGCCTGTTTCCACTGACTATGAAGGCAACTGAGGGTCACCAGCTTAGCTGCAGAAATATACCTTTTAGCCATCTAGAACTAGCTGTTTGTAGAGAGAAGCACCAAGAAATTAAAATATATTTTACCTTTGTTGGAAGCTTGGCTGAGTATCAAGGATGAGATCAGATTTCCCCAGATGCCGGAGGACTGAAATATCAGAAAGAAGACCCCAAAGTATTGGTTGATAATGTCTTTCCCAATTTTTCCTGCTTTCTCAGCATAAGAATTGCCAGCAATGGTGAGGTAAGTGCATTTGGCAGACCAGAGCGGTGCTCCTCCTAAGCCCAGGATCACAGAGGTAGGGATTAGTGTGTACCTGCCAAAGAACACTTTATTTAGCATAGCTATCATCCATTAGCATAAAATCATTTGCCCAAAGATCCAGAGGCAAAAATAGACATCAAAGAAAAAGATTTATCCTTTGTGTGATTCAAGAAATCTACTACATGGAACCAAGAAAGGGCCAGTCTTATGAAGTTTAGGATGTGCAAGCACTCCCAGCTGTGTCCAGGGGCTAGATCTGGGCTAGGCTGGCTACATCTGTGTTCATGTGCCCTTGTAACCGAGAACCTAAATTGCACCTGCATTTCGGAAGGTGGATCACAACAACTTTCCTCTGCAGAGTTGCATCCCTTGTCACTGGAGAGCAGAGGAAAAATTGTTCATCCACCTCCAAAAGGGCAAGGCAGGAGCTGGCCTTCTCCTGTCATCCTCTGCTCCCAGAGCCACTGTCTAGAAGAGAGCCTTCCCTTACCAATCTTTTCAAAAACAGTCCTAAAAGTAATTTGGATTTTAACAGAAACTTCTGATTATTTTTTTTTTCCTGAAGAGAAATCTCTGCTACACGCATGAATTAGAGAAGCAGCTTCAGGTGTGTGGATGGATGCATTCATTCTGGCTTTTTTGCACATTTCACCTCTCTGCTTCACCTGCTACTGGATTTATTTATCCCTGTTTCTTGCAGGTAACACCTTTTGCATCCAACTTTCGAATCTGCAACACAGAGGTAGAGTAGGAATTGAGAAGAAAAAGAAGAAAGAACTTTACCCTTACTGGTTTTGTTCAAACAAAATAGACAGGGTTAAAGTATTTAAATCGTACCAGCTAGCATAGAAGTTCCCTAAGGAGAACGCGATGTAGCAGCACATAGAGCCTGCGATGGTCCACTTGCAGCCCAGCTTCTTGATGAGGACTGGAGGGAGGAACATGGACGATAAGATGAGTGCAGCATAGAGAACACTTAGGGAAGCAACGCCCAGGCCTTCTTCTGAGTGGAGACTGCTCTGCATGGACAAAAACAGCAGCTGAGACAAATTTTACCACAGGCATATGTTATTATGGTGTACAGAGAGTGGCTTCAGGCAGGAACAGAGAGACATGGAGGCTGGGGCTGGGTATTGCTGTCTCCTTTCCTCAAAGCAGCCTGATTATGGATTTATGGTTTTCCTCATGATGATAGCCCATTTATGAAAATGTGATACAGAACCAGGTGGCGATTGCTCAGATTCAAAGCTTTGGTAAGTCAGACTTTAGATTATTTAATGTAAATCATTTGAGTTTGTCTTTGAAAGCAAGCTGAATGAAGAATAACCTCTTTTCTTGGCCTTCCCTTTTTGCCTCAGGCAGGAATGTCCTCAGATCTGCATCACAAGGGCTGACTTAGCAGCAGTGGAAGATTCTTTGCTTTAAACTACAGGTCTGGTAATTTCTAAATTCTTCAGAGGCCGAGGTCCATATGTCCTAATATGCTCACAGCAGACCTTTGTAGTTGGAAGTAATTGATTAACCCACATTTTCAGAAGGGAGGAATAACATTTTAGTGATCTAACTAGGTTTTATACTTTTATGCTCAAAATAGTTCTCCTCTTGTCTTGATACTATGAAAGTTGCAATGAGCAGATCAAGATGCTGCTTATCAACATTTTCCTGTTTGTTTTCATTAAAAGCTGACGCGACCCAGTACGATTTTGGAAGGGGGAATGGATGCTGGGGGCGGGTAGCACGGGAGAGCTCTGGAGGAGGGTGAGGCTGCTGGTAGCTGCACCAAACGCTTCCAGTCCTGGCAGTGGCTGCATGGACCATGTAGGACCATTCCACCATGCAGGACCATGGTGGCAGCCACACGGCACCCTTGGTGAGAGGCAGGCATCAGGACAGTGAGGTGAGGAGGTTCTCTGTTGAGCAGTGTCAATGTGTTTGACAATCCAAATGGTTGTTTTGTAAAAAGGCAAAGAGACTTCCTGATCACTGAGGCCCTATTTCTGAAACACCACATGCCTGGTTTTGACAGCTGCAGCTTCCAAAAATTAGGAGCCAGGCCTTCAAAATCATATGATTAGCTTAATTGTTACTATTTGGGGTTTTTTTGGGGGGGGGATGATGTTGAAATAAATGATGCGACATTTTAATACTTGTCCTGCAGGCTACAATACAATGAAATAACCTACTTCTGACTGTGTCTCAGCAAGTCCTCTTTAACCGCTAAGAAAAAAATGGAGAGAGAAGAGGGCTACTTCGTGAATCAGCACCCGTCTCTCCTGCAGTGCTAGGGGAGGCTTTATGTTCCAGCACTTAACCTGTGCGTGTTCCGTTTCAGATGGTGGAGCTGCCTCGCGGCTTCTAGGATTTATCTTCCCCCACCTCGTTAGTCTGCCCAGCTCATAACATCTCCATCCATTTCTGGGACTGTTTTTGCAGAACTTCCCTGAACTCGGAATTTGACCATGTCAGTGAGCAGAAACTGCTCAAGGAGAGGAGGAGAGAGAGATGGACAGAGCTAGCAGGGACCTCGTCCTGAAATGAGATCAAGCCCTTGTTATTGCAAACAAGTGCATCATGCCATATATCAAGCTCCACCTCCCACACCAGTGGGAAAATCTGACCCAATTAATTAGGGTCATCTTTTAATGTCCTGCCTGAAGTTGCTCATGGGTGACTTATATCCGTTTACTTGTCATCAGACCAGCAGAGTCTTCTAGTCCGAGAAGTTCCTCTTTGAGTTTATTTACTCTGAAGTATTCATAGACAGCAACAGTAACCCTCAGTCTTTTCTTTTGGCTATGCTAAACAAGCCAGCCCTGATGGTATCCTGAGTGTTCAAGTCATTCTAGAAACCCATCTCTGCTACTGTGTTTTAAGATGTTAATGCCAATACAAGCCACAGATGTCTTTGATTTAAAATAATATTTTTTTAGTGTTATGTTCTATGATGCCGGGAATTACTGTATTATTTTATACTTAAATTATGTAATGGATTTGGCATATATTTTTATTATTTTACATTGCTGTATAACAATACTAAAATTATAGCAATTTAGAAATCTTCAAAACAAACCCCTTCCAGAAATGGGAATGAGAAAAATCTCAGAGAAATTTAGTTTTCATTCAAACAGCTTTTATGGACCTAAAGAATACTTGTCTGACACAAGCATTCTAACTATTTGAGAAGTGCTAGAAAAAATACTTAGTAAAAGCTATGGATCTGGGTGAGGCATACTAACCTGCACCAGGCTGATGTCCTAACACACCTCAAAAAAATATTGTGCACGCCTTCGTCACAGAAACCATGGAAAGACCAGCGGGTTTCAAACAACCAGCTGGCCGGATACCCTTCCAGGCCAGCTGTCCTGCCAACCACTTACCTGTAGACTCTGGAGTCCTCCATAAGCAGTGAAGAGAAATAAAAATCCAAAAGAAATAACCAAAACATTCTTAAGATTCCTTTCCATGTTGATTCATGCAAGACAAAGGTCTGCCGGTGCGCAGAGCTGATCCAATTATTCCACAGGATGCTTTAAGTTGGAGAAAAACCGCTTCTGTTTTGCTGGAAAAGGTCACTTCTCACTGCATTTGTAGAAGAAAGAGTTGTTAATTATTTGAGGATTGGCCAGTGAACTTTACTTACCCTGATACTGGAAACTTCTTGCAGAGCTGTTACTCATTCACCTGTTGTGACTGACGCACTAATAAGCCCTCCCAAAGAACATCTATCAGGTTTTATTAGGTAGGTATGTAAGTCACTTGCAACACTTGAACTGATTTTAGTGCTGCAGTCATACACTTTATGGCTCTCCCCTATCACTAGCACAGGAGAAAAAAAATCGCAAGCAAGTGAAATGGCTCTGGCATAAAGATACACTAATCCATAAAAGGCAAAGATTAAAAGATTGTACAGAAATCTATATTAGGCCTCTTACTTACAAAAGAGTACTAGGAAATGAGATTGTTTACGTTACGGTGTTACCTGCATGCACCAGCTCTGTAGCCGTGCAGCGTAGCAAACCAAGGTTGCTGCTTGCTTGGCACACGCGAGAGTCTGCATCTGTGGTGAACCCCCTGGCTTTGATGTTTCAAATTTACCAAGTCATATTCATGATAATCATTTCCCCCCATCTTTCCCATCGACTCAGAAGCCAAGAAGAAATGTGGATTTAGCAGATAAATAAAAAAGCAGCTTCCCCTTCCCTCTTCCAGCCCCTGGAAAAACCCAGCCTTTGTGGGATGTATCTTCTCTTGCCAGGGTTGCCTGGCTCAAGGAGGGAAAACTTCCCCCCAGCCAGCCAACCCTGTCCTGTTTGCCCCTCCTGTCCCCTGTTTTCAGAGCCTGCCCATGTGAAGTTGCATCGCCTGTTTGTTTGTGACGCTCTGGCCATCCTGCAAGGCCTGGCTGAGCTTTGGAAGGTTCCCCTTCTGAGCACACCGAGTCCTCTCTGCCCCTCAGCCCAGCGGGGCGAGCAGACCGTCTGCAGGCCCTTCTGTGGCACAGGGGGGATGTGAACTTGGGGGCAAAGTGGAATCCAGAAAAAGTCTGTGCTGTAATGTAAACTTACTCAAGTGGAGGGGCTCTGTAGGGTGTCTATAGTGTCCAGTGAGAATGCACAGCTAAGACTTGGTCTAAACCCCACTAGATGGCACAATTTTGCTTCCCACAGGGATGTTCGAGGGTGAGGGGAGGAAGCTTTAACACATTAATTCATTTAATACGTTAAAGAGGTCACAGCTAGTGTCTACTTTGGAGAAAATTGCAGTATGTGCCTTTTCATTTTTTTCTTTTGTCTTATAATCTTCTTGAATGAAATAATGCAGAAAACATAATCTTTTAATTCTCTGTTGTAAATGGCACTTCTATATTGCAAGTCTAGATAGTGAAATCCTGGCTTTTTCTTTTACAGACTCCTATGCTCAGCGTGCAAACACTTCCACTTCGATCACAATGCTACTCTTGTTTTGCAGTGTTTGTAATCCTCTGCAAGGCTTATAACCAGACTGGCACTTTTTCCAATCTTTGTAGATTTGTGAACCCTGGCAATTTTCAGGTGAAGAAATTTCAACCTAGTGATAACATGCTTCTTTCTGGTTTGGACCCTTAGAAACAGTCTGGAAAAATGTAGGGGTTTGAGATCACAGGTTTAAAAACACTGGAAAAACGAATGAGAAAATGTAAGAATAACGCTGATCCTAAACAAAAGCGTAATTATCACCTGCGCTGGCAGAGGCAAGAACCAAGGAAAGTGCAAAGCGCACTGAGTTACAAAAGCCTTTATTTTAGTGCTCTTTCTTGACATTAGCAGTAATAACAACACAGCTTTAAAAAAAATCGGCATTGACTGGAAGCTATTTTTAAAATGGATAGGTTATCTGATCAGCACTCTGCTCTGGAGGAATTCTTGCCTCCTAGCTCAGTTGCGTCCTCTTAGCAGCAAATGTTGGAGAGCAAATGGGGGATGGTGGGGGTTTTGGTGGAGTTTTTTTTTTTTTTCTCTCCTTTCAACTGATCAAAGACATTTCAGCCTCTTCCACATCCCTTGCTCAGAGCTTTGGGTTATCCCACGGCCTGGTCCTGAGCCCCTCCTTAGGAATGTGCAGAGCCTTTACCAAGGAGATCTGATAAGGCTGAGGAGCTCTTCCTTTGGTACCAGGCAGCAGAGGGGCCCTGCAGGCCTGCTCCACATCACCCTTGACACCGCTTTCGTGCTTTCTGCCAGTCTAAGATTAAGTGAGCCTCAGGAGCTGCGCACTGCACTTTGGGCTTAGCTTCCTCATAGGAGGCTGCAGCCACCCAACTGAAATGTCACAAAAAAGGGAGATAGAAGAGGCTGGTTAAATTCATGACTCCATTCCACAGCCCGTCAGGTTTATTTTCCTGTGTTTATTTTCTCAGTGTAAACAAGGGCAGCCTTTGCTTAAAAGGTTATAGCACCAGAGGCTAATCATTGGTGGGTTTTGTGCTTCATAATTATCATTTCCCTATTTACTCTTTGCTGGTTAAATATATTGTTTAGGCATTTATTTTAACAACAACAACAAAGCAAAAAAGCCAACACTCAGAATAGTCACCGTAGGATTTTCTGCCCTAGGAGGCTTTTAATTGATTAGCTTCTTGGTGGTACACAGTATCCCTTGAGTCTCTCTGTATATGAGTATTTTTACATGCCAGCTGGCCAGTGGTTTGGCCAGCCACATACTACGTGCAAGCATTGCAAGAGCTGTTCTCAGAGCTGGCCCTCACTGGCACTGGTCTCCGAGGAGCTGACACTGAACAGGAGTTGCAGAAGACGTGTGCTCGCCTGTGGATGCCTCCAAACACAAGGATGGGGAGAGTGGAGACAGAACCTGCATATTTCCACTTGCAGGAATGAAGCTGATTTCTGCCCTTTTCCCATGGTGAAGGCATTGCAGATGTACTAGAGGGGAACATCAGGCCCGAGCCTGTTGTCCTGAGCCGTAGCAGTACTACGAAGCCCTTAGTATACTGCCTTGTGCTGGAGTTCTTAACCGTGGCAAAGCCAGCAGATTGCATGGTCCTTCTTGGTAAGCTACGGAGAACTACCTGGCTCATGCTCCCAGCCAGTTCATCCCACGCTGCTGCTATTCAATCCATCCTGTTGGACACATGAGCCCTGAACTGTTTTTCCAGAGACTGTTGTGGGGCAGTCAGGAGCCTCCTGTGACTAAGCTACCACCACCCCAAATGCTCACTTTCTGGGGCTGTCACACAGAAGACACTCTTCAGGGGCTGTAGCAGTGTGAGTGTCCTGAGTAAACAAACTACATCTCCAGAGGGTGAGGTACCTGTAAAACACCAGGCTGATGCATCAAGCAACATTAAATGATCTAGATATGAAAAATCTTTCACAGTTCGCAGCATGGCTGATTCCTAGGAAGTGCCCAGGAGTGTCTAACCCTACTGCAGCCACTCTGTTTTTCCAAAGTCCTTGTCATGTTTTAAGCCAGCAGGCAGCTGAACACCACACAGCCACTCGCTCACTCCCTGCCTCCCCAGTGGGATGGGGGAGAGAATTCGGGGAAAAAAAAAAGTTATATTCATGAATTGAGTGTAATAGGACGGAAAAGGAAGTGAAAATAATAATAATAATAATGATAATAATAATAGTAATGATGATGATGATGATAATAATAATATTAATATACAAAACAAGTGATGCACAATGCAATTGCTCACCACCTGCTGACTGATGCTCAGCCCATCCCCAAGCAGCCATCACTGCCCCCTGGCCAACTCCCCCCAGTTCATACACTGAGCATGAGGTCATATGGTCTGGAATAGCCCTTTGGCCAGTTGGGGTCAGCTGCCCTGGCTGTGCCCCCTCCCAGCTTCTTGTGCACCTGTCAGAGCAGGGGAAGCTGAGGAGCCCTTGACTTAGTGTAAGCCCTACTCAGCAACAACTAAACCATCAGTGTGTTGTCAATGTTATTCTCATCCTAAATCCAAACCACAGCACTATGCCAGCTAGTAGGAAGAAAATTAACTCTATCCCAGCCAAAACCAGGACAGTCCTGTTCTCCTAGGAAATTAGCCTGGCCTGACGTACCTACAGGTGTTACCACCTGCCAGACCAATGTCTAACTTTTCCACTTTTATTAGCCCCTTCAGAACAAAAAAGGGGCTAGTTAAAATTCAGGGCTGCTTGGTCCAGGCTGCCTACACAGTCTTTCCTTTCTTGCTGTGAAAGCCTGTCCATGTGGCTCTGTTCTTCCCCTCCTCCTTCGCCACTGTTGGTGCCCTGCTGATTTGGAAGTTGAGGCAGGAATGGCTAAACGTGATGCACATGCCATGCAAAACCCAGCCATTCCTGTTAGGGGGTTTATAATTTTAGGAGTTTACCTTACTGGGGGTTAAGCTTACCCATTTCCTCAAGGCTGTGCTCAAATCTGCAAGGGTCACACCGCATCTGGCTTCTCTCCGTGTTTGTAAGGTTGTGCCAGTGCCATGCTGGTGAGTGCTGCTTGGGAGCTAAAAGGACTGAGGTGCAGTTACCTGTGGTTGGTGGCCTTAGAAAAATGCAGGCTGCTAACATGTTGCGAGAGGGTCAGAACTCGGATGTGAGATCCATAATACTGAGCTGAACAGATCAAGCAGTAAAAGCTATTTTCTCCTGGGAACGGGGTAGGATGGGAGTTGCCAGTCAGTGAATTAATTTTGCCCACAAAGTCAGAGGAAAATTGTTTGCATTGTGCCAAGGGCTCCAGCAATGTGAGTTGCTCCTGTGCACCTCTAAAGGTCTAAACTTCTCCCTCTCCAGCATTTCAGCTCTCATTTCCAAATTTCCTGTATTTCCTTCCTCTCCTTTCAAATGTTGCTCCTTTTCCACCATGCAATGGATCAATCTATATTGCCTTTTCATCTGTTCTCCCAAGACCCCTCTACATGCATGGCTGCATAGACATCAGTATGCCACTTCTGTCTGACTCCTACCTGCTGACATCCTCTGTCTTTCTCTGAATTCCATTATGGCCTTGATGTATGCCCTCCCCTTCTTTGCTGTTCCCTGCCATCACCCCCTTCATCTCTCTGCTTCTCACTCCTTACCTCATCTCCTGAGTGCCAACAGACTTTTTGCTTCTTAAGGGAGTCACCTGAAAACTGCTGGTTGTGTTCCCGTCTCACAGGTTGTTACACTACTTTTAGCCTTGCTGGCCGTAAGGTCCCTCTCCTTCCTCCCTCAGCACTGCTCTTAATATCTCATGAGGTCCTTTTCCAGCTCCACTACCTAGCCCTTAAGGAAGAGGAGGAGAGACACCTTGTCTTCTGGGCTGGGAGCCAGCTCATGGTAGAAGGGGGACCAAACAGAAAAAGAGCAGAGAGGATGCAGGCCACAGGCTTGAATGAAGTTGTGACTCCTATCAGTAGGACCGTGTAGGAGACTTTCCCCACAGGACACTTGTCTGCACTGGTGAATCCAGCTGTCCAAATAACCAATATTGTCTCTGTAGTAAATGCAGGACTTGATATAGGATAGTGTGATGTGAGTCCAGGATCACTCATAAATTTTTATTTAAGTGCTGGACTTACAGATGTTACTCTCCTCCTGAGATTTGCATCTCTCTTGGCTGGAGCTTTCGATGCATGAACACATCTGTGAGGGTGTTCACAGATACTAATTCTAGCTCAGGGAAAGATTCATGCATTCTGAAGGTAAGCCCCTGCCCTGTGTAGCAGCCGACCTCTCTGCAGAGGACAGCTAAGAAGATCAGCCTCTCCAGGCTGACAGCTGCCCATGAACAACCCTGTTTCTCCACCAGAGTTGTCTTGCATTAATTCTCTTATAAAAAAAAGTTCTTTCATCTGGTTCAGACTCAGCCTATTCACATCTTACCTTCCTAAAACTGTTGCCTGAGCACTGACATCATACATGTGCCTCGCCAAGCATTTTGGATGTTTTGGAATAGCTGGGGTAAACCCATTTATAATCCTAAACCAGCGTCTCAGTTGGTAGGACTTAACACCCTGCTAAGATAAACATGCCACTATTGTGGTCTGTGCTTTTATAATGAAAGGGTAGGGAGGCGGATCCTGCCTACGAACAATAGACTTTTGTATGGCAGCGGCTCTGAAGTGGTAAGATCCATTTAGTGGAAACCACTTGACTGCATACTGGTTGTTCACATGAGCATGCGTCAGAAATTCCTTGCACACATCCATGATGTGGGCTGGGTGGATGGGACTCTGTCAGCAACCCAAACCGTGTACCTTCCCCTTTCCTTTTTGGTTCAGAGGTGGCTGCTCATGTTATTAATGTCCACCATCAAGTTAGCACAAAAAAAGGGTCTATGATGCTCAGCCAGAAAGCCCCTGCTTTTGAAAGGCTATCACAAAGACTTGTGACCAATTTATCTCCTTGTGGAAATAAAAGGGGAAGGAGAATGAGGCTCAGTCCCAGAGAGCAGGGTCTCTTAAAGGCACATCGGTGTAGACATCTTGGGGTGTGGAGGTTCTCACTCTCCAAGTGCCTTCCACCTTTAATTTGCCCATTGGTTGTACCCCATGGCTGAAGACCCGCATAAGAGGAATATTTACCAGCTATTTACCACGCACTTGCCATCAATGTAAATATCAGTGGCAGATAAAGAGAAAAGCTAGCATGAGTCTCTTCCTCTGTAAGCCTTGCTGCCCCTCTCTTGTGCTTTTTGTCACTGCATATATTATCACCCTGTATAGGAGCAGGAGCTACCAAGCTGCAGAAGTGCAAGCAGGGGCTCTTGAAAGTGAAACATAAAAAAAAGGGCTGTTCTGTACAGGCTGCTGTGCAGTATGGCATGAGAGAAAGGGGCTGTTATAGGCAAAAAAAGAAGATATATTGGAAATAATAGGCAATTTTTTTGTTGTTTTCTTTCCTTTGGTAAATTTTAACGATAAAGCTTTTTCCCTATCCCAGTAGATATCAGCAAGTGCCTGGGGCAGGTTATTAACTGTTTTATCTGGCCTTTTCTGTGACACAAAATATGGGGAAGCTCCATAACCTTCCCCTAGGGTGACAGAGAGTGTCCCCCAGGCCTGAGCAACAGACTCCTTCCCTTGCCCCAGTATTGGTAAATCATGCAGCCATCCAGGACACTTTCTCTACTAGCTGTCCCTGACCCTTTTCCTCCCACCCACAGGGCTGCCTTCTCCCCCACACATCCCTCCAACTGCAGGCCCATTACCCTGTGTCTCCCTGCGTACAATCAAAACAATTTACCTTTTCAAGTGGCTTCTTGTAATTTGAAATTATGGAGGTACTGGAGTCCAGCTGGGAACGTCTTGACGGTTGCTGCTCTGAACAAGCTTCACATTTCCCGTCCGTTCTAGGGAGATTAGCAAGCCCTCTGTGTATATCTAATCTTGCACTGATCATTACGGAAACTGCCCCGGTATGTTCATGAGGGTTGCAAAACTCCAATCCCATCCTTGTTTGGAAACTCCTTTTCATTTTGTCTGTCCTTATGTGAGCCTTGAACGAAGAAGTAAATGGTATGTAGGAAGACAGGACACATACAACTCCATCTCTTGCTTATCATCTGAAATAACAGTAATGACTATCTCACTTGCATTCTTGCTTGCATATTCATTTCTTGTGAGCTGATAATATTCCACCAAAGTGCTCCCACCTCCAGAGAAGTGCTGAGATTGCTGATCAAAGTCACTGTGTCCATTTCACAGAAGCCATTCCATAACTTCAGGATGGTGAGGACTATCAGTCACTCCCACCATGGGGGTGGTGGGCACATAGTGGAACCAGAAGATTAAAAGTGGCAGTCTATTACTGCTGCTTCCTTAGTCATTTAGCAGTAGCACGGGAATAGGCACTGCATACAGATATCTTCAACCTGGATTCTATCTCTGGAAAATCATCCTTGTTGTTTTTTTCCTATGCAGAGTGACTCTCAAAGTCTGTTCCAGGATCCATTGCAACCACTGGAAGACTGCTTGACTTTGGCAACAGTAGCTTCAGTCCTCCATACACCAGTGGAAGGAAGTCCTTGGCTTTCCCACATGAGAGAGTTAAAGCTTGGTAAAGTCACATTAAGCAGGAGGCTTCCAAGCATTGTAGAACAACTCTGGAGAAATGTGTAGGAAAAACTGTCAGAGCAGGGGGCAGAAAATCTAGCAGCAATATCTAGTTCCTAACAGACTTTCATAGGCCCCCTCTGAGAACAGGTGTTTCTATTCTGATTGCTAGATTCCCTAAGGCCAAGAAGCAGACAAGAGTGGACTAAATATGTCTGTGGCTACTTTTAAAAAAAATTTCAATATGCTTAAGTGTCAGAAATTACAAAAACGATGCTAAATGTGGATTCTTCTATAGCAGCCCTCTGGAGGTATGGTAGTTTTAATTATTCAGCATTAAAGACTGACTTAATTAAGTTTTATCTTAAACATTCTCTTCCAGAGATAGCTTTTTAAGTGACTATAAGTGTTTTTCTTAAACAGACCAACAGAAAGAAATCCATATTACACTACAGAAAATCTCAGTGCCTTTTCATTGTGAGAACTCTGCTCTGCAAGGGAGGAGAAGAAAATTAGGAAGTAAAACCACCTCACATGGAGAAGGAGCACCAGGGAGTTTACTGCAGCAGTCAGAGAATAGCAGACAAACTAGTGACCTGTTTTTCTGATTACCAAACCCTTAAACAATTAAACTCTTCACATCTTCTTTTAATGATCAGAAGCAGAAGACACACATTCATAGCTCTCTATTAAAGGACAAGAACATGCATGATGAGGCTTTCAATAAACATAGAAAATCATAGAATCACAGAATCATAGAATCGTTTGGGTTGGAAGGGACCTTTAGAGGTCATCTAGTCCAATCCCCCTGCAATGAGCAGGAACACCTTCAACTTGATCAGGTTGCTCAGAGCCCCATCCAACCTGACCTTGAATGTTTCCAGGGATGGGGCATCTACCACCTCTCTGGGCAACCCGTTCCAGTGTTTCACCACCCTCATCATAAAAAATTTCTTCCTTCTACCTAGACTAAATCTACCCTCTTTTAGTTTAAAGCCATTGCCCCTTGTCCTATTGCAACAGGCCCTGCTAAAAACTTTGTTCATTTCTTTTTTGTAAGTCCCTTTTAAGTATTGAAAGGCTTCAATAAGGTCTCCCCGGATCCTTCTCTTCTCCAGGCTGAACAAGCCCAACTCTCTCAGCCTTCCCTCATAGGAGAGGTGCTCCAGCCCTCGGATCATTTTTGTGGCCCTCCTCTGGACCTGCTCCAACAGTTCCATGTCCTTCTTGTGCTGAGGGCTCCAGAGCTGGACGCAGTACTCCAGGTGGGGTCTCACCAGAATGAATGGTAATTAATTTTGGTTTTCAGCATGAATGATTCTGGCTTTGTGCATAAATATGTCCAACTCCCTTTTATACCTGCAGGTCCCTTAAGCTGAACCTGTGTTGAGCCTTGAGGCTGTTTTAAACTATGGCCCCTGGGAGCAGCTCTGGTGCCTTTGACCAATCAGAGAATTAGGTGGTGCAGGGTGCACAGGCTATTTCCCCAGAACACCCTTCTACAATTGAGAGGAGTGGTAAAAACAAGTGGGACATCAGTATTAATCTAGCTGTTCATGGTAGCTTTTGACTGGAACTGGGGCTGTAAGGAGACATGGTTTGGAACGTGATGGTGCAGGCTATAACCTAGCTGTCTGCTGTGCAGATTCCCTCTGCAGAGATGAAAACCTGGCCAGGAGGACTCATCTGTTTCTTTTCCTTTTCATTGCTATTGGAGAACAACCTGGATTTAAACCCAGGGGCTGAAAGCATTTGGGGCTTGGTTTTGCTGAGTGGAGCTCAAGCCTGTGTTTTGGGTTGCAAGCATTCTTTTACAAGTCAAGGTCCTGATGAGGGCTTTTAATTAATTATAAATTTAAATCTTCCTCCTTTCTATTTAACTTTCAGGTATAGGTGCAGAATTCCAATGGAGATCAGCTTCTGTTAAGACAGAGCTTTTTGGCAACACAAGTAACTCAGACCTTAGAGAAATGGATTAAATATTGCAGCCTAAAGAGTTTGCTGAAATTACAATTCAAAATGGGTACAAGTCCTTTCATTTCAGCTTCTAAACAGAAGCACGGCTCTCCTAGAGATGTAATCTATGAGGCATGTCAAAGGTTTTTGACATTTGAAATTATAGCTCCAGTACTAAAGAGAGGCTGTCAATTTGCAGCCTTGTGCTTTTTCTCCCTGTAAATGTGAGCAATTTTTTTTTGGCCTGTACCAGTATATTGTTGTTTGTGGAGCTGCTTGGATTTAGTAGATGAGAATCAATAAATGAACCATTTACTGACTGTGAAATTGACTTTTATAATTGAGACTGCTGAAAATGTATGTATATCTGAAGGAAGCAAAAATCAAACTGTATCATATTGCATGTTTGCTGCAGATCTGAAAGGAGTAAGTTGATCCTTTCGGACAAAAGTCACAGATTCACATAAATGTTTGACGGAAGAGACCACTGGATGTCACCTGCTCCAACCTCCTGTTCCAAGCAGTGCTGCCACCAGCACTAAATCAGATCAGCCATGGCTTTGTTGAGATCAGGTCTTGGAAAAACCTCCAAGGATGGAGCTTGCACAGCCTTTCTGGTAACCTGTTCCCATGCTGTGCTATCGTCCCAGTGAGGAAATGTTTTCCCTTGTGTAATGCAAAAGTAACCATTCATGGTTTCTAGTTATTTTCAATTTTACGTTAATATTCCTCTGTTAGAAGAAAAAAAGTCCTACCTGTGCAAACTTCAAAGGAAAAGTGGGGGGAAAAGCTTCTTTCCGATGACAGAAATCAGGCGTCTCAGCTACTCAACGCAAGGCTCCCTAAATGGCTCTATTAATGGTCAAACAGTGGCGCTCCCAGATGGAGATTCAGAGGGACCACGCTAGGTACTGGCCAGAATGAAGTACCTTCTGCTACTTCATTGCTGAAAGTGGTGGGATCGTTTATGAAATCAGCTGGCACTTCAGGTTATCGAGTCAGGGTGTTTTCTGCTCATTGTGTTCAATAGACCAACACATTACTGAAACATAAGTGGAAATGGTATGAGGCCTGGAACAACATAACCCAGCCTGAAGTTAATGTTCCCGTCCCAAGGACCACTGCAACATTTATCTCCAGTGAAATAATGCTGGACAGTGGGCGTTTCCTGTGGATGGTTCTGCTGTTCTGCTGGTGGATCTTACTCCTCAGGCAGGAAGCCCTTTTGCTGAGGCTTTTCCCAGAGACACACATAAGCAACATGTTCAGCTGCTAGATGCTTATGGAGAGAGCCTGTTCTTTTACAGGACTGCTTGGGTACCTTGTGTAGGTGTAGCCTTACACAGTAAGTAGTACGGAGTGGCTTCATGGAAAGGAGTAGCTGGTCTACAGAACCCATTGTGAAAGTTATGACGAGTAGATGGTAATATAAGCACTTGTGAGAAATTACCATAGTGCAAAATTAGGCTAATAGTCACGAATCTTGCCTTAGTCTTCATTTTGGTTTCATACCTTGAACCTTTGTGCAGGTAAAAGGCTAGTGCAAATTGCTGGGTTTAGCTAGCTTGCTCTTTGAGGGACTGAGAATTTGGATCTAAATGTAGAGTTTGGATATCTATTGTTAGTTTTTGTGGGGTTTATATACTTCTCCTACAAAGTCGCCACTAGGTCCTTTTCTCTTGAGTGGAGCATTCCGATGCTCCAAACACTATGGGATGGTAGGAAGCTCATTTAAGAAATCAGAAGCACTGTTTGACTTGCTGCTCAGGTTTGATGCACTCTTTCTGTCTGGTTGAACTCTTTCCATCAGATCAATTCTTAGGTATTGAACTTATTTGACACTTACCTCAGTAACTTCCCTGGACTTGCTCAGCATACTAATTCTCCTCAGTGATTCTTCCATATCTGTTGAGAGGCTGAGTCTCCCCTATGTCATGGCTGATATTTCTTTTACCCTCCTTATCGTATCATCTTCCCCCCTCAGGCCTCTGAGCCATGAGTTGATAAAGAGAGAAGCTGAACATAGCAGATATAGTTGACCTGTCACCTTGAACCTGGAAACCTGCTCCTTCAGCATCTGACTCTGTTTAACAAAAGATGTGCATGGTGAATTATCAAAGGGAGTTCTGCCTCTGACTTTCTGCTTTTCCCTAAGAACTTGCTGTGAAGATCTATTTAGTATCATGAAGCATATAAAATCAAAAAAAAAAAAAAGCTGCCTTCCAAAGGCTCAAAGGCTTCCTTGGAAGTGTGTTGGCAGAGGCTTCATGAAAAAGGAAGGCAGACATCATGTTAATAGCTACAAGATCAGCGTGAAGATCCATAAGGAGCGATGCAGCTTCAAAAGAATGGGGGGGGGGCAATGTGTAGGTATATGTCATGGCATTCTGTGGTTATATGCACTTACTACTTTTAGCAACTAATGCAGAAAATCCTTTATAAACTGGGGCCAGACCAATCAAGTGACCAAATTTTCATCTAATTTAGATGAGCTATTCAGTTTAAAAACCAAGGCAGGAATTTGACAATTTGGTAACATGAAATACCACTTTGTTTGTGTGTGGCTATTAAAATTGCACTGTATTTAGAAATGAGGCAATCAAACGACATTTTTGGGTTCTGTTGTTCCCAAGGAGAGAGAATATGGGCACCAAGGAGAAAAGTTGAAATAGAAAAAGAAATGTGGCATGCGACTTAAGGAGCTCCTCTAGATCATCCATCTGTCCCATGGCAGGATCATCTCTACCTAGGTAATTTCTTAAACATTTTTCTAATTTCTTCCTAAAGATGTCCAAGTAAAGAGGTGGTATGGACCTCCCTTGGCAATCTATTTCAGACCTTTTACTCTTAAAAACCTCTTTGATTATATAGAATCATAGAATCATGGAATCATGGAAAAGACCTTTAAGATCAACAAGGCCAACCGTTAACCTAACACTGCCATCCCACCACTAAACCATGTCCCTAAGCACCTCATCTGCCTGGCTTTTAAATACCTTCAGGGATGGTGACTCGACCACTTCTAACTTGAGTCATTCTTGCTTCTGTAGAAACCAATTACTGGGGCCTCACAAATGCCAGGCAGAATAGAGAGTTAACTTTGTATGTCCTGCAGATGACACCCCTGTCTATAAAGTCTTGGATGACACTTGTAAAATAGTCTTGAATTCTAATCCTGTCTTACCTGTGGTCTCTTCCAGTGTCATATCTTCTGCAGATGTAGTCAGTTCCTTCTCTGTTCAGGCCTCCAGATCATGAGTGAAATTGGTAGGCAGGACTAGATCCAGGACAGATACCTACAAAACCTTGCTCAGTACCTCTTTCCACTCCAAGTGTGAACCAGGGTGTGTGGTTGCTGAGTGTAGCTCTCTGTGGGTTTGCACACAACCTGCACTAGTTTCATCAACACTCCAGCTTGCTTATGAAAATGTCACGTGAACCAGGGGCAGGAACGTAACAAAATAAAGATATGTGACTCCTACTGCTTCTCCTCTAACTACAAAGCCTGCTACCCTTTATAGGAAGGAAATTCTATTCATGTGACACAATTTTTTTTTCTTAACAAAACCATTCTGGCCACTACTCATTTCCATTTTCCCTTCAACAAATATTTTGTAACAAATACATCTGCTTTTCCTTTCTTTTTTTTTTTTTTTACTTTTTTTGTCTCCTTGGGAATTGAAGTTTTGGTGACAGTTGTGCAAGTTTTCATGCATTTTGCCGTCACTTTTTAAAGACAGGTGATCTTCACTATTTCCCTGTCTACAGGAAAAACTTTCTATACTGGAAAGAGGGATGATTGATAATACACAAATCTAAGGACAGCTAACTAAATGCACAGGTGGAAAGAGCTGGCTTAATAGAACAAACCGTTTGAAATAAATTATTATTATTAATAATAATATTAAAAAATACTAAAAGTTATTGGAAAATCACTTAATAGACCTGTGTTTGAGAGCATGAAAAGAAGTACTAACTGCACTTCTTGTCATGAGATACCAGTGCTGAATTAGGAATGTAGAAGTTGCTGTTCTTGATGTTGGCAAGCACAACTTCATCTAGAAAAACAGGATTTTATTTTTGCTTGTTTAAGCATAATCTGTCACTTCTTATCATGACAACCAAATTTAAGAAAACTCTGACCAGGCCTGTTTAGGACCATGGAGTTTTGTCTGTCTTAGTTTTCAGATGAACTTTGGAAAAGCAGTCTTGTCTGCATTGAAAAGACACGCCGGATCCTCGCAATCCAACCTTTGGCAAGATGCATGAGCAAACCCTCTTTTCCTTCTTGGCAGGTCACAGTTTTCAATTTGTTTCCTTGTTTTCTGCACCACATAGTCTTTCAGGAGTTATCACGTATTTGCACCATATAGCCACCTCCCAGGGAGAGTTGCAGGGATCTGGCACGGAGGAGCTCCCCAGACTCAGGGCTGTGAAAGGAGCTACAAAACTGCCCTGTTCTGCATCATTCATTTGCAAGCATCAAGGGCCCTCTGGGGAGAAGGACATGATGGGCCAGAGGGAAACTAACGTGGTCTGAGCGCTGGAGCTGGGCAGCACTGGCTTGGCATAGCACCATCAATGCTGTCTCAAATACATCCTCCCACAGACGTCCCCTCCATAAGAATAGGTAAGTATCTATGTATCTACTGCATGGGGCGGTCCTGCCTACCTAGGCAGCATGGGACCTTTACTGATTCACAGGAAAGTCACTGCTTGAACAAGGTGAACATATTTGTTTCATTTTATCCAAATGGAGAACTTCAACTATCAAAGGAGTGTTTAACTCCGAGTGCTAAAGGAAAAAAAGATTGTTGTATGGCTTCTGCTTATCCTTGGTTTCTCACAAAACAGTGGTGAATGCTTTACAAATAATTGCACTCATCAATACTCAAGGCCTACTTTACCCAAATTTCCTATTCAAGCAGACATCTAAGGTTGCTTTATAAGCAAATAAAATACAAATGGTCTCTTCATCCCACACATAAACTTATTAAAGCCTTCTGGGAATTACACACTGTAATCTTTCTTTTATGCTTACTCAGATGCTCCCCAATGTGAGGTTTTACTGATTGCCTGGAACATCCTTTTGCACAGACCTGCACACCCGTTTGGGGTGTTTGTGATATGTAACCCGGTAAATCCAGTGAGTTTGAATTAAGTGGGTTGAACATCACCCAATGCATGAAGTTGTACGTGGTGCTTCCTCTCTGTTCCTCTT
This sequence comes from Gorsachius magnificus, assembly GCA_034008185.1. Classification (NCBI taxonomy): domain Eukaryota; kingdom Metazoa; phylum Chordata; class Aves; order Pelecaniformes; family Ardeidae; genus Gorsachius; species Gorsachius magnificus. Next base: position 47,948,323 of record CM067083.1, on the reverse strand, counting down.
AAAAGCTAATCGACAGGAAGCTGTGTTGCTGGCTAACGAGCTATTACTGTCTGTGGAGAGGCACTGTTGTTAGAGTGAAGACTTAGAGATTCCAGTAAGTTCGTAATAAGAGGAGAAGAATCTAGGATTGTTTCAGTCTCAAAGGTCACATCTGTACTGATGTGAACCAGTGTACTTTCACTAAAGCCGATGAGTCTAGCTAAGCATTACTGCCTGTATGTAATTAATCTGTGGTGTTTGGGGTTTTTTTCTGCCGGATTTGCCATCCATTGAAAGCCAAAGTACATTAATGAGACTGTATGAATTGCTTGTAAAGGCAGGCATATCTTCTCAGAAGCTTCCGCCTTGCTGATCAGTGCGTAGGAGTACTGTGTTGCTAGTCTATCCAAAACGATTCTAAGAGTAAACAGTCCTCTCCTCTTATATTTGGCAGGGAAACACAGGATGGGAGAAACAGCATATTATAAACCCTTTTTTTATTTCTGGGGAATTAGAAGCAGTTCCACAGAAGAAAATAAAGCTTTGCAACTCTCAATGCATCACTTTTATTGTGCTTGGGAGAGGAGACCTAGAGCTGGTCCCTGTTCCATGTTCTGCTATTTCATATTAACCAGTACACAAGATAAAATACAGGATCTGGTACCCAGCCTGCCTCTTGCCCCACAGAGTGAATATCTGCATCAACGGATTACAGAATCATTTGCGTGCTTACTGCTTTTCCCCCATCTAAAGCATCTTCTGGTCCTTTCATAAAGTGGAAGAGGTGGAGGTGGATCATACAGCCCGTATGCTAGCAGGCTGGGCACCCTTCTTGCAGGAGGTGAGAGGAATGGTCTTAAGTCTCTGCAGAAAGAAGAGGGAGTTGAATTTGTTCCTCACAGCCAGTCCTACAGAGGTGTATTAGGCACATCTCAACATACTCGGGTAAAGTTCCTCTGAGGAGATAGGCCCTACGGGAAGCATCCCCTAGCCTCTTATGCTAATTATAGGTATAATCTACTACATGCAGCCATCTGGGAAGTGATACTATTTAAAGAACTTTAAGACTCTCTAGCTCTGGAAGGTCCTGTGCAAAATCAGGTGCTATCCTGGTTTACATAGACTGTGCTCTATAAACTTCATTGGCTGTTGGGTGGGACTTAGGTTTTACAGACTCCTGGCATCCTTTTATGGGTGGATGATTTGGAATCTTAAATGATAGCTTCTTCTCTTTTACTCTGCTTGACTGCTTCAGATTTAAGTGATGGGATATCATATATTTGAGTGTTGTGAACTAGGATTACTTTTTTTTTCCAGAACTTCGATGTGCTGAATTAGAAGAATAGTGATGTCAACACACAAAAAACCTCTCCTTTGGCGACATCACATGCAATCCTAGTCAGCCATGCTGAAGAAAACAGGCAAGGTGGGGGGATGGGGAGGGGGGAGAAAGGAGTGAGGGGAGGGAAGAGAGTCTCTTAGATAGGAAGAGACAAAGACAGCAAGACGAAGGATGAGGAGCCATGTGCTTGCTATCTACAAATAAACACACTACAGAAGGAGATTTATGTAGGTCAAAGGACAAAGGTGGCACAAGATCAAATAACTGTGAGGTAGCCCCAGCTAAATAGAGGCTGCATATAAGCAAGCTGTCAAACCATCAGAGGAAAGACACTCTGGGGTGTCTATTAGAGAGAGTGACCTGTGAGAAACCCAGATAATTTGAAAAATAATTGTATCAATTTATGCAAGTGACAAATGGCACCTGTCAGACTGAATTCAGTAACCCAAGATGTCCTGCTTAGTCCTGTGTCCTGTGATGGCCTTTCAGTAGAAGGGTTGTTTCTTGCTAATTTTCTGGGAGGTTTATTTTCTCCTACGATGGAAATGGGTTACAAAATATGCATTCTGATTGTTGTTCAAGTTGCAGACTAAAATATTCAGGTTCAGTGTATGTTATTCACTCGAGAGTGCACATTCATGCAGGAGGATACTGTTCTAGCAGCTGATAAGCTGGAGGAGAGGCTGTACAGCTTCCAGCCCCAGGCAGTCTGAAATGATTTTTCAGTGTCCTCCATTCCCTGTGATCATGAAATCACAAAGACAGCACTACCAATTCTAAATATTCAAAATGATAACCAGAACACTTGCTGTAACTGCTAACATTATCATTTTGTCTTCAAGACAGCAAGATTTCAAGAATCAGAAGTAAAGGATGTCATTTGCCACTTCGTTTTGGAGATATAAGCATCACTTTTTATAGTTATGAGGATAACAGCTCACTGTGTTTTTTAAATGAGAGCTGAGATCCTCGTACATAATTCTAGAAACTGGGACTTCACAAAAATATCAAATAACATGAGAGAGAGGGAAAAAAAAGCCTTCATCAGCACGCCACTTCTTTTTCCAGACAAAAACATAAACCAAACCCACCTCTCCAGAAAGTATTCTGGTGACATCAGTATTTTTGTAACCCATTCTTCCTAGCAATGGGTATGGAGGAAAAAGCAGCAGCGCAGAAGTGCAATGCGAGAGGGATACTGGCTCGTTGTGGGAGCGGTGCAGGAAGGGCACAAGGGCGAGAGGCTTCCACGTGCAACCTCCGTTCCTGGAGACTCCCAGGTCTGACTTTGCCCGGGCAGTCAGAAGAAGAGGGACTATCCTTAGAGCTAAATAAAGAAAACTTGGCCCCTAGAAGAAGCGTCAGGAAGCATAAAAGTTTTGGGGAACCATCTATGACTTGAACCACTTATTTTTAGCAAACTGGGCCCAACTGCCACCAGCGCAGCCTGGAAACAAGGGCATTTCTACTTGAGAGCAGCCAGGCCAGGCTAAGACTCCCCAGCTACTTGCAGCACTAGAAGTAGCAATGCTGGAAGCCCCCCAGTTCAGGACATCACATTCCAGTTAACAAAAGTCAGCCTGACACTCCTGACTGCATCCAAACTACTTGGGGAGCCCGAACACAACGTTCTGTGGTCGATTAGTCAAACCTAACCTTGCAAGACTTCTTGACCTTTCAAAACTGGAATGAATTTGCCAAACAAGAAAAGAGTAGGAATGAAGCAGAACAAGTCATTCAGAAACCCCCCAGGTCTAATCTGCCAATGCCTCGCACCTCCAGCCTCATTTCTGGGCCTCCTGGCAGAGTAATTCCTGAGCGTCAGCAGATTTCCAGGGGTGGGAGCAGAATCCTGCACAACCTGCTCCACCACTTCTGCTTGTGTGAATTAGAAGAATGCGGTGTTTTATCCCTATTTTGCACTGACAGGAGTGCGTGTCCCCACGTACCTCTGGCAAGCGCCTGTCCCGGCTGGGTTGTTCACTGAATTTCATTGCGCACAGGCGATGCACCTCAGGGAGGACGCGGGAGCAGCTGCGCCGGCTCAGGCCTCCGGTCCTTCTGCCCCACCAACTCGTTTCTGACTGTTCCGAGGGGATGCCTTCCCCCCCTCATGCTGTCGGTGTGTCAGCCCTTCTCTGAATTCCCCAAACTTAGGAAACTCGGCTATATAATTTGTGGTAGTGGGAGATTACATTTGCGCTTTTTCCAGGGAAAAATAAAAAGTAAAATCATTAAAAAAAAAAAAAAAAGTCATGCAAAACCTGGAGATGGATTTATATTGAAAAAACAGGCCTGGGCACTAACCTGGGAAGGTTTGAACTGGATGTTCAGACAGGCCTCTACCTTAAACGAGCACAATGAACATTAGATCAAAACTCAGTGAAAATTTGCATCCAAATGCAGATGTGAACTGCGTGGCTTGAAGTAAATTGCAGGAAATTGGTTTTATTTAAGTAATACAGTAGTCTTCTGCATAGGCATTCAGCAAAAGGAACAGTAGCAGGATACCCTGAGGACAGTCCCTTTGTGGTTGCCTGGGAAAAATATTATTGCTGACAAATCTGTCAAAGGAATAGCTTCCCCTTAAGCCTGTTAATGCTCCACAATATGGGTTTTTCTGTGTATTTACTGACCATATCTCTTCTGTGAAAGCTCATCATTGGCACTGCACCTTTTGGACGGAGGAGAGGTGCATACAAGTGGAGCATCCAACACTGCGGCCAGCGGCATGACTGGAGAACATCCAGCCTTTCCGGACCTGCCGCCGTTCACACGCTGCACTGACATTGTGCAGCAGCTAATATTTTGCCGCCCTAGGCAACCACTTGTTATGCTTTTTTGTCACAAAGCCGGTCTGCCATGGAAACACTTCCAGCCCACCAGCAACCACCGTGCCGTTAGGCCATTACAGAGATGCTAAAACGTGGATTGCAGTGTGTGCAATGTGTGTGTTGGGACCTGAGACATGAAGTGCACTATTGCTTTGGGATTAGACTGCCTTTGCTCCTGCTCATGCTGGCAGAGTCTGGTGCAAGTTCCTCTGTATCACCTGAGACTCTCTTTATGCCCCGGCAGATAGAATCATCCACCCTAACCCTGACTTTAATCATTATTAATGTCTTTCGTGAAATGCAATACTAAGCACTGCGTAAGCCGGCGGGGTGACCACCCCAATGCTGCCAGCAGCTGCCCAGAAGCCCAGGGTGTGTGTGCCGTGGGAACTGCTGTCCTCAGGACAGCCAGGAATCGGGCGCGATGTGTACGAGCTGTGACTGTGAGGCAGGCAGTGACACCGCGGCATTGCTTCATAGGGCTGAAGCTCTTGCTCGTGAGCAGCAGCAGGAGGATGACCAGGGTCTGTCCCACTGATTCTGCACACACACGACTCGTGGCTCTTTAAAGCCATCGTGTCTGACCCCAGTGACTCAACACGAGGGACACCAGTGAAATAGAAAGGAAATGCCATGGTGCCACACAATTGTTTCCAAGCGAGAGGGATTCTGGAAGGGAGCCAGGCGCTAACACCCTGCCTCGCATGGCAGGCGACGGCGTTGTGTGGGGGCCAGGTGCTGCTCATCGGATGGGTGTCCTCACACAAACCAAAATAGGCTGCACGTTCCTGTGAGCTGAGGTCTGCTATTCCACTTGCGTGCAGGATATACACTACATCTGGAAGAATTAATTTCTCAGCCTATTGTTACTTTCTTGTGGATCAGATGTTTGCTGCTTCTGAAGCCTGTTGACTGTATTCAATATCTCTTCCTGTTTAACTGCATTATTCCGGCCTCCTGCTTTTTTTTTGGGGGGGGTGGGAGGGGCGGAGGGCAGTCTTTTAATTTTTCCCTTGAACTAGAGAATTTGCTTGAAGTATGGATGAGTCATGGATACCGTATTTCCTCTTCTCTGAAGCACATTTACATTTTTGAGGAATTACAGCTGACAGCAATCAGCCATACATTCCAAAATATCCTTTCAGGGAGGGGAAAGGAGGAAGAGTGATGGTGAAATCAGCCTGAAAGGTAAATGACTGAAAGAGGAAGAGAGAGAGAAGTAAGACACAGACATTCTTAGACGGGCGGCCGGATGCAGGCACTCACTGTGCAGCATTTGATGGTGGTGCCTCAACTGATAACGTTCCTGTAATCAGAGGCACTCGGTCATACCTGTCAGCAGCCATGCAAGCGTGTCATAGCCAGCTCGAAATACAAATATCAGAAGAAAAAGGGATAAATATCCAGAAAGCCAGTTAATTTCCTCTGTTCCTAGCCCAGCATTTTCTGAAGTGAGGGAAGCTTAGTTTATAACAGGGTATAAAAGATGCTGCCAACCCTGCCTTACCCCATCAAAGCCATTGTAGTGGTTTCAGCTGGGAAAGGGTTAATTTTCTTCATCATAGCTGGTATGGGGCTATGTTTTGGATTTGTCATGAAAACAGTGTTGATAATACAGGCATGTTTTCTTATTGCTGAGCAGTATTTACACAGAGTCAAGGCCTTTTCTGCTTTTCATACGGCTCCACCAGCGAGCAGGCTGGGGGTACACGAGGAGCTGAGAGGGGGCACAGCCAGGACAGCTGACCCCAACTGACCAAAGGGGTATCCCACACCATATGATGCCATGCTCACCAATAAAAGCTAGGGGGAAAGGTTCACCAGGGCTGCCGCTGCTCGGGGACTGGCTGGGCATCGGTCGGCTGGTGGTGAGCAGTTGTAGGGTTTTTTTTGCTTCACTTGTTTTTTCTTGAGTTTGCTTTCCTTTGCTTCCTTTTGTTACTTATTAGAATGCTTTTACCTCAGTCCATGAGTTTTCTAACTTTTGCCCTTTCGATTCCCTTCCCCATCCCACTGGAGCCGGGGGAAAGTGGGCGAGGAGCTGTCTGGTGCTTAGCTGCCTGCCGGGGCTAACCCACAACAGCCACCCAGCTCCAGAGGTGTTCCATGCTGTGGCTCTCACCTGACCCATTGCAGCAATGTATCGTTAAAGCCTTTCATTTTTGTCTCAGAGGTCAACTGAAAATGGATGTTCCCAGCTTGTCTTGTGTCCTGAGCTGTTTCCTGAAGCAGGTCTTGTGGTTTTGTTTCTCACGTTCCCATGGGAATTTTTGTTGGTTTTTTTTTTTGACATAAAGCTGTAGCAAGTATTTGCTTCATAAAGAAATCTGCTATGGAGGACATTAAGGGCTAAAGGTTACAGGGCTGCTATCTTTAGCCTCTGTCTTTTCAACCCCAAGTTGTAAGTATGTGCGGGGCTCAGTAATGGAAGTCCTATCTATGAGTATCAGAGTGAAAATCGGGCTTCTTGTATGCAGTCATGGACAAGACAGGCTAATTCCAGCTGTCTCTTTCTGCATATAAGAGAACCTTACATAAAAGCCCATCAAGCGCTGACCCATAGCAGAGTATTTGCGTAATGATCAGTGGTGGCACACTGTGGTCAGCTGGAGCCCCAGAGAGGGTCATCCTGACTTTCCTTCAGTCATGACTGGAAGAAGATCATGCTACAGTCTCACGGCACTGAAAGCATTATTCCAGCAAACCTTTTCTAACTTCAGCCCCAGGTAGGCTCAGTAGCTGCTCTGCTGGAGCAGCAAACATAGGAAGGAGTCCGCTCTTTGGGTCTGCCTCTGTGGGATTTCACTGCACAGCTGAGGGGTGGAGCTAGGAAGATGCAATGTGCATAACCATCCTGCTTCCTGGGTACCTCCTCATTCCCAGTGTCCTGCCTTGTCTCACGTGACAGTAAACAACATGTTACCAATTCTTCTTGGTACGTCACGGCAGTGCGTGGGACCGACGGGACAAGAGAGTGCCGGCACCCAGATGCTGCATTACGGGAGGCTGGTCCTCTGAGGGTCTCCTTGGTGGGGGACAATCTTGGATGGGAAGGAAAGGACAACAAGGAGACTGAGGTACTCATTGGCCATAAAAAAAAATCCCTCTGTGTACTTGCTATTTGTCTGAAGATCTGCTGATAAATCTCACGATATTGAGAAAAACAGTGATGGAATGGGAAGCATTAACCATTTACTGCTTGTTGGTATGGGTAGAGTCCCTGCTACTGGGGAAAGTCCCTCTGGACCATGAGCCATCAGTGCTGTTTAGAAGAGTGCTCGAGTTCAGAGCTGACTGAGGAAGAAGAGGACTCCTTCTGATGAGCTTGTCATTTCTCTTGGACATGGCTAAGAGCCATCTGTTGGTTTTTTCTATAATTCACTTCCTAATAGCTTGCCCATTCCTAGTCAGTTTTGCAGAAAATCTTAAGATTAGTGTAACAGCAGTGACTGGGGTACAGGCCTTTAAGATCAACTCAATGCTTTCAAACTTCAAATAAACAGATCTTTGGGGGCTTCTCTAAGCATGGATTAGCCAGCTCCAACTCTCTCCTCAGACTGTATATTCTGACAGCTGTTCTTCAAAGAAAGCATGAGGAGTCTAACCACTGGAGCTCACTGCCCCTACTAAGTCACTGCACACCTCTGCCTTTTCCTTTCTTCAAAAGATATCAATGACCATTCATGGGCCCTGGTGGCAGTGTTGTTGTTTTCCCCATCATTTGACAATCTAAAGTAAAATCCATAATCTCTATTCTAGACCCAGCAATAGTGAAAGCACAAGTGAGTACCAGCTATCAGCCTTTCAACCACTTCTGCCCATACTCTTGTTCAAGGTGGCTTTTGGTAATACAGTAGCAGGCAGCGTCTTTCTATGCTACATTTCCTTCTTGACAATGCTGGAGGTATGACATTGGAAAGTTTGGAGAAGATAAATCCAAAGTAGACAAGGGCAAACAGTTTTTCTCCTGGGATTTAGACCAAGAGGACCTATTACTACCAAATATGGCTGTCATTCCACAGTTACTTGTTATAAATCACTGGGGTTACAAGATAGTGCAAACTGTATGAGAGAGGCAAGAAGCCTAGGACGCTCCAGTTCACAAAGTCTTTGCCGTAACCACTTGTCCATTGCCTTTGTTGTCTCTCTCAGTGAAGTGCTGGGATATGAAAGAGAGGACTCCGCTAGTCTGAGAACAGAGAAGTGGAGTTGGAGCAAAGGCTCATGCAATGCAATACAGCAAGACTCTAGGTAGAGATGCTCAGATCGGCATGTAGGAATGCCAGACTCCCAGGAGTAACTGTGGAGGTGCTTAACAGGGTTGACTTTCAGGTATGGAGGTGGCCAAGATAAAAGCAAGCTTCAGTGTGCCCTGTTTCATTCCTGTTCTCAACCTCCTCCATGCTGATGAAGCTTTGAGACCTTCTGTTACAAACTTCATCAAAATCAGTGTATCTTGGTGAAACATTTTGGCTTTGAGTTAATCAGGATTTTTATGGAATGGCTGCAAAATGAAAGTGTTCTTATTAGTTGCGCACACCAATCAAGGTGTCTTTATCTTTAAGATGCCTGTTTACACTGTGTATTTGTTATGAGCTTAAAGATTGCAAAGATGGTCAAATGGTTTAAAACTCCAGATTGAAAGACTTTTTGAACTTCCTGCTCTGCACAGATTCTATTCTTCCCTTTCAAGTGGAAAAATTAAAGCAGTGATTAACAAGCGTACATCTGAAATTGGGAGATCTCCCTACAGACTGCAGAGGTTGCTTTACGCAGGAAATGTTGTTTCCAGTAATTGAATATGGTGATTTAATTTATAGCTGCTCAGCCACAAGTTTGCACAAATCAGATATAACGCTCCTGATGAATTAGATTTTCTGTTTATCACAACACCACAATCTTCAGGCCAAAGATGATATTTCTCCTTTTATTTACAGCCTTCCAGGAGGCAAAAGGCTTCTGAGAACTGGAATTGTTTGGCTTCCCGCACTGCTGCCAGTCAGGGGCTGTCCTTCATGCTGCAGCATTTGTCATGGTTTGCCCAGCACCGCATGTCCCATTGCTGAATTAGCTGTCCCGTGATTCTGGGACACATGCAGCATGTGCAGGTATGTGCACACAAGCATGTGCCTACACATGCATGAAAATTGTTTGGTGCTGTTGTTTGTTTGAAAGAGATAAAGATAATATTTTTTTTTAATGTGAAAAATGGGAAAGCAACTCCTAGATTATAAGAGTGGGGTTTTTGTAGATGACTCCAGGATTGGTTTGTGGTTTGGTGGTTGTTTTTTTTTATTTTTTTCCCCAGCATTTAATGCCCTCGGGTAATAGAATCTCCATGCAAAATGATATTGCTTGTTCTGGAACAGGTCTGGTTAGCTGCAGTGAAGCAGAACACTGATATGATCGTCTATTATTGTTACTTTCTGTTTTGAAGCACTAGCACTGTGTTGTGCATTGACTGGAACGCAGGAGATAATGGGCAGCCTATTGACTGAAGCTGCTCAGACAGAGGTTGGGATGGGAGAAGGTGATCTCTTCAGTGCCTCGCATAACACTGCAGCAGTCTTTGCTGCTGAGCACTGCAGCTCCATCCTGAAGACATAGGTACGGATCTCAAGGCCATCCCTGGATTTGTCAAGTCCTTAGTCATTTGGGTTCTGGAGAAGGGAAGAAATTAAGCTGAAAAGTGAGCGCTCTGGAATCTTTCCTTTAGTAAAGAAACTAACATCATGTGAAGTGACCTGATATATGGTTTTGTAGGGCCAAAATAAAAAGCATTGTTAAAAACCTAAAGAGAAAACCCGATTTTCACACAAAACCAAAGTAACACAAAATCTGTGCGGATGCTGAGGGGCACGTGAGCCCTCTTCCCAGGAGCAAGGCTGCCCTCCAGCCTTGCAGGAGATGAGCAATTTTGATGCTGCTGGAGCAGATGAAGTGGTGAGCGTGGAGTGCCACGTCCTCACCATGCAGCTTGGTGGCCTGCTCCTTCCCACCGCCTGGTTGCCACTCAGGATCCTGGAAGAGGGGAGGACTCTCTGGATTGCTTTGTGGGAGCAAGTGGAAGTCACGTCTAAGCTACAGCACTGCAAAATAATTGGGTGATATCAGCCTTTTTTCAAAGCAGGGAGGGAAGACATGAGAAAAAAAGTTGGGTGCATGGGAAGGTTTGCTGGCATGTGTAGAAAAGGTGGTACTCGGTTCCATAAAGGAAATAAGCCAAGATGTATAGCATTCCCTGTGACATTTCACTTTGCTGTTCAGGCAGGGCCTTTTTGAAGTCAGTGGGAGTCTTTCCACTGCTTTCAGGGGATTTTGGATCAGGCCCATCCAATCGTTTGGGTTGCTGACATATATCTGGCTCTTTACCTGTTGCTTTTAATGAATGCTGCATGGGAAAAGCATCAGTTTCCCCTCCGCTCAGAAAGCTCCTAATGTAGCTGCAACCTGATGGGTTGAAGCAAATGGGTGGACCCAACAGCAGGGTGGACCCAGGAGCCCGGTGTTTATCCATCCATGCTAGTTTTGAGTTTACTTCAGCAAAGGAGTTTGTGCAGAGGAGGTGGCTTTGACACAGTCCTCTGGAAGCTGGACCCCGGGAGGGAATGGTCTGTCCTGCTGAGCAAGGGCTGCTTTGGAGCCAGCCACGGTGCCGGGAGCAGAAGCATGCCCTAACCCTACCCCCTTACAGTACAGCTTGCACAGTACCCCCTTACACGTGACAGCTTTGGCACGGGGCTCTGCTCTGTGCCAAGCAGAGGGTGAGGGGTTTTTGCATGGTTTGGGGCAGGGTTGAAGTTGTGCTAGTCTTTGGCTTGGAAATAACAACTCTTCAGCAAAAAAAACCCTCAGCTGCTCTACAAACTCGAAGAAATGCCATCCTTCTCCCTGTCTATCTACAGAGGAGAAGGGGGAGAATCAGGGAGGAGATGCTCACAGAGTAGGTTAGCAGCCAGGTCAAGCCTGCTCCTTCCAATCACACTCCCTGTTAGCAGTTTTCCAGACAGACCTTTATGATTCTGAGTATATCCTGGGGGGAAAAAAACAGTACTGGAATCCTATTAATTCTTTTAAAACCAAAACAAATAAGTGAGGTTTCATTTTTAATGGCTAAGAAACAAGTGAGAGGTCCAATGTCTATCTAAATGTAAAATCAGTCAGCACTTTAATGTGCCCAAAGTTAGAAGTGAACCTTTGTTTTTCCTTCAAGTCAGGTAAGGAGCTGAGTGTGCCAGGTGGGTGCCACTGCCCTGCTGCTCCAGACTCTGGTGCTAAAGTAGTCTGCTGCAGTGCTCTCCTACAAATTGGTTGTTCTGGCTTTGCAGTGTCCCCAGTTTGGAATTTTTCATGCTGGTATTTTTGTGTGTCCTTTCTGAGATGCTGTTACTTGGGATTTTACTAGCTGCTGCTGAGTTCAGGCCAGTCCAGCAGCTGCTGAAGTAAAATAGGCTATTTCCCCTTCGCAGGGGTGACAAAACGCAAGAGACTGTTGTCACAGGTGGGGAAACCTGCTCCAGCTTCTTAGGACTTCTGGGTAACGTGTATGGAACTATTTGTGATTAAGCGCTTAGCTGTGTATCGGGCCAAGCAGAATAACTCTTCCTCTCGCCACACAAGAGGTGAAAGAACAGAAGCCTTCAGGATTAATGCCTGTGCTGTGACTGGGACAGGCTAAGGACAGCACCAGGCTGGCAGGACAAGGAGAAGAGAAGCCTTTGCCTTTGGAGCAGAGAGGCTCCGTTCCCTCAGAAGAGACTCCAGGGAAAGCTGCATGAGATAGCCTCCGTGAACACTGAGGAAGACTGACAATTGCATACAGGTATGCTTATTTTGAATAACTGTGAGGGCCACCTCTGATCTCAGGGGGGCCGCAAGCAGGCTGAGCACAGGTCTCTTCTCCAGGATGGCCCTATACACCACCAGCTAAAGAAGGATGCCAGAAATGAAGAAAAATACTGTTACATCAGCCTCCGCTTGCTCCCACAGGAAGCTCAACACGCAACAGAAGCGTGCTGAATGTCCAGCAAGGAATTTCTACAGGGGTGGTCACAGCTCTGTGGGGGAGCACGATGTAGGGGTGATGAATGTGCATGAGGCACGGCACTCCAGTAATGCAGGTGGGCAGCTGAGCTAAGGAGCAATATTTCCATCAACACTCATGCGCCACCGCGTACAGAGTGGGCAGCCAGTCAGGCTCCTCTTTAACTGCCAGGCTGCTTGGCTTGTGAGCCACAAGGTGGTGGCAGAAAGGGAAAAAACTGCAGACGCCTTGTGGTGTAACATCTATCTCGCAGTTTTAAAGTATTTGTCTCTGTACTGTCTGAGCACACCATTTCCAGCCATGGCCCTATGAATTCTTGTCTCTCACAAGGCGTGGTTGTGTTTTACAAGTAACCTTGCGCTGGCTGGCTGACATATGAGCCCGCAGCATTTAGACCAATAAGGCTGTAGAAGTTGTAGTGTTTTCCTCATCCTCCTGGGTATCGGTTAGCTGCAAGGCTGCCAAGGACATTCCACCGTCAGAGGAAATTGAGTGTAGGTGGGCAGCCCAGAGCCCAAGTGCATACTTTATAAACTCTCAGTTGTTTTACTTATAGGGGTGAGTCACATAATCATCATCCTATTATCAAATTCACTCTTGGGTGTGTTGGGTTTTTTCTTTTAACTCAAATTTCATGTAGAAGTTGCCAATATTTTCCAGAAGTTTAATTTCAGAAAGTGGAAGAAAAGTAAGCAAATCTAGCTAGCTGACATATTTACACATGTGTAAATACTATTTTAGTTATGCACTGTTTGGTTTTTTTAAGTGCCAAATAATATTTTGAAATTTTTTTTATACCACCTGATTCTGAGGGACTCTGGCAGAAAAAAGGGGCTTGGACATCCCTGTTGTCTGATGCCAACTAGTCATCTTTCAGTATTAGATGGGCCTTCAGTGCTGGAGAACAAGTAGCTTTCTAACTGGACACCATCACCAGCCAGGTAAGTAGGCAGTCACTCGCTGGAGGTGTAGATAAGGTATTTATATATTATGCATATACAAAATATTTTGCCCTCAAGGATTAACCCAGTCTGGCATAAGACAGAAATTGCTGGGGTTTTGTTATGCCTAAGTCAAGTTTTTAAAGCAGAGCGCCCTTTCCAAGAAACCTCCTAGGGTAGTGTCTGTGGCAATCAACATGGCTTATGACGAACTCCAAGTGACTGGCCTGCGACAGCGGCCTCTGCTCTGTGTGCTGCTCTAATCAACCGGTTGTTTCGGCAGGGTTTGCTGACACCACAAGTCAGTGGGCCTGGGAAGAGCTCCTCAGGGACTGGGAAGGCCTTGTCTGGGCCTTGAGCATCCCCCTCTGCCCAATACTTGTGCCAGTCATTTTCCAGTGCCTGCTATCCATACTGTGCAGAAAAAAGCCCCACCCCCTACAGCGAACAGTCCCAAGGAGGGTCTTCTGCCATGGGATCCTCAGGGCTTCTGTTTCCTCTGGCTTTGTCTCCTGTGGTATTTCAGGCAGGGGAAGGGCGGAGCGATGCCTTGGTCAGGGATGTCTTCCAGCTCTTTTCCTCTCCTCTGACAGAAGAATTTTAACTTGGCCTCTGAGGCCACCAAGGTCTTGCCCAGCCCATTGCAGGCTGAAGTCCCCATGAGTCATGGGCCAGCACCAGCTGACACTTCTTCTCCAGCTGGGAGGAAAAAGCTTGCAGTCAGAGAGGCAGAAATAAAGGATAAAAGGAGTATCAGCAACAGTAGTCCTCTCTTTTCACTTGGTTACTTCTTGGATTAACCTGTTTAAAAGCCATTAATATCCTGAGAGCATAAATGAGGAGGAGCCTGTTTCGTTTAGATGATGTTAGGAACTTGTTCTTTACTTTGAAGCATTTCTTCCTGCTCTCTGCTTTGTCCTTCAAAGGCATCGTGGAAAAGGCAAACCTCTTTACTCACACTGCACAGTCTCCATGTAGTCCTGCTGCTTCTTTTTTTCTTAACTACACCCCAAGGGAGCAGAAATGCTACCTAGCCCTGAGACAAGACAGAAAATAAGTGCCCTCCTCAGCCATGCACCATTCTCCATTTGTAGAAGTACTGGCCTGGAGGTGACTCGGTAATTTCATTGTTGGAACCGAGTGCCTTGCAGGCAACATTAATGCTGAGGAGTGGGGAGCTGATGGCTTTTTTTGCTGAAGATAAAAATAATTTCTGATGTGTAATGGGGTTACTGTTAAGAAGGAGACAATCACTGTCTTTGAATTGTGCACATAAGCATCACAGCAGGCCTTGACTGCACATCGGGGTCCCCTGAGAGCTACCAACCTTGGCCTGGCAACCCCAAATCCGTATCTGGGTACTTCCTAAGCCTGTCTCCCCTTCATTTCCTTCTAGCACTCAGGGGCCATATTAGTAGGCAGGAACTATTTTCAGAAGAAAATACCCTTCATTTTTTGTGACTCAACCTCCCTCCTTCCCAGGGAAGCTGAGGACCTGAGGAAGCATGAGGTGGTGTACTGTACAGGTGTCTTCTGGATGCTGGTTTAAGGCATCTGGGGCCTCCCAGCCCCGTGCAGTCGCTGATCATTTCCTGACATTGTTCACTGGAACAGCTATTTGTTTCATTATTTTTTTCACCGAAACCACCTTTTCCCACTGCTACTGCAAACCTATTATTCTTGCCGAGGCTGCATTTCAGTGGTTCAGTGACCCATGTATAAACTAGCCTTTGTACCAAAATGCTTAAATTACTGGTTTGCAATTTGAAATGAGCAGTGCTGCAAAAATGCTAAACATTATCAGTTGCTGGTTTTATTTCCTTCCTTTGGAACAGGAATGAATTAAACAGTTGTGATAAATAAGACTATATTACTCATGCCTTGTACTGCTAACGCATCTGAATCTCAGATGAGCATTTTTTTTCCCCTTCAGGGCAGATATTACTGTCTTTCTGGTCAATTTGTAGCTTGAGTATTGCATTTTGTTTGCTACCTCTCCCCGGGGATTCAATCCGATCTGCTGTTCTCCTTTGCACGTCCCTCCACCCCCAGCCCAATGCCCTGTCTTACAGGCTGCATCCAGGCAGTGTTTTAAGTCATTACCTTTGGAGTTTGCCTGCCTCTCAGTGCCTAGCAAAGCTGAATCAGCTAGGACCCTGTCCATGCTACTGATGCTAATAAAAGCTTTTTTATTAACATTAATGGGAGTTCAGTCTTCTTTTGGTATGCTGCTGCACATCCTGAATTCCTGATGATTCCTAGCAGGACCAAGTGGCACAAAGCCACTCCAGTGCAGGCCAAAAGCATGCACCTAGCTCCCACTGACATGCACTGGAGCGAGACACACGGTAGCTTTTGAAGGTCTTGTCCTTAGACTTGTAATGCGTTTCAAGGATTTAATATGAAAGGTACTATAGACGCACAGCTCAGTACTACAAAAGTAAGAAGGCAAATATAGTTGTGGTATTTAGCCGGCTCAGTGGCTTCTTTTGTCCAGAACAGTGTCTCCAAGACTGACCAAAACAAACCATTTCAAAGAAAGGTGCAAAACATCCCTTCATCCCACATTAGGTAGCTGTGGGGTAATTACTGTTAGTGCTTCTTCTAACCCCCCATATTTACTAGCTCACTTGCACACTGAAGCTTACAGATATACCTGTCTTCTAAAACTCTCACATCACTTTTGAGAATTAACCTTTCTGGTGCTGGATGTTCTTGTTTTCTGCGTCAGTGACTGATCCTTTTCTCTCTGAGATGTTTGTGGGGCCATTAAGTTGTGCCACTGAAACATATCTCACTAAAAATCCACTTGCTGCTGGCGCAAAGCACAAATGTATTCCTCTGATCTCCATGATCACTGCTGGCACAGCCCAGGAAGCAGTGAGGGTTGTTGAATGGGAAGCAGAGAAGTTTTTAGGGAGCCATGTTTCAATTTCAGTCTCCCAAGAGGTGACTCATAAAACAGTGAGCAGAGATGATTATTTTAAAAATTTTGAAAGACATCTTGTCTGTGTCCTTTTAAATAAATGCAATTTAGTTTGTTTTCCCCCCTCATGTAATAATCATCAGCTACTTCTGCTGTGCTTGATAAGCATGTTCGCTCTTCACCAGAGGAAGCTTACCTATTAGCGCAGCTTGCACTAGAGATTATTCAGTGCAGCTGAATTCCAGCTTTTGCTCCTTTTGTGGCACACTGCTCATTAGGCAAGGTGAATGATGTTGTCTCTGTGTAGAACGGAATGTCGGTGCTGTCTCATTTTCAGTTTGTATCTCATTACAGATGTCCAATTTCTCTGGTCCTGGAGTTTCTCCTTGTTGCTTGTTAGCTTTCCTCTTAGCGTTATCTCGTCATCTTTCAAGGATGCAATAGTCACCTCTGCAGGGCAAAGGATCTCAGTAGGGAGATTGTTTTGCTGAGGGAAAAGCACACAGATAGTTTAGCATTTAATGAATAGACTCGGAAGAGGAGCATTTAAATCAGCACTTAGGGCTGAAGGTGTATGGAGAAAGAAAGATAAAATACTGTCATCAGTGCCAAAAGAAGTTATGTGAAATAAGGACAGGAGGATACCATGCTGGAAACACAGAGCTAAAATGCTTAGATTTTCTTGTAGGTCAGATCCAGTTTTTGAAACGCTAGAAGACTTTTCGTAGAGCTAGTTTTGAATGCAGATGCGATAGAGAGCTGAGACGTGGCATGGCTGTTCCCTCCTCAAGTAATCCACATGTGAGGCTGTGCCGGGTGTGGGAGATATTTCCCACAGGATAATGGGGCGAGGGAGGCACCACAGCTACAGCCTCCTGACACACCAAACAGCTGATGTCTAGGGTTCAGACTTCTGACTGTGATATCTTAGTGTCTCTGCCAATGGCCTCATGCCATTCCCCTGCTAATAAATGTCCCTGGTTCCTTCCCATGCCATCCCCTATCTGCACCCAACTCTTTAACCCCTTGAGAATCCCATTTCTGGAAGCTGCACAGCCTATTCTTGAGTTGCATATTCCTTCAGGCATGAGGAGGCTCTTTCCTATGTAAAAATTTCCCAATTTCCTTCTGCACTGAGACAATCGTAGCTGACTCTTCTGCTTTGCCAAAAAATATTTCTCTTTTACCTTTAGATGTTCCCCTCTTGGTCGTGACTGTCAGTATACCGACTCTGGTTTCTGCAGGAGGCTTTGTTTCCTCTCCTCCTCCCACAGCAGGGACAGTTTTTGCAATTCTTCAAAGTGAAAGTTTTAAATACCTGTAGATGTTCCAGGGATCAGACTCTGTGACCTTCCGCTCTTATTCACAGTATTGCCCTGTAGGAGGAATCACTCTTGAACATACAAAGTTTAACTTCAACATGGGCCCAAATCGAGTGTGGTACCTACAAATGCGTGCAGGTGGAGTGACGGTCAGCTTCTGAGCTGATCAGGGTGGTCACTGGGTGGGGAGAAAGGGAAGGGGCAAAGGAGAAACCCCTGTAGAGTGAAAGACATATTTTACAAAGCTGACTACAGAATAGAAGACAAACATTAAAATGCCTACAGAAATGGACATTTGATAAAAAAAGCCAAGAAAAGTTCAAAATCATTTTTCAAGGTTAATTGAACAGAAGTGTTTTTTAAATTTTTTTCTGTACAAAACCTTCTCTATCTCTTGTATTTGGATCTTTTTCCAATATGCTGTACAAAGCCAGTGTGTGTCCTGCCTTTAAGGAGAAGGGCTAGTGGGCTCCACACCCACGGTGGGATATCTCCAAGTTCGTGTTCACACCATTCTTCTCACTGGACTTTTATCTGTGTATCTGGGTGCACTGAAGCAGATGTGCTGCGAATAGGGAACATGCTCCCATTTCTCCTTTTGTTTCTTCTTGAGGGGACTGGAGCCGAGAGCTGTGTAAAGTGGCAGCGGATTTTGATTTCCCACCGCCCTTGTCAGGGTGGGTTTGTGCTAGAATAACAGCCAAGCTGTGTATCTCTGGCCATCCACTGTAGCTCCCATAGAGATAAAGAAAAGAGACTACCTCAGCAATTAAATTTGGAAGATGTCTCAAAAGGAAGTAACATCTCCATGGCTCCCAGCCCCAGAGGCTCCATATGGACTCGCCCAGCTGGGCATCTGTGGAGTTTTGGCTCCAACCCAAGAGGCACAACTGCTATTCACATGCCTGTTTCTGGGTCTCCATTTCTGCCCCACCCATCTCCCCATGCCCACAAGCCATCCCGCATGGCTTGCTGTAAATGAAAGATGGCCACCAGCTCCAGCAGGTCACGATGATCCCCTAATAGAACATCCACTGGTATGGGCAAGAAAGCCCCTAGGGAATATATCTTCTGGAAACACAACAATTAAAAGAGATGGTTGGGGTAATTGCACTTGATTGAAGGGAGAAATACTTTTTCTAGCAGAAAAATGAGCACTTAAAAATGTTCGTCCAGCCGAGGACAATTATCCAGCTGGTGATGTGCAAGTATAGAGGGCAGTTAATCCATTTTAAATCACTCTTGCAGACAGAAGAGTGACAGGAAAATGTCACCAGGCTCTTGCTCTGGGTGCAGTCAGGGGGACTTCGGTGGTGGCTGGGACCAGGCTTGTTGGGCGCAACCCCTCTTTTCTTTGCCGTCACTTCTCACCATGTGTGTTCAGTTGGTAAGGAGGTGTTGCCTTCCTCCTTACAAACCTGCAGGGGCAGCCGGGGCCCGAACATGAAGGGGGGAATTGTCCTCTCCCTCCCAAAGTGTTGCCTGTAATACACAATCTGCTTCCAAGGTTTCCCTGACAATGCTCTGCTGTTTCAGGAGCCCACCCCACATACTGACTGCCTGCCACTGGCCCCAACAGGAGAAGCTGTTCTTCCTGTCAAAGAAAATATAGAGGCGTGATGGAAACACATGCAGCATGCACCAGCTGAGGAAAACAAAGCTATTTCTGCGGTCTTTCCCGCAGCCGATACATTTTAAATATTGAGTCAGAAAATCTTATTTTTTTTTCCTTGGGTACACTAGGATGATGAAAAGAGAGTAAGCTGGTTTGTGAACGATACAAAAATGGCAGTTTTCTAAATTAACTCAGAGGCCTTAACAATAAGTCTATCCTGGGATTTGTCTGCAGCAGGAACCAAAACACCTGCCTGGATTTCCTTTAACTTGCCTGAGTGAAACTTCAAACTTGCTTATGTGCTACAAAAGAGGGAAGGGAAGAAAAGCTGGAGCACTGGCACGCTTCCCCGCTGCCCCCCTTTCCCTGTAGCTATGAGGATCTGAATTCAGATGCTCATTTGCACCAGCTTTACGGAGAGAGAGAAGCTTCTTGGGTTTTGTCTCATTTAAGGAGAATTACAAACCAGAAGGACTGCTGTGGAGGATCAGATGCAAGCATTACCTCATCGCCACGTAGTGTTATTGGCTGGAGATAACTGGAGGGGGGGTATTGGTGCCTACTCACTCGGTGAGTGCTGGATTTTCTCATTATCTCTTTCTCTTTCTTTCAAAAC
The DNA here is from genome assembly GCA_034008185.1 of Gorsachius magnificus. Taxonomy (NCBI): domain Eukaryota; kingdom Metazoa; phylum Chordata; class Aves; order Pelecaniformes; family Ardeidae; genus Gorsachius; species Gorsachius magnificus. The sequence continues at coordinate 47,928,704 of CM067083.1, read as the reverse complement.
AACTGACCCTTCTAATGGATGTCACCTACAGGGACAGCTCGCCTTTGTGGAAGCCTCTTACAGAACCTGGGAGGAACAGCACAAACATGATCATAAAGAGACCAAACGAGACCAACAGAAACAATTTTAAAATAAATAAATAACGCTTTAAATGCAATAAGGAATTGTGTATTCAATATGGCAGTTTTAACTATTCTTTTAAATCCCACAGAACAACTATAAAAATTACGTAGTCATTAGAATCCACAGGGCTTCTTCATTTTTATTTTTTTTATTAAGTCTCTGTATGCTTCCTAAGGCTAAATCATGTCATTTTTATTCAGGACCACCCTCTGTCGTTGGCTTTCAGAAAAGTCATCACTGATTGCAGTGAGCATGAAAAACCTGGTGATGACATTACTTACCTCTTGTGTGGACCTGGCTCCTCAGTCATTGAGAACATACTGCCCTGTTGGGAGACACCAGGAAATTAGAATTTCAGCCTTAAGGTAAATCCCAGGGCTTTTTATGGGGGAGAAAGTTACCTCGCCTTTTTCAGACACGGAAAGCAAGAGCAGTTTAAGCCACCTGCTAATGCGATAGCTGCATGGAAGTGGCAGAATGGAGACCAGGGGCATTGTGTGAATCCAAGCAATGCTCTTGCCACTGGCCTTGGTTTTCACTTAGATCTCACTTTCTGTGAAATTACTTTTGGCATAAAAGCAATTCAATGTAAATTAAGAAAGGATCTCAAGGTTTATCTCTTGATGAGTAACGTGGCCAGGTGCAGGCCTGGTTCCAAGACCATCTTCAGCATCTGTGCCATACAAAGCTGCATGCCATGTGTGCTGCGAATGGCCTTTAATCCTTTATTTCCTTTACGGCGGTTATTAATAGGGGACTGAATTCTCTCTCTCTTTGTCTCTCTGATGTCGTTTCTTTTGTTTCCTTTTAGGAGCAGCACAAGGGGATAGAGAGCAGACAAACTGCATTATCCTGGTAATTAACTATCTCAGCAATATAGTGGCACCCCGGCAGTGGTAATGCTGTGTAACAATTTGCATGCATTAGCTTTCCTGTCCCAGGAAAGCAATTTCTGTAGCATTTAAGAGGAAAATAAGGAGGAAAAAAGGGAGGGAAGAAGGGTTGAGCTGGGGCATATATATGATTTTCATTCAGAATGTATTCAAAGGAAGAGAATGAGCAAAGCTCTGAAAGTGCTTGGAGCCTTGTTAACATGGATGTAATTATTCCTGAAGCAGTTAGTTGACTGGGCTGATCCAGTTCAGAGAGATATTCAGCACCTTTAGGACCCACTGATTTCAATCAGCGCTGTGGGTGCAGGCAGTCTTAGCTGTATGCAACGTGGTGGCCCTCCGTGTGCAGCACTTGTGATGCTGCATGGGCGCTGCCCCCTCCCTGCATTGCTCCCAGGCCTGTGGATTTCAATTCCTGCAAGGAACAGAGTTCCGAGAAAAAGAGAAGACACCCCCCTCAACCTGTCACCATATCAGATGATCATGTACTAGCAGTATTTCCATCGAAGAGACAGAAGCTTTGGCAGTGAAAATTTATCTGTCGCTGCCAACTCTTTTGCATCCTGGGCTCCTTTACACATCAGGGCTGTTAGAAGAGATGGCAATAGCCTCTTGGGCATTAAGAGGAGATAGGGGCTGGCCGGAGGTAGAGAAAGAGCCTCTAGCTGCGGCTGGCATGCTACTGCGGCTGCCCCAGCGCCCCACGTTCCGGGGTGAGCTTCAGCGGAGAAAAAAGTAAAGCTCCTACACAGGCAAGACCAAAAGCCCTGTTTTCCTTTGACCTAACGCACTACGTGGTGGTGGTGCTGCCGCTAGTGTTGCCACAGTGCGGTTACCCCAGGACGCCTTCGAGTGCGCTTTGGTTGAAACAATCAGATCTGAAAGAGGGGTCCATGGTCTGGCAGGAGGGAGGGGAAGGGGTACCCCAAGCTGGTTTCAGATCCATGAGAACCTGTGTCATCTTCACAAATATTTCTCCACATTTATATCCATGTGACCTGGTAGCATATGGCCCTTAAATCTCTTCCTGTTCTTTTTGATAATTTACTCTGTGACTTTTGGAAAATTACTTAATATCTGTGTGCTTGTATTTGCCCGTCCATAACTTGGGTGTATTAATTAAACAGCCTGCTCAGAGGGACGTTGTGAGGTTTAATGAAATCACGCTTGCAAAGTAATTTAAGATTTCAGATGAAAACTGCTAGGGAAGTGCAAAACGCATTATAATAATAACAGAGAAGATAAAAAATAATAATAATCAAAAGGCCCTGCAGCTGCTGATCACTGTAAAGGGGGGAATATACATATTTAAGTTACTAATAAAAACATCAATCACTGTGTTACAAAGTAAGTTTTTTTAGCTACATAGCATTAGTTAATATTATGCTATTTATTATTCCGCTTACTGTTTCCAATGTCTTTGTACAGAAAGAAAAATCTATTAAACTGATTTACTCTGTATTTATATCAAAAGGAGATCAGCTCTGTGCCCAAAATATGTCAGAAGAGTGTAAAGCCCTGGCATGCTTGTCCGTATGGCTATCTTTACTCGCAGCGTAAGTCTATAGGATGACTCGCCTGAGTGAGTGCAGAAGCTTTGGTGGAGTCAGGGCCTTGGTATGCAGGAGCAAAGGAATGAAAAATTGTCCCCTTGCCACAAAAAATGCAGTCCACACAGAGTACCAAATCCTTGGAAAGGAAACAGAAATTGTGTAGCACATGCCAAAGCCTTTTCAGCTATTGTAGCTTTAAATACGTAACATGGAAAACAGGGATGAATGTGACCTTATGCACCTCCATAAAACGAAAGTTAACTTTGCCCGTGCTGTCGTGGTTTAACCTCAGCTGGCAGCTAAGCCCCACACAGCCGCTCACTCACTTTCCCACGGTGGGATGGGGGAGAGAATTGGAAGGGTAAAAGTGAGAATATTTGTAGATTGAGATAAAGACAGTTTAATAGGGAAAGCAAAAGCTGCACACACGGGCAAAGCAAAGCAAGGAATTCATTCACTGATTCCCATGGGCAGGCAGGTGCTCAGCCATCCCCTGGAAAGCAGGGCTCCATCACACTTAACAGTGACTTGGGAAGACAAACACTATCACTCCGAACATCCCCCACTTCTTCCTTCTCCCCCCAGCTTTATATGCTGAGCATGACGTCATATGCTATGGGATACCCCTTTGGTCAGTTGGGGTCAGCTGTCCCCGCTGTGCCCCCTCCCAACTTCTTGTGTCCCCCCCAGCCTGCTCTCTGGTGGGGTGGTGCAAGAGGCAGAAAAGGCCTTGACTCTGTGTAAGCCCTGCTCAGCTGTAACAAAAACATGCCTGGGGTATCAGCCCTGTTTCCAGCACAAATCCAAACCAATGCCCAATACTAGCTACTATGAAGAAAAGTAACTCTACCCCAGCCAAAACCAGCACGTTCTCCACCCCTTATTCCATACCATTTATGTCATGCTCAGGTCCCACACTATCCAATACGTCCTCATTAACCACCACCCCCTTCCCATCCTTTCATGTAATACACAGATATCATTCCCTTGGTCTGCACTGCTTCTTTTAAGTCTTGTCCTCCATTGGTTCGGGTGCTTCCTGCTATAGTAATTCCCATAACATGCAACTCATATCCCAGGTTAAAACAGTTTAAAGGTTTTCCGTTACAATCTGCACCCCTGGTTCCTTTGAACCAGACCACAGGGTTTAACATTGCAATGAACTCCTCCCCTTGCCCCTGCTCCACCTTGGACTTATCCACAGCCTGCAGTCCCCCAGGGGTGTACCTGCTCCAAGTGGGGCCTTATCTCTGAGCCACAGTCTTTCCAGGGCTATACCTGCTGCAGCATAAACTTACCCACAGCCACAGTCGCTTTGAGGTGCACCTGTTCCAGCATGGCCTTCTCCATGGGCCACAATGCCTTCAGAGATAGACCTGCTCCAGTGTGGCCTTACCCATAGTCACAGTCCCTTCAGAAGTAATCCTGTACCAACGTGGCCTTACCCATGGCTGCAGTCCCTCCAGGGGTGTACCTTGTGGGTTTATTCCTGGCCACACGCTTTGAGGTGCTGCAGCTTGGCCTCATGCACAGCCACTGACACTTCAAGGTGTACCTGCTGCAAGCATGGACTTATCCACAGCCACAGATGCTTTGAGAGGTGCCTTCTCCAGCATGGACTTATCCTTTTTCCGGCCGGTTTGGGGCCTGCTCCTGCACAGACTCATCCACAGGTCACAGTCCCTTTGACTCGAGTTCACACTGGAGTTCCAGCCTGTCCAGTACAGCAGCACAGAAACAGCAGCGATGCCCTGGCCCTCTGCCAGCCCAGGCACATGGCCATGGATGTTATCAAAATGTTCTCAGGCACAGCAGAGTAAGATGATAAGCGGTACGGCAGTACAGTAAGTGGCAAAAGCAACGAGGGCTAGACTCTAATATACAGTAAGGCAAGCAAGCCCCATGGCAAACACTGAATAGCTTGGGTGGGGTGAGAAGCAGACAAGGCCTTGACTCTGTGTAAGCCCTGCTCAGCAGTAAGGAAAACATTCCTGAATTATCAACACTGTTTCCAGCAAAAATCCAAAACATAGCCCCAAACTAGCTACTATGAAGAAAATTAACTCTACCCCAGCCAAAACCAGCACACATGCCCTGCTGAAAACTGAGGGGAGGAAGGCAATGCCACTTGTGAGATATTTCAGAGAAAGCTCACAAGCTTTGGAGAAGCAGCAGAGCAAAACCACAGAAGAGCAGGCAAGAATAGAATGTGTATTCTGTTCATCAAGACACACCCAAAATCCAAAAATATAAAATATTTTGCATCTTGATCCAAAATTCCAAAACTTTTGGATTCCAAAACCAAGCCCAAGAAACAACTGAATATTTATGTCAGTTGGTTCAATTGCATTCTTGTAAATCCTACAAACCACAGTCCTCGCTGTGCAGCCTGCAAGGCCTGGGTCCCCCCTCCACAATTAGGGAGACAGCTGATCCCTTGGCGGGGAGGGTGCCTGGAGTAGGTCAGTGAAGCTGTCAGTCTTGGGAGGAGGTGCAGGAGCTGACCCACCTTACAGATGGGGACAAGTCCTCAGACAACTGAAATGGTCATTGGTGCTTCATGTACAGCTAATATCAAATGAAGGGCTGTGCAGTCTTTTCAATAAAGATGATTTTCCTGTTACAGGGCAACTCATGCATGCCCTGTCTTCAGAGGTCAATGCTGAATTGGGGGAGAAGAGATAAGTGAGGATTTTGACTAGTTGGAAATGTAAGGGCTTCAGATGGACTTTGAGTTTCAGTTTTCTAGGCCTATCTGTGAAACTTGGCTCCCATGTGGGTAAAAACCCAAACATTTTTAATGTACTCTAGGAGTTGATTTTGTTCCCATAAGGCTGTACTCGGTCCCTCCTCAGATGAAATGGGCATTTGTCTTGGCGTGGGAGTATCTCAGAAGCTGCCTGTTCTGGGCATGGCAAGCCTGAAGGGCCCCTGGGCGACCATCAGGATCCTGGCTGACACCAACCTCTGGGTTTTGAGAGCTCTCTGGCCTCAGCTTCCCATTTTGCAGCTGAGGAGCAAAAGCAGTGCTGCTCTTGGGACAGCAAACATACAGAGCCTGGTTCCTGTAAGCCACTTCATCCTCAGACAGTGAGCTCCCAGAAAAGCAGATTACACAGAGTGTCCAGTTTAGGGAGGGCCATCTATGCTATATAGCTCTTAACATCCCTGGACATTGTGTCTTGATGAGGCATACATTTTAGGAACTTAATAGGGAATGGGAAACAAAGGGATAATCCATCTGTATTGAAAAGACAAAAGGGAATTGTGGGAAGTATTCCAGCCCTCTGCCGCAAAAATACCTTTATGTATTACTCATTTGAGTGACTGCAACACGTTCTGACAGTTCTGATGCCAAATCTGTGACTAAAATACCGAGGAAAGCCAGGTGTCCATAGTCTTTCTAGCAATGAGTGACATCCCAGATATATTCTTTGAGGAAGCCTGTTTTGTGTGAGATAGCTTGAGGTCCAAATGTTTGCAAACCCAAACTCTGGGTTCACCTACACGCTGGGGAGCAGCTGTGGGTCTGGCGGTGGCTGCATTTCTAGAGCGGTATAGAAAGCCTCAGCCTTGGTGTTGTGAAAGTAAACGTGTGCGTGCTTTCACTCAGAGCAACTTCACAAAATGAGAAGTTTCCTTAGTGCTGTGGGCAGATGTGGCCCAGATGTGGGGCTGGGACTGAGTTACATGGAGTAGTTCAGGTATTCAAACCACTGGTCTGTTTGAAGGGAGAAATAACTTTCCCATTAAATCTGTTCCTGGCTAGTGTATTTCAGATATTTAGCACTCGGATTTCTTCTCTTCTTGTGGTATGGACAGATACTGAAAAAAAATACTGTGTGGCAACTGGATATCACCCTTCACTTACATTTTTCAAAGTATATTGCAAAGGAGAGAAAATGCTCCTTTCCCCTGTTCTCACAAATGTAAGGGGTATAAAGGCAGGACAGAAGCACTGCAGGTGGCCGAAGGGAGTGACAGAAAAGGTGGAATAGGGTCCCCATGTTCTCCATTTCCAGGGGTGTCCCAAGCTCAGAAGAGCAGGCAAGGGCTGACAAATGAGCTGGAGACAGCGCTGTAATCATGGGCTCTCAGCTTGTGCCCCTGCCAAGTGTCGGAGTCCTGTTCTGGGCCAAAGGAGGGAACTTTGGAAAGGGCACCAAAGCACATTACATTATGAGAAGTGATCATAAATATTGCTGTAGTGGAAGACATAGTTCTTGCTTAGAGATGTCTGAATTGTCAGAGTGTTGCTCACTGCATTGGATTTTTACTTCTTTTTAGCATTTCAGGTTGTCAATAAAGCACTTAAGTATATACAAATATGCTGAATGTGGGGAACTATAGGTGTAAAACCAAAAAGGACCACGAAATATCCTGTGTTTGACTTCCTCCCCATTAGAGGCCACTAAGCTTTATCCAGTTAATTGTGTACTGGTTTCAGTAACTTCTGCTAATTCAAGCTTGATCCCAATTTGAGGATGTCAAAGATGCACCATTTCCTTTGGTAATTTATTCCATGAGTTTGTGTCTCTTGCTGGAGGGACTAGGGATGAGCCCGGTAAGAGGAAGAACTGAAAATAAGGTTTATTTATACCTTTGAAACTGCGCAGCTTTATGTTTGGCTGCTCAGTCTAGAGATTTGCTAGCTGCTCATTTATAACAGGGAAATAATTTCTATATATTTTGTCAAGTCACTTCTTGATGTTTGTCCTTTATCTTGACTTCCATGTTCTAAGCAAGCTGAGCTTCTTCATTCTCCCACTGTAACACATTTTCTCTGGCTAATGGAAAACTTTTCTGACTCCTTGCTGCCTCTCTTTCAATTTTCAGATATCTTCTAAAAAACTTAGATAACAGATCTGTCTGCGGTATTCCGGCATTGGTCTTGTCAGTCTCGCATACTCTGATAAAATTGTTCATCTGCTCACTCCTCCTCTGTTTGGATGCTCCTCTCTTGTTCAGGGACAGGAACAATGGTAATGAAAGTGAAAATTCCTTTTTTCAAGTTCCAAATATAGCTAATTGTTTGGAACTACGTGGTGTGGATTTCTCAAAGTAGAAAATGAAAATGTACTAAATAGGTAAAGGAAACGAGACGAGAGCCTGAGAACAGCCAACTGTTCTAGAAGAGCCCTGAGAATAGCACATTTCCCATATCTCTAAGCCTATTCTTAGGCTAGTCATTTACTGGATGAACTCCTAGTGTACTTCTCTTGGCAATGCCTCAGTTAAGGAGGCCTAAGTGAAGTTTGGTTAAAACACAATCTGCCCCCGTCGCAGCTCTGTGCTCCCTGAGTCTGCAGAGCTGTTGGGATTTATGATCCTGTGTATGTTACTGCGCAGCAGCAGGCTGTTCCAGGTACCCAGTCTTTCATCTTCTCACTTGTCTGTGAAGTTCATGGGTGGAGCTTTTCTTTTCACTTGGAGGAGATGTTGAGCCATGAATGTGCCTGTGTTGTTAATTTTACAACAACTTCACGTAAAACTGTACACATAAACCATAAATACATAAAACAATGTTATTTGATCACACTGGCAGTGGTCCGCCTATGTTACTTTTCTAAGTGTGACTAACAAAGGACTCCAGTTTGGGGTTAGAAACAACAACTACAACCAGATGTTTGAAGACATATTTTCAAAAAGTTGGGTTTCTTCTGAAAATGAGACTGGCCAAACTGATATTGATCAGCCAGATTTCCAGTAGAAATTTTGGGAAACCCTTAGGACCTCAGCAACTTCTTTGAGGTGCTCAAAGAGAAGTACAGCTCTTCTGAATGTCTAGCCAATAAACCCCGGGGCCACTGAAGCAGAGGATTTCATAACTTAATCGAAAGTGGGGTAAAACAAAGCTGATCCATGAAAAAACATCAGAACAAGGCAAAACCCTAGAGTCTCAAATTGAGTGCATACCCAATTATAAATGCTTACCTTTATAACAGGCTGGTGGATTTTTTGTAATAGGCCAGTGGACCATCCCTGCTCCCACTGCAGTCCATGCAAAAGACTCCAGGGAAAAGCAGAATTGGAATCCCTTTAATTACCCACTTATAAATATTTAAATTTATATCTATTTTAAAAATGATTATCAAGGCTGGGCAAACCACAGTTGCAATAAAAGTCAAATTGATCACAGAGTTCTAGCCACCTTTTCTTGTCCCCCAATGTTATGATTCTTTGTAGGCTCCCTAGCTCTTATTTCTCTAGAGCAGGAGAATGAGGGCTATGAGCCAACCAGGCTATTATTTATTACAATCTGTAGTGGGAGTGATGGCAGCTGTTGATGGTAGTTTTTCATTAACAGTTAAGTAAAGCCAATAAATGTTGTAATGCACTGTGCAATGGCAGATGGTGAGCTACAGAAAGAGTTTCTACCTCAACCAGTGCTCCATGTTCATCTCCACTTGAAACACTATCTAAATAGAAAAGAGTTTTAAAAAGGACCGCCTGTTCAGCTACCTTATTCCCACATAACTTTTATGGGTCTGGAAATGTAGTCAAAATACAAACTGCTAGGATAAAACAGACTGCTTGCAACCAAAAGGAGGAGAAAAAAAATCCCTTTCCACTGACAATTTGGCTCCTACCTACAACTCAGTTTCTAGCCTATCTTACGCTCTTTTTCTTTGCAGAATTGAGTGGATGCTTAGGCCCTGGATAAAGCACCAGCCCATGCTGAACCTCAAACTTTTACAGCTTTCTTTTCCAGAATCAGTAGCGTAGGTTAGGGTAGAAATGCCCCTTCCACACTGTTCTTTATGTCCCGCTTGGCTTTTTGCTTGAAGACTTCCCTGGTGAGTTAGCTTATGCTCAGGTTTTATCACAGGCGAAATGTGGCCTCACGCAGAGAAACCTAAGCCTGACTTTTTGAAGTGGAATCATCTGAAGAAAAAGCAATATTTGGTTCTTGAATTTCAGCAATATCAGCCCTTAGGAAAACTTCTCTTTTTCTACTAGCGTCCATTTCTACAAGGCCTCTGATCACTGGCAGAAAGATCTTGCTGGTACCGGCAACTGTGCTACTTTGGATACTGTCATGATGACTATTGTACAGGACCTGGAGAGATGTTGTAAGTGGTTTCCCAGGCATTTTGTAGTGGCTTGTATATCTAATGATGGTAATGCACTTCTAGCATTGTCATTTTTATATTGAAGAGAAAAGAATATAAATAATGGATCAGACCAGGGTACTAAACCTTTAAGCAGTTCCCACGTCTGCTAGTGGTCCCTGCTGAATTCTGAGTCACGAGCTAGTGGAAACAGCAGTGCACGTATAGGCCCTCCCTGCCAGTAAATAGATTATTTGATGCCTGAAGCATCAGCGCAGTTTCTGTACATTATTGCTGTTATATACTGGGAATGCCGCAGCACCATATTTCCAAGTGAATGCACAAACTTCATGAGTCATAGCTATACTCTGCAAGGAGGGACAGAACTAATTTTTGGTTTATCTGTACTGCAATGCCTGGCAAGTTAAAGCAAAACAATCAAAAATATAAAGTCAGAGTCTGATAAATCAATATGCTGATGCCCATACGAAAAAGTAACCTAGTGCTCAAAAGTTAGATTACTGTAGTTTAATCCACGTGCTCCAAGAAAGCTGCTATTCCAAGAGTGGCTGGTAACAGCGGGTGTATTCCCCATGTGCCAGCTGCTTCATTGCTGTTGTTTGGTGAGATCATACCACTGTATCACTAAAATCACTATATCCATAAAATCACTATAAACAGCAATCCAACCAAAGGGCATTGCACAGACTCTCTGCAATACAGCAAACACCTCTCAGCAGGATCGCTAGTGCAAAAGGTGGGTTAGATGTAGGGCGCTGTAACAGGCATTCTGCCTTGAGGACTAAACCAAAAATGTTCTGCTCTCCCTCAGTCTCCTGCTGCAGCAGAAATGGAGAGCAGCTGCGTGTAATGAAGGTAGCGTACAAGCTGGAAGTATGTGTGCCAGTACATTGTATGCTGCTTCTCCTTCATCCAGCTGCTGGGAAGGGGTATTGGTGAGCTTTTCTCACTCATTGCTTTTTGCAAACACTAATTTCCACCCTTAAGCCATTAAACGTGAATTGTGGCGCTTTGTGTATTTTCCACGGCTGCTAGGCAAAAAAAACCAGTAGCAAAACTTTCAGTGATGACATTTTTAAGACTAAATAATGAAAACAAATCAGCATTTTTCTCATTAGGTGAACCTGTGGAAGCCCTTGTGGATGCAGCTTGGACCTGCACGATCTACAGAGGACACATTGATCTAGTCATGACGCTTTTAGGTACAGATCTTAAAAATCTGAGGAAAACATGCAGAGCTAAAACCCTATTTTTGCACAACACTGTGGTCTGGTACAAAGTGAAAGCACATCAATGTCATGGAAACTTTATTATTGCTCCCAGTTGATGAAATCCTCTTTATCACCAGCATTCTTGATATACTTCTTTTCACAAAAAGAAGATAAACTGTACTTATTTGTTGTTTTCTCTGAGGGAAGTCAATGAGAAGACAGAAGAGAGTTTTCCATGGGGGAGGCTGCAACGATTATTTTTCCTCCCAAGTGGTTGCAGCAGCACTGAGAGCAGAACAGTGCTTGCCTTCACAAATAATTACAAACAAACTGTCTGCAATCCCAAATCAAAAGGGACCTCACACAGATACTTAAAACATCTCTTTGGGAGCTACCTATGCTGCATGGGCAAATGGTTACAAGCATCTGCGTTCAGACATCAGGAGATCCGTAACTGCAGCCTGGGACCCGACAGATGTGGTTCTGATCCGTAGCACTCGGACCTAGACTGGAGATCAGCCCCAGGCTGCAGGAGGTCCCCATCTTTGGTTCAGGTCTAGACTTCTCGCTCTTTTTAAATTTAAGAAACACTGATAGCTCTATTAATTTCCAGTAGAGTTACATGTTCATCTCCTGTCCAAAAAATTCCTTATGATTGACATCGGTGGTATGGATCTTAAGGAACGATTACCCTCCTCTGAGGCAGCATTGCTTCCTTCTCCTGTGGAGGTCATGGTCTCCTCCCCACCGGACCTTCTCAGTTAAACCTGGAAATCAGCAGCAGACACCCTTAGTGGGTTTAGGAGCTCTCCCCAGCCTCTGCCAAGAGTCCATCCCCACGCTGGAGGAGCAGCACATGCCTGCCCGGGTGTGCGAAGCCCCTGGATGCTACGGTCTCTGCCAGTGCAGCCATCTGCTCCCAGCCTACTGGCGTGGAAGGAGGTGGGCTGGCCTGCGCCCATGGCAGAGCCCTTGCCTTTATAAAGCACCCCCGCGCAATTCCTCTTCAGTGGCTTTTGATTTGGCTTGGAGTGATGGGGGGAAGGGGAAGGGGCTGTCTTGCTTTTTGTTTCCTCAGCTGGGGACTTCCAGCGTGTCATTTTCTTCCGCACATCTTAAGTCTCCAATCAGGGGCAATTATGATAGCACATTATGTAAATATTAAAGACAATTGCAGAGCTTTAATTAAAGCCAACTTTGTTTCTTTTCCCCCTCCCTCCCTCCCTCCTCTTGATTTTGTCGGGAACACAATAAACTTAATCAGCTGCCCCAAATTATGCATGCATTAGCCCGTGAGATTCAGCAAGGCCAGGCTTCTCAAGGACAAAGAAATATACTGAGCTCCAGCATCTCACTTTGTTTTCTCCAGCCATCTTTTGTGGCGTGTCATGGGAAAAATTCTAATGAGCCTCTCCGTGCTGCTGCAGAAATTCCTGTCAGGCACAAGCCAGTTGCTCTCTCTACTCTCTGTTTTCAGATATGCATTTTCTGTTACCCTGTTCTCTTGCGAAGAAGGAAAGTTGCATCAGGATAGACTGGACTGGCACTGGCTGACCATAATCTATAACAATTTTGCTTTTCTGGAGTCAATTTTCCTCCCTCCTCAAACAACTTTAAGCTTTTTGGCACTGCAGCACACTGACGAACACATGTTAGTTTGCATCTATAAAATCGTTTCTCTACGTCTACTTTCATTGTGCGTGGATTTGATTGTGCTTGTCACATAGTATTTTTCTAGAATCTGCTATAAACATGAGGATGTGATACGAAGTCTTCTGCTTCTAGGGAAATTTCTGGCACATTGGAGATGCAGAAGGATTTGCTAACCCTCCCTCCCTGTAAATCTTACAGCTAGCAAAACTGCTCAAATTTACAAAGCTTCAGGAGGGAGATACCCACTGTCCCTCTGACTTTAGGAGGGGAGGTTGCAGCTGACCCGTCTTTTTTCTAATTTTTTTTTTTTTTTAATTTATTTTTTTTTGCCTTATCTCTCTGCTGTGAGTTTAAAGACAAAATAATTTTCATCTCCAGGTCTGGGTTCTTTCTGCTGCGACCCACCCGGCTCTGCTTTGTACTCCCTGACCGCTGCAAATGCGAGCGTGCTTCGGATTAGCCTGGTTCTGCGGCACCAGGCAAACGCGTTGCTTCCTGATGCTGGGGTTCTGAATCGGCTGCGTGCCCGCATGCGCGCGCACAAGTGGGGAGGAGGAGGAGGAATAAGAAGGGAATGAGGAGAGAGGGCATCTGGGGGACGCAGCCGTGCAGTCCCGCTGGGGCAGCGGGCTCAGCTGCCGGAGCCACCTGGAAGCAGGAGCTGGTGCTTTAGGATCTGTGCGTACGTCCCTCAGCTCAGCCGTCATTTTGAGCACCGTGCTGCATGGCAGTGGCAGGGACCTGCTTCAACCAAATGGTTGTGGGTGTTCTTGTTTGCTCACTGATGGAATAATAACTTGCTGCTCTTTGTATTGGGGGAAAAAGAACCCTGAAAATGCAGCCTTCTGGAAATATTTGTGCTTAGTTGTGTCAGCGCGGCAGTCTCAACTTAAGAAGAGAAAACTAAAATAGCAGTTTCTCCTGGTCTTTGGCTGGCTTGCTCACCAGCGTGCCATGTGTAGTTTAACAATAGACAGGCTCGGTGTGCGCCCAGTGTGGGAAAGCACTGAGAGGAAATGAGGGCGTAATCTCAAGCATGACATCATTCCATCTACTGAACCAGCACCCGTGCTTTATTTCTCCAGATCAAAGACAGATATTTACACATCTAAATTGAAGCTGTTTGCCATGATGGGAATGAAATCTACACCATTTAACACCTTTCCTAAGACATTATCCACCATATCTTAGAAAATAAGTACCTTGGCTTTGGTTTGAGCTTTGTGTGCTGCTATGAGGAAGCCGATCCTCTGGCACAGCCCTCTGCCTGCCGACGATGAGGACGGTGGGAATGCGCCTCCTCTGAGGTGCAGGGAACCGCCCAAGAGCAGGACCCTTGCAAGGGACCACGTCACGCAGGGAGTCCGGCTCCGGAGCAGCTCAGGGGAGAAAGGAGAAAAAAAATCTTTCTTTGCCCTCTATGCAAATCAGCTTGTGCCCACTGAGGTGAATTCAGAGGGGGGTCCCCAGCCAAAGCTGAGAATTTGCTATCCTACCTCTATTGGATCCTACTCAGGTTTTGTTTTCACTGCCAGGAAAGCGTTAATGTTAGTGTAGATTAGTCCACTTTAGTTTCCCAAGGTCAGTGAGGTGACAGGCATGTCCCACCAGCCTGGGACACAGTGCTTACTTTATTTACCTACCTAAGAAAAAAATCTACCAGTGCCTAGGCCCCGTAGGGATTTTAAGTGGTGTGGATGTGGGTTACTAATTATTTCCTGCTAACACAACTGTTTTTTCTAGTGAAGACACAATCTTAGGTTCTTTTACTGCCTCAACCATGCAAGAATATACTATGAATATACTAATTACTGAGAGCCAATGGATTTATTTTTTTGGCTGTGGTGTAGTGAATTTTAGCTGCACTTTAAACCCCAGTTTTCTGAGCCCATAAAATCTCTGTTCATTCGAATACGCGTTCCCCTTCCTTTGCTATAATATACCAAGGTATATTACACTTGTCAGCAGAAAATGCTGGAAAAGGAGAACAAGCAGGGAAGTGAATTTTCAATCAGAAGAAGAGAGCTGGACTATTAAAATTAGTAAGACTAAGGTGATTTTAAATGTATGGTGAGTAGGAAATTTTGTATTAATTTACCTGACAAGTGACTTGCTTTCTCTTAAGCCCAGAACAAGTAAGAATATAACAGCTACCAAGTCTTTTCACAATCTCATCTCCAGGTTTTAAGGATATGCCGTTCAGCATTTACATTTAATCTTCTGTTTCAGAGGAAAGGTACTCTTTGGTTTGGCTGGCTCTTTTCTTTTTATGCAGCAATCTTCAGAGTTCAGTTGTAAAGAAGAGAAAGAAAGTCTTGCTCAATAACAAAGTTGAAAACATTCTGCCTTTTAGATCTTGGCAACGCCTGCTTGCCTGTTGTGTAATGTATTAAACTGTTATTTGTTTGGGGTTTTAATGCTCAGCTCTCACTAGCAGGACTAATGCAATGAAAACCTGAAGGATTTGACTTTGCTGTGATAAACCAAAGTCTTCACTGAAGGAAATGAAATGCATTTCCTGAATCTCTGGACAAAAGTCACCACAATTGCTTTAGTGTGGTTTTGTTTAAGAGGCTTCTTGAAGTAACGCAATGGGGAATTATCCTGTGTCCTGCTGCACAGCTAGAGGGTAAAAGTCCTCTGCATGCTACTAATATCTTCAATATCCCAGGTAAAGCCAATAAGAAGCAGCCCCCTCATAGGGAGAATGCAATAGCACTGCAGGTGTAAAGGGAGACCGGTGGTCTGAGCACACAGGGCTATAGGGAAGGAAAAAAAATGGTCTCTTATGTGCATATGAAAGGAAGAAAGAGAACAAGCTGGTGTGTGACAGCTGAACCCCCTGAATCAGTTTAGAGGAAGGACGAAGACAGTTTAGGAAAAAAAAAAAGCAAGGTAAATGCTAGGTCTGCTACATATGGTGTTATGCAGAGGGTCACCGAATAGCGAACAACAAGGCACCAGGCACAAGTACAATTGTCCTGGTTTCAGCTGGGACAGAGTTAATTTTCTTCCTAGTGGCTTGCATAGTGCTGAGCTTTGGATTTAGTTCAAGAAGAATGTTGGTAACACCCTGATGTTTTAGTTGTTGCTAAGCAGGGCTCACACCAGTCAAGGACTTTTTCAGCTTCCCCTGCTCTGCCAGGTGCATGAGAAGCTGGGAGGGGGCACAGCCAGGGCAGCTGACCCAGACTGACCAAAGGGGTATCCCACACCTTATGATGCCATGCTCAGGGGAGGTTAGCCGGGGGGAGAGGGATTGCTGCTCAGGATGGGCTGGGCATCGGTCAGCGGGTGGTGAGCATTGTGCATCACTTGTTTTGCATATTCTGTATATTCTATTACTACTTTTATTATTATTGTTATTTTTGTTGTTATTCTTGTATTAAACTGTCTTTATCTCAGCCCACAGGTGTTACCTTTTTTTTCTGATTCTCTCCCCCATCCCACTGAGGGAGTGAGCGAGCAGCTGCCTGCCAGGTGAAACCACAACAACAATAAGGTGTATATACAGTTAATACTAACTGTGCTATATGGTTTATTAAATGAGATAACAATCATAAAACATTGTAACTTGCAGAAAAGCCCTCCTGGGTATAAGGAATAGGGTGGCAGAAGGAATGAAAGAGAAGGAATAGGGTGGCAGAAGGAATGTAAGAGATGTGTGACAACATCATTACTGTGATCGCGAGATGTAGGCTAGCTGGTGGTGAGGAAAGGAAGAGAGAAAAGAGAGAGGAAAAGTGTTTGAGGCATTCAGGTAGTTCTTGTTAGGTCCTAACATCAAGCCATTAACTAGGCCATGAAACTAGGGCAAGATGTCCATTTCTTCATCAAAGGACTTCCCCTTGCTGCAACGCACTGGTGAGAAAACGGTGTAAAGTCAGTGGCACTGTCAGGGAGACAAGGAATAGTCTTGCTTTTGCATTTTCATTAAAAAAAAGGCAGGACACATATGATTAGCTTCTCTGGTATAAGTCCTAGAGTATCATTTCTGCTGGTGGAAAAACGAATCAGAAAAAAGGGCAAAGGAATGAGAAGAAAAGAATTCTGCTTCAGACGGGAAAGAAATGTGCGTTGGCTGTTACATCAGATGCTGGGCTCTCTGACTTCAAGACAGTAGAAGATATGGGCTGGCTGGGACCCAGGTAAGACAACTTGAACAAAAGGCACATTTCCATTGAACCCATAGTTGGGTTTTGCCAAAACTTAGTCAAAATCTAGCTGTCTCTGCAGAACATAATGCTTTTGGAGAATCAGCAAATTATAACAGCTCCATTTTCCCCATCTCCCAACAGTCCAGGTTGTAGTTAGGTTTTAAACCAAAATCTCTCCCTAAATTATCTGATGCTACATCTCAACTCTTCCCCTGCTGGGACTGCTAATACAACTCCATCATCTTCACTCTAAGTTGATAGAATTGCAAATAGTATCATGACACCCACCATGGTAAAGCACAGCCTGAAGAGCCTCCCTTTTCAGTGAGCATAAACTTGGAGCCTTTAAGCTAAAGACTTCCCAGTCCTTTTGGGCTGTCCATGTGTATGGATCAAGAAAATTCCCAGTGATCTGATGCAGAGTTTCAACTCCTTACTACTTTTGGGCTTCCTCTGTCTCTGAGAGATAAATGCAAATCATAATGATCTCTCCAATGCGTTTGGAGCAGATGTAAGACTTGCAGGCTTTGAATTAGTTTTCTTAAGGTCCTGTTGCAGTTATACATTGTGGAAAGAAAATTTTAGCTCTTCAGCTTCCTCCTTAGGCCACAAACTCCCTTTTTTTTTTTTTATCTTTTTCTATTCCTTCATTTGTCAGCAATGTAAAATCTAGGAGTAAAATAAGAGACCTTTGCACCACACATACTACCTGGCTCTGACCTGCTTCTATATGATTTCTGTGGATGGGATACAAAGCTACAAACCTGTGGGCTGTGGTCCACTTGCAGTTGGACCTAGGAGAAGAACCTAAAGACTGATGACGTTCAGACTCAAAAGAGCATCCCTGGATGACAGCAGGTGGAGGTCAAAACTTCTAGGGGGAAGTAACCAATTTGAGTACTCAAATATGTTTATATTTTATATTTTGAAAATATAAACAATCTTTGTAAAGGGAAAGTTCTAAAATATCCTTGTAGGAAACAAAGAGTTGAGCACTGAGATTAGCTGTCTTTACATTTTGATATCACCACTTATTGGGGAACTACAACCACAGACCTGCAGGCCACAAAGGGAGTCTTTCCATATCCAGAGAGTTTCATTGCTGGCTAAGGTTTTTAGGTTTCTGGTTCACATGTATGGTATATGTATGCTGGGTAACTTAGCTGAACAGTTGGCTCATCAATATTTACACTGGAGACTTTATAAATAACCCATCAGGTTTCCACATGCACGTTTGCTAAACTTACAGTTATGACATCCACCACCAGCCCCAAGAGCTGGCCTTTGGAAACGATTGATGGAGGCAAGTTTCTACTCTGCTTGGAAGAACAAAAGAACCCAACAACCTTTATTGGCATTTACATTTGTAAAATCTGCCTTCAGAATTTCTCCGTTGTGTCACTGCTGTGCTGCACTGTTTTTAATTGTCATTTGTTGTTTGGGATAAATTAAAATGAAATAGTCAATGAAAAGCCTCCCTGGGTTTTAATGTTGTCAGTAAAAATAAGAAAATTATCTTCCGTTATCACAGAATATCCCAAACCAATACATGAGTTGCTTATCATCATAGAGAACAAATAACATTGAATTTATTTAATGATTTTACATAAGTTGATAAGGAGCTCTTCTTTTCCAAATGTTTTGCAGGTGATTGTGATCTGTTAATATCGCTCTCTTTTTTTTTCTTAATGGGAATTGTTAATGCAAGGCTGCAATGCTTCCTTTGGAAGAAGGGATGCAAAGGGCAGCACGGGTGTAAATCTGGAGTGGATGATTTGAAGTCAGTGGTGTCGTGCTACCTGTAAGTGAACCTGCCTTCTTGGAGTTTTTTCAGTGATGCTGAGGTGAGACTTGCATGTGTGGTGTAACATCCTTGCCATCTCTCTGCCCCGGGGTTGAAACCCGTGTGCTAATTCTTGATGACTGCAGTAGCACCTCCTGCTGAGTGCAGAGCTGATCAACCTTCCCTGCCCTTCCCGTTGACTTCTATTTACAGCCTGCAGAGGAACTCAAATACTTACTGTGGAAATGGGGTGGAGGGAGGGGAAAGAAGGGAAGAGGTCCCTAAGGGTGAGCCTGACCCAGGAGGACCCGTCTTGCTAGAGTCTTGCCACTGATGGAGAGAAGGGGGTCTTTTTTCTGACTACTCCTCTGAAAAACCTAACTTCAGGCACTGAGGATCATGCCCTGAGGGGGGCTGTTGGAAGGACAGTCTGCCTGGTGGAGTCACCCCGACTTAACGAGCACTTGTCTCAGGTCACTGAACCTTCACATTGAGTTGTGGGTTGGTTTTTGTAAGCATCACAGCAAGAGGGGGTTTTAAAAAGGGATTAAAGCTGTAGACATCTGTAAGAAACTCCTCACAGGCAACAACATGAAGAGGAAAGAGAAATGCTATCTCAGGGTATCTGCTTCCTCCCGTTGTGTCCCCGTGGCTCGCAGGACGGAGGCACATCACGTGTCTGTCATGTGAAGCCAAGGCAGCCTCGTGCCCTGCCGTGGGAAAGGGGCCTGCGGTTTGGGGAACGGAGGTATTGAGCCTCCTGGCAGGCAGAATCCTCAGGAAGGGGTGAACTTCACCGCAATTTGTCTCAATGAGATCTTTGATGAAGTGAGAGTAATGATAGCTTTGACATTTTAAGGAACTCTTCTCGCCCCTGGCAGCATTTCCGCTGACAGCAGAGCCACTTCTCAGAGCAGATATTGTAAACAGCAAACACAGTTACCTTGTTCAGCGCCGTTGTGCCTCACTGAGGACTTATCCCTTCGGTGGAAAGGATCATACACAGCTGGGGAGCGCCACAGTAAATAATACTCGGTATCACAGGAAAAAATTAACTTTCAGCTGAAGTAGCTTTGATCACTGCTGATTGCTATGATGTTAAATGTTGCTTGCCCTAGATCGGGAGCAGCCAACCTTCCAGAGCCTGACAGGCAAGAAAATAAAATGTGTAAAGTCAGAGAATCACTGGTTTAATAAACTTCTTGATTTAGCCTTTGGTAGGTATTTTTAGTGTAAAAAAGGAATATAGATATACTATATCTGACTTCTTTCACCAATTTAATAAATAACCAAACATACATTTTAGTACCTTATATTTGCTTTTCTTGGTAGCATAGCTATGGCTTTTTTTTAAAAAGAGTTATAACAATAATTACAAAATTTTGCACAGAAGCAGGCCGGTCCTGGCCTTGCTGGCTGTATCTCTACCAGCAAATAAACCAGACCAGGGCTCCTTCTCCAGCCCTGACAGCAAGTGGCATGGCTTGCAACCATATAGGTAAGCTGTCTTCCTCCCCAAATGAAGTAACCTCATCAATACTGCCTATTGAGAAAAATCCCCAGCACCAAAACATGCACTGGCATTCCCTGGGACAGTTGGCACAGGCCCAAACGGTGCCAATAAGCACAACCAGTGGTCAAACAGTGCAGATGCTCAGATGCCAGTGATGGGATCCATGCCCTGGCCCAGTTTGGTTTGCTACTGCAGTTGTGGCCGCTGTGACACATAGTGCTCTATGTCCTGCGGTGGTTTTCCAGAGGGGTGGCCTGCGTTCTGCTGCGCACACACAAAGACTTGAAAAATGCAGCTCCGTTTTGTGGTGGGCCCATGATAAATAAAAGAGCCCACAGGGAAGTTATACTCCCTTGGCTAGCCATGGAAAAATAGAGCCGTCTCCTCTCTCCCCTTTGCCAACTGGTCCCCAGTCCCTGCAGGAGGCCAGGCACCATCCGTCAGCTGGTTGGCAGGTCTCTGCACAGCACAGTAGCTGTCAGCCCCCACAGTTCCTCAGGGAGCCCATTTGCATCTCTTGAGAGACACAGCAGCTCCCTGGTGCTTCTTTTGCTCCTGCCCCCTTGCAAGGCTTTGAGCAGTGGGTGCTACATGCCAGCAGTGCACAGAGGGATGGGGTGCTGCTGCCCTGCACAGCCCAGTCACCCCACCAGCTGGTCCCAGCATGGTACTGGTGGACTGGACAGGCAGACACAGAAAAGGACGCCTGATATATCAAAGAACTGCAGGCGGCTTGGGAGTTATATTTTAGCCAGGCACTGTTTCAGCCTGGTTTGCATCTGCTCTTTGAATGATGTATAATGTGAAGTGGGGTGTGGAAAGCCAAAAAGCAGCAAGCTGTCTGCCTGTGGAGGCCTTTCTCTTGCTGTGTTTGTCTAACCCCACCATTGCCTCCATTCAGATTACTTTTTCCAGGTTGTATAGAAACTGCTTAGTAAGGTCTAAGGAGCAGCTCCAGGATTTTCTAAGGGATTGATTAGGCACAATTCACGTCAGGCTTCAGCAGGCTTAGCTGTTCACTCCAGTCGTGCCCATTGCAGGGGGCGAGACCCTTGGCAGGCGTGTCTGGAGAGCATTGCAGCGGATGTTGTCCGAGTGCCTCCCATCGCAAAGGCATCCAAGAGGCTGAAGGATGAGTTTAGCCACTGCTGAAAACAAACTGGTTTTGTAGAAGCCACAGTCCAGCTCCATGGCTTAGAGCCACTGATGAGGCTGTGATTTAGGGGGCTGTTTGAGCAGGTTTGGAGTAGGTTCTCTGCCAGTTTGAATCTGTATCTCTCTAATGGCTTGGGGAGAAAAGGCATTTCTGCTTTCGATCAAGTTAATGAACTCTCATACTGTGCTGGCTGGAGCAGACGAGGGGATACAGATTCAGACCTGCATCTGCCTTTTCCGTGCGCTGTACCAATATTGCAGCACATAGTATGAGAAACGTGCAACTCTCAGACCCCTATACAGGATTTGTCATTTCATTTCTTTTCAAAGGACTATTAATAGTAAATCAAACATCAATTTAACATAAACAGAGTGTGGGTGCCAGCTCTCCCTTTATAGCACAGCATATGCACGTCTTCAGTCAGCTTAATTACTGCAATAGTAGCATTGAAGCCTGAAAGAAAGTCGCCATCAGCGTTTTGAAGGTGGAAAATCCTGTAGAACTTTGATTTTTGCTGAGCTATTTGGAGTTCACAGAAGACTTAAATTCACTAGAAAAACAAAAGCCTTTCTGTTGTCTGCTGATTGTTTGATAGCAAAAGCAAGCCTGGCAAAGAACCAGGGAAGTGAGAAATTCCAGTTAAAGAGCTTAGGCCTGACTGTGGCTTTTTTTTTCCTTTTCCAAGAAACAAAAGACCATGTCCTTGTCAGACGACATCAATACATCTTGCTCAGGGCTGATTAGAAGGTTGTTGTGGGAAACCCTGGCTAAATTACAGAACAAAGTCTTGCATGTGCTCCTGCTAGACTTCTCCTATCTTGCTGACACCTCTTCCTTCTATATTGAGCCACTGCTCCACACAGCCATTGAAAATACCACTAACACATGTGGTGCCTTCAAGCTGAAGGGATGAAAGCCTGGTGGGTGGAGAAATGGCAAAAGAGAGGAGGAAGCAAAGGTTCTTTCAATGAGATGTTGGCTTTCAGGTTCTCAGCAATTTCATAGGCTGTTGATTGCCAAGAATGGTCATGGGTTTGGATCACTTCTTTTTTATTCTAACTGAAGATGTAATGTTGCAAGATCTCAAGCTTCACTGAAGAATAACCTTCCTCTTCAAGTCATGCTCAGCACTGTTTAACTACTTGTAAAACTAGATGCTTTCTTTCAGGTAAAGGAGTCTAGAAATGATGGTGGTCTGTTTTTTAAGACATTTATTTTTGTTGTACCTGAATCTTAATCGGGGTGCTGTATTTAAGCTATTAAATCTTCAGCTGTTCCCTTCCTTCAAAAACACTAGTGGTTATGGGGAAAAGAACCTCCTCTTGGCTTCTTTTTAAGAGCTTTATTTTAGTGACAAACTCTTGAAATGGCAGTGGTGGAAAGCAAGGAAATATAGTCTAATATCAAGACAATGCTATTATCTTGGAAAGCTTGCAAACCTACATTTCTCCATGCACAAACTGTATTTACTCCAGTAAGGAGGAAATATGTAAGGGAAGAAAAAAAATCTATGTGAGACTATGTATGAGCATGTGTGTGTGTGTGTATGTAGAACTGCACATAAGACAAACTTAGAAAATCCCTCTGGATAAAATTTTCAAAATAATTTTTCTTCCTTTTTTAAATACAGGAAGGCATACAGCAACTTCTTGCAACTTTCACTTAGATGTTGATATTCTCACCTCTCTAGATTGACTCGGAGATGAGCTTTGTGAGTGGGTCCTTGGGTAGGTAACAGTAACACTGGTTGGTTTAGACACTGCAAGTACAGATGTGGGAATCACAAGTTAAAATGTGTGTGCCTCTGACTCCTGAAAGACCTGAAAGAGGATGTCTGTCCTGTCTGCACTTTAGGCTAAGGAAGTGAACATCTGCTAGTGGGGTTGATCTTCCCTTTCTCGAGCAGCCACCGAGGCGGACAAAATCACAAATTCTCACCTATGTGCTACTCCACCTTGCTGAGGGAAGCTGTGCATACACAGCATTCACTATACATACACAACCCTGCATTATTGATCAAGACAAAGCATGTCCATTTAACACTGTAGCAAACAACTAGAAAACTCTTGTCTTGGGTGATGCTAAATATGTCCTGGTGCCTGAGGAAGGCTAGAAGCTGTAGAAGGAAGACCAAGCGTGATACCACTAGACAGGGTGAGCCATTGGTGGGAGGGGATGGCCAAAGCTAAAGAAGGGGTTGGTTCAGTGGTCACACAAAACCAGAAGGAAAAATAATTTTGGCTGGGATAAAATCTTGGTTGCAATTTTGGGGATATTTTAGTATACTTTCACAGTATACTTCACAGTATTTTTATTTCTAAATTCACATCAGCGTCACCAGAGATACTATTAGCTGTTGAGACTTGCAGAGGCATCAAAGGTAAAGCAAGACAATAATAGAAAACACTTGATAGAGAAAAGGAAAAGGACAGAAGACTAATGGTAAATGAAGAAGATGGCAGAAGAAGAAGAGAAACCGCATGCATCAGAGAAGGGAACAGAATGGACTTTCAAAAAGATCTGACCTATGCTGAAAGAATAGCTCAGAGTGATGAGGAGATTAGAGCAGGAGACAGCATGAGGACGCATTATTGTTCTGGTCTGAGCCTTGTTTATACTTAAAGTTCAGTGAATCTTTGTTAAGAGACCTTTGCAAAGGCTGTGTGTAATGTGTTTCCACTTAATATGTGGGCTTTGAAGAGGTAATTAAAAATGGTTTCCCTGTCTCATGGAGTTTGGCTGCTCATCCCCATTCTGCACATCCCTTCCCCAACTGTTTGCCTGGCCACCTGGAGAGCAAATCCACCTAAAGACTAACCTGGGGAAAAAAGTTTCCAGCCAGATCCGTCTCCCAGCCTCTCGGTGGCTGAGCTAGCTTGTGACAGTTTATTGCACTCATCATTGTGCACATCATATCATGATTATGCACCATGATTATACACCATGATTAGACACCACACACACAGCAAGGCAGGGAAACCTGGTGGTGAGGATGTGTCTGCTGCTGGGGTGGTACATGCAGCAGAAGTCGTGGGCAGACAGCTGGAGGTGGCATTCTCTCAAACTTTGGTGCCAAGGTTTGCCACGGGATGTTTTAAGGAGCCATGACACATGGTGCACAGTATAAGATGCAAGCAAAGAAACATCAGGAAAATGTGGAAAATAGAAGAGCAACAAGTAGAAAAATGTGAGCAGGGACTCATGTTTGTGTGATTTGTTGAGTGACTTCTTTATCCTTTGAGATCTACTCTAAAAGCTATGTTTTTCTTCTCTGCACTGGGGATAGTGTTGCTTTTATTTGGTATTATAAATGACATATTTTTACTCTCCAGTTCAAGCAGAATACAGTCCTTTTCCCTAGAACAAGTGTGGTTTTCTCCTTGCTAGAGAGTTTGTTATTTTGGTTCCATTCAGTTAATATTATATAGACTTCACAGGGTTTTGTTCTCCCTCAAAGTTTGTGGTACTGAGATTGGTTTGTTACTTGCACACAATATAAGCTGACAGGAGCCATAATACAGCAGTATGATTACACAGAATAATTTATAATTTTTTTCTTCTAGGCAAACAGATGCCTTTGGAAAGTATGTCTGTTTGCAAGGATGGCTGCTGTCGTTCGGTCCATAGCAAGCCCGGACCGTCAGGGAGTTTTGGGTTATAGAGGGTTCAGGCAGCTGCGCCAGTCATTTTCAGACTCCAGATGTACAGCAGAAAATTCCCTTTTCTTCCTGCTGAATATATTAAGAATAATACGTTGTTAGAGAGGGGAGAGCTAGAAATAGGAAAATATTACTTAGAGGAATGAACAAAGGAAGGAGATGCTGGCTTTAAACCCCGGCTTTGTGGTCTCCTTTTCTTTCTCACTCTGAAACCAAAGATAAAAATATCTGTATTCTCAGAAGGGATTGGAGGCATCAAATATTTTATAAAGCTTATTCAAAATGGGTCTAGGCAAAAAAAAATCCCCAATCCTACAAATGCAAACCAAGAACCAGGAAAAGAAATTTAACTTCTTGGACAGAAAAATGGCCAGATTCAGTGTGACCAAAAGTAGATATTAAAACTTGTTAAATGATGATGGTCATTTTAGGAGGGTGGGGAAGAGAGAGACTTTTAAAATGGAGTCTAAATACTTATTTTCTGTGTTCTCAAAATGTTTCTACTTTCCATTTTGAAATGGTGCTTTTACCATTTAGGTAAGTTATGTAAACCAAAAGTTTACTAAATGTGTCCTTCCCTGTAGGGGCTGTGTGCTCAGGATCCTTCCACCTTTCCGCAGAGCTCTTCTTACATCGGTGGAAAAATGGCCTCTTTAGGCACAGGGAGAACCCTTCCAGAGGGGAGAATTAACGTCATGAGCACTGGGGGAATGCTGGAACTTGCTGGTTGCATTCGGTACAAGGGCACTGTCTACAGAAATTAAGTATGGATTTCCAATATCAATGTTGTGGGTGCATTTATTCACAATCTAACTTGCAGCTTCTCTAGGGGCTTGATAATTATTTTTGTCAGTGACCTCATCTCCTCATTGCTGCCAAATAAAAACCAAAAAGTGTCTGAACTTTTGCTTGTAAAAAACAGGGATGATGAGTTTTCCATCTAGGCTCTGTCGATGTTCATTCCCTCCTGAACTGTCACTTCAGAATCTCATAGTTATTGCTGAAAAGGAAATGTGTGGAGCAATTTTTAAATGTTCTTGCCAGGTATACGTCACTTTTCTTTTAAATGGTGTCTCCACATATTTCGTTAACTATACTCAGATTTGTGTGAGGCACTTGAAGTACACCTGTGCATTTGGATGAACTCTGACATAGGTCCTCTCAGGTTTTTCAGAAGTTACAGAATTCCAGATTATTATTATTTTTTTTTCTTTTTCTTTTTTTTTTCCCCCACAAAAGGTGCCGATGCCATACCTCCTTCATAGCATTTGGGACTGGGGAAGAAGATGCAGTCATTTAGTGTGTGCACATCATTCCAGCTAGAAAATCCTGCAAAGCACTAAGAAGACTTGGAAATGCTCCTCAGGGGAGAAAGAGACATGGGAGGAAGGAAGGGAAAGAATGAGCAGGAGGAAGATCGGGCTCCTTGGACACGGTCAAAGACACTCTGCTGCCAAACAGTCCTTACTGCTGCCATGGATTGCCTTCTCAGGGTGCAACATCCACACCTGGACTGTGGCTCTTCTTGGTTTCCCTCCTTGGAGTTGCTTGCATAGGAAGAAAGAGCCCCTTAAGAAAAGCTGTCTGAAGGGCACTGGGAAAGGAGAGCTATCTGATGGACCACGAAAAAGAAAGCCCCCGTCATGACATGAGATGGCAACGGAGGCTTGATATCAGGAAGGCCTATGTGTCAGGTGTATTATGCCACTTATCCCAGAAGCTGGTGCTTCTTCACATAATTAACTTCTGCAGATCCAAGAAGATGACAAAAAGAAAACAGCATATGTTGAAGCCTCAGCTAGGGGTAAGGATTAAATGAATATTCACTGAACTACTTAGCAAGGAATGCTATGGCACTTCGTTGGGAGCAAAATATGGGTGGAACAGGCAAGGGCTGGGCACATTATCATTTCTGGCATTAGGTTAATTGCATTGCTGATACTCTGCAAACTGCTGACGGGGCAGGAGTGGCTTCTTGCTGGACTCTGCCCTTGTTGATGCCAGAGGGGAAAGTCTGGTTCCCACCTCTTTAAAAGCCCTGCTGAGTGAAGGAGATCACTGGCAAACGATTGGGAAAATATGCAGGAGAGACTTCTAAGTGCACATGGAGGGAGATTCTTCATCAAATGAATGGTAGAGATAGTGCCGGGAGTTAAGCAGGATATTCAAGAGCGTGGGTGAAAGGGAAGGAAGGAAATCATTGCTATGCAGGGAAGCGTCCTTCAGGTGCACACACACTACTGTGGGGCTCAGCTGTTACACCATCTTCACCACGTTGCACTAGGATCATGGCAATTCATATTTTACCGGGTTTACCCTTGCATGCAGCGTGGGATGGCTACCTACAATGGCTGGCAAGCATAAGCTAAGGGAGGTGCATGCCAAAGCTATGCATTAGGTAGGGCATTTCTAAGGTTGCTAATGAGAATGTGGTACCTTATTACTTCATCAAGACAACTCAGTCTGCTCTCTGAAAATCAGCCATCAGGAATTTGCAGGGTAGTCAAGTTTCTACAGAGCAACACATGAGCTAAAGAGAGGGTTTTTTACCTCACCTTGTCAATCGCCCAGAGAATCAGGAGGCAGCTTTGCTTTCCCTGCTGCTCAGCCATAGATTGGCATAATTTTATTTCAGCTAACACTGCCTGATTTCGTTACCATGCCCAGTAACTGAAACATGAACCCCTCTGGGCAGTGGAGAGAATAACAGAAGTTCCTATAGTGGAAAGTGTGACAATCAGTTAAATTATACAGTTATAGAATCTGAGATTTGAACCCTTTAGTTCCCAAGATCTATCGGTCTCCATGAGCTGGACCAAAGAATAAATCCCACTATTTTCAATAGTAGCCTAACCCAGACCACCCCTCTGCAGCCAGTTTGCAGGGCAATGAGACTTCATGGGAAAAAATGATGGGAAAAAATATTGTGGGCAACCCATCTGTCATAGCTGAAGAACATCTGTGAAGACTGTGGTGAAAAAGGCATGCATTACCTGCCGATTTCAGATGGAGCAAGAAGTACCACCCAGCTGTTTGTTGGTCATGCCCATGAAACACAAGGCAAAGTTAAATGCTCCAAAGAGGGGTCAATCCATGGGAGTCTGAATCACCCACACTGAGGAAAAGAGGGAAGTGAATGACTCAAGCTCCTGGGAAATTTGGAGGGATTTGAGCTTGGACCAAAACCAAGAGCCAAGCTGCACTGAACTTTGGGCTGCTCGGATTCCAACCTGGATCTGAGCTAAGCAGCTCAAACCCTTTTCTGACAGGGAGATCTATTTTGCACACCATATAAGATCATGTTCACCTGATTTAGTGTCTAAGAAAACAGTTGTCCTTCAAAACATGTTTTTATGGAGTTAGTTTTATGGGCTGATGTACGTGGAAATCATGTTATAAAATATCCATATAGAAATGCCCCATAGGGTATTAAAGTCTTGCTCTGCAGGTACTTTAACGACGTCAAGGATTAGAGCTGTCTCCCATTCTGCCGAACACAGAGGTGAAGCCTGCTTACAGTCAGGAGAAGAGGAAAGTGTTTTGGCAAAAGTTTCTTACCTGAGACCAGATATAAAGTTGCAGGTGATAGCCCCATGAGTGAAAATAGTATATCCTCCCTCTCTCCTTCAAAAGCAGAATTAAGTACCTGCTTTAAGCATGCACACACACACATAAAGAAACGATGCATCCTTTGCGAGAAAGAATCTATTTGGGCTGTCAGATGACAAGGTGATCCTTTTGCATTCCTTTTCAGTTTTAAAACATAGGTTGTGTTTAAAGCAAATTCCCTTGTTCTCCTCTATCTGAAAATAACTCTTTGAAAGGTAGAAATTAAGAAGGCTGGTGCTATTTATCCGGCTAATTGTGTACTAGTTTGGTAGAGTACAACAGGCTTATAGTTTTGGAAGGAGAAAGAAAGTCTAGAAAAGGGGTGAGATCCACCTTGGATAATGTCCTGATGAAATATACAGCCAGGCATTGAATAACTTTTTTTGTTTTCTTTTTTTTATTTGAACATGTGAGCAATTGAACTTGAACAAGATCAAAACATTGTTGCATCCATATAGTGGGTCCTGAATATCCTTTATTCAGTGCCTTTATAACAGTAAATAGTGAGTGCCATTTATAACAGTAAAAAATGAGTATAAAGTCCTTCTGAGGTAGTGATCTGGGTATTTTTCACCAGCCTCAAAAGGAGTCCCTGTAGAAGGTGTCAAGCACGGCAGAATAAGTCCTGGGGATATTAAGTAGCTTGTCACCCAGCAGTCACTAATACTCCAGGAACAGAATTTGCAATGAAGAAACACTGTGTTTTAGCTACTAAAAGTATTTCTTTAACATCTTCCCATGCTGAGGAAGGTGGGGAGAACAGAGAGGGAGGGGGCTGGTTTCCAGCGCGGGGGCTGCATGGGTAAGTGCCCGTGGAGTCGGGTGAGGCTGCAGGGGCTCTGGCTTTCCAGCTACGCTCAGATGCAGGGGCAACGAAACCAGGTTTAATAATCTGACAGGGCCAAGGATGGTCATGACAGACTCCAATGTTCACGTGGTCTCTGTAGGAATTTGAGATGATTCAGATTTTGCTTAGGCCCTGCGCAAAGGAGCACTCTGCTGAATCCTACTGCCGGAATTTTGATTAATTTGTGGGTTTAATCTGCTTTTATTGTTCACACCCTTCCTCTTGAAAACCACTGCCCGTGTATACATGTTGAAACAGAGCACTTATTTGATTGTGACAATTTTCCTCTCCAACAACCATTTATTGACTTACCTTGAATTACAGAATCGGAAAACAACTGACTGCGAGGCTACAGGAGTAAATACTGCATTGCCCAATAAAGTGAAAAGTAACTGGAATAAAAAATCGCACCCTGAGCCTTTGCAGAATGGAGCTTGTGAACAAGAGTTTGTTTCCGTACAGTGCAGCTGGTGTCTGACATGTCTTGTGGAAGGTCAGTGTGTACTTGCATTTAATGTACAGGTGTTACATTTTCCCGTTCTTGACCTTGCCTGGGTTTCAAATCTGATTTAATCCCTTCTCAGGAGAGTGGTATAGCAGCAATAATCACTTAATTTATGCCCACCCACAAGTGACCACAGGGGAAGTACACGAGAAAAACTTTCTGTTGCTTTCACTGGGGAATAGGAGAAGAGATTATGTTAGACAAGAAAAGAGAGGGAGGGAATGAGAGATATGCATATGTTTTTTCCATACTGGGGTTGGTGTGTCCTCCAGGCAATTAATTCAATAACCAAGGGTATTTGAGTACATATGGCTGATAGGGGAAAACAGAGGCTTTGCAAACTTCACTGTACAGAAGAAAAAAGGTTTGCCTCACACTTCTGAAGCCTGGCATTTCGCATTTCAAAGGCATCTTGCATGTCGATTGCACCAACTGCAGTCAGAAATAGCACAATTTCACCTGACAAATCCCTTGCAGCAAAAGTCAGAACCCCAAACTTTTGGCCATTTCCTTTGCTTTCCTTCTCTCTGACCTGCAAAGCCTCCAAAGGGCATTTTCTGAAATCATACTTTTTCCTCTGGAGCCCTTTGTCAGAATGAAATCTTCCAAGTAGCTCTAAAAGTGAAGTGTTTACCAGTATACTGCATTGCTCATCTAATGGATTACTATGTAAGTAAGTGGAAAGGTATTCTAAAATACTGGTCATTTCCTATTTTACAGGCAAAGTGCATTAGATAATACTTGCTGTATTTTCCAACTGATGGTTTCTTTTTCCCCCTTTTTTTTTTTTCTTCTTAATAATAGCTTCTGTAAAAAAGTTATTTGCAAATACTATTTTTTTTCCTGTCAGAGTCTTGCTCTAGTATTACCAATTTGAAAAGCAACTGCAGCCTAAAAAGCAATCATTTGCAATGATACTGGGACATACAGAGAATTTCAAAATGTGCCTTTAGTGGAGATTACTACATCAAAAAAAATACCCAGAAAAAAACAAAACGCTGAAGCAAAGAGCCACTTACCTTTTAAAGTTTCACAACAAATGTGTCCTTGACAAATGCGTGGAGGGTAACTACAAAAGAAGAAGTTACCTTAGCATAGGAAGAACTGAGCTACTAGAAATAAGAGATGCAGCCACAGGCACTTGCAAGGGAAATGGGGGAATGGTGTTTAGGACCAGCTCTTTCCATTGGCAAGTTGTCCTTGAGGTCTCCCATGGAGTTAGGACCTTAAAAGGAGTAGAAAAGTGCCTGGGAAGATGTGGTAGCCCAATACGCATGCCAGGGGCAAAAGTCTGATCGCTGTTCCCTGCCTTTTGGAGCTGCACTAGTGGGAAATGTGGTTGGCAGGACCAGAGAGCAACTACGAGGTTTCATGTGTGAATATGAGGTTTTGTGAAGATATACCTTGCCTGCAGATAATTACCTACATAGAGATGATGTTTGGGAAGATCTATTTTGTGCAATGTCATGTTGAGTGATTGCGCCACAGGCCGGGGGGGGAAAGGGGGGGGAGGCGTGGAACTGGGAGGAGCAGAAAGGAAGATGGACAAACTGTGTCCCGCTCCCCTTGCTTAGAGGAAAGCTGAGAGGAGCTGTCTTGGACAATCCTCCTCCACGGGGTCAGGAGCGGGACTGTCCTCCACACCTTTTTTACCAGACAAACTAGCTAGATTATCCTTCACCGCCATATATTTTGTTTTATTTTGAGACTTACCAGGGAGCAGATGAAAGTCAGAGACCACAAGTGGGGCACCAGAGATTTCTCAGTCCATCTCCTTTGCTTTCCTTCTCTCAAGTGTTGCATATTCTTATTTTATTTCGGAATAAGGTTCATTGAGTTGGCTCAAGACGGCAATCAGCTAGCAGAGCACAGCACGAAAACTATCCCAAAGGGTCTCTGAGGGCCAATGCTGCATGCAGGGAAGTGCCAAAAAGCCTTGGAACAAAGGCCACGCGCAGCTGCGGTGGATTTCTGCCACCTCGATGTTTCTCTGTAGATGAAGAGAAGCTGGAAAAGGAGTAACTATTACTGTGACCTTGCTTATGGCTCAGATGTCACGGAATCCTAATTTTTATTTAAGAGAGGCCAGTTTCCCTGAGATTTCAACTGGAAGAGACTGTGATGCAATGGAGCAGAAATTAACCCACAGAATGTATAATTCATCTCATTTCCAAAGGTTTTTATTGCTGGTCCCTTAGGCCCTGAGCACACCCCAGTCTGTGTTCAGGATAAGAAATACCTGATTTCTCTTGTCTCTCATCAAATTAGACTAGCACAGCCAGTACTTAAAGGATTGCCATTCCCCAGAAAACTCCATGTGTGGTCCCTGTTTCAGCTCAGAAAAAAATTCAAATATTCTCAGACAAAAATACATAAGGTTATCTTGGTCCCAGGATCATATCCCTCTGTTTTCTTAAGGTAGATTTTTTCCAGCCACCTTGTTATCCAGCTGGAAATAGAAAAAGCTGTACAAAAAATACATTCCCATTGCCCATCAGTAAATACCCCACAGCCACCTAGGAGAGAATTATGTATTACTCCCGGAATGAAATAACAATGTCCATCTTTCCTCCCAAGCAAGTGCTTTCTCTGAGGGTGCCTTTCCAAGAATACCTTTCCAAGGTTGCCACCTTTTTTCTGTGGGCCTGTTATCAGCATGACAAGGTGGGCTACTGTGTAGGGTGCGAGTCTTTCCTTGCCTCTGCCTCACTATGAACTGTTTCTTCTCAGCTCTTCATTCATCTGTGCTGATCAGTCAATTAGACGTTCAGAGAAGCTACCCACCATTCATTTGACTTTGTGCTCTTATTCGCAGTGCTCTTGCTTGTAAGCCTCTTCCTGATGCTTCTCTCCTTAGTATGGAGGCTGCAACGATGGAGCAGGCTGCCCCTGCTCCCATAGTGCCACAGCCCTTTCTTGTATGTCCTTGGTGGCTCGTGTAATCTGTCTGCTATCCACCTATAAAATGGCAGTAATAATCCTTGACTCGGGTAGGATAAACTACCCTGTATGTTTAAGGCCATGTGGACACAAATGTTGCTTCTAACATTCTAGCTGTAGCAGCAAAGTAGCTGAAAACCCTAATGCTGCAGGACATGAAGGGCAGCAGAGTGAATGCAAAATGCTTGGCTCTTGGCATTCAGTGCAGAGGTTTCTCTTGACACCCTGGAGGCCCTATTGGTGGGAGGGAAGGAGGATTTTGGATAACAGAAGCTTGCTGACACGTCAACACAGTGCATTGTGGGTGGAATAGCTCAGGCACAACCCCTCTGCCCATTGCAGCAGTATTCTGCTGCTGTGTGAGGCAGGAGTCCACAAGCACAGAGAGCACATTTGGGCTTTTGAAGGAAGATGTGATTCTGTGTACTGGGCTGCAGCCTGCTCTTGTTTTCCCAAGCTTAGTCTGAAACACAGAGTCGAACCTCTAAAGCTGAAAAAGGAGTAAAGCTGGAAAAGAAGTCAAACCTGGCTGTGCACCTTCCTATTTCAGCCATCTTTCTCTAGCAGCAGAGCTCTTGGATGCAATCAGCCCAGCCTAAGTCATCCCATAATTGTTTTCTTCCTGGACTCACTTGCTCATTTTTGGTTCATTCATCTGGTTGATCAGTCAATTAGATGTTCAGAGAAGCTACCCACAATTCATTTGACTTCACGGTCTCACACACAGTCCTCTTGCTTGTAAAAACTGGTAACCAGTCCAAGCTGATGTTTAAGACAGCCAGTAAACGTGTCCTCGCTGGTGACTGATGAGGGCTGTTTCTGCACAGACTAATGAATGCATATATTGAGACAGATGCATTTTATCACATCAGGCTTTACACCACTTCCTCTGGGATAAATTTTATAGATGCAGTAAGATTTTTACAGCACCTGAAAGACGCAGGTACTGAAAGGTAGATTTATACACCATCTAGTTTTACAAGTATGGTCTGCAATCAGTGGTCAGTGGAGTTCAAAATAACCTCTTTAAAGGATTTTGGCCTTTTAACTGCAGGGATGTAAGTTAAGTCCTGAAGAGTGCAGAAATAAAATACACAATGTGGTGAGAATTTAAAATGGAAAAAAATAGGTATTTTATAGTTAGTTGCTCATTCCTATAAATTTAATTCAGCTCTTCTTTCAAAAGATGTCTGTAGATATAATCAAAGCTTATAGGTCATAGTTTTAATTCATTACATATCCATTGTATTATATGGTGCTATTTTTATAGCCATCACATATAGTTGACTATTAGCTTAAATCACTAATGCAATTTTATCTTTTGCAGTTATTCCTAGCTTTCTCCAATGTGTTCTTTTGCTGGACTGTAAATAATGGAAATTTCTTGAGCCTGACCTATTTGCCATCTAGAAAGCACAGACTCTGAGATGGATTACCACTTAAGCCATGGCCACCTAAATTACATGGAAGTATAATTAATGACCAGCTTTAATGACCTTTGTACTGTCAGGGCAATGAAAAGTTAGCCTTTCTAGAATTAAACCAGACAAATTCTGCTCTACCTTTCCTGTACATGGGAGCTGAAATACATGGGAGGTGAATTTCTGAAACTGATAACAAAATTTAGTCCAAGACCTCAGTAATCATTGACTAATCCGGGAGAAGCATAGCAGGCTATCGATGTTTGAAGGTCTGATTTGCCTTTCGTGCTGATACAATGTTTTGCCTTTAATGGATACATTTCTGATTTATACTGCTGTAACCAAGAGGGAAGTCTATTTCCAAGGCAGAAGGGAAGTTTGTTATGACAAATAACAAGTGAGGTTTCCAAAATTCTCTAAGCAATTAATTAACCTACAGCTTCAAAACAGAAATATTTGTGGCACTGTGTTTTCTAGGACTTCCTCCAATAATATTTTAAAGGTCTCAGGGACCCTTTGCCTCTCCCCGTGAGCAACTGTTGTGCCATCTTAAAGATTATATTGTCTTCAAGATCCCCCAGCTGCATCCTTTAAAGTGTTCCTTCTCCCAGTCTCATCATGTTTGGAGGTGCTGCGGGAAAGGGGTGATTCCTCAGCTGCCATCCACAGCTCCCAGGTGGGATGTGGTGGGTGCGGGCTGTCTGGCTGCCTGGCTGCCACCCTGCCACACAGACGGCTCTCCTGCTGGCCCTGCTGCCCCTGGGGGCCTTCAGAGGGGAAAAGGGATTTGGGAAGCGCTAGTCAGAACAGCAGAAGCCACTTGGAAAGACAAATCGGACCCCTTGAAAGTCAGGAAGAAAAAGAACCCATTGCTAAAGCTCTAGGAAGCAAATGGTGGGGCATGGGCTGGCCATGCATGGGGAATGCACGCTGCAGTTTTTGCCCTGGGTGAGCCAGAGCTGAGTGCCCCAGCACCTGGGAGAAGGTGTCGTGAACTGCTTTGCACAGAGACAAGGTGTCCCCTGCCCTCTGACTGGCAGCTTCTTGTGTTTCTGAGAGGCAGCATCTCGCACTTGGCTTCTACATCCCACTTAAACTTTTCTTTAGGAAAGAAATACAACTGTTGGGTGCCCATCCATGGGAGTTTCCTGCCTCCACCACGTGTGATGGACTGGCAGCGTTAGTCCTTCTACTAAAGTTTTGCCAGAAGACTGGAGCTAATGCATTCAAGTACAACATGTTGTGTAATCTCTAGAGTAGATGCCATTTGACTGAGGTGTTTTCAGGCTTTTGCACCAAATTCTGCTCTCATTTATGCATCTCCTCTTCTGCTCCTCTGATATCACCGTTGCTCCTACAGCAGCTTAAAATGTCTGCTTTTCATCTGCCTATTGCTATTTTATCAGTATGTAGTGCAGGCAAACCATCACTTGCTGTCTAAGAGCCTTCTGAGGCATCCTCATGCTTGTGTCACCACCCTCTGTGAGGAGGTTTCCCCGTCATTAATTATTGCTCTTGGATCTTCCCAGGTAGCAGAGTCTAGGGAAAGAAGAACGAGACCCCTTGCAGGAGTTACCTACAGTTTGCATTTATGTGCCATTAAGAGACATGCCCATCCTGTCGAGTTTTAATGGCTGTAGCTGTTCTGTCTATAGTTCTCCACACCCAGACAGAGCCCATCAAACAATGCATAAGGCTTTGGTCATGTTCACTCTATCTCTACAAACACAGACAGGATAAAAGATCCTCAGCTAAAACTACCTGAGAGCTTCAGACAGGCCAGCCACTTCTTCCACACAGATGTGCTTTTCATTCTGCTCCTGAAAACCCTCCTTCCTCATGCCTGAAATTTGGTCCTGTAAGAGCCAATTAAGCACTTTGCCGTCAGCTTCAGTAGGGGCCAGATCTCTGCCCAGATGTTCCTCCTTTGCTTTAACATCTTCCTGCACGGCTGGGCTCCTAGTACCACTTTGTTCCTCTCCCCGCCACACACTTCATTCCTTTTTTTCTCCTCGATTGACAAACAACTATTTCTGGCAAGCAGCGGAAGTGTCAGAGGATGCTCGCTAACATCCTTGCCAGATGATGTTTCCACACAAGTGGGAGAGTGTCGTGACTAGCGCCATCGTTCTGGGGGATACTGTGCCCTCATTCATGAGAACAATCAGGCTCTCAAAATCCCTCGCATAAAATAGTTGGCAAGAGCATCCTGTTATCTCTCTGTTTTGACTGTGTTAGCTGGTACAGGCTAGCCTCATGTGCTCTGTGCACTGGATACTGCTACATGAAGATTTCAATTTAGTTCTTCAATTGCTTGTTCTGCCTGGTCTGATCTAATTGCTGTCAGGATGCATAGCTGGTGCTTCAAGTGGTAATGGGAAGACCTAGGAAATGCTTTTGAGCTTTAAAATCTCCTTAGGACAGCTTCTTCCCCTTCCAGAAAATTTGCTAAGCTTCTAAAACTTGTAAAAATAATTGGTCAACGTGGGAGAGAACTTAGACTGTAATACTAATGTGCTAAACTTCAATCACTGCACACACCATGGCATCACTTCAATAGATAGAACTTAGCAAGCATCAAATTTACAGCCATTGTCTTGCCAGCTTGGTCTGCAGAGTTAAATTCTTCAGCAGTCCTCAGGACTTTCCTGGCTTATTCTCAGCCAGATAGATCTCATCTGCCTCCCTTTCCAATCTTAATGGCCTCCCACATACAGTGCCCCTCTCTGGCTGTCTGTCTTTGCCCCCTTTGGCATTTGGATCTTAGCCCTTCTTTTCATTTTCCCAGAAAGTTTTGGCTTGACCACTGCTTGAAAGACAGAAGGAAAAAAATACCCAGTCTTCAGGGAATTGTCCTAAAAATCAGTTGGTGGACTTTCAGACAACTTAACGTAATAGTTAATTCAGGACCAAGCATTGCAGGAGTGGGAGTGGGTTTTGAGGACTGACAACTCCTGATTAACATCTTGCGGGACTGCTGCTTCTCAAAAGATAAGGGGTAACAGGGCTGGCTGTTACTCAGCATGTTTGATTCTTTGGTCTCTCCAAACCAGAGATAGAAACAGTTTGCCTGCTGACTCTGCTTCAGTCTTAGTTCCTTGTTTTGGCAGGACTGGCAGTATATTATAGGGCAAGGTACAGAGTAGGTAGGACTAAGATTACTGTTGCCATTCCTGGTTTGTTTCTCTTTTGCGGGTTGGTATGGCAAGTTAATCTATTTATTTTGGTACAAAGAGCAATTATAGACATATTGTGAGCTCTTAGTTGGACCACTTCAGTGTTTCCCTGGGACCAGCTATAACTGTTTCAGGTAATTTGAGTGTGTAATGGGTGTAATTAAAAACACAGCTCCTAGCAGCTATACCTAGCAGATCTTTGGACTGTGCCAATTTAGGAGGCACAATATGTGCTGTAACTCTGGCAGGAGTTAGCAACAAATCTTCAAGGAAACCCCCTGGACACACAGTGCGTAAAAAATCTCAGTCTGGTCATGGACTATTGACATGCTCAAAGGTACGATGCCGATGCCATGACCTTGAGTTGAGACCCAATGTGATGAAATCAAGAATGTGCAATTTGAAAGGAGGATAACAATTTCCAATACGTAAGCATGGAAGGATGCCTTAAAGAGTGATTAATGTGGCATCCCATTAACTTTAAGTACTACAGAATATCTGGCATATTTCCCCCTTGACTGCAAGTTTCTGAGCACTTGTGTTATGTCATCTTACAGTATTCATTTTCTCCCCGTCTCTATAAATCATCTCAGCAATTGTTGTTCATATGAAAGTAATTATATAAATGCACTTGATTAAATTAGCTTTCATCGAGTACAGCGTGCTGGTTTTGGCTGGGACAGAGTTAATTTTTTTCATAGTAGCTGGTATGGGGCTCTGTTTTGGATTTCTGCTGGAAACAGGGCTGATAACCCAGGGATGTTTTCGTTATTGCTGAGCAGGGCTTACACAGAGCCAAGGTCTTTTCTGCTTCTCACCCCACCCCACCAGCTGACCAAAGGGCTATCCCACACCATATGACGTCATGCTCAGCATACAAAGCTGGGGGAAGAAGAAGGAAGGGGGGACATTCAGAGTGATAGCATTTGTCTTCCCGAGTCACCCTTACGTGTGATGGAGCCCTGCTTTCCTGGAGATGGCTGAGCACCTGCCTGCCCATGGGAAGCAGTGAATGAATTCCTTGCTTCGCTTTGCTTGCATGCGCAGCTTTTTCTTTACCTATTAAACTGTCTCTATCTCAATCCATGAGTTTTCTCAGTTTTACCCTTCCAATTCTCTCCCCCATCCCACTGGGGCAGAATGAGAGAGCGGCTGGGTGGTGCTTCGTTGCATGCTGGGGTTAAACCATAACATACACGGGTTTTTGTATGGACATTTCCCTTCCAAAAAGAACTCAGAGGAACTGATGCTTTAGGTTTGTGCCATATGATGGAGATTAAAGTCGCTCAGCACTGCTAAACCAGTACATTTCAGCACACCTAGGGCCCAAATGCTGTGCCTTGGGTTGACCCACTGGGCTTCTCTCACATAGCTGCCTGAGCAAAATTTGCTT
Organism: Gorsachius magnificus; assembly: GCA_034008185.1. NCBI lineage: Eukaryota > Metazoa > Chordata > Aves > Pelecaniformes > Ardeidae > Gorsachius > Gorsachius magnificus. The sequence continues at coordinate 47,890,039 of CM067083.1, read as the reverse complement.
CATGGAGGCAGCCAACTTACTGAAATTTAAAAAAAAATCTGGAAGCTGGCATTACTCATTCAAGTTCTGCTGATTTGTATTACCCCTGGAGGTTTCATCTTCTCAAAAGTCAATCAGAGAATGATAAAGACCAGACTGCATAGCACAGTGACCTTGGGCTCTCTCTTCTGTTACCACGTCTTGGGTGCTTTAACACTGAGCAGATTGGGTCCAAGTGTAAGAAGATAAAGTCAGAGTGATTAGGGACTTGTCCCGTGACTTCAGCACTGTTGGATCCTCTTGAATGCCTTAAAAGCCCTCATGAATTATGGACGTAACTGTGAATGCCAACACACACTTTTGAAATGTTAATTTTTTCAGTGTCTCACAGCTGATTAAACAGAACAAAATATCCCTCCACCTCGAGGAAGGTAGTGATATGAATTAGGCTTGTTATGACTTTCCCCAGCTCCTGCCCTTCAAGCGTTGAGCAGAACTGTACCTGGTGGCAGCCACCACGGGGGCGAGGGGTGGCTCCCGATCCTCACAGCCCTTTTCTGACCATGCTCAGCATCCAGCCCTGGGTGTTGAGCTACTGCTATTCACCCCGGAGCACTACAGAATAAACTTCTTGAAAGTACTCACCACTTAAAGCGTGGCCCTCTTTCTCTCCCCACCAGTGTTTTGAAGAGTGAAAGAAGGAAATGCCTTTTATACTGGGCTGATCACACATAGCTCTTAACCACCCACTCTCCTTTCTTCAGCATCAGCCGGTTTGCTGTGGTGGGCTGACCTGACTTCACTTGGGTGCTAGACAAATCTAAGCATGCGTGAGTTTAGATTCGAGCAACTCACCCAAGGGAATACGAGGTGGGAGGAGGAGAGGAGATGAATGCATCAAACCTAGGATACGTTACCACCAGTCCCTCACTGCTGCACGCACTAAAGCACGAGTGCCAGAAGGCAGGAGCGTGGGGAAGGGAGTGGGGCTCCTTCTCTCCACAGGCACTTGAAGTAACTAGTGCTCTGTTGTACTGACAGAGTGGCAAGGGTTGTGTCATTGCACTAAGCAGAAAACAGCTCACACTGTGTATTTTGGGGGGGATTCTTTCTGGAGTGCAAGAAGCTAGCTCTGATCATCTCCTGCCAAGCGCGTTTCTAAATAGAAGCTGCTCCTGGAGTGCGCAGGTTGTTCTCTCACACGGCCCTCTGGTGTGATTTCCCATTGAAAGTCCCACTGCTTTGCCCTCCTCAAGGTTTTGGGAATGTGGAGACCAGGCAAAACTAGTCCAGAGAGGAGGTGCCCGTCCCACGGAGCTACTCTCTCACCTTGGCAATGTAGAGCAACAAGAAAGGAGGGAAATATATCACAGATTAAAATAGACCAGTTGGGGTCTCTGTTCCCTGCCCTGCCTGAGCTTACCCTGCAACTCAGCTTCTCATCGAAAAGTAGGGAGAATGGTATCACGCTGTCTGCCAGCTGTGGTGTAAGGATCCATGCATTTCAACCCTGCCTTGTGCTCTGGGCACCACTTATGCATATATATTAATCTGCACCCAGGCAGAGCGACTCATAGCTTCTTTCTTTTCTTTTTCCTGCAGCTGGAATCAATGAAAATACCCTGATTTATGTTATCTGTGTATCATACCACTTTAAATAACAGATGCAACCTTTGTTATCCCTCAAATTCAAATAGGCCCTATAAAAATGCGTTTATCCACCGAACAGCCTCTTGGCTCCAGAGGAGGAACTGTCCCCAGGCCTTGAGAGGGGTTTTCTTATTCTGTAAGAAATTTTATACAAATGAAGATCTACTGCCCATTGTGTAATAAGTCCTAGTGAGTTAGGGGAGATAAAGGTTGAGATGAATTACATGTCTGGAATCCTCAATTAACATTTTAACCCCTAGGTTGTCCAGAGCAGGTCATCCACACCCAACCAAAATGCAGCACCAGCATCTCAAAAAGTCACCAGAAATCCTACTAATAGGATACAAGATTAGTAGCAGGGAGCGAACCTCATAAGAGGTTTGGTTTGCATAAGCATGCAGGTGTTTGGCTGCTAATCTGAAATGTATCCAAATGACCATAGCCTAAAATCCTTGTAAGAATGGGCTTTGTAAGGTGACTTGTCTTAGCTTTTTGATTTAGTTGGTCAAACAGGGAAAAATTGGAAATGCTTTCATATTGGGAAGAAGACCTAATGAGGACATGGGGTAGAATTTTGTGCAGTCACCTCAGATTTGCCCTACATCCACTTATTTTTTGAAAATAACTTCTCTAGAAGAGACAATGTGCTATTACAGAGCCAGTTAAGGCAGGGATTTTCACTTACTCTGCACCGTGTTTCGTGCACACAAACCCCTTCTGTTAAAATACATTTTCAAGGCTGCAAAGTCATGCTCCTGTATTAGGAAGTGCCCTGATTAAAATCATCCACACGGCTTCAGTTCATGCCACTCGGAGGCCAGATTTGGTGGTGGTCCATAACTCCCCAGCTCTGTACAGCCCGTGTTGCGCTCACCCTGCCTTGGCTCCTGGGCACGATAGGTGGTGCTCACTTAGGAAGAAGCTCTGCAATACATCGCTGCCCCGGTGTTTTTCAGTGCACGGTCTCACACCTTATTTACCACACGATGCTGCGGGAAGAATCACTAATTTCTTCATGAGCCTTCCTGCGGACTTTAAAATTGGCAGTGAGTTGCTTCACAGGCATTTAGAAATACCCTCTCACAGTAACTCTTAAAAATGAAAAGCAATTTAGCCCTTTTCTATGCATGAGGAACATGAGGCAAAAAGAGATGGAGGTGAAAGCATGTTTCCCAGGGACTACAATTGCAGCTTTAAGTGTTCAGCACTTCTGCCAGCCAGGCTGAAAGGTTTTTAGGCAGAAATCAGAAAATGGAGAGTAAACAATCCCTAACCCTGTCAGAGCAGGGGGTTTGGAGCATGAGGGAGGGTGTCTACTCTATTTTTCTCTGTGAAAAATGCAGATTTGAAACAGCAACGTTTTTGGCATAGTGTTTGCTGTGCTGTTGATTTTGAATGTGAAAAACATTTTTTTGCTATTTTTATTATCTTAAAAGGCTACTTTTTATTTCAACCTGAAATCTCGCTTTAAATTTATTAAAAAACATTAAGTAGATGTTCAACTTAAATGAAAAAAAAAATTCATTAGTCATTATGCCTGTTGACAACCATGTGTGAGAATTCCAGTTGAAGGGACTAGCTTATCAATGCACCAAGGTCATGGACTTGGGCGGGGGGGGGGCTGGAATTTCTCCACAGCAGCCCTCAGCTGCCTTCAGCTTGTCTTCCTCCCAGTCCCTGCCCCACTGGGAACAGCTTTTCCAGCTTTCTCAGCTGGTGAGGACATTCAGCCAGGACAACGAGCATGCTGCTGGCTCAGAGAGGATCCTGCTCATCCGGATCAGGGTGGATAAATCCCCCTGAAACTCATCGCGGTCTCTTGCTGCCCCTCACCCTAGGTTTTGGTCCCTTGAAAACCAAAGCAGATGAGGAGTAGGGGCAGGTGCAGAGCAGTATCTCACCAAGATCCTGCACTGGGTCACGGCTGAGGCACGCCCCAGAAGCACACCCAGATCCCCTCATTCAGGTGGGCATCTGCTGCCCCTAATATAAAAAGGGGCAAAATACCTGACCCTCCAGGCCATAAACTGTGTGAGTTCAGTGCAGGCGTGAGGAAGGGTGCCTGTTCCCTGCTCCTCTGCCAATATGGTGGTTACGGCATCTGCATAAGCAGAGACTCTGCTTGCACAAAACTGGGCTTTTAAACTCTGAAATCAGTTCAGGAGAGCTGGGCAGAGCTTTGTAACTCTCCACAGCAGAGGGCATGTTTGTTTGCCAGACTGGCTCAGTACCGGTATTTCACACAGCAAATGATGAGACTAGGAAATAAATATGGGAGAGAAAGGGAAAGGCGCCAAGATGAGGCATTTTCTTGAGAAGTTGAAGGCTGAGTTTATACATTTCAGAGTGCTATGTCCCTTTGTTCCCAGATAAGAAAAATTCCAAGAGAAGGATGGGTACTTTGCCTTTGGCAAACCTTCCTCCTTCCCAGAATTGTCCCTCTGCAGAGGCCCCATCTCTGTTAAAATAGGTGAAGTGTGTTGGCACTTACTGCAGGAGGTTAATATTTGAAAACAAAACCAGGCAGACTTTGTTCCCAGGAATCAGTGCTGTTGGCAACATGCAGGCTCATTCAAGGCAGCTGCAAAACAAACCCCGTTCCTGGTATCTGTTGTTACTACGAGAATGTAAAAGCTGCCCATCCGCCACAGACAGGAGCTGGTACTGGAAGACTTGTGCTAAAAACCGACATGTACTCACTGTGGCAGCATTAGCAACACCTCCTGCACAGGCTATTCCTAAATATAATTTGGTCCTTCTCAGGATAAGCTCTGATTCACTACATGGACGTAAAGCTCTGCAGATAATAATCAAAACAAATCAAATCCAAACACCATCCTTTTACTTGAAAGATGCTACATGTTTTACTGCTTCCTAGTGAGGAGTTTTCTAAGTCGGCAGCCCTGCAGTGCCGTGGAGGTGCGATGAGCTCCAGCCGCCCGCTGCACTGCATCACAGCGTCACTGCGAGGAAAAGGCAGCACATCCAACCCCGGTGTCACTTTGTTGTCTGACTGGCAGCACTCCTGGGATGAACTTGCCCTAGTGTGCCTAAACAGACTCCTGATTGTGAGTCAGGGCAGGAATGGATGCAGAGGGGCCCCCGGCCTGAGCTTACTGCTGTCCTGGAAACCACCATAGCACAACACGATATTGTTCTTCTGTGCAATTTTCAAGTAGTGCACCTTAAAGAGAAGCATCAACAACATAAACTATGTTTCTGTCCATATGCAAGTAACTGAATATTGCCTTTCCTTGACATACATACAGAGGATATAATGCATGGCAATACAGGATAGTATTATGCAAGATGAATTACACTTAGGAAATGCTGTAACTATGGTTCTCTCTTTCCCACATGATTTTGCATCGGGTCATTTCACTGCAAGCAATTGAACAGATCTGCAAGCCGAGCAGGCAGGGGAAACAGAAAAGCGAATATACATTAATAATGCTGGTAATGCCCCCATTAATGTCTGTCACTGCCAATCTCTAGCTCAGTGCAATCGTCAACGAGCTGATGGGCTGAGTGACAGCCCGGTGCCATGCAGCATGCAGCCAGAAGCCTTCCTTTGAAAAGCAGTGAGGCAAACCCGGTACATCTGAAGGGAATTAATGGCAAATTGGCGGCAGCCAGGCAATAGTGAAGCAGCAGCTGGAACAGCTGTTGCTGATGTTCTCCTGCTTCAATCCATTCTGTCACCCTGCCTAAGCCATGCGGAGGCTGCCAACGTGTCCCGCACATGCAGGAATACTGACCACTTTGCCTTGGATGGCTTGTTTGTGGTGGGTTCTTTGTCTTGAGCTGCCACCTTGGTTTTTTGAGGCTTGCTTTGATTAAGCTGGTAGTTGGTTTTAATATCAGCCGTCCCCCTATTATCCTCTCTTTTGGCTCCTCGTTTCAGGGTATAGTAAAAGCTATACATAATCCTTTACCACAACAGAATTTAATTTTGCCTCCCTCCTGGGCTCTGTTTCATGCCTCTAAAGCAATACTGAAATGGGAAGGGGAGAGCAAAGCTCAGCCAAGCCATGCCTAAGCTTTCTGCCCCTCATCCCACAGCAAGACTCTTCTTGGGGGAGGATACAGGTGTCTAATCTTAGCAGCAGAGCTATACTTAACAATCCATAGAAAAATGGAAAAAAAAAAAATAAGAGCAGATTAAGAGGTTTAATGAGTTACCCAGAGACAATGTTTTATCAGGTGAGGAGAGGCAAGGGGCAGCTCCAGCCATCCACCCACACGTTCCTTCGTGCTTTCTCTATCCAGGGAATTGTGTGGTTGTGCAGAAATCGCTTTCATGAGGTCAATGTGTTCACTGGGCTGAAAAGAATTGCCCTCCTCACCACTTTCCTCAAAAGAGCAGGGCTAGTGCTTTTCTCTCACGCTCGGGCTGTGTAAATCCAAAATTACTCCACAAAAGGTAATTGAGCTCTATGGATCTAGGGAAATAGGCTAAAGTAGCTAAACACTGATGATCACATCATCCTGGAAATGTATTCAGGAGCAAGGCCAGCTACAGAAATCTAATTGCTAAGGTGCAATGGATGGGGTGATGTATAACAGATATGAAAATGTCAATGGCTTAATGTACAATAGCCATTCTGGTAGCAGAACACAGATCAGCTGACATATAGGAGGCTTCCTGACAGGGCTTAGGGGAAATTTTACAGAGAGTTGAAAGTGGATTTTAGTTCACTGTAAAGCAGTGCCCTGATTTTGGAGGTTAGCTTAATTGTCTAGGGCTCCGTGTGTTTATGCAGCAACATAATGTCATACTGTATTCCTTGGAGTGATGCTAATAACACAAAAACTTTTCTGTTAGATTTGTGATTATTAGTTGCATTACGATGCTCCTTGAGAGCCCAAGGCTGGGTCAGGGTCCCACTGTCTTAGGCAATATGGGAATGTGTGGTAAATGACCATCCTTGCTCTCAGAACCTTTATATCCATAATGGTACTGTATTTTCAATTTATATTTCATGACAGTGCACTGATACATTACTTTTCATCTCAAAGACTCTGCAAGCACTTCTCATTACACAGTGTAGTCACAGTGCAGGGTAGAAAAGTGCAAGTGCTAAATATTTACTATGCAATACAACAGTGAACAGATTCTAGCTCAAGACAGATGAGTAAATGTTTTACTCAGGGCCATTGCTAAGGGAGGATGAGCATCCATACAATCCAAACAACAGCAGAGTGTTGAATGTCTTGTTTGAAAGATTCATGGGTAATAAACTACACAGTTTCTGGATTCATCCTATAAATATGGAAATGATCCTGCTTGGGTATGAACATTTGCTGCCGCAGTCATGCATTCGCTTGGCCAGCATAGCCGAGGAGCATCCCATTCATCCATTTCTCCCTGCCTCTGCCCAACCATATCACTTCCCTGCTAGCACGGCTGAAGTTAAACAACTCCCAGCATTACCAGTCCAAATCCCTGCTCAGGGCTTTACGTAACTGTGCTTGCAAAAATTGGCTTAAAATGCTTTGTAAGCTGAACCTTTCAAGGTCTATTACGTAGCTCGCTGGTAGTGTTCTGTATTACAGCAAAACAGCTCTCCTTGCAATAGCAGCTGTCAGAATTTTGTTGTTCTTGTTCCCCATGTCTTGAAAATTGGGATGAAAAGGCCCCAAAGAATCATTGTAGGTGCCACACACAACCGGTATGAAAAAGCAGCACTGCTGTCACTAATGGCATTGTTTTCTCAGTTGAGAAGAAAGCATGGGCACTGAGCTGAAATGCAGGTGAGCCGAGCAGATTGTTTTGTTAGCTGCAATGCTGCCCATGGAAGCTGCAGTATTGCTTACAGTGGTCTTCAGCAGAAGATGAAGTTTGGTCTTCATGTTCTCTTTCTCCCAGTCTAAAGCAGGAAAAAAATCTGGATTCAGTGTTTCCTTGGAATATTTCTGGATGACAAAGAGGTAGAGTTTAGGCTCACACAGCTTCTTGGAGCTGGTGTGAGGCATTCTACTTCACGCCTTAAGTGTCTGATGCTTATGATAAACATGAACATGCATGGCCATGTGTGTTAAGTTTTCCACAGCCTCTGCTCCCTTCTGTCTCCCGCCCATCTTCTCTGCTGATCATAGCATTTTTCTTTAGCAGAAAGGCTGATAATGTTAATTTCATCCAGATACATGTAAAATGATTATAAAAGGTCCACAAATTCACAAGTGAATGGTGAGCAGACATCACCAACCTGACATTTACTATGTCCGCATATGGCTTAAATGTCAATGAAATTTCTATAGGGTCAGCAGAGGGAAGTGAGGATGCTTCAAAAGCAGAACTTCCCCTCTCCTTACCCTGCCACCTTAAGCAGGTGTGTACATTGGATTCCTCTGAGCTTCCCTGATAGAATCAGAAAATTTGGTATCAACACAAGAACTCTGTGGGGATGAGCACATGTAATGTTCCAGGCCAGCAACTAAGTTTGAGCATGAAACCCCCATGTCATGGTCAGAAAATCTCCCTGTTTGGATGACTTGCAGTCCTTGAATGGAAATAAGGTATCTGAATTACAGTAATTGTACCGTCTGTGAGGAACAGTGCATTCTCAAATATCCATAGCATCTCACTCTCTGTTTATTTGCTTTATGGTCTCTGGGAAAAAAACCCAGCATGTCAGATTTCTCATGCTGCTTTTTAATGTAATGATATAATGTATTGCCCCTTAAGTGTTTAATTTCCTTGTGAACCATCAACATCATGTAATGCTCTATATGACAAGGAAAAGGACAGCTGGTTTTCAAAGAGTTTAAAGAGTTAATGGTGGGGCTAGAATGAACATGGTGAAAAAACTTGAGAGATCAGTAGTTCTACTTCATTTAAATGTAATTTTCCTGCTTTTGTGCCTTCCCTTGATACATTGGGCATATTCTGCTGTGACTGAAGTGTGTTTCTGAGTGACCTGGAATAGCTCTGATGGCCTTCTGACAGAGTAAAAGGTCAGGAAGGGATGAAAGTTATGGTCTCTGTGTACAGAGCTACAAGAGCTACCAAAACAGCAGGCCCATATTTCCCAGTCATCCTGCATAAGGGTCAAGACTGTGGAGAAGGAGGGCCAACAACATGGCTGGGAGGAACAGGAGAAGAGTGTGCTAAAGCTTGATCTGACAGTGCAAGGCAGATGACCCCACTTCTTTTCATCTTCAGTCTTTACTTTTCTCTATGTCCTGTCTCCTAGTGATGATCTTTTCGTTCCTTTTCTTGATCTTGTTGCTGCAACAACATTTAGCTGCAGTTCCTGATTCCTGCCTGTTTGTTTGCCATGTGGATCAGCTCTTCCTTCAGGGCCTGCGCAAGTGTGTGACCCCAGGGCTGCATTTACAACACTGGGACCTTGAAAACTTGATGGTGATTGCATGTCATTTGGTCTCCAGCCAGCATCAGCTCTGTCTTCCAACAGGAGACCAGCTCATACCACACTCTCAGTGCACCCAGGTGAGAAACGGTTTAGCTCTACCACAACAAATGTTAAAAATCTGCATTTTTCTCCTGCTGTGTGTCAGAACAAAATTTGTGATTTCTAATTAGAGCCAGCCTCCTTCCTTGACATCCCCAAGTCTGAGGCATTCATCTAGGATGCTGAGACTCCAGGTTCATACCCCTATGTGTTTCATACAGGTTGTGTTGATTACAAGTAAAACTTGCATTTGGGTCTATCCTAAACCAGGTGCTATGCTCCTGACTACCTTGGCTGAGAATGCCCTGACTTACTTTCCTGATGAAAATGTCAGAAACAGTGAATTTCTGCAGCAATGAGCACGGGGGTCAGTGAGTTGGCCAAGTATAAAAAACATTTCATCAAAAAATGTCCTGAAAACAGAAAGCATCACATTCTTTAAAGTAGCTGCATATTAAAATATTCTAAATGCCAGTATTGTAGGTACTATTTTCCCTCAAAAAGATCAATTTGAGCAGATGAGCTTGGCTCTGCTCTTAGGGTGATGTAATTCAAGTAAAATATCCTGTTGTACCAGTGTTGTGGTTTAGCCCCGGTCAGCAACCAAGCACCATGCCGCCACTCCCTTTCCCTCCTCCCCTTAGTGGGATTAGGGAGAGAATTGGAAGAGGAAAAGAAAGAAAACTCATCAGTTGAGATAAGAACAGCTTAATAATTAAAATTAAAAAATTAGTAATAATAATAATAATAATAAATTGTAATGAAAAGGAAAAACACCAAAAGAGGGTGAGACAAAGAACACCTCCATCTCCCCCCAGCTTTTTATTGCTGAGCATGATGTCATATGGTGTGGAATATCCCTGTGGTCAGCTGGGGTCAGCGGTCCCCGCTGTGCCCCCTCCCAACTTCTTGTGCCCTCCCAGCCTCCTTGCTGGTGGGGTGGCGTGAGGAGCAGAAAAGGCCTTGGCTCTGTGAAAGCCCTGCTCAGCAGTAACGAAAACATCCCTGGGTTATCAGCCCTGTTTCCAGCACAAGTCCAAACCACAGACCCATACCAGCTACTGTTAAGAAAATTAACTCTGTCCCAGCCAAAGCCAGCACAACCATCAGCCACTGGAGTTAGAAGATCCCATTTTCTTCATTAGATCTGGGCCCAATGAGCTGAAATAATATCCACTCTACATGTGGCAAATGTTTTCCATGAAGAAGGTGGGCTCACCTACTCTTCTAACCCAGCCTGTCCTCTGTATACTGTCAGTTCAGTCCTGATCTCATCCTACATGTCTCTTTACAAAAACCTTGAGCTAAACCTTTCCTCCTTTGAAGGAGTAATTAGCTCCCAATAGGGAGGAAGTCCATCCTGCAATACATTGTTGGTTTTTTCTTATTTTTTTAGCAGGTACAGCTGTTTTTCAGTCTGATTGAAATGCTCTAAATGGCCCTTCGCTCAAGCCGCCACAGAACTTTCTCAGCAGGAGGTAAGGCAGTCAAGGCTTGACTGTTTTCTTTATAAAAAACCTTTAAATCCTTTTGCCTGACTCTGCTTAATTGTTTTGGAGTCCTTGGCAATTGTCTTTGTTGCTATGTAATTTACGGTTAATGTTGACCCAGCAGCTTCTGAGTTAGCCTTATTGTCCAACACCAAGGAAACCCAGAAGACTGGTGAGAGGAGCTCCAGGGACACTCCTACTGCAAGACCAGTCCATTATGGCTTTCAGTCGAACAGTCAGAGTTTGGACTCTGTTTTGCTGTTTTTCTTTTAGACAACTGGCTTGAATTCAATCCACAGAGAGCATGAGTAAAAATCACTAGCATTTGAGGGCTTCTCAGTGGCCTGTGAGGTTGTAGGATCTTGCCCTGCTGCCAATAAATAGATATACTTTTTTCTAAAACTGCTGCTGTAATTTCCACCCTCTGTTGCTAAATCCAGCAGAAAGGCCAATGTTCAATGGATCTGAAGACCAAACTGACTCCAGTGGATCACAGTGGATGGATGCTGGTACAGTGCCAGGGTCCTTCTCATGCACTTTTGATCTTGGATCTGTATCCTCAGTAAATGGAAGACTGCCGAATTCATCTCCCATGATGCTTGAATTCATGTCAGTTATTTCATTGAGATGTTTAATGTGCAGTACAGAGACGAAGACACAATTTTCCTTTAGCCTTTCTCCATCAAGGACCAAAATTCAAGGAGAGGGGGCTCATGGTCAGACCTGCAGATCTCTCCCTGTGTGGGGAAAGGCCTTCCCCAAAGAGACCAGTCAAAAGAGAATGAACTAGAACAGAAAGCAGGATGCCCTCCGCCTGTGGCACAGATACAGCTGTTAGACAGACTTGTTCATGCTTCCTTTTCAATTCACTTTTTAATTAAGCTTTAATAGACATTGGCAGGTGTAAGAAAAAAAAATCCAGGTGCTTTGAGTGTTTGTCAAGGACCACGGAGGTCTTTCTAGTCCTGTCCCAGTTACAAAAAGAGAAAATCATGCCTTACACTGCGTAAGCAATGCGGGTGCCTCCCAGGATGGGTATTTAAATGGGTCTTCACTTGGTGCTCAGGCTCACAATGGAGTTGTGGCAGTTCCAGAAATTTCTATACACTGGCCTGTTTGTAGTTCTTTGCCTGTTCCAGATGAGACTCAGAGCAATTTAATGTCAATGTCTCTCTGCAATTACCATAGCTCAGTTGATGCTGCCACTTGATAAGCTGCTGGTCTTTATTTCTCAGCCTTCAAGAGCAGGAAAACCACATCAAAGACTTATACGACCCCCTTTGAGGAGCTGATGGCTTCATTATATTTCACCTAGCAAAAATACCTAGATATTACTGGGGGCTTCAAGGTAGAGTTTTATGCAGAGGGGAGGATGAGGCATCAGGGCAAAATTCCCCTTCAATGTATCATTAGCAGTGGCAGAAGCCAAGAATTTATTCAGGGATAAATAGGCTCTATGCAGGATGGAGCTGGCTTTTTGTGTGTCCCTGGTAATCAGAACACCTGTAAACGATTTTAAATCCAGTGAATTATAGGAGAAGATTAAAAACTCAATTGTTATTGGTCTGTTGCCACAGGAAGGACTTGAGAAGGATAGGTTAAAGGATGCCTTTTCACTCTGTAAAGCAAAGTGTATCTATAAAGTATTATATCCTATTATGATCTAGTTGATGCTCTTGCGTCTAAAAGTTGGTAATGCAACCAGTGAAATTACAGACTTCGACACTGTTTAGCACTTTGCTTACGCTGAGACATCTAACTTACTGATTAGACCACTCCACACTATACTTTGTTAATTATCTTTCATGTCTCTCCCTCCGCGTTGCAAGCAAACAGCTGAGGAATTCTAGGAGCAAGGACAGTGTACAGTTTTATTACCTATTATCACTAGTTGTAATATACTTCCTGAAATGATCTTTCCTTCCGTTATACATGAAAACCCTTCACCAAACAGAGTTGCAAACTGAAGCACTAAAGGGCTATAGCTGAGACATTTAGGTCCCAGCTTTTATTTTTAAGGGCTTTTAGAAATCCTGAAGTAGCTACTAACAACTTTATGGGCCGTCTGAGTGCCACAATGGTAAAAGCACCAGTAATTGGACTTTGTGACTTGCTGACACCAGCAGGATAATTCTCTAACCCCCTCAGTGTACCATATTTCCATGCACGAAGCCTGCACGCCCCTGAGGATGGCACCTTGCGCGTGGAGCTCCAGACTGCAGAGCGCAGTGGGGTTTGAGCAAATGTAAGGCCTGTACTGTCATTTATGAAACAGAACTGGGAGGAGGAGGAGGAGGGTAAGAGGATGCTCCAGAAGCAAACTTACCACGTGCATGCCCAGAGCCTCCGGATTCACAGCCCATGGAGACCTCGCTTTTGTCTACCCCGCCTCCCCCTCGGGAGGATCCCATGCTCCTGGGTATGCTCCTGCACAATGGCTGTGGCTCTCTTTGGAGCAAGGGGCGAGAAATGGGGATCTCAGGTTTTATTCCTGTCCGATAGTCTCTGCTGGGCAAGCCCTTTGTGTTCAGGGGGGGTATCTATAGGAAATCCTTGGGAAAGAAGATGAGAGCGCAGTGTTGCTTTTATCCCTGGAACAAGCACAGCAGGGTGATGCACGACTTCCCCTGTGGCCGCTTTGCTATTCAGACACCTGAAGGCACGAGAGGGCAGATCTGGCTCCATGCCACTCGCTCAGCAGCTCCACTGAAAACCCACTGGAGTTTAGCAGGAAAAGGCAACCTTCGCCACAATTTTTCAAACCTTCCAAAGAAGCATTTTCTTCTGCAGGTCTGTTCTACGAGTGATCTACAGAGCGATCCGTTTAAAGCACTTGATGCCTGCTCCCTCCCAAAAATAAGGCCAAATGGTGGTGGCAAGGTTCGTGTGCCAGACTCCCTTCGGGAGAAGCTTGGCCGCTGGCTTTGCTCACATCCCTGTCACGTGCAATGGGTACCAAAAAAAGCCACCACTGACCCTGTTGAAAGAGGCTAACAACCCCAGGCCAGTCCCACTCATGGTGAAGTTGATGATACAGCCACTATGAACAGAATTGGAAGAAGGAATGAGCCTGGGCACTGATACGTACCGTCATTTTGCCCCAGAAAGCAGCCTTCATGTAAAAAAAATCAAGCCATATGAATGCAATGGGATATCTGAGTGAAAAAGAGGAAGGAATTCTGCTCTGGACATTGGAAACTGTAAAACACATCTCTTTTTGCAGGCTGGTGATGTCAGAGGAATGCTCTGTGACCTGGGGACTAAATAAAATGTCACCGGCCTTCCAAATCCAACTCAGTAAAAACTGAGTGTTTTCTGAAACCATCTCTTCATGTGATTGAATGCATTTTCTCCAAGCTCTTTCCATGCCAAATCAGCAATGGCATATAAACCAGCCAGCACATTAATAAATCAAAAAAGCTTACCAGATTGTGTCTGGTGCTGAAATAGATTATTTTTAAAATTACTCCTTTTATACCCTGATTTTAAAAATGACTCCTATACTCGCCCTGCGTTAGGAAATGTGAGGGGTCAAGTCTGAATTGCTCTGTCCATTTTCTTCGCATTAGCTAGCATGGCTTACAGCATGGATCCAAGTTCATATGTTTATTATACAACATTTAAAAATGACAATTACAAATTATACCTATAATCATATTCAAAACTCCAGAATGCTTTCCAGTGAAACATGAACATGTTACATAAGTTGAATTCCTGGAGCTATAACATTAGGCACCATAAATACCAGCCCCTCTCCCCCCCCCCCCAATATCCTCCAAATTTGTTTAAAGAAATGTACTGTATTCTGGGAACCAAATTCTAATTCTGGATAGATGCCAATCCCGGAGCTGTCAGCCTGCCTGTGAGCACTGAATTTGCAGTGAGGTGTTTAGCTGATGACATTGTTTTAACTGATACATACTGAAATACTGTCTTGACATTATTAATGGGAGGGGAATGACTTGGGCTTGGACCAAACTCAGTCTTGCCTTTGAATGTACTTAATTTAGGCCCATCTTTGGGCACTTTTCACAATATAACACAACAGAGAAATAAAGCCGTGAGTGGATGAGGGGGCTGTGGTCCAGAGCGGTACTCGCAGGATGCAGGCGCTGGGCACCAGCAGCAGTGATGGAGATAGTGACCCACGGTCATGCTGTCCAGCCAAAGGGAATCCCTACATCCTCTCTTTTGCTGGAGGCAGGAGATACTGGTGACATTTAATATTTTGTGCTGGTAGAGAGCTGTTTTCAAAAGAGCAGGGAATTAATTTGGCTTGTTTTCTAAAGCTGCTTGAATGTCATCCCGCAGTTAGACTTTGGTAAGTTGTGAGACCCTCGTTACCTCCAGGAGACTGCCAGAAAATCCATCTCCTGCAAAGGAATCGAGTGAGAAAATGCAGCTAAGGGGAAAATATTTTCCAAGTAGCTGTGAAACTGAAGCAAAGAAGAAAGGGAAAGACAAATGGAAGTGCGTGTACAGCCCCTGTACTGCCAAGAGCATCTGCCTGCCTAAACTCAGAACTAATGTTCTACCCCAATGCATAGCGTCGTGCTCTCCTTAACGTGAAGCATATTTTGATTAACTCCACCCCAAAAAAGAATGTGTGGGCTTAAATTACGAGATGGGAATAGGTTCATGAACTCAGGCAGGTTTTACAAAGAGGCCACAAGGTTAACAAAACTCCATGGGGCTCAACCATCCCTTGCACAAACATCAGCTAATTGACAGTAACATGCTTCTCTCACTTCTTGTCCCGCTCCCAGAATGAGACCGTCAGGGCTTGGGGCAAGACACCTTCCTCTGTCAGCTCAGCTGCTTGCGGGGGGATGGCACCACATCCACTGGTAATGGCAGGGGTTGGTTGGTCATGGAAAGGTGATATTGGAAGGCACTGAGAAGAAACAGAGAGATGGTGATGAACTCAATCCTGTGAGACTGTTAGGACTATGCTTTTGGTAAGCAAAAGGCATCTCAGTCCACAATCAGCTGGAGAGGGACAGTTTTGCAGAGGAGGAAGGTGCTGTTCTGGTGTCACCCAAAACTGAAGCAGCCCCCAAAACTGCTTTTGTCTCGTGGACTCTGCTCATCAGCCCTCCCAAGGGGCCCGCGGGACTCCACTGCCCTGCTCTCTGCGCCCTCCCTGGTTTGTCTCGACCTGCCCGCTGTCAGGGAAAGGCGGCAGGCCCTAAAGCAGCCCACACGCTCATTTAGAAATGCTTGCTCGCTTGGGCATTTGGTCTCAAAGATAACATCAGCCCTCATTAAAGCCCACACTCCGAGCAAATGTTTTCCTTCAGCCCACTTGTCAGTTTTAGGATGACAGAAGTGCATCTTTCAAGTTTCTTGGTAATCCCAGTGAGATAACATGTGCTGGACCAGGGGTGGCAGGGGATTTGCAACCCAACACCAGCACGCTAACTGCTCTTTGAAGAGTGAGCTAGTTTGCTGCAGTGTTTAAAAAACAAGAAACACATCCCTGCAACTAGCGACAACCCCTGACACCATCAGGCTCCCCAGTCAGCTGGCTTTCTCTTTTCCAGATGCTGCAAGGGTAGCTCGGTCACACAGACACACATCTGCAACTTCTGGATCCCTGCTTTCTCCCAAGGCGACTCTAACGGAGCTGGAAAGCACCATGATGTGCAGTTGGTTGATTTGGTTAAACATTTAACAAACTTCCTTTTTGTGATTGCAGCTTTCTCTTGCCGGTCAAATCCCGCAGGGCTTTCGCAGGCAGTACATTCATATATTTCACTCAGTACTCAGTCTTCATTGGAAATACAGGATTCTTCACTGGAAATACAGGATTTCACCCATTATTTACAGGCAAGCTTCTAAGTGTCTAGTAACTTATGACAAAGACAGATGCCACTTGACCTTTACTGGCTCACTGATGTGGTCAAAAAGTATCATTCAGAAAAGCAAGGGAATTTTCTTCTCTTGGGATTTTTCCTTTTCTTCCCCCCAAAAATCTTTTTAAAGACCCTGGAAATGAGATACAGAAGCATGTCTTCTTTGCAGAAGACCCCATGGGGCTATAACATCGCTTTTTGCAAAATGGCTAAGCTGCCCAGGGTGCTAACTGGAAATACTTCAAAGAAAGCCCAACCTACAGAATTTCCCCCCAAACTGCCTTTTGAAAGATTAGACCTCCTGAAAGTGCTCTGCCTGGGTCACACACACAGTGAGTCCAAAGCCTCTGCTTGCTCTTGGCTTACAAAAATCAAAAGTCAACAAATTCTTGATCCTCAGACTGTATTTTCCCTTTTTCCTTTACCTCCTGTACTCTTAATTGAGGCCTCAAGCATCACAATAAATACTTCTAAATCAGGATTCATTGCCTGTAAAACATCTGTAGACTGTTATATGCCTCATTTAGAGAACATGTAGCTCAGCTAGAAGTACTTTTTCTTATTTTTCTTCTATTTATACTTCATTTAGGGAAACAGACAGATGAGCTCTACATATTTATTCTTATTATTTTAGTCCCATGAGGGCCCTGGTTTAGTAAGATAACAGAGCACCTGCCTAACATTAGGCAGGCCAGTATTTCATTCAGAACCAATTGGACTCCTGAGCTTAAGTGCCCTGCTAATCAATGCTTCCATAGCCACTTCCAGTCCCAAATCTTCCTATCCTCATCTTGCCAGAAAATTTTCCAGTCAGTATTGTGCTTTTCTTTTCTCCAGGAACCAAATGAAGGGAACACCAGGGGCAGTCACACAGCAAAGGCAGGCCCCCTTGCCAGTGACCAGAGGCTTTCACTAACACAACTGAAATTGCAATGGCCTTTCCTGCAGACCTTTGTCTTGTAAACTTGTAAATAACAGAACATAATTCAGGATTTCCTATAGGTTGCTTTAGCATTATTGCTGCTCATATTTCTCCCAGGTAAATTAATTGCATAAAACAACAATTGGGAGTTGAATACAAGAATGCATTGTCCAGAAAAGATAGAAGGAAAAATGTGCACGGTAAGCTAGCAAGTACTGTGTGTCAATGGTGTCATAAACTGGAGAATCACGAGGAATAAAAGCACAGATAAAATGAACTTGCTTTGGTAAAGTTATTTGGAGAAAGAACAGCAGAAGAGGCTTTGTAGGTTAGTCTTCCACATCCACATCAGATCTCTAAGCTCTGGGTTGGAATACCAATAGAAGTCTCTGCGCTATTAAAGTCAGAACTATTAACCATGTACAGCATCATTATAGAAATGTTATCTTTCCAGCTACAGGCTGCAGAGTTAATAATTTGAAGTCTGGTTATTCCTCGAATGACAGCCAAAAACTTTCATCACCAAAAATGTAATCAGGAGAAAATGATGACATTTTATAAGTAGTCTTGATAACTGGTGAAGATATTACAGACAAGTTTCTCTTAGAAGTAACTGTGGAGCAACTAGGCATGACATACTCGTTAAATGGAAGAGAAATGAAAACATGTTGAGGTTGTTTTTTTCCAGTGCAAACTCTGAGAAATGTGTGAGAATGAGTTAGCAAGGCCAAGTGGCCTGGACAGCTCAGGGACTTAAATGTAAAAGTTTGTTGTTTTCTTAAACCAGGACTTCAAACCTTTAATAATTTGCAGCTTCAGCAAAGGGAAAACAAACACATAGAAAGAGGTCTGAACTTAACTGGACTAATGACTCCTTAAAAGAGAGTGTTAGGAATTAGACATGATTGTTCTTCTACGGAAGTGGACTGGTCTGATTTAATATTTTCATGGATGGTATTGGTTCAAAATGAATTTGTACCACACAAAGGAAGTACCGATGAAATTTGCAGGTGACCTAAAACTAAGAGCACTGCAAGTATAATGGAGGATCCAGATATCACACAGAGAGATGTAGATGCCTTTCAGAATAATAATAGCAAAAGGGATTGAAATTCACTTGTACAAAGTACTGGAGATTAATAACAAGAATTTTTATCCTGACACAGAGGTTCATCACTTGGGAATGATAACAGGAGAAGCCTGCATAATGAAGAGGTAAAAAAGTTAAATTTCACCTTATGTGTCTCCAAGTAAAATACTTCCAAAAGATTTAAGAAAATATAAATGCCAGGATGCAAGATTGCTGATAGTACCTTATCTGGAATATCTGCACTATTCTGGAAGCCAGGCTTCAGGGGCCACCAGTTCGGCAGAAGCATGTGCAGAAAAGGGTTACTAGGATGAACAAAGAAATGAAAGTCTCATCTTATAGAAAGAGAACTAGAAGAACTTTGCTTGTTTGCTTTGCTAAATTAAGCCTGAGAGTGATATGATTGCTTTCCATAAGCAAGTAAACAGAAGGGAAAAGAGCTGGGAGCTGAACAATACTGGCACAAGAACAAATGTGTATAAATTATCCATGAATAAATTGAGGAGGAAAATCAGAAGATTTCTATTCATCAGAAGAGTGAGGTTCTGCATCTGTCTTCTGGTAGGAATAATTAGAAGAAAGAATCTCTGCAGCTTTCAAACACCATGAATGGGAATATAGTGTTGGTTGTCCTATCAGCAGAATAAAGTCAGTAGCTCAAAAGCCCCTCTCCAGTTTGATATTCTGACTTCTGCTCACATAGCAGAGAGCAGAGGTGCTCTTGGGATATTTTCAAAATGTTATTATAGATAAGGAACCAAATATGATGGAGTGCTAAGGGTGAAAATTAAACTAAAGCCTGTTTACCTGTGTTGGGTACTACTCCCCTGAAAAGAAAATTACAGGCTTACTTGGATGCATTTATTTCTCACTCCACTTTGGTCACGGTAAGCAATCTTTGCCATAGACTCAAGGGGATAGTGGGCAGACAGTCTTGCTCCATCACCACAGCATTTCAGTACTGGACAGGCAGCATAAACCAGGTCGCTCGCTTTGCGATGACAGACTGCGTGCAGAGCCGTCATGGTTTCAGATCTTGCACCAGCAGGGCCCCTTAAGATAAGTTGTTTAATGTTTCTTACCACCAGACGTTGGAGTTGTCTGCAGGAGCAAGAGATGACTTTTTGTGTTGCTCCCCAGCTGTTTGTGCATGGGCATTTTTCCTTTCTGCAGGCTTTCCAGGATTTTGGCTCTCCCCCAGGGTTGTGGGTGCTGGGCGCCCCTGCCAGCCTTGGCACGTCCATGAAGAAGCTTGCCTGAGCGAGGAGAAAGGCAGAGGAGTCTCTAGGAGAGAGGGAGAATTGTCTTTTGCAGGGCTAAAGATAGAGGAGAGCAACAAAGCTGGTGAGGGGTCTGGAGCACAAGTCTTACGAGAAGCAGCTGAGGGAACTGGGGTTGTTTAGTCTGGAGAAGAGGAGGCTGAGGGGAGACCTTATCACCCTCTACAACTGCGTGAAAGGAGGCTGTAGCGAGGTGGGGGTCGGCCTCTTCTCCCTGGTAACGGATGAAAGGACGAGGGGGAATGGTCTGAAGTTGCACCAGGGCAGGTTTAGGTTAGACATTAGGAAAAAATTTTTCACAGAAAGGGTTGTTAGGCTCTGGAATGGGCTGCCCAGGGAAGTGGTCGAGTCCCCATCCTTGGAAGTATTTAAAAGAAGGATAGATGAGGTGCTTAGGGACATGGTTTAGTGGTGGGATGGCAGGGTTAGGTTAATGGTTGGACGTGATGGTCTTAGAAGTCTTTTCCAACCTAGACAATTCTATGATTCTAAGAGTGCCTTGCTTAGGAACTTAATGGTTCTCCTGGGTAGAAATGTATGGATGACTGATACTTCTTTTCTTCACCAGCAATTATTTTCTTTTTTTCTCTTTTAGTGAAACAAATCCAAGTTATTTGCTTTTTAATAGTCACTGAATTGAAGAGAAAAAACAGTTTGATGCCATTTATAGGCTTCATTTAGGAAATCCTTGGGTATTTTCTACAATGAAGGAAACTGGAAAAATAAAGCACTGTCTTTCCAGGGGACATCACTCATGAGGGAGGGAGTGGAGCAGTAAGGTAGAATTAGGCAGAAAAAGTATTTGAACTGAATTTCCAGTCTTCAGTCCTGGACACAAATGTCTCTCTCTCTGAGCTCTGGGCAGAGGCACAGGAGTGTGTTTCTCATATATAAAGAGTTATACTTTGCAAAACTGTTAAATACAAATAAGAAAAAGGAAAAGCTTTAGTGATTTGGTAGCCTGATGGCTCAAGAAGTGGGAACAGCTGGACACTAGTCTTTGCTCCAATTAGTGCTTACCCACATATACAAGTAAAATATTTTTACTGGGAGATGCTGAAAAGGCCTTTTGGTTAGACCTCTGTATGGCTCAGCTGCTAGGCCACTTTCCTAAAACACTGGGGTTGGGAAGCCTGAGCTCAGCTTCTGTCTACCTCCTGGCAGAAAGTGGGTGTGAACCACAATCTCCCCTATACCCCTGCTGGGTCTGCTGTCACCCAAGCAGCTGGAGGAAAGCCACCCTTGCCTTGTTAGTTTTGCAAATCCACCCTTGAACCTAGCTTCAAAGTCAAAGCAGCTCCTTCCAGAAGAGCCAAAGCAGGCCTGTTTGCATCTCAACCTCTTCCTTATTTTAATCCAAAGTACTGAACGCAAACTGAATTCACAGATATTTTTGACCGTTCCATTTGCTGGTTGGAGAAATTTTGTTTTGGTCAAATAATGCATTTACCACAACCATTTGCCAAGCTTCAGCCTCAGGGTTATTTGGGCAAAAATTCCCTTCCCGGTCAGGCCTGCCCTTGTGCCAAGCTCAGATCCCCCCTGCTCTGCTGTTGTGCCTTGTGGGCTGCCTTTGCTTGCACAGAGCCTTTTGTTTGTTATCTCCCCATGGATCCCGAGCTGATGTTCTTTTTCTTTCCATCTCAAAAGCACGTTGTGCAAAGAGAGCGCTGTGCTGACAAATTAACAGGGGAAAATAGCATTATTTAAGCACAAACATCTCAAACTTTTGTCATGGTGCTCTATAAATACAACACAACAGCATACAGTGTCTGCTCAGATCAAATGTTTGCGATGAAAGGATGTCTGCGAATCTATTTAAAGGGGATTAAGATTTTAGCTGGCTAGATTCTGGGTCATTGGTTTAACGTCTATATTATTCAGTACTGTAGTATCTGTCTGCTAGACAGATTGCTTTAACATCTATCCTACGGCATATTGTGCTAATTATGCTTCCCATCCTCTGCAAGGCATTTTCAGACCTGAGCACGGAAAGTGCTGTGCAAGGGGCTGCTGTGCCTGTGACACTTTGTCAGCTGCCCGGCTCTCCCCTCCCGCACCCCCTGGCCCCCCGACTGAGGCACACACATCCATGTCCCACGCGCCTTTCTGAAGCCCATGTAGGCACATCCCCCTAGCAGGCCATGGTTTTGCTTGCCACCCTAAACTGTCAGACGACACAGTAGCAGCCAGCAGCAGCAGTACTATAGGTTACTATTAAAACAGCAGGAGCACAAACGTACCTAGAACTGGCCCAATAATTTCATTTTTGTTTTAAGGGCCAATGAGAAAATCAAGGGGGAGAGGATGGTGTAGGAAAGGGAATCATTTTGGGTCAGAACATTTCAGTCAACCAAGTATTTTTTGACCTGAAACTGTATTTTTCTTCGCGTGTCAGATTATTTATTTCCTTACTTTCTCCTTTCAGCTGTGGGTTGATTTAAAGGAGAAAAAAAAAAAAAGCCAGACAGTTTAGTGCAGAGAACAACAGAACAGATTTATTCGGCTGGTGGAGGCTGCCCTCCTCGCTGGAGGTGCATGGGGCAAATCTGCATTTGTCAGATGCAGACTGGATTTCCCATTTAGGTAACATCTCCCCCCCACTCCATACATACACACTTGTGAAGGCTTCATTTTCCAGCAAAATTACTGCGAAGGCTTCATTTTCCAGCAAATTTACTGCCCACTGAAAACACACCAGCTCTTCCATTGCCAGCCCTTTTGCATTTCCCAGCCCTGTTGTATGAAGATTAGAGGCAGATGTGCCTGCAACCCGCATCCAGGAGCTTTGTCTGCCGCTGCAGATGCCCCCCCCTCCGTTCCTGCCCCCCCCCGTGAGGTTTCCCCGGCAGGAAGGAGGGCTCTGTTGTCCTCAAAGCACAGCAACAACAGACCTGTGATGACAGAAGTGTGATAAATAGAGAATAATGTGTCCTGCTAGACAGAATAATGAGATTACATATGAGCTGCCATATCATATCAATTAAACCATTGGCCCTTTTAGTCTGGCAAATCCATCCTGCCAGTGATCAGTGCTTTGGGGAGCAGGGGGGGGAGAGAGCGAAAGCAGGACTGACATAACCTGCTTAAAATAACCCAGACGCTCCCACTGCTGCTCGCCCAGGCAGGATTGGTCCAGGTCTGGGTCCGGCAGCAGGCAAGGCTTCCAGGTGCACCAGGGCTCTCGGTACTGCTGGCTTTGGGGTCTCTGCCCCAAAAGGAGAGTGGTGGGGAGCAGATGGCCCCAACCAGCTGCTCTTGTGGGTTGCAGAGGTCCTGGAGCCATATGCACCAGCAGCCCAGGCGGCATGGTCAGGTTCTTCTGCCTGGGTCTCCTGCCTCCAGCTGACTGGAGCGTCCATCCCTCCTGGGTGACTGCCGACATCGTCCTGAACACTGACAGGGCCCAGTCTCGCTGTGACGACTTAAGTGCATGCACCATGTGCTCGCTTTGCCTGCTCTCCACCGTGACACAGCTCTTCCCCATGGAAGATGCAGTGCCTGCCTTGAGCAAAGCTGGCATGGGAAGACCCAAGAGGCAGAGTGAAGCACTCAGCAAAAAATGTCCCCTCCCTTCAGCCTGCTGCACCATCTTCTCAGGCAGCAGCCCCAGCTGCTAATGCAAAGAGAGGAATACCCCACGGTATGGGGCGATCATATCCTCAGAGATATTTGTTCTTTTCCCAGAGAGACTGTGGGTTTAATTAGACGTGGTTTTGCCCAAGTAGCTAAGTAATGTACTGCCTCTACTGTTGTTGTCATGAGCTAGCCATGTACACGGTCTGAGAAAGGGTTTAAATATAGGCCACTGAAATTAATTTTGTTTATAGGGGAATATAAATATTTGTGAAATAAGAACCACTTGTTCTCTGGCTGACCTGTGTTGGATGAGCATGCCTGACCTGGACTGATTTTCCCCCAGGTACTTACCCTAGCAATAGGATGGGGTATCAAACCTTCCTGCCCTTTCTCCAGCTGCTTTCAGCACATCTCTTGTTTAGAAAGGTTTAGGGGATTGTTCCAAACGCATTAAAAAAAAAGCAAAGCCTGTTTCCCTATCCTTTTCCCTCTTATGGCTGGGTTAACTGATATCTAAGAAGACACAAGCTCCACATGATGCTTTCCCTGGGGTTCAAGTTCTCTTAGTGTCTTTTTCCCGTACCAGCCCCCTGGTAACTCTGGGGTAAGCTGCCACACCAAATCTCTCCACAAAACTCACCTTCTTGTCCCACCTGCTGTGAACTTCACCAGCTGCAGGGCCTGGGAAGAAGGGAGCAAAGGAAAAAAAAATAGTGGTACCAGCAGAACTGCTCAAAACCTCCAGCAGATTTGGTGGGGTGTCTCCAGGCAGGCCCTGTGAGACCAACCCCTACATCACACCTGGACTCCTTGCACCGTGATGTGCAGTTCTCCATGCTTTGCCCATAGAGCAGGTGCATGTGACTGGCTTCTCCGCTGTGATCACGGGTACACTGGCCATCAAGGTCCCCTTCCCAAGTGAGATGTGGGGCCTGGCCCCTGCGCCCACGCTTTAGGGCAGAAGTGGGTGTCCAGCAGTCAGAGGTGGAGGAGCAGAAAGCAGAGGGGAGTGAGGAGTTACGCAAAAGATTAAGCAGCAGAAAAAGAGTTGGAGTATAAACTGATTGGAAGCGACCTGCAGCAAAGGTCAAGAGAAAAAAGATAAAGAGAATCAAAGATAATTCCTGAAGGAAACAGAACATGAAAACATCAGCTCTTCTAAAGAGGGAAAAGCATTCCGGTCACGTATAGCACCATATCTCGGGTGGGTTGGTTGGTGCCAGGGACAAAGCTTTCACTGCCTGATGCAAGGTGTAACTGAACAAAGGTTACAGTTCATGACAAAGAAGCAGAAATGACATTGGTTTCTAAGCCAAGGTTTTTTGTTACCTGAAATGGCAGTATTACTTTAAAAATTCGGTATTTTCTGTGCTGTTTTTTAAACACAGTTCATACAGAGTTTTAAAGGCAACCACCGATTACAACAAAACCCGAGTTACAATGAATTATCATTTACCTGGTGAGGGATGGTGCAATGGAAGGTGATGGATGGTGCAATCACTGCAGTGATTGCTGCCTGGAGGGTGGCAATGCCTGCTCGTTTTGTCTGTCCCAGTTTGTGGAAAGATACCCCATTAGCATCAGAAGGTAAGAAAGGCTATTTGGGTTAGATCAAAAGTTTGCCTGCTTTCTCTGCCTCTAACAGCAGCCCACAGCAATGCTGTGGGAAACGGTGTCCGAGTGCGGCCAGCAAGCAGCAGTCATCCCCTGGCATGCCTCTTTGGCAAATAAACATACTTCTGCTGGGGCTGCTCGTGGTGTCACTGGTTTTGTACTGTTGTATCACCCAAGAAAAGCAGAGCCAGGGGCAGTGGAGTGATGAGGACCTATGACTGTGCTTCAAGGGAGCCTGGGAGTGGGAATTTGGGAAATCCCTGGCTCTCCCCAACCCTGGCCAGGGGTTCAGCCCCTCTGAAGGGCACCTGAGAGCATCACCTCTGCTGGTAATTATGTCTGAGAAGTGGTATTAGTGTTGAAAAAGATGTCTTATCCAGCACATTTCATACAGTGGGGAAAAAGGTTTTTTAGGCTAGGGGTTTACTAGTGTAGAAAAAGGCCGTATCTTAAAAGTGGTCTGTGTCTGGAGGAGAGGCAGAGCTGGCGAGCAGTGGTGGTGGCCGTCAGATGGGAGCTCCTGGGCCGGTGCAGCATCAAGGACAGGGGTCCTCCTCAAGATTCACATGAGGTAGCCAATGTTTTTCTTCCCCTTTGGCAACCAGAGGGACTCTGCAATATTTAAGTGAAATAAATAGGAAGGGAAATGAAGGGCTGAGTCTCACTCTGGGCCCCATGCACGGGGAGCAGAGGCTTCAGAGGAGATGTCTTCAGCACACCTTGCCACAGCCTTCCTCTGATGAACCTTCAAAAGGATTCGGCTCCCCTTGAGCTGGTAATGCCTGCACAGTTTCAAAACAGACCACCTGTAAGGTAAGGAAGGAAGCCAGTGGAAAAGTACTGACAGGGGATAACAGATTCATCTGAAAAGCCATGCCCCCCCCCCCCCCCCCAAGATTGTTTAGGAGTGGGGAAGAAAAGGTCTTCACTTGATTCAGTGCTGTGCATCAAGTCGAAAATGCCTATGACATTTTGGAAATGCCGACAGCTTGGGGAAATGAAGTAACTTGCCATGATCTCAGAGTCCTGCTTGTCCCAGCAGGGACCGAAGCAAAGGCCCCATAACGTTGCCAGAATTGTTAATACCTCCGCTCCGCAAAGGAACGAGTGTGCTGGGCTGCAGCGTGTGCTGGGGCACGGGCTGTCTGGGAGGACTGGGCCTGGAGGCACGTGAAGGAGATCCCCCATATGGTGAGAGCTCACATCCCAGCAGCATCCCCTCTCAGAGGAAGGGGAGCGGGAAGGACTGCCATGGCACCACTGCCTGGCTGCCCTGCCCAGGGAAAGGAAAGAGCTGACATGGAAGAAGAGGCTGAGAAACGTGTTTATTTTTGCTCCAAGTCAAAGGCTTACTGCCTGGGGGACAAGACATGAACTGCTCTTTTATGGAATGATTGTGTGGATGAATGTGTCTGCATCAGTACCCTGCCTTGCTTCACCTGAGTCACACTGCAGGGGGGGCTGCCTGAAGACGGGGGCCCAGGCAACATCGTTCAGATGCAAATCAGTGCATTTATAGCTATTTGAAATATCTGAGGAGAGCATAGGCTATTTTACCTCAAGGCTTTGGTCTGAGGGAAAGGCTCATGGCTCTTTGTTGTGAATCAGCGTGCCTTGGGGTTGGCAGGTAATACAGGTTTTTGTGGAGAGCCTTTTGTAGGAGCTGTGGCAGGGGCAGCTCTGCGCTCAGCCTGTCAGCAGAGAATTGCTGTCCCAGGCCTGGGAGGCAGCCAGCCCAGCCCCCTTGCATGGGGCAGGTAACTCCATAGGTGGTGTTTGAAGGGCCCTGCCCGCAGCGTAAGGGGCATCCTCCGCGTCCCGGCCAGCCTGGGCGCTCGCCCGGGGTAAGAGGGCTCAGCTGGGGTGGGACAGTCGCAGCTTCAAGCTCCTCACCCCCCTGGTGCAGGTCTGGGACCTGGGTCCGCTACGTTGCAGTGAGTCAATCTTTCCTTTATCTGAGCAGGTCTACCATGATGGTTGGCTTTGAAGCAGGCTTTTTAAATCAAAAAAGTCTTTCAGAAGACACCCGCAACCAGGTATCCAGCAGGCTCGCTCAGGAGAGGACAGGGCACTCTCTCCACCCCAGCTGGCTCTGCAGCCCTTGTTGTTGTAATAAACAAGCCACTCGACCCAGCCTTCCCTTCACTTTATTTTTTTGACAGCTCTGTGCCCTCTGTGGACCAGGCAGGGCTGGCAGAGACTGGGGGTATTCCCACCCCATGGAGCCAGGAGGGGAAGCTGCAGTTGACAGCGCTGCTTTATTTTGGGGGAGGTTTTCTCCGTGTGGAGCCCGAGACAGACAGTATTTTGAATGATGCATAATAATGGCATTGCAGCCATTGGGGCAAATTCCTTCCTCACTGTAAGAAAGGAGTTGTGAAATCCTGCTTCTAAATTTAGGGGAAAATTTCTACGCCAGCCAGAGTTTCTTGGTGAGTGTGTTATAAATGATTGCCCAAGCTGTGAGCAGAATAAGCAGTGACATTGCAAAAGTCAAATGACTGCTGTGTGCTATCTGTCCCTACCTGACCTCCTTTAAATCTCTCTGAGAAATACAAAAACTTGGGGAACATATCTGGGCCTTCAGAGGAGTGCTGCACAAACAAAACTAAATGGAGGTACCACCTCATTCCCAGGCCCCTGCCATTCCCACCCTGCCATCTCCTCTCTTTTGGGATGCCTCCCAGTCAGAGACACAGCTGTGGCCCTGTTAGCTGTACAGGCTCGATGCTACCTGACAGCATGCATGTCCGGAGAAGTGCCCTTAGCTCCCGCTGGGGCTGCTGAGTGATGAAGAGGATGCTCAGGATGTCTGCGTCAGCACCGAAGCTCAGCCAGCAGCACCCTCCGCTTTGCTTTACTGGGGGAGAGAGGGGGGAGAAACCCACAGGTACCTGTGTGGCCCCATCGGAGCTGCCTGGAGCAGGGAGACATCCTTCACTGAGGCACCGCCTTCAGTGACGGCTGTGGCAAAGGGGCCAGGAGCTAGTCTGTCGTACGAAGTTGTTTAAATATCTGTTATTTTTATTTGCTTGTGTGCAGCTGTCAAGATGGGCTGGGTCACACCCATAAGCCACAGGCAGTCGACATTAACAACAGGATGAGACAACAGCACATTAAGACTTTTTTTTCAATTTGATAGTTCTTTTTTTTTCAATAATAACTTTTATAACACTGGAGTTACAACCAGCTTGGTGTAAAACTGTTAACTTCTAACATCACGATCTACCTAGCAGTCATTTTTTATAACATGTGGATTTATACTACCCTGCAATGTTTCCCTTTTGGAGCAGTTATGATTTTAATATCATTAGCATAATATTTAGTCAGAATATATATTTTATGACCCTAATAAAAACTAATTACAGTGAGGCACTCACTTTATAAGTCATGATGTGTCGGTCTTTCGAGATGTTACACATACTATCACTGGGCTTGAGTAAAACTAGACAGGATAAGATGCAGCACCACATCAAACCACAGAATAGGTAAAAAGCTGAACCTCACACTCAAATGAGAGAGATTTTGGTGTTCGGCTTTTGCATATATTGGGAAGAATATAGTACACAGTCTACATATTTCTATTCCTTTGTGCCTCGGGACCAAGGTAAACTCGTTCTGGGTGGAAACGAGATTTGCTGTTGTTTTACCTCTGTTCCCCACCTCTCCTCCCTCACGCCATGTCTCTGGTACCCTGCTCCTGTCCCCTTTGCAGCCCCGAGCACTGGCTGCCCTCCCTGCCCCGGGGCAGGGGGATGCTTTTCATCTGGACGGCATCCATTTGGGGGTCCAGCCTTACCCCACGCACTGCTGCTGTGGACAAGGAAAGAGGCTGCCATGCACACTCATGTGGGGCTTTTCTCTAGATTTTATTGTGACTGCATTATAAGACAACAGAACCAGTAATTGCCTTTCATCCCAGAAGTAGATGGCCTCAGAAATTACCCCAAAAGGCCTTGAATCAGTAAACAGCAATTACGTGAGCTCTCTCTGAGGGAGAGGGTGATGTCATGGTAATTTTGAATAAATAAAAGCACTTGACAATGATAAGAGCCCAAGCAATTTTACACTGTCATCCTTTCAGATTTGACTATTCATATATTGCGTTTCAGCTCATTAAGGCTGTTTCACAGGCAGCTGACTGCAAAGATTTGTGTCTTTTGCCTCGTCCCTGCCCCTCCAGGCTGTTAGGTCCAATATTCCATGCGTGCCCCTGCCTTTCTCCCAGGCATCTTGCTTGGCCTTCACCCTCCACCTGCTTGAACCCTCCCGTGGCATCCCCGATTCCCAGTCTTGCCTTTTCTGGCAGGCTTGCCCCTCTTCAAGGAGGCAGCAGGCAGCTGCCCCAGCACAGCCAGTCTCTGCCCTGGGGATAGTGGATGCCCTTTTGGGTTGCCACTGGGACCTCCTCTGCCTCCTCTGCGTGCCTCCATCTTCTCCCCCCCGCCCATGCCTCCCACTCTGCCCATGGTGCTCCCACACCCCCCAGTGCAAGCCCTGGGTTTCCCCCATCTCGGCACATCCTGGCCCCTGCAGACGACTAACCCAACTATTCACCAACTATCCCCACCTCCCTAAACTCCTTCCCATCTCCACCAAAACTGCCCATCTGTCTCCTCCTCATTTCTGTCTTCTGCCAAAGGGGACACGTCAACGTGGGCCTCTCTGGTAATTCATTTCTCCACGACCGTATCACTAGCCTTTGACCATGGCGGCTAAATTTCTTGATTGCTCATAGATTATGTAGTTGGATGTGATTGCTGTGACCATCTGGTCTGATCTCCAGTATAATTTAAGCCACAGGTCTTTTCTGAATTATTTCCTG
Source organism: Gorsachius magnificus (assembly GCA_034008185.1). Lineage (NCBI taxonomy): Eukaryota > Metazoa > Chordata > Aves > Pelecaniformes > Ardeidae > Gorsachius > Gorsachius magnificus. Next base: position 47,860,340 of record CM067083.1, on the reverse strand, counting down.
CTGTCTTTTCTATAAATAGACATTCAAAAATGCCAGCTCTTAACTCGTTCTTTCCGATGATGGAGCAGCCACCACAAGTGTTAGCTGTTTCTTGCTGTTTGCTGCTTACTATTAAAAATACATGCTTTATTTCTAGACTGAATTTGTCAGTTTCAACTTCCAGCTGTTGATCCAGTTACATCTTTATCTGAAGAGTCCTCTTTCCCATTTCTGCCCCTCAAATAGATGCTATAATTAATTCGTCTCTTAAGCTTCGCTTTATTAAAATTAACCATTTGAGCTTCTGAGTTTTTCTGCTGCATTTTCCAGTCTCTGCCTTGCTCTGAAGTACCTTTAACTGATTCATATTATTCTTGCGCAGACTGCACGGCAGAAGGGTACGGTAATATAACTGTCTAGTCCGAATTGATATTCTGTACATTGAAAGAGTGTTTAATCTTCCGCACCGCAGCAATGGCTTGGGAAAGATGCTTCCCCTCTTCAGGGAATATACGCTACAATATTTAGGAGTGATCCAGCAACCACAGAGAAAGAAAACTTTTTATCTTTGCCCTTGCAAGATGTAAATCACCTTGAAGACTTAAGATAGGTGCCAGTGATGTATCCTGCTTCCCTTCATGTTCCTGTACCATTACCTAAACCACAGATTAAAAGGTTTTCAATGCTATTTTCTACAATCATTCAATACACCACCATTCCCTGCTCATTTTTAAACAAACTGCTATTCTGTAAATATGACCTGTGCTATTTTCCCCTATGTGTAACACTGTACAGCTGGTAATATTTCGGCAGGTATTTTTCCCTTGCATCCAGTTTACAAGTTATCCAAATGAGTCTCTAGTTATCACGTTTCCAGTCTTTTTACTGTCTCATAAAGTTTGTGAGGGATTATTCTACATTTCCTTCCAGAGCAGTGGTAATTATTTGGAATAGCATATGTACAAAAATAAAGCTTCGTGGAACATCTGCAAAATCAGGCCTCTTTGTAAATGATTTCCCAATTACAATTATGTTTTCAGATCTCTGTGTTAACTATGAGGATTTTGTGTCTTTCTAGTTTCTTACTCAAATGTCAAGAGGTACCAGCCCAAACAACTTTCAGAAGCCTCTTATTTCAACCCTATTCTGTATCAGGCAAGCTTGACATTTAGCTGATTTTTAAAGAACAAAATTACATTCCTTTAATATAATTTTATTTTGTCAAAAGCTGTGTGAGTTTGTACTAATTGTACCTTTCTTCTTTCTTCCTTTCTCTTGGAAATGAAATTCTGTATCACCTATTTGATTATTCTGCAAAGGATCAGTTCAGTTTCACAGGGCTGGTACCATGGGATCATCTAATTTACCTTTTTTAATATTGCCCTCTTACTGGCTCCCTGCCAGTGCCCCGAACCTCCCCAGTGTTTCAAGATGCGTTGGAAATTAATGTTACTGATGCAGAGAGACATTCATCAGCTCTTCTGAAGCTGTTGATTACAAGTTTTCCAGATTTTTTAAGCCCTGGGAGAATATCTACTGTTACTTTTGGAATAGAAGGTATTCTATGCAGCTCAGAAAATCAGTGCGGTGTCCGCCTCTTTCCCAAATGCGGAGCGGATACATCTATTGAATGCCTTTTTTGCATTCCTTCTAGTGCTGGACAAAGGCAGTGGTTAAGGTTCCTTAAAATCTCTGCCTCGTTGTTATTGTTACCCTCTTTCTGAAGGGACCAACCTGCAGAAATGGTGGAATATATTTGGCTAGAAATCTGGAAGGTACATTCTCGCCCACAGTGGGCAATGGCATATATTGGTATATATCACTCTCTCATTCTAACTAACTCCTCCAGCACCTCAAGTGACCGGCCAGCTTTGCTCTAGAGTTCAGATCATTCAAATTTGGATCAAGAAACCTCCACAGATTTCAATGCACCAATTAATTTTTTCAGAGGAATTTCTGGTAGCAAATCAAAAAAGATGGAACGAGAATAACATTTCTCTTTCCAAAGGGATTTTTCTGAAATGGTCCTTTTTGTTGAAAACGATGTTGTTGGCCTGCCACTGAACCTTCATTCATCTATATTGTATGCTCTGCATGTGCCTACAGTACAATGGTGGCAAGTATTAAATATTCATCTCTTCTCCAAAGGAAAGCTGTCTGAAGACTTCATTTGAATCTTTGCTCTGCTTAAAGCTTGCACTGGCTCAAAAGAAAAGGTGAAAATTTAGGACTAATATAGCATGTAGCACCACTGTCACTCTCAGATACTAAAGGTGTTAAAGTTGTAGAAGGCAAAAAAATACAACTCTCTCTTTTAAGTGGTTTCTGGATCATTCTGAAGTATTGCAGCATATGTTCCCATTAGGAGCAGCATAAGTCGCAGAACAGTCTTTGCTTATGGAAGGTTCACATCTGAATTGCTAGGCCATTTGGATTAAATTGCATTTAGCTGCTTAGTAGAGCCAATGAAGGTGCTAAGGGAGTTGCTAAAAATCTTTGCTGCAGTAGGAGTTTGCTCCACTGTGTTTTTAAATCACTAGCATCAAAATTCTCACGCCACTCATAGAAACCTGCCTGGTTAAAAGCAGCGATGGATAATGGATTTAATGAACAACTACTCCAACTGTGAACAGCTATTTTGCCACCTAATAGCCATCACACATTTGTTAAACTAGACCTGTGAGCCATGAGGAGTTTCAGCTCTGTGATGAGTAGTAGGAATCACCAACATAGAGATATTGCTGGAAAAAAAAACCCCTCGTGATATTTTTATACAGGTGAAGAATTTTTACTCAGCTTTTCAATGATAATATTGACGGTAAGACACGCAATGGAACTGGAAATTTCACAAGCTGAGAGGCGGTGGCAAAAGAGCAGATTGTAATGGAAAACCTGTGCAGCCTGACATGTACCTCTAATGACAGCTCCAACACTTGTGTTTCAGAAGCGTGTGCCCGCACACCTATACTCTATTAGCATTTTGGTTTTATTCCATTTTCATGTTGGAGCCCCACATAGAGACCCCAGCTGCAACCAGTCGGTACGCTACATGCACACAGACACAGCTGGGGAGAAACTCTGCCGCGATGCCCGTTGCACTGAACAGGCGAGAGGGAAAAGAGCTCTCAGGACACAAAGAGAAAATGTGATGGAGGAGAACACAATTTGCTCCTTTTTATTTTAGCAGTGAGCAGCACAGTGAGTCTCTCCTCTGTGTTTTTTGTGCTGTGTGACCACGTAAATGTTTACCACCATTGCTGATCATCATAACTCCAGCCAACGCAGTTTGCAGCATCTGAAAGCACACACCTGCAGCTCCATGAACATGTCTGAGTTTTACAGTGTCTGGAGCACATCTGTTGTTTATGGTAAGGTGCAATGATGCACCTCGGTGGCTTTACGAGAGGTCTAGACTGAAGGAAGTTGCTCATCCTGCACTGACAGGCAGTGGTCTGAGATCAAAAAGTAAATTCAAATTGAAGAGAAAGGTGTCTTTCGGAGAGCAGAGGCTTAGCCAGGGAGTCCTCCTAGGTGCTGGGACTCCCTTTGGACCTTGTGCTGTGGAACTGTATTTGTTAAGAGCAGACCAGATGCACATGGCAACGGAGAAAACGGAGACATCAACCTTGTGGACATGGACTTGGAGCGGGCACTTGATGGGGCAGAGCTCATCTCCATTGTAGCAGTGAAATTACTGCAGTGCACTCCTGGGGGCACGCTCTTTGGGAGTAAGAGCAAGAGGTATAAGGTCCCTAAGGTACCAAATGACATAGAAGTGCAAGATGAGAGATCGAAGGATGTATGGTGAGAGAGTGTACGTCAGAATGAGCAGCAGCTCAGGGGCATGATGATCTCTGTGAATTAAGTTTTCACTCGCTTGCAATGATGGTAAGGAAGTTCCACAAATAAATCATCAGCCCCAAAGCTGAATGGTAATTTCTCAGTATGGGAGAGTTAGAAGTCTTCCCTCAGTCTTCTGCTCCAACCATTGGGATCATCCTTCTCAGGCTACACTTGCTTATGGAGTGAGTGCTGCTCCCCAGGCACCTGGGTCCTCTTCCTGCAGTCTGGCAGTGCCTGCTTGGCTTTCCACCAAGTGTTTCTGAAGGCAGGATTTTCTCATATAGGTAATTAATCTTAAGAACTCAGTCACCAGTTTTGTACTGCTCTGTAGATACTCACATTTGAAAATGTTAGCCTTTGGGTCTCGTGTTCTCTCTAAGAGAAAATAGTATTTAATCTGTCATACGATTGTGGGGCTAAACATCTGCAAACATCCTGAATATTTGAAAATCTGCAGTTTGCAATATTGCAAATATCCCAGCTGTTGAAGAGCTGAGATGGTTATGTTATTATTTAAAATGCTGAAGCGCATAGGACTGCATGGGCTCCTACAGCCTGATTCCGAAGGCTCAATGCTCTGTATCCCAGACTTGCAGCAAATTAAATGTGAAGGGCCATGAACGGGAGTGGGTTAAGCCATCATGTAGTGCTGCTGTGGAGATAGCCGCTATCTATCATTGCCTCCCACTGTGAGGTTGGAATAGGCAGCCTGAATGTCACATATACTGTATTTATAATGCTGTTTCAAGGTCATCTCCATGTGCAGATGCTCTAGACAGAAGAACAGATAAGTACAGATGTGTCTGTTGCGAGGCACTAAATAGATTTGAGATGATTATTTCATAAAAGCCATATTTCAGCCAGAAACACTGCTGCAGTCATTCTGTCCCTGGCAACCTTCCAGTCACCAACAGCTGGCAATTAACACTTAACACAAAGATACTCAAACTTTGTCCAGCCAAAGGCTTCAGTGGCGACTTGCCAGGAGCTTTAGGGCTGCACCTAAAATGGAGCAGATTGTGGCTGATTCAATCTTTCCTATGGAGCTATGGCCCACAAAGGCTTTTGCTCCTGGCATGCTTTGCTGTACCCTGATCAAGCCATTGCCCCATTGTGGAATTCAATGGGCCACATTTAGCCTCAAGGTTGTATTCTGGTTTTCCGTGAATTATGTTAACTACCGACAAAGCCCACAAAGCCTTTCAATCCAAGCGTGGAAACGCAGCAGTTAATCACATCTCTTTGTACATGAAGAGGAGAAGAGACTTTGCCAAGATATAATACAAGTTCTGATGATATAATTTTAACAGTAACTATGAACAGACTGCTCGTCATTTGTGCTGAGCATTATGCAAGAGAGAAAGTTTCTGACCTGAAAATGTGCAGACTCATTACAAGGCAAGGAAAGAGAAATTAGACCCATACAACTCCTTCAGAAGAAGAAGCCTGAGGAAGAGAAGACACCAGTCAACGTGGAAGACAGATGGCAGCTTCAGGCCCCACCTGAAAGGAATGATCCTTTCTTGGGCTGCCCCTGGAGCTTGGTGACCATGGGGCTGGGTTCACCCTGGCAGGCTGGCGAAGGAGTTGAACCCACTGCTCCCGCCAACTGCGTGGGTGGTGTACGGCTCTTCCCCTGCGTGAAGCAAGGTGTGGGCGCTCTGCCCCAGCCATATTTTCGCAGAAAAGACTGGCACTCCTCCTCCCTCCCCAGCTGTCCTGTTGGAAGGGATGCTTAACCATCCAACACAAATGAGAATTACAGGCTGCAAATCCTGGTCTGACAGATTGACTTCCCTGCAGCCTGGAAATAGATGACTGAGCTCCTGAGAGGGGTATGATTATAAGAAGCAACCTTTTCCTCAGTGTATGCCCGATTTAAGAAGCAACCTTTTCCTCTGCATATCCCATTGGCTTGCCCAAACACTGCCTGGTCACTGTGCAGGCTGCTGGGGACTGCCTCCATCCCCGCTGGCTCTGCTGTAATTCCAGAGGGCTAAGCACTCCATGCAGGGTAGGAGCCCTGGGGAGCCCTTGGCAACCCCAGGCTCTCTCTGTGGGGTTATAAAATCTGGCACTGTGCACAGGGCTATGCCCAGACTCGTAGTGACGACGTTTAGGACAAGCTGGATGTTCAGGGACTCTCACCTGACTTCTGCTCAGTTTGGCTGATAATGCCATCAGCCAGCTGTGCTTCTGCACACAGGCAGAAAACACCAGTGTTTTCCTTCTTCCTTTGCTGTGCTGAAATATACATGGACAACATATTCAGTGCTGATAAATGTAAATTAGTGGATAAGGGAGAGCACACAAACTTAATTCTGTGTGCCTTACAGTTGACTCCAGACTATTTTTACCTTTCAGGAGTGAGATCTTGAGGATAGAAGAGGGAGCGCTCCTGAAATGGCAGCTCAATATTTGGAGAGATCAAGGAAGCAAATAGAGCATAAGGAACTAGGAGGGAAGTGAAGAGATAAGAAATCATAATCCATTATCATTCTCCTGAGTAAATCCGGGGCGTACTTGCATTTTTTAAACTGCGTGCAGATCTGCTGGCCCTATCAGCCTCCAAACCACAGCAGAACAGGGAAGAGTGCAACGAGGGAAGCTGAGATGATTCGATGTCCGGAAGGGATGCCTGAAGAGATGTTAAATACAAGAGGACTCTTAGCCAAGAAAAGGGGTGGCTGCAGGGGGAATGTTACAGAAACCTGTAAAAGAAGCACAGAAAAGGTGAAGGGACAATGTTGTGCACTGCAACCTGCAATACAAGAGCTAGGGGTTGTCTGGTAGAATCGCCTAGCAGTAGCTCAGGTCACTCAAATGGGTCATCTGTGGAACTCGTCACTTCATGATGTCTTTGATGACAAAAATTTCATGTCAGGTCAAAAAACCCAAACAAAAAAATTAGACAAATTCATGGAAGGTGAGTCTGTTGTGGGTTACCAAACATGAGGATGCCACTTGTCGCTCCTGAAGTCTTGAAGGTGCAGGTCGCTGGGGACGAGGACCACAAATCAAGGCTGTAGCTCTGCATGCCTGCCCTGTTCTTGTGTTCTTTCTCTGAGCATCCCTTGCCAGGCGTTGTGACACTAACAGTAACGGACACCGAGCTGAGCTCAACTTATAACAAGTCTCCAATTCTCTTTTTTCTTTCCTGAAAAGGCTTCAAAGGGAAAAAAAAACCTATCAGCCCAGACAGCTGCTTGCATCTCTTCCTGCATAATGGAAGAGATTATTCTTCAGATGTGGTCACCTTGGCTCGAATGTGTTGGCCTTGTGCATTGTTTTCTATGGCGGCTACTTGGTAAAACGCTTCTACATACAAGCATTGCACATTATTTTATTTCTTTCCCCCTTGTATTCCTCACAACAGTGAAATATTTACATGTGTCTTTCAAAGGAACCCACAGACCAGAACCCCCCCCGCCATGCACTGAGAGGCAGGATTTTAGGATAGGAAGATAACCCGTGTGACAGAGGGAGTCAAGTACTTGCCTAGACTTACACACAAAGCCTCTAGTAGAACAAGGACCTCCAGAAATCCTAAGGGCCAGGGCTCCACGCTGAGTGCCACCGCTGCCTCTTCCCAACCACCACATGCAATCCACTTATCCTCCGCCCCTCTGTCTGGAGCAGCCAGCCATTTATTTTACTGCCAAATGTGAGCACACCTCAGCATGTGTTAAGACTGTCAGTGCCTCAGACGGTTCCTTGCTGCAGGGCAGGTGATACTGGCACGGTGATGCCCTCTGTGCGTCGGTGGGCCCGAACCCGTACCCCGGTGTCAGGAGCACGCCCCACTGCCAGCGCCCCTAGGGCGCCCTTCCCCACATGGGGCGGAAAGCTCATACCTGAGCACTAGCAGCTGTAGGCATTAAAGCCTAACTTCCCTGCCCTCAGCAGGACACCCAAAATACCTCTGCAGCGGGAAGGGTTATGGGCCCTTTTGTGACCAGTGCTAATTTGACTCTCTGAGACGAAGCAAAACTCACATAGTCAAGTAGAAGGAGGTTTTTACCTCTTGTGAATCAGTGTGTTGATGGAAGGAAAAGGAATATTTTAATGAATTATTCACTACCCCTCTCCCCTCTGGAGCAGGCTAAGGAGCGGAGATAGGCTTCCTGCTGAACAGGTTGAAAAGAACGCTGTTTTTCAGAAGGACTGAGCCACCTTTCTGCTGAGCACAAGTAATTCAACGCCGGGATGTGCATTAAAAGGGTAGCGGTAAAAGGTGGGGGAGAAAAGTTAGTTGCTAGTGGTGCACATCTTAAAGAAAAATAGCAACAAGATAAGGAGGAGGAGGAGGAGGAGAGGAAAAAAGGTTGAATAGAAATCCCCACAGCTCACATGCCATGATTATTTCATCAATAGCTGGAGGAAAATGCATCGCCTTATCCTGATGGAGGGCAAGAAACCTTCCAAGGACCTCATTCTTCTACTAGGAAAACTGATTTTTGTCAGTGTGTAACAGAGTCCTGCTTGCACCACAGCCGCCTGGGGACAAGCTGAGGGTGGCAGTGGCTGCGCTGCGGGGCAGGAAGGGTGTCACGGGGGAACTCGGGACACTGAATTCCCGGAGCAGAGACAGACTGCACAGGCTCAACCTCTTGTACCGAACTGTCACAATGATCTAATTACTGGAAGTGAAGTGTGTGACATCTGGAGAAGTGCCCGAGCTTCAAAGTGACTGAGGCAGGCAGTGAACCATACCCTGCCCCAGCTCGCGAAGGCTGTGCACACCTACCCGCCCCTCTGCCGCCACCCGGCCGGGGAGGAAGAGCTGGTTTATCCACCGGGCATCCAAACACCTGCAAACACAAGTTGGCTCACCAGCCAGCAGGCTGGGTGTTGCTTTCAGCTGAAGACATAGCGTATCACGTTTGTAAAGAAAAACAACATCTCCTGCAGGATTTTCCCCTGCGCTCCGGCAGGGAGGTATTAATTAAGGAAGGGCACGTGCTCTGGTGTGACATGGCCACTGACACCGTCCGCGCGGCCAGGAGCGAGAGGTTATTAGGATTTCTCAAAGTTACAGGTGATAATTTCCACAGCTCTCGGAAAAGGTATTGCACTCGCCACGAGGCAACCCTCTTCTGGATCTCATTAGGATGGGTGAAGAAGAATTAATCGCTTGTCTGGAAGCGCTGGTTGCCTAGGGATCAGTGATCATGACCTGATTGCATTCACTGTGGGCAGACAAAAGATGGTCACAGTTTGGTTCTTCAAAAGGGCTAATTCCCAAAGTTAGAGAAAATTACCAGTGAAATTAATTGGGAGGAAAGGTGTAAAGGGAGAAACAGGAGTCCTTTAAGAGAACTAATTAGCTGGCCAGAAAGCCATGTTTTCACACTCTGGAGATAGGAGAGCTCTGGCTAACAGAGCCTTCTTGGCTCATCTGCAAAGAGAAAGCAATTAGAAATAACAAAGCAATATATCACACATGGAAAATAGATAGCAAGGGATATAAACACGTAGCTATTTAAAACACAGGGCAAGGGACAATAAGAAGAACCAGAAATATATTAGAAACAAACACTGCATAGGATAGATTTAGGCCACTTGCTACACAGGTATGGAAAAATTGTTAGTAATAATGTGGAAAAAGGCAAAAAGGGCAATAAACAGTCTGCAGGGAAAAAAGCAGAGAATGGGTACATATTACCTGAAGCTGAGTCATATAACAGAGTTGTCAGGTGTTGTGTCAACATTTTTTGGCAGATACAGTATTAGAACTTTGGAGAGCATGAAAAAAGGAGCCACAGAAACTATTTGAAGGCTTAGCTACCAGGCCTATTTGATTACAAAATATTTTCTCCTTTTGCAGGCATTAAAATGATCTTTACTGTGGCAGAGGACAGTAAAACATGAACCAATGGCTGGAAGCTGAGTCCAAAGTGTATATTTTTAACAGCGAGGGTCATTAACCATTGAGAGAACCTGGGAAAATCAGTGCTCCTCCAGAAGGCATGTTTTGGCCGCAGCCATGCTTGCTAATTCAGTGCCTGGGCAATACCCACTTGTGATTTAATGCAAATAAAGGTTGTTTTGGGGCTGGTGGGCGAAGGGAGCCTGCCAGGTTCCAGCAAAGTATCACGGAGGAAACAGCTTTCTGCAGCAGCAGAGGGAGGGTGGGTCATGGTGCTCTGGTGTCTGGGGCAACCTATGGAGCCCAGAGCAGAGCTCCCAAAACTACAGGGTCTGTGAGAGCAAAGAGAAAAAACAGCTTTCCCTGGGGAACACAGGAGCTCAAAGCTGGAGGTAAACTGGAAGGGCATGAATACTTACTTTAAAAAGGGCATGTTTCTTTCGCTAGCAGCTAGTGTACTAGACACGGAGAAAGGAAATATTCATTTAAAGAGAAAAAAAAAAGTCCTGGCTGTGATTCGGCTGATTATAAAGCGCAGCGGGGAGCTGGCTGGGGACAGGTCAGTGCCAGAGCTCGCCTTGCACGCTCTGAAACCTCAGCCTTCCCCGTCAAAGGCTTGATGATACCAATACCTTTTTGGGTGTTCCTAGCTGGTTGTAGCCAGGTCTTAAAAGGTTTGGGCTTGGTTGATACCCAGTCTGGTTCAGTACAAAAAGCATGCCTACTCCCTCTGCTAAACCAACCAGGCATTAAAAACATTTCCTCCTTCTTGATGAGGAAAGAGGGCATAGATGAACTCCAGTCTTTAAATATTTCTTGCCATCTCCAACGAGCGTATGTATCAAATAGGTGCATTGTATGCTTACCACGATCCATTATGAAATGTGGTTTTTTATACCCCAGGCATATGAGCAGGTTGTGACTGCTGATGGTAGCCCTGCTTCTGAGTTGGGTGGGGACAGCAGAAGCTCTGGTCCAGGCACTACAGCCAGCAACCTGCACCACCCGCCTGATCCATAGGCCATGACCTTAGAACATCAGAGCCACATCAAAATTAGGAAACGAACTTAAATACCATCTATTTGCATTTTAGGGGAAGAAGAGAGAAAGAGTCTGATCTAAATGACATTGATGTTACTGGGAGCTTTTTTAGTCAATTAAGTTGGAAGCGGATAAGGCACAAGAACAAACAGAGAATGCAAACTAAGAAGCCTTCAGCTGAATGGAAGGGGAAACCTGATAAGGAAAGGCAGAGGGTGAAGCATATTAAGTGCTCTGCAGTGTGAAAAAAATAGGCTGTTAGTTAGCCAATGGGAGCATGAGAATTTTTTGTTGTGTAATGGTATTTTGACATTTTATATTGAAGTGTATTTTCACTTGAAAGAAGCATTATATGGCAATGTACAAACATATAAAAAATAAAATGCCTACCACTTGCAAAACCCAGCCTAGCAAGGCTAGGCACAACAACTGCCGGTGCTTAGAGTGGATCCAGTCTCTCTGGGGATCTCGGACACAGAAATGTGAAAGCATGCCATTAGAAAATGCGCAGAATGGCATTATAACCTTTCCTCTCCCGCTCTCTGCAATGCTTAGGGGAGGAAGACAAAAACTTGTCATCAGTTTTACATGCTTACAAAGACAGGCTTCTGCTCAGGGTGTTATTTGCTACAGCCTCTAGCTCTGATTTCTAAAGCAGAAAAGGTTTAGTGCCGTGACATGGAAAGTGCTGCACAGGATACAGCATGGCAGTGGATCAGAACACTGCATAGCTTTGCAATGCAAAATGTCAACACAGTTTGTAGTATTTTCCTATATTGACTTCAATCGAAGTGTACTTTGCAAACCTATATGGCTCGATTACTATTAGCAAATTATTAAAGCCTCTGCTTTACAGATGGGTTACTGACTCCTAGGAAAAGGAAGGCCACATGCACAGAAACCAATAATCTGATGGTGATTTGCAGTCCTTTGTTCTAATTGCTGGCCGATGGGTGCAGTACAGTGGCGCGAAGCAATTGATGGTCTTGTAATTAGGAAGACATGCAATATCCTGGAAAATGGCCACACCTTCTCTGAAGAGATTTCTCTCAGGGGTGTCACTGAATTTAATTCATATCATCCGAAATCACCCTGAGCCTGGCCTGAATTGGAGCCCATGGATACCTTCATCTGCAGAGCTTCGGCAGTTGAGTCTCATCAGTCATTGCAGTAGGAGTTATGTCCACGCGAGGATGCCAGCACTTGGTGTATGATAAGATGCAGCAAGGAACTAAAATGAGGTGCAGTTATTGGCTGATAATAGGGCTCTTGACAATAGGGAACTGTGGTGTGGCCAAATGAAATATGTTCTGTGAGAACAGGCTACTGTCCAGCGCTCAATGTAAATGTTTTTGAAGTGCTGGTAAATCTGCTCTATAAAATACCCGAAGCCTGTGCAAGGAATGCTAATCCATACTGGCCTCCAGCAGAAAAAAAAAAAAATAAATTTAAAGACTGGGAACATTTTATGAGTGTGGAAGGAAAAAAGGTTTTTTGCCAGTATTTTTTCGTAGGTTGAGAGTAATCTGTGCTGCCTCCATGGTTTTCCTCAAACGTTCAGACTTGACTGCTCCTTCTCAACGTTGAATCTGCAACCTCAGGTGAATCCAACATCCACCTTATCAAGCTAAGCCCCATTCAAAAGGACTCATCAGGGTGTGCTGGTGAATTATTTCCTTGTGCAGGGCTGTAATGCCTGTGGTTTCCTCCCTCTGTTTTGTCAATGTGACTACTACAACGTGTGTGTCCTGACACACGTTAATAATGGCTCATGTTTAAATAAGTCACGCCACACCCTGGAAGAGAGTGTGTGGTTGCATATTCTTCATCAAACCCATATGGAACCAGAGATCATAGAGGCCATGAACTGCATGAATATAGACATGTTTGCTCTGGCCGGAAGGGGCTTTTCCCTGAGGACCAATGATCACATCCAAGAGTGTGAAGATTTTGTTTCTTCCAGCCCTTCCTAATTAAATTAGTAAATTTGAAGTCAGGCTAGACAAGATTGCTAATACACTCAGACAGCTGCTTTCTCAGGAGTGGGATCACTATCAGTGGAAAGAAGTCAAGGGAAGGTTCAAGTTTAGAATGCAAGACTTTGTTTCATAAAAAGGAATGGGAAAATGCAGAATTATTCCAAATATTGCAGTTACACCGAAAAACCTGTGTTTCTGAAAATGCGTAGAATCTGCAATTCTGTCAGTAATCAGAAGCTTCTTTCTCCAGCTAGGGTAAACTGAGAGTCAAAGAGTGCTATTCTCTTCTGTATCTGTTACATTGGCATAGCTTCATTGACTGCAGCAATTATTCCTGATTGACATCTAAGTGAATTAGAAACGTGTGCTGCACATCTTAACTGCACATGAATTATTGCATTGTGCTACGCGACAAACTTGGAAAGCCCTTTTTTTTCACCCCATGGACCTTTTTGGTGTTTCTTGAACGGCTTTAGACCATGAGCTGAATTTATGAAATCCCATGCGTGGTATCACATCAGCTGTTGGAGCATGTAATTAGCTCTATTTCATATCTGGGACATCTCATCGTGTTTTGCAAGGCAGTGTCATCTAAGTCCATTCTGGTAATTTCTTTTTACTTCCTGGATGTGTGCAACCCCTGCGAATACCTGAAGATGGATACTGCGGGAAGGTGGTCACAACCCCGCAGTTGTGAACACCATGTGTTGTGAATCTCATGAGTTCAGACACCTGCAGCTTTTTTCCCCTGGAACTGAGCACTAAGTCATACGTGTCAGGCCAACTGCGTGCCCATAAGCCATGTGTGCCTGTGTCTATTCAGAGAAGCCAGTGCCCTGGACAGGAATAGGACAACCCTGTGTGGCAGCCACTGTATGGCTGTAGCCTCCAACGCCAGCAGGTCTTGGCTGCAGAGGAGCAGAGAGGCGGTCTGAGGGGAGGAACCAGCTCTCCTACACTGCAGAGGTAACTTCACATTTGCTGGAATGGTGGACCTCTCTGGAGTCCATCCCCACATGCCAGAATCCCCATCGGGCTGGGAAGGGTCTGCGAGCTCAAGTCAGCTGGCCAGTGGAGGTACAGGCAAGCGCCCACCTCTGGCAGTAGCCCCAGCATCTTCCTTCCAAGAGGGTACACTGATCCCCTCTTCCAGCCTGCTGATAATGCTTCCTGGCATCCCACGCTATCCCTTGGCTAAACATGAGGTTAACTCTCCAGGACAGACCTTGTCCTGCACATGGGCAGCCTTGGCAGGGTGAGATGGCCCCATTGCTGGGCTGTGAGAGGAGAGCCTGAGCTTGAGGTGACATCTGTCCTACCGCAGGTGCAGCACCAGGTGGTGCCAAGCTCCTCTGCCATCCCCACCAGTGCCCCGTCTGCCCGCGCTGCTCCTTGCAGGAGGGCTGGCAAAGGTGCGGAAACCTCTGTGCAGATGCAGGTGTTACACTTCTCCTCGGAGCACTTTTAGGTGGCCTTGCTGGCTTCTGCTACCATGGCTCCCTCGGGTTCAATCTGCTGTCATCTCATGTGCTGAGGTCCTGCTCAGCGCTCCTTGGCCACGATCTGAGCTTTGCCCCTGTTCAGGGTGTCTTCTGTATTTCTCTTTTTGGTGAAATGAAAGGTATTTCTTATCTTGCCATTTTCCACCCATAATTTATGACAGACCATAGACAGTTCGGCTGGGCCCTTAAAATGTCTGAAACCTTTGCTGCAAAGAAAATAAATCAAGCACATCAGACTGCCCAGTGAGGACACTTGAAATTAGCCCCGATGATTTGAAGAAACATATTTAAAGAAGAAAATAAAACTTAGAATATGGGTGGGTTTTTTTCTTCTTTTTAGCGTACATTCACCAAAAACATTTTTTCAGCATTGTGAATTTTGGACACAAAATTGTTTTATTTTTAAATGGAGACTTAGGAAAAAAATTTGATGCATTTCCCTCTGGTATTTTTAAATTGAAGATTCTGATGTTCATTCTGAAATATAGCTTTAATTTAAAAACTGATCCCATATTTAAAGGATGAAGTCAAACAAGGATTAAATAGGCCAAGATGGAGCTTTTGCCCTACAACAAAAGTAAATAACACATTTCCAGTATAAGTAATTTTTTACATTTTACTTGACAAAAATCCCTGAACAATTTTCATATGCTGTCAGCTGAATTTATTTTCCCCTCTTCCTTTTTTGCATTTTCAGTGGTGAAACTGAAAAACCAGCTGTTTGCCAAGCTGTGCTGAACAGGGCAATGCATACATTGCTTTTTTTTTTTTCCATGTGTGTACCTAGCAGAAAGTCATGGAGTAAACAAGGTCCCTTCCTCTGATTTTATGTAGTCCTCGCTCATGCACAATCTCCTTTGTTTTCCATAGGATGTTTATCTGGCTTAGGAAAGTAGGAGCCTGCACAGCAAGACCAATGGTAGAAGGAAGTTTTTGAAACTGAAAATGTTGACAGTGTTCTGGAGCATTTTCAGGCCTTCTTTCACAACATGTCTGTGGAGCCATCATCTCACAAAGAGGTTTTTGTGGTTTATACCTAGACGTGCCACTCGAATCAGTGACGCTACCCAGGGAGAAGTTGAGATGTTTTTAAAATGATGTAGTTGTGTATTTTAATACGACCTACTTATAAAAGAGGAACTAAATGATAAAAGTGGCATGCTGAGAGGTCTTGCTCGAATGGAGTTTTCTCTCTTTGGGGAGGAACATTTAAGGCATTTACTTCTTTAAGATCTTATGACAGGGAATTCGGTTTGGGGAAACGTGCCAACCAACTTTGGTTTCTAAATCAAGTTTCAGCCCTTGTGACTTCAGCTCCGCAGATCTATGCCTGAATAACAGGCCCCAAAACACTGCACAACCCAAATGGAAATATATTCAAAGCTGACAGTTCCTGCTAGTTTACAGCCACAGGCTTGTCAGATTGAACTTGAAATCTGACCCAAGCATACTCAAAATTCATCCCAAGTTCTCCTAACGCTGCCTGATGAATTTTGCCTGGCAGCAGGTTTTATTACAAGGGGATTTCTTAAAGTATGAGAAGTAGCTCTAAGCCATCTCAATAGCAGTAATTATTTCAATGTTTCCTGGTTGCTAGATAGAACACAGACCCTTGGAACTGTGCAAAAAATTAGCAATTTTGTGTCAAGTCAGCATGAAAATACCTTGGATTTCTCACAGAAAGGAGCCTTGTGTAAAATATGTTTAAGACTCGGTGAAACACTTTGTTCAGTCCAAACCAAAATGTTTGTTTCATGTGGGGGATTTTTTATCCTTGCAAAACGAATGTGGGTCAGTCCTGTTTAGCAAATCTTGTTTCAAAAGATGACAGAATAACTTCCCTTACTTTCCCAAACCTTACCATGGGAGGGGAAGGTGGGAGGTGTGTGTGAAACTTCAGTAAATTTGACTTCATTTGTAAATAGTTTCCTCTCATCTGAAAGTGTTTGTTTATTTTTTCAGGCAAATAAACACTTCTACCAAACTCTTTCAGTCAGCTCTGTTTGGAGTCGATAGGAGGTGTGAGCATCCATCATCCTGCCAATTGCAGTGAAGCCCTGTGACCGGTGGCCCTGCGGGGTCAGCCTGGGCTATGGGTGGTGTGCATGTGGCAGACATGCCGGAGGACTGCTAATTGCTTGGCTACAGTTCCTTTCCTGAGGTTTGGGTTGAAACGAATGAAAGGCTGGTGGTGCAAGGGAAGAAGAGCAAGTTCTCTTAGGGCTTCCTCATACCCATCTCATGGGCTCCTGGACTCATTCCTGCAGAGGCTGATAGGGGAATGAGTATCTAAGGAACGAAGGACGACTTCGGGCTTTGCTATTTATTGTTTTGCTTCCAATGGGCTAGGCCTTATTTCGGGCTAAAAATCTGGCCACGAGGAGCTCGCTGTGTCAAGGTCAGAAGTAAACAACCGCATTTCCCTGTCAAGTTTATAAAGTATCAGTGGCATTTCTTGAATGTTATTTAAATAGCTAGCTACCTTGTTAGCAGATTAATTTAGCAAGGCACCTCCCACGTGGCAGAACTGCAGAAGAAAACACAAATCTGCCCTCCTTTCAAGTTGAAGGGGCTTTTGAAACAAATTTAGCTCAAGCAGCTGCACTTTGGTGGGGAATGAAGACAGGGTGTTGTGGACCACACATCTCCTTGGGGCAGGACGGCTGGAGGCAGCTACCGGGAGTCAGCTCATGGCCATGTGAGCAAGTCCCCACCAAAGCCACACAATGTAAAAATGTTCCAGCTCTCAGACGTATCACTGAGGATCTTTAGGTATTCACCCCATTGCATCAAGATGAGCTAAGCTAGGCAGCTGGTGCAAAGCAACACCTGTTTGGCTTTATTTTCTGAATTTGCCGACCTGCATCTTAACAAATTTATTTACATATAAAAATAACACTGATGCTCAGAAGAATCAGCTGAAACTCTTTCAAAGGTTCATAGTAAACAACATTTCTACCTTTTTTCCAAATGATTCATTAAGCACGGTTTCTGTAGCTTTTTAAGCATCCTGGAAGTCTCTGAGGTTGACAGGAGAAAGGGCTGAAAACCAATTCTACCAGCATCTATTCTTGTCTTTCTCTAATGGCTTATAGATCTTGCTATTTCCATAAATGCTCTTTGAAGGGAAACTATGTGGGATTTTAATGGCTTTTCGAGTTCGTGTGGGTGTCACTTGCTTTGATGTATGCTAGATACAAAACAGTAGCATGACTGAAGGAAACGATCAATGGGGTTTAAGGCGAATGGCAAGCACTGTGTTTAGGAATACACCTATTTTGGGGTTATTGCACTCCGAACGCAGCAGTAGCATTGAGCTACCACTCTCTCATGTCTAAGGAAAAGTCTCTTTATTGCATTTTAGCGGGCATACTAAAGATGCATCATGCTTTTATAAGTAAGATGGGTTTGCCCATTGGTGACATGTTACTTATTACCTCAAACTTAGAAGGCATGCCTGGGGACAGGGACTGTACTCAAATCTAACTTGCAGCCAGATTTTCACAAGGCTTTTGACAGGAAAAAGTCGTCGGGAGTTTTCTGGCTAAGGGACAGACAAGATCTAGCAAAGTGTTTTACTGTTGCAATATTCAAGATAAACCTGAGTTGTAGCACATGTGGGAGAAGCTCTAAGGCAAAATCGTATCAGGAATGATTCCTGAAGAATATTCTGTGAGGAAATAGTTAGGTTAAGGGTTTTTTTTTTCAGCCTGCTTTCTCGCGTTGATGGAATTCAGCTGTTACTTTCAGCCTCTCCCTTTTCACTGTGCCACCAGCAACTGTAGCCTACCCCCAGCCCAGCCGTACCTGCTGCCGCCCCACTGGGCACCGCTGCACCATACACTCACTTCTTCTAGCCTAAATCTGTCCATGTGTGTTCATGTCCCTGCACAAAGCACATATGTTATTTAAACCTAGGCTTATTATTTCATTTTTGATACCACGGTTGTGGGCCAGGGCTTTGAGGACTGTGCAAAAAAAATCAGTGCAAAACCAGCCGGTGCCTATGATCTACAGAGAGCTGGATGTTTCAGTCCCCTGACACAGAAGGTGAAACCGTGGGGAAAATACTATCTCGCTAAAGTTACTATTTTTGTTGAAACATATCCTCCCCTATTAGGTTTCCATGTATCAGGAATATCCAGACTCTGGTTGACAGCCTCAGTACTTTCAAAGTATCCTGCAGAGGTTTTGACTTTACCAAGGGGTTAGAAGTAACTAGATCGGGGGTGTATATCCCCAATAGGACAAGCAGAACAAATGGGAGCGAGAGGGAGAGCACAGTTTCCAGCTGAACGTGCATAGCCGGGCTAGGCTTTAAAAGTGGGCGCAAGATGCCACCGAGAAAGCAATTGTTGTAGTCTCAAACAGCAGATTTTCAAGTCCATTGCTGTGATTACCTACTAAATATAATTCCTTTACAAAGGAAACGAATGGAGAAACCTATACAGACAGACACAGAGAAGTGTAAAATGCCAGCTCACAAAATCACTGAGCCAAAATGAGGTTTTGCTAAATGTGTTGGACAACAAATGTGCCTTATTGCTCTTGGATAAGAATCAAGATATGTTTTTTTTAACATGAGGTTTCTGACTGTAAGGGGTATACTGGGAAGAGGAATATCTGTAATTGGTTTTGGGCTACCTATAGAGATGATCTTGAAGTTCACTTTGACTAGCAAATTATCTGAACATTTAATCTTCACAGTCCATTGCTAAAAAAAAAGGATACTGATCTTTTTGTATAGAGGGGAATAAGTATTTTGACCCATTTTGTGTAGGTGGCTCAGCTGTTATTGTGTCCATTGGAGGACAGAAAAATGCTGTTAACTGGGAGAGTTAACTAAATTTGGGCTGTGATCTATGACTTCTGACAATGGTCCTAAACAAAGCTGACATGGCATATGCCCAAGCTCAGCTGATTGATCCATTAGTAACCCAGAACTCTTGACCCAGGGAAAAGAGTTGATTATACGAAGAGATGAGACTAAAAGGCAGCCCGGTGATTACATCAGCACTGACATCCTTTCCAGCGCATCCTGAGAAGAGGTGAACTTTGTCGTCTTTACTTGATAGCTTTTTCATGCAGGTAGCGCTGAAAACATCCTCCCTCTGTTTACCTATTGTAAAAGATGCCACTCTGTCCCTGCGGTATCATTTATCCTCATGAGGCTCTGTGCTGCCTGCTTGAATTTCAGTCGCTGAAATGATTACTGGTCTTTACTCTCTGCCGGAGCTGGGGATTGAGTACTGCCAGGAAAAATCAGCTCCACATTTCATTTGCATTTCCATATTTCTTTTAATATCCCTTGCACGCAGCCCATTCATATTTTAATCATGCCATGGTGCTACTAGTTTGAGGGGAAGAAAGGAGCGAAGAGCAGCCTAGTTGTGAAGAGGTGATGGGCAGAAGACCCCTTACAGGAAAGAAATGTCACACAGAATCACAGAATGGCAAGGGTTGGAAGGGACCTCGGGAGATCATCTAGTCCAACCCTCCTGCTGAAGCAGGTTCACCTACAACAGTCTGCACAGGACATCATCCAGGCGGGCTTTGAATATCTCCAAAGAAGGATGTCCTGCCTTTCGTCTGCATTTTGTGACAGCTGTGTTGATTCTGAGCATGGAGGATGTAGGTTGCTTTTTCCACACATGCAACAGCATATGTCTGAAGGCTCCGCACGTGCTGGGCTGTGGGCGAGCTTGCCCCAGCGGATCGGCTCACTGAAGCACCGGAGGAAAGCTGCAGGGTGAGACCAGGCACGACAAGGCCTGTTCTTGTGTGGTATGACACAAATTCATTGCACAGGCCCAAACCTGTGTGGCTTTGACATCCAACTTCAGTGGGGAGACAGCGTAAGTCATGCGAAGAGGCACGAGAAAAAAAGGAGTAAGCACTGGCTGCCGCGTTAAGAGGAAGAGCACGGAGGTGCCATCAGGAGCGTCCCCCCCTTATAAAAGGAAAATTTCCAAGAGCCAAAGCTGGGACTGGCATGGGCTAGGGCAGAGTTTGGAAACAGGGAGACCAGTCGCTGTGCTGGGGGAAGATGCCCACTGGAAGCGCTTGTCTCTGAAGGCTGCATTTACACAGGCAGCCTGGGACAACAGAGCTGTTGGGCTGGAGCTGGTGAGTCGACGTCGTACCAAACAACTCCCGGTGACCCTCGTGCCTGGATCCTCACGTCTGCAGGGAATTAGGGAATTGAAGCCTCTGTCTTCCTTCCTCAGCATCTGCAATACCTACCTGAGGCTGATACCCAAGCTGGGACAGGGCTGAGCAAAGCTGTACAAAAAGCTGAGCAAAGCTCCTGGGGAGAGCACATTGCATTTGCCATTGGTATGTATACTTCAGAGAAGTACTTTGACTTGGACAACCTCATTACTAAGGGAGGGTCCTTTTTGGTCCTTATTTATACCTTGTCAATGAGCAGCAGTTTGGCCTCGTGTTTGGAAAGTTTTCACCTTGTAATTTTTAGAAAGTCCCACCCATACTTGGCAACTTGCAAGGACACTCCTGTGACGAATGGTGCAGGTGGCCAGAAGGACCCGTACCCAAGATGGGAGGTTCTGGTTGAGCCCTACTGCCAGTATTTGCCCCTGCCTCCAGCTGTCTCCTCAGCAGGACCTGGCTGCAGCAGCAAGACTTGCACACGTGCTCTTCCACCACAAACACGTC
This sequence comes from Gorsachius magnificus, assembly GCA_034008185.1. Lineage (NCBI taxonomy): Eukaryota > Metazoa > Chordata > Aves > Pelecaniformes > Ardeidae > Gorsachius > Gorsachius magnificus. The sequence continues at coordinate 47,839,452 of CM067083.1, read as the reverse complement.
CATTTCGTACCAGCGACAAAATGTCCATGGGAGCATAACAGTGTGTTGTCACTGTCAGTCGCTGCAGCAAAGTTTAACTAATGGTCCGGGGGGGAAAAGGCTCCATCTTCTGCGCTCACAGGTGGGCTTAGCGCAGACCATGGCCAGGTCTGTGTCAGCTGCGCAACTATGCTTCACATTGCAGCGGCTCTGACGAAACTCCGACAAAGATCCTGCAGATTAACTGCTCCTCTGCAGGTGTTTGCTGCCGACGACCCATGGGGGGCATCAATCCCAGGTGCCAGCTGCCATATGAAAGCACAGATTTGTGAGATGGCTCCGTGGTGGATGAAGTCGGTATGAATTACTGATGTGCTCCACAAACTCATGCGTAGATGGGTGGCATTTATTAGAAACTCTAGAACAGAGACCAAAGTGATTCCCTAATATAGGAGTTTCCCAACCCATTGTTTAGGCAGGCCTCCAGCAATTCTGCTGCCACCCCTTCTTGTTCCCTGCTCCGCTCCCCCCCCCCCCCCCGGCGGCAACCTGCGGCCCCCAAAGCCCTGTGTTGGAGTGAGGTGGAGGGAGGAGACGGGCCAGCACCCGCATGGTGACACTGCACCTCTTGCTCCCTTACTCCGACCCCCGCGTCCCACAGAGTTGTTTGTGCCTCTCAGCACTATTCCTTCAATGAGAGGCAGCACTTGGAGCCCAGGCTTGAGGAATAGGAAATTGGGACAAAAAGGGAAGAATCCCATTTATTGCGCTTCTCCCCTCAGCACGAGAGAGGTGTGGAGGAGACACAGCAGTACCGCTGCCTGGGGTGGGTGGTTTCCCCAGCCACATCCAGCAGGGATCCCCACCACCTCTGTACTCCCCTATCGAAGGCAGGAGAGCATGCTTTTGGGGTGCTCTGAGATGGTGGGAAAGCAGACAATCACAGGGGACAGTGCTGCAGCTAGTGATTTTATATTAAATAAATGAGATAGGTTGTTGCAGGTGCTCCAAGTGATCCATGCTCACATGCTCTCCTCACAATGCAGATTATTAGGGTTGTTGATGTTCTTTTTATTACTGTGGGGATTAGGAGCCCTGATCATGGCCTGGCCTTGCGTTGTGCTATTTTGCGGACAGACCCAGAACGAAGACATTCCCTGACACAAAGGGTCATCTGGAACTGGGGCAGGAGCACTTGGTTCAAACATTTCAGGGGTGATCCTGTTGCCTCTGCCATGGTGCTGCTGGGGAGCGGTGGGTCAGCCAGCGAGACCTGGGGCTGGGACTGTTCGTAGGGATGGAGAACCGGGCTTTGCTGCGGGAGGTGGGCTTGCTCCTGCTCAGGGGTGGAAACTCAGCAGCGGTTCATTCTTTCCTTCCCCTCTCATTGCCAAAGGCAGATAACAAGCTCCTCTGGGGAGCTGTAAATGAGTATAATTCAATACAGGGCCCTATGTGAGCAGCAGCGCACTTGGCTTAAAGCTATCCCAGTTACAGCCAGAGGCAGGCATCTGGGATCAGCGAACAGATGACCTGATCTTGTGTGGAAATCTCATTGTGCCCCAGCCACAGTGCTCCACTTCGGTGTAACAAAAAGTAATTTGCTCAAATATTTTTGCACATTATTCTTCTGTTACAATAATTATTCAGTGTGTGCCAGCCGCCGGAGTCCTTGCACCTCTCCCTCTGCAGCGGCTGGCACTGACTTCTCACCATCTTCTTCAGGATACTGGGGAGGCTCCCGCACTGGCAACAGCTATGTTTATGCAACAGGTAACAGAGGAGAGAAATCCTCTTCTTTTTCAAGGTGCACATGAGTTAATTTATGTCCAAACCTTAAGACACAGCATATGCAAATAAAACAAACCTGAAAATGGTTCTTCCACCTGTTCTTGTTCTCTCTGGGGTACAGAATTCCCTCTGCTCATTTTATATTTAAACTCTGAGATAAATTAAGCACAAACAAACCAACAAGCGAGGTGCAGCTACCTCACCGTACTCTTCCCCAGTGGTTTCATGAGGCGAAGATAAACCTACGCCTCACTTAAAATCACCATAAACACTTGTAATATTGCAGATAGATCTGATTTTTTTTTTTTTAATTAATAATACACTACAATACATCCATTTTGTGGTGGTGCAGAGTTCGGTCTTGCTGCCGTAGAATGCTTCTTAAATGAAGGTTTAGGTTTTTGCCCGCAGTCTTTCCTCCGCCCGCCCAAAGGGAGCACACTCCCAAAAAGGGTGGCCTATGGTGCAGAGTGATCGTTCCTAATTGCATGTTGATAGGTAAGGAGCACAAAATGTACTGCGTCCCGCTCCTGCAGCTGGTCTCTACGAAAAAAAGAAGCTCAAGCTTCTTATTATTTCTTGGAGAAGTTTGCTTTTTCTCCCAGAGAGAAAATAATTTATGGTCTAACTGGTCTGAGCACTAAATCCGAGTAGCGAGGATCCAGCCAGGGATTCCTATTAAAGGGTTAGTATCCATCATAATTGGCTGATGGGGTGTTTTGAAACTCCATTAATCACCGCACTGGCAGCAAGCAAATTAGAAACTCTGTGTTCTGCCGCTGACTTCCCATTTCACCGAGCGAGTTAAATACAAAGCATGTGTTACTGGCATCAGCGATTTCAAAAGTGGGTGTTTCTCTGGATGTAAATGGTACTTAATAATGTTCCACCTTTGACTGAAACCAGGGCACGCCCTGCCATGAGGTTCTCATCGTCTAATTACACTTACTCAATCTGAACTCAGCGGGTATCGTGCAACTTGGGCTGGGTCTACCTGCCAGATTAACTCTTCGGCTTGTCTCGGCAGAAAACCCGTACCTCAGGAAAGTGGGGCTGCCCGGCAGGGCGCTGGGGTGGCACAGGCTGAGCTGCCCATGCCACCTGCCCCGCGGCTGCTGCCCTCTCGGCTGTGCCCCTCTGTCTCCCCACCCGTTACAGCTACTGTGAAGAAAGAGAGGGGTCAGTCACCTGCGGGGAGCCCTGTGTTTCACGCGGACCTGATACAGGAGCAGTGCCACGGGGCCGACGCACGCCTGCCGCCGGTTGCTGCGGTGACAGCCTTCGAGCATCGTTTCTTAGGTTCATCCTCAGAAGCAAAAGCAGAATGAGGTAAAAACCTGTTGCCAGCTCTATCAGGACATTTGGTAGAGATAAGAGCCCAGCCTGTGCTCCAGGCCTGCTCCAGCCACCGTCTCTGCGCTCAGGCCCTCAGCAGTTCTCTATACAAATAAATAACACTTGACAGGGACCATTTGTGGACTCTGAGGCCAAGCGAGGTGCCACAGTTTGCTGCTCGCACGGCTAAATTTTCTCAGTCCCCAAAGCAGGGTGGATCATCCCTGGCTTATCCTCTCCCTGGCTGTTGCCTGGCTGGGTGCTAGCTGGCATGGGCCAAACCCACGCCATTTGGCATGCTCAAAATGCCACGGTATGGGCAGTCAGGGGCCAGAGCCAGCGCTAATGCCCTGACCCTCCTTTGTCACCTGGTGTAGATGCAGCCAGCGGTGCCAGATGTGGCTGGGTTTCTCACCAACCTCGGCACTCACACAGCGGCCACGGTGATGCTTGCCCAGGGATGGGTGGGCACAGGGGTGGGGGGGCAGAGGCAGGGCGCTCTCCCGTGGGGCGGGATGAGACTCCAGTACTCAGCTTCACTTTGCTTTGCTTCTGTAACCATAACCTAAAAACTTCCCAGGGTGAAGGTATGGAGAGGTACAGACATGGCTCTTCTCAGCTCCACCCCCAAATATTCTGGAGGTGCCTTGGGCACACTGCTCGGAGCTGCATTCCTGCCCGCGGATGAGGGAAAAAGTGCTCTTAATCCACCCACTCCCACACACGCTGCTAACAGTGCTTCAAGAAAGCCCTGCTCTTGCTCTCAAGGCTTTTTTTTCCAGCAGTTTGGGATGCTGGAGAGGAGAGAGAAGCCCAAAAGAGAACAGTGCGTGTCTCATGACAGTGGATGACATTTTAACTGATAAGGCTCTTCACTCTGGTCTTCACCTTGTATTTTGGCTGTAAATTATGAAGCTAATGAAAGCCGAGGTGCACGCAGCAAGCGGGCAGGTTCTCCAGAGATTTCCTTCCCTCTTAACGGCTCTCTGTGAGTAAATGCCTTGCCACTGAAAGCCCCCGTGTCCTGGCACACGGGACGAGAGTGTCCTGCCTGCTGTGTGCAGCAGTGCTGCTAGCCACATATGAAATAAGGCAGGACACAACAAACTTAGCACACATCCCCCCCCTCCGTTCCTATCCCCTAAGGAGGGAAAGATCTTGGCAGAAAGGTGTGAGGCTGAAGAGCTGTCCCTCTTGGATCATTTCAGTTTTAGCCACATAATCACCATAATAATGCTTTATAATTACATCTTGCATCTTTCATCTCTATATTTCAGCTGAAGTTATGAACGTTTAATTAAACAAGTCTCATAAATACTTTTTGGGGCAGGTTGGCATTCAGATGATATCGTTTGTCATGAGGGGTTTGCAGGGGTATATAATAGCAGGGAAAGTCAGCCCTGCAGAGTGGTACAGGAGTAGCCCCAGCTAAGCCAAGGCAGGCTGGTCTGTGCACAGCCTCATCTGCCCTGCAGAGCCTGATCCAGCGTAAGTGTGTGCCCAGAGCAGGGGGTAGCCTGCGTCTCTCAAAGTGTCGTCCCTCAAACTACGGGGCCAAACTCGGCTTCCCTCGTGATACACCTCAGTTGCCAGCCGGCATGCACTGAATGCTGTCTGGCGCTGGAGGGATTCCCAAACGCGTAGGGAGAGGAGAGTCAGGGATTGCAATGCCACGCAAGAGATCTGCCAAGCCTGCTGTGCCTCTGAGGCTCACTGGAGCGTTTTGGCCAAGTATAACATTGAAGGTGCCTCTCCTGCAGGATTAAGGCCTCCATCTTAAACGGCAAACCATCCATCAGCCTTGCTTTTTTCCTGTCACACACTTGTTTGCAGCAATACTCAAGCCCTTAAGACAAAGGACTGTCGCTGCGGTCACTTTTGTGTCTCTTTTGTTTTCAACCTCTCAGTTGAAAAACAGTTGTTGCTATCCTCATTTCCACTGCTCAGGAAGGGATCATAACTTCTCCCAAGAAAACTCCCTTTGTTTGGCATACCCTGCGTCCACACTGGAGCAGAGTGGGGCAGCAGGCAAGAGGGCTGTATCAGGATGGCTGAGCAAGATAGACAGGCCTAATTCATATCCTCCAGAGAGAGAAAGATCCAGCATTGGTTTTTGGTTTATTTTTCCTGCAAGTTCAGATGCATTAGGAGAAAGGAGAGATCGTGTCAAATATTTGTTGGCATTTTTAATATGAAAGAACTAATGGTCCCACTTTGCCATCTGCTCTGTAGCGCACAGTGAGTGAGGAGAGAGTCAGCTTGCTCATTACACCGATCACCAGGGTGTAAAGGGCTCAGAGGAGATGGCAGGGCCGCCTTGCTTTCCTGGGCACAAGCAGAGCCTCATTGGTGTGCGCTGCAGAAGTGCCTGGGGCTTTATTTAAATCAGGACTGTACTGCATCCATTTCAGCAAAGGCCCAGCTGCAGCAGGTAGGCACTCGACCGAAGGATGCACTTTTATTGCTGTATGATGAAAGTTAAGCTCTGATACCTCTTGACCCCTCGTCATGGGCTGGCAACCGTGACGCTTGAAGAAACCTGCTGCAAAGAGACTGAGAACCTGCAGTGGTAGAAACAAATTTTACTTCTACATGGACAACATGTAATGCAGTGAGTGGAGAGCAAGGAAACAGAGCTAATGGCATGCAGAAGTCACGGGCAAGAGTGACACAGAAGCCATTAACTGTGTGATTAGGTGGATGACAAGCAAGAGAGACAAAACATTCCTTTTCAAAACTGAAGATTTATGGTAAGGGATGCGCATAGGTGGGCAGCCTATTAGGAAGAAAATCCTACCTGAAAAAACTCAGAGACTAAGTTTGAAGGGAGATCTCAGGGCATCTGGAAGTAGAAGTTTCAGCACAGATGGACACCCATTCCTACAACCCCAATGTGAGCCAGAGCCCTCCCTATAATCTTCTTTCTTCCTATCTCATTGCTAATACAAAATTATTTTAATCTATCTGGGAAGTTCGGCTACTTTCATTTCCAAATAATCTACAACTATAAAGGAATCAATATTACTGCTCATTTTAAATTATTCTGAATGGTACAAAGTTATATTATCCTGTGACAAGCAACAAATTTATCTACTGGCCGTTTGTGATAAGGCAATCTTGCTAAAGACTGCCCACAGAAAATCCAGGGCTTACTTCTTAATCTTCTCACCTCCGATGTTTTTTGGTCACCTTATTTCCTGTATCATAGCTAAAGCTAAGGTGGGAAAATATTGTCTATATATTTATTTCAGTTTTGCTAAACCACAGTTTACAAAAAGCTTCTAAAGCCATCTTTCATGATATTTAGTAAACAAGTCTCTTAGCAGGTTTAATCTGTCTTGTGTATTTAATATCCTATAACCTACTGCAACGCTTAAGATTAAATCATGTTTGTACGCAGCAACAGAAAACATTTCCTTGCTAGAGTCGAAACTACCGGCAGGAGAGAAGTCAGAGCTGGACCCCTGGCAGCCGTGCCATTTTACAGACTAACTCAGAGGTACCGGTTGTGCTCCTTACGCTGAAATAGCAATATCTCTCCAGCAGCCATGCCCCACTGCCAGCTGCCTCTTAGACAACAGGAGGCCTTGCAAGCAGCTGGCTGATTGCCTGGGGGAACGTGCCTGAAGGGTGCCTTGCTCTGGGAGGCAGGCGCTTATGGCCAGGGTCCCACCAGCTCCCAAGAGCCTCCTGCAATGCCCAAGCCAACATTTTTACCACCCTGCTGGCAGTTTTGAGATCTGCTACCACATCCAGTGCTGTGTTCTTCCCAAACCTACCTCTGAGCATGCATTTTTCACACAAACACATGGTAACAGTCATCCCGGGAAGCGTAGCAGGAAGCCTTGGTGCTGACATTCTGCTCTCTGCTTTACCAAGGCATGAAAATGGCGTTTCTGAGATTTGTCCTGATAATCTGAACCAAAATTGAGCTGAGCAATGGCTGGTGTCTGTAGTCATGAGAGCAATGCTTGTTTCCTTCACTTTCAAAATGAACATGCACGTTTTAAGAAGGAAGGTAAACCCCCTACAACGTGCTTTGTTCTTCGTGCCTTTTCAGATACTCCTGCGCTAGGGTCTCTCTGTCGTGCCTCTGTTAGCTGCTAGTGCAGGGCAACGAGTGGATCTGCTCACTTGAACTGCTGATGCTGAGGATCCAGTGACCACATTAGAGATCCTGATGTCTTTATGTTAGATTAGGCAGGGACCCATAGACATTGGCAGTGGGAGTGCATCTTACTGCTTAGTTCATTCAAAAGAGTTCTCATGTGCCCTGAGACCTCTTTGCAATGTAAACCAAAGGGCAGGCAGTGGCCATGATCAGCAGATTTGCTTCAAAAGCACATGCCTGACCTGGATTAAAACATTCAGGAAGACCCATCTGTAGATTTAGGCTAAAGCTAACCTTGACACTAGGTCTGGATCTAAAGCTGGACTTGGGTCCATCTCCAATTTTAGTGTTGAGAGGCCTGGAGCAAGGAGAAGGGCACGAGAAACTGCCTGACTAGTGTTTTTAGAGGACTCATGAAATTTACAGAAATTGCTGAAAAATGATTGTCGGGACCTTTTCAATAATTTTAGCAAAAAAAACCCCAGTTCTATTCTTATTTGTGGACCTTCTACATAGACTTGCTACCTTCAGTATGAATAGCTGGGCTCTGAGTTCAGTTCAACCACTCCATGGAGCTAGCCCAGACCTGTGTTTAGTGGGCAGAGAGGTTCAGTCAGAGCTCCTTGTATGACTGTCACGTGCACTCTTACAGCTTCTTTGCTTTCCGCCAGAACATGGGGTAACTTGGCAGATTTTATGGATCCCCAGTACTTCTGTTATTGCCCTTCTAAATGGATTCCAGCTCTTAATTTGAAATTGAATCTGCCTCATCTTAAATCTGCTCCTGTACATTTTAAGCATACTTCAAAGTTTATTAGTGAGCTTCAGTAGCCTTAATAAACCCAGGCTGTGCCGTAATTACAAATGTCTAAATCACTCGTGCTGAGTAGTTCAGATCTGTGCATTCAAGTGCGGATACTCAAAGGCATACTGCTGCGTATAGATGCAACCACACACATTCAGCTCGTTTCTAGGGCTGCTCTCACAGCACTTATGGACAGAATGAACTCTGAGCCATGGAGTTGTTTCAGTGGAAACACGGATGAAATCATCTTTCACCTCCAGGTCACCAGTGTGATTCCATCAGAAAACAGCACTGCTGCTGACTGAAAAGTTTTTGGTCGGACACTGAGAGCTTAAGAAACCCCATGATCTCAGCACAGCTGTTAATAGAAAGCAAACCTAGCACTAACTCATGTCACTTTTGGCAGCCACAGCAGAAAGGCCAAACTCTCAAATCAGCATGGGGGCTGCACGGCTCTTTTAGCCCAGAGGTGGCTCTAGGGTGGGCAGTGCATTATCCTGGCAGGGTGGAGATTGGAAAAACCTCTGTGGCAACCCTTTGGACTATCCCTGTCCCTGGGTTAAGAGGAGATCACTTTTCATCTCATTCCATAGGCTCCCTATTTATAAAAAAGGAAAAATATAGGGAAAAGCGGCCAAAAGAGCCACTTGCAACTTTTATTGCATGTATTAGAACAAGCTGAATTCTAAAATAAGGGTTTGAACCTCCTGGGGCTGGATCTGAAACTTATTCATTTCATTCTGTCTGTGTTCAGGTAGAAATTCCCAGTGACCTAAGAACTGTGTCTCTGCAAGAGCTAAGGGCTTACAAAAGTCCTCAGAGTTTGGACCCTTCACAGCAACGTTTGCCTTCTCATTTCACTGATAAGGTGCCTGAGGCACTTTCTTTCATTCATGCTGCTGATGTGCAAAAAATATTCCTCTTCTTTGGATGAATCCACCCACATTCTTTTGCTTGAACATCAGGGCAAAAATTAAATGACCATTCCTCTGCTTACCAGCGTTGTGCAGGAGGAGAATAGAGATCGGGCACTTCTGCTGCTCACAGAAGTGTAGAGATGTAAAGCTACCAATCTGTAATGATGATGCAGGCACAAAGAGCATGAATTTGCAATTCCATCCTCTCCAAGAATCTGCACAAGGTGTAGGTGCCAGCAGTTTTCTTCAGCTGGCTGAATGGAAATGTGAAAACAAATGTGACGACCTTTTCCTGCCAAGGGAGGGAAGGTAAGGGTTAGAGAGATGCATTATTCAACAGCGAGTTTGTTTTCATGCCACATTCAGATCCAGGCACCCAGTTATCCCAAAAGCTGACAAAACGAAGGGCACTGGAACTGGGAAGAAAGGAGCCTACAAAGAAGCCCATGAGAAGGACTAGAAGAGCTAAACCTACAGAGTTAGAGAGTAGGATGGGAGTCAAGGTCTGTAAGAACTCAAACAAGAATTTCTGGAGCACCAGAATGAGGAAGGACTGATCTCTTACAGATGTGCAGCTCAAGGCTGGCAATACCCTTAGGTAGCTAACAGGCAAGCCACTGAATAGCTTTGGTTCTGAAGTAAATTTTTCAGCACTTACAAGGGTCCTTTCAAAAGTGTAGTCACTGGTAGCGACTGGCGAGTGAGCTCACGCTGCAGCTTCGACTCAGGACTCTTGCCTTTTTCTCAGAAGTTTGTTCCCATAAAACCTGTGAAAACTTAATATTTTAGTCTGGGCAATGTGGCTGCAATTGGCCAATCAGTTCAAAAGTCTGTAGGGGCACACACACATACATACAAAACAAGGCACAACCTAAGCCTTGTTTCTGAAGAAAATGAGGTTAAAAAAACTTCACAATGTAAAAATGAAAATTCTAAGTCATGAAGCAACCAAGGTTTTTGAGTTCCCTGTTGGGACATAGCTTTTGAGACACCTTGGCCATGCCCTAAGCCATGCCAACATTTTGGTTGCTTCATTCCTTGGCCCAGAACAGCCCTCAACCAGCCAGCAGGTCCCATCATGTGGCTAACAACATGCAGCTGAGTTTATTTAGGCTTCATACCTTAAAGGAAGGTCTTTTACATCTTAAGAGAGGTAGAGACTTTGTGTGTGAAGCTAGAAGAGGTTGGTTAATGGCTAACCTGTTTGATCAATGTGAGTTGTACCATGAGCACATTGTTTGGGGAACTCTTGTGGAGGGAATGCTGCAAACAACTTCTAAAAGACTGGGCTTTAATGTGGGTTAAGCCCTCTGTAAGAGGGAGGGGTTGGTATTCGAGGGTGAGCCTGTAATGAATGTGCCTGTCTGATGCCGGCCTTGTTGAAGGCCAATTCAGAAGATGAATAACTTTTGTTAAAGTGAATGGCAATGTAATTGCTTCCTGAGGAAAAGTGTTTGTGTGGGTGGTGGGAAGGGTGGAGGTGATGATCTCAAGTAGGGCAAGTAAATGGTAGCTCTGCTCTGTTGTCCAGTCCAACAGGCTTGCAACGAAGTTAAGAAAGGGAGCGATTGGCCTGGCTCCTGTTCTGAAGCTTCCTGAGAGTCAGAGACAATATATTAAGAGTAACTAGGTAGTCTTCAAATGTGGTGGTTAGTCTCCAGTGCTCAGGCTCCCTGCAGCTGCAGAAAGGTTGGGAGGTGGCAGGGCAAGGGGAAGAGGTGCATGACATCTCAGAGCCGCTGATTTAGTAGGGCTCACACAGCTTTGCCTGTTCATTGACCCAACCAGGTACTCAGTGTTCATTGACTCATCGAGAGAAGCATTAGCAATACGTGGCAGGCAATGCAGTAACACCGTGCTGCAGCTGGGTGCCTTTCTGTCTCTGTAGTTCCCTAGTGACCCCAGGCAGCTGGAACAAGTCGCTAGTATGCTGTCTTTATTGGGTTTTGGTGTTGACTTACACTGGAAGAGTTAAAGTCATAGTAACAGCTTCACACTTGGATGTGCCTTCCTTTCGTCTTAGTATATGTATAAATGGGGCACAAGAACTATAGGATTACTCTTAGCTGCTTCTCTCAGCAAACTGGCTCCTCAACCCAATATTACTTCCTCCTGCACCTCCTTCTCTCTATTCTTTGTTCCCTACCCCATCTAGATCATTTTAAAGCCATATTCAAGCCCTGTTAAGAAGAAGGAAAGGTGTTCAAGTGGCCATCCATGGGAAGGGTACTGTACTTCATGGAAGAGTTACCTTATTGAATTCTGGGTTTGAGTGTTTTTTCTTTTTTTTCTTTTTTCAGATTCCCCCCACGGGTAACTATCAAGGGCAAATGGAAGATACTTCCCTGCAATGAAATATTCCCCTGCTCCACCATCCCGAGTGGGTTTTGCTCATCTCCTTTGCTGTCGATCACTTCTGGGCTTGCGTGCTCCTTGCTCCCTGCCAGGAAATCCTTCAAACACTGTAACACAGGCATTGGTGATCCACAAACTGCCTCTTATAAACCCGGAGAGGAGGAAACTCACACAGGAAAAGAAAAACAGGTAGTAACTGAGTCTTTGCTGAGGTCTTTTCTCACCTGCAGTTGAAGAAATGGATCTGAACAAGTGATCTTTGTCTAGCAGCTCAGAAGCTGAAAGTAAATCCAAGGCTCCTGTATGCTCTGCTGCTGGCTTGCTCTCATATAAATCACTTGACCAGCCTCTATAAAAGCATCATGTTTGCCTCTGCCTTCTGTAGACACCAAGCCTTAGGGCTTCACTGTTGGAAGAGCATGCGCCTTCCTCATGCAAGCAAAGCTCTGCCCTTAACTCCCACAGACATACATGGATATATAATGTGCTTTCAGACAGGGAAACACATTCCTGGCTTCAGGCACCCAGGGGTACCAAACTGCTGACGGGGTGACTCAGCCCACGAAATACTTGACCAGAAAGCCCAGCTAGGCCCAGCACATATGATAAAGTGTGCAAGATTCCAGACTGTCACGGCAGTATTTATTTTGGACTGTATTCTTCACTTCCAGTTTGGGAAAAATGCTCAGTAAATAGGCCTCAAGCAGAGTCCAGCTCATGCAAGGGCTGGCAGCTCTGATAACCATGCTCTCTCTCGCAACTCATAAGTAGAAAGCCTGTCTCTACATGTTGTACAGTCGTTTCCACTGCAGCCGTGGGAGAATAAAGTCTCTGCTGTGTTAGCCTGCTGGTGTTTGACAGGCACCTTGCACTGAAATACGTCGGATATGTGATTGCAAGGGTGATGCTGGGTGATAGGACTAAGAAAGTTGGAGGACATTTGGAGGAAACCCTGTAGGAAATAGAGGATAGTGGTGTTGCTGCCAGAGGTTGATGCTCCTGGGAATGCACTGGAATGGAAGACTCCGCTCTGGTGCAGGGAGGGGTGGACAGCAGGGCAGGGAAGGGGGTGTCTGGGCAGGGCAGGGAAGGTATGACCGCACCACGCGCTGCTGCTCCAGAGCTGCAAGCAGCAGAGCCATCCATGGTGATGCTTCACCCACACTGCTGAGATCTGTGGAGCAAGAAGCCCTTACGTGGCTGCATTGCTCCCAGTACCCAGACTGCTGCCTGCATCCAGCACTTTGCACTCATGCTGGGGGCATATTCTGAAAAAAGTAATACCAGGAAGGCTCAGTCAGCTCTGGTGTCCTCAGAAGTCTCAACTCATCACAATGAAAACAAAAGGTAGTGTCTCATTCACCTGTTCATCCTCTTATCTCCAGTGATAACAGCTCTTTCAAAACAGGCATGAAGCTCCAGGCTGCTGGCTAAATCCTTTCTCTGCTTCATTCCTCTCTAGGTTTTAACTATGCCCAGGTCTGAGATTATTCAAGGTGAATACCCTGTAAGGATGACTCTCTGGCAGCTTGTTAACCAGTGAAAGCCTGCAGTAGCCCACAGTATAGTGGTGTTTGGAGAGGGGTGGAAGCGTGGCTGGCAAAAAAAGTCCCTAGGTAGTCTCCACCAACAAGATGTTTCGGGAGCCTCAGAAGAAGCAAGAGGAGGGTCTGCTTCATATGGTGCCTTTGTAAGGTCCATAATGCTGCCGCATGTTGTAAACCTTTAGCATCTAGTACGTGAGTCCAAAAAACAACTGGAGAAACATAGAGGGAAAGGGTGATGTGGGGAATCCAAATACAAAGAAATTACTTTGGGTTCTGGAAATCCCACAGTCCCAAGTTGAGTTTGAGAGAATCTGCACAGTAAGTATCTCTGCTGGGCTTGTTTCTACCTAGGTATCTGCGATTGCTGTGTAAGATACTGTCTAGATGGACATTTGGCTATTCCTATGTTATGTTTTTATGTAAATATGGCTGCCTTTGAATGGCAAAATCCACAAAAAAGAAGGTGACAGCCTGGGTTGTTTCTGTTTTCCTAAGGTATTGAGAATTGGAGCCAGAGGAGGGAGAAAAGCTGAGCTTTCCTTTGCCCTGCATATGTAATTGCAGGGTATAGTAACCTAATGAAAAGAACCAGTGCAGGAGTTTAAAAGGATTAGCAACCTTAAATGCCACTTACAGTGAACCACGAAATGCTGAAAACTCTGCACAATCTCACCAGAACAGCACGTCTCTGGCTTTCCTGGAGAAAACCTCCTGGCCTGTCTGAGAGCAAATCCTGGAAATTCCTGTGTTTAACAAACATGTCTGTTCACAACGTGCCATCCTGCTTGTTCAGAGGGTGTTTGAGACAGGGAGTGGTAGATACTGAAGTCATTGGGGTGAAATAACATACATGGCATTCGTGGGGGCTGATGCTGCAGCCATTCCCCTTTCCCCAGGCATCCAGACAAGGGGCAAGCCATGGTCCAGGCCAGATACACCATGCAAGTGGTCTGGCAGCCTGTGTCAGTGGACTTTTGTGACCCTGACAAGCATGTGGCAGGACTGCCAGGCTTGCACCCGGGGCCCCGGGAAAGCCACTGTCACATGGCTGAAGCAGTCTTGGACCCTCCTCTCATAAATACCAAAGCAGCATCTGTTGAGAGATTGGGACATGCATGGTCTACGCTACACAATAAACTTTGAATTGGCCTCAGTTTAATGGAAGTTTGAGACATGAGAGGAAGGGTCAAATCCAGAAAAGTACATTTAGAAATACAACTGCACCTTTTTTTTTTTTTCAAAGTTATAATCTGCTATTTTTAGAGGGGAGCTATGCCTGAAGACATCCAGCTTTCCAAACCAAGGGCTAGCGTTAGGCTGGGCATATAGTGTTAGGCTGATACATCCCTCCTCATCTGTTGTGCTCTCTGCTGCCTTGGAGGGGTGGATAGGGAAATGGGCAGAAGTCCTCCAAACCAAAAGAAAGTAGAATTTAAAATGAAGCCACAGAGCAAGAAGTTGCTTTATTTGTACCGTGAGTGTAATCTCTAGGTAATCCCATCGCTGCTTGCTCCAAAGCAGCAGGCTGATGTGCCGTATTACCACTGTAGGGGTGTGGGAGCTGCAGCATCAGCTGTCGCAGCAGAATTATTTTGTGGTTTCTCTGAGACCACAGGTTCTTCAGTGCTCCCTCTGGTTGCTTCTGGGGCCTGAATAAGTATTTCTAATACATCCTCAGCTGAAATGAGGAGATGTAGGAAAGAGGCGATATGATGAGAAGAGCAAGATCAAAACCAGTTCTGAAACCTGCCCCCTGCCTCAAAGAGGAGACCAGTTATCCAAGCTGATTTGGAGCACGTCCTCAACAGCCTGGAGGAGAGGTCACGGCAGCTCACAGCTGGAGCCCAAGTCATCTCGGAAGCAATTCCTTCATCTGTTGGTCGCATTATCTGTAAATGAGGTATCTTGTACAAGGCTTGTACAACACACTGGGACTTGTGGTAGTCAGGTATGGGGCACCTCTCCTGCTGCATTTAAAGATTGATTTTAACAATAATGTGTCTCATTAAAGCAGTTGGCATATTCTGTGTTTTGTAGGACGTGTTTGCTGTCATACAGCCATAATATATCTATCAGAAGGGAGCATATTTTTTGTGTAGCTTTTCTTCTACACTATAGCACTGTTCCTGATACTTAGTGCCTAAACCCATTTTGTATGCATCAAAGTTCTCGGTGGTTAATTTCTTCGCAGCCCATAGAGGAGCCGGGACATAAAACACCAGGCTGTGGAGGATGCTAAAATGGAGCTGTGTGAGAAGAGCTCCTGCAGTGAAGTTCCTGCAGGGCTTTTACTTGGACATCGCAATTGGCAAGAAGAGGGGTAGAAGTCTTTTCTTGTGCTCTCCAGGCTAAGTATTCTGAAGTCTAGCCCCATCTCATGGGGCTGCTTGAAGACCAGCTTCTCCATCTTTGGAAGAAGCTTTATAGAAATGTTAAAGTCTTTTGACTAAAGGCCCTGGAGGTATAAGGTATTATTATGATGCTATGTAGTCATAGAGATTTAATTGAAGGTATTTAACTGCAGTGGCTGTAAAACAATTGAAATTATACTTGACCTCCTCTTTGGAGCAATGCTTTTAGAGAGATTAATAAGGTAGGTAATGCTTAAATTCTTTGTGCCTTTCCTGAGGTTTTCTCCAATACACTTAATGGGGTTTTCACAACGCAGCCAGATTGGCAGGTATAAGGAATTCTAGTAATTATGCCCCCTAAATTCCTTGTGCTTCTGTCCAACTGAGTATGTCTAGGATCAAAGTAAACATGATAAAAACTGTCTGTAAATGACGTTCTCTGGAATGATGTACAGAGAATCTGGCCTGAAAAAAAAAAATCAAATAATAAGTAGTTTTCCCAGTAAATCAGGGCCAAGACAGAGTACCAATAGACTCTTACTGACAAACCCCTGCATGTGTGTGTTTACAGGTTACTAATTCAGTCACAGGTGTAGAAATTCATGTGGTCTCCCAACTTAAGAATTAATAATGGGCCAACCAAAGAGACTTGTTAATGTAGTCTAGATGCTAATCTGAACTTCAGTTGAACCTACTTGCTCAAGTAATCTGCCCAGCAATCTCCAGGAGAAGAGACTTTTTTTCTCACACGGGGCCAGCCTAAAAAAATGTAAGCTAACCTCTAATGAGATGGTTATGGAGCAGAAGTTTTCCCTGGGAGGCAATTTGTGCGGGCACATGTGGAAGAGCAAGCAGGCACCTAAATGGTGTCTCTTTATAAGGGGGGCTCCTTGTCCAGTCCCATGTGTCATGGGACAGGCAGCAGGAAGCGCCTGGTCACTAGCACATCCTACCTCAAATGGGGGTGCTGAGGTGCCTCCTTTCTCCTGGTCAATGTGCTCCTGCTTGTGCACTTCAGCTTCTCTTGGGTTAGACAGTAACTGAGCAGGGACTTACACCTAGGCCACCTGTGCCATGTTCAGTCTCACTGAGGCACTTTTTAATAGACCTGACTTAGTTCCCCAAAGTGATCCAGAAATACCTCCCTGTCCGAGGACAAATTGCACCAGATGGCATTGCTGGGGTGGCCAAGGTCAGGAGCCAGTCCTTGTTCCCAAAAATCTTCCTTCCTTGCCAATTGTGGTGCTCCTCCTCGAGAAGCAGGTAAAGCTAGGAAGGGCTTCTGGGGCTTGCCCAGTGTCATGCAGGAGACATGGACAAAGCCTGTGTCAGACCAGACTCCCAGCCCTGTGTATCTCCCACGGGAACATTATTCCTGTGCTATACAAATAGGAAGCCGAGCTCTTGCAGTGTAGTCCTGGAGGTTACAGGCGAAATTCCCATCGATAGCAATAAGACTCACAAGGCAGGGTCAGAACCACCTACTTGACTTTGAGAATTGGTCACAGACGATGAGACAGGTGTCACCCCTCCCCGGGAGTTAAGGGTGGTGGAGTAATTTGCCGATGCTTTCTTGGAATAGTTTCAATGAATTTTGCAAAGACCTGTTTAAATAAAACATTAGATACACTTTTCCTTAAGGTTTGCAGAGGGGTCATGATTATTTTCACTCTCAGTTATAAGTCTAAGAATAATCCCTTACTCTGTCATCCTTGGCAGGAAGGGAAGCAATATACTGGCTTCAGAGGCTAGAGAGTTACCTGTTTATTTTGAAATAAATGTTTATCCGTGCTATTCCTGACAGAGCACCAGCTTTCCTGTTCCACCCTTACCATTTCATGTAGGAGGGCCGTGCACTTTTGTCCTAGTTAACTCAAGTCCTGCAACCGTGTAAGTTTGTGACATTTTATTTCATATTTTTTTAGGTCAGACCAGCCTCATGTGACTGTTTCAGTAAATACGCAGTTGACCGAAAGCCACTCATCTTCATGTGCAGCAGGCGTGTGAGGCAATGGGAGTTGTTCTGTTGTTTATCCAGTATTCCTTGTGAAGTCATTATTGCTCTTCTCCTGCCGTCCACACTCAGGGCCAAACGTTGCCTTGTTCCTGACTTGCAAAACAAAAGGAAACGGAGGACAGTACAGGCAGGGGAATGAGTCTTTCCTCATTCCTCTGGCACGGAGCCACAGCTCAGGCTTTCTGCTGTATCACGGTTATGTGCAAGGAAGATGGGAATCGGCTCTGTTCCTGGCCCTGTCGCAGGCTCTGGGGACCTATTTCCTGGCTGCCTGGAAACTCCATGGGTTCACTGTCACATTTCTCTAGAGGAGATAGCAATGATAACATCCTGAGGTGCCGTTTCATGGCACGCTCTCCGCGAGCGATGTTCCGATGAAATGAATGCACCAAGCTCCCCTTTCTGGCACCACCCGCTCCCAGAGAGCGGCGTGCAGGCTGCACTGCTGCGGTTATGGCCTCTAGCACTGCGCAGCTTCCAAGCCTGCTGGTATTTTTTTGTATCCTCTTCTGGAGAGGACTTTGATTATTTGATAAAACTATGGACAGAGCCTGTAGAAATACATGTACTTTAAAGGTACATGCTTTGAGCAAATGGCAAATGGTCAGGGAAGAAGAAACCACTCAGTTAGATTCAATTTGATAACTTGTAAATTTTACTCCCCTTATGACGGTTAACAGGAATGGTCTAAATATTTCTTTCTTCCTTTATCTTTTATCCTGCCTGAGGCTTTTTCTCCCTCCGCTCTAGCAACTCATCACTGAACCCAGTGCCACTTTCCAGGCACGAAGCTTTTCTTCAGCACAACAGTGTCCCTGCCTTGTCCTACCCCGCTTCTGTGTCTGCTTGCTGGGACCTCAAGGTGTGAGCGGCCGTCATGCTCCCTTGGCTGCTGGAGGAGTGCTGGTAAAGCCGCTCCGTGGGACTCTGCGCAAGTGAGTGGCTGTGCCCAATGTCATTGCACACCACGCAAGAGCCAGACGAGAAACACATCCTTCCTCTGGCAAAAGAGCAAGAGTTCAGAAGTGTTCCCTGCTTCTGCTTGGGATGAAATGAAAAGCTTTCCAGGTATCTTCCCTTCCTGGAATGAGGCAGGAGCCTGCTGTCTGGGGCATTAGCTGGGGATGCGGGAGATACATGCACAAATCATCTGCGTAGGTGATTCAGTCATGGGCTGGAGCTTGGCTTTCCCACATCTAAGGTGAGTGCCCTAAACACGGAATCTCTTCTGCAGTGGCTGAATTTTGTTTTTACTTTCTTGCATCCTTGTTGAATATGGCCTCATCCAAGATGCCTCGTTTTGATGACTCTTATTAAACAAACCTTACCGATTTTCCTGATCGGTGCTTCATGCTCTCTCTCAGCTTTGCACCAAATACATTAGCCCAGCTGGACAGTTTCATCCCATTACCAGCACATATGTGGTTACCTAGGGCATCAGTATTTGCTAGGCTCTTCACGGCACTTTGCTCTTGACCAGAGTGCCACATTGAGAAGCTTTCATCATTCGATCCTCCCCTTTGCTGGTAACAGCCAGGCAGCCTGCCCCGTGCAGCCATCTTTGCTTTCAACATGATATTGTACCACCCAAAGCATAAGACATTCAGGTAAAGTTTGGGCATTTGAGTTTTAAGTCATTAATCTTGGCAATAGGCTTTTGTGCTAGCCTCTGCATGGCATTCAGCTCCTGACTGCAGCTTAGCACACCAGAGTCGGCTCTCATCTGGCCCATGAGCAACAGGGATTGGTGGCCCTGGGATGGCCCATGATCTGTCATCTACCACATCTTTTGTCGTCTTTGCTTTTCAGCTCTCTTGAGTAAAAGACAGCAAGAAGTAGCCTCTTTCTCAAAAGCTGTAGTATATAAAGCAATAAGAAGCGCCAAACCTGCTGATGTTTAACTAGTCTTGGAGCAGAATTTTCTTTTCTTTTTTTTTTTTTTAAATAAAAAGAACTTCAACAAATCCCTGCTCCAGCTGTGACTGAGTTTCAAGTGTATGCAATAGGTCAATGGCTTTTCTAGAAACAATAACCCGTATCAGTTAGTGTCTGCACTAGCTTTGACTAAATTGCCTGGAATAGCCCTCCCATCATCTAAATTTAGCCTTTAAAATACAGCTAAAGAATGCTTGGTGGCCTAATGAATAGCTAGCCCATCCTCCTACAGGGTCCTGTCTCTGAAAAGTAAATTGCGTATGAGCACTAATACCGCATCTCAAAAACTCACTCAACTGCAAGCTTGATCAGCTTTAATCTGGCTTAAATTGGCTTTGGCCATTTTGTTTCCCTGGTCTATTTGTCTCCGAGGCCTTTTTTATGCTGTAAAATATAACAAGATATTTTGTTGTGAAGTGATTTTAGTTCTGGTTTAGGTAATGACAGCTGTACATCCTGAGAGATGATCGTATTATGTAAAAATGAGCATATAAATTATATGGCAAGGAAAAAAAATATTTAACCATCTTTCTGTCTCTTCCTTCCCAACTTAAATTCTAATACATGTACTCCATATAAATTCCTTTACAGCAATAAGGAACCAACTACAGAAAAGAGAGGCATATGTTAATATATACGGTAAGATTTATTTATTTCCCTAATGATTGTGGGAACACATCTGAGCATAGAGTAGAAATCAGAGGTGTATATTGGAAGCAATGTGATGCTTGCCTCCACAGATATTCAACAGCTAAAACCAAAATGAAAGGGAATAGACCTACCAGCTGCTTAGATTCAGTGGTGTCATTCCTTACATGCTCTTCAATAAGTTTCCAAAGAAGTGTGGGCTTGGATTTCTGTGAAATTTTTCTTTCTAAGATTATGCAGGAGGTTGGAAAGGAAGGAAGGATGGAAATCAAAGTTTGCCTGCAAAATAACTCTCCTTCCTGCCCTCCCCCCCCGCCCTGAAACATGAGATATCAGTGGCAGAAGGTCATGCAATTGCCATAATATTATCTGCTGTGTCTTGGGAACTTGGCTCCTCACAGAGGGAAGGTGATAAATTAGACCTCGTCAAAATTCCATTCATGGAAAACTCCAACATTGCTAAATCTGGAACCAGGGAAGTAAGCTCCAGAATTTCCCAGAGGAAATAAGTTCTGGAATTTACGTTTTTCCAAAATGAAATGCTTGTCCCTGGCTGAATTCTGCATGTTGTTTCCCCTTAAAAAATCAACCTGAAAAACAACTTGTGCCCAGTTCCTGCATGCCTGGGAACCTGAAACTCTGAAATCCCTGGCCTGAGCTGGCTCTGCAAGTTTCCAGGCTTCCTAAAGTGCAGCTGTGAGTCTGAAATTCCTGAGTGAGACATTTCTGTGGCAGGGTCACCATGAAACCAGGTACTCTGGAAGCATGGCTTCTCCATCAGCCTGTCCCATGGACTAGCAGGAAACCTAATAGAGTGGCATTTTGTCGACAGAACTTGCTCAAAACTGAGCAACTACTACAGTGCCTTTTTTTGATTAGTCAGGTTGGAAAATTTCTAACCAGGTGTTCCTTAGATCTTTGTGACTTCTACTCAGTCCATCAAGTTCAATTCACATGTCCAGGACCCCTCAGTGGGTTTTGCCTCTCTCATGTATGAAGTCCTACTTCACATGTTCCACCTCCATGCTAGAAATATGGATTTACAGCACAGACCGCTCCTTTTTGGCAGGCTTTGGCTGCCAATGTTTAGGTAACAATGGTGGAGCTCAAAGCAAGGGTGCTTGGTACCTGCTTTCACAGTCCACCAAGCCAAATGGACTTCTTAATTTCTCTCTGAATATTTACAGCCTGCTGTACATTGTGTCAGGCAGTCTGGGCTGCACTGCTCCTGCCAGGTCACACTGGAAAGTTTAGTCTGCAGTCTGTGGCACAGTTGTTAAGACATCATGGATCCAGGGCTAAAAGTTTATGCCTTGCTCGAGAGTCTCTCTGAAGACTGTTCCCAGTTAGTAATAGCTAGTGACTTTGAGGCAGACAGAAGTAGTGTTAGCAGCCTCAATTCTCTAGAGAAATTTGTGCACTTTAGCAAAGAAAAAGTCAGCCTTGGTGGATTAGCAACTATGGCATAGTTTACAACAAAGTGTGTTTACTTTGAATTAAAGATCTTTGTTTCATTAAATGTGGGCACTTCCCAGCCTACGCATACCTCATGGAACTAGAGATTTGGAGGTTTGCCTATTAGAGGAGGACAAACTGTGTACCTATCCCCCAGCCAAACGAATGCTCGTTTTCAGTGGCAAAAAGGTAAACACATTTATTGTCAAAACATGAGGCTGGAAATGCAGAGAAGTTCCTTGCTGGGATATAGATTCCCCTATTTGGCATTACCCGAGAAAATGAGGCTTGGGATGTATATGAGAGAGGGATAACATGGTTATTTCAGTGGATGGTTGGGAAGGCTTAAAACCCATTAGCATCTTTGATTAGGTGAAGTGTAAATGTCAGTAGCACTGGCGATTCCTGATTCTACCAAGAAGTCAGCTGCTCCTTCTCCATTCACTCTTGGGATCTATACCAAGCGCTGCCCAACATTACAGTGCTCCAGAGCACCGTGCCTTAATGTGTCCCTCTGGAAATGCCAGTAAACTGAAGAATAGTTTTTCTGTTAATTACATACTTTTTTTTTTTTTTTTTTCCTAAAGCAACCAGCAAGGTATTACCGTAACAGAGGAACGATACATCACTTCTTGGACTAGGGCCCAGACGCTTTCTGTGGTGGTAAATCAACCGAAATGCATCAACGATGGCATTACAGTAGGAAACATCTCTAAATTTTTTCTAAATTCTGAAGCATGTTCCTGTAAATTTAGCCCCATTGGCAGTCATTTTGCCAATTCAGTTTTAAAGGTCAGAACAAAAATGTTGCACTAGACAGTGATATTTGGAAGGCAGGATCCCCAAAAGCAGGTTTTAAAGACATATTCAACAAATAGGTAGGCAATATTTTCTAGATCCGTATTAAAACAGAGGGGCCTTTTCTTTTAGAAAGCATTCCTGTTTAAAGGGTGACATGAAATGCAGTGAGGTACATTAGTTGTCCCAGCCATCTTTCATTAATTATCTACATTTAACTTCCATCCATATGAAATATGGCTTTCTACTTGTGGCACCTCCATAAGCCACTTTAAAGTTTGCTTAAAATCCCATGACATCGAGAAAGACATAGGCCAGGTCCTGGAATGGCAGGAGGAGAGAATAAAAAAAAAACCCAAACGGTGGCCCCCCGTCCCTTGGCAGATGATGGGGTGCTTGCTGGCGCCTCTCCACAGAAGGAGTGCATGGTTTAGCTCGGGGCAGGTCTCCCCGGGGCTGCTCCGCCTGTGTCTGCCCTGCCAAGGCAAAATCCCCAGGAGCATTCACACTGCAGCTTTGCACGCTCAGCCCTCACCCTCTTCCTTCAACAAAAGGCTGTATGTACCCCTACTGCTCCCATCTGGCCTTCGGCAATTAATCTCTATGCCTCTAACTGCAGCACATTGTGTGATAATTCGTTATGTTAATCCCATGTGTCAGCGAGCCACTCAAAGGTTTCCTGGGATGCAGTTCCCTGCTCCTCTTTTGGAATAAAACCTGGGTTTTCCACTGATACCTATGAAGAAACAACACCATTCTCTGGCTTTCGGATACACAAGGCTAAAGTTTGGTTGCTCCTTTGCCTATAGCATCATGTTCTTACTTAGTTTCCAATTTTAGAATACTAGAATTAAGGGGACCTAACTACACATTTGAATCTGCAAAGCTCCCCTTCCTCTTTTAAATGCAAATCTCTAGGGCAGGGGCAGTAAGGAATTAAACATATTTACACTATTACAAGCCGCTCTGTGAGCAGCAGAGCTAATGAAGCCTGGTTTTTGTCCTGTCTGCACCCGGCTGCTGGTTCTGATGAATCTTTCAGGAGCACCTTTGAGACCTTTACTGCCTTCGGTAGAGTTCAAGATCACCTGGCAGGCTAAAATATTGCTGGGAGGCAGGATGGATGACAGACAGACAGAAGGGGAGGCAGTGAAATCAATGACATGTCCTTTTCTTGTGAAAGCAAGCTGGAACCCCTTCTGGCTAGGCACAGCAAATTTAGTCACCTTGCATTATCAGACCTGGATTCTGGTCCTCTTCCCCTTCCTCTCCCACTTAATGGGGTCGTGGAGTGGTTTATAAGATGGTGCGTTCTGGATGCGGGGGTCAGGGAGATTTAGGACAGCTAAACTGGTATGGTCTGAAATAGGGCTGTGTTTTCCTGGCACTGATGAAAAGAGCTTGTTGCCGCCCTCGGCATGCATCCCATGTGGGCAACTCATCGCTCTCCTGTTGGGTCACAGCAGATGGAAAGAGCATGGCAGCGCTGACCCACCGCCTGAGCACACGCTTTGGATTTAAAGAAGGAGGGAAGGGAGGGGGTCCTGAATCCATATAGGGAACAGTTCATACTTGGTCCCTGCAGCCAGTGCCTCCAGGCTGGGGATCCATGGCCTGAGAGGGAAGCAGCTTGAGCTGCTGCTGACTCTGGTGTCCTACGGCCACCAAGGGCTGCTGCAGATCCTGGGGCATTTTTCTCAGTGCTTGGCCCCTCAGAAGCTCTTAAACTGGGCTTCAACATCTCTCAGTTGCCCAAGGATCACCGAGGATCTGGAGTAAAATGCACACAGTGCCTCTCCTAGAGCTAAACCAGGCTTTCCTGAAGCCTGCAGCAAGCCAGGGATGTCCTTCAGCTGGGTCACAGCAGCTTCGGGTCACAACTAACAGTGGTTTTATTTTGGTTCTCTGGGCAGCTGAATCCCACCCCCCTCAGGTCCGTAATTAAATGAAAAAAATGGAGGAAAATAATTAAGCTAATCCAGGGTATTTTCTTTCTTTTTTTTTTTTTTTTTTTTTGGTTTTTCTTCTCTGCTTTCAAAATTTCAACTTAGCTACAATTCATTTTAAAGCAAATAGGGAACGTTTGAATGCTGAAATGATGGTTCCGTTTTTCTCCTTTTCTTTCCAACTAGATTAGTGGGGTCATTATCTGCCTGAACTGACAAATGTTTTCAAGTGCTCCAAACTTGCTCTTTTCCTTCTTTTTAACTGAATGAAGTATTTCTCTGGCATAGTGTTATCTAAAACCAGCTAAGTGATACAACAGCATGTTTCACTTGCTTCAACTAGCCATTGGCATAAAGACACAATTAAGGATCTCTCTGTGACCATCTCTGGTTTTGGTTTTAAATTAAGGTTTTCTCCTTAGGGCTATTGCAGTATTGATATTCCACAGACAAGGAAGAATTGCATGCAGGACTACAAAAACCTGAGAAATTGCAGGAGGAGCTGTGGGCTGAATAATATGCTCCAAATATGCTCTATATCATAAGGGTAGCATGTTTCCAACTCAGAATGAGGAATGGGTTTTCCAAAAGCACTGTTTGGGCCCAAAAGTTGAACTCCAAGCAAAATTAAAGTAACAAGGCTCCGAGCTTTCCTGCAATCAGCCAGCGACTTCAGCTCTTGCTGCTTTTAGCTTCACGTCAAGCTTCCCTACCAAGTGTTTACATGCGACTCTGCTAATCAGGCAAACACAGAGCCTGCAAATGAAAGAGCAGCATCCTTGCTGTCAGTGGCTAGCACAATAAATCCAGACTGTCCACTTTAAATGGCTCTAGGTCTGCTTTCCCAGCCTTCCTCTTTGCCTCCTCCCTGCGGCTCCTCAATCTTAATGCAAAAACAGTAACAGGCTATTCCTTAAGGTATGCTTCCTTAGCATATCGTCCCTCCCAAGCAAAGCTTCCCTGGCTTTGTTTTTCAACCAGCAGTAAATGAGGGAACAGAAGGGCTCGTTAATCCCGGGGAGAGGCTGCATGCCCAGCAGGGACACAGAGCAAGCTGGGTGGCTCCCTGGGGCCAGCCTGGCCAGGAAGCATCAAAGACCAAGAATCCACTGACACAAGCAGGGGTCCCCAGAAACGTTGCTTGAATGCTTTGCTGCCTGAGAGGGGTCAGTTGCCTACCACACTAGGTGGGGAAAGAAGGACTTGAGAGAGAAGCTTGCTGAGGGCCCACCGAAACACCAGGTGCAACCATGAAAGACCTCTGAGCTCTTTCACATTAAACTAAGGGGGCTGATGAAGCTGAAGGGGAAGACAAAGAGAACCGAGAGCACTTACCCCATGTCTAAATGCTTAGGGAAGCACAGCTTTGAGCCCAGTCCTGGTTGAGGCTCTTCCCACCACCTACTGGGGTGGCACCAAGGCTGGCACTGGTGCCAATGCCATGCTAAGCACTCCTCAGGGTCTTCCAGAGGGAACCAGCAGGGATGGGGCTCAGCCTGCTGCCGCCTAGACCCTGAGCACCCACCCATCCTAAGCCAGATTTTGTCCCTCTGCTCTGAATGGCTGTGGTGGCCTGTACCTTGTTGCAAGAGCGGTGCTGACTTCTGCCAAGGGGCAGCAATGCCCAGCGGCTGAATGCAGACCATTGGCATCATGGTCACATCTGGGCCTGACTGTGTGGCAGAGATGGGCAGAAAGATTGGGTTAATAATCATTAATGCAAACTGTGGACTTGGTGATGAGCTGAAAAGAGAGTTTTCTTACATTTTTTTGAAAGAAACAGAAGTCACCAAGACATTTCAAGTGCATGTTGGAAAAGGACCGGTACAAGCCCTCTGTGGGTTTCTTGGTGTCCAGCATTTGTAACCACTGCTGACAACGCATCATCTGATTCATGAAGAAAGCCAAGACCAGATGTTTTTGGCATTCTGAATGCTATCTAGACTTTTCTGGCTTTCGTGCATGAGAAATTGAAGGCTTGGATCACAACTTCAAGAGGTCGGCAAAAAGCTGTAAACCTACACACATAGGAATAGATGAGAATGAAGTCATAACATGTAATGATGCTGAGTATTGCAAGATCTTCCAATCAACAGCTAAAAGAGCATGCTGGAAGGAAGAGATGATACGGGGACGAATCCTGAGATGGGAACACAGACAAAAATCTGATTTCTAGAAGCATGAAAATGTTTTTCTGCCAAGGACTCAGTCTTGACTGACCTTTCTTGGTTGCTTTTTCTCCCATATCATGATTTTATTGCTTTTATGGAGTGGATTTCAGAGGAGTCTGACACTGCCTCATTGGGAAAGCAGGAAGATTTATGCTGAGCTTATTGCAGGCAGCGGTTATGATTTCATTATAGAACACTAAGATTGTAATTTCGTGTGCTTACACAGAATGTTTAATGCACACATTAAGCTAGATGCGTTTTATTTCAGTTTGTATAGCAGCCTAAATGGCATAACAGTATGATACGCTTGTTTATTTGGCATTAAAGCTTGGATTCGGTGCTTAAGTATCTTGCTGAACTGGGGGGCCATGCTGTGATTTAATGGTTCAAATAAGAGTCTTGTTAGTGATCAAAACTCCTGCATCTGTAAACTCAGAAGATTTTCAGACTGGTGGGAAATAATACTGTACCAGCACAGTAACCTTGTTGACCTTTCAACCCAGAAGACAGTAATTTTAATGAGGCCTATAGATACTATCACAGTTTTCACGTGTTGGGTCAGTCTACAGACTGGTAGTGAGTAGGTTATAGGGTGAACTGTACAGTTTTGAGGGTGGAGTTTACTGTCGCAAACATAAAATGCTTCAGAAAACTTGGATATCTCCTGCTAGTTTCATGAACATTTTTTTCCCCTTCATATTACTCAACGATGTATTCCTCCCCATTTAAAATTGATTTACTGCAAAAAGTAGATACTGAAACTGGGTTATTTCATTCCAAAGCTTACTAAGATATCTGAGCTGATGTGGGTTTGGAAATAGTGGGACTGTAGCACTCTAGTTATTAATAACACAGCCACTATTTGGGCTCAGGAAATACAGCTGTTTAAGCATACAGAAAAGATTCAGCTTTTGACAGCTTATATTTTCATAACCCATTAGTGTAAGATACGATGTGGTATACTTCATAAGGTTGAGTTCATATCTAAGAAAGATCTTTGCTTTAGGAAGACTTCAGTTTTAAGAAAATGAGTTAATTGAATATTATGGGGAAAAGTGTATAACAGGCAAAGTAGATTCTTGCTGTGCACTGGCTGTGTGTTCAGAAACCAAGGTTACTGAAAACCCCCAGCTGAAAGCTCAGCTCTCTTCCCTTCCCTCTAGCTATGCAGTGGTAAAGGACAGTACTGACTGCAATAAATTAAAACTAAAAAAGGCTGGACAAGGGATCTGTCTATCCCTTCTCCTTCAGACTGGCTGCCCTGAAGGATCAGTAAAAATTCAAATCGAGGACTACAGAAATTTAACTATTTAATGGAAAGAACTATTTGAATTTGATGACCCCAGCAGGATCAAACTGATTTAGCAAAAAAAAAAAAGAGTTTTAGTAATAGCCACGGTTTCTTTTTCTCCTGTGTCAGTTGTACTGGGAACAATTGTTGACAACTGGTTCTCCCTGGAGAATGTACCTTGGGACATAATGGAGGTGCCTTTTCCAGCTTGGAGGCCCACGGTTTAGCTAAGACTTAACTGTTCTTTTAGCTGCTTCAGAAAGGCGTGTTTCCTTATTTAAGTAACAAGGTTGGCGTTATTTAAATATCTTGCATGTATATTTTTCCCTTGCTTGCCTTTAGGCTGATTTCGCCATCACTGAAAATCTCACTGTGAGTAATGCTCAACAGTCACCTGCAAGACGCAGAGAGTTGCCCACTTACCAGGGGCTTTGCAATTTGCTTTAAAATCTAGGCACTGGTTATTTAGGCTGTGAGACACTTCCAGACCTGTAAAACCTTGCCTGATAGCTTTTTGTAGACCATTCACTCTTCTTGGCCCGGTTATGCTCACCTCGCAGGACAGCTTTGTGTCTGCCAAGGGCTGTTGTTGGCACAGTTGCTTCTGCCTTGCTGTGCCCTATGGCACTCCCATCCAGTCCTATTTTTTTGGGTGGCCTGAAACTGGAAGGAATGGTTGCATATTGCCCTCAACAGCAGTTGGGGTGCTGGGAAAATACTCAGGATCCCCAAAGGGTTCTTCCCTATTCAACCCTGTTCTGCATGGGGAGGGAGGAGAGGTGCAACCTGTTCTGCAGGACATTCCTACTCCGCCGTCAGGAGATGCCTACCGGCTTTCCCCCTCTGGACAAGATCAGGATAGAATGATTTAGATGACATTACTGATTTCATAATGAGTTTTCTTACTTCCCCCTTTTGTGTGAAGAGTGGCGTTCAGCCCGGCTGACTCTACTTATCATTCCCAGGGCAAACAGCACAGTGGGGCTTGTCACCTTTTTAGAGTACAGGCTGGTTATAACAGGACAGACTTCCAGCCTACCCCTCCCACCGCTTTCTTCACTTGCCCCTCAGCCGAGCTCCGGAATGGGAGGCTGCGCATACGCAGATGGTAGATGGTACCTAAGGGCATGCACATCATGCAGTTTAAGGAGGATGTCAGCATGTCATCTCTGCCCAGAGCTCAGCTTCCCCACTTGCTCCTGAGCCTGGACCATGACAGCAATGTGGGTTTTCTCCTGTGATTCAAACTATGACTTACGGCTTCTCAGTGGTTTCAGCTCCCTAAGCTCCTATTGTATTATGCAACATATATGGCTCTTACCTTAATGTAATGAAGTTACTGGGTAACTATTTATTTTTGCGATTAGCTTTTACACCCACTAACAAGCTTTTAATTACTGAATTCCACACATAGTTCTTTAATTCAATTTGTTTTGACCTTTCAGTTAGTGGGGAAATAAAAGAAAGGTGAAATCTGTTACGCCACTATAGTCTGGCATTTAGAGCTGGGGAAGAGGCCTTGGCGGCAGTGAGCCAGGGCAGACGGGCTGAGCTGGGAGAGTGTGGCAAGGCAAGAGCACTGGTTCCCACGAAGAAGACAGAGTATTTTACCTTTTCAGAGGAGAAGGCTTTGACACCCCTGCTGCCCACCCAGTGAAACACATCTCTCAGCCCTAGAGATGCATTTTTTCCCAGAAAGCAGAGGATCGGCACTGAAGCTTTTGCCATCGTCCCCACCGCCCCACTGCCACCACAGGCAGCTCTAGCTGTGCTCTAACAGCAAACACGTGCCCCATAAGCACAGCCGCTGCGCAAACCTGCCGTACCAGTCAGAGCTGTGGGGCAAGGGACCACAGAAAAAACAGGCCCCTGAGACACGGAGAACGAGGAGAGGTTGCTGATGTTACTCAACAGCCATCCACAGCTGCTTGGGGAGCTAATAGTTGGCTTCCCCTTGAGGACAGCCCATGTGCCGGTCCAGCAATGTCTGTGCCGGCGGATGTTTGGGATTCCACAAGGAATATTTGATCCTTGTCCAGCCAACCCGGATGGCTACATGTCTGCTTGGAGTATTTGCACTGCAAGGTGCCAGATTAATGATTAGAGAGATTAAAATCTACAGGTGCAGCCTGGCTTGTGCCAGTGAAATCTTCACCTGGCTCTGCCAGTGGACCTCAATGTGAGTCCAAAGGACCATGCCTAAGGGTCGAGCGAGTCCAGAGGGCCATGTCTAAGGGTCGAGCTGCTGGCTGGCCTATAGGTTGTTCAGCGCTTGCCTTTTCTTCTGAGATTACCAAAATAACACTCATTGCAGGTGGAATGGCTGACCTTGGGATCTGCCCTCAACCGCCCTGGTTATGCCAATTTAACTTTCATAGACTCTTGATGCAGGGTGCCAGAAAAACCCCAGGGATGACACAAGCAGCAGCAAGAGGAGAGTTTAGCTTTTTGTTCAAGTCCTTCATGTGAAAAGAAAACCAGCCAAACAGCCTCATTAATCTTGGGTTTATTACATGAATATTTTCCAAGCTTTGGCAGAGGGCAGATGGACAGGGGACAGGCCAAGGGTAATTGGCCCCGTAAGGGTAAACTAGAAGACACAGCTTAACCATTGTCACAACCTTTGGTGGCAACGGTGGGGAACTGGATGTATGACGACTACTCAGTGAGGTGGGGATCCTTTGCTGGCTGGTCCTGCTGGGATCTTGTTTGCTTTGCACTGGTGATTCACCAGAAAGAAATTGCAATGAGTCTGATAATGAGGCCAGTGGGCGCTGATAGGAGCAGAGGAGCTGTTATCATGATTCCTAAGGAGATTTTCTGAAATTAGTTGTTTAAACAGGAATGGGCAGTATCCACGTGGGTACACTTCATTTCACGTCAGTAGGGGTTAACATGAATTCCTCCCTTGTCATACAAGGACCCCCTATTATTAACAAGCTTCTGTATGTTATTTCTTTGCTAAGAAATTCAAACCCAGTAAGTTGCTTTAAATGGGTTTGGGTCTGGTGATGTCAGATCCATTTTAAATAAATGAGTGTAGAGCATAAAGTTTCAGTAAAAATCTGGCTTTAAAGAAGAATCTTTCTGTTTTACAGATTGTACTATCACAGTCTAAACTCATTTCAGTTCTTCCTTAGTATTCTTATGAACTCCGAACATCTGAAAATAGTTTCAATACGTGCTATAACTTTATTCTTTTTTTTTAATGCAGACATGCAATGTATGAATAATGAATTGAAATAACTGGAAAGAAATATTCTTAAAATTAATATTAACTTTGGTTTCTCAAATACTGTTCTAAATCCTCCCCTAAGAAACAGAAAATATTCCCACTCCACATGACAGAAAAGCTTTAATGCAGAGAACTCTCCACAGGACTGTTTTCATTTTATAGTGTATTTTAAACATATGGACAGAGCAGACTGTTAATTATGTCTTCTTGTTTTGGCTCAGTTCCATGTACAACTCAGCAAAAGCAGAGCTCCACAGACTATTCAATGGACAATAAATGGCTCTGCATTTGCTGAGTGCTGAATAAAAATGATGAAAGGGTGTTGTGACTAGCTCTCGAGGCACTCGCTGGCCCACAAAAAAACATCCTTGCCCCTTCTTCCCCCAGCTGCTGAATCTTGCTCTTTCCACGTTGATTCAGAGGGGAAACATTTTGAGAAGAGACACATGATGTCGGAAAAGGTTTTTCAATAGGGTGAGGGGAAAAGACCTTGCAACTAGCAGGACCATGTCCTTAAATGCTGCTGGATGCAACCGGAGTGCAACGCGACGTGACCAGAAGGGCATCCACGGCTTCTGAGGGACAGACGGAAGATCTAGTTGCAAGGGTTTGAGACGTTGTGGCCCATGGCTGTGTGCGGGGCCCTTTGCTGTGCGCTGTTGGCTCTCGAGCAGCAGCAGCAGCAGCAGCAGCAGAGGACCTGCGCCGCTGCCTCAGCTGCTCCCCGGTTCTTCAGCAGAGGCCCAAGCTGCAGCAGCAGCGGCGGCACTGCGGTTGGCAGGCATGGATGGGGAGGCTGCAGAGGCAGCACGTGCACCCATCTGCTGCCTGGATGAGACCACTCTGCTCCATGTCTGCAGTGGATGGACAGGAATATCAAATAATAACAATATCTGTAGTGGAATGAGTGGCAATATCAGAAAACACCAAAGGTGAACTCCTCTGGAATAGCCCTGGGGATGCCCTTGCCCCTGGGTCAGTTGCCTCCCACAAAGGGGAGCAGAGTTTGTGCCGGCCTTTCCCAGCTTGTCCTCCCCACGGTGTACCCCTGGCAGTCGCTTTTACACTCTCTGTTTCTAATCTCCCAGCAGGGCATGCGGTGTGCTGCTGCAGACCGGTGCTTATCTTTGTGTCTGGGGACCAATGCCTCTACTCTTACCACTGGGTCCTAAAATTCGATGAATTACAGTATTTGTTGTGTTAGCAACACTTTTATTCTGCCGTAAACATTTTTCAGATATAGTGGGGATAAGGGCTCTGCCTGATATTTGTCTGTAGTCTGAACATGTAGCTATAACCTGGAGAAAGAAAAAGAACAGAAATAAAGTGATTCTTTTAAGATGACATAAAGAGGTGGCGGGGTTGTCTTTGTGACTGGTATGAGAATACATCAAGGAGGGGAGAGCCGCAGATTATGGAGTAATATAATAATATCATTCATTATCAATTATATATTTTGCACCATTACAACCACTCTGAGATCTAAACATACCTTGCAACCCATAACTAATTAAGCTGCATGATGGCCCTTTGATATTAATCACGGAAGACCGAGGATTATGTACCCCTGGCCAGGACAGAATTTGCTTTGCTTTCAAAGTAGTGTGGGGAAGGTTAACACCAAGTTTTTGTCAAATTAGATGCATTACCGGGCTGGTGACAAGCATGAGTCACAGCACTTAGATCTGCCGCACGGACGGAAGGAAGTGGTAGCCCTGTCAGCTTCCAATCTTTCAGGGTAGTTGGGGCTCAAAAAAAATATTTTCTGTGAG
Organism: Gorsachius magnificus; assembly: GCA_034008185.1. Taxonomy (NCBI): domain Eukaryota; kingdom Metazoa; phylum Chordata; class Aves; order Pelecaniformes; family Ardeidae; genus Gorsachius; species Gorsachius magnificus. The sequence goes on along the minus strand of CM067083.1, from coordinate 47,806,993 downwards.
TTTCCTTGCCAAGAAACTAAATGCAACCTTAAACGAAGCTGATGGAGGTCCTTCCCTGTCCTCCTTTCAACTGCTCTGGTCATTTTTTTTCTAGACTGAGCCCCTGCTGATGCGCCTGTACCCACTGCTGCTGCCTGCCAGGTACCCTGGCACTCTGACAGCAGGTTTCCAAGGATCTCCCTATGCCCAGGGAGGCAGGACCATGTCTGATAGCTGTGAGCACCCCAAGGCCCTTCTACCACAACCCCCCCAGTCTGCATTGGCCATGACGAGCTGGCATCGTGGCCCACTGGGAGCAAAGGACTGAGCCACAGGACGATCCAAAGCCTGCAGAGAGGGAAAGAGCAACTTCTCTGGAGCGGTGCCAGCCGCAGCCCTGGGGCCCTCTCTTGATGCAGCGTACTGGCTGCTGATAAAATGCCATGAGAAAGACAGTGAAAAAATTATTCAAAATACAAAGGCCCCGGTCCTGCAGCCACGTTGAGGAGTGTCCTGCCTTGGCAGCAGCGCAGCAGCCGGCTCACGTCGGTGGGGCGACGGACGTGTATCTCACACATACCTGCAAATGCCCAGTATTTCCATGCCTAACTAACTGGAAAGCTTCTACAATGGCAGCTTTAAGAAAGGTTCACATGTTTATCCTGCTTTGCCTCCGAGTCAGACACAACTCCTGAACACCAGAGAGGGTGGGTCCCATTCGGTCCCCAGGGATGCGCTCAGGCTATTCCCTGCTGCCACCAGGCAGAAGGAGCAGCCTGGCTTCAGCTGCACTGAATCACCCACTTTCCCTTTAGAAACAAATCCCTCACTTTGCCCGGGGATCTTGGGCAGCACACAAGGTATTTCCCAACTGGGACTGCAGGGATGCTAATGGGATTTACTGAACGTGTCAGTCTTCCCTCCTCTTCCTTTTCCTGCAGGATTTCAGTGTGAAGCAGCAAAGGAGCAGGGTTTAGGACTGGGTCCCCCTTGCCCTCCCTGCCGGGGCTGGTGCAAGGCGGGCTGTGGCCTCCCTGCACCAGGTGGGTCATGGCGCAGCTTGGCACCGCACTGCACAGCTGGGGCGCCTTCCAGATGGGGACGAAGTTGGGGAAGCACTTGCAGTATCGTGCCCTCAAATCATTGCAGCCAGACAGACTGGTGATTTGCAGTCCGGTTCTTCACTGCGCTTTAGCATCTCAACCCTCGTGAGATTTCAAAAGAAAATAAAAATCCAAAGCCAGAGTGCTGGCAGGCGAAGCTGGCAGCGCTGAGCAGCTGCCCGGCAGTCTGCAGTGCCGTCCCTTCCCCCAGCTGCCGCAAGCTGATGTGCCAATCTCATTTTGATGTAGCCTGTGTTCTGATTTCACCGTTATTTTCCCCCCAGTTTTTTATCCTGAGGGAAAATTTGTCTCTCTGTGCCCACCCGGTGGGCGCCGTGCTCTCCCCGCTGCTGGTGCCCAGAGCTCCCACTGACAGGGTGCCGCAGTGAGCCCCGGGACGGCCATCACCATCCCTGCCAAGGGACTACGAGCAAAGTGACTTCCAGATATGCAAAGCAAGAGATTTGGATCTGCAACAAAAATGTATAAATGCAAGACTGCACGCATATTAGTTTGGAACACTGATTAGATCCAGAAATAAGGGGAAAGAGTAGTCAAATGTTCTGGGAAGCCAGCATTTTGTATTATTTATTACTCCTCAGCTAGCTTGAGTTGGAATAGGAACTTGAGTATCATGTTGTCACACACTGGTATTTTTTGTGTCAGAGGTTTTGGCTTTGGATCTACAAATGATTTGGCAAGTAACCCGGCTGGCTAAGCCTGACCTTTTGCTAAAAGAAGGGCCAGGGAGTACCACTAAAGGGATCACAGCATGTGCGGGGGAAGCTGTTCCTGTCTCTCTACAGCGCTTCGGCTTCGCAGTCCTGACATTTTGTTTAATGGTATTTCTCCAGACGTTAGGCCTGGCCAGAGCAAAAGCATCAGTGAAAAAGGAGCATTGCAAGACCTCCACAAAAGGCTTTTTTTAAGTTCAAGATGGGGAGACTTAAACAGAAGACTCTCATCCAGTGAAGGGAATACCCAGGTAGAGGAGCCCCTGCTCAGGGTACACCCCACAAACTCATTGGGAGGGGGGGAGTCACGGGAGAGCTGGCATGCCTGATGCAGACCGGTGGGCAAGGGCTCCAGAGGAAGAGGGAGAGGTTGGGGATGTAGGGGAGCAGTAAGAGCAGGCACACAAAAGTAACCAGAGCCGACTACAAGGAAAGTCTGTGACTTTGAACTCCAAACGCTTGCCTGCCAGTATAACGTTGAGCCAGGAAAAGAGGTCGAGGTCCGTGGAAGAAGTTCTCCACGGAAAGATTTCTCTGCTAAAACAGTGGTACATGCAAAAGCAATGCCTGAAAAGACCTCCTGGTCTCGATGAAAGGTTGCTGGACGGTTGACCTCTCCCAAGGCTTTGCCTTTCCCCTCCCCACACACACTCCATTGCTCGCTTGGTCTTTCTGAGGGTTCTTTTTTATCTGCCTCTCCACCAGCTTCTGCAGAGCCCACCCAGAGCAAGGCTGACAGGTCACTTATTATTATCACCCACTGGAAGCAAGGGGTGGGGGGGACTTTGCTATTTTTATCCAGAGCTGCTCGTTCTGCAAACAGCTTTCTCACCTCTCATGAAAGTGTCGTTGGATGAGCACCAGCATCGCTGTGACACCGGGCCATCTCTGCATGTCAGTCCCAAACTCTTAGGATGTCCTGGTGGGAAAAAAGGGTGATTGCTCTGAGCTGGGCCTGGTTGGTGGTCCTGTGGTGTAAGTCACTGGAGACAAAACTACTCTTAATTTTCTTTTTAATCTCTTTTCTATAAAAAAGGAAAGATGTTGGTGAATAGCAAGAGCAAACTGTTCACAGATTAAATAAAAGGTGATGCCATCTGTATAATGCACTCTGGGATGTAATTATTTACGTGATCTTAACCTGAGTACCTTCTGTCCTCTGTAAGATTCAGTCTCCAGTTAGCTGGAAGAAAATCCATCAAAGTCCACCCAAATAAATCAGTGGTTTTGTCTGTTATGATGTATATGCACCGCAGCATGCCTGTAGGGGCCGGTGTCCTGGGCAGTCCTTCACTAGGCACTCACGTAACTAAACCACCACCTGTGCTTTAGAAAGTTTCAGACTTAAAGTCCCAGCCTTGCAAACTTCAAGATGGTTGTTCTCCAGTCAAGGCTGGGTGGAGGGCAGTGGGGACCCATCAGAAGTCTGTCCTGGACAGAGTTGTTACACTGTGAGAGTTAATTGATACCATGAGCATCCCATCCCGCTGCCTCTGACTTCTCCAGGTGAGCGGAATAGCTGCTGGATAAAGCAAACTGAAGGAGGCACCTGGGAAAGAGAGGAAGAGAGCAGGGAAAGGAAGCAGCAGAGCCCCCGGCTGTGTGTGAAGGCAAGGTAAGGGATGACTTCTGCAATCTGTACTTTGGTCATTACATTTCCTTTACTGTATTTAGAATAGTTTGATGTTTTACTCTGATCCAGTTGGCTGTCACACTGGTGCGTAAGACAGGTCAGAAGAATGCAGAGAAAAGGAAAACAAATGCTTCTCCTGGCATCCATGACAAACACTGGGCTTAGCAGAGAAGGCAGAGTGCCACGGAAGAGATTCTAGCGTCATTATCTACCTAAAGTCTTCCAGCAGCAAATGAAAGTTGTTTAGCTGATCTTTAGGTTATGCCAATGTGGTACCAACGCTTATCATCACAGATTACGAATTCCATTCTGCGTGGAAGATTTGCTTTTGGCAATACACATTAGGTAAAAGGGTGTCAAATCAATCTTAAGAAGGTATTTTTATCAGTATATTCTTAATGATACAGAATGCACTTAATGATACACTTGGGGACTGGGTGTTTAGAAGGGCATGTGCAGGCATCTTGCATTACAAAACTCTGGAAGAGGGATTGAGGTGAGTGGGATGCATAGATATATCTTCTTTAGATTCCTTTTCCAGGTGGCTGGACCGGCCTAGAACAGGACTTTAAAACCCTGCAATTGTATCTACATCTTTCATTCCTACAGAAGGCTGACAGATTAAGGGATGCGATATAGACTCTTCTGTCATAATAGAAAAGGGCTTATATGGGTTTTGCAATGAAGATATGATAAAGCTTTAAGAGGGTTGTACAATTTTATGCTAATCCTTGGCAAGCAGATCAATATCAAGGTAAAAGGCATAATGTTTTTGCAAAAGGAGGGATCAGCATGGATGTACTCAGATGAGAGGCAAGGCTACAATCAAGTTGCCAGGTGATGCTTGTAGTACAAAATCAAATAAGAAAAGATTTGGTTTTGCAGGCATGGTAAGCTTGTTTCTGTTCTTTGGGAACCATAAATGTTAAAGCTGGAACAGTCACATTTGATCATCTGACCTATCTGAATTGTTTAGCACAGGTCTCCAAGTAGCTTATTGCGCAGTGCTGCTGCATGGAAATCTGTATTTCCTGGAGAACACTGATATATACTCATGGACAACATTAAAAAATTAAATAACATTTAATCACGTATCTCATGCAGAATTCATCAGTGACAGTGGATATTTCACTGAGTAGGTTTTCCCCTGCTGTAAATCAATACACAGCAGTAGAATAAAATACGAGAATGAGTATCTAATTTGGAAGGAGCACAGCAATTGCAAATGATGGTTTCTCGACTGAAAACAATTGGATTTTGCAGACGTGCCTAGTATCTGTTATAAATGTCTGTCCTTGAAAAATTTTTTGATGGAATTACTGACAAGTCACATCTTGTAAATTAAGAATATGTCTGATCTATCTCACAGGGAAAAGGAGGGAGCAGAAAGGAGGGCTACAGGTCAGACCTGGTGCGGTGGAGGCACTCCACGTGCTGTGTGATTGCGTGGCCTAGCTTGACGGGCACAGTGATGAGAAGAACAGGGGCATAGTTTAATATTGGCCTTGACACAACAGATTAATTTTGTAGACACAGCCGATTATTTTTCTGTAGCCCTGGGCTACTCCTGCCCCTCCCTCCAAGAAATCCTCCCTGGGCTGCCTGCAGTCACTGACCTGCATGCAAGAAATTGCCAAGAGAAATGCGGGGAGTGGAGGGCACAGAGCAGCCAGTCGGGCTGAGATGAGGAGGAGGAGGAGGAGGAGGAGTGGGGTGGGCGGGAAGGTGGCAGCAGGCTCTTGGAGCTGGGCCTTGTGCACGAGGGAAGGGGACCCGTGGCAATCTCTGCCCCTGGGGCACGGTGGGGCTGCTTGCTCCAGTGTCTGCCCCGCATTCCCACACCAACCCCGCTCGCTTGACAAGTCAAAAGCCACCTCTTGAAATCTCCGCAGACTGTCACAGCCCTGCAAAGCCTGCAAGGTCGCTGAATGCGAAGCAGGTAATACAGCTATCTCCATCACTGTCAGGGCCGAGACGAGTCTGAAGTGTTGTTTTTCTCAAGTTCGCCCCGCAGAGACACGCCAGCCAAAGGGGAGCGGGCTGGGTGCTGCTCCTCTTGTTCCTGAGCAAACACGTCCAAGAGCCCGTCAGATACACAATGACACATCCATCACCAGCAACTTAATGTGAAGAGAACAGCACAGGTGTGTGAGAGAAGCACCTGTAGCCTGCACAATATTTTTTTACTAGCTTCAGCAAACACAGTTCTCCATTTTCCATGGGAGCAGCTGGGTCGGGTACTAAAATGTCTTCCCCCCCATACAAGCACTTTCTGGAGAGTTAAATACTTTGAATTGAGGGCCCAGTAAGTCTGGGTTTATGTGAGCATGCCCTCTTTTTCAGCATACAAATTTTGTTCAAAGGAGGAGGAAAAAAAAAGCAACTGGACTTTTTCAGATTTTGCAGATGTCAAATAAATTTTGTTTCATCAGACAGCTTCACACTGACTGACTCCAAAGTCGTTGTATAGACACACATACACTCTTATGCCAGCTATGCACAAGGCAGACCTTCTGTGGCCGTGCTGCCCAGCCGACCTCAATTTCCTCAGCAAGTCCCACGTGTTGCAGACACTTCTGATTTACCACAATTAGCTGTACAGCTCATACTCTGTAGGCTCAGTTTGTCCCAGACCCCACAGAGACATTATATATTAGTGTGGGGTAAGTGCTAGAGGTCTGAGGTACCCAACAGATTGCACATGTATTTTGTACCCTCATTTCCATCCAGGGCTCCCTACCTGCAGGTATAGGGGCCATTAGTGAGTAGCCTAACTAAATTACACGCACGACTGAGGCGCTCCGCATCCTGTTCAATGCTGCCCCAATTTAGCTGGGGGCAAGAGCAAGGCAGCAATCCCCCAGCCTCTGCTGGCTCATGCATCCTGCAGCCCACCCCATGTGCAGGGCCACTGTGGGGGACTACGGGCAAATCCGTAGCTCGTATGCCCATTGTCGCTGAGCACCCTCACTTCCAGGGATCTGCAAACTGGAGATGATGAACTGCTAAGGAACAGAATGCTTACTTAATTTCCTCCACCCTTTTAGTTGCAAAGAAAAGGCAAAAGCAAAGTGTATTATGATGGGATTAGCTAATCAAGCTCTTTGGCAATTTCAGAGGTACGCAACCGCACAGCCTTGGCGGTGGCATGCAATCGCGTATTTGCACAATGGTGTGAGGCAGCAGAAAGCTACCCAGCTAGGAATTTAGTTATGGGCCTCATTCCATCAGTGAGAAACTTGTTTGGTAATCCCTTATAACTCCAGGATTTTAAAGAACATCTTCCAAACTCATTCTTCTTTCCAGGGAGGCCTGTTTCTGACACCACCAGTGTGCTTCAGGGAAGCTTTGCCCCCAAAAGTCCTTGGACAGTTGCTGCTTTCACAAGCAAAACCTTGGGATGTGTTGTGCCTGCTCCTCAGTAATGACTGGACTAAATTAGGCCCTGGGTTGGTAACTGCCCCAGCACAGCTGGACCCCTAACGCTCCATAAGGAGCACAGCACACATTTTGCCACACAGAATCATAGGCATGACTGGGGCTTCCAAATCCAACAACTCACCAACTAACCTTATAAAAAAACCCAAGTCCCTTGATAAAAGAAAAATGTGCTTTGCATGGTCCTTGTTTTAACAACTCAGAAAGCAGCTGAATGAAGTTCTTGTAACATTACCCCTCAGACCTGGCCTGTTGGCTGCAAATTTCCGTGCTTGCCTTTTAGGGGAGGACGTATTTTCCCCCAGAGAGGGATGGGTGAGCAAAACCAAGATACTTACGAGGAAGTGCATGTTGCCATTTTAAATATAAGAGTTAATGTGGGAAAAGCTATCAATTAAATTCACGACAGAAAGGAAGTTTGTACATTTGCATCACTCACTGAAGAATGTCGATCTGAACACTGGAGAGTCCAAACATCAGGCTTACCATCAAGATTTCTGCTGGTCTGAATGCATCACCATTCTCAAGCTCCTTGAGCAGCCTGAGAATTGCCATGGCCTTGTTGATCTTTCACTGTCGACTCTGTTTTGGGAAAACAGCATTAATAGCTGGCTTTCAGAACCACTTTTCCCCTAAGCATTCAATCTGCCTTTGCCCTTCACATAGGGTGTACAGGGCACAAGTTGTTTTATTATTGTTATTTCCAAATTAGCTCTTCTAGGTGTGTCTCCTGCCTTTTGTAAATGGGAGTGTTATGTCTTGCAGCCAAGCAGCTATCTAGATTTTAGGATTTTTTTTCTCATTGTTCATGCCCGTGGCATCTCTGCCTGATCACGAGGCTCAGCCAGAGAGAATGAACTCCCCGCTGTTCATGGGGTTGGACTAGATGACCTCTAGGTCCCTTCCAACCCAAATCATTCTATGGTTCTATGATTCCCCCCACAATGCCTCCAGTGGGTCTGAAGATAGTGAGAAAATGGTAAATGTAGGATGAATATGTGGGGAATGGATAAAACTGGAACTGAGGAGCAGAAGCTAATATAGAAGATAAAGGAGAACAGGCTCAGGAAAGGCCATGCTCACTTTTGAGGCTGTGAGGCACTGGGTTTTTTAGTCTGCCTCCAGCCCCTGAAAGAGAAATGGCTTTTCATCAGTGTGGCCAGGATCCCCCATGAGGAGAGCCGGTCCTGGCTGCCCTCTAGGGAGGCTGCTGCTCTCCTGGCCGGGTCAGGAGAGAGAGGGTCCCAGCACAACTTTTGGCTCCCAGCCTGTCGCCATCCATCTGGGTGCTGAGAGACTTGCTGGGCGAGTTCAGCAGCTTGTATGGCTTCCCATAAGATGCAAGATAATTGCTGCTGGATTGTTGTGCGATGAGTAGGCTAGATAACAGGACTATTGAGCACTGTTTCATCACCACCCCCAAACCAGTACACCAGATACTTCCTCTAAAAATACTGTTTCGTCGCAAATCTAATGAAGGTATCTATTCTAAACTCCATCTCCTGTCGCTGCATTTAGCTAATGGGAAAAATGGCCAGCGTTAGATCTGATAGCTCAGGTGTAAGCTATCATGTAGTAGGATCTGCTAAGTTCCTGAAAAAAAAGTTTGTATTTGTATTTTCGGTCTGGTCAGATACAGTAATGATTTTTCCAAGCCTCCAAGCCAATTTCCTTAATGCTTTCCCCATAATGCATTAAGACTCCCACTCAGCAAGAAACGTAAACACATGCATAATCCCAGTGTAACAATCGGCAGCTGCTTGCATTAACTGTAAGATTAATACCTTGCGGAAAGAGGGCCTGAGAGACCTAGGAACAGTGATGCTTGGCAAGGATCGTCTTGGCAAGGGGAAGCCATGGCAGGTCCCTCCTCGCAGTCTGCTGATTCGGGCTGTGGGTGAAACCCCACCTGCCCAGGTTGGTGGGCAGCTTTAGGGGATGCCATGTGGTCTGGAGGGTCTGCTCCCCCTCCGCAGCTCCAGTGCGTCCCCACCGTCCTCCCTGTAGGGCTGAGGATAACAGGGGCTGGAAATCACCGTTTCAAAGCCAGTTTTCAGCTACAGTCCCCGGCACCCTTCTGTGGCTTTTGGAAGGTCAAACCATATCCTGCCTCAGAGGAAACAAGAGGGAGACACGGGGAGGTCACGTCAGTGGCAGCCAGGGGATCAGCGCCAGGATCTCCCGGCCGCTCACCCTGGCCTGGGGCCAGCTGCTCGGGGCCAGCAGCTCCATGTTTCCCCTTGCCCTGCCACCCTACAGCACCCAGGGGAGGACTTACCAGGATGAGTGATCATGAGGGCACAGCCCTGCTGTGCCGCAGATAGGTCTCATCCAGGGTGGGGGCCATGTTAGGCAATGCAGAGAAGGCTGTGCATGGTACCTGCGTTGTCACGGCGGTTGCACCCCGGTGCGATACCTGGACACAAGCATTTCGGCAGCATACTCTGCCATTATCTGTTGTCTCCCAAATTGCTGGCAAGGTGGCGAAGGGATTATTACGGGCTTAGGTAAAATACATAGGTGACCAAGATCATTGTCTTTGATTAGACCATACGCTCTGCCAAAAAAATCCTCATAGCATGGCTAGCCAAAAGACTGGAAAGCCATAGTTTCACTTGTGGAAAACCTTCAGAAACATCTCGGCCCTGGTCCATCTTTGAGTTTTGCCAGCAGTGTAGGAAGTCACCAGAGCAAAACTGCTGCACCTCTGTTAGCTGATGCCCTGTGGCACTTTGCTAAGGGGAAAGTGCTTTTATTGGTATGGTTCGTTTCATTTTGGGACTTGCAGGAGGGATTTTTTGCTACATGTCCCTAGGTTAGACTGGGCAAAAAAGCCAGTGTCCACTTTTCAAGGACAAAAATGATTCCATGAGACATTTTAATCTCAGTATAGGTCTGCTGGATTATTATCACTTGTAATTAGTTCTCTACATGCTGTGACATTCCCTGCTGGCAACCTCTTTTTCATCTTTAAAAATACTGAGGAGTTGTAAGAAGCAGGAGGGCTTGCCAAGACATCTGTATCAAGGTTGCTAGTGTAGACAAGGAATAAGTGTCCCACCTGGGAGGTTTGCTGTGTTTAAGCCAGACCCATTCTATCTGCATTATATCCTCTCCACGGGTATGGCTATGGCAGTAGTATGGTGTTCTGTTTCAGCAGAAGCTTTAACTCTTTATTTTTTGACGTTAATACATATTTTGAACCCCAATGCCCTTTTCACGAAGAGTTGGTGAAACAATTAACAGAGAAAAAGTGCTTTGAATTCAGTCCGGTAATTAATTTTCATTTTTAGGGGTTTGCCCTGCTTCTTCTAAACACATCTAAGCACCCTCTGAGCCTGAACCAGTCTGTTGCATCCTGCGTCCCAACAGTCAGCACATCAGTAATTTTTTGAGCATTTTGTACCAGTTGAGCCTAACAGCAAACATACACACCATGCTGAACCAGCTGACTTTAAATGTTATGATAAACCAGCTGACACACAAATACCACCACTTGCCAAATATCCCACCAGCCTGCGGGAAAGCTCGCTGGGCTGCAAAAGGGGAGAGCAGAATCTGAGAGCTGCTTAAATTCCTGCGCGGTTCTTCACTCACATTACTGACTTACGCCACATGCCTCACCAAGAGGAGAGCTTGAGAAGAACCACACTCTTTACTTTAGCAATGGTCTTGGTGGTAGTAAGGCCAATTGCTTGCCCAGAGGCACAGAAGCTGACAGGACCACCTGCAGACTTGCAGATACACACAAGCTCGTGATGGGGTGGGTCACTCTTCAGGCTTGTGCAATAGAAAGCTTTTTTTTTTAATTTAGGGGTGGCCTCTGATTTTTTATTATCTGCCAGGGAGGAATGCATGTCTTATGAAATGCTGGGAGGCGTGGGGGTACTTTGCCCTCCACTATATCTTCCCATCCTTTCACTGGTTTGGATGACCAGAGTATGTCCTGCCTCACACTCAGCTGCCTTGAACTATTTGTTCTGTCACCTAAGATCAACATTAAACTAAACTAACATTAGCTACCTTTTCCTGTTAGTTTAAATAACAGCCCACCTCCTTCTAATGCAGAATACATTTTCCTCCCTCTTTGCTGCTCCCTGAAGGCAGTGGTCATGTTCTACCTACACAGTGGTTCTGCTGCTACCAGGATCAGCCTGGACCCACTGAGATATCCTTACACATTTCCAACGTCATATGCATGAAACTTGCCCCCTTTTAATCAGACTTATGCAGAAAAGCACACTTTTAATGGCAGAGTGAATTCTCCAAGGCATTTAAAGTCAGGGCAGGTCAGTTGGACTAATATTAGCTCTAATGGCCACTCTAACCATTCTTATCTTCCTCACCTGCATCCCCTTTCTTGCCTAAGACAGTATTGATAATAGAAATGTTTTCTATCTCATCACATCAGTTCATTAAGTAGGATAAGTGGGTACACTCAGCAGCAGCAGTAATATATGGGTTTGGAATGCAGAGTTTGACCCAGGTATTGTTCACCAAGTCTGTGATTCAACATTCATTAATTCCAGCTCTGTATCTACCAGATCATCTGGCAGTACAAGTTTAATCCAGATCAGAAACAAGCCCTCAACTGCATTTCTATCAGGTTAGTAATTGTGTACTTTAGGGAGTCTGCGCCAGCTTGCACCACAATCACGACCTGGCAGCCCTGGTATTGCATCTGCCCTCTTTTTTCGGCTGCCTTTTTATGTCACTGAGGAACGTGGTCCCAGTTGCATTGAGAGGATGTTTGGAGGTGGCATCCCAAGGCACCAGCCTTCCAATTTCAAGGACAGCGCATGTGTTTCCAAAGGGGTCCTGCAAAAGGTGTTCAGGGGAAGCTCAGTGCTATGGCCAGCAAGATATTTCCAAATCATGTTAAGTAGCAGGATTAATCCACACCTGGCTGCATCCCTACACCTGGCAGAGCTGATTCACGTAGATCCTGTTGTTTAAGTTAAATTTCCTGATCCCTTGCCTGTTGATGAATAGGGCCAACTCTTTAGGGAAAGAGTTCTTCACCACATACTGCCGCTCTGTCCTTCTCTGTTCTGTGCCAGGACCTTGTGGATCATCGTGCATGGCAATTGCTAGTTTGTTCTCCTGGCCTGGCAGGCTGCAACAACACCTGGGTTTCCAGAACTCTTGCCTGGCAAAAGCATGCAAAACCAGCAAGTGTGCTCCGGTTACAGGGAGAAGTGAGATAAACAGAGACAGTGTACTGCTGGTGGTCTTTCATGCTCTTGCCTCCCCTCCCTTTTCAGAAGAGATTAACCGCCTCCAAACAAAGGGGTTAAGAGATGCTCTCACAAAACACCATTGTACTATTCAAGGGCGGTGCTTATGTCCCGGCTTGTAACACAGTCCAACTCCTTTGCCCCAAGAGCTAAACACTTAATAGCAAAAATTATTGCTCTTGGCTTTTTGTAGGGCCATCTGAGTGAGTTAATCCAAAAAGGCCTATACAAGGTACTGAAATAATTGTGTGGGATGGTATGACAAACTGTACTATTCCATAGGTTTCCAGTGACAGCCAAGGGCATGGACGTGTCTCTTAAAATGTCCACACCAGTACCTCTACTTGGGTCCAGTTAGGATCCAGTTAGGACACGTGGAAGGTGTATTCTGCCTCTGCAGGTGTGGGCAGAGCAGTGGAGCCACACTGCTACTGCTGTGCAGGAGTGAGTCCAGGCACTAACACAACTGGAATCTGAGGCACATTGGCAGCAGGCAAGGAGAAGTCTGAGCACAGTTCATACCTGATGAGCATGCAAACAGAAGAGGAAGTCCCTGGGCCCAACCCTGCCTACAGAGCAGCGCAGCAAGAGCCAGAGACCATGCCCTTGGCAAGTAGGTGGCAAGAAAATTTAAAGACCTATAGGCAATAAGCCTTGCAGATCTGCTGGAAAAAATGTTATCAAACATTAGCATGTCTGAATCAGTAGGGTCTCTATAGATTGATAAATGGATTAATGTCCTGTGGCTGTCATGTTTTTGACACAGTGCCAGGTGCCTAAAATTTCATTTCTGGACTCATGGGACCATAGCCCAGGGGTAATCCGAAAAACCTGATTTGGACCCTTTGCATGTAAGTAAACTTCTGTTTTACAAGGAGAGATCAGACACTCCCCGCCCCCCCGCCCCCCCGGTAAGTCCAAAACATAAGCAAAATGCAGTCATATAAGTGTTAACTGTCAAACAGATAATTAATCTAAATGCTAAGAGTAGGGGATTTAATATTAATATGGAAACTTAGAAAAGGCTAGGAGATAAAAAGTTGCTACAGCTGATCAGTAGGAAGAACCAAGTGTCTTCTCACCATCCTTTTTATTTTGGGTGTTTTTCAGAAATAACTCATAAGAGCATGTATTTAAATGTCAAAAGAAGGCCTCACATCATTCCTCCCACCTCGTAAAAAGGAAGAAAATGGACAAAGAAGGGAGATGCTGGTAGGATTTGCAAGTTCGTCCCCGAGCTGCTGCAGTATAGTTTCACCATTGTGCTGATTACTGAAGGCTGAATCACCGATAAGTAAATGGCCCTTGCCAAGAACTGCAAATGTTCCAGCCACCACAAGAACAAAAGTATGCAACAAAAGCTCAAGTCCAACTCTTTGGGTAATGGCATGCCTTGAGTGGGGGAAAGGGGGCTTAAGAAGTGATTTTTCTTCCATGGATTTTCCACTGAGTACTATTAAATACAAATGCACCTCCTCTTTCTCACGGAAACCCAGAGTCAGAAATCACTGGAAGCTGAGGAAGTATTCCAAGAAAATATCACTACATGCAAGCTCTGTTCCTGCACTCTCCCTAGGCACCTGCCACTGACTCCTGTCCAAGGCAACGCCTCGGGCTATGGTGACCCCTGATCTGATCCAATGTGGCTGCTCTTCTCTCCTTGAAGCATGGAGATCCAATTAACTTCCATTTGAGGCATTTTTCATTACCTTTATCCTATCAGGGTGTCTGGGTCTCATTTATTGTCTCTGAAACAGTCGCGGCACTTTTTGCTTCAGCCTCGCATGTAGCCCAAAGCCTGGCAGAAATCAAGAACATTTGCGCTAGCCAGCAACATGTGGGGTTTTTCAACTCAGCTCAGAATAAATCAGCCTTTCAGGTTGACATTTGCCATACATTTCTCGGTATCCTTTGCTGGCTTGGTTATCCTCAAAAATTTAGATTATCTTTACTTTGCTATGAACCTTTCATTGATCATTGCCCTTCTATTTCATTCCGCTCCTCACACACTTGCACAAAAGATGGAGTCAGGCTGCTGCTGCGAGGCTGCCATCTTCCCAGATGCAGAAGGTTGTAGTAGCAGAAAATCAGCTGGCACACCTGGCCTGAACGTGCTAGAAACTTCTGCAGTATTTAATTAAACAGATGGACTAGAAGTGTGCCCTTAAAAAAAACCCCAAACAAACAAAAAACCCATCTAAGCAAACTTGGCAAGCTGGTACTGAATAATAAAACCAAGCCATCCTCCAGAAAAATGAGTGTTCAGAAACCTAAGTGATTATTCCATTCGGGGAATGAGGACATTGAAATGATGAAACCAGTCAACTTTCAAGCTAGTAAAACAGAGGTAAGAAAGAATTCAAAAATAAAAAACAGAAAAAAAGGGAGAAGAAGGACAGCTTGCCAGCATCCTGTTAGGCCAGACTGTCTTACTGGCTATCTGAAAAAATTTATCAGGACATCTTGGGGTAAAAGGCTGGTATTTGTCATTTTGGGAGGTGGGAGTTGGCAGTCTTATTCTACATACTTCAAAAGTTTATTTGCTGGAGATATATATATATATACACTTCTCAGAGCTTTCTCCAAGGTGGCTCTTCTCCAGCTACCTTTTACCTTCACTATCAATGCTCTAATCAGCACTCAGATAATTCTTGCCTTGCCTATTTTAGTATATTTAAGCTAGAAAGGTGTTAACACACCAGGTCTTTCTAATCTTCTCCATTTTTTCTGACAATTGTAAAAGATACGCCTCAGCCAAGTCAACAAAAACTGGCATCATGTAGACCAAACCATGAACAAGACATAATATGCCAAAAACATTAGGGTTTAAAACCTGGAAAAGGGACATTTCAAAACATTCTCTTTAAAATAACATAGGTAGATTGCTGCCTGGTGTCTTTCAAGATTACTCCTTGGGATGGGATGTGCCAGCTGGGGTTTTTACTGGGAACAATTTTATTTTTGGAGAAGTTGTAAGATAGAAAATTGGCTTAAAAACTAACTTTAGCTACAGAGCGGCTCCTGCTACTCCATAACATTCAGGCCATTTATCTTACAGCAAGCAATAAAGCAGCTGCTGGAAGCAAACAGCAAAGCAGGTCAATGAATCAAGTTATAGTCACTTTCCTTTGCAAATTGTTTCCTCCTTTTTTCTTCCATATCCATCTGGGACAAGAGTTAATTCTGAAATCCCTGGATTTTTTTTTTTAGAAGATTCTCACAACTACCTAAGAAATACTCATTTCAGAAGACAACTTGGTGGCCATCTCAACTGCACTATAATGTCTCATGGAATGTCTTTCACCTTTCCATGCAAAGCTTTGCTTTGAAGTAACTTATATGTATTATATATATATATATACAAAAATACATTATTTATATTATGTGTGTGTGTGTATGTATCAGTATATATTAAAAAAAGGGTTCATATTTTAGCACCCTTAGGTCTGCTTACAAAACTTCCTCACTGACAAATTTTGTAGCATGGTTCTGCCCTCTGGTTCTGCAAAGGCTGTGCCTGCTCGGAGAGGACAGGGGCTAAGAGAATTAAAAAATGCAGAATGTCCTCAGGGGCTCACTCCCGGCCATAATTCATGCAGTTTGCTTCAAGTAGAGATGTGAGTTACATTTCCCATCTTGGCTCCATCCCAGAGAGTAATGACTTTCAGTTTTCATTCTGACCTGACCTAGGTTTTGGACACTGGGAAACCTGAGAGGAAGGTTTCATTTAACTAGTTCCCAGCTCATGCAGTGATTTTGGAAAACAGTCCCTTCACCAAAAAATATGTGTTGTTTTCTAGGGCGGCTAGCCCAAACTTGGGTACAACCCTAAGTTTGAGTCATGTCCCATCTTTTCTTAGAGCATGTATTTTCTGTCTTTATTTAACAACTTACAAAGTTAATAAATACTCTTAGGAAGAGCAGATCACACTGCCGCTGTCCTGTGCATTTACATGTGTGTGTACACACAGGCACATGTATGTGCACTATGTATGTATGTGTGGGTGTGTGTGTACAAAAACGCCTAAGGTAAGCAATAAGTGTGGCAGTACACATGTGAGTATACAAAACCCTAGCTCTTACATTGGAAACATAAAACATAACAAAACCAAGTTTGCATAGTAATTTATAGCACAGTACAATTAAAAATATTTGCTTTCCATAAATTAGAGGAGACTTTTGTTAGTAAAAAGGATTAAAAAATAGCATTTTACTGCCCACACCTGAATCTTTATATATTTGTTAGCCATAAGGTAATATTGGCAAAACAAACCAAATCAAAAGGCGTATCTTGTGAAGAAGAGTCAAAGGTGAACTCAATTCTGCAGTCAAGCAAAATTGCCAGCACAGGCTTCCCCGTCGTTCCCAAAATAAGTGAGGTGTCAGTAAAATTCCAGGTCACGCAAGGTCAGAATGATTTCTCCCTCCACAAATTGCACTGCAATTTTAAAAGAGGGAAAATAATCCGAGCCCTCCTCTTGGCTGTGCCTGCGGAAGCAAGAGGGGGCCGCGGGTGATGGGCTCCTGGGACGCAGATCGTCGCAGGGGGTAAGTGGGTTTTCCCTGGCTCATTCAAATAGCCAAGAGTTCATATCACAGAAAGTCAAACCGAGGATTATGTGAAGACCTAAGGAAAATAACCAGCTAGCCCATCTAAAATTGATCCTGCAGCCTGGATAATTGTAGTGCTGTAATAAATAGGCTGCTTTGTTTTCCCGTCCAGACTTTGTGTCCACTGCAAGCTTTGTTGAGCTTTCTGGTATTACAAGCTTACAAGATTTGCTATCCCACTGGCCCCCATTTGCTTTGGGCCTTTGTATGCAGCAAACTGCCTGTAAATTATCAATACTCTGACTGTAGAAAATGTGTGAAATGCAAATAGGTGCAGGTGAGACCACCTTGATAATTGCATATCATAGGTAAGACCCAGCATGATTTAATTTAATGTGATAAGCACATAAGTCCCAATTTTCCTGACAATTGCTTATCCAGTGTTTCACTTTTTCTTTTCTTCCTTTAATATTCTTTTAGGTAAAACAGTTATTTTTGTCAGATCCACAGTGGGTGGATAAGATCAATAAAATATACATACCATTCACAAAAGTGCCAGGCTTTACTTTTACTGAAAAATGTAGTAGTGATGCGTAATAAAAAGCGTTCTCCCTTTGTGAAGGTGGAGAACAGCTAGCAATGTTCCAGAAGGCCTCTTTTTTCTGTACTCCGCCTGCATTTTAAGAAGAGATCACATCCATTCTCGCTTGCTTTTCAGTTTTGATTGAAGCCAACAGGCACAGGCAAGAATTTAAACCTGCATAAATCTGACTCTGCATTGCAAGGTTTGCGTACATCCTTGGCTTCTCACTAAGGCACGGGAGCTGCCCCTGAATACAAAGTTGGTCTCCTAAGTCGTTACTGTCAATATAGCTGCTTTGCACATATTAATTATGTTTTATTTACTGGATCCTTTTCATTGTGATTGTTTGGGCTGTTTTTTAATGCTGTAAAATATGCTAGTCATATAGCATTGTCACATAAATATTCCCCAAATGATCTTGCCTTTTGGAAGCTCCTAATTCTGCAGTGCTGGGGCCCCATTACCTTAGCACTATTTTTCACCAGTCTTTTCCATTTTAGCTAAACCACCAGTGGCTCGATCTGGTCCTGGAACCAGCCTCTCTGCAGTCTCTCCACACCAGGCGGCGCAGGGAGGCACAGGTTTCCATACCTGATGCCCTGCTGCTATCTATGAACCTCCTTCACATGCTAATGAGGACTCTTCCCCATCCGCCCTGGTGGCGTGGGAGTGTGTCAGGGTGATGCGGTGATGTTTGATTTTGAGCACATCCCATCTGGCTGTGCTTGGCTTGCACTCGCTAAGCTCCAGGCCCCTCTCCTCGCGCCTCTGGGGGCTCTCTGCAACTGTTCCTGTCCAAGTATCTCTTATTTGGCAGACTTCTTAAAGGCGCGTCCAGGAAACATTATCTTTAAGCCAAAAAGCACTGATGAAACAAGGAAATTAAGGAGACAAGAGCGTGAAATGAACGGCCTGTCAGTACAACCACTCTTGGCCCCTGCCCTTTCCTAGCCTCGGCGCAGGCAAGCCTGCCCGTTTTATTTGCATAGACGGTGAAAAGTGCTTCTGCCCCAGGGGTCAGCACAAAGCCTATAGATCATTTAAGACATTGGGCTGGCCTTCTGGGCAGGGGTGAATTTTGCTCAGCCAACATCTTTATTATCTTGAAGTAATCTCCAACCTCTTGGGTTCGGTGCCATGTGGAAAAATACCTCTGCTGGGAGAAAAAAATCCTTCCTGTTTATTTGAAAGGTCTAGACTGGATGGAATTTTCTTTTTCCCTTAAAATTATCCAGATGATATATGTTGCATTGTAATTTTGATCTACGTCTGTTAAGGTTATACTTCTGCTCCCACCAGAGTCTGTGGCTAACACTCCCTTGATTGTAGGGAAAGCAAGTGCTTGAGCCAGCGGGAGTTAGACCTCCGTGGAGAGAAAAGCAATTATAAGAAAATTCTAACTTCATATCTGTGGTAATAAAAGAGAACGGCTCAGATAAAAATGAATTAAAGGAATGTGAAAGCTTCAGGTCTGTAGGCAGTTTATGGAGAATGAATACATTGTGTCTTTAACACTCTCCGTTTTAAATGTTAGACTAGGAAATCAACGTTTGATCCAATAATAAATCAGCTGGTTAGCAGAAAATCTGATGCATTTAAAATCCGGCTTCATAAAAATGTCATTCATTGATGCTGTTTTGAGAGACTGCCTAGTCTGTCAAACACCTTCAAGTAGGTCATCTTTTACGGATTAGTCTAAGTTGCTATCTGTTGACATTTCGCATGTGACATCATAAGCTTCTTAAAATGAATGAAATTCTGGTTTTGGGGTTTTTTAAGGCAAATAATAGCTGAAATCTTGCAAAGCAGAAAGATTTGCAAAACTGGCTAGTGATTTTGGCTGCCTTGTATTTGGAATACACACTTTAACAGAATCTAAAGAGCCTGTTTGTCAGGGAGCGAGTGCTTATTTTTTTCTGAAAATTGGACCTTCTCTCTGAGACTGGAACTCAAAACATGAAACATTGTAGGAATGAATAGCGTACTCTGAAAACCCCTAGCCATCATCTTCCAGTTAATGACGTATTGCTCTAGTATTTGTCAGAAGATGACCAGTGAGGAAGATGGGTGTGAGTTTGATCCTCTAACCTTCAGTATTGGTTCTGCTACCTATTTCTTGTGTGCCCTTGAGTGAATCACCTGTGTCAGGCTTCTCAGAGGTGCTCATTGCTGGCCTCATCCCTTGGGCATTACAGTCTACCTTGAAATGGTCCATGAAGCCTTCTGTGCCCCAGTGTTACTGCCCGCCCAACTGAGGCTCCTATGGCAGAGGAGCACAGCGACTATGAGTAGGGCACCATCCACATGGGAAAGAGACCAGTGAGACCTACACAGCAGGACTACAGGGCTTTATAACACAAAGATGTTTCTTTTCCAGATTCTGTGTCGATAACCAGATAAAACAACATGAACATCTCTGAGTGGGGCTTCCTAATGGAGCAGCAGAAAAGCATGGAGGGGCTGCAGCTTCTCTTGGTTGCTCCTTACCCACTTGCCCCCACAGTAGCCATGGGCTCTGGTGTTGAAGACAGTGAGAGAAGCAGGACTACACTGGGAACTGGGGTCGCTCCTTGCTGTTAGTGAGAGGAAAACAGGACAAATTATTGGTTTACCATGAATGAGACTAATAACTCATCCAAATGCATTAAATGAAAATGAGAGACATTATGCGAGAATGTTTATTTTTACTGTAGGAAGCAGCATCATTTTATTGTGTACTCTAACTACTTAAAGCCATTGTGTTGGCCATCTTGAATGCACTTAAGGAAAATATCCTTACGGAATTATTTTCTTTTAAACATTACCTGGAGAAGAAAGCTAGTATGAATAATGGAACACTAAGTATACTATTTATAAATGTCGTTTATTTATACACCCTTTGTATATTTGTGTATTCATTGAGACCTTAACTTCTCAAGAAACTTATCTCTGTATCTTATTTGCTTGTCTGGAGTGGCTTCCCCTTTCGTAGCAGTAAACTAAACATATAATTGTTTAGAAACTCTACAGACTTGCCAAAATATGAACTCATGCTCATGGAAGGGGGCAGAAGTTCAGATTTCAATCTGGCCATGTAGGCCGGCACGTGCTGTCCTAAGCTGCTCTAGTGAAGTTGTTCATCTTAGTTGCTCTCTAGAGGCTCTTTTATTGGGAGAGAAAAAAGATCTGACTGCCAAGAAGGAGGACGATGCTGTCTGCAGAGATGTATCGAGGCTTTAATAGGGAAAGCAGAATATTTCTTTCTTCTTCTTTCTCCCCCTGTTCTGAGGGACTCTGGAAGATAATATAACCCAAAAAATGGTAACTCTCTGCAGGGCTGTATTTTCCACTCTGGGCCATGCTCTGGCCTTTCAACTCACTGTGCTGAGCCCCTGACTGCCCCTTTCCTTTTTCTCTCTTTGCCACTGTAAAGGAACTCCCAATTCCTGGGTCACAGCTTTCTCCTTTTCTTCTGTGCTCCAGCAGTGTCTCATTCACCAAGCAGCTGTAACAAGGATCCCAGTCTGCCTTACTGACACAGAAGAATCTTCTTGCACCTTAGGCATAACTCATGAGCAATATACCATTGTACAGCTCCACAGTGGAATAGGACACAAAACCCCACTTCTTTTTCCTTGGGCACACGTTGAGAGTCACCAACAGAATAAGCTCTGGATTCGAGGAGAAATATTTTTTTTCCTGAAAGCAAGAAAAATGTTTGTTATCAGCTATATGGAGCAGAAAAACAGGATCTGGTCCTTTTGGTTGTAACTACTCACAAACTGTGTGAAATCCAAATGACTAGAGAGCACCGTACAGCTCTCCCATGCCATTTAGTGTTTGGTAGGACCAGGCTTTCAGCAGCCTGGGAGCACCTGGAGGTGGAGACCACATTTTCTCCCTTGCTGTCACAGCTTCTAGAGTTATTCTCTCAGGGTGCTGAACGGTACTGGTGCTTCCAGGTCTTCCATGTAACATGGGACCAATGTCCCTTCGGGTGCACTTAAGCCTGTGGTGTAGCGGCAAAAGAAAAGGTGGCTGCACTTCTCCTGCCAGGTACACCTGGCACTGTCCCAGCTGGCACTGGTAGGTAGCAGCAGCTACATCTGCCGACTTGTGCAGCATCGTTTCAGGCTTTCTCTTTTGATCAAGTTGCTCAGTGTAAAATCCCAAAGCACGGTGCTGACCCAGAGTCAGCCAGAGCAGGTGGTGAGGGAGAAACGCCGTGACCCCTGTGAGCCGGGGTCTTGAGAAGCTGTTCAGCAGCAGCTGTTTTACACAGCTTCAAGGGCACGTCATGGTAAAGAGCATTACAGCATCTTAGAGCCTGACAGCACAGCTTCTTTGCCACAGGGAGCTCAGCACTCAGGCAGCACTTCTCAGTGCTTCAGAAGGCAACAAACTAAAGACAAGCACTCCTGCGAGCATGCACAAGATGCAAAGGAGGCAGGCAATGTGAATGGCACACAAGAAAAGCTCAAGCTAGCCTTCACTCACCCCATCATCTGGATGAGCTGGAATAGGTCGTGGCACAGAAAGCACTCTGTGAGAAGACTCCTTCTGCTCCCTTCTGCAGGGATTTGCTGTTCCCCAGGACACAGTCATGTGTTATGGCTAGTATGGCAAATTGCTCATTGGGTTGAGTCTTCTTCCTCTTCTTGGATAGCATATCCCATCCCTTTTTCATTCACTATGGGGCATGGCCCATCTGGCAAGGGTCAGTGCACAAGGGGGTGGGAGGAGGTGGGTGTGTTGTGCTCAGGTGCCTGCCTCTGGGCTGGCACGTTCGTGGAGGCAGCAGGCAAACCCCGCAGCATGAAAGCGCTGGCTGGGAGGAAGACAGGATGACATAGGATACAGGGCTGCTATTGGCACGTTCTATGAAATGTGTGTCTTTTGACACATTTTGGGAGACGGCACAACAGACACGCATATGCCACCTAGCAAACTTCTGGGAGCATGGCAGGAATCCAGCGGAGTTACAGATTAAAGCTAAAAAGGGATAGGTTGTCATCACTCATTTTGAAGATGTGTATCAGGCACTCAGGTCAGCTCCTCTGGGTAAACTTTGTGACTAAAAAAAATTTCTGCAGACAATTTTGTAATTTTTCTTGTATTAATGATGACCTGTATTTTATCTTGATCAGCAAATATTTCATCTCAGACTCATTACGTCCTCCCTGTGTGCTACGAGGGACTCCTAGATCCAAACTCAGAAAGAGACCTGGAGGAGGCATACCAGCACTTTTAGGGAAGAAGTGGGGGGATAATGCGGTTACAGGGAAATCTAGGCTGTGCTTTCTTGGCCGGTGTCAGTTTGATTGATTTTATATGGAAGATTTGAACATTTTTTTGGTGGGCAAGAGTAGCTGCAATTCTCTGCAGATGTACTGGGGGGTGTGGGGTGTGGAGAGGAGTCTCTATATTCCAGCCACAATCCAGACATTTATCAGTGCCACAAAGCACTCCGGCCTCTCACCTGCCAATATCTTCCAAAGGGAGAAAACTGTTTGGGCAGCTCTCTGTCTTCCTCCTCAAGAGTGACATGAATTCAAAGTGCATCTGAAATCTGATAGAGACTCTCTGTGAGGATCCCGACAGCCATTCTGTTTCTACACCTCTTTGATGTGCAGAAGTACTCCATCAGCACGCTTCCTCTCCTTGTGCAGCCACGACTTCCAGGCACATGCAGGTCTGTGGGTCTGCTAGGGGCACCCCACCAAGAGGGCAATGCATGTGTTATCTGTCTGCTATTAATATTATTCTCCACCTTCCAATTCTGCATTGCTATTGATTGATTGTGTTGCTGGCTGGCTGACTCTAATAGATAGCTTGTTCACTGCCTTTAATTGATTGCAAGTTCATCATCCTTTGCCCAGTACTCTGAGCAGATTGTTATTAATTGCCATTTACTTATTTAACTTCACTATTTATTGCTATCTTCTTTCTCATCAGCCTCTCTCTTTCCCTCTCCTGTCCTTTTTGCCTCCCCTTTGCCCCTCTCCTTTTCTTCCTGTTACCTTCCTGCTCTCCTACATCATGAACCTGTTTTTTGCCATGGTCTTGGTGAAACTCGTGCCTGACACAACCTCCTGTCCTGCTGCCACTGATCTTTGCCCTCTCTGTCCTCTGTTCTGGGGGGGTTTCTCCTCACCCCTGCCCCTCCTGCCCTCAGCAGCTCCCAGGAGGAGGAGCAGATGGGCTGGCACCGAGCACAGCCCAGGGGACTGCAAGGACTGGAGCCTTTGCCTGAGCAATGCGCAGTCCTGAGCCCTTCCTCAGGGGCTGCTCAGAAGATGTGCAAGTCAGGGTGCTCCAGATGAAGGAGATGAGGGTGAGAGAAGGCAAGAGTTAAAAACAGGCTTTCCTACAGTACAGGGAATAAGCAGCCAGCGCCTATGCTTTGGAGCGGGAGTGTTTTCAACAACCCTTTGAAGATCTGCACTGTGGCTACCAGTGTAGGGTCACAAGCCCCAGTGAAAGTTTCTTGTAGGGAAAACTGCAGACGTCTTGTCCCTTGGGTAGTGACCCTCTTGCTGGTGTGTGAACAGAGTCTTCTATGGGGTGATGGTGCACGTGTGTAACCTCAGCGGGTGACAGCCGGTGGGACTGGTGCTGGTGGACACCCATTTACACCTGCTGAGAGCGGTAAGTCTTCAGTACATCCTGCCACACTTGACACGAGTCCAGCCAGAGCGCAGCATGGAAACAGGCACGTCTGCCTTCAGCACTGCTCATCAGGGTGTGGGAGGAGGAACCTCTGCACAGCAGGGTACGGCAGTGAGAACCGGAGCCCGAGAGAAGGACACTGGGGACAGAGCATTCAAACACCACCCAGAACTTTATGCATTTCACAGCTCAGCACTGGGGAGTTTTGTGTGCCTCCTTGCCCTCCTTCCCCCTCGCAGGCTTGCTGGGCAGCCAGAGGACCTCCCCTTCCTGGGGGTGGCCGGCACCGCAGCAAGGTGCTGCCTGGATATTATTTCACAGGCAGGAGGAAAGGGTGCAGGCAACCGGCTGAGAAACCCTCGGTGCTCCCCTTGGCTCCTGCTCAGGCCCAGTCACATTACAGCCCTCAAAGGGAGGCTACCAGGGACACTCAGAATGCTCGACCAAAATAATTTAAAAAAGGCCCATTTTGCTAACTCCAAGCCTTGTACTCTTCTATGTCTTGGAAGGAGCTCTATTGCTCTCCAATCTGAACCTTTAAAAATAGTCTGTGTTTTGAAATCTTCATACTGCAGATCATCCTTTACTGGAGGGTTGATTGCAAGGTGTGAAAAAAAAGAGCAGACAAGGATCTGGAATCAAAGGCGGGGAAGCACTTGGAGACATGTTGATAAGAAGTGCTATATGGATGCCACATTAAAAGGACTGGCAGATTTCTATCTAAGCTGTTCCTCTTCCTGGATGCATTCATCTTTCAGTGCAGCGCTTCTTCATCCATACCATCCCTGTGACTGTGATGGCACCTTTCCAGAAGACCACGTTCTGACCAGGGGCACACAGATCTAGCCACCTTCCCTGTTCGTATGCCTTTACCTGAAGCCAGCAAGGTCAGGTCTTTGGTCCCTGGCCCATACAGTGTGGTGATGGTGCAGATGGTATGTGGAGCGCCCCTAGCTCGAGCCCACGTGCATTTTACTCCTCCTTTTGACCCATGATGGAAGTAGACCAGATCGAGATTCTCTTCTCTTGCAGAAGCTTAAAGATGTCAGATCCAGGCAAGGCAACAAATTCACAGGGCTCAAGCAAATATCTGCGGGTGACCAACGAGATGGCCAAGAGCTTTCATCTGGCTGCGGGTGCCACACATGCTAACACGCCGCTGCAAGACAATTTTTAGATGAAAAAACTGAAGCTGTTCTTCCCCGCCTAGTACATGCTAGGAGAAGTACAAAAGAACAGCCCTACTTTCAGTTCATTTGCTGGACACATTATGTCTAATGAAGAAGTGGCACAGGGAGGCAGTTGAAATGAAGAATGTGCAAAAGGAAAAACCGTGAGAGCCCCCAGGGGTGAGGCGATCTGTGAGCAGCAGGGGAAGAGCAAAGCCTCCCTGCACTGACCCCCCATCTCCCTGGTGCATGGGGGCTCCCAGCAAGGAGGGGACGGCATGGTGCCCAAAGGGCTGCTCAGGCTGGGCAGGTCCCACTGGTTCGAGTGGAGGGGCCGATGCAGGTGGCTGCTGGCCGCTGGCTGGGGACCGCTGCGGCTTGCTGGCACTGCTGAGCGGACCCAGCGGGCGCCGGTGCATCGCTGATGAATTTGGCCATCATCCCTCTGTGAGCAGCAGGCAAAGGGTAATAAGGGAAGCAAAACCTCATATTTAAAATGGAGCTCAGAAGATACCACGACACAAATTTCAGTTTCAGACTCTCAGTTCTGACAAATTAATTTGATCAAAACATGATTTACCATTCCTATTATTTAGCATTAGGGGGGAGAGGCAAAATTCTCCATAGAGCAAAGACATACAGCCAAGTTCAGGTGTGATGCAAAGGTGCTTTAAATTATCCTTCCTTAATCTTTGTTTTTATCTTCCTTTAACTAAAAAAAATACAACTTTTTTATTATTTTTAATCAAACTGGTAGAATTTAGTCTTTGAATGGAAGAGAAGACATGTCCACCATAAAAAAAAAAGATGGTTTGTGGAGGTTTGTATTTGATAGCTGCCTTCTAACAGGTAATCAGATGAAATAAATGCTGTGCCAGCTACTCACCGTAAGAGAGCTCACAGTGACATACAGGGAGATGTGACACAGCTGGTTTTGATGGTTTCCCCTGTGGTCTTCACTTCTCCTTTTGGTGAAAGTGATGCAACGGTGATTTCTCTCATTTCTACCCTCTTCAGAATTTGTGAAAGTATCCTGTCTGTGTTTCTTTTTATATCAGCATCTTAATTTTGCTGTCAATTCAGAAGAAAATCCAGTTGTTCAAATGGAGTAAGGCTAAAATGAAACATAGCTGGAAAACAGCATTTCTCTCAACAAGTGTTTTATGCATAAAATCAGCGAGTCACATAATCATAGAACAGCCGAGGCTGGAAGGAACCTCTGGGAACCTTCTAGTCCCCCCCTGCTGCTCAAAGCAGCTGACATATGGGGACCAAAAGATAGGAGTGTGCTCTGCCTGTCATTTCAGTGAAATGTATGCAACAATTTCTGTACAATACTAACACTTTCTTAGTGCATCTAATGAACAGCCCATGGTTAGATATTTTGGAATACAGATGGTGTTCAGAATTCACAAAGCGGGCCAGAAGCACTCCCCTAGTCTTCATCCCAGAAATTAGCAACAAAGATACAAAATCAAATAAATACTTGTATACTCACGCCCCAAATTACAAGTCTTTGACATAATAGCATGCCAATGCAAAAGTACTGAGCAATTTTCCTTTAAGCAGAGTGCAGCGTGTTGCTTTTGTGCTTGCAAGCCCTTGGCTGTGTGAAGACTTCAGTCTTTTCATAGCTTCCTTAACCGCTAATTTATTACACACATAGGAGATGCACACTCTATCCATGTCTAGATACAAGCACAGTGAGCAAGCACAGTGATGGTTTTGGAAGAACATGCAAAGGCACCTGTATCCAGTGCTTCTCTATGGAGACACTTGGCAGCAGCACACTGATGTTGGGCACCACCTCATTTGGCGTGCAGTCTGTTTGCATCCTATTCTGAGTCACTGACCCTTTTTCATGCTCTCTCTAGGCAACCAAGCCCCTAAACTTTGGTTCATATGCAAGGAAACATGCAACACCCTGGGTTTAGCCACCTGAAGGCCGCCGGATCTAGCTCTTCATGTTTTGTCCTGTACTGTCGTCGGAAGGGGAAGCCAGCCCGGATTAAACGATGGATCTCAATATGAGTATGGTCGTTCTCCTTTATTGCGCAGCTAACAAAAGCATATATAGGCCGAAAACCATAACATACACACATGTCACACTGTGATTGGTAGAACACCGTTATACACACACCTACATCGCTACTGTGACTGGGACAGGTCATCTGTCCAGCGGAGGGGCTTCTCCTTCTCTTTCCGCTTAAGAGCAGGGGCTGTTGAATGGGACTAAATCATGCCCATTCTCACTCAGCCACTCCTCTACACTGTACTACGTCACACTGCAGGACCTGAGGCCACCAAACACACCTGTGCTTGTGTCCACACAGGGCTCTGCCGGAGCAAGCAAGGGGAAGCTGTCCCAGCTCATTCACTTTAGGGGACAGGCAGTCTGCAGCAAGGTTCCCCCTCCATACACAGGGTCTTTCTCATTTAATCCAGCAGCTGCAGACCTACCTGCAGACTCTTTCTTCAGGTTAAGATTCATTGAGGTCTTCAGTTCACGTTCACCTCACAATTCACTGGGAGAGTTTCTTATCCTCTGTTTCTTGCCACCTCTCTGCCAGCCGCCACCATCCCCACCACAGAGTCAGGACAACAGGCCTCAGCCTCTGCTTTATGGGTGGACTGCCCTGGGGGATGATGCCTGAAACAACGATGCTCTAGATGTCTTCCCCATGCCCACCGTACCTGGTCCTGTGCTACTCATGAACCAGGTCTGAGCTTCTGTGATTTCCAGTTGAGCAGTGGAAAGCAAACCCTCACCGATTTTGGTTTTCTTGAGACATCCTATGGTGAACGGCAGCAGCGGAGGGACTGCTGCGCAAGCAGGTCAGGCATTTGCACAGCAAATAGGACAGGGAAGCCATGAGGAAGAAACTTTGTGAGTCACGCCCAGGTAAGCAGCTGACCCAACCCCATCCATCCATGCTGGTTGGTCCCCAGTGATTTCACTGCCATGTTAATGGACAACATGAACAGGCAGCTGGGATGCTACCTTCAGCCACCGGTGGGTTTGGCACACCATGTCTCTCTGCTGCTTAACTTCAGTTTCAGTCTGTTCCTGAGCACTTGGAGCAAACTTCAGCTTAATGCAGAACATTTTAAATTTAAATATTTTAAATCAGAGCTTTTCACTCAGCTTTAAAATTATAACTAAGTTCAACCAGCACAACTCAGTAGGTGGGAAAGTCCTAGGAAATTGGATGGGGATCAGGAAAGCTGGTCAGGTGTTTAGGTCGACTGGCTGACAGCCTCATAGGTCCTGAGCGTTGCAAGAAATGAAACTCAGTATCCGTTCCATTCATTAATTCAAACACTTAAACAAATGATGAAATTAAATATTGTTATAATCTGGCCGATTTAATTAATTTAGAATGAATTACAATTGTCACACCAAAGTCAGATGAGCCTCAATATTATGCAGGAATTTAGACAGATTACTTAAAAAATAATCAGTCTTTACGCATTTTAAAAATAATGTAAGAAGAGGGATGTCCTCTGTTTAGAAAGTACAGATGAAGAATTTTACCGAAACCTGTCAAGTTGTGATTGAAAATGTTAACCTTCTTTGTGCTGAAATAAAACTACCCTCTGACAACCTGATTGTCTCGGGGATGGTTATGAAAGCTTTCTTCTTAGAATTATGTTGCTGCATAGTTGAGTACTTGGACAGCCTGCTCTGGTGCTTTTGAAAATCATATTGGCAACCTTGAAAATCTAGTTGTTACCTTTCCCTGCCTCCACCCTCAGAGACGTTTATCAATTTGATAAGAACTTTGAAAACTTTATTTACCAAGGATTGTAGATAATTGATTCTTTTCAGACTTTTAAATATACAATAGACTCTAAAAAACAATTTTATAAAATAACATTTGAACAGTAAAGCCTTCTCTAGCTTGACTCTACATGTGCTCATATGCATGCATTCGATACGCCTGCTTTCACGCATAAGATTAAGGAACATAAAAAGACCACGGCATTTCACAGAAGAGAAGAATAGAGAATTAAAAAAAAGAATAATAAATTTCTGAAGATAGCTGGAGTCTGAATACATATCAGCTCTCTCAGGCTTCTGGATTTGTACCCAGGACTGCAGCCAATAGGCCAGATGGTGATCCGTTGGACATCACATCTCTTGAACAGACTTTTGCTCCGTTCGAGATGACTAGTCACGTGTTGGTAGGGGGTACTTTTTAGTGCTGTGACTTTCCTCTGCCCAAGCTGGATGGTCACAGAGATTTTAGAACATTAGTTTTCCTTATCTTTTTTAGGGCTGTTTGCTTTCCAGAGCATCTGTCTTTGGAGAAATCTGGTATAAGGCCTATCTCAATGTTATGCAAGTTACCAAAACCTCTCAGGTCAACTCCCTAACTAACATCAACTTTTAAGAATTCTACTTTAAAAAGTAATTTATATACAGTCAGTGTTTTTCTTCCCATAGTGCCTCCCTACCCCAAAACATATACAAAATCCACAGACAGAAGACCATTTTTGAGGAAACTGGCATGGTCTTATCTGGCTGAAAGGTCTTGAGATAACATTGTGTCACCAATTTAGAGAAAGTTCAGCACAAAAATAGAAGTCACTACTTAAAAAGGCACCATGATAAACATTAATCACCAAGAATTTGCCCATTAGCGATATTTTGCATGGTTATTCTAAAAGGTAAGTTTTACTATGGTGATTTTTTTCTCAGAAACAGCTGATATACAATATTTTCCCAGCACACAAATGAGCTCCAAGTCAAGCTGTTTGTCAACTGGAAATTTCATCTTGCAAGGGAAAAGCAATTTTAAAGCCATTCAGGGGTGAAATTCTTGTAAAGCACTAAACTGTGTATATCAAATTTGCATGCCTTAAACTTCTCTTCCCATGCAGGAAATCTGGGCTTCACAGCTCCCTGTGTTCATAGCAGAGAATGGCTGAAACACACAGCAAATGCTATAGAAGTTTCTTCCATTGTGTCATTTCCACTGGGAACTGCATTCATGAAAATGTTGCTATCTCCCAATACCATCATCAGTAGAAGGCATCATTATTTACATGAATTCACGTAGACATTTACATCATCCTGTCCTAGAATACCGCTTTTGCATGCCATAGCAAGCCACCTTTTGTCCAAAGGCAGAGCAAATAGAAGAAAACAAACATTGCGCTAGTAAAGGTGATTAACAAGACATAAAACATAACACCTGTGACAGCTCCTGGAAGGGAATAGAAGCCTAAATGCCAACTAATGCTTTGTACGTCCTGAAAACCAGAGCTAATCCATGCTGCTGGCAGTACTACTGTGCCACAGGTACTCTTATAGGTTCCCATGACTGACTCTCTACGGGGCACATTTTGTCCTTTATCCACAATAAGAAGAGAAAAGCAACCAGGGAAGCCCATTCACAAACTGCCAACACTGAGAAGGACCAACTCTGCAGGCTGCAGAGGTAGATTATCAGGGAGGCACTGTTGAGAGCTACAACTCAGAGAAGGTTTCAAAGCTGTAATACCTGGATTTGGGTGGAAACCTTCCCCTACGATCGCTTAGAAACCACTCTTATTTCTTTGGTCTCTGCCCTGGCAGAGTTTTATCATCACCTCTGTCTCTGCCCATGCCTCTTTGGTTCTTTTTCTTTTTCCACGCTTTACCTTGCATCTCTTGCCTGCGCTAATGCTTGTCCTTCTGTACCACACTTTTAATTCTTTATTCTTTAAATTTTTGTTTCTTCTTCCTCCCATCTTTTGTGGGTCCAGTCACCCCGCCCGTTCTCCTGCATACCAGAAGGCTTGGGGATGTGGTATTTGATACTCCAGGGGTCTGGTACCCCAGGAGGCTCTGACAAGGGCTTTTACCACGGTCACAATGGAGGGAAGCCTGGGCTGACAGAAAACTGCTGGAGCTGGTGGGCATATAGAATCATAGAATAGAATCATAGAATGCTTTGGGTTGGAAGGGACCTTTAGAGGTCATCTAGTCCAACCCCCCTGCAGTGAGCGGGGACATAGAATCATAGAATCATAGAATTACTTTGGTTGGAAAAGACCTTTAAGATCATCGAGTCCAACCGTTAACCTAGCACTGACATCTTCAACTTGATCAGGTTTCTCAGAGCCCCATCCATCCTGGCCTTGAATGGTTCCAGGGATGGGGCCTCCACCACCTCTCCGGGCAACCTGTTCCAGTGTTTCACCACCCTCATTGTAAAGAATTTCTTCCTTGTATCTAGTCTAAACCTACCCTGCTTCGGTTTAAAACCATTACCCCTACATCTGTGTGAGCTTCCACACCTGGCTGAGCTACAGTCCCCATAACAATACAGAGGGAACGTGAGTATTGTATAAGGACCCACCTTTACCTACAGATACAGTGGCACCAGGAGTGGTACTCGTAAGGAATGAGTGGACTTTGGGTCACTCAGTTGTATTCCCTTACATTAATCCCATGACAAACACTGGGGAGTAAAATCCACATTCATACATTTTTAGTTACACAGCCACATACACATGCGTTACAGCCAAATATTAAAATTCTTACGTATCCATGATTTCACACTGACTTTGCACTGTATTCGTATCATTACAAAAGAGGCTTTAAAAAATTCACCAGATTTTCAGCAAGTGTAAAGCAGAGTAGCTCCACTGAAGTGCGTTGCCTTGACTTTGGAGTGAACATAATTCAGACCTGAATCACTGAAGGTGCACTGACTTGTGCCAGCTAAAAATCTAAATTAAAAACCTTGTAAAACAACTAATGTATTTATCTCCTTGTACCAAAACAAGCTTGGGTGAAAGCAAGCCAATGAGTCTATCTGTATATACACTACTTTCCACAGGACTGCCAAGTTTTTTTTATTGAGGAGATGTGACTGACATATGAAATTCTCCATGGGAATCAAACACAGAACTGTTAAAACTGCCTCTCTGCTGCTAATGACTTCTTCCAGTTCTCATCCATATGACTGAGGTTTTGCTTACCCAATAGCTAGAGTCAAGGTACTATTATGTATTGGTAAAGTAATTATTTTTATTGAACTTAGTAACAAGATAATAGGCTGATTTCTTCCTGTCTAAAGGACAGGTCAATTTGAATCGAGTTTGCGCTGCTTTTCTTTAAAGCTCTTTAAGAAAATGCATTTTTTTTTGTAGGGAGCTATAAAGTGGATTTAAGCTGATACCCACTGCCACTATGTAGAAGGCAAATTGCCAGCACTGTTGACACACATGGGTATATAATCTTGGGTATATAAACCCTTAAAAATCTCTCTGAGTCCTGCAATCTATTCTTGCTGGCATGTTGGCATTGTGGACTTTGCTACTAGCTCCTCTCCCAGACATCTCTCAGCGCTCATCCCTCAGGCATAGCCTGAACTTCTAGGATCTCTTCTCTGCTTGGTGCCTAAATTGGAGCCTTTTTTCTTTGACTGTAACACAACTTTTACTGAGTAAGGCACAACAGAGCAGTGGAGTCCGGCCTTCGAACGGTTGACCATTTGAGAAGGGTGCAAGCTGAGATTCAAACACACTCTCATTGACCTCCCTCTATAACACAACTCTTCACCTGCGGGTAGGCTGCCTCAGGAACAGATTGTGAGTGGGGAGGTCCTCATGCATGGTCCTTTTTGGGAGAATCTGACGACAGAAAGGCAGGTGGCACGCTGAGGCTGCTGCTGAGGCTGCTGAGTATGGAAAGTGCACTTGCACGTCCTCTCCACCCTCTGCACAGTCCCTAAGCCAGCACTTGCCTAGGTCCCTGGATGTATCTAGAGTACTTGCCAGGTACTCAGCCCCCAGGGTGGTGTCTGTGGGGTCTGCCCAGGGACAGCTAAGAATATCTAGGTTTACTAACACCGCTCACAAATGACAGCCCACAGCAGGGTGACGGGTACCTATGGGAGGCATAGTGGGTGAGCAGGTAGGGAGGAGGAGGAGGAGCCAGGAGCCTGCCTCTGCTTTCTGCTTCATCGATTCTCTCGGCATCTGTTTCCTCCTCTGTAAAATGGGAATTTCTGAGTTCACTCCCAGTTTTGATAGCTGGATGAAAAGAGGTGATGCACATTATGATTAGTTTTCATACCTTCATTTTCATAAGCAGCTATTAGGCTTGCTCATGATTTTGAAAAGCTCTGTCAAAGAGAAAGTCAGGCTGAGATCATGATCTGACTCCTTCCCCAGCTCTGGAAAGACTCAGCAGTCAGTGGATACCAAACCTGGCAATGCAGCAGGTTTATACCCTGCTCTTTGAGGTATGGCAGTTTCAAAAACATAGGCAAACTCACCGGTTGGGCATGTCAGAGGAGAGGAGCATTCCCACAAGGGAACTTGTCTGCCTGACTTGGATATTCAAATTTTGCCAGACAGGATCTCCCTCTGCAGCAGGCGAATATCCTTCTGCCCTGTCTAAGGAGCAGCACAGGCATTTGTTCAGGAAAACGGCATCATTAGGTACTTAAGCGTAGGAACAAGGTGGGTGTCAAAGCAAGGGTAGACTGGAGCACAGCCATGCAAACACCGAGTGGTGGAGGATCCGCCACAGCACGACGCGAGTCTCTGGTACACACAGCTGTGCCTTCTCCCCTTTCTCATTGCTCACATAAGTGCACCACAGAATCACAGAATCACAGAACGGCAGGGGTTGGAAGGGACCTTGGGAGATCATCCGGTCCAACTCTCCTGCTAAAGCAGGTTCACCTACAGCAGGTTGCACAGGACATCATCCAGGTTTTGAATATCTCCAGAGAAGGAGACTCCACAACCCCCCTGGGCAGTCTGTTCCAGTGCTCTCTCACCCTCAGGGTAAAGAAGTTCTTCCTCACGTTCAAGTGAAACCTCTTATGCCTCAGTTTGTGCCCATTGCCCCTTGTCCTGTCACTGGGCACTACTGAGAAGAGTCTGGCTCCATCCTTGTGACATCCACCCTTACAATATTTGTAAGTGTTGATGAGATCCCCTCTCAGTCTTCTCTTCTTCAGGCTAAACAAGCCCAGCTTCTTCAGCCTCTCCTCACAGGAAAGATGCTCCAGTCCTAAAAGAAAACATAGTTTATCCTAAAAGAAAAACATTGTATGACAAAAGTGATGGACTTATCAACCTCCGCTTTTACCCAGCACTCTCTCCCCAGGAAGGGCCATCAAAGGGATATTTGCTGCCAGTGACATTAGTCTGGGGGAGCGGGCGCCCCTCAGCTCCCGAGGTCACGGTAGCAGTGAAACTAAAGAACATCACTGGCCCTGCCACCCTGCGCCGGGCTCCTCTGCCCGCTCCTGCCCTACAGCCCCATGGGGGGCAGGACAGGCACCACGTGAACAGCAGGAACAGTGACCCAAGCCCCTCGCTCTGGGGCCGGTGTGGGAGTTTCCGTGCAAGGGGCGCAGGGTCTGGCACATGATGAGACGTGAGGCACATGGTATGGAAAGGATTTCCTATCGTTGTGCCAAAATTAAGGAAGAGAAGCATTTCCAGGGGTTGATTCAGAACAGCGAGGTGAGGATCCTGCCCACAAGTGCCCTATGCAAGAGCCTCTCTTTTTAACAGCAGAGAAGCCGCAGTGAGTGTGGCTTTCCCGTGGTAAAGGCAGCCTCTGTGAGCATCTTGTTATCAGCTGGAGAAGTCCTTGAAGATCCTAATTAAGGCCTGACTTCACCTAAAGATCCGTAGTCAGGAAAGATATGTAAGCATGTGCATAACTTAGCACAAGCTGAGTCACGTTCTTTGTAAAGAGGAACTCAGCAAATATGTAACTGCCTTCTAAAATGGGCAAGGCAAGGCAAAGAAAGGCAAGGAAAGGGAAAAAGGAAAGGTAGAAGGAAGGAAGGAAGGAGGAACACAGAACAGGAATAATGGAAAAGGTAAAGTGGGAAGGGGGACTTCTAAAATGGACCACCTTTCATTTTATTCTGCTCTTGTCCCTTCTCTGTGTATCTATAGCACGTTCAATGTTGCTTTTGTTTTATCGCTGTGCATTATGTGAGCCAAATCCCTTTGCAAAAAGTCTTGAACCACAAATGAGCCTCAATTTTGGTTTTGCTACAGTCAATAGCAAATCCATTTACATCAGTGGCTAAGGATCATGGCTTTGCTTGAAAAACATTAACTTGGTAGTGAGAAGGTCATTTTAATGTGTTAGGCTGCATTCTTAACTACTTAATTCAGTTTGGGGCTGGTGTAATTTTATTTTTCCAGCACTGGTGCAAAACCTGGAATAAACCTTTCTTTTAAATCTCCTGTACAGTTAATCCAACAGGCTGCTGTATAGATATCACAGCAAGGCTGGGCAGTTGCAGTCTCTTTAGATGTTCCTTAAGGAAAAATAATTATATTTAAAAAGAATAATAATTTCTAAAGACTTTTTTTTTTTCGCTGCTCAGTCTAATGGAGCCCTTTGAGCTCAAGACTTTATTTGTATATGACAGCATTAAATTATTTTTTCTTTAAATCTGTTTCAATTTCTTACCCTTGTTGAAAGACCTCAGGCTGTAACAGTGGTTTATCTTTTTCCAGAGACAAATGCAGGTATCTAGGACCTTGGAAGATCTTGTAAATATTTCTGAAAGCACATTTCATATCCCTGCATATTTTTTCTCCTTCTTCAAGTGTATGTGCTATAGCTTGTTTTGAGATGGAAATCCCAAAACTGTACATTGAGCAAAGCTATGGATCACAGGAATTTTTACCAATGACAGTCCTCTCTGACCTGCAGTGACGCTCCTACTGTGTTTAACAAGTAAGAGAACAGCTTATAATCTGTAACAAAAGAAGAGTTATCATATATAGACACAGTCTTCAGAGCCATTGCAAGCTATCTGAAAACAATCACCACTGCTTTCCTTAAGGATGTCTTACCATTTTCTCTATAAGCAATCCATCAGATCATTAGGACATGGCTTTAGACCATCCCTGATGTAACGTAACACATCACTTCTTGGCCTAAAAGCATGAGATTTGTAAAAAAATAAGGATTGATTGTATATATTTATTTCCATTTAGAGAGATTTATAAGTGTTTAGAAACTCCTTTGCACTTCCAGACATCAAAAAGCTTGGTTTTAAGGAATGAAATTAGTTGTATTACTGCAGATAGAATTTAAATAGTTCCTTAAAATTTTTTTTTAAAAAGACCTATGGCTAGAAAGAATGCTACTGTGCACATGAAGGAATGTTGTCTTAATACATACTTTTTTTTTTATTAATCTGGTACTCTCTGTACTCTCATACTCTCTGTACTCTCAATTGAAACAATACAATACAGCCCAAAGACTCAGGAAGAACTTGATGCAAAAAGTACGGCCTGATTTATGCAGAGCCAAGCTTCGTGCTAGAAGGCCCCAAAGGACTTGATGAGGGCTCCAACTCCTACAGCCAGCAAGACGAATTGTTGTTTTGATGGATGCTAGCATCCCCTTTCAGAAAAGTCAAGATATGCTTGCAAGCGCAGTGAGGAGCCTTAGTGCTTATTTCCAAGCTAGAAAAAGTCTGTTACAGTGAGAGAGAGGGTTATCTGCTTAGCCAGTTAAAAAGAAGATAAAGTGGTATCTTTACAAACCAGCAGGTATGATATGAGTGTCGTAAAAGGGAGAAAATATGAAGTACCAAAGGGCTATTGAACAAAACAGAGAAGTGTGACAAGAGCTAGTGCCTGGAAGTTGACTCTGGACACATTGAATACGACACACCTTTTAGCGGCGAGGATGATTAACGGCTGGAACAAACCCCGTGAGGTTCTTTATCCTCTGTCTCTTGCCATCTTCAGTTCAAGTCTTTATGAAAGATAGGACTTCACCAAATGTAAGTCACTGAATTAATCCAAAGACCAGCTGAACTCAATTCTACAGTTTGTATTAAACAAGCCAGAATGGATCTGCTGCTCTCTCTGCCTCATAATCTACTGGAATACAGATGAGTCTTCCCACTGCTCCCTCTGCACTGGGGCATGTGTGTCACTTGTGCCACAGCTCACGCCTGAAGCAGGGCATTTTATATGATGCCTCCTTAGCGGATGATGTTTTCTTAGCCTGCTGTTAATCAAAAGTTATGGTGAGAAGGAGCTGTAATCTCACCACGCTGCCTTCTTCCATGACGGTAATTCTGACTGCCAGATTAGGCTCAATAACTGCAAGGAAAACCAGCATAGGCTGGGGATTTCAAAATACCCTATTCAAGCTGAAGCGCCTGCGCCTTGGGATAACCACCCTCCTCTAGCTTTAAAATGCTGCTGGCCGTGTAACCCCAACAGCAGAGAGGCCCCCCACCAGACTGACGCCTTGACTCAGCAGCACGCTTGGTGAGGTTTGCCGAGCTCCCTGCTGCCATGAGGTCCTTGCTAGCGGTACCCAAAGCGGCCAGTGCAGCCCCACACAAACACACTGCAGCGAGAGCATCGTGGACAGGCCCAGACCAGCTGATCTCTACCATGCTCTGGGGCCAGCGCTGAGCTGGCAGAGCCCCTGGCTGGGAAACCAGCAGCATGGCAGCACACCCCAGCTTTGGAGCAGTGTCTCCAGGCTCCGGCAATTTGTTGCATTAAGCAGCTTGCATCCATCTGCCATTACCATGTTGGGTGAAGTTTTTTTTGCGGAGCCTCTCTGTTGAATTCCCATATTCAGATAGGTGCTGTTGGGAGACAAACGACAATTTTCATGCCCCGTGGTCTAAATTTGTAAGTGAAGATTCAAAGGTGCCTTTGATGGCTGGGAATTTACAGCGTTTTGGAAAACGGGTCATTAATCTAGGTGCCTATTTCTGTGTGTGCGTTTCTAACTTTAGTCAGAAAGAGCGAAAGCGGTGATCTTCTGGTTTTGAAATGTAGAAGTAATGTGCTTCAGGAGATCCTTCATCCAGAGAGCTGTACTCCTCTGTCATCTTTGTCTACAGCGATCTTTTAATTCTCAATTTCTCATTTGATTGGCCTGCAGTGCTGGATCTGGATAACATTCCTTGGGATATATGCCTTGGAAACCATACTTTGTTTATGTCAGACCTACTCCCAAACTGTTTATGGTTTGGTTTTTTTGTTTGGTAACATCTAAATGCACTCGTAAAATGTGAAAACAATGTAAGGACAAATTCTGCACTTAGAAAAACTGCATACAGGAAAGTTTGTCTGGGAGGTGTAAGCACCTTCAGGTCAACACAGTGGAGTACGCCGTCTTTAGGATTTGCTTAAATACCCACAGTGCCTTGCTGGGTAGCATTAAGTAAGGGCACTCTTACACATTTCTTAAATTACCTGTGAGGCTGTATGTTGTGTATGACCGGGTCATTAACAACAAGCTCTAGCTGCCATGGTGTCAGCCGGCCCCTACTGCCAGGAGATGCTCTGTTTTTTCCACTCCCTATTGTTGTACAAAATTGTACACATGGGAGAATGAGCCAAGGATACAAAATGCTGATGACTATTGTACCAGGCTCTGATAGCCACACTTGCTTTCCAGCAAGCTTTAGTATTTATCACGTGGTGATGCATCTTGCCCTACCACTTTGAGCTGTGCTAACTGCTGCACACGTGCAGAAGAAGATGGTCCATGCCTCATGGCAATATGCACATCCCAGCACATACTAAAACACAGTAAGGAGGAAAGGAATATAACAAACAGACAGAAAGGAGAAAGATGAAGAAAACATGGTAAAAGTGTGAGGCTTGTGTTTAGCACAACAAGCAGAGGTCACAGCACACTAAGTGCCTGATCCATAGGCTAGCAGTTCACAAGCTTCATGACCGTAGTGGATTTAGAAGGATCCGAAGGGAGTGCCATTGCGATTTTGGCTGGGTCTCTTCCCACAATCAAGGAGTGTCATGGGATGAAAGCTGAGGGTGTTTGAGGAAAAAATGCACAACCTGGTATTAAAGGTTGGTCTCTCAGAGAACAGTCAAGGCTCAGTTATTTCAAAGTGTAATTCCTGCGTATTCCTATGCTGGCAGATGCCATGTTGAGCACAGACATCCCAGCCAGCTCTCCAGGAGGTGAGGCAGGAGAGAATTTCACATGGACAAGTTTAGCCAGCTAAAAAGGACGCACTTTTAAATGAAGCCCAAGTATCTCCATTTCACGTTCTGCAATGTAAACATGCTCCCTAATATGCACCCACCCAGCCTCCCCCAGCTATTCCCTTTTTACCCAGTTGGGCAAGACTGAGCTGTGACACCCATAAACTGAAAGACAGGTCCTTCATTGAGTTGGATGCATTTGGTTTAACGGAGGAGGAGGGAGTCCTCGCCTGTGTATAAACGAGACGAGCAGTACAGCTGTATCATGCCAGATACAAAAATGGCATCATTGGCTAAAGCAATGATGGGCTTGGAAGTGAAGCCTATGCCCCAATCCAAAGTCTGAAGCTTTGAAGAAGCTGCAGGATGGCAGCATCACTCTCAGGGAGGGATTTACCTTGCTTCTCTGTAGCCATCTGAAAGTTAGGGTTTAACGCTGTCGCAAGATAGGTGTCAATCACTTTCTGGAAACGGCTGCTTCATTATCGATGGAGTCTACACTCCTCCTCTCGGTCTAACTTTCTGACAATTCCAGTTAGATAAAACAAAACCCCCCGCAGGATTCTACAGAAGACTTTCCCGATGCTTTCTGTTGCTTCTCATTCCTACATACAAACCCCACTTCTTTTCCGTACCTGTTCTGGACAAAGACCTCAAGAACGCAGAAGCATCGGTAAGGAAAACTTGCCGAGGGAATGACTGGCCTTCTTGTGCTGAGCAGGCACTGCCGTTTCACAGGTCTACACCAATGTTTTAACTTACAAGCTTCCCCATGTATTTGGTTTTGAGGCTAAAGCTCTCCACACATGGGACTTGCGCACGTTGTGTGATTTAAAAGAGCAGAGCCTGTTGGAGCAAATAACTGAATACCCATAACAGTCTTCGCTCAACGGGAAGACATTTTTACGTGAAAATGCTTTCGGTACTTTGGATTGGTTCTAAAAAAGTGAAATAAAAACAAAACCCCGACTGCATGCTGGCCCAGTTTGCTTCCAAATCAAACTTTTCTAATAACAACTGCTCAGATGTGGCCAAACGACTTCTGCTCATACGTGAAATGTATGTACGAGTTATAATCACTGTGTGTGAAAACAGATTAAAATGCACGCTCTTTTAATTTTCTATACAATGTATGCTTTGAATGGCGTTATTTTTTTTTAGTCAAGTAATTGCTGGGTGGAGAGAATGGGTGGCCAATGGCAGCGGGTTAATTACAAGACCAAACACCCACTACATCTCGCTCAAAGAGCCTTGAAACGATTACACATTGTTGTAACTCATAGCCTAGTTTGGACCACTGATTAGAGAGCTACCCTCAACTTAAAAGAAACGCATAACTTCTGCCTAAGCACCTCTACCATTTTTACAAATCATGCTGTATACCTCAGAGAGATGAGCTAAATTTCTGGAGACAGGGGACGTCAGTTTGTTTTGTCCACTCGACAATTTTATATAGACTGCGTTTCTTCCTTTCCTTTCTTACGGTTGGCCAGTGTCTCATCTTCTTTCACAACACGGCAGTTTGGGAGAAAATACTTTGAAGTAGAGATCTGTGATCCAAAATGATAACTATCAGAAAGCTTTTGTGGTACCTGCCACAGCTCTGAACTCTGTTTTAACTGATTGCATTTTAAATTACATGGGAGAGATCACCCGACAACCTAATGTGCATACCACCCATTACATTTCTCCTCAACACCTCGACATTGAGAGCAGTACTCCCTGGATAAAAAAGCATTTTCCGGAATAGCATCCACTCCTTTGTGCCCGACCATCTGCAGGCTGGGTCGTTAGCCCGGGTAGCTCAGTGAACAACCCCTGGGCGCAGACCAGGCGTCAGCACGCGCAAGGGACCACTCCAGCAGGCAGTTTGCACGCAGCCACCCTGCTTTAGAGCTAAAACAATTTAACACCGTGGAGGTGGCCAGGCATGGCCAGCTGGCTGTAGGACCTAGAGCAAGGCCCTCACAGTTTAGTTTATTAGTGCAAATATAACTTGAGGGATCTTAACCCAAGAAGCATTTACCAATAAATCACTTTGAAAGATCTTCTATACGTAATAAAAATTAAGCATCTTCCTTAAGGGAGTTTTCTTGACAGTTTTTGTAATTCATCCGTATGTAAGCCAAAAGTAAGATGCATTTATTAAGGTAGCTGCCATTCATACGGTTTTGTGCTTCCCTCTCCCTAAAAATAGAGTGAGGATAATTGAACTGAAAAACTAAAGATTTCAAAAAACCAATTACATAACTTGCCACACTTGCCCTGTTTTCCCCTCTACTCCCCCCCTTACTCATTTTTTAAAGAGGTCAAGGTTATTAAATATAAGCTCCTACATTCATACAGTAAGAAAAGTGGGATCTAAACATACAGTGAAGATTTTTCATGCAGCATGAATTTGCCCAGGTAGCCTACATGTACCATGTTTGTTTACCAATTAAGGCTACGAAATTGATACTTTGATGTACACAGCGCGTGCAATTCAGGCGGGTGAGATAATGGCACAATGAAAAACTTCTTTTCCCTCCCTGACTCACGCGTGTTTATAGTGTCCAAAGCTGCAATCCTTATTCCGGCTAATTTATTTACCTCAGTGGGTGTGTCGCCCATGTAAGGAGGGCAGTTTGATGACCTGGGTTTACAATGTTGACGTTGCTATAACATAAGCTTTTACATTGCGTTACGCAGAATGACAGCTCTGATACTTCTGCTCTAGAAACACATGCACACTTGGGAAGCCATGAGAAAGGCTTATCTATGAATTTATAACTTCCAGTAGTGTGCTGATTTATACAGCACGGCACTACGCATCAGATGCATGCTGCCTCAGAAAATTAATGCTGCATTCTGGCAACCATATGGGCAGCTGGCAAGCGGCCAGGAGACCAGCAGAGCACGACCCTACCTTCACGCAAGCCCTCCCTACGCAAGGCAACCGCGTGCATGAACTGCACTGGCCAAGGAGCAGAAATAAAGGGATCCCGTACGTGGTCGTTGCTTAGAACCACCAGATCCCCTGGGGACATACGTACACCGATACAATTAATGAGAGAAGCTGCACAGACACGAGCCCCTTTGCGGCAGATAACCATGTGAGCACCGGCGCTTCTTGATGTCTCGGGGAATGGAGAGGACTGCAAAGGCCTCCTTGTATATCTGCGTTTCTCCTTTATGGATCTCTGGTTTAGCTGTTGCTCTCACCTGGGACAAAATTTAGCTTGCAAGCTCTATGGAGAAGGGCCTTTATCTTATTTGTTCTGTAAAATGCATATTGAGTGTTGAACAAACAATCACAATAATGGCTACGGTGGCTTAGTTATCTTAAGCACCTTTAAAAAGAACAGAACATTGTGCTGTAAGGAAAGAAGTAAAAAAACATTTCTCATTATCACTTGCAAGTAAAGCAGCTTTTGTTCCCCGTTCCTTTGCTTCGCTCACACTGTTATTTCTTATCAAGTATGCGAACATTTATAAAGTTAAATCTAACTCTGCCACCGGCTTCAGTGGGAGTACCTGCAGGAATGCTGGCCTGAACTGGAAACTCCTCAGATCGGATTCTGTCTTCTCCATATGTAAATGATAAAAATCTCAGAAAGAATACAGAGAAAAATTTCATTTAATGGCTTCAAGTAACTTTATGCAATACCTCAAATGGAAGATGCCTTGATGATAGCTCAAGCACACAATCCTGTTCATAATGTATTTTATGTGTATAATGCTTTCCATTCATAAGTATCTCTGAACTTTTTTTTTTTTTTTTTTACAACTGTTCACAGGAATCATGTCACTTGCTAGGCTTCACAGCAGCTGTTTTACTTCCCAGTGCAATAGCCCTATGAAAAAAATAGGGATTGAAAATGAAGCAGCACACATTTTCCACTGCAAATGAGCTGGTACACTGTAATTTCATGCTTTAGCTCCCTGCACGCTAGCTTTTCCAAGGAGATCCGGGCTTACGCTTTATCTCCCACAGTACAATCTCTGTACACGCACCGTCCCGCTGGCTCCCTCAGACAGCTAAATCCTTCTCTACGTTACGATTTTGCTTAAACCCTGATGCTGTACTAAAGCTGCTGCCCTTTGACTGTTGATGGCAACACCTTGCTCTGCAGGTACGAGCAGGCCTGGTTTCTTTCAGGACCGCTTCAGCGCTGTCCGGCTCAGCGCACAGCTTGTCAGCGCCGTGGTCGCTGCTGGTGTCTGTCCATCAGCTGCATTTCCAGCGCTCCTGCCGCTACGGAAATACATTGTAGTGACTTGGGATTTCTGAGAAATGACATCCAAACGTTATTAGCCTGCTCCAGTTCTGCTCAGTCTGCGGAATCTGTTTGTACCCAGACTGGAGTCTAGCTACGGTTTCGAAATGCTGACTAGCTGCAGTTAAAACAGAAATAAATAAATTCACAGCTGATTATATACACCACGTGGGTCCAGCACAGTGATAATTTTATTCCTGGCGCTCCTCGGCATTTGAAAACCCAGGCATGCCAGTAATGCTAAATCAACTACTTTGGGTAGCCAGTTTTCCCAGAGCAACCACCTCTTTTCCCCAGGAAGAACTATTTTGTCTATGCAGCTTGTAAAAGCAAAATGGTGATCTATGCACACCCTGTACCTAAAAGTCTCCTTC
This sequence comes from Gorsachius magnificus, assembly GCA_034008185.1. NCBI lineage: Eukaryota > Metazoa > Chordata > Aves > Pelecaniformes > Ardeidae > Gorsachius > Gorsachius magnificus. The sequence continues at coordinate 47,763,311 of CM067083.1, read as the reverse complement.
CTAATCCTGAAGTAATACACCCACTCTTTCTCGTCCAGCGTCCTGAACAATCCCATTTCACCGATATCCAGACAGAGCCAAGCATCCAAATTGGCACACCGCTCTGCAAATGTCACCTGTGACAGAGCACGCAGCTATCTGCCTGGGTCGTGGGCTATGGCGTCACAGATTTTAAATGGATTCTTGATCTTTACAGGCACTGCCAGAACATCCAAAGTTATCTGGCAGCATGCTCCCTCTGGATATGGAAAAAAAACCCCAGCATATTTTTTTTCCCCTTTTATGTAATAAGAGTTATGTTTGGGGTTTGCCGTCATCCCCACCCCCCCCCTTTTCTCGTCTCTCTAGGCTTTCCCTCTAGAAGGAATAGTTTGAGGGTTATGATATTACAGTAACTTGAGGTTGTATCCCCCCCTCCGAGTTCTGCAAGGGCTTTCAGAAGGCCTTCCAACCCCTCCTAGAGTTTGGGACCCAAGAAATAGGATCTCCTCCGTCCTTGGAACTGTAAAGCTCCCACATGGCACAGTTACAGATGTAGGGCAAAAGCGTAACTGACCTTCACCTGTGAAACCAGAACTGCTAGCTCTTATACAGGAGCTATACTGCTGGATAAAAACAATAATTTAATTGCTTAATGTAGACAAGGCCCCCGAGGAATCTCCTTCTTCAAATAACCCAAGCCAATCAAAACTTCATCAGCAAAACCCACTCATCTGAACTCCCTCAGCAAAGAGGAACCTGAAATACTGTGCCAGGTACACTAAAGAGGAACAGTATTTCCCCCTTTTTAACCACCTGAAGGAGCGGAAAGAGATACACACTGGGATAACCGAGTTCAAAGAGACTGTTCAAGGACTAAGTTGCAGAGGGTGCCCGACGCAAAACAAACGCGACCGTTGAAGTATCAGGACGCGCGACGTACTTCGGCGAGTAAAAAACCAAAGCCAAACACCCAGAGCTGCACTGGATTCCAGAGCCTATACAACGGGCGATGCCTCTTACAGCCAGCAGACGCGTTTTGGGAGAAACCACACATAAACTATGTACCTAAAAACCATTGAAACATATCTGGTGCTTCAACTCCAGCTCGGGTTCATCTCAAGGTGTGGAAATTTCTGTCAATACAGACTCTCCAGACAATTCCTTTCACGCAGCGCTCCGAAAACACTCCATAAAGGTTATTAAACCCAGCAGGGCCCGGGGAAGCAGCGGCGCGTTGCTCCCCCGGCTCCGCAGGGAGCAGCAGCGGCGGCGCAGGAAGGCCAGGTGAGGGCTGGGGACCGCACGCCGAGCGGGCGGCACCGCTCCGCCGCGGCCTTGACCCGGCTCCCCCCCCCCGCCGCCGCCGCCGGCGGCCGTGCGCCCTGACCGCCCCCCGCCGCGCCGAGGGCCGCCGCCCCTCCCCCCGCGCGGCGGCACCCGCCGCACCTGGCCGCGCCCCGCCCCGCCCCCGGCCCCCGGCCCCCTCCCCGCGCCGGGGGAGCGGGAGGGGGCGCCCTCCTGAGGCGCGCGGCCGCCGCCGGGAGGTGACGGCCGGCGAGAGCGCGCGCGCGGGCGCGCACGCACGCGAAGGAGGGAGGGAGGGAGGGCGGGGGCGCGCACGGGACGGTGTGCGAGGGGAGGGCGATACCGGGGCGGAGAAAGGCGGCAGCGGCGGCTTCGCTCGGCTCAGGGCGGGCGCGCGGGCAGACGCTGCCGAGCCGGGAGAGACGGCGGGCGCCGCCGCCGCCGGCCCGGGGCATCCTTCCTCCTCCCCTCCGCCCTTCCCCCGTTCTCTTTCTCTCCTTCGCCGCTGTCCTCCGGGGCCGATCGCTACCGGCGGCGCGATACCGGGGCGTTTCCGCGGGGCTCGTGCCGGCGGCGGCTGAGGGGAGAGCCGGCCCCTCCCCGCCCCAGCCGGGACTGAGGGACCCCCCCGCGCTCCGTGCCCGCCTCCGCCCCTCGCCGGGGCTCGGTGGAGAGGGCCCGGCCCCGGCTCGGCTCCCCGGCGGCGGGCTCGGCGAGGATGTCGGGTGGCGGCGGCAGCCGGGAGGAGGAGCGGCGCAAACTCGCCGACATCATCAACCACTGGAACGCGAACCGGCTGGACCTGTTCGAGATCAGCGACCCCACCGAGGTGAGCGACCCCGCCGCGGCCCCCCCACCCCCCGGCCCTGCCGGCCCGCCGCGGCCCGGCCCGCCCCGCTACCCGCTCCGGGCCGCCCGGGAGGTGAGACACCGCGCCCGGGCCAGGCCGCGCCCGCCTCCGCTCCGCGGCCCGCGGTCAGCCCGGCCCCCCTCGCCGCCGCCCCCCCCTCCCCGGCCGGGGGGCTTGGGCGCGGGCCTCCCCCCGCTCGCCGTTAGCGCGCGGCCGGGGAGGAGGCTCCGCTCCTCGGCGGGGAGGGCCGAGCGGCGAGCGTGGGGCTCCGTGCCGTGCCCGGAGCGGCTCGGCTGAAGGCAGGTTGCAGCGGCCGGGGGGAGAAAGAGAGCGCGGCGCCGGGGCCCTCCCCGCCTCCCCTCCCGCAGGCACACGCCGGCCCGGCCCTGCGGGACAGGCGGCTCCGAAGCAGGAAACCCTCTGGGAGCTGGCGGTGGCGAAAGGCGGCGGGCGAGGGCGGTGATACTGAAGCTAACACACACCCCCCCCCACCCCCGGACCCCGAAACGGGTTACCTCGGTGGGGTTGTTTTTGTCTGTCTGTGACTTAAACAGAGCCGAAAGGCGGCTGCTGGAAGAGAAGGACTGAGAAGCCTGCCGGTGGGCGCTTACTCTTTTTTTTTTTTTTTTTTTTTTTTTGTTGCTGCTCGTTTGTGGCTTTAAATATTCAGCTTTGTGCAAGAAGGCACCTCTTACAAAGCAACCTGCTCCGTCTGCCTCGGCGGCTCCCGGGGCCGCCGGGGCCGGGGCGGCTCTGGCTCTCCCAGGGCGTGACGGTCGGAGCGCTCGGGCTCCCCGCGCCTGCAGGCCGCCAGCCTCCGGTCTCGAGCAAATAATCAGGAGCAGGTTCGCAGTCCTGAGTTCACATGTTGTACCGGAAAAACACAGCGGGTAATTTCTTCCTAATGAAATGGGTGTTTCATGGCTCAGAGAAGGCTGGGTTTTACCTCTTTTTTTTTTTTTTTTTTTTTTTTTTTTGTTGTTGGTGGTCCCAAAAAGTTATAGTCCAGCCGCACCCTAGCACTACCCCTTGTCGTGTTCCCGGTGGCTGGTTAGCGCCGTGTGCCTGGGGAGGCAGGTTACAGCCCTGTGTGTGTGTGTGTGTGTGTGTGTGTGTGTGTGTGTGACAGCGGGCTGCCTGCTCGGAGGGTGGAGGCTGGTCATGTGCGTGTTCCCGGGGAAAAGGAGGAAATTCACACTTGCTCTTGGCCTGGCCCAGGTCCTGGTTGTTTATTAACAGAAGCCTGCGAGAAATCACGTTGGCTTGGTCTTGGAGCTTGCTCCTGTTTCTGCATCCAGATGCTGACTTGCTAGGGTAAGCCAGGAAAAAGTCTTGAAAGCGATTCGAAGGTTGTTCAGCCTGTGCTAGCTTGAAAAGAATGGCTTTGGGTATTTTCAGTTCTGCTCGTTGCAGCCTGTTTCTTGAATGCCAAGGTGAGGGGTTTCTGTGATTATTTCCTACATGGTGCGATATTTATCATCGTTAGAGCTCCTTGCTTGTATTGCTTAGGTTTTAACAGTATCACTGTCGGCTGACAGCCGCTTGGTCAAAAAAGCGGGCTGACGCTGGTGTGAAGGAGCCTTTGTGACTGTGTTTGAGGACATAGCACGGTCTTTCTGGAATTGCAGGTTGACTGCTAACTGGCTGTGCCTTCTTTTTTGCCTGACTAATGCGTTTGTCCGTTCCCGATACATTCTAACTCCAACCTGTTTTCTTTGTGTTTATGGCAGATTGTGCTTCTGTAGTTTCGTTAGTAAGCAGTTTAACAAATCTTACCCTTTTTTAGGTCAGCCTTACATGCTTGTCATAATTCACTAGACTTTGCACAAAAGCTACTGGCTTTGTTATAGTTATTATGAAAAAAATAGTAATTTTACTTGCATTAGCTCTATACTTCTGCAGTCTAAGCCTCTGAACCTGTATAGGAGCATACGTACTGCTGTCAACGATGACATTTATTTCAGTTGAACTACTGATAGGAAAAATTAAGTGCACGTGTGTATCTTTGAACGTCTGAGCTTTTTTTAGACTACTGGTTCTAAAAAAATTTGATAAGACTGCAGGTGCATTGACAACAAACTAGCAATAGGTAACAGTTTCATAAAGTATATTTTCCTTCCAGATAACTACATTCGCCTTTTTTTCACCGTTACCCTGAGCTGACCCAAATTTGACAATATTTTCAAGCCAGATGATGGTGTGATTCACATGTGTACTATTTATCAGCTTAAATGAAAGCACTTTTACTGGACTGCTTGAGAGCTGACAACCCTCTGTTGTTTTCCCTACTTTTCCAGGCTCAGCTTGACCATGAAGCATGTCTTGCTTATTGTAGGGGCTGCAGCGAGCGTGGCATCTGTGAAGATGCAGTAACCTGGATATAGATACGGCTTTTGGTTGTGTGTGCCTGAGCAGGGTTGAACGGATCATTTTAAGCTGTTCAGCCATGGTCACTGGCCTGCTGGCTTAACTTTGCAGGTAGCATATGCCCATACCGCACACTGTCACCCAGGAGCTTCTGGTTGTATCTATCATGTTTAGAATATCGAGACTCGATGCCTTATAGTGATTCTTCAGGCATTTCTTCAGTCTGGTTTAAGTGACTGGTCTTTTCAGTTTCCAGAGGAACTAATCACTTCCTTAATAGTAGGGTTTGAGGCAGGTTTATGTATTTGGAAAAGAAAAGGAAAAGTGAAATCTAATGGAAATTGACTCAAGTTCTGACAGTATAGCTTGGGCAGTGACAGCGAAAGGCACTTGCATGTTACCTACTGATTCCTGATGTACCTGGGTGTTAGCTTGAAAGGTCTAATTCTTTGGTGAGACACAGTTGCGCTAAGTCCATTGAGTCCTCGTCACTTTAATGGAATGTGTAAAATATGACTTGGTTTTGAATGTATTTTGAAAGTTGTTGAAATGTGTGGATTTTTTTCAAAGAAGTGCTTCATGAAATGAATCAGTTTGAATTCCTGTTAATATTTATTGCACAGGCTAGTCTAAGGGATTAGAGATCCACTTGTCTACTTGCTGCCTCTTTTGAGAGTTAGGCACAAATAAAGTATATTGCCTGTAAGATGCTGAAAAGCAGGAGTCTTGGGTATGGCATGTGGTAGAGTTCCGTAACTAACTTTTTCCTAACTTGGTACGGTTAACTAAGTCATTCAGTGCTACTTTTCCCCAGCAAAACAGAGAGGAAAGGAACTTTCTGTTCCATGCTCAAAGTTGAGTATTCCTCTGTCTGTATCCCATGTGAGAAAGACTGAAGACTTCTTGGGAATGAGGGTTTCATATCTTCACTTCTGCTTTCACTGAAGTCACTTGTGGACTCATGCTTGAGAGCAAGATGGTAATTTTAACTTTGTTAGGTATTTACCTATTATAACATTTGTTGCTGTTCTGAGAAATCTGTTAATAATTTGCATTGTTTTCATCCTGAATATTTTTTTTTTTTTTAATTTAAAAAGTAGCTGAGAGAAGCTCTGTGGCTTAAGGAACTTACACATGAACAAATAAAAACTTTTAAAAGTTCTAGTAGCCAATGCTACATAAAGGCTAATGTCAGGAGTGATGCTAGGCACAAACCTTTGCTAAATATGACTGTAATACTGGTACTAATTTAAGCTTGATTAAGCTTTACTGTCTCTACTTTAAATAATGAGGCAGCTACTCACTGCAAATCTAAAAAAGATACAGCAGGTTTTGGGGAAATGTGGGGTGAATCATGTTGTTGTTTGTAGGTAAATCAACGGTCGGATTCAAAATGAAACAGTTTGTTAACCTTTTTTTTTAAATCTGTTTCCCCGTTCCGTTCTGCCTTCTCCTTGCCTTTGTTCCAAGTATTACCAAATTTTTGGATGCTTTTAATATTTGGCTTGCCTTTTTTTTTTTTCCCCCCTTTTTTTTTGGCTGAGGATAGAAACGGAGTAAAGACTTTGGCCTTTTGCAGTAGGAGATAAACCGATGTTTTGACCTTTATTGAAGTCTTGGGTGATTATAGTACCCAAACTTTTCAGAAAGGAGTAAGTTTGAATTAATGATTTGGTAACGAGTGCATAGTTCAGAAGCTTGTAGATAAGAAATTATTTGCATTTATACACTACTTCCCTCCCCCCCCCCCCCCAATGAAAGTGCTTACTGGAATTGATTGGTTATATAAAATAACTGCATATGGATGTTTTGGGCGAGGAATCCAAAGGCACTGTAGACCAGTGCGTTTAATCACTATTGGGTAGGATAAATATAAATCCTCCTGAAAGCATTTAAGATGCGTTGGTTTAAGATGCCATACATGAACTAGGTGTTACAATTTTTGTTGATCTTGATGACAAAATAAGGTTTCATCTTTAATGTATGCTTTAATTGTGTATGAGAGGAAAAGAAGTGCTGTGTTTTTTCTGAACATGGTTTGTGGGTTAGGATTGTGAATTGCATTTAATTCTTCTGAGACAGTCACTTTTTAGAACAGGTGGGATTTTTTTTATAATTGCCCAAGGGCTCAGGGATTGTTGTCAGAAACACTGGTCTGTTGTAGTTGTGTTTTCTGATGGAGAAAGCTGTTCAAACTGATCTCATATGCCTGTGTATTAACAAAAATAGAAAGGTCTAATCAAAAAGCTTAGAGAAATAACACACTTTACATTAAGAATAACACCTAATAGAGTATTTAACTTTTACATGGCTGTAGATAAAAACAAAAAAAGGAATTCGGAAGGTCTTTATGGCTATTTGATGATTTTTTGTTTGTTTGTTTTTTTTAAAATAAGTTGTATAGGCTCAGCAATAAGGTATTAGGAATAACTCTTCAGAATAAGGGAGGGGTTGGTGTGTTTTTTGTTTTGTTGGGTTTTTTTTAGATTGACTTCCCCTGGGTTCTGGTGCTATGTATGTTTGGTCTAGTCAGTATGTTTTCAATACTTTTCATAGGCTTTAAATACAAATAAGCAATCTATTTAGGGAAATATGTGGCACAGTACACTGGTTCACAGGATATTTTAGGGTTGATGCAATTTTTGTCTTTATTTTTTGGGTTCTGATCTAATTCTGGTTTATTAAGTGTCACAGGGAAGACTGATAAATGACTTAAGTTTGTAGTGTTTTCAAGTTATGCAAGCTCATTATTTAAATCTAGTTAAAGCAATAGGAGTTGGGAATCTTTCAAGTTTTAAACCCCCTGCAGATTCCTATCTGCATGATTGCTTCCCTGTAGTCTTTTAAAAATCTGGCTCTGACACTTTCCGAAGGACTCATGTTTTAAGATTGGGATTATCGGTGGCTATGCCTGTTGCATTAGGGGTGATACTAGTAGTGGAAGTGCAAGTCTGGAGGTAGGGAAACATCTTCTAAATGCTAGAAATGCTTGTGCCTTCTCCACACGTTGGATTCCACAGCTTTCGGTAGTTTTAACTTGTGCAACTCCACAAAATGTATAGATCTCAAGAAGCTGATAATATATCTGAAAATACTGTCGTTTTAAGTTTGCCAAACCTATGATATGGAAAATAAATTCTCTTTGCAACAAATGTTTAAGCTAATATTTAGACAGTCTGGAAAGGTGTCTTGGAATTTTAAGGACTGGTGCCTGCGATTTTTAGTGAGTAGAATATTTTTCAATAATTACTACTACTAAATTGGCACCGTTCAAGAGGAGGTAAAAACACTGACACTTTAGAGGTTAACGATTTCTCATTGCAGCTTACTGAGTCTGTTGAGTTCTAGTTCTGCATTGAAATGGCTGGAGAAAAAGAGTCAGGGACACAGGTCTGCTCATTTGCATCAAAAGGACTGTTTGGAGACCAGTTTAACTGAGTAAAAGTGAATAGTCTGTCTTTACAAATGAAATACAATCCCTACTATCTAGAGAGCAATAAGAAGTTTGAATTAAGGTCTTGACCACAATCTACAGACAACATAATGTCATGAAAATATTTCTAGGAAGAAGGTTTATGCTGTGCTTTAAATATTCGTTATGTAAGTTATTTCTTGATGTAGTGGCTAATTAAGTCCATACAATTCAGACACACTGGCTTTAAGAATTCACTCCTGATGTGTGAATCTTCCCTGCCTAAAACGCTATTGGCAAGCATTATTTTTTAGTTGAAAAAACCCCTAGTCATCTGGACATGTTAGGGATTGACTTTGTTTGCACAAGGGTGTTTTTTACACACAAAACTATTTATCTTTCAAAAAGGTTGAAACAAAATGAATGGAACACACTTTTATGATTTCTGAGGAAAACCTTGCTTTATAATTCATAAAATTTTGCTTTTGTTCAGAAATGCTTTTGTCATCTAAACAGGGTAAGAAAAGCTAAAACTTGGCTGGAAGGTGTTAAAAGTTGAAATGAACTGGTGTTTGTGGTAAGGATGTAGATCATAAGAAACTACTCCAAGTTTATCTTTGTGTCAGTATTTGTTTGAAAAGTTGTTTTGTTAAAAATGAAGGTAAATAGATCGTGGCTATGCAGAACTCAGAGCATTGCATAAGGAATAATTTCTGGTTTTGACCAGTGGTTCTGATGAGGGTGCAATTGAAAATCACAGTGTGAAGTAATAAACTGAAAGTTATGATTAACGTAAGTGCAGTCAATTTTAGCAGATATTCCAGATAAATAACGGAGTATTTGCTCTGTCTTTCAAAATGAGCTTCACACTAATGGAAGTCTCTTCTTGAAGCGTATTTGAGTAAAGCACTACTTAGGTAATTCTTGATTTTTGGAGATTTTTGGCTAGGAAAAATATTTACGTATAAAATGTATATATTGAGTGATGCTCACTTCAGTGAAGAGAGATGTATTGGATTTTGCTTTTAGCTTGTGAAAAGACTAGAGCCTGTTAACTTCTGCTGCCAAGGTTGTTACATTGATTTTTGAGATCTTTCCTCCTCACAACGTAATTTTTACCTTAAAAAATAAGCTGCTAGCAGTTAAATGCAATAATATTTTAGTAGGATAGTTTTTTTTAACTGGATATAGAATCCAAACGTGAATTATTTCAGTGACTGTTAAGCAATGTATTCACATTAATTGTGTTTCTTAAGTAGCAGAGACGAAGCGGGCAACATGTTGCATTAGGTTTAATTCATAGCAGCGTCAAGAGTTGTAAGCAACTGTCTGCTCTCTAGTTTTGTACAGTAATATCTGAAATGATAAATAACATTGAATGCACATCTCCCTGGAAATCTGCTGAGGTTTGTGTGTGGAAAAAAAAAAGCACAATACATTTCTCCTTCTGGGTGGAATCAAGATCATTAAAAGTGAAAATGCTCAAGGACCATTGCTTTTTCTGATTTGTTGGGTTTCCTTCGCTCTGTTTGCTCTCTGCTTTCTTTTCTCTCTGCTTGTTCATTTCCTTACCTCTCCCCATGTTCCTCTTTTGTTTTCAGTGAAGGAAATATAAACTTTACTGATTTGCATCCAAATGCTTCTTTCGTGTTTATTATTTGCTAAGTAATCAAGAATGTGGAAATTAAAGCTAGAATTTACAGTAACAACACTAAATTGTAGCATTTTCATTCAGTTCAGTGGCCTCTGTGAAGGAAATGTTCATATCTTTTCCTTCCCGAGTTGTTGCTCAGAGTTTTCTTTAGCCAAGGTGTGTATCAGAACCAGCTTTTTCTTTGTCTTGATATATCTTTATGACTAAGGGGCTTAGAAATTTTTTTTTTTCCAGTGAATGTTATCAGGAATAACAAACTAGGTATTGGATAGTTCTTCTGGATGCATGGATGACTTAGCTCATAATTCTAGTTAAACACTCTGCAGAGATATTTCCCCTTCCCCCTTCTCCCCCCGCCCCCCCTTTAATTATTGCGGGTAAAAATTACTTACTGCTTTTCTGTAGCTGTCCCTGACTAGAAGTTTGATAATCCAAGATGAAAACAGTAGCCAACAGAAGTAAAACTCTGTGGTGGTAGTTCAGGTCTAGCAGTAACATTTAAGCTATCTTCCTGGACTGTATTATGTCTTGCGAGCTTCTGCATAATGAAGAAATGCGTAAGGTCATAACAGAACTTCTTGTAGTGAGAGGATAAGTGTTCCATGTGCTTGGTTGCACTCAATCATCAAATTGCAATTCTGCCTTTCATTGCTGTCTAGTTTGACTAGTAAGACTAAAAAAAATCTGCTTTGACGTGAAGTCCTACGTTCATTGTTGGCAGTACTCGCCTGTTTTGCTGGTATCTTCTTACTCTAGGTGACTCTTGCTTTTTCTCTGTTATGTATGTATAACTTGGTAACACCATTTTGTGTAACACTTCAGGATTATGGTCATCTACTTCTATTGCAGGCTTTAGCCTCCAGGTTATCAGTCGAATACTATTATCATATGTTTTATTTCATTACATTTTCTAGAGATGCTTTCTTTCCTTGTGTGTTCACCTGTAAGTTAGACCCTTTGCTCAACTCCTCTTCAGATCATCTTCTAGCCCAGATAATCTTGCCAGGGAGCCATTCCTCTGATACCATCTTCATTCTTGTCTCCTTACGAAGAAGCCATCTGTGTAGGTACTGCTTTTTTTCACTTCTCTCCACACTGAGCAGGACAGGGCTCTCTATTGCCCTGGTCTGTCTTAGACAATTTTAGTGTAGATTACTAATTACTTCTGGAAATGTCTTTGGAGTTTGAATCCTGAAAGAACTGGAAAAAAGTCCTAGGACTGGGTTGTCATCTAGAAGATCAATATATGGTGTTGGTTGTAAGTGCAAATGAGACACTAGGAAATGTAAATAATATTCCAATACACATATTTCTAATCTGTCTTTTGAGTTTCATCCTATAAATAGGAGAGTCTGTGAATAGAGTTTACAACTGTATGGATGAAATTGCGTATACTCCTTTTCTATAAGTTTGTCCATGTCATCTGTTCCAGTCAAGAGCAGAAATTACACATTGTCAACTTTGCAAGTTTTAAGCTTTTTTTAAATGGTGTTTGGTATATCTTAAGGATAATTATAAATGGATTTCTAATTTTACTCATGTATTCCAACAGTATAAATACACTATACTTTAAAAAAAGAGTTACTATAGTGATTCTTTTCAAGAACATTAGAAAACCTGCTGGATTGCAGTGTAATTGGAAATGGAATATCTGTTTGAGTATGTGACTCCTAATGCCAGGTCAACTCTTGGGTAAATATTCTAGAATAGGTTTCATGTAATACAGCACTAGTTGCTATAGAGCAGTGACAGACTGAAACAAAAGTGATGTATGTTAATGGCTCCAGGTTGGTTTGGTTTTGTTTTACTTATTCATTGTTTTTATTGCTACTTTAATATGTCGTACTCTGATACAACTAGAACTAAGGAATATGAAAGCTCTCGCAGTAACTTACCACGTAATACTAGATGTACAGTTTCTTGAACTGTTTTAAGGTTTGCCCTTGGTGAATTGTGTCCCAGGGCATGGCTGAATTTCTAGCCTACTCTGTGGTGAGAGCACCTTTATAAGTGGGGAAAAAGTGAAAGAATGAGTTGTCTGGCAACTGTATTTATTTGGCCAACAAAGTATGTTGCCCATAGCAGTATCTATGAACTAAAGTTTCAGTGCCTAGATTTTTCAGGCGCTCCATGAGCTGTTTAGTGGAGCTTTCTCTTTGTCAGATGAGTCTTGTCAGTCCACACATGAGCATTTTCTTACAGGCAGATACACAGCTTAATTGCAGCATCATACTTTTACATATATATTGTACTGCTTCCAAAACCCAGGGGAAGAGCAGAATCCCCTTTCTTAATGAAGATTAGTGGCTGTTGCATAGCCTGTGGTTCAGACAAAGAAACCCTCCCCCAGTAACTACAACAAAAGGTCTCCTTCCTTCTGCCCTCCCAGAACCTGCTCTACTTCGAGCAATACATCAGCTTGAAATTAAAAAGGGCCCCTTAACCATTTTGTTGTTGTTTTCAATTTTAGTAAAAACAATTATTCCATGTTCTGCATTTAAAAAATGTGAGGACAGTGCTGTCTGTGAGGCAGCGTTCTCCTGGACAGGAAGATGTTCATGTGGAGACAGACCAAATCGTACCAGATTGTGTTTTAGAAAGCTTTGCATTGATAAAATGGTTTTTATATTATCATTTCTTTTATGTTAAGAAATCTGGAGAAATCTGTCTTGTATTCACCTTTCATATATAGTTCTGCATTCGGACCATATCCAGGCATTGTATACTGGTAGAATGCTGGCGTTTTGTTAGAGAATATGTAAGTCGTTTCTGTTTAAAGTGATAGCCTTACTGAACATGAATACTGCTTATTTTCAATGCAGACAGAATGAAAGTTTGAAAAGAGTTAACACTTGCTGTGTTATCCTGGCTATCAAAAGACTGGGATAGATTGTTTTCCTATCTGGAAAAGGAAAATAATTTGAAAATTGTGATGGAAAGATGTTTGCTAATGAAAGCATTGCTCAATTCTGCTAATTTGTTTATGTGTAGTATTTGCTGTATAGTGAGGAAACTGAAAAGTAGAATTACTTTAGATTATGGCATTTTGCAATCTAATTCTTTAGCTTTGTTGAAACCCCCCCAAAAAAAAAAGGCCAAACAACTGTTTCCTTCTTCAAAAATCAGTGACATGCTCTAACAAAGCCCTTCTTTGTTCTTTGTAAGACATGTATTGGAATGCTTTCGATAAAGTCCAGAAATACTGAAATTGTATCTAGTATTACAAGAGTGTTTTAGTTGTTGCCATAGCACAACAAGGGCTATTTCAGTAAATTCAGCTGCTATGCCTATGACAAACTGTTTTCAGGCAGATAAGGATTGATATGTAGACTACAAAAAAAAAAAGAGAACAATGAAGTAATTTTATGCACTGGCTTTTGGCATATTCACTGAAGCCATCTACAAGCATCTTAAGACCTAACCATCCCAAAGTGATGAAATTATTATAGTCCCAGGAAGTGCTCAAGACATGAGCTGGGTTTGCAGTCTGTCTCAGGTGTTGTAACCATTTAATAGGAAAAAAATGTGGAACAGGAGAAATACTTTCTCTGTCCTAGAGCCTTTTTCAGGATTTACAGTGAAAAATCTGGTTTTCTGTTACCTTCTGATTTCTATCTGTCTATATATAGCTTTTGACTAAAGCTGGCCTCTAAGGTAGGATCTGTGGTGACCTTACAGTGTTGGAATTTTACAGTGTTCAAAATCCTGGTAGAATTTTCTGTAGTAGTAATGAAGAAAATCTCTTTAGCAATCTGATACTGAGTCAGTATCGTGGGTATTAGTAGTTCTGAAGGCGTTGCTATTTCTTGTTGGAAGTAAATCACAGTCTATTACAAACTGCAGAATACTTTTATTTTCACACTTTCTCACCTGCATTAAGTGTGAACTCAATCAGCGCATCAAATTTCCAAGGCATTAGCGAAATTTGAAAACTTCGCCTTCTCAAAGTAATCTTCATTCATTTTGAGTGATAAGTATCAGGTGTCAGCACAAAACGTGGACAGAATTGTGCCAACATGAGACAGTCATGTCTCATGCAAAATATTGTACAACAGTCTGATACTGGTAGTCTGAAGTTTGTAAAAACCTATTGAAACTCAGCACTTACCTTAAGTGTCCTATCTTCAGTGTTCCACATTTCCCGCCAGGTCTTTAAGCATCCTTGTGTGCATGGATGCTTATAAATCCATGTATATAATTGTAAATGCACTGATCTAGCTCTCTCAGTAAACCTGCCTATGTAGAACCCTTCTCTTCCACATTTCTGCCTCACACGCTCTGCCCCAAAATCCTCAAATCCACAACCCTAACCAGGACACCCCAATCTTCTACTTAGGGTGAAAAATGCCAATCACAACAGTCTTCAGATGTGTGCATCCTGTTACACAGGCTTCAGAAAGACCCTGGGAGCATGACTTTTTATGATTATGTAGCTTTGTCAGTAGCTTCCCATGAGGTTACTGATCAGCCAGACCTCTGGCACAAGCCATGTGGACTTTGGAGTTTGGAATGGCTGGACCGTTGCAGTTGGGCCTCTTTACAACTAGCTAGTCCGTGTGATGATGCTGGCTGTGACAGTGGGGTTTTCTTCTAAGGGAGTGGAGAGAAAAGGTGTTTATTTCTTGATTGCTGTACTATTATAACCATAGGTATGCTTTACTTCTTTTGGAGAGGATTCCTTATTCTAATATGCTTTCAGCTTGAGTGTTAACCTATTCTGGGTACCTGCCAGGTGGGGACAGAATTAATTTTCTGGATTAACCCTGCACTGAATTCCTCAGCTGCTGAGAAGCGAATCTTTCACCAAGGGGAAGAATTCCTTCCTAACCACCTCAAAAGGTAATTAGGATGGTACTCACAGCAGGTAGAGTAGAGCTCAATTTAGCCAAATCCTGAGGATAAACGGTGTTTCTTTAGGATGGAAAATGGCCAGAACAGTTGCTCTGATCCTTGATACACATGCCTTTTTCCTAGCTCCAACTCCCTTCCTTCCAAGGTAATACCATGACATTATTGATATTAGTAGAAAGCAGAGTGAGATACCAGCATATTTCTCGTACCTTTTGTACCCTTAATTTCTGAAGTAAAGTATTGAAGAGCACTGTTCTGTACTTATGCATCTATCAGCCACACCAATCTGAAGCCTTTGCCACCTCAGCAACTGTAGAAGAGTATGAAAAGTTTCACGTGTATGTACATACTCTGTTTTGCAGCCGCTTCTTCCCCCACCTCTCAGCACTTCTGAGGGCACAGAAAGTTGGTGGTGTTGACCCTCTCCCTCCCGTCACTGCCATCTGATTGCCATCATGGGGGTTGTCTTCTGCAGCACAGAACTGTCTGTCTTTGATTCTCTTCCAGCTCGATGGTATTGGTAATAGCGAAGGGCATCAGTGGATTTTTCTGCTGCTAATGTTTAGCAGTTGCTTTGAGCTGATCCTTACCACTTTTACAGTATCTGGAAGTATGGAGTAGTAGCAGTTAAATTTGTATGTTGATACTTACTGTGACCTTCAAAAACTTTGGCCAGCCCTTTTTCTGCCTTACTGGCCACCCCAAAAGTCCATCTGATCTAAATGTTGGCAACGCTTTAATTGGTGCTTAGTTTATTTCAAAAATTTCTTTCTGTATTTACATATGTGAAATCTATGTCAAATGAAAAAAAAAATTTGACAAGTTTAGGTTTTGCTAAAGCTTACCGCGTTTGTTGGGAAAAGCTGCTTACTTGCTATACACAAGTAGACTTTTTTTTTTGTATTACTGAGCTTTCCTGCTTATATATGCCAGTACAAAATAACATGGTAGTCTTTCTCCTTACATTGACTATCAATCCAAAACAGTTTTGTAGGTAGAACATGCGTTTTATATGTAATGAGCAGTTTTGAGTCTTAATTCTTGAAAGCAGGCAATGCTCAATCAAAAATGTTGGGAAAACAATGAGATTACTTTTTTTTCTGCCTAGAGTGCTTCTGCAAGATGACATTAAGCCAGATGGGATTATTTAGATCATACTTAACTTCCACTTGTGTGTAGTTGTGGCCTCTTCTTAAACCGTGTTGTGTTCTTTAAAAGACATGTAGCATTCTCACTTTGTTGTGATGTCTCTAGGACAGTGGGATGGGAAAACAGTGGTGCAGATACATGAAGTAATGTGTTGAAAACTGTGTTGTAAATTTAGTTACTACAGAGCCAGAAAGAGAAGGCAGATTTTTATTCATGTATGCAGTTTGCTATTTGCTGGGTCATGCTAATTTGAGATTTCACCTTATAAAATATAGGGCAGGGCGGGGGAGCTACTTACCTTTAGGATGCCATATACCACCACCCCACCCCCAGTTTAAATATGAAGCTCACTTGTATGGTATAGCAAAGAATGCCCCTTTTCTCTATTTGGCACCTGTATACAGTGAGAAGTAGGTTATGTATCTTCATAGAAAATGTGAATCATTTTAATATTTGATTTTACTTTTTTTGTTTCAAAAATACCTAAATACAAAATCTACATGAGACAGCCTCATTTCAGTAAATATGTAACTTAAGTTTTGAACTTGATTTCTCTTTTCCACATGTGTAACTTTCTGGTATTCAAACCGATAGGAAGCTTATAGATTGTTAAGTAAGACAAATATATATATGTTTCATTGACATTCTTAAAATTAATACTGAATACAGAAGAAACTCAAAATCCCCAAATGCTTCGTAACAATAATTAAAAAAAAAATCTTCTTGAATTAATGAATTCAAAGTACCTAATCCTAAAGAAAACTTGCTTCTCCTTATAAATAGTAATAAAAAATACACAGCACAGATAATACAGTGTTAACTAAGTTTATGTGAAATGTGCATGGTTTTTTGTTTGTTTTGTTTTGTGGGGTTTTTTTTGTTTGTTTTGTCTGTTTTTATTTCTGTACAAATAAAATAATTTTGTACAAATAAACCTGGAAAAGTTCACTGTCCTCAGCAGCAGAGAAACAAAACAGTAGCCAGCACACACATCAAGCTGGGAGAGATTATTGGCTGTTAATTAAATAAGAGGAAAAGAGGCTAGAGAGTCCTCATATTTTTAAATTCCTTTCCACTTCTGTATACTGCAATCTTTGCTTCTTGACAGAATTTTCTTTTTCATGTCATCTGTTCATATTCTTTTGACATACTCCCTCACTAATGAGAGGATAGACCTGTCTTTTGGTATAACTTCTCAGCTGATTTGCTGCAAAGATTCTTTGGGTAGTATCGCCAGTTAAAGCCTAAATTGTTTCATGGTGAGTCAGAATGTACTTGAAATCTTGCAGGGTGGTATCACTTATGCCTTCATTAACTATGTTTTAGTATCTGAGTAAGCCACACCAAGTTACTAAATGCTTTTGTAATCTGAGCCTGTTTAAACTCGAAATACTCCTGTTCACGGTTAATCATCTGCATTAATGTTTGTATTGTAACTTGTCTTTGGTCCGTGTGCCACTGAAATGACAGCCCCTTCATAAGAATAAAATTATTTGATAGAATTGTATTTTAGAGCAAGAAATGCTTGAAAGTAAGCAATCAGTTTTCTGATATTTTTTTACAATTTAGTGATGACAAATGAAAGGTGGGAAAATTTTATTTATATATATTTATATATTATAGTTAATACATACTTATATGTATATTATTTATTATACAGTTATATGTAAATATATGTCCATCTAAGCATACAAGCCATGTCACTGGCTGCAAAACTACCTGCTGGGCAGAAGTGGAGGACTTGCTGAGAATAAGAATGCATGCAGAGTACAGCGGCAGACACTTTCTTCTGGTGACTCCTGATTAACATAGCTGCAGAGACCAGTTTTGTTAACCAGTGCTACATGATAAAAACAGTAATTTGATGTCTTCCAGAAGAAATCCTTGAAATAAAGCTGGTAGCGCTTTTTAAAACATCACTTCTTTGGCAAGCAAATTTGAAGGGTGAAGTGAGCACATTCATGGGTGGATTCCCAAGTGCAAAGTTACTTTCCTGACTGGGGAAGTGCTTTTCACTTTATTATTCTACATTTCTAAAAAAAATCATGTCTATCTTTTCTGTATATCTGAGACAGATTATAGAAAATGTAAATGCCTCAAATGGAAAAATAAAAATTACTTAAATGTATTGAAAGGCTTAGATTGTATTTTCAGACTGAAAAGCATTTCAAGCATTTTTTTCCTAAAGCTGAAGCATATTCCAGAGGGTTGGAATTTTTTAAGTAGTGAACAAATTTTAGTAAAAAAAAAACCAAAACAAACAAACAAACAAAAACCCTGCAAACCCACAAAACTTTGCCTTGTTTTAATAAAAATATATCTGTTCTGAGCTTGATTGTTGTCAAAATCTGTTCCCTGAAATCACTTCCTTCTTGAAACAAGCACGAAAATTTTCATTGCCTAGTTGTGTAAACCTTACTGATGATTGAAGAGTGGGTAGCCTGTGGTACAGGGAGGACTTGCATGTCTAAACTCAGTAGTCCTTGATCACAGCTCAAAAATGAATGGGTGCTGGAATTACGGTTTCTGAGTCTGAAGTTGCAAATTAGTCCATCTCACTTTGTTAGTATGGGTCTGTCCAAACAGAACAGCTTGCAAAATGGAGACCTATATCATTATTGAGAAAGATTAGACTTACTCCTTTTTGTTGTTCAGCAGAACCTCTGAAAATTTTGGTTTTGGGGAAAAGATGTTCTATTTCTGTTTGTTATTTGTTATTTGTTTACCTTTAACAATTTGAGACATTATGTAGCTTAAAATTTTAGGCTGAGGACCTTGTGGAGGTAACCTCGTTGGAAATAAACAGCTTGAGAGGGATGAATGTTTGTAGTTGGTCAAGACTTCGGTATAGTTTGGTCATGTATCTCAGTTTGAAAAGGTCCAAATACTTTATTTACTGTTTGGCAGTTTGATTTCAGGACAACAGACTAAAAATGTGATTCCTGTCTTCTACAATTAGTCAAACTAATTAGTCAATTCCACTATTCCTAATCTCTCCTGTGCGTCATTTCTATTTAAAAAAAAAATTGTTGGACTGTAACTTTTGGGGGCTCAAACATGTGCTGTCTCTTGGGTATGCATTTGAAAGGTATGAACCAAAAAGACTAACAAAACCAACTGTTCTTCTCTGCTTGACATCAGAAAACTCTGAGCTAGTTTTCCCAGTTCTTCAGGGCCCAGGCAGCTCACTTAGCATTAAGAAAAAGCTTATTTAATTATTGCATTACATAATTTGAAAAGAAACTGATACAAATTGCTTTGATGGTTGCCCACGTGCCTTCTGTATTGAGAATTTCCAAACTTCTGACAATGAGGACATGTTTTTATGGTGCTGAAACGGAGAGATTCGTCCATGTGATTCTGGGGACATAGGTATCTTTCAGATATTTAGTGATTACCTGAAAACAACTCCTAAATATCGGGTTGCTCTTAAAAGATGACAGGGTGATCCACATGTTAAAAGTAGTGTCGGTGACATGATTTACTCTGCTCTCCGTGGAGGAGGGGCAGTCCTCCTGACTGCTCGGGGTATCCAGATTACAGGCCAATGAATTATTGTTAGTCTAGTACTCCCAGCAGGGGTGAATATTTACTTGAGAATTTTTGATCATGAAATTATTGACAATGATTAAGAAAATCTTCATTTTTAGCTTAGCTGGTTTCTAGAACCAGCGCTGTGACAAATTCACGTGACATAGATCCTAGACCTTGATCATATAAATGGTATCTCCATAGTCATACAGCTGTAATACAGTGGCATATAGAAAACAAGACCGTGACATTTTTCTGTTGTTACGTACAACTTATTAGCTACATACTGGTATGCCAGCTAAATTAAGTTCAGAAAATAAAATTTCTCATCTGCAAATTGAAATTAAGGAGAGATTTAAGGTTGAATTGGGTGCCTGGTATTTTGAGGTTGATAAGGTGAACCACAGATGTATTCTCCTCCTTAGAGTAAGACTTATCTTCTTTTCTAATTTTTTTTGTTTTTTAAGCGTGCAGGAGGAAGGCCGATCCTCTTAACTGTTTTGTGGATTTGGGGCTTTTTATTTCATTTTGGTTTTTTGTTCACGAGAACACCAAAGTGAAGAGGCTTCTCAGCGTCTGAAGCTGAGCTACCTTTTGGGCCTCTTTCCCTCCTCCTGCCCCCTATGTATACTTGTACGAAGTGATGTCCCGGTTGCGGCTGGGAGAGAGTTAATTTTCTTCACAGCAGCTGGCACAGTGCTGTGTTTTGGATTTAGTACTAGAAGAATGTTGATAACGCCCTGATGCTTTGGTTGTTGCTAAGCAGAGCTTAAACCAGTCAAGGACTTTTTCAGCTTCCCCTGCTCTGCCAAGTGCACAAGAAGCTGGGAGGGGGCACAGCTGGGACAGGTGACCCCGACTGGCCAAGGGGTATCCCACACCGTATGACGTCATGGCTGGGGGGAGTTAAGTTGGTCGGGGGAGAGTGATCGCTGCTTGGGACAGGCTGGGCATTGGTCAGCGGGTGGTGAGCAATTGCATTGTGCATCACTTGTTTTGTATATTCTATTGCCGTTATTATTATTACTATTGTTATTATTTTATCTTATTAAACTGTCTCTGTCTCAACCCGTGGGTCTTTTTTTTCCCCGATTATCTCCCCCATCCCACAGAGGGAGGGAGGGAGGGAGTGAGCGAGCGAGCGGCTGCATGATGCTTAGTTTCCAGCTGGGTTAAACCATTACAAGTGAATGACCAAGAAGCTTGAAACTAGACTGTTAATGTAATTAGGCCTGTGTTTCTTCATTCTTCTCTTGATATCTCTTTTGTCTTGGTCTACCCCACTTTCCTTTCGTTGCTGCTTTCCGAGTTTGTTTTCTTCTGATGTTCTATTGCTTTGTGGTGTTCTCCTCAAAATCAAGTTGTACTTTGTGGTTAGCATGTGATTATTATTATTAATAATATTATTTCCACCCACTCCTGCTCTCCTGTGCCCCATATACCCTGTAGCAACTAGAGGATAGCAACAAATTGGTATTGAGGGTGGTGAATCACTTTCCCTGTTGCATTCAGATGCTTGTCTGGAACTTCAGAACTGAACTATAGTCAAAAGTAACACAGACAACCTAAGGAAGTCTCACCAGTTTGAGGATATAGGGAGGGCAGGGAATATTTAACTTACTATTTTTTTAAAAGCCGCCTCTTCTGAGTCCTTGCCTTAAATTTCTGTGTTTGTCTTGCTTTTTCTGGCCTTTCACTGATTTTTGGTTGTATAATCTTTCTTGAAGAATGAACAGGACTTACATGTTCAAAGAATCATCCTGAAAATTCCTTATGACCTATTTACGTTATAAAAATATCACTTTGTATTCTTAAAGGAAAAATGAGCTAGAGGCTCTTTAAAAAATGTTTTCAGGCTTACAGTTCACTTTATCCTTATTAAAAGGGCTATCATTATGCAGTTCACTAACTACAAATGTGTTCTGCAAAATAAAACTTTTCAGATGCCAGTGAATAGTCAAGTAAGTGGAACAGGTTGCACAGGGAGGTTGTGCAGTTTCTGTCCATGGAGGTTTTTAAGACCAGACTGGACAAAGCTGCAAACAGCCTGGTCTGGCCTCAGAGATGACCTTTCTACAGGAGATTGGATTGGAAACTCCTGAGGTTCCTTCTTCCCTGAATTATCCTGGGATCCTACATGGATCAGTGGTCTGTGTGCCCGTTCTAGTTTATATAGATTGCATGCATTAGTTGGAGAAATGACTCATGATGTGTGTAGTAGAACCATTCATACAGGTTTTACTGTCTCTAATCTTTAATAAGTTGAGCTCATACCTGAAGAGATATTTGCAAATGTTACGCTGCTACTTAAACAACTTTATTTAGCTTTTTTCATCCCTTTTTTTTTGTAATGGCCCTTCTTGTGACCTACATGTTGGGACATCTCAGTATTGGAGCTCTCCTGTTGGTCTTGTCCTCTATTATTCTGTGCTTGGAGGTCAACTTTTGTGAACTAAGGATATCTGCCTGCCTGTCTGGTGTAATAATTAGTGTTTTCTGTAGGAGAATAGTCTTGGAAAATCAATTAGCCTGTCCTCCATAGATGTTTAAATAAGATCGTAGGATACTTTTTAGAAGAGACCTCAGGAGGTTTCTAGTCCAACCTCCTGCTCAAAGCAAGGTCATCCCTGAGGCCTCAGGGCTTTACCCCGTAAGGTCTTGAAAACACCTAAGGAAAACACCTAAGGACCAGGTACTACACAATCTCTCTGGGCACCCACCTCCACTGCTTGACTGTCCTAATGGTGAAAAAGCTTTTCCTTATATTGTTTAAAGGCCTCTACTGTTTCAACTTATGTCCACTGTCTCTTGCCCTCCTACCATGCCTTGCTGTGAAGATCTTTGCTGTATCTTCTTGGTGGTCTCCTCGTAGATACTGTGGGCTGCTTTGTAGGTCTCCCCCAAACCAGCTCTTTTCCAGGAGGAACAAATCCTGTTCCTTCCATCTCTCCTTCTAAGGCAGTTCTCCAGCCTCCTGCCCGTCTTATGGCCCTCTGCAGAACTTCAGTTTATCTCTGTCCTTCCTGTATTGGCAGCCCAAAACTGGACTGATAGGTAGAGATGGGTAATAATTTTACTTGATCTGAAGCTTATATTCCTCCTATTAATACAGCTCAGGATGATGTTGACCTTTGCTGCCAGGGCGTGCTTCTGAATCGTCTTCAGCTTGCCATACACAGAGATCTCCAGGTCTTTTTTAGCAGAGCTGCTCCCCAGGCAGTCATTCTTGAGCCTGTGTTGTTGCAAGACATTACTCCTTTCAGGGGAAAAACTTTGTATTTGTCCTCGTTGAATTCCAGGGAATTAAAAAAAAACCCAAACAAATCCAAACAAGCAACAAATCAAAAAAAAAAAAAAAAACCAAAACCAAAACAAAAAACCAAAAACGAAACCAAAGCAAAATCCAACCCCCCACCTTGTAGAACTTCCACTGGCAAAACATTTAGGCATGTGCTTGATTGCTTTGAGTATTGAAATGCTTAGATCCTTTTTGAAGTTGAGCGCAGCATTCTTCTACCCCCTCCTACCCAACTTTTATGACTGAAAGTACCTTAATGTTTCAGGATCACTTTATGGATCCTTTGACTTGGGCACACTTTGAAGGAACATACTTTGTTTATATGAAAGATTGTGGGAGGAGATTGGATGAGGTCCTAATACTGCAGGACAGGAAGTGATTGTAAGTTGTCTAAATTCCACTCTGTTTTATTCCCATTTTCTGCTCCTGTGTTTCCTCCTTCTCCAGATCACATGCCTGTATCAGTTACTGGAATAGATACTTGCACTGAATGAGTTACGCTGGAATATTTTTGTTGATAGGTGTTTATTGTGGATAATTGCTTTCACTTCTGATTATTATTAGCTTTATGATACTGTATTTTGTGCAGTCCAGTGTGTTTAGTTAAATTCTTTCTACTGAACCTCACATTCTTTGTGTTTTGAATTCTGTCATTTGCGGTACGAGTCTGTGATGCCTAAAAAAATCAGCACGTGTTGCTTGGCAAGTGGTAGCTGCTGAAAGTATCCTGCATTTGTGATGTTTAGAAACAAAAAGTTTTATCTACAAAACATTAATTTTAACCACAGAAAGGTCTTTTTCATGGTATCAGAACTTCAAAACGTCTGGTATAGTTGGTTAGATACAGAGATTATGGAAATACAGCTGTGCTGATAGTGTAACATCTTTGGTGGAAGAAATGCTGAAGTACTAGTTTGAAAGTAGACTATAATCTCATCTGGCCACAGATGTTTAATATTACTATTTGTCACTTCAGTGGAGCATTTTTACCATTAAAATTTAAATTACTACTTTGAAACGTTGGTAGTATTAATCTGTTAATTTTGTAAATGTTCCAAGGCCAGTATTAACATAGCAGGAATTTAAAACCGAAATAAGCCAAGCAAGCAAAACCCCAAAACCTCAACATTAAATTTTATGTGTTGGTATTAAATTTAAACAGAACTTTAAATCACGTTTCCTGCATGTTACGTCTGAATCTATTTTGATGCAAACTTGCTACCCATTCTTAAGTAGCTAAGTTTCCACTTCAGCTGATAACCCCGAGGTTATTCTTGTTCTTGGATTTCCACCTAAAAAAATGTGGTTTAAAAGGTTTATTGCGCACTCTGGGAAGCCAGTAGGTCAAGACTGGTTTGTCCCAGAAGATCAGAGATTGTAATCTGGGGTTCTTCAAGAAAAATACCCTTCCAGAAATCTCCTTTCATAATGGAAGATGTTCAGCTGAAGACAGCCACAGCAGTGTGTGGTGGAGAGAGACTGCCTACGTTATAACAGTATGAAGCCTTAATGTTGAATGAACAAACTCTTGAAGGAGCTGTTCAGTTGTGTTCTTTAAGATCTGTAACCATCTGCTCTCTCAATTCTAAGAATGAAGCTGCTGCCTAATCTAAGCAATGTACAAATACAGAAATGTATTGTTTATTTTTAAGTGAATTACTCCAGACCAGGGGTGGATAGCGAAGGGTGAGGAAGAAAGCAGTAATATGAAGGATGCTTATGTGATGATTAAGCATTGAACTTTTTGTTGTCTTTATGTTGTTCCTATCTCCTCCCAGCTCCACACACCCGGTCTTGTGACTGGTGATCTGACTGACCTGCCCTGTGAAAACTTCCTCGCTCTTCTGTAAGCAGCCGGTGACAACTCTTTGTGGAGTAAGGAGCAAGCTGCTACGAAATGATGGGGCAGTATTGGTTTAGTTGCTGATCTGTTGGAGTAGATTTGTTCTGGTGCTTAAATGGGAAGTGAGCAAGTGACTCTGTCTACTTAAAATTTTGAGCACTTAAATCAACTGAATCAATCTCGTACTTACCTTTCAGCCCCTTGTCATGACTAAAAGGGAAGCCAGATTCTTCTCTTACCTGGTATAGCAACAAAGTGATAATGAAAGATGCTTTATATCATTTTAAAGAAGTAATGAAGTATCAGTGTTCATGAGTGGGAAAAGAGCTGCCTTGCTACTGTATGGAAATAGAAAATTTTAATAAAACATGAATAGTCTTGCACAGAACACTTAATCTAATTAGAGACTCAACCCCAAAATATTTGAGAGGGTAAGATCAACAATTATAAGATAGTAATTCAAACCTTATTTTTTTTTTTTCAACTTGAGCATATATCTCCGCTCCATTGTTTGAAAAATTAATGGTGTTTTCTGACCGCATTCCTTTTGACAAACAGTTGCTGAAATTGGGCTTTATGCTTGTACCACGTGATACCTTTTTCTACATCATTTATGCTATTATGAAGAGAACTGCAAAGGAAATTAGGAGCTTCCTATGTAATCAAGTGGTCAACTGCTGTTTCCTCTATTGGGAATAGCCTTGACGATTACTCACAGTCGCTGCGTTTGCATTGTTGTCCTGAGCATGGAATAAGGGACTCTGAAAGCAGTAGGAGGGAAAGAGAAAATGCAGTGGCCATGGCTGAAATACTGCAATTGTAGAGAGTAGCTTTTTACTCCCATAGTTATGAGGTGATTTTGAGTGCTTCTTTATTTTAATGGTTATTTGGTGGCATAATTAAATATTACTTTTAGCAGGTCTAATTGAGCTTTTTAAAACACGTTTAACCCAGCTTATCTCTGGGCTGACTTTATTAATAAAGACCACTTCCTGAAATCTCACTTTATTTTAATAATTTTGCTTACTTCCCTCTTCTGTTGAAGTGATGCTACTGTGATCTCAGCAGGACACTGGAGACTCTCAGGAGTGTAAAACTCCGTCAGTGTTTGTGTGTGGACAACATCTGAGACAACATCTGATATACTGTATTGCAGAAGGTCTCTTGGCACTGCTGAGTAATTCCTCCACCATTTGTGTCGTTCTGACTTTAACTGAACCCTTGTCAGTATTGCCTTTTTATGCCCAGGATGTGAAAAATACTTCAGAGGGCTAGTGTTAGCAGCCGGTGATTGTAGCTCTAATGCAGCCTGTACTCGGTGGCTCCTGACGTTTTGGGGAAAATGTTACTTCCAGCAGAAAATATCATTACCTTGGTATTTGGTAACTTTAGTTATTATGTAGTTATTTTTAGCTTAAATAATAGAAAGCTGCATTTATTTCTGTGCAGTGCTACTCTTAGACATTAGATGCTATGTCCTTTAGTATCATCAACAAAAATATGGCTTTTGTTCTCAGTTAAATAATTTACTAATTGAAATGTAGCCTGATTTTATTTTAATAGCCTTTCTTAGGCCTTTTATACTGAGTTTCAAATGCTGCATTACTATCATAATGTTTTGTTTGTTGAGCCTTAGACTAAGTGAAATAGATGGTTAGATAGGGGTGACGAAACATCTGAATTCCCATAGATAACGAAGTTATCACTGCTAGATGCTGTTAAAGCTAGCCTCAGACATACTCCCGGTTGGTTGGGGTGGATCCACAGAGGCGTTCCTTGCTTCTGTAAATTACTGTTCTTGGTTTTATTTTGAGTGCCAATAGATACACAAGGGAAAAGTATGAGGATGAGATTTCATATTTGCAGCTTAAGCTAGTAAAATGGCTTTCTAGCAGCAAGAGTGTTCCCCTCACCCCTTCTTCAAATAAGCGTTTGTTTTTGTTTTTTGTTGTTTTCTTTTTTTAAAATCCCTCCTTTATGCTGGCATTGGGTTTTATGTGACTCCATGGTGAAGTTCTTAAGAAAGCTGGGGGACTAGGATTAATTCTCCTTGGACTTTTCTCTCTGAACTAGCTCATTAGAGTTCACCTAAATGCTTGTGTTGAAGCAATTGAAATTACACGTAGCCGGGGGTGGGGGGAGGTAAGGAGAGGGAAATGCCCTTCCAACATAACTGCTAAATGCCATTGGATTGGCTTCACGTCGTACTGTGCTCTCCCTCACTGCCACCTACAAACAGGACATGTGCAGTCATTTTTCTCCTGATGTAACCTTCCAGTAATCGGCAGTTAGGGACTTTTGGGGAATTTATTTCTAGGTCTGTGTGAATAGTACATTCCAGCATTCTGGTCTAATAGTAATAATGTGGAGGATACATAAAAGAAAAAAACATTGCAGGTATAGAGATTTTCTTGTTGAAGGAACCTGTTTAGAGAGTGAGGCCACTGAGCCGGTGACTTTGCTTCCGGTCTGGCAAAGCAGACAGTACTGTAGGTGGGAGCAAGTGTGGAACCCCCCAGGAGAAAAGGAAACCCGTAGGCAATTGGAAGGTAAAATGCTTCTTCATGAGAAGAAGAAAGGTGCCAGCTCAAGTACAAAGCATTAAAGTGTATTGTTATGTTGGTAACTATGCAGTAAAGTCTTCTGTTTCGAATCTAAAAGTAAATAGAGAAGTGAGGGAATAAAATCAGACCCAAACCAGTATTTTGGTTGTACGAGTACCTTAGTAATAAATGTTTATATGTTTAGGACTACTTTGAACTAGCTTTTGTGTTAGAATGGAGGAGTCTGTTTGCAGTATGCGAATAGTCAGAAGAAAGCATCACAAAATAGTGGGTGCGAAATCACTATCGGTCTGAAGATACTGCAGATAGTGTTACCGCAGCAAAAGCCCTTTTTTAATTTGTCAGCACTTGTTTTTGAATGCAACTGACTGAAGCTGAATGTCATTCACCAAGCACAGGGCTTGATGAAATTGTTGCCAAAGATTATACAACAGGGTTAAGTAGGATTTGCAGAGAGAAGGCTATCAACAGATACATTTTACCAAAGCATTGCAACTACTGTAAAGATTTTTTCCAAGCTGTCTGTAACCTTGGTAGTCCTGTCAACCAACATTAAGATAACTTAAGGCCATTAAGAAACTGCTTCGTAGGTTTTAAGAAATTACCCGATTCCTTTAAATAAGATGATATAATTCAAAATTATAACTTCTGAAGGGCTTTTTGAGTGACAATTAAAAAAACCCCACTTTTTTGGAGACTCTCGTGTTTGGAAGTTGCAGCGTGGACCCAGTATTTTTAAAAAATGTTCAAAAAGGTTACAGTTAATACTTTGAATCGCATCTAAAACCGAGTGGCGTTTTCATGTGTAAATTTGGCAGCCTGTTTTGGTTGTGTCTGTAGTGAACGAATATCCTTTTTCTGGATGTAGGGTAGAAATAACTATAAGGATGTCTTAGCTTTTTGTGTGTGTGTGCTCAAGATGAAGCTGCGTATAAGCCCTGTTGTTGTGCATTTTCAACTATGACACAGCTGATCTCACTCAGCTTCACTCAAGAGTGCAGATTCTGTGTTTGGGTTTTGGTTCCCCCCCCCCCCCCGAACTAATATAGGTGTTGATGATTATACAGCCTGAGGTGTGGTTGTTTTGCTCTTAAAAAGGAGAGGGGAAGGTAAGTATTTCCAGGTAGACAGGGAGAAATAGTAATAGCTCAAAAAGAGGTCCTTCCCCCTATTTCCATGGTATTTGTTACAACAAAATTGCATTTTAGGCTACATTTTCAAAATGGTATTATTCCTTCAAACCTGCTTGACTAATAACTTCACAAAGTCCAGTCAAATTTTGGATTTGAATCAATATTATCTGGAATGTATGAATTTAAAGACACTAGACCAAATTCCAAGGCGGTGTGACAATAATGGTACAACTGGAACGAATTTAGGTGTTGCACATCAGTGTCTCTTGAGGTAGTAAAACGGGTAATAAGGTTAATGAAGCTGGCAATGGTCTGGTGCAATTCCTGTGCTATCACATTGCTTTTTGGCAAGATCTTGACCTGCTATAAAACCTTTAGCAATGTCAATTTGGCAGTGAGCTCTGAACAGTGCTGTAAACAAGAGAACACAGATTGAGATGGGCTTTTGCATTTGGGACCCCTTTCTTCCCAAATTTAGGTGCACAATAATCCCTTGTAGGCCTGCCTATTTTGCATTTTGCCAGATAGCATCCTCTTATGTTTTGCTTGGCTATATAATTCTTCATATCCATAGCTACCCTAAGGTCTCCTAGCAAAGAAGTAAATACTTTGCTCCTTTTAAATTATTTTTAAAGTGGGTCTGCCCTGTCTCAGAGGATAGAGCGGGACGTTTGGGTCCAGTCAAGAATAGATTTTGTGTTGGGAAGGGTCTAAGTGCATTTTCATGTTGTGTGGGTTTTGAATTTTCTTTTTTGTTGTTTGGTTTTAGTGTTTGTTTGTTTGTGGGTTTTTTGGGTTTAAGTTTTTTCGGTTGGTTTTTTTCTCTTTTTTTTTTTCCCAAGTAGATTCCCTGCTGCAGTTTGTCTACTCTGAGAGAATCAGGTGCTTGTTTCCTCCACGGCTTGTTAGCATTCCTACTTTAAACTCCTGACTAATTAGCCTGGTTGCCAGAGCACTTGCATGCAGAGTATCAGATAGCACCCGGGGGTTTTTTTCTAGTTCAGGCAGTGTAGCTGGGTGTCTTAACCCTGTATGGTGCAGATTCCAGCTCAACCCACAGAAGAAACTAAGGTAACACAGTCAAGTTTATCATTGTGGGGTAGAAGCTGGGTCAGTCTTTCCTGGCTGTGTCAGCAGAACACTAAATATGATACGACCCCCAGTTGCATTATGTGAAAATGACGCTATTTTAATGGTTTCTTTTGATACCATATTGCATCATACCAAAGCCTGATATTAAAATAGTAAAAATGCAGTGCTGGTTACAAGAAATTAACCCAGACAGCGGTTTTTTTAAAGGATTGTTGCTATTGTATTTTTTTTGTCATGCAATGAGAATTTATTTCCTGTATTTCTAGTATACAGGAGATAGAGCAAATAAAAATGAACACTTTGTCAGGTGAATGTCAGGTGTTTGAAGTGAGGGCAGTTTCTGAGCTGCTCTGTGTACTGATTGGTGTCAGCCTATCTGTGGGTACCAGCTTGTCAGATTTGGGTTTTAATTGATCTGTTGGTGGTTAGATTGAACCTTCAGCTCATGTCAGGAATATGAAGTTGCTGCAGTAAGTGGTCAACTAGAAGCAAGATACCAGATTTAGTTTCCATGATGTAGTCTTGTGTGCTTCTGGACGCGAGAGAATCCATGTAGGAGGGAAATGTTAGGAATAATTTGATTTGTGCCACCTGTAATAAAACTGTGATCAGCTTTGGGAAGGACAGCCACAAGAAACTAGGCTTCATGAGTTCGACTGCTGATGGAAATGTGTGTTTCAGTAATGCACCTTTCTGTCATAAATAGATTGGCATTTCTGTTAATTGTTTCTTGAGTGAAAATTATCTTTTCAGTTTTAGTAGTTTCACTGATTAATTTGAAAACTAGTTGTGCTTTCATTTTTTATGGATTTAAGATTATTGCTAATAAGTTCCTCTAACGAAGTTTTATTATAGAGGAAAGAACTTGATCTTTTTAAATTGTAGGGCAATTACCGTGTAATTCCAGTATGCAACAATGCTTGCAGTATGCCTGTTATGGGAATGTCCTTAAAACTACAGTATTTTAAACTTCAGTTGTTTCTCTTTTAAATGTCATGTATTTGTGGAATGAGTGTAAAATTTGAGATGTGCCATTCCTGTAGCAGGCCACAATTTCCACTTAGCTCATCAGGACTGTCAGTGTCTGCTACGACACAGTTCCACCCTATCTGTGTCAGCATCCTTAAGAGAAATTTTTTTGATGACGATGCCACTGTATAGGTGAGCTAGAACTACTTATCCCTTGCAAAATGTCCATTCAGATCTTCACTTTTTACGTGCAACATTCAAAATGTACCTTTGAAAACCTGCTTGCCTCTGACTTTAAAATTCCACTTTGAAAGCGGAATTGTCACTGTATGTAGAAGCAGCTTGTTGCTGTGCTGTTATACTCTTAAACTGTTCCTTCAGAAATGTATAAACACTGCATGAGAAAACAGAAATACAATTAAGTGTTGCCTGGGTGCTGTCAAGTCAGCCAGAGGCGCTGCTGCT
This sequence comes from Gorsachius magnificus, assembly GCA_034008185.1. Lineage (NCBI taxonomy): Eukaryota > Metazoa > Chordata > Aves > Pelecaniformes > Ardeidae > Gorsachius > Gorsachius magnificus. The sequence continues at coordinate 47,732,846 of CM067083.1, read as the reverse complement.
ACCATGCTGCTGAGCAGGTGTGAAAGCAAGAGCAGTCGGATTAGGTTGGTTGGATGAGCTGCTGGCTGCTACGTTTCTGCTCCCTTCTTTGGTCCAGTGCTTCTCTGACCTGTGCAGAGACTTCAGGCATGCCAAGCCAGCGTAGCCTGAAAAAACCAACCAAACAAAAGTAGTACCTGCTGGCTTACAATGCTGTAAAGTCTCTGTGCAGGGTCTGGTATGTACTGATGCTGGTGGAGAACTGGGAATCAAGTGCCTAGCTTGGCTGAGGTTGCCGTTTCATGGTTCCTTCAAGTTAATACAAGGTGCCAGCAGAAGAATAGTTTCATCCAACTGCTAGCTCTGACAGCTTCCTCCACAGCAAGAGGAGTGGGGAAAAAAAAAATTGGAGTTGGTTAACCTGATTCATGTTACTGTACAGCTGCAGGATGCTGGTGCCTGGCATAAGGGAGGAGATGGCAAATAAGTGTCCCGGTACAAGGAAGGGCTTTCTGCAGCAGCTAGAGTTTCTGTTGCTTTAAACTGACTCTGTGCCTACACTTTTAAAGTGAGCAAGGGCAGTCTTTTTTGTGGCCTGATGGATGCGTGAAGATGCTTAAATACAGAGGTTGCAGCTCTGCAGGTTGTTGGTAAATAGCAATGCCAATGAAAAATCAAACTTCCAGTGCCTGAACTTTCATTCTCCCCCTTACATTTTTTCTGTTATATTTTGGTTTCAGGTGGATGTAATAATGTGTTCCTCTTCCTCTAAATCAGACTCTTTAAAAGAAACAGCCTTTTAACAATAAATAATACAAAGAATTCATATCAAATAAATCTCCTTTAAAGACATACCTGGAAGAAGCCATAGTGGATTGTCTGTACTTCTAATTTTTCTTCTCTTAAGTTTTCTTTCAACAGTGACAGGTTGTAGGTAAATAGTAGAAAGGTAAGCAACATACTCCTGAAGGCCTTTGCTCTTTGTTATTTTTGCTCTTGCTTTTAAATATGTCATGACTAATTCAATGTAAGTTTTGTTTTGGTTTCGACTGGCTTTAGTTGGTTTCAAATATGACTGTACTCTGTCTGTATTACTGTTTTGTTGTTAGAGACTTTCAGGGTATTCTGATAGACCAAATGGGTGTCAATTACTTTTCCTTTTTTTTGGTTTGTGGTTTTTTTTTTTTTCTGTCATGTCACCTCCTTCAAACAATTTTCCACATTTTTCTTTTTTGGGGTATGTTTTCAAAGTATCTATTGACAGTGACTACCAGTGTTGTGTTACTGGGAGGGTCACTGAATGGCTGTTGCATCAGCATCAATACAGTTTATAAATGGGGGTCAGATTTAATCAGGGGGTATGATTTAATCTCCTGTAAATTTATTTGTTGCGTTTTGAATTTAAGCAGCCTAGCTTAATGAATGATTAAATAGTTACAGAACTGCTGGCAGTGCTCATTGTTGAAAATATTTCTGGCTTTCAGTTAACTGTTGTAGATCATCTTTTGTAAGAACAATTACATTTTCTCTGGTTAATTGTGAAAGATTAAATGATGCTGTCCACTGCAGCTTAACAAAAAACATCCTGCAGGTGGCAGACAGTTGCTGTGTGTTTCAAGCACTATTAAGATTTTTCCCAATCACTTAGTGTAGGGTTGAAGATTAGAGTTAGAAGGTTAAGCCCATAATGCTTTTGGGGAGCACCTCTGGCAGATTTTTGTTTATTTTTAATGGTAGGTGCTTCTGGAGTCTTGTTTGTACAAGCAACATGAAGTCTCTTCAACAATGTCTTTTGTAGAACGTATGAAAACTTAAAGTGTTTTCAGCATGAAGCGTGGTTGATGGCTGCATAGAGTCTGATGGCTTTGGCAAAATACAAATCTGAAATCAACTTGGTTTTGTTTTGAAGTCAATAGGAAATATTCTGGTTCATCTGCCTTGTGTAGATGGATCTGTTCTGAAGTTTAAATTTTTGAACTGTGAAGTGTAACTCAGCAGGAAAATATTCATGATTACAGTAATGTTTGCTTCATCCCAAGAGTTGTTATATTAATCAGTCTTGCTATGTGGACAGATAGGTAACAGGAAGTAGGGAGAATGCATACAAGGTATCCAGCAGAACATTTGTATCAGTGATAATTCATGGTTCACATGGGCATTCAAGCTGCATTTATGAAAGTAAATGCTTTTTTAGGGTATGTGTTAGTTATAGACATGGATTTTGGCATTAGTCTAAGATTTTATTTGTGTAGCGTTTGTCATATACTGCAGTGGGTTTTGCGTTCACTTCATTGCATTACATTTATAATATAAAAATGTTTGTAGTACCTCTTGGTTTTTTATCTTGAGGCTTTGTTTCATATTGTAGCGGGGTTCGTTCCTGAGATGTAGTTTTCTTCAGGAAAATAGGGGATTTCATTTAGTTATGCTCCTGGTGTTGTGGGTTGTTGGTAACTCTCTCTGATACAAAGCTCAGCTGTTGGTCCTGCTTTTGTGACCATTACAGTGTGCATGAATTGTTGTGGCAGAGTGAGTCATTCTGTAGTGAAAAGTCTTTGTTGGTCCAGGTGTCAAAGGTTTGGAAGAGGAAATAAAGCTGATGAAAATTATTTTTATAGGAGCTGTTTTTTCACCTGTATTGTTCTTCCTCTCTTCTGTTGGAATCATTCAGGGTATTCTATCATTAATCCTGAAGCTGCACTTTTTGAAGGTATCTGAAAAACTGTAGCTTAGCAAGGACATTGTTTTTTTTTTTCACGACATGGAAAACAGTTTATTACAGTTAACCGGATTTATTTTTTTTAAAGACTATTTGGAATTACTTTATAATAGTTGGCTGTAGAGTCTGCATAAAAAAATATTATCTATCCTTTAGTTTCAAGTTGAGAATTCGCTGCGGGGAATGTATGCTAGAAACCTGACCCTCGTGTCATTTCAGTGCTTACTCCCTTGGTGATTTAATATGCTTGGCTTTTAAAATCTCGTAGGATTCTTTTTTTAATATTCATATATTCATTACAGTTGCAGGAATTTGTTGCATACTTACAGCTTTTGGAGAAACAAAGAAAACAATTCCTTTTTACTCTGTAGACTGACGATGGGTCAGGTACAAAGGTGTTATGTGAATGTTTCAGAAAATCCTGCAGTGATAATACTGTTGTTATGCTGACGTGTTATATCAGTGTTGTGACCTGAATTCATTTGAAAATAACTTGTATTTGCTTTAATTCTAATTGTTGCACTGTGGGTTGGTTTTATTGTGATTTATATTCTATTAGCAAAACTCCTGAGCAACAAGTACGTGTACCTGAATAATAATCACAGCTTAGTTAGGAGTTAGTCTGCTGTAGGTTTTTGCCTGTAGAATTTGAATGGGGCAAGAAGAAAGATGTGGCGTTCTTAACGCTGGTTTTTGGTGTTTTCTAGATGCAGTCATGCAGAATGCTGCTTGCGAGGCACAGTGTTATCAACGCAGCTAAAAGACCAAATATAGGCTCTTGGAGGGGTTACAGATGAGGATTTCTGAAGGAAAACTTTTATATTCTTTACTGCTCAAGAGATTGAATGGTTTACAAAATGGATACTGTGTAATATGCTTAAGTATTGAAGCATGTATTGCTTTGTGATTGATGTTGGTGGGACAGTAGTTTAAAAGCCTACGGGAATTCTTTGCTTGATTTACAGGAATAGTGATCCTGATCTTCTCATTCATCGCTGCGTCCTATGCACTGGGATAATGCTTCCTCATTACCTCCTCTACACTTTAAAGGAGGGGTTTCCTTTCTCCTACGTGAGCGTGGGTATGGGTTACTGCGCCTGGATATTACTGCTTTGTTTGCAGAAGCCTCTCTGATTCTTCAGGAAGTCCAGGTTTCCCTGCTACAAATCCCACTGTGTCATGTTGTGGACCTCTTCCATACCTCACTTACAGCACATTCTTTTTTTCTCTCCCTGTACTTGTTTTTCATACTCCTCCTTGACTCTGTTCCCCTTGTGTAAAAAGAATGGGCTGGTTGGAAGAAAAAAAGAGCTATTTTTCTGTGGGGATTTTAAAATAATCAAAATATTAAATACCTCAGTCTTTCATAACTGTTAACACTTTTCATGTGTGTATGTAACTAGCCTCTGTAATCGGAGGTGCAAGCTTGAGAGGCTCTTCTCTGCCTCTCTTACTTACTTGCACTTCTGTATAACATAACTTCAAATGAGCGATTGTCTTGATAATTGCTGATTACTGCTTTAAAGCAGAAATACCTACCTGATAGTAAATAACTGGGAGCTAGATTTAAAGATCAAACAAACCATGCTGAGAAACAGGAATCACTTTGCTGAAGCTTCATGGAAAACTTTGATGACTGATTTGAAAACTTGTATGTCACATTTTCAGTTTTAAATGTGACTTAAGTGATCTGTGAGACTTTGTTATGTATTCAAGTTTGCTTCCTGCTTTTGTAGTTGCAGTTGATGATGGTCTGAGGTCATCAAGGAGGATGTCAGAGGAGGGCAATAACACTGAGAATGCAGGTGTTTTCTAAGAATGTCTTGTCAAAGCTTTTCACAAGATTTTGTAGAATTCTTAAGTCTTTTGCTGCCGCGGAAGTTGTTGTTTGAACTGTGCCATTCTGATGCTTCAGTGTGTTTTTATTTTCTTTTTGTGAAGACACACTTCTGAAACATTTAACCTGTTGGTTTTGAAGCAGTTACTGCCTGTCATTGACTTAATGCAAAAAGTCGTAATTAGGTAGTTGAAGCTCTTTTATAATTTCTTTTTTGTGCCTGACAAAGAGGTGATAAAACTGACTTCTGTTTGTAAAACCAAGAAATGGTTAACTGGTAATTGTTTTTTTTTATGTAAGTAAGTTGGAACCTTCTTTTGAGGAGGATATACTTTTGGAAACTAAGTTCTTTTGATAATGATAAAAAAAGCGTGATTAGGCTTTGTATTTAAAGAAAATGTTTATAATTTGAAAGGCTTAAAAAGAGCTGACTTTTGCTAGGTGCTTTAGAAAGTATTTTGCAGTCTAGATGAACAGAATTAATATTTTGAGAAAACTGACTGTACTTGTGTAGCCAAAGACTGGTCTCACATTCCTTCCTGAAGAGCCACAGACTTGTACTGCAGATACATAAAATATCTAAAATGTGATTAGATGAGAGCACTAAAATTGCTTATGATGCATTTAAATTACTGAGGGGAACTTAAAAGAGCTGTCATACACTTATGTAATTAATCACTTCTGAAATCCAGAAAACATTTGGACTTCTTTTTTGGTAATTTATGAATGGCAGTTCTTATCTTTAGCGGAAGAAGGTTTTAAGAGACTTGTAAAGGTTTTGGGGAGATTTCTCCACTTAGAAGTGTGTGCTAGGCAGTAACAGATATTTGCATATCTATTTGATTTAGGGCAAGTGATTTTTTTCTTCAGCCTCTTCTCTTGACACCAGTCCATGTTATAAACTGCAGTGAACCTACCTAGCAGGCTTGACAAAGAAATTCAGAAGTGAGTGAGTTTGAGGATGAAATGTACCTCTCAAAAATAAACGCTTTAAAGCTGAGTTAGAGCAGAGAGTGGAAATTTAAGTGTGATGCCTACCTTGTTGTCTTGATGTGGGTGGTGGCATCGGTCTCTGTGTATGTTTTGTTATAGATCTGTTAAGTGCATTGCCAGAAAGTTAAACGTGTCTTGAACTGGAGATACATATATATACATGCACACACATGTGATAATGATGAAGACTGGAGGAGGGGTGGTTGTTTTTTGAGGGGGTGTGTGTAATTTTTTTGTACTCTTCTACCTTCCTAATTTTTAGAAATGTGAAACCACTGACTTCCATATCACCGATCACTTTTATTTAAATACTGTAATACTCTAACAATGGCCAAAGGAACAGTTTGGAACTTAACTGAAAAAGAAACATTATACTAACTAGAGCTTTACTTTGGGAAGCAGTGGAGCATTGTGATGCAGTTGTACAGGTTTGTTTTGGTTTTGTTGGGGTTTGGGGGGTTTGTTTTGGTTTTGGTTTTTTTTAATGGAAAACTTTGGAAAATTGGGGGGTGAGGGGAGGTGAGGGTATGTGTGGACTGTGGGGGCACAACATGAGAAGCCACTATAGAGGAGGATGGGGGGGAAATGGACAGCCAGTGCTTGATGCATCGAGTTGTTTTCACACCCAGATTGCCAAGGCAATGAAACAAAACTCAAGTGACAATTACTTTCTTTTCTAAAAGGAAAACAAAATTTGCTTTATACTAATGCCTTATGTTGAGTATTCACAATGCAGTGTTGTCACCTATGCTTTGTTAGTGTCTGGAAGTAGAAATAACTTTTAGCAGTAAAATTTTAATAATAAACCCCTGGTAGTTTAGAGAGCTGCTTGAACTGTTTTCTACACCATTGAATAGATGTATGTTGCGCTGCTTTGCTCACAAATTAATAAAATCTATAGGAATAAGAGTATGGCTAAAGGACAGTGGAATGTGTTCTCAGTAAAGTAATCGTCTCTCAAAACAACCCCTGGAACCTTATCTGTGTATAGGATCTCACACTAAACTGCTGAAAAAACCCCACATTTGCAATGTGCTCATTATCTCTCTTAATTCTTGCTTCAGCGGTACCTTGAGGTGGTGGTGGTGAAAACCTTGTGTAAAGAGAAATAAATGTTATTAATGGGATATGATTATGTTTCATGACACTTCTGCAGAAAGCTCATATGTCGTCACCTTTTGCAACACCAAACAAGTGGATCAAAACCTTAAGTTGGTTATAAAAACAGTCATGTCTGTTTCGTGAAGCATCATGGTTAAGGAGTATTTACAGAAGAGGCAACCATTTAAATCTGTCCTAAAGAGTGTGTGGGATGTGGCTCACAGTCTTACCTGTGAGAAGGCTCTCCGAACTAGACATCATAATGTGCTTAGATTCATTTTTCTTGCAGGAACTGCAGCTCCATCCAAAATACAGCATAGCTACAGAAGCCTGTTAAAGCTAAAAGAGGCAATTAGTAGCAAAGTACTTACCACCTGCCGAGAATTGATGCCGTGTTGGAGGTACAAACCAAAAGCATGCCAGCTATCAAGGGAGGTGTGAAAGGAAGCTGGCATGGCTGAACATCAGGCAAAGATAGTTATTAGAAAGCTGAAGTAGTATCCAAATGAGCAAAACTGTAAGGATATAAAATCTGACAAGTAGAATTTAAAAGTGTAAGACAGAACAAAAGGATTTGAGGAATGAATTTTAAAAAGTCTTTAATAATAACTGTCTTTTGGCACAGTAGTAGCAAACCTACCACAAGCCGTAGGGCCATGAGATGATCACTTTATAAAAGAAACTTTCAGAAGATAAGGTGAAAGGAGAAAACCTTTGCTTTGCATCTGTGCTCGTTGTTGAAAATCTTGGAAAGATTGCCCTGCCAAGAACCTTCTATGGGTAGCTCATCAGAGGAACTCTCTTTCAAGTCAGCATTTGTGAAGTTTGAAGACCAAAAACATGAAAGCAAGTTGCTAGAACCAGATGATGTTCATCCAATAACTCTATAGAAAGTGAGGGATGAAGTAGTTTTACTGATACATAATGACTCCTTTAGCTAGATACCTTTAGGTCATTGGATATAAATCCAGGTGAGGCCAATATTAAAAAGACGTTTACTTAGGATGCTGCCCATGCTGATTGGAAACTGCAGTAATGTACAGAGTTCATGGACATGTGGTAATTATAGTAGATGGTGGGAAGGTCAATGGAGCTTTGTGAAGAGGAGTTGTGCCTTAAGCCTTTTGGAGCTCACTGAAGGAACCAGTAAGAGTACATGTAAGGAAATTCCAATTTGCTATGGTAGGTAGGATTTCCAGAAGTCATTTGGTAACCTTCTGCATGAGAGGGGTAAGTCCTCATATGGATAACGAGTTAATAATTAGAGATAATTAGAGACAAGAGATGAAGTGGATCGGATGCTTTTCAGAGGTGAGCAGTAGCTGTTACAAAAATATTCAGGGTAGAAGACTGGAGACCCACCTTTGAAAAATTGCACTGAAGTCCAGAGGGATGAAGAGGAGGTGGCACTTAAGCTGGAGTGAGGCATGTGGAACCTGTAACTCCTCGCAGGAAGGAATGCTAGTTTGGGATTGCAATACATAGTTCTGTGGGAACACCAGTTCAGGCTCAGAAAGACTAATTCTATAAATTGTTAGGATAACAACAGAGAATAAAGTAAAATCGGCCATTATCTAGGTCCATGGTGCATTTGCATTTGACTGCTGTTTTGGTGCAGGCTTGGGAGCACCCTGGGAAGAACTGTGCTTACTTCTGTGTATATGTTAGTGGCAGAGATGTGTGTCTTAATGTAGGTTATAACACTTTTTGTTCTTTTTTTTTTTTCTTGGTGTTTTTTTTGTTGGTTGGTGGTTGAGGTGGTTTGGTTTTTTTTTCCCTGCAAAGGTCTTCTGAATGATAGAGTAGCTTCAATAAATGTCTCAGGTTCTTTGCTGTTCAAAGAAATGTTGTAATGTGTTCCGTGTGATCTGCCGTAGTACTGGAAAGGGCTGTGCTTAGCATAAAATCTATCACTACACCTGAGGATGCATCTGTTTCAAAGCCTCTGGAAAGTGAAAACAGGAGCAATGATTATTAAACTGTAGAGTAAACTTGGCAATGTCAACTAGGGCACTTGAATGTTCTTGATTCCCCTTGAGTGCTGGGATTTATGCAAGTCGGCCATGTGGAGACTGCTGGGGAACTAAAATTTGAATTTGGAGTTTGGACCAGTAGCGGAGTCCCATGAGCAGTCAGTATCCTCCTGAAGTTTGGTAGGCTGGAGAGGAGGACAGGACTCTGACAGCTAAGAAAAATATTTGAGGATGTGAATTTATGATATTTTGAATAGATTGATGTTGCAGCTGTGGTGTAGCCTCATGGTTAATAGTGACAGTCCCTTTCTTCCCTCCCTTTCACCTTGTGTTGGTACTGGAGCTTTTCTTCCTTCCCGGAGTGTTTAGGGACCTGTACCAAAGATTAACCTTTCTGAAAATATAACATAAAACAAACAAATCAAATTATTTAGCTTCCTGAACGGGCTGTTTCTGAGACAAACAGATGCCAACAAAAGAGAGAGGAATGCATGAAGGGGGGGAAAGGGGAGAGAAAAGATAATGCTTAGGACTGCTGTGACAGAAAGCTGTTCTCTTTGAGACACGTTGCTGTTCCTCCAGCATATTTAGCTTGCACTCTTACAGACATGGGATACAGGGGCCTGCCCTGGGTAACAAAATATATTACGATCAGTCTCCAGATGCGTTTCTGGGTTTAAAAGAAAAAAACGTTTATTAATTCTCCTTCAGGTAAACCTGACAGTAACTGTAAATCTGAATATTTCCAGTAATGTAGAGTACTTAATTTCTTTTTACAGAACATCCTTGTTTTTTCAAGTTTATGGTATCCTAGTAAATAAATTCTACTGTCCTCAAAATTTTGAAAACCAGTGCGATATTTGAGTGTCTTATATTTTCATGATACATTTGTAACTAATAAATAGTAAAAGAACTCTGAACCTTATAACTGTTAGCCAACACTCAGATTTGTATTTTTATATCTTTACAGGATCTGGAGTTTCATGGAGTAATGAGATTCTACTTTCAAGACAAAGCAGCTGGAAATTTCGCAACAAAATGTATCCGTGTCTCTAGTACTGCCACAACTCAAGATGTGATAGAAACTCTTGCAGAGAAGTTTCGACCAGACATGCGCATGTTGTCATCCCCTAAGTACTCGCTTTATGAGGTGCATGTCAGTGGAGGTTAGTATTTATCCACGAAATCTTTCCTGCATCCACAACAACTTCCTATCCAGCCCCACCCAAAGTATCTTTAGGTTTGCCCCCAGCTGCTGAACCATGTAAGAGTTTTTTGTTCCTAAGTACATTGCTACTAATTGTTATGTGGGGGAGTGGTATTTCAAAATGTAAGTATGCATATCAGGCCTACAGTTTCTGTAAGTTGCGATTATGATCTATTAAATGCTCTACTTGACATCCTGTTAATTTGTTGACATTTGTGAGAGAGTTGCTAATTTTAGGACTAGTAGGTAAAGACTGAACTTATAATGGGAGATCAGGAGCGTTAAATTGGAGCACTTAAGAGTACATCCTCAGTTCTTCGATGTTGTCAGTCTTTGATAGGTAGCCTTGTACTGCATGTTCTGCCACTGCTAAATTGGGGGAAGTTCAACACTATTGTTTGAAGCCACTGTGTTTCTTAAACAGAACCTTTCATGTTACCTGTGAAGAACTTAAATACCTAAATAGCCGCCTGATGCTGCTAACATTTGTGTCCCCCCACCCCAGGGGGTGGCAGTAATGTTTGTGGTGTTGGTGGAGACAGGAATAGGAGAAACTAGCTTTTTGTCATGCTTTTTCTTCTTTGTGTTTGGGAAGCTTGCACAAGTGGTTTAACTACCTTAAATTCTGCTTTTGAAAGACTGGAAATAATTTCACTTGAGATAGAGAATGGAAATATATTGAGATTGTGTCACTCTTCATGGTCTACAAATGATGACTTGATGTGAATTGTATGGAATTAGGGAAAAGTGCATGTGTCATCACTAATATAAGCAATGAATAGCATGTGTGTTTTCTGCTTTAGGTTTCTTTAAAAATCTGTTAGCACTGTACCTGTAGTCAAAATGAAATGGTTTCTTTTGCAGAGCAAGTTCCTGATGTTTAAAATGTGGCTCATAAGAGAGGCACCTCATTCAATAGGAGTGTTTCTCATTAAATAAAATGTAACTGCAAAGACATCACTGTCTTGCTATGCATGTGTACTGTTTCCTACTTCTAGAAGGGAGATCAGATGGAAAAACTAATTTTTTTAACCACTCTCAGATTTTTTTTTTATATACTTAAAATCGATATAATACATTAAATGAAATTTTATCTAGTATTTATGCATAACAGATTTTATTTTTTTTTTTTTTACTTCATAAGCTGGTTTATTTTTGTGCAGTGTTTACAGAATAGTAGTTCTGACTGGTTAAATTTAAAATAAGGGAAATGACCGTTTGGAAGTCTCCTGAAGTTATAAAGTTTGAAACGTTTTAACTGTAGATGTAGCTTCTCCTCCTGAGTGATAATCTTGTGTTCCCAGACTTCAGTTCTGACAAAGGAGGTATGCAAGACTACTTTATGTGGACCTTTAGCTTATGTAGATAGAGGGAATACACTTAAGGTGGTTGCTGGGAAGGGGACACACATTTCTACCTTCCCAGGCTTTCTGTCCCTATACTTAAAAGGGAAACACCAACTGATGTGTACTGTTCAGCAAACCTGTTTTGTTTTTGGTTTGGTTTTTTTTAAGAGCATGACTTGTTTCTAAGTATCTTTGCTCTTGAGGTTCCAAATAACTGTTCCTGCTTTTCATTCTTTTGAAGAAGAAAGAAGATTAGATGTAGATGAGAAGCCTCTTGTTGTACAATTAAACTGGAACAAAGATGATCGAGAGGGAAGATTTGTTCTGAAGAATGAAAATGATACCCTTCCTCCAAAGGTGAGTCTTTAAGGAGTATGCTAGTGGTAACAGCAGTTTTGGAATGTGTGGGACTTGCTTATATAGCAAAACATAATTTCTACTTCTCTAATTCCTGAGAACAACTGCTGCTGACCTTGGACATCTGGAGCAAGTCTTTTTAAATACTTAAAATACATCTTCTCAACACAACATTTTTGTGGTCTTTCTGGTGGCTTGTGGTGCTTTGATTCATGTAGCTGTCTAGTACTGGAGCATGTAATACCCCGAGAACTTAGAACTTGATTTGTTCTAGTATGATGGATTAAGAATTTCCTCAAATAGTATATGATGCCAAACACCTAGAAGGTAATTGCACCTCTTGCAGAGCCTTTAAAGGGGGATGCCAGAGGGAGTTAACTAAAAATTCTTACCTCTTCTCAACAAAACTGATGGGAGGCTGTTTCCTTTTGGGGAGGTCTTTCCTTTTTATCTTTCCAAATGGGGGACATGTGAGTATCAGCCATACTTTTGTATTAGTAATTTAAACATTAAATTGGATCTGACTTTGGTTCCTGAAGTCATATAATTATATATATATATTATCTCTAACTTTGATGTTTATAGCTATGGAAAACATGCTGTTTGGTGTGGGCTATTTTCAGACAAGTTTTTCATCTTTGGCTGAGCACTAAATTTCTTTTGCTCTTGGAGTTACAGCTTGTTAATTTTAAAAGTGCTTTGGTATAAGTACATGAGCTATTCTTAAACTACGCTTTTGACTACAGGATACATCCATGTTAGAGATGTGGAGAGAAAATTAATGGTGTCTTGCACTACATCTGCCAGACTTGCTATTCCTATTAATTGAATTAAGTAATCTTCAATGTTCCTTCTCTGTGTTCTTCATTTCCTGATAGAAGCAAAAAACCCTGCACCTTCTGCCTCTCATCTTCTATTATTTTCTCTACAGAAGGCAAATGAGCCTAGGATTACAGGTATCTTGTGTATGCAAGGAGCAGGAATTTGAGAACACTGGAAGGCCAACTCAGGAAAATGCACCATAGGGGAAATGCCCTCTATAATGTTTTTCTTTCTGCAGTTTATTCTCATCTGATGCTCCAACATGGTTGACTTGAAAACAGATCAAGTACAGTGGTGTTTTGTGAAGTATTTTTACTGGGAGGCAGAAATTTGGTTTCAGCCTTCAGTTAATCTTTGAGGCCAAGTAGATAATAGGCATTATTCAAGTAAAATTCTGCTGCTTTTTCGCTTTCTTGAGTACAAGGTGCTTAATCGGTTCATACCTGCTTGGGAATATGAAATTATTTTTGCCTTCTATGTTATTCTGGACACTATTAGTCCCATCCCTGTGTAATGCGGTATTGTTGCCTGGAGTATTGTTTCTGTGTTAGTGATGCTGTGTCTTAATCAGAGTTATCTGGAAAGTTAAAACCAATACTAACTCTTCATTGGTCTAAAAATGATGGAAGTTGTTTTAAACTAATTTATTTCAGAAGGCTCAGAGTAATGGCCCTGAAAAACAAGAGAAAGAAGGAGTAATTCAGAATTTCAAACGAACTCTCTCAAAAAAAGAAAAAAAAGAAAAAAAGAGGCGTGAAAAAGAGGCATTGCGACAGGCATCAGATAAAGATGATAGACTTCTTCATGGGGATGATATGTAAGTGTTTTAAACTTTGATCAGTTCATTTAACCTACATCTTACTGTAAAGGATTCCCCCTCTCTACCAATTAAGTTGTTGCTTCTTTCAAAAGTAAGTAGTTGACACGTGCAATATTATCATAAAGGAGAATACGTGATGGTAATTTCTGTGGTTTATATGTACATTTTGCCTCAAGGTTTGTTTTTAAACCATTAAATAAGCTTTTTTCCAACTCTTTGTCCTTGTACAGAAATAGACACATGCTTGGTGACATGGACTTTCCCCAGTGTGTTTATTTTTGAGCATTTACTCTAGAGTAGGTTTATTCCTCTCCTTAATGTTTGATTGTTCTGTCTTTTGCCAGAAAAAATAGTGTGTGTAGGTGTTTGCATTTGACTTACCACCTGACTATTGGTTTGTTATTCTCTGAGATGTTTTTTGGTAGCCAGTCTTATAGGTTCTTCAGCTCTTGCTCCCAAATCTGCTGCGTCTTATTCATTAAGACAGGGCAGGATGTACATTAATCCTTGTACAGAAAACTGGAGCACAAGAGTCAGGCAGGAATAACTGTATGCAGAACTAAAAAGCTGAGAAGCTACCCAGGAAGAAAATGAATGATGAAAACTTATTAGTTGATAACAGATTCTCAGAGATGAAAGAAATTAGTTGACATAATAGAGGATTTAGCTGCTCAGCTTAATTTTTCTTTTTAAATGCATTTTTCTTTTTTTGAGTTCATGATTATTTTTCAGATGTGTAGTACAGCTATGCATTGATATGTTTACAATGTTCTTCAGATGTCAGCATGATCTTTCCAATATTCTGTGCTGGTACTTAGCTTGATCTTAATTTTTCTTAAATTAAAATAGAATTGTATTTAAGTACATCAGCAAAAGAAAAAGGATGAGCTGCAAGCACATGCTAACTCTGTTTCCACATGATTTGCAATATTGTAAATCAGAATAAAGTTAGGGGTATAATGTAAAGTTTCTTTAATGCCTTTTTTTTTTTCCCTCCAAAGAGGTAGAAGGCCCTTTTAAAATGTGAAAACTAGCAACCATCAGTACTTAAATTGGTTGTAGTCTTTTTCAGGTGAGCATGGGTATACAGACAGTGTAAATCCTAGCAAAAGTGAAATTCATGTAGAAACCATCTTACAATAATTTAATTGTTCTCCTGTGTGTATGGATTCTACTTGCCTTTTATCCTTTATGAAGTGATGAGTATACATGTATTTTAAGCTATTAATAACAATCTTTTCTTTTTATTTAAACTAACTTGGCAGTGAGAATTCTCGCCTTGCAGCTGAGGTTTACAAAGATATGCCTGAAACCAGCTTCACTCGCACAATATCCAATCCTGAGGTGGTTATGAAACGGCGTCGACAGCAAAAACTAGAGAAGAGAATGCAGGAATTCCGCAGTTCTGATGGCAGACCAGACTCAGGTACTTAGATTTCTTCTGGTTAAGTTGTAAACAGTAAACTGTTTACTGAGAGAGTGTTTTTAAGGCCAGCAACTCCTGTAAGTTTGACTTAACTTCTGCTTCTCCAATGTTTTTTGTACTTCATGGCTGATTAGCTATGATGTAACTGAATGAAGGATTTGTAGAGGTAAGATTCCACAGGAGCGTGTTTTGTGACAAGTGCAAGTCAAAGCTTTCAGTGATGGGCAAATTGATGGGAGAGAATATGCTCATCGGTCTTGTTAGCAGTGCTAAACTGGGAAAGAAGGAAGGACTTATTAAACTGACAGACTGAGGAAGTCTTCTGAAATAAATGTCATTCATTTCACTAAGAACAAGCTGAATGACCTGAATGTAAAAATGCAATCAGTAGCACAAATGCAGGATGGCAAGGAGTAATTTTTCAGGTCTGCAGAAAGGGTTGTGGTAGATCTCATGAATATCAGTGATCCAGTATTTCACATTCTTGGGGGTGGGGATACAACAACAGTGTTTGTATGAAGATCAGCGTTAAATGAACAAATGAGGCAATGTTAGTACTGATAAAACCTGGAATAATATATTCTGTCCATGGAAGAGTAGTTAGAGGTGTAGGATGTCCTGGTTTCGGCTGGGATATAGTTAATTTTCTTCACAGAAGCTAGCATAGTGCTCTGCTTTGGATTTAGTACCAGAAGAATGTTGATAACACGCTGATGTTTTTAGTTGTTGCCAAGCAGTGCTCAGACTACTCAAGGACTTTTTGAGCTTCTCCTGCTCGGCCAGGTGCATAACAAGCTGGGAGTACAGCACAGCTAGGACCCAAACTGTCCAAAGAGCTATTCCATACCATATAATGTCATGCTCGGGGGGGTTGGTGGGGTCGGTCGGTCGCTCGGGTACTGATCGCTGCTCGGGACGGGCTGGGCATCGGTCGGCGGGTGGTGAGCAATTGCATTGTGCATCATTCATTTTGTATATTCTGTATATTTTGTTATCATTCTCATTATTACTATTATTATTATTTTCTCTTATTAAACTGTCTATCTCAGCCCTCGGCTCTAACCTTTTTCCCCTTCCCGATTCTCTCCCCCATCCCACTGAGGGGGGGGAGGGGGGGGGGAGTGAGCGAGCGGCTGCGTGGTGCTTAGTTGCCAGCTGGGTTAAACCATGACATAGGAAAAAATCACCTGAGGGAAACCTGAAATGGGCTTTTTAAAGAGAGAGGAAATTCTTGAAGGTCAGCACAAACTTATTGTCAAGATGGGATAGGTCAGTTCTTAATCCATTCGTCAACGTTCATTTTAACTTCAGGTAATATTAAGAGTGGTGAAGCACTGGGGAAAAGACTTCCTTAGAGAAATTAGGAAATCAGCACCAGGAAATTAGGAAATTAGCATCAGTGGAGTCTTTTACCAGCGGCAGAGACAAATTTCTTCCAGGGATGTTATGTAACTTTTCTTGTATTAGTGGATTGACGAAATTATTTCTGAAGGGCTTTGTTCTTATATTCTGTTAGAAATACAGTAAATGGCTGCATGTCTGTATTTTTATTCTCTGGTAGCATTGTTAATTAAATTTTGTTTCCAAGGTGGGACACTGAGAATTTATGCAGACAGTTTAAAACCAAATATACCGTACAAGACAATCCTGCTGTCCACCACGGATACTGCAGACTTTGCAGTTATTGAAGCACTGGAAAAATACGGTCTGGAGAAGGAAAATCCCAAGGATTATTGTATTGCTCGTGTAAGTGAAGTTACTAAATCACAATAGTCTCATGCTTCATGTTTAAAGCAGTAGCTTTAAAACTAAATGGAAAGACTCTGGTAGTTCTGTGACTAACTTTCTGACTTTTTTTTTTTGAACAGCCTCAGGAATTCTGAAGTGATTTGCCAGGTTTTTTGTTTTTAAAACCTAAATCTACTAATCTTACTAAATTATTACTTCCTACATAGATAAACATTAATAATGAAAGTAACATATTTCTGTATTTGCCACTGTGGTTTTATACCTAAAATATGCCACGCAAATAAGTGTTCTTATGGTTCGCAGATGTGTAAACTAATAGTTAATCCTGCAGATGCCTAAATTTGTGCTGTTTGTGCACAAAACAATTCCCCTGAACTAAGATTGTCTGCTCAGAGGCAAAAGTGCTGAGTGCAAAGCCCACTATAAAAGGTACATGTTATATGCTGTTCCCTTATGCCTTTCGGTGGTGGCTCACCCTCATTACACACCAGGAAATATAAAACGCTGAACTGAAACTTATGCTTATTTTCAGAATGTAATTATTTTAGGAGTTCTAAGTGAATTGTATAGAACTGCTGTTTCTTAAGAGGTACGACTTTATCAAAGTGTCCCATGGGCAGTACTGATTAAAGGTTACAAATGTCTGTCTGTATCATCTTCTGAAGGAGATAGTGAGACTTGAAAACATTTGATCCTTGTTTGAGCCCAATCTTTTGATTACATTTCTAGCTATTACTTGTTTAATAAACTTGCATTTATTGCTCCTTAAAATGATGAAAAGAGGGAAAAATGTTTGTGTCTCACCATATTGTGCTCCCTTCCCCTGCTCCTTCTCCAGCGCTTAAAGCGCCACTGGAAAACAGTAAGGAAGCTTACACTATTTGCTATTCCCCACGCTTTCTAGCTGCTCTAAAGGATGTGGATATATCTTTGGTCTTAAAGTTGCTTTCCAATTTGGTTTTTATGGTGGTTTTGGGTAACCTGAAAGTCTACTTTTGCTGCGCTTACAGCCTCTAGTGGTATAATTAGCTGGGAATTGACATGTTGCTCCAACATTGTTCTAATTAGTAATAAGGAAACTGTGTGGCATAGTGCTTTTATAGTTTCATAACACTGAACTAATCTTAGTTTGTTATTGTTTCAACAGTTTTGTCTTCATTCTAGACATATTTTTAATGAAGTTCTGGGCATTTTGTCCTTGTCTTCATTAACCTGTCATTGGGGTCCCAACTGTGAAAGTTAATTTTACTTCAGTAAAATTTTACATAGGTTTTTATTATAGAGGGGAATAATTTTGTAAGTAATAGGTTTGGGTTTTTTTATGACCCAGCATAATAAAAATTGATTCTCAGTTTTGTCTGCCAAGTATTTTCTACATGTAGTTTAAAAATTACAATTATCTTCATGTTGTGGGTTCTGTAAATGAAATTTGTGATTCTCAGTCATTGATCTTATTAAATAGGGTGCTGACTTGACACGCTCATTTTTCTGCTAGTTTGAGAGAATTGTGGGCTACAGCAGAGACATTATGACTGAATGTGGAAGATCGTTTTGCATCAGTCTGTTTAGTTCAGAGTCAGAGAGTATTATGATGTATTATGAAACATTTATATCTTGGGGAATTTATTGAACTGATAGCACACTTGCCAGGGAAGCTATTGCAAGTCACTGTTGTGGTGGTGGTGTTCTCTCTCACTTCCCCTTGTTCTCTGATCTTGTGTGGGGATGTTTAATGTAGAAAATAGTCTGAGGAATGTTGCTTTGATCTTGGGAAAGATTAGCAAAGTCTTTGCTGTGAAGCAAATTGATTTAAATTAGTTTTCTGGAAAGCACTTCTGGAAAATATTTTGTCTTTTCTGAGCAACACATCTTGATATAGTAAGTTTCTATACTGACATAAGTTGTATGCTTATGTTTACATTTGAAATATGTGAGTGGTCTTTATTGATTCATAGCAGATCTTTTTTTAATACATTTAAGTGTAGAAGACCTTTTATTCACCATAATTCATTTTTGGCTGAAATCTACTTGGCCTTTTTTAATAAAGATGTTTTTTAACCTAACTCTAAAATCTCCTTCTGGCCAAATATTTTAATAAAATACCATACCTTTAGCTTGATGTGTCTTTACTGTTTTCTTTTTTGGAAACTCACAAATACAGTGCTAAATAGGTGTCATGGCCATTGGTACTCCTTTACACTGAAGTCTCATAGCTGTTCTTTACACTTGGTGGGATTTTTCCCCTGTTGTTCTGACATTTCAGAGTGTTCTGTGGAGGGCAAATCTATCCTGCATATGTGTCTATACGTTATTTTCTCTTGGGTTTAAAACAGTGTACAGTGGAACGTATAACTTCAGTTTTTTTATTGGTTGGGATTTTTAAATGTTTTGTTCTATTTGGGTGGCAGGTGAAGTGTCTTCAAAGAAGACATTTACTTGACTATTAAGATTCATTTAAAGTTCTGTGACAAGACCTTTTTAAGGCTGCATAAGTAGCTGTAATAAAGTTCACTCACTTCTGAAGTTTCAGTTGAAAGATGAACATTGTAAAATTTTTTGATTTTTTTCTTAACACTTACCATTGACAACTTTTATTGTAAATGGGAGTTTCCTGGTAGTTGCTCGATTTCAAACCCTGTTTTGCAGTGTATCAGGCTGTACCTTTATGCCCACTTCTAAAGTGCTTTTCTCTGTAATGAAGTAAATACAAGTTTGTTCCAACATATGTTTTGTTTGTTTTCGGTTTGAGTTTCCCTGAATAATACGGGGTTTACTGCACATCTCTCAAGATCTCAAATTAATTAGATGGTGTTCCAAGCTACCTCTGCATATTCACTTAAGGCATAAGATTTAGGCATGCAGCAAACCAGTTAACTCTTAAAAGTAGATTCTTGATTAGACTTTTGTTTTAGCATGTTTATAAGAGTGGTTTTTTTACTCGAGGATAAGGCATAAATAACTTCTTGTCAAGTAAAAAACATGCAGTTCATGGTGAGTAGTTTTTGTTTGTGGGGTTTTGGTCTGGTTTTTTTTTCTGGTTTTGGTGTTTTTGTTTTTGTTTTTTTTTTAAGAAGTAACATTATAGACATGAGGCATTAAATATTTTTTAGGAAGTTCCTTTGTTTTGTGGTTTTTTTTTTTTCAGGGGCATGTGCAGAGCCTGTATTCCCAAGGAAAATTAGGGATTAATTACTTTGAATAAGCAGATATATTAAAACATACAGTAGATATGAGGGTTTTATTTTTTTTTAAAAAAACCATTAAAATGGCAAAAGAACATATTGAAGACCTATTATTGCATGGTTTTCTTGTGTGAAACTTGCTAAGGCTAGATCTGATAACTTGATCTGTAGCTATTACTTACCACAGGGGGCTTAAGTATTGAGCATTATCTTTTCTTACTTGTTTATCCCAGCAAATGCCTTGGAATTTAAGTCCTAAGTTGCTATGGACCTCATTTACATTTATCAGCTTGCAATTTCTGCATGTTTCACTGCATTTTAAATGAATAAATATAGATTGGAGTGACTTTATGATAATTTGTATATACTCATGAATGCAATTATGAGGAAGCAGAGTATATTCTTCCTAATTATCTGTTATGAATTAATTTCAGTTTGTAGGTTGTCAGCTGACAACCTGCTTCCAAGACTTGTGATTTTAAGCTGGTTTTACCCATTTCCATTTCCTACGCTGTTGCAGAAATTGGGGAAGTGTCTGTGCCTGATCTCAGCAGTCTGTATGGATTCAAATTCATGAAAGGATATTTAACTGCATCTTGTAATTTTCAAAATCAAAGCAAATCTCTACCCATAAGCCAAAACCCAGTCATAGTATAAACTCATTCCTATGTTTTTCTGTAATTCTAAAATGTAGGAATTTCAGCTTTGTGGGTGACACTGAGGCAGTGCTCACCTAAAAGTGAGATGTTCTAAAATGGCATCATCATGATTAGAAGCCTCCTGGCCTGCATAAGCTCACAAGTGGTGGTTTGTGTCTTTCCACAGGTTAGGTCACGCTTTTTTTCCAGTGAGAAAAACTCATGCTTCCTGAGAGACAGGAGGAAGGGTAACTGGCTGGGAGGAGGAGGGGATTAGTGCTTTTGTGATCCCCCTTCTCTAACTTGCCTAGTTTACCATTGCTGCCGTTAAGCCCAATGCCAAGTACAGATGCTCATCCAGGTTCCAAGGCAGAAGTAATACCAGGGTCAAGTAGTAGCAGCTATGTATTTATATCTCATCTGTTTTCCGCCTTCATTGCATTTGGGTTTTCTTTGGTTGCTCCACAGTCCAGTATTGTTCAGCCCCCGGTACATATGCTGTAGCATGTAGTTCTTGTGTGTAACTGGTTACCTTCTGTCTTGAGGGCTTTGGAATTTTAAAAGTTGTTGCTTGTTGAATAAGGCTTGAAACACAGTGTTACTTTAATTAGCTAACCAAAATTATCCCGTACTATAATTGATTTTAAAGTATGAGATGTGAAGTAGAAAAGAGTGGTTTGGCAAGATAAGATTTGAGTGTAGCTGTGTTTCTGTTTCCCTTTGGTTTATGCATTTTCATGTTTTCCTTGGTTTATGATATCTTGTATATTTGAAAATCTGATTAAAGATAATTTAATCAGTCCTATGTTTAGCCAGGTTTTGCATAGAAAATGTTTTAGGGAAAGGCCAATGACTCAATTACATACTTTTGATCTTAAATGCACTTGTTTCCTCCTTGGAAGAAGATGAAAGGATGTTTGAGGTGGATCTGTGAGAACTTAGCTAAGGCTGAAATGGGTGTGGAGAGGAGGTGACAAAGAAGAGTGGAAAGGCTCTTGAGGGCTGCACCATAGCGGGGTGCAGTAGCCCCTAGCTGCATTGCTTCCGAAGGTGTTACCTGGGTCAGGGTTCAGAGATGGGAATAATTTCGGGTAGTTTGTATGAAATAGACCTTTCTATGAATTTAAATAACCTTGTTAGGATCACAAATGAGGGAGTAAAATGTATTTTACTTTTTTTATTCAGCTTTGAAAGATCTATCTTTAACCTAGAAGGTACTCACTCACTGTGGTACTGCCTGTCATTGGTTTTTATGCTCAATTGCTGTGGGGAGCAGTAATGCAAATGTGCATGAAATCACAGGCTGTGTCTCCTTCAGAGTCAGAACTCGGGAATCAAGGTTTCCCCCTTCCTCTACCTCGTGCAGATGTAGCTGTAAAAGGTATGAACAGTCTGCGATTCTGTTCCCAAAGTATACTTCGTTGTGGTTCTTCCTTATGGCTAGGCAGCACGAAGCAATTGCATGAAATGCTCCAGTCATGCCTTCAGTCTCTGTGTAGACCCAGTAAAGGTTGGGTAAGCCAAGGATGCAGGAGGTATCACAGCATTCTCTTTGCCAGCTTGTCTTGCCATTTCTAAAGGTACTTGCATGTTGTGTTAGCGGAATGGCATTAGCAAAATGAAAGGCTGATGCCAGTGTGTGAGATAAAAAACGACACTTCAGTTTTGACTTTTAACTATCACCTGCACAGATATTTATTCCCGCCCCGCCCCCCCCCCCCCTTGGCTGTTGAGAGATTGGAATTATTGCTGGAAGATGGTCTTGTCTTCTTTAAGTGTAACTTACTTTTGTTTGCTTTTTAAATGTATCTGGTGTTCTGGGAACTGTGATTTAACTGTAACAAGAGGCGAGAGAGAGAGTTAGAAAAAGTCTTGAAAAGAAAAATGCATGTCAAGTTACTGAATTCTTTTGCTTTATCCCTTGTTATAAACAAAAAAAAAAGTCAGAAGTTAT
Organism: Gorsachius magnificus; assembly: GCA_034008185.1. Classification (NCBI taxonomy): domain Eukaryota; kingdom Metazoa; phylum Chordata; class Aves; order Pelecaniformes; family Ardeidae; genus Gorsachius; species Gorsachius magnificus. The sequence continues at coordinate 47,710,743 of CM067083.1, read as the reverse complement.
ACCCCTGAATCCTCTGTTCTAATTGTCTGCTAACAGCTCTTGACAATGGATAATGGTTCTTTTCTAGGTCATGCTGCCTCCTGGTGCTCAGCACTCTGATGATAAAGGTGCTAAAGAAACTATTCTTGATGATGATGAGTGTCCACTGCAGATATTCAGGGAGTGGCCTAGTGATAAAGGTATGTCTAAAAACCTTTAAGAGATTTTTGTGCCTTGGGTGTTGTAAGCCATAGTATGGACCCCCTGTAAAGTAAGAAATTGGAACATCTATTTTAAAGTGTTTTGTTTTCAGGCACTTTTAATACCAGGTGCTCTTAGAATTATTTACTCTTTCATTCGGCACTGTTTATAGTAATAAATCTTTAGACTGTAGAAGGGTTTTACATTTTATCCTAAAGTTTCTAAATTATCCACGGTAGAGAAGTATGCTATTAATCTTTTAAATAGTTTTAACTTAGAAATACCTACATAAAGAAGTGTCAGGAACTTAGTAAGCTGAAAGTAATCCTGTGGAACACTTACAAATTAATACATGCTGGATGTGTGCTTGTTCACTGATAGCGAGACTCAAAGGATGTACAATATTGTATTTTAGGAATACTAGTCTTTCAGTTGAAAAGGCGGCCTCCTGATTATGTCCCAAAGAAATCCAAGAAAATAATTGATGGAAAGCCATTAAAGGGGAAGGAAAGAGTTGACGGGTCTGGCTATGGCTCTTGCCTTCCTCCTGAGAAACTACCATACCTGGTAGAATTAAGCCCAGGTAAGAATTCTGGTTATCTAATAATCTTAAAATACAGTATTACATAGTCATTTAGATTTTTCCGAAAATAAGACTTTAATTGGAAGCACAAGAAAGTCAGTTGGCAGTGTAAGTGAATGCCACATCTGTTGTTCTTCTGATGTCAGATTCTGAATTGGAGCTATCTAGAGGTAGAGCTGCATATTGCTATAATATCGAAATTTTAGTAGCAAATGTTTGGAGTAAAAGAAGGGTACAAATGATTGACTAAGACTTTGTGTCTATTAGCATGGTTTAAAGTATGAAGTTTTAAGTGTTTCAGAAACTAAAAAAAAAATCAATCTTCAATTTCCTTTGGATTTGGAGGTTTAAAACTTGATAATAAGTTAAGAAGTTTAACATGTCATCTCATGATTTTGGGGGGGGGGAACAGAAAAGCACTGCTAAAATCTGGTTTGTTTTACATTCAGAAGTATACTATAGCATACCTAGTAAGATATATTTTGACAGTGCCATACATGAAAAATACATTTTTAGAAGGACAAGAACATGAAATTTTAAATCAAATTAGTTTGCTAAACATTTTTCAGCCATATATTGAACCTCCAAATCACGAGCAAGGCTGGGTTTTATTTTGGCATTATTACAACTCTCCGGCTGCATTGTAATTTACAACTCATTTTATGATGTAAGAACAGCCAGGGGAGTTTGATTGTTTATAGCACAATAACTGATAGAACACATACAACTTCTACTCTTAATTTCTATTGTCTTCAAGTTCAAAGATTTGGATATGGACTTTCATTTTTGGCGATTTAGTTATTTGCAACTCTTTTTCCAAGTAAGTGTGGCTTGGGTACACTGGGGTATCCAAACAAGGGATTTTACAATTTGAAGTCTGGTTGTTTACCTTTTGGGAAGCAAGTACACAGAATATATTTAGTGTATTTTATATTGTGTTCTATACACTGAGGTTTGATTAGCATATTAATATTTTGGGTTCTTTTGGTTTCTTTTCTTGTGCTTTGATCTTACTTTTGGTAGAGCCTAGTTGCTTTAGTATTAAAACATTTGTGCTTGGGCGGTGGAGCAAGACATCCATTAACGGAGAGAGGAAAAACAGTCTGAAATGCCACAGGTGGCAATGCTGTGTGCTAAGCCTTTGCACGTTGCCTGTGGGACTGACCTATTGTTATGGTTTTCTTCTAACAGCTTGTTGTCGCTTTTCTAAACAATAAGGATTGTTTCATTCAGTAGCCTTGTAGTACTGATGTCTTTATATTCTATGCAGTTTCTGAAGTTGAAAGAGTTTAATGCACTTCATCCTTATAAATTGAATAAGTTTTGTCTGGCTACAGTTTCACCCTTTCCTGTCTTTTCTTTTCCTGCCCTCTTCCGCATGTTCTGCATGGTATCTGTCCTGCTGGTGCTGCCTTCACCTGGGTCCTCTGCATGTGTTTCTAACCCCAGGGAGAAGGAATCACTTTGCCTACTACAACTATCACGCTTACGAAGGTAACACTATATTTAATACTGTTCTCTCATTAGTCACTAAAAACATCGCTGGCTGTAAATCTTTTGTTTCCTTTTGACAAATGAAAGGCTATCTTGCCTATCTTACCTTTTAACAAGGGACTGCTTCTGTGAAGTAGTTATCTGTCTTATCAGCTGCCATTTAATTATTCTGTCTGTGAACAAACATCAAATAGCTCAGAAGTGTACTACCATCCTTAGAACTCAACCTTCCAGCTGAGGTTAACAACTCAATTTCATAGGGTGGTTTACAAGCAGTGTCACGGTAGAAAGAAAAATGTGCTTTGATCCATCTGCTTGCAGAATTCATAGTTAAAAAGTTAATTGGGTAAATGACATGGAACTTAGTTGTTCTTTTCAATGTTTGACTGCATCGATGCAGTGGACGAAAGCTGTGATCATTTTTATGTGAAATAGGGTTTGGACCACTGGTAAAGTGACCTCACTTCCTGCTCCGTGGTGTTCCATAGCATCCTTTGCTATTTCCGCTGCCTGGTGTCTAACATCAACAGTGTATGTTGAAGTGGTTTAGCCACATTAGACAGTAGCATCTTGTCCAGTTTTATCTGTAGCATTTGAAATTGATAACCTAACCTGCAATCTGTTACGGATATTTAATTCTCCTTAGAGATGGGAGTAATGTGCAGATATCTCCTGGTTTGTCCCAATAGACAAGAACACAAAGCCACTTTCTTCTTCATGAAAAATCTACCAAAATACCTTTTCATTTTCTTAGGTTTTTAGCATCTGTTTCCTCATTTTATTTTCTAGACTGCTATAAAAAGTACTATATGTCTGTCAGTGTTGCTCACTCTTTCACGGCTGTGGAGTACAATGCTGGGGTTTGACGAACTCTGTTCAAATTTATGCCTCCAGTGCTCAAGTCTTTGATGAATTCAGACTTCCATTTCATTAACATCATTATTCCAGAGAGCAGAGAAGTTCTGTAGTGTGTGTTGAACTAATAAGCATAGACAAGCTCTGCAAGAACACCTGACCATTGTAGTAGAAAGCTTGAAATTTGGTTGCATCTCACTGGGAAAAAAAAAAAAAAAAAAAAAAAAAAAAAAAATTACAATTTCCTAAATCTTTATCTTGGAGTGTGAAAAAGAGGTCTTAGTACTCGAGAGTCCAGTCTGTCTCTTTGGAATAATGCACTTCAGGATACTTGTATTTATTATAGAAATAACTCCTGTAGAAGTGCCCTTCTGTCAAAACATTGGCTGTTTATATTCTTGCAGAAGAACCTGGCAGACTTCTGTTTCATGCCCTGTGCAATTGCACAAATACAGTAAGTTTGCTACTGGAAGCATGTCCTGTTTTTCCACTACCCCCCAGCTGCTGGCGTTGCTGGTTGTATGACTGTGTAGAGACTGAAGATCAGATTCTGCACAGTACAGCAGAGGATGCACTTCAGTACCTTACGGCTGTAAACGTGGCAGTCAGCAATTGTCTCTGTCTTCCAAATCATGTAAACGAACCAATAAACTGAGATGAATCTGATAGTAATAGAAATAGGCTGGGTAGACTGAAGTGAGATATGGCAGCACTTTGAATAGCTGATGCTGTCTATGTTATCTGTGAATACAGCTGCTGCTGAGTTCAGGGATGTTACTAACTTCAGTTGTTCAGTCATAATATTTAAAAGCTGAGAAAAATGACAAAAAGCCATTTTATAGGATGTGAGCCTCTGAGATTTATCCTGCAAGCCCGAAATAAAAATTACAAAGCATTTAAAAAAACCAAAAAAACCCCCCACCAAACAAAAAATGGCAAAACCTTATGGCTTTTCTTCCTGCCTTATCACAAAAAAGTAACCCTGAGCTGTAGAATTGACAGCAATGGGAGATGCTGAGAACATGCAAGTATAACAACTTGGAAAGAAGAATTAATTACAGGAGGTTGGAGAAGCTTGAAAGCCTTGGCCAGGGCGGTTTCCTGGTCAACCTTCTTTCTGAGAACAGAACTGCAGTATGGTATGTCGTAACACTTTTACATGTTAGTTGGAAGGAGCTTTGTTGTCTGTCACATTCCTCACTGATTCTTCCTTTACCAAAAAATGTTTATTATTGGCTCTTTCTGCTGGAAGTGCACATCTTGTCTGAAATTTAATGGCAGAATTATCTCCTGAATTTGACATATTTCAAATCTGCCTAACCAATCTCTTAAACTTCTTCCTCTTAGCACTCAAGAACTTGTGCCAGAAGTCTGCTGCTTTTCAAATGTGGATTTAACTGATTTTTAAGTCAATAGGTGTAGTCCCTTGTGTGGATGTTTTTGTTCAGCTTTGGGCTTACTTGTATTCCATGATCTGATCTTCATCATTTGGTTTAGTCTGGTTTTAAATCAATGCTCTTTCCCAGCATTGTTTCAAACACTGGATTAGCAAAATCAATTGAAATTATCATCTCCAAAGTGGTATATATAGGGCTCAGCTTTTAGTGGTGAAGCAATGCATTTAAAATATATATCTATGAAAGGAGGACTGTCTTGTCTTTTTTCTGTTGATCAAAAATGTACATTTCTATTATGAATCACTGAGTTGATGTGCTTACAGTGACTGTTAGCTTCTGTTCACTACACAGTTTTGTGTTTGTTTGTTTTTTTTTTTTCATAACACCGCTATCTGAAGTGTGAATGTTGACTTGTAACTGCATAAACCCAGTCATGAAATCTATTTGTATTGCATCCTTAGCACGGAAAGTGGTACAAAGCCACGGTTTTCACATAAACGATTTCACTAGTGACTGTAGGCGAATAGTCACTATCTATATCACTCACTGAATATTGTGCATCTTTTTACTCTACACTGTGTGTTTTGTAGTGTTTTTTACTGTACTTATACATGCTTTAGTGTTTTTGAAAACCCCTTTTTTGAAATCACTGTTTCCCGCCTGGGCATAAGGTCTGCTTGAAGGTTACCTCTGAAATACAAGTTTTCAATCTGTCATAGGCAGTATCTGTATACATATCATGGGAGAAAATAACTTGTGAACTTATTTCAAATGCAAACTGTACCGAGTTTATTTGAACCCTCATATGATGTCACTGGGAAAAGCTTTGTCAGGTAGATAATTAAGTTTAATGTATGCAGTAGTGGCTAACTTGGTCTTTTGAATAATAGTTCTTGCTTCTTCAGTTTGTGGCTTGGAGGCACATCTGGAAGGCACATTCCAAATAAATTTTCTAAGCTTGAAAACCCCCCAAAACCTAGACTTTTCTGCACCTATTTAGCTCTGCTACTGTTACTCAGTCCTGGGTGCCAGAAACAGAATACACGCCATCTTTCTTCCATGTCATGTGTTTACTTATGCATGCATATAAAATTAACAAATTTTTAGAGAATTCATACATTTTTCTTACGCCTCTTGCTACTCCTTCTGTATTGTTTATTAATACCCATCTTTCTGAGAACTTTGACCTTTCGAACTTACAAATTAAAAGAACATTATTGTTGTGTTAGATAAAAACCCCAGATACATTATTTCCCCACCCTCCCCCCCTGCCCCATTCTGGACCTTAAGTCGCATGACTTAGCTTGTATGTATGTATCGCCTTTCTGAACCATCAAAAGTCTTTAAAGTTTGTTCCTTAGAGGCTAAGAACAGCCTTCTTGGACTGCCACGGTTTGGGGAGCCTGGACTTTGCTGTAGGTATGACAGAACCTGTATCCCACTGCACTGAGTTCTGAGGAATGCATTCCAAACAACTTTTAGGCGAGCTTCCAGCTGTTAAAAAACAGGAAATACAAGGCTTTACACCGTAGCATAATGCAACCTTCCTTCCCTCCTGCATCCCTCCACTAGAACAAGAAGGCCTTTCTTCCTTTTTAGAATTTTTAGTAATTATCTTCTAGCTTAAGATACTTTTTACTGTAGAAATTGGCTCTTACTGATGCATGATTACATGTGTGCTCCAAATAACTTCCAGTAATTCCTTGAATTTTTCTCGTTTTCCTGGGAAGAAAACAAAGTGTTTGTATGTAGTGCTGTGGTTTTAAAGTAAGTTTTTTCTTGTGATATTGGATACTCTAGAGAAACAAAACAGTCTTAATTTGCCTCAGCAGAAACATTGTGATACTAAAATAAATTTCTTATGTGAAAGCACGGTTTACACGACATGCATCTATATTGAAGTATGTGGTGGTGTGAGGTAAAGGTTTGTTATCAGGAACTTGGTATTAATTGATTATTCACAAGTGCTGAACTCAGGAATGAGATACAGAAGTTATTTAAACACTTGAAAACCATAATATTTTAGCATGTATTTTACAAAATATTTCAGAAAAATGTAGGAATATTTTGAAGGCTTTTTTTTTCTTTTTAAGATGTCAAAAATGAAAAAGTATGGGGGGGAAGTATATTTAGTATAGGGGTGAAATCGCTATACTGTAAAGCCTGTTCTCTAATCTGTATATAAACAGCTTAGGAAAAAGTGCTGTAGAAATAAAGAACAAAAGTCCTAGATAACTAGCCCTGACGTCTGTGCCACTGACTTTTGAAATTCCAGTATTTTTGCATGTTTGAATAAGGTCATCGCCTCCAGACTGAATCTTGTATCTTTTGGGTGCCAGATTTACCAAACTGGGATGTGGGTAGGAGGAGGAAATGTTTTGACTTCTGGATTCATAAATAAGTAAATGAAGGAGGTACTCTAGGTTTTGATGTGTAAGTTGTGGGGAGACATAATAACAATTCAGAGGATTGGGAGGTAAGCAGCCAATGCATTCAGTAGTGTATTACATGTCTGCATTTGGTGACATTGAAGATGCAGCCATATAATTTCTGATTAGCATTGTTAAGTATTAAAAATGACACACAATTTGAATTGCTGAGGATACTGTATTAGCATTACCTTTTTTAGTGTACAGTGATACTAGATGTACGTCTCTATAGACTCACATATTGGGATTTAATAAAAGGCTTATCCCTGTACCTGAAAAATCTTTAGAGGACTGAGTATTTAAAGTTGCAGGATTTTCTGGGAAGTGGGGAGGATCTATAGGTATGCTGAAACTCCATCTGTGTTAGCCTGTGAAGGCAGCAGCTAAATCCTGTGGTGCATCCAGTGTATCTTGTGAAATTTTATTCTATTTGGACAATATGTTTTTCTGGGTCGAGAAGGAAGACGAACTTTATCTTTGGCCTCATTTTCTGCAAGATGAAAATACAGGTCAATGGGACTATAAAGATAAGGCCGGAAGTGCTACAGTCCTGTATATTGAGACTAAGTAAACATTTTGTAAGATTCTCTTTTAATATTGCCCTACTTCAGTATCTGATGAATACGAAACAGTTTGGCATATGGGGCACCTGACAGTAGATATTTCTGATAACCTGTACTTTTAGTATGGTCAGTAAATACTGTTATTGTAGAGATCTCCAGATATCTTATTTTCTACATTTTTTAACCCCATATTTGTATACGCATATAAAATCTTAGAGATAAAAAAAAAAAATTGCATTGCTTAAACTACTAAGGAAATAGAAAAAGTTTTTCAAAGTATGTTCAGAATAGTAGTTCTCGATTACTTTGTTTTTTGCACTTGTAGAAAAAAGCCATGCTATTGAGTGGGCTCTGTTGACTTCAGTGTTTTTACACTACGATGAAATACTAAGTTCCCGACAGATATTAAAAGAATGTCACTCAGTTATTTTTTTGTTGAACACTGCTACTCTGAACTAAATTGCAGTAATGTAGAAATACTGTGTGAGTATTTGAACCTTAATAACTTGCAAATTAATATTTGTCACTTGCTGTGCAGATGGTTCTGACTCCAGAGATAAGCCAAAGCTCTATCGTCTACAATTAAGTGTCACTGAAGTTGGAACCGAAAAATTTGACGACAATTCCATTCAGGTATGGGAAAAAAACAGACTCGGATGACAGAACTGATCCAATTTCTGGTCAGTTATGTGTAACTGTAGAAACTAGTAAAATATTCTGTGAATTCCCTTCAAAGCTAGAGGGATAAAATACTGCTTCAGTTTCATGTTAATGGTCATAACTCTCTGATTTATTTTATTTCATCTCTTGCTTTAAGAGGAAAGCAGGGGTTTCATTATTTAAAGTGGGATATTCTTTTTAATTACTGGATCAAATGGTATGTATCAGTGTTATCATAACTGCTTAATGGCTTTCCAGTCCTAGTCTCAACCCCTTTGAGTGAGGCAAGATTTCTTAAATGTATAAAACAAACATAGTTGTATAAAGTTCACGTCAGGGAGTCTCTTACAGCACCCTGGGTCCATGTCAGTGCAGTTAGTTGACTTGTAAATACTTGCACTGTGAGATTTTTGCATCAAAACAGCAAGTGGAAGAAAAGAGTTCAAACCAAAAAAGTGAAAAACTTTTCATTAAGGGATTTCTGCCGAACATTTTAGTTAAATGTGTGTTTTATTGTCTCTGTTGCAAGGAAAATTGAAGTGAAACTCAACTGATTTTAGTACCGCTCATCTGTGTTAAATTCATAAGCAAGCAAAGCTAAGTTACTGGTCTGTAAATAGGGTAAGCTGCAGCTCAATCTTTTTGTTTTAATTTCTGCTTCTGTATAATTTATTTTATTCCACGTTAATTAATTCTATTTCCAGTTATTTGGTCCAGGAATTCAGCCTCATCATTGTGACCTCACTAATATGGATGGAGTTGTTACTGTAACCCCGAGAAGCATTGATGCTGAAACCTACGTGGAAGGCCAGCGTATTTCAGAAACCACTATGCTGCAAAGTGGAATGAAGGTTCAGTTTGGGTCATCTCATGTATTTAAATTTGTGGATCCCACTCAGGACCACATTATCCCTAAAAGACCTATTGATGCAAGTCTTATGGTCAAAGGTCCAAGACACAAAACTGGGTGAGTAAAGTTTATTTTCTTTCCACTGAGGTGAAGGGGGGAGCCTTGGAAAAAAATAGAGAATGAGATAGTTGTAAATGGCCGGAGGCTAGAGTATGACTTCAAATGAGTTCCGAGTAGCTGCTTTAAAGTGTTAAATATATAATAACTATTTTAATACTTGAGCTCCACCTTGTGATTTTTTTTAGGATTAGCAAGCGTCTTTTTCATTATGCAGACAAGTTTTCCTGATACTCACTTCTGTGTAAAAAACAGTGGAATGCCTTCTTTTAATGGATTTCAAATATCCAGGAAAAGTAAAGAATTCACTGAATGTTTTCAGAGAGCCTGCATTTTGTTTTTTCTCAGATAGTAAATTATAAAATTCCACTAGAAGGATTTGGAAATTAAGTAGGGTAATTACAAAATGAGACTATAAAGATGGGGAACTACATATCTCAATATATCAACCACTTTTTACAGTATGATTACTTATCTTCTACTTTCTTTGTTGCAAGGACTAACAGTCCAGAAGTCCATCCTGTTTTTTCCTCTGTGTATTCATATTTTTGGTAGGTGCATAACAAAAATACTGATTATAGATTTAGTGACTTGTAGGGGCTCAGGTTTTCTGTTCAGTGCCTATAGAAATACTCAGGAGAAACTATCTTGAAATCAGACTGTATAGCATGGAAAAAACCAACTTCACATCTTCCACCTTGTCTGGGTTCAAATGAGGCTGCGGTTATAGTATACTGTGGTGTAGAAAGGAAACAAATTGTCTTGGAGATGAATGAGAGAAAGATACATAGGAGAGGAGGCTTTTCTGGCTAATCTGCTGAGTTAATATAGATGTATACTTTAACCATTATTATTTTTCCTCCACTTTATTTTAATGTGGAAGTATACTGTGTGCTTGTTGTAGGACCTGTCTGCAGGAAGACCTCCAGCCATTTAGCTGTCATGTAATATTTCTGCTTAAATCTTGAGTTCGTTCTACATCTAGCGTGCAGATCAAGAAACAAATGCTCTGCGCGGGTTTCCATAGTCAACTGCAAAGCACTGTGCTACTGCAGAGCTTTACCTGGATAGCAAAGTCTCTGGCAAAGGGGTATTGCAGCTTGAACAATCAAATGGTTTTTAAATCTTTAGAATAAGCAGATAATAAAATGCATTACTATGATTTATTAACTATTTACGTTACTGAGATTGTCGTACATTTATTACTGAAGAGCTGAGCAAAAAATTGTAGCAAGTCTGCTATAGTGACTACAATATCTTGAACATGTTTATGTGTTTTTATATTTGTATTGTTTATGTGTATATTTTCTCACTTGATTGGGAAAAAATGTAATTAAGAATGTGTTTTTCTGAAGGAAATTATAAATATTTGTCTTTTTTATATAAAGAATTGATACAGTGTTTTAAAAATGAATATTAACTGGACTCATGGTATACCTCTTGAATTTTAATTTACTAATTTTAGCTGCTCTCTTCCTTGTTTGTTAAATGTTTAACCACATAATTTCTGAAAAGTACTTGAAATGTTGTCTTGCTTTTAGAGCTGTTCAGGAAACCACATTTGATCTGGAGGGAGATGTTCACAGTGGAACAGCATTACCAGCAAGCAAGGTATTGTATTATGACAAAGTTAGCAAGAAATAATAAAAGATCATGTGTAAATTAGGTCAAAATTATAACATCAGAGGTATTTGGTAAAATGCAGCCAGTTCGTCATTGTCCCCAGCCGTTTCCTGATGTGGGTCAGCTTGGGTATCGTGCATTCCCCTCCTCCTCCCCCCAAAACTGTTATTTTTAAGCTTGTATTAACATTTGGCATGCATTCTGTGCGAAGAATAGTAACTTTGTTTAGAAAGGAAAATTCCTCAAGCCTGGAATAGTCTCTTTCCAAACTGACCTACTGAGGGCAGATTACATGCAGGAGAGATTCCTACTAGAAATGATATGTCGTTATCTTATGTATGCAGCATACGACTATTGTCATCTGTGGTAGGGTAAATAAATGTTTTATATAAAATGTGAAAGGGCGTTCAATTTTAATTTAACTAGGCTTTTAAAATTTAATGGATGTGTCTTTTGACTTCAGTAGAGCTCCTGTACACACATTGACTAAACAAACTGTCTCTGCAGTCATAAACATTTTATGGGGTGATAATCTTCTCTTGCTTTCTTTCTGCACTGTCTTTCTGTTAATAACTTTGTGCCAGAGTTGGGTGTTCCAAGAGCAAACGGAGTAAAATGACACAATGGTTAATGCCTTTCTTCGTGCTATGATCACATGCCTCAGATGAAATGAGAGAATGAATTATTTCAGCAGTATGAAACGTAGTAGTCCTCCCAGAAATGCTTTTCCTTTTATGTTTTATTACCACTATTATCAGATTGAAATACTTGTAAAGAAATTTAGTGATACTGGTGTGGCAGTGTAGGTATTAATAATAATCTGGTAGCTTTTGAATATATTTGTTAGTCTTAATATTTTTTTCTTGCCACAGACTTCTGATTAAGTTTTTCTCCTTTCTTTGTAGACTTGTTTGTGGCAATCCTTTCTTTTCTCTTGGATGCATTCTTTACCTCTTATAGGCATTTATTTAATGACATTTTGGAAGGGGGGAAAAATAACATTGTAAACTATTAAAATGCCTCAAAATGGCTCAGAATTGGAGTTTCTGACATTATATAGTGTACTTCATATTCTTTTCAGACTCACTAGAAAAATACTTTTAGTGGACCTAGGGAAGCTTGGGAAAATTTAGGGGGGTTTTTTGAGTTGTACTGTTTAAGAACGTGTATGCCATCTTGTTAAATCACTGCTGAGTCACTTGTTTTCTAGCAGTTGCTCTTATGAATTTGCTTTTCTATTTCGAAAAGGGGTAACAGTAACTTTAATGGAAGCTCTCTGAGTCCTTGCGATGATAAGTGATTTGTGGAATGGCGTGTCAGTACCAAAAAAACCTACTTTGTTGAAACTCTTGTTTTGAGCTGTACTTTTTGGTAGGTTTGCTTGTGTCAAAGCAAGTTATTTAGTCCTAGAAATTTTTAGGAAATATGGAAACACTTCATATTTTACTGATGTTTTGTTTTCAACTGTGTATACTGTTTGCTGCTTACAGCAGCATGTTTTTCCCCTTCCTGATAGGTTTTGATGTAATTTGAAATCATAAATTAAAAGCTTCCTATTAAAGAGCTTGTGACACTGAAAGAAAACAAAATTGTACATAAAAAAATTGCATAGTTTGAATTGCCACTTCATGTCTTAGAAAACTATGTGCTATCTAGCAGGTCAGACTTTCCTTAGGAACAGGATAAATTATGGCATGGGTGAATAATGCATGGAACAATAATAAAGCACTTGGAGCTATTGCAGAAGCAGGGTAGGGGAGCATAGCCAGTTTTAAATCTGTTAATATGTTTAACTTTGTCTCTTAGCTTAAGTTTTCATTAACAGTTCATTCTCACTTTGTATTGGTAACTATGCAACTTTTAAATATAGATGTTTGAAATTTTCATTATATGTTCTTGCAGTGCATTAACAAATAGCTGCTCCTAGCTGGCCATTGTCTTCTGAATTGCAAGAGTGCTCTTTGATGCTTCATTGTGGTGAAAACACCTGCTGAGCTGCTGGCTTCTGTGCTGTGCTCTTCTCTTCTGTTTTCCCATCTCTTTTCAAGCCTCAGATCGACACTTCATTTTAATAGTGCCAAGCACAAATACTGGCTAATCCAATGTTTGTATGCTAAGCACCTGTCCCACTTGTTTTGAATCAGAGCACCAGCAGGCTTGATGGTGACAGGACATCATCAGCATCCAGTACTGCCGAACGAGGAATGGTGAAGCCGATGATTAGAATAGAACAACAGCAAGATTACCGCAGGCAAGAAAGCAGGTAGGAAATCTGTAATCCATTACTACTTACAATGGAAAACACCAGATACATTTTTCTGATAGATCAAGCAGTGTGTTAAAGTATCTTAAACTACCTGAATTTTTCCTATGGAAAATGAGATTTCCTTTGAGATCTCGCTCCAAATAAAACCCAGGATTAGCAACCAAAGCAAAACCCTTCAGAATCATTAAAAAAAAAGAAAAAAATGCTTTGCTTCAATATTCTGTTATTTGTAGTTCTCTTTTTGTAAAGTCAAGTTGATAGTTGTGTCACACCATTAGTGATTTGTGGTTAGGCCTGTCTTGTGAAATGCCATTAATAACAGAAGTAAAATTATTTGAAACTTTCATTTGTCATTGGCAAGAAGATGTAATTTACTCTGGAGAGGGAAATAACCAAGTCATTCCTATTTCTACAGTAGCGTTGTTGGCAAGTCTTGCGGGCAAGAATTTTAGCTACCTCTGAATGCTTGTCTTGTACGGTTATGTAATTTATAAATACATATAACACCTCCTTCTTGATTTTTTGCTTTTATGATATAGTGGCTGTTACTAGGTAGATAAATGCTATCCCATTTTGCTCATAGGCCCTTTCTTCAGGTACAGAATGACACTTTTGATGCCCTGTACGTGCAATTTGTTTCCAAAGCCACAGTGGAAAACACTGGCTTCAAATCATATGCCATTTTCTTGCTATTCAGTCTCCATGTATTCATAATACCTTGTTCAAATTCAGTTTGTGCCCATCCAAAAGGACTCAACTCCTTTTTAGGCAATGTCTTCTAATATTAGCATTGCTTCAAAAACTGTCTCCATTTGTCATCATAAATAGAGAATACATGATGGGATCCATGCAAAGATGTTGGGAGTTGGCTGACATCATTGCAAAGCCACTGTTTCGTCTTTGAAGAGTCATGGAAATCAGAGGTGCTGAATGACTGGAAAAGGGGAAACACTGCAGTCATCTACAGAAAAGACAAGGTGGAAGATCCAGAAAATACAGAGCAGTTAGCATTAATTCAGGCCCTGGGAAAATTGTAGAACAAGTCATTGTAGAAGCTATTTCAAGGCACACAAAGGATAAGAAAGTGGTTAAGAAAAGACAGCATGGATTTACTAAGGATAAGTCATGCTTGACCAACCTGACTGGCTTCCATGATGAAACAACTTGCAAGGTTAATGACGGGAGAGCTCTAGGTGTCATATCATCTACCTAAGTCTAACAAGTCATTGTCACAATCTCCCAGAACATCCTTGTTGATAATATGTGGTCTGGATCAGTGGGACACAAGATGGGTGGTGGAAAATGAGCTAAACTGCCAGGCTGAAAGGGTGACAGTTAATGGCTCAAATTTGAACTTGGCAGATGGTCGTGAGTTGAGATTCTCAAGATTAATATTGGATCTGATACTACTCAGTAACTGTATAAACAATCTAGGTGACAGAATTGTTGTATTGTCACCAAGTTTGTGGGTAATACCTAACCTGGAGGACAGCAGATAAGCCACAAAAGAAGCATCACTGTTCAGAGAGACATACGCAACAAGAATTGCATGAAGTTCAGCAACAGTAAATGTGAAGTCCTGGGCATGAGACAGAAAATGCCAAGAGCAATGTAGGCTGAAGTCTGACGTTTGGATTGTAGCTCTGCTGAAAAGAACCTGGGGTCCTGGTGTACAGCAAGCTAAACTTGTCAGCAATGTATCCTTGCAGCAGTGAAGGCAGACTATGAGTGCTGCATCAGCAGAAACACAGCCAGCAGATCAAGGGATGTCATTATCCCACTTTACTTGGCTCTTGTTAGGCCACATCTGGAATACTGTGTTCAGTTTTGGTGCCCCCAGTTCAAGAGAGAGATTGAAAAACTGGCAGTAGTCCTATGAAGAGACATTGCCACCAGGATGATTAGAAGATAAGGATCTTGATGTATGAAGAAAGGTTGAAGGGATTGCGTTTTCTCAGTCTAGAGAGAAGGTGGCTTAGGGTGGATGTAATCACAGTCTGATGGGCATGCTGTCATCACAAGGATGCTGGTTGACTGGTGAAGAGGCAATGAGCAGAAGTTGCTTCCAGGGAAAATTGTCTGGCTGTAGGGAGGAGGGTGGAGGAATCTTCACTGTGAGACCAAGTGAACATTGGGATATGTTGCCTAGACAACTGGTAGAATCTCCCTCACTGGAAAAAATTTTAAAATTCTGCTTGTCAAGACTCTGGACAACCCTGGATAAAGTCATGCTTTCAACAGAAGGTTGGAGCACATAATCTCTAGAGGTCCCTTTCAATTCAGGCTTCTCTGTGATTGTTTTTTCTCTGGAGGCCAATGTCTTGGTCAGTTCTGATAAAAAGAACATATTTGTGAAAAGAATGGTACCTACAGTTGGAATTACATAGCCTTCATAAGAGAAGGCACAGGGCAGATCTTATCAATTGTGTAAATACCTAATGGGAGGAACTTCTTTACTGTGAGAATGATTTAACACTGGAACAGATTGCCCAGAGAAGATGTGGAGTCTCCATCCATGAAGATACTCAAAACCTGACTGGACAATGTTGTGAGCAACTTGGTCTGGTTGCCCCTGTTTTGAGCAGGGAAGTTGGACCAGATGATCTCCAGAGGTCCCTTCACACCTCAGCAATTCTGTGACTCTGAAAGGAATTTTTTTCAAACCTTAAGAAAAAATATAAGACTGTATTGCTCTCTACATAAATCAGCTTTTAAATTTAGATGAACTGCTATGATAAGTGGATGAAAGATATGGTAAATGTGATGCAGGGTTGAAAAGTGCAGTGCTTCAAGTTGTAAAGGTTCTAGCATGAAGCTTCTAGTACCTTTAGGTGGATTTATTATTCACTAGACAGAGAACAGAGTTCAGAGATGCGAGTGAAAGAAAAAAGGGAAAAAAGGGCAGGAAATTGTGCTTCCATCTGAACTGAATTCCTGATGTTCTAGTATTGTGTAGCAGGGGCATCTTATAAATGCTTTCAGAAGTTACAGGAGAATACAACTCTGTTCTACTCTGCACTGTCTTGTTAGAGTGCCTGGGCATCTTGAGTGTCTTTCAGAACAGTTTTTATTAAGGTTGCCAAAGATATAACTCCTTGTTTAATTACCAGTGTTTTAACTGTAATTTTCCTCTCTCATAAAAGATGAACAGAAATTCTTTGTGAACTTTTTGCCTGTCAGAAGTTCTTGAGGCTTCTACTGTTAATATTTCTTGAGCTCTAGCTATGCATTTGTATGTGTATGAAGATTATTAACTTTCTGTATTTCTGCCTTTCAGCAAGCACACTTGTTATAAAGAGGATTATCTTGTGCTATAGTTGTATATTTAAAAAATAGAGAGCCATCTGTGAGCTGCATCTTGGCTTTATTTTGGATTTTTAAACTTTTAAAATTATTTCTGAAGACAATATGCATACTAGTCTTACTGTTAGTATACACAGGGTTTTTTCACCTTGGTATTGGTCTGCAGAAGACGTTTTTAGAGAGGGATCCAAATTACACTTGGATTTGTGATAGCTACAACCACAGAGATCTTTTTTTATTACCGCCGTTGACACTGCTATTTTATTTCTGTGTATATATGTGTGATAGTATATGTTGTGTAATTACATTGAAAGTTATTTATCCAAATACAGTGTTTCTGTCTCATGCTCTTTCTCAGGTATGTTCACTGTGTTGAGATTAACAAATTAGCAAAGTCAGGCTGTCAAATTAGGAACTGCCAGGCAATAAGTTACTCAAGTAAACTGAATTCTTCCCCTTTGTGGATGTATTTTGTGAATCTTTAGTTAGGCTTCCTCTGGGATACTCTGGTCTCGTTTTGTGAACTTTGAGGACAGTAATCATGGAGTGAAGTAAATGCTATGTTGGTTTGAAAAACCGAAAAATCTTCATTGAGCAGTTCCAGGTTCTTGTTACTGTACAACTGGTCTACCTCTGTACTAAGTGTCCTTGTCCATTCTTTTTGTGTGTCTTCATCACTGTTCTGAGGTGAATAATAAGGCAAATAAGACTTTCTTCTAATCACTCACTGAGTGGTTTGAAGACCAAAGATTAGAACTTCGCTGCCTTCTTTTTCATCTCTAGTCTCTAGGAAAAAAAAATAATTGAAATCTGAGAGCATAACTCCAATTTACTTATTGGGTATGGTTGTTCTGAAATGTGATTCTGTGAAATAAAAGGTGATGACTATTTAGCTAAGGATTATGGTCATACATCCTCATTAGATAACTGACTTCAATTAGCATGAGCAAGTATATAATAAAAAAGAAAAAAAAAGTAATTTTTTGCTTTGGATACCCTTCAGGAGTTCTTAAAAATGTGTTTGTTTGGAAATGAGAATAGTGATATGTAAGTGGTGTTAACGGAATGCAGATGCTTACCTGATTCCTAACATTAACGTGCCTTACAAAATTTGTACATAGCTAGAATGCTGGCTAAAACAACCACACAAGGGCAGGGGATATATTTTCCATGCAGTTTATCATAGACAATTAATCTAGGAGAGCACAGAAATCTATGCAGAATGTATTACTGTTTTTAATGCAATTTGAAAGTATAATATTACCTGACACTATACTTGGAGAGGAGGCAACCCCTGGTCAATATTTTATGACCGTGCTAGACATACCCTGACTAGACTTTCAGAGGAAATGCTGCAATTTACACACTGAGTATTCTTCATAAAGTGTGATGTCATGTTTGAAATGTAACTGAACTGGCAGAAATTTGTGTACGTAGTGCCCTGCTGTGCCTGCTGTTCTTTAACTTTCATCTCCCCAGAACTTCATTTTGCTGGGCTCTTTTTATAATAAAGCATTATCTAGATATGACATAACTGAGATCTCTGTTGGTTTAAGTTTTTGCAAGTTTAAAAAACAAAAAGACGACGACTAAAACCCAAAGGTACCCTTAGTTTTTTGATTGAATATGCTAAAATTTAATTTTAGATCTCTTGACATCAGCTTTCAAAATTATCTTGTGAATTTTTACTACAGGAGATAGCTGAATAAAGGCCTTCAGTGTCCTATCTCTGCTTGGTGCATAACTGAAATTTCTCAGGGGAACATGGCTTGCATAATCATATTACATTCCTTTCTTTATCAAAGTTGCTGGGGGAGGTAGAAATCGACCTATTGTGTTACATGTGGTTAAAATGGCTATTGCATGCAGAAGATGGTAAGCTTTTACATATTTCCTAAAAATAGGTGCCTACAGAGAACATCTCAATTAATGATTTTGCTTAATGGAGGAATGAAATACGTGCTTAACCTTTTGTAGACACCAGAAAAATCAATCTTCTGTACACTCTTCTCCTCTGTGAATTCTCTGATAGGTATGGATAAGAAAGAGCACTGCAGTCAGTTTAAATGAGGACATAGTTCTGGGGCTCATGGGGTGACTGCCATTTCTTAACATAGCATAGCAACAGCCAGGTGAGGGTAGGGGCTAGATTCTGCCTCCTCTTCCTTCTTACCAGAAGAAAGGACAAATAAGTTGACCAAGTTCTCTCATCAGTTTGAGGGCATCAAAGATAGCAAAGTACATTTGTTGTAACCGAGCTCATGTTTCGGGTGAAGCTTCATTCACTTTCATGTGTCCATGAATAATTTGTTATTTGAATCCTGTCAGTGGCAGATGGCAAACTGATCCTCTAAGTCTGCCACACAGCGCAGAAGAGGATGTTCATTAACATCACAGACTCCACAGTTCAAGTTTGTATTTTGATCTGTTGTGTTGTGGGCAAATACAGCTTGAATGATTCTAGAGGAAAGGTAAAAAAGGGTAATTCTGGGGAAAGATGCGTCAGTATTTGGAACCAGTGTATTTGGAGGAATCTGTCATTATACAGTGGATTTGATATCACCCATGTGGATTGTTTGTTTAAGCTTTTGTTGTCTTTCTTTAGATCTCAGGATACTCATGGACCAGAACTGATACTACCTGCCAGTATTGAATTCAGGGAAAGCTGTAAGTAAATTGTGACGTTATAACACTAACCTGCTGACATGTTTTTTCTGTACTGTAGTATTTCGGTCAGTTTGAAAATATAAGGATAACTTAAGTAAACATTGAAAAGACTAATGACTGCTGAGCTAGATGAGAGCTAATCCAGTAATGTAATGTATTTTGTTGAGAAGGGTAGACAGGCGCTTTGGATATTGAGGCAGGTTCATGCATATACAATTCTAATTGCATTTCAACTCTTTATCTTCAGATATTCAAACTTAATTGTGAAAAAATTGTTAATCCCACCTCCTGCACAGTACATTGAACTCATTCTCTTCTATAGTTCTCAATGCCTTGGATAATAGATTGCATCTTGGTCGAAATCCTTTTTATATAAAATCTGATTAGGTTTAAATTTTCATTTAGAATTTAATTTTTTGTTATCTTGGTCCCCAGGTTTTTAGGGTCTCAGATCTGGTAGAAAAATATCATACTAGAGATTGTCCAGACTTCAAATATTTCAAATTAAATAGATTCATGAGCAAGCAAAGACAGATTTTTATTAGTCTAAAATTCCCTGTAATAAGGGAGCTCTATAGGAATAGAATGGGCCAGAGAAAACTTGCATTTTCCTGTTCCCTTGAAGACGCAAATTTTCAGCAAAGAGATAGGAAATAGTACAGAGATGTTTCCTGATGATCACATTTACTAGCTTTGTATAGAAGTGTGTTGTTATTGTGCCTAAGTAACTGCAGAACATAGTAAATGATTTAGAATTGAAATTCTTGTAAGTTGCTCCCCCCTCCCCACCTCGTCTTCCAAAAAGAAATCCTCTATGCCCCAAGTTACGAAATTCTTATATTTAATTTTGTTTTCTTCCTGTCTTTGGCTTTATGACATGTTTTTTTCCTCTTTCTCTACAGCTGAAGATGCCTTCTTATCTGCCATTATAAATTACACAAATAGCTCAACAGTTCATTTTAAGCTGTCACCTACATATGTTTTGTATATGACATGTCGGTATGTATTGTCAAGCCAGTACAGACCTGACATCACTCCTACTGAGCGTACTCACAAAGTCATTGCAATAGTCAACAAGATGGTGAACATGATGGAAGGAGTTATACAGGTGAGTTTCTCTGCAAAAACATGTCAAGGCAATTAAACACATCTTGTAGATTATCTAGTAACCTCCTTAGGCTTTTTCTTAATGTTAAACAACTATTGTTAAGGGTCAGACTAATACCTGCATTGATTGCCCGTATGAAGGTTTGCTTTTGTGTCAATGAATAATGTGAGTGGTAAGAAACTCTCCTGAGCAATGTGGGGGGTTAGGGAGGGGCTGTTGCTCTCAAGAAAGATACGTTCTCTGACAAGAAGTTACTCTTCTATTCTCTAAAAGGTAAGAACTTTGCAAGCATTTCCGGCTGTGAGCTCCTGTAAAACAAGTTGGATGTGCTTGTTAAAGAATATCATGTAGATAGCAGTTGTTTGCACTGATTGATGCTTGAAGTGAACATATTAAAAAGAAACATGACTTTTAAATTTTGATCCTGTTACTTTTACAACTTCTGTAACCACAAAAATGGTAATAAAACTGGACTTTTTGAACCAAGGTGACACAATTGTTTTATAAAGAGAAATATAAGTTCTTAAATGTTCCAGCATCTTATATGTAGTCTGATGCTATTGCTATTACACGTGCAAGACTTCTAGTAGAAGTCCAAGGGGAATTCAGTTTTGTGTAGGAATGCAGGATAATCCACTGGGTTGTCTGTGAAATTAGACAGTAGCTTGCGTAGTGCAACTGTTGATAAAATGTAATGGTCATTTCTTGAAAAGGGAGTATTCCTTTTCAAGTAGTTCAGGTATCCTCACTAACTAATTCATTACTGTAACTTCTTTGCAGGTTTTTCTCAGAGGAAAAATTGAAATATATTTCCATATTAAAACATACACGTTTGCTGCAAAAAGTACTTCCATAGTAGCCCATATAGAGCAAGGACCCTGCTGTGCTAGGCACTGTACAGGCATAACAAAGACATCAGTCCTGCTTTAGAAAATTTACGATGCAAGTATATAAAATAGGTTGATTAAGGGAGAAGAGGAAAGTAAACAACAAGAGAGTGGCATGAAAGTCACAACAAACCAAAACTGTTCAGCTTTTGTTCAGGTTTTGGAAAGATATAGTGGAGTTTTCAGTAGGGAGAATGTTGTAATTAGACAGCTCTGTAAATACTTACAGCAGGCTCCCACCTTTCAGTAGAAAAAAATGGGAAAAAATGTGAGTGTTGAAGACACTTTACAGTAAGAAAACAAAGAGTAGCCTTTCAAGTACATTGTGAAGCTGATGAGAGGTTGAAAGGTGCTTTGAATCCAAGTGAAGAACTGGTGCATGGCTTTGAGTCTTGGTGCCGTGGTAAATTGATATTTCATAAAAGTGAAATGGTATCAGAAGTCAAATATTTGGGTTCTGCTATTAAAAGAAGAAGATCTGGCTGTGGAAGTGAATGTGTTGAAGTCAGAGGGGAGACTCTGATAGTAGTGGAGGACATAAAATGCAAGGAGCCTGAACGTAAGCAGTTTAGTTGGGAGAATGGGAGCTAATCAGTGAAAGGGTAGGCTTCATATATAATCTGGAAGTTACAGGGCTGAATCAAAGAAAGTAAGTCCATTTTATATAACTAATGTAAACTAGTAACAATGACCCCAAAAAGACTTGGGGTGACAGGTACGGTGGGAAAACAAAGATGAAGTTTTGCATTCTTTGTGTTGAATTAAATTGGATAACCATGTAGCTGCTAGAAGATACTAGAGAGGTGGGCTCAAATGTCACTTTGATTTGAAAACAAATCAAAGCTAGAGAATAGATTATCCTGTGAAAATACACACTTACAGCACTGAGAAGGGCTTACCAAATCAAGTACAGCCTTGTGGTTGTTGGAAGCAAGTGTATGTTATATAATCCTGCTAATAATATTACCAAACTGTTAAAAACTAGTGTTTGTTTGGGCTGTCCTTTGTGAAAGGCCATTTCTGCAGCCTTGCAACTCTGTAGTTGCAGTCTAATCTCCAACCTAACATTTAAGGAAGACATTAATAACCAAGCGGTAGCTGCATTATGGTTTGTGAAAGATGTTACCTAGTTGCAAGAAATAAACTGAAGAGAGTTGGAGGCTGAAGAAAATTGGGAAGGAGGTTCTTGAAATGTCATGCTGAAGAAACTGGAGGAAAGGATAAAAATTACACAAGTGATAAAAGAGTAGAAATTCAGTGAATTTTGAAGGTTAATGGGCTGGAGACAACGAAATGCATGGATTCTAAAGCTTGACCAGGAAAACATCATTAGCTTGGACCTGTCTTAGTGGAGTATAAACAGTACTAGCTAAGCTAAGTCAAATTACTTCGCCTAAGCTGTAGAATGAGTGTTTATATTGATGGCTGTTGCAGTTAAACTACCATGTAATAAGTCACTGTATCACAATAGCTTTTTTGTATGGCTCGACTGTAAAGCGTGCCTGCACTGGCAGGGATCTGAGGGTGTGAAAGACAGAGAAGACAGATGGGAGGCAAGGGGAGAGAGGCACCCAAAACAGCAATAGAGGGAAGGTGCACAAACTCTTGTGCTGTACTGTGGGAGTAAAATAAATTGTTTGGATCCTAATTTTGCCTGCCTAGATTGTAAGGAGACTTGATAGCTTTCTGAAGTTACTCAAGAAGTACTTGCGAACAAATTAAGTCTCTGACTTTCTGTAGTGCAAATATTATCTTTGTATGAGATAGGGGTAAAATTGGAGAGGTATGTATGGTAGCTCAGTGCTTTCAATAAAAATTTAGGAACAGAAACTTAATTCATATAAAAAAGCCAAATTTTTGTATCCTGATTTCCACAGCCCCCCAAATCATTCTGTGGCATTTCTAATCCTCTGCAAATTTTAATATTTGTAGAAGGAGCAGCTCCTCTCATTCTGTGCCAACACATTTTCAGTTTTTTCAAAGTACCTTGGTTGGAAAGGGTGAAGAAACAAAAAAGAAGTGGCAATTTGGTTTTTTGAGTTCTAACTAATATTATAATAGTAACAGCAAATGACACCTCATATTTTTGCATCTAGGCTCACTGTGTTGCAGGTGGGGGAGAGTGATCTGAATAGAAGGCCAAAAAGAATTAAGAGCTCAGTTTTAAGTAATCAGACACACATATCTGGCAGGGGGTTTTTTGTTTGCTTAATTCACTGTAGCTTTTATGTACCAGTATTTAAGCAGCTTAGCGTGGTATTTCATTTGACTCTCTTTTGTTGTTTAAACCAGTCTTTTTGTTCTTTAATTGAAAAGCCATGTATTATATCTGTCCTAGGTGTTTTTATATTTTTTTGTTTGGTTTTGTTTGTTTGTTGTCTGGTGGGGATTTTCTGTCCCCCTTTGTGTGTGTTTGTACATAGTCTTCATTGCAGCAGTGTGGGCAAATGGCTCCCTGGATCTGTTACTTGGATGGCTAGTTACCCCACTGCCTGTGAAGAGTTCTGAGGAGTTTCTGTGGTGCACTGAGCGTGCAATAACAAACTAGTCTGGGATGTCAACTAGCATAGGGCATTCCTTGAATTAATCGTGACATGGGGGCACTTCAGTTCTTAGCTGTTGTGCTACTAGTCCTATTGAAAGAATTAATTTTTTTAAAGGGGCTCAGTTGCATCTTAGCTACTGATTAATGCATCTGTGTATAACTGTGAACCTAAGTGTTGTACCTTCATATTTAGTGTTTGATTTCTAAAGCTATCATGATTGTTCACAAGTTTCTTTCTTCTATTCTGTTTGATTTCCTTCGTCCGTTTTTCTCCAGGAGGTAGACCAGGTTGATCAGGTAGGATATATTGCTGGGAACTGATCCTAGCTATGTTGGCTTAGCTCAGTTTCTCATGCTGCTTCCATATCAAAATACAGTACTCAAACAGCTGGACTTGAACGGTTCATAACACTCATTCAGCAACTGGAACATGCAGTACTAAAATCCTTTTTTGACTTTGCAACTTTTACGGCATTCCATAATTTCTGCTTAACGCACTTCAATGTGGATATGAAATGACCAAAGTTCTTTTTCTTCCCTTTATTTTCTTTTTTTGTTGTTTGTGGTTCCTATTCTTTGGATTTCATCTGAGGTTGCCTGGCCTGGCATTTGTGGTCGGGAGATGGTGAGATAGATCAGTACTTGATACTGAATCACCTGGTATCAAAGCCAGTGAGTGCAGTATCAGGGTGGCAGTGGGCAGTAGTGAATATGCGCTTAAAAGCGCACAGATTACCAGATACTGCATTCTGCTAAGCTCTTAGCACTGTGTAATGATGCTTATGCCGTGGCTTTATTGATATGGCTATTGGCAATTTAACAGAATTTCGTGCGTTCAGTGAACGTGTTAAAATTGAACTTATCAGTTACAGCAATTGCAATATTACATTTTGCAAATATCTGGTATCTGAGATTTGTTTGGTGAAGTGGGTAAAGGTACTGGTCTATCTTTTGGAGCCTTTTTGAGCTGCCGTGCTTTATCAGAAAACTATTTCCCTGTATTATTTCTTGCTTCTTTCTACTTACAGAAACAGAAGAATATTGCTGGGGCACTTGCCTTTTGGATGGCAAATGCATCTGAATTACTGAATTTCATAAAGCAAGACCGAGACCTTAGTCGAATTACTGTGGATGCACAAGATGTTTTGGCACACTTGGTTCAAATGGCATTCAAGTAAGGCTTTCATACTTGTGTTTCACTTAACATAGTCTATGTTTCTGTGATTTTTAGAATAAATTCACATTTTTGCCAAATTTTAGGTATAGCAATAATGTCTTTTGTGTATTGGTAAATATCTGAGAGAGGGGCTTATAAGAGAGGCTAGACTTATTTCTTTAGGCAGGTATTTTGTTTTATGAATATGGATCGCTGGGCTATGCAAGGAGTTTCATCTGTTAGCTGTTCTTGTGATAGTTGAGGCTGCCAATGAAAATTTTAGGTAAATGCTATTTGAATTCAGTTTGTGTTGATTGTTTCTTTTAATTTAGGTTATTATGGAGATGTGAGGAAACATTATTTTTGCTGTTAATATATGAATACATAGGGTTAAATATTTATGGTCTCTAAAGTAATGAACTTGGCGCTCTTTATAGAATCATAGAATGTTTTGGGTTGGAAGGGACCCCTAGAGGTCATCTAGTCCAACCCCCCTGCAGTGAGCAGGGACACTGCTAACTAGATCAGGTTGCTCAGAGCCCCATCCAACCTGGCCTTGAATGTTACCAGGGATGGGGCCTCCACCACCTCTCTGGGCAACCTGTTCCAGTGTTTCACCACCCTCGTTGTAAAGAATTTCTTCCTTATATCCAGTCTAAATCTATCCTGGTTTAGTTTAAAACCATTACCCCTTGTCCTGACACAGCTGGCCCTACTAAAAAGATTATCCCTATCTTTCCTATAGGCCCCCTTTAGGTACTGAAAGACCGCAATCAGGTCTCCCTGCGGCCTTCTCTTCTCTAGGCTGAACAACCCCAATTCCCTCAGCCTGTCCTCATAAGAGAGGTGCTCCAGACCTCGGATCATTTTAGTAGCCCTCCTCTGGACCCGCTCCAACAGTTCCATGTCCTTCTTGTGCTGAGGGCTCCAGAGCTGGAGGCAGTACTCTAGGTGAGGTCTCACCAGAGCAGAGTAGAGGGGCACAATCACCTCCCTCGACCTGCTGGCCACGCTTCTCCTGATGCAGCCCAGGGTACGGTTGGCCTTCTGGGCTGCCATCGCACATTGCCGGCTCATGTCCAGATTTTCATCCACCAGCACGCCCAAGTCCCTCTCAGCAGGGCTGCTCTCGATCCTTTCTTCCCCCAGCCTGTACTGATACTGGGGGTTACCCTGACCCAGGTGCAGGACCTTGCACTTGGCCTTGTTGAACCTCATGAGGTTCGCACAGGCCCACCTCTCCAGCCTGTCCAGGTCTCTCTGGATGACATCCCGTCCTTCTGGTGTGTCAACTGCACCACTCAGTTTGGTGACATCCACAAACTTGCTGAGGGTGCATTCAATCTCGCTGTCTAAGTCATTGATGAATATATTGAACAGCACCGGTCCCAGTACGGACCCCTGAGGGACACCACTCGTCACCAGTCTCCATCCGGACATCGAGCCATTGACCACTACCCTCTGGATGCGGCCATCCAGCCAGTTCCTTATCCACCGAACAGTCCACCCATCAAATCCATAGCTCTCCAATTTAGAGAGAAGGATGTTGTGGGGGACCGTGTCAAAAGCTTTGCAGAAGTCCAGATAGATGACATCCATTGTTTTTCCTTTGTCTACTGTTGTTGTCACACCTTTAAGGGCTTCTAATATATTCATAATCTGTTCTTTTCATAATTCACATAAATAGCAATTTGCACAGTGGGGTTTTTTTCCCCCACAGTTTTTTCTTAAAAATGTAAAGGCAGGTTTTGGCTTGGGATAAAATCAACCCATGCTAGTCAGTGCAGGCAATTACAGTACTGATTAAAAGAAAAATTGAATGAAGTATCATATGGGAAGGGAAGTCCTCTGAGGAAAAGGATCCTGAAACAAAGATAACAACATTGGGTGAGCACAGTGCTAATCAACAAGAAAGGCTTAATTTTAGTACGTATTTATATCCCCCCCCCAAAGCCAGTATTGAACAAGTTTTCCTGACCAAATTTGTGTGACTGAAACTAATGTTTAGAGAAGTCCCAGTGTACCTTGGGTGGCTTATACCCAGCCTTCTTCTGCTTGTAGGATGTCTATTTTAAATATAATCTTTTCATACTTCTGTAATAGCACAGAATATGATGTTTCTTCTTTTTATACTGTGCCAGGTTTGGGAGACCTAGCCACAGTTTAACTACTTAGCTTTAAGGGGTTTGTATTGCTCTAAAGAGCAACGTGGAGTATATGAATGTGGTCTGTGAAACGTTATCATTGCTTTCTGAACTTTTGAAGGGTATGAGAGAAGCACCAAACCACTTTGTATATACGCCCACAATTTTTTTCTGTTGGTGAATTATGGGGAAAATAGGGTATAGCAAGTAGCTATTTTGACAGTTTTTCAAATTTTATAGCACCTCTAAATTACTGTTAATCTACGCCTTTTTGCCACAGGTCAGTATTTTGGATTGGTGTCTTGAAACAACTCTTTGCTACTTCAATTTGCTAGATAGTCACTGAAAACAGAATATTTCTGTGGCTAGGAACAGCACTGTATTTTTTCCAGTACATGATAAGCAGGCTGGATGTGAAACAGTATTTCTGAATTTTAGCTGTGTGTGAATTTTCTCCTAAGTACACTGTAACATGTAAGATTTCAAATTAAACTTTTGGAGAACAGAACTGTGGAATATATAAGGCAAATAAAAAAGCACAACAGAAGCATGAAAAGAAAGAAATCTGCTGTGAAAATGTTATCTGATGGTAACAGCTGGCATACACCAGAACTGGGTGAAATTGCCATGGCTTTTGTTTTCTAGCAACTGAGAGTATTTCATTGCAAATGTTACCAGTGAAACAGAAAGGAGAGTAGTAGAAAGCCACGAAATGTTTTCCTTTATATGTGTGATTA
Organism: Gorsachius magnificus; assembly: GCA_034008185.1. NCBI lineage: Eukaryota > Metazoa > Chordata > Aves > Pelecaniformes > Ardeidae > Gorsachius > Gorsachius magnificus. Next base: position 47,683,179 of record CM067083.1, on the reverse strand, counting down.
CAATTAGATTCCCTTTTAGTTTCAGTTCTTAACAGAAAATGAGTAAATGAATTATCAAAAAAGTATTAAAGAAAATGTTTAATTATTAGACGAGAAAGAATGCTAAAACAGGTTTTTCATTTCACTGTAGTTAAAGGTAAGAGAAATACAAGAATCAAAAAACTGTTCACACAGAACACTAGGGCCATTTCAGGATCTTGTGTACTGGCTCAGAATAGGAATTTTTTTTTCTTAATAATACTCGTGGTATAATTTAGAACAGAAAAGTGTATTTTTGTTTGGAAAAAATAGTTTTTGCAATGTTACAGAACGAAAGTTTGGCCTGACGGGATCTCTTCATGTAGCATATGACCTTCGCTTACAAGTGTGGTAGCCATATTGCATTTAAGTGGCTGTGTTTGTTCCCTGACAACCTAATTCTTTTTGTAACATTTCTAGGAAAAGTATGGGAAAACCAGTCTCTCTGGCCTTTCAAAAAGTGTTATTTGGTTCCCTGTAGCCACATACATAACACTGTGATTTCAGGAATCTTGTCATTTGATAGATCTCTCTTCCTTTGAAGCATTCATAATGAACACATACAGGATTTTTTAATTTCTCCCCCCCCCCCCCCCCCCCCCCCCCCTTCCAGGTACCTAGTTCATTGTCTGCAATCAGAGCTCAATAACTACATGACAGCATTCCTTGATGATCCAGAGGAAAATAATCCTCAGAGGCCTAAAATAGGTAAGACTACTCGATCTATTCTTGTGTCTTCTAAACCATACAATTAATTAGTAATAAATAGAATTTTTCTTAACAGTGATGTGACATTTACAAGTTGCCCGAACCCCTGAGAATTGTTTGGATTAATTTTGTAAGGATGATAAGAAAGGACAGTAGTAACATTCAGATGATCTGTACTGGATTTAAAAATCATGGAATAATTTAGTTTGGAGGGAAACCTCTGGATGTCATCTTAATCCAGTGTCCAGGCAGGTGCAACTGGATCAGGTTGTTCAGAGTATTGCCTAGTTGAGTTTTGAATCTCTGCTGAGGGATGGAGATGCCACAACATCGCCGAGTAACCTGTTCCAATGTTTGACCACCCTCCTGGTGAAAACACGTTTTCTGTAACTAATTGGAATTTCCCATGTTGCAGTTTTTGTATTGGTTTGTCTGTTTTTCTGTGCTATCACTGTGTACCTTTGGGATCTTGTTCTGAACCCTCCATTAGGTAGATGAAGACAGCAATAAGCTGTGCCCTTAGCCTTCTCTTTCCCTGGGATGAACCAAATCCACTTCTCTGTCCCTCTTTTATGTCCTTTTCTCCAGCCACCTAATCATCTTGGTGGCTCTCTGCTGAATTTGCTCCATTAAATTGATATCTTCATTGTGCTGGGGAGTCTAAAACTGAATGCTACTCTCCATATGCAGTCTCACAAATGCTGAATGCACAGGAGGGATTGCTTCCCTTCCTTTTGCTAGCTTCACTGCTGCTAATGTAACAGCTTAGTATGCACCTGGCTACCTTTCAAGCAAGGACACGCTGCTTAATCACGTTCAACGTGATATTTACTAGGATCTCTACAACATTTTCAGCAGGGCTGCTTTCTATCCAGGTGGCATCCAGCTTAGACTGTTGCACAGGCTTATTCCTTCCCATATGCAGGACTTGGCAGTTGCCTTTGAACTTTATGAAGTCCCTGTCAGCCCCTCCAGCCTACTGAGGCCCTTCTGAAAAATACTGCTGCCCTTCAGTGTATCAGTATTTCCCCCCAGCTTGGTATCATCTCTGAATTTGCTGAGAATGCACTCTATCCGATCACTCAGGTCATTAATAAAGTCATTAAACAGTATCAGTCCCAGCCTCAATCTGTGAGGGAAGCTACTAACGGCTGACTACCAGCTGGACTTCATACCCACAAATCCACCAAGTCCAGTGGTCCAGCCAATTCTCTACCTACAGTATCATCTGCTTATCTAGTCCTTATCTCAGCAGTTTCACTATAAGGATGCTATGGGAGAATCTGACCAAGTACCTCCCAGGTACTAATGTTAAGCTGACTTGCCTTGTATATTCCTGCCATAGTGCTTTAAATATGATAGTGCTTTGCAGCAGTGTCAGCCTTCCTGGGCTGTTCTGTCCATGAGAGCATTCTGGTCATGTGCGCTGTCCTACTACGTCTCTAAGCCTGGCTCAGTGACTGTGCTCAGACTTCTAATGCCTCTTGTTGTTTTCCCTGCTGAACACATTCATGCACAGGCCCCTGAGACAGGACTCTCTGTTGTGCTTTTCATGGGGAAGGTGTGAGAGCCTCCTACATTATGTAGCCTGATGACTAAAGAAGAAAACGGAAAATGCAAAAAATCCTCAAGTTTGAAGGGATTAACTGGGGATAAAAGGTTAGGAAGAGTTAAGAAGATAGTAACATTCTGAATAATTGAGGTAAAGATGATCTGCAGAGCTATTAAGTACAGTCATTCTGTGCAACTATGAAGAGTATTTATACAAAATTCATATATACTTCCTGGTCTTTTGTGTATTAAGCTTGCTGCAATTGCTTTTTTCCTGTGTTGAGCATTGAAGAAAGAATATAAAGATGTACTGCTTTTTTTTTAGTGCCCTATGCTGTAAGAGAGAGAACTTTCTGGGACACGAACCCTGAAAAAAGTAGCAAACAGACATTGGAATAAAGGCAGATGGTGTTCATCATTATTTCGGTTATTTTTGAGCTGCTTTATAGATTTCTATCATTAGCACATGGATAATTTTTTTCAGTCACAATCCTGTGTTTCAATGCTAAAGGAATTTATCTAAAATCTCTATTGAAGCGACCGCCAAATTAAACTATTGCCTTAAAAGAAGGCTTGGAGATAAATGTTCTACTTGCATTAATATAGCATATAAGGATGTTTGCTTTTGGTGAAGCTAACAGGAAGACCCTATTGCTTCTTATGTAATACTGCAGTGAACTAATGGGGAAAAGGAAATTTGTATAATACTTAAAAAAAAACTAATGTGTAAACACGAGATGCATTCTGCAGTTTAAGTACATCATGCAATGCAAATAAGTTTTGCTGGAATTTTTTAATATAGTTTGATATTTAACTGCAAGGAGCTATGGAATAATTGCAATATGCATTTGAAAGAGTAGAATGTAAAGGTTTTAACTTGTTATTAAAATAACAGAAAAATGAGTTTACTCAAGTGATGACAACATTATTTAAGTGTCATATATAACCAGTGATACACTTGTATGCTAAATATTTCCCCAAAAGAATTTATTTTCATTTCAGAAGTTAAAAAACAGCTATCAGGTATGCAGCAATCAGGTTAATGTTGTTCCATCTTGAAAACCATGAAGCAGTAAATTTATTGCTGAAAGTCTGTATAACTTAGACATGTAGGTTCTACCTAGCATTCACTAATGTGGGTTAGGTGCCTCTGTATTATTATTTATGGCCTAAACTGGTTGTACATTGCAGTATGTGAGTGTGATTTACTTTTTCTTTCATCTCTGTAGATGATGTGCTGCATACATTGACTGGAGCTATGTCCCTCTTGCGACGATGTAGAGTGAATGCTGCTCTGACTATACAGCTCTTCTCCCAGCTGTTTCATTTTATCAACATGTGGCTTTTTAACAGATTAGTTACAGCCCCAGATTCAGGGTTATGTTCACATTATTGGGGAGCTATCGTTCGTCAGCAGTTGGGCCATATTGAAGCCTGGGCAGAAAAACAGGGTTTAGAATTGGCTGCTGATTGCCACCTGAGCAGAATAGTGCAGGTGAGTGTGTATTTCCGATTAACACTTCTCAGATAATTGTATATTCAAAGACAATATTTGTATATTCTGTGTTCCTACAGATCAGCATGTGAACAAGTGTAGTTTGTGTGAATCAATCCTGGAACACTGAAGTAGCATTCAAAGACACAAAACATGTTTTCAACATCATTATTATTTAAGTTACAAGTGAAATTAATAATTAGTTATTTTAGCCAGCATGCTGTTCAATTTCTGTTTCTAAGGCTGAGTTATAACTATGCTGAACGGAGACAAGAAGAGTAGCTGAAAAATTGATATGCCTCATTTATGATAGGTTTAGTATTAATTCATCATGTAGGTACAGGACATAGATTTAGTGGTTATTTTGGGGATATTTATGTTGCTTATGTAACAAGTCTGGCTTCTTGCTTTGTCTTTTCTGAGCTCCCATCTAAAGAAAACTCAGAAAAAAGGCTTAAGATTTCATTTTGGTTTGGATTTGTCTCTGGTGACTGGTTTTTTTTTCTCTCCTAGGCAACCACATTGCTTACTATGGACAAATATTCAAATGCAGATGTTCCAAATATTAACAGTACTTGCTTTAAGCTGAATTCTTTGCAGTTACAAGCTTTGTTGCAGAATTACCACTGTGCTCCAGATGAACCACTCATCCCAACAGTAAGTCTCTTCTATTACTTACTGTGCTGTTTAACATACCTGAGGAGTATAGACTTAAAGTAAAAACACTGGCTGAAAACGGCTATCTTACTGTTGATTGGGTTGGAATTGTTACAAGGAGTCAGAGTGGGCAATCTGCTCCCCATACAAGAAGTAGTATCAATGGTATCAGCCTGCTTCTGGCCACCAACTTGGGTGGGTGTACTTCACTGCAACTCGAGCAGGATGTTACTAAAAATCTCTCTTACACCAAGTTGGAACGTAAGGTAACACGCTGCACGTTGAGCATACTCAGAGAGGTGTCACTGCACCTTACACCATTTGTGGATGAAATCCAGTGAGGTGGTAGAGCAGAGGTGCACAGAGTACTCCCGAAAGCTAGTTCTATGCGTAACCACAAGGAGCAAAGATTGAAATTTTGACTACAGAAATCAAATGAAAGAAGCAGGTACACTAAACTTTTTTTATATGTGGGATGCAAAAATCCGTGAATCTTGAATCTCTTCATATAAACAGTGGACAGATTGATACATGGAACACATATGTGGAGAGTGATATATGTAAGTTGTTTTCAGAACTGGTTTTTATCTTGATATTTAAGACATAACTGACAATTCTAAATTTTATCCATGGGAAACATCTTTTTGGCAAAAGTCAAAAGAGGCTTTGGGTTCCTTGCAGAGTTGTAATCATATGTGGATGAAAACTCTTAAGGTAAACCCTGATTACAGGATAGTTGACTGATCTAAAAAATCTTAAAAGGTGAAGATAATTGTCATATCTGAATGCAACTGTATAACTGAATGCATTGTTTACAAAGTATTTTTTAATAAATTTTAATACCTCTGTTCATTAAATCAAAGGTTCTAATACAAGGGTTCTAAAGTTGTTAAGGGGAACTTGTAGATTGGATATATTTTTATATATTGGGTATCAAACCAAAAAGTCTTTTGCGGAAGTACTGCGTTTGGAGTACTGTGTCCAGTTCTGGGCTCCCCAGTTAGAGAAAGATGAGGAACTCTTAGAGAGTCCAGAGGAGGGCAACAAAGACGATCAGGGGACTGGAACATCTCTATGAGCAAAGGCTGAGGGAGCTGGGCTTGTTCAGCCTGGGGAAGAGAAGACTGAGAGGGGATCTCATCAACACATACAAATATCATAAGGGTGGATATCACGAGGATGGAGCCAGACTCTTCTCAGTGGTGCCCAGCAACAGGACAAGGGGCAATGGGCACAAACAGAAGCATAAGAGGTTTCAGTTGAACATGAGGAAGAACTTCTTTACTTTGAGGGTGACAGAGCACTGGAACAGACTGCCCAGGGGGGTTGTGGAGTCTCCTTCTCTGGAGATACTCAAAGCCTACCTGGATGATGTTCTGTGCAACCTGCTGTAGGTGAACCTGCTTTAGCAGGAGGGTTGGACTAGATGATCTCCCAAGGTCCCTTCCAACCCTTGCCATTCTGTGATTCTGTTAAGAACATACCTTCTATTTCCTGTTTACTCATAGGTTCCATAGTTTATTATGATCGTTCTTTAGGAACCTCCAAGGAAATATAGGGCTAGATTTGGCAGGTCATCATCTTTGTGTCAGAGGGAGGATTACAATGTGGCTAATTTGTCCTCTTGTGAAGAAGTGGTATCTGGGACTTCTTTGCTCCTTTCTATGAAAGACTTGTACGCTCAAACTCTGACTTACTGCTGCCAAATCTGAAACATTTCAAGGCTTGGAATTTGTTCAAAAGAATATAAATTTATTTACTTCTACATACTTTAGTTTGATGTAATTCTTTTAAAAATTAGCAGCTTTTATGGTAAAAAGGCCCTTCTCAAAGAGCACTTCTAAAAAAAAAAAAGGCTGCCTTTGACTTGTCCCAGGAAATTTGCTGAATCTGAATATTCAGATGAGAACACTTATACGTATAAGTGTTTTGTCTCAACTGTGTTCTGCATTGTGCTCCAGTAATAAACCTGTTGTATCAGGCTTACAGATTCTGAGTTGCATGTTAGTGTAACTGGGGTGAGATTAAGACCAAACTGTTAAGCTGGTCTTGGGAACCAAGTAGAAGCTGTAGAAGGAGACTGGAAATCACGTCTGAATCTTCAGTAAAACAAATGCTTGTAGTAAAGGAATCTGTATGTAATACTTGTAGCAGCTTCAGATAAATCATTAAGACAGTAATTCTGTCCTGACCCCAGCAAAATCACACATTTCTGGGCTGAGTTCCCTTCCAGAAAGAATGCTGGTTAACTAGAGGTACAGATACTTTTTAAGTATTGAAGCTACCTGCTCATTCAAACATAGCGATGAGTCAAACCTGGGGTGATTTCTTGGTTCCTAAAGCAGAGCATGCAACTTGGAAGAGACTGAGTGCTCAGAGAATTACTACTTACATGCCTTTTCAAAAGTTGCCAGTAACTTTTTTTTTTTAATTTCACTAAACAACAGAATACTTTTTTGCTAAAACCTAGGCCAGCCTAAGGCATACAAGGTAACAGAAAAATGGAGGAACTGCTTGAGGAGAGATGAGAGCCTTTTCACTGCGCACTCTTTTGAGTAATTTGGGATAAATAGAAGAATGTAGAAACACAAAGTGCTGCTTGGACCTTTACTTTTTGCAGAGTTGTTAGGCATTTGATTTATTGACTTCTGAATTAATTTTCCTCAGTTCACACACTCTAGTAACAGATAATCCTACTGAAACCTTACAAATCTCTCTAAAATATAGAAGGAAGACTGTTGTGTGCTCCATGCAACCACAGTAGCTACGTTGCGAAAAGTTCACTGGTTTCACAGGACTTTTAGTGATATTAAGCAGAATGGTTGTGCATCAAATGTAAAACTTTAAAAGATCTCTGCTGCACCTTGAGTGATCCTGCTCTTGTGTTGCGTGCTTCTGCAGTGTTATTTAAAAACTAGTATCTACCTTAAGGGATCCTTCACATTATACTGAGCTCCCAGGAAATGTAGAATTAACTTAGTTCTATAAAACTTCCAAACTAGGGAGCTCTATATGCCATCAGTCCTCTGTGGGTGTATGTGTCCTGATGGAGCTGAAAATCCTGTTTTACACAAGTTTTCTGTTTCCTTTCTATATATTTAGTCTTACAGAAGTATATATACACTCAACAAAGTGTCAAAATTTTAAAGCTGCCTGTGATTCCACCTCTGCACATGCCATGTTCTCTGCTATATATTTTTAAATACAGCTCTGGTAGCAAGTAAAAACACGCACCATAAGTTTTGAAAATATTGAAGTAAAAATAAATGCTTCTGTTATATCCTCTAACTACATAATCTATGGGATTTAATCAAATAAAGCCATGCAGTATACTGACTGTACATGGTGGAGCCAAAGAAGTTTTATATCTGATAATTTATTTTTCCAAATTCCTTTTTCTTGCAGTCTTAGTATTTTCTTAATATTAGGGGTTTTTGTTAATGAAAATTATCCCTTTATAGTAACAATATCTTTCTGCTTTCTGTGCAGGAATTGATAGAGAATGTAGTAACTGTTGCAGAAAATACGGCTGATGAACTTGCTCGCAGCGATGGCCGAGAAGTCCAACTGGAAGAGGATCCAGACTTGCAGCTACCTTTTCTTTTACCAGAAGACGGCTATTCCTGCGATGTTGTCAGAAATGTTCCAAGTGGTTTACAGGAATTTTTAGATCCACTCTGTCAGAGAGGTTAGTTCTTCTATTGTTTTACAGCGATCTTTTTGGTAAAATTTTTTTTCAATTTTTAAATTTTTAATTTAGTTAGCAAGTTGAAAGTAAGCAGGATTTCTTAATCCTTACCTATTCTCCTTGTCCCTTTCATTCACTTTAATGGTTCTAAATAAGCAGTGCTAAGTTACTAGTGCCTACTGAAACTTGGTTTTGCCTTTGCTCCAGAGCCTTTTTGCATTTAGGTGCTAACACAACAAAATTTTACATAAATGTAAATTTTGTAGTACTTCAACAATTGCACAGTCAATTACTTTTAAAACTAAGTTAAATAGTTACATCACTTTTTTTACTCATCAGCTGCTTCCATATAACATTAAAAAAGCCACGAGCTTAAAATAGTTCTTCAGTGTGAGAATGTATTGTTTGGACATTTGTAGTCCAAGAAAATTTCAGATGAGTGACCTAAACTTGAGAAAGTAAAGCAGGGGGTCTCTCGGAGCATTTACAGTGAATGAACAAGTTATGATCCTTATCTTGTGCTATTCAATTTTATTAGAAGCTTTTTTGTTACATAATTTGTCAATAACTTCCTGTTTAAAAAGCAGTTTTTTAAAAATTTCCACAGGAATACCATGGTAGGTAGGACAGCAAAGGAGGCTATCGACAAAGCAGACTTACTGTGTCCTACAGTGAAGTTTTCCACTTACTGTTTTCAACTTAGTTTATAGAAAAGCCGTATTCTTGCATTAAAAAAAAAAAAATAGTAGGAAACTGTTCTAAAAGTACAGTGAGTTATAGAGGATGTAGTCTTGAGACTAAAGATGACTAGTAGAATAAATTCTTTAATTAGTAAGTATAATATATTTGCCATATGAATGTCTGTATAGTTATTACAAGTAAGGCCTATTTAATGCATACATTCAAAATTTTACTTTTTAGGTATCCTTAAAATTATGTTGAGGGACTGGTTTGTAGTAAATCAGTGTAAACTGAATTGCTGAAGGATGGTCTTTGTGAAGAGCAGAATCTCATCTATTTGGATGGAGTGATTCATAATTTGACTGTGATGTGGATTCTCACTGTCCCTGATTTAGGAGACAATGTTGGATACCTCTCAGCTGCTGTGGCTCCTTTTTTCCAAGTTCTAGGAATTGCTCAATTAACAAAAAACAAATCAAACAAACCTCAACTTTTAATTGCATAGTTGCAATAAAAAAAGTAATGAGTCCAGGTGAAGCTTCACCTCTGCCAAATCTATGCTGAGACTGGTTAGCTAGGTTCTCTGCGAAGCAGAAGATTTCTGTGGTGCTATCTTATTCAGAGTTCTGGTGGTTTGTATTCTAAAAGGTGACTTGGTGTCTCATGTCTCATGTCTGGTTGGTACAAGCAACATTCTGCATAAGCAGAATAGAACTGTAGGATTTTGTAGATACCATAAAATTGCAGTGAAGCACATAATGGCATCTAAGATACAACATAACTAATTAATATAAAAAGATAAATAATGCTGTTCTGTATTTCTTTATGACAGGCTATTTGAGTTTAATTAGTCTGTTGAGAAAATACCGTGACTATGTTGATGTTACTTTATCTTTTAGGTTTTTGTAGACTAACACCTCATCCACGGTCACCAGGCACATGGACGATATACTTTGAGGGTGCAGACTATGAAAGTCACTTGTCTCATGAGAATGCTGACCTAGTAAGTATTGATTCAGTGAATAATTGTCAAAACTGGTACCTTGGCAAGCCATTGTGTTATATGTGATGAGTTTTAGTCCTTCTTAGGAAGAACAGGCCTCATCATTCAACATGTAGTTCATCAGTGATTTGGTGAATTTAAGGAACTATTTGCAGATTTTTGTATGTCAGTGTTTTTCTAGGCTGTGGCATGGTATAATTCTCATATAAGCAGACTTTGTCAAGTTCCCCCACCCTGGGGGTAAACAGTGAAGATTTACTTTTAAACACAGGCAAAAATATATATGGACATGCATCTGTAAATAACTTGTAATGTGAATGGAGCTTCAGGCTGCTTTTATTTATAAGTGGCATTTACCAAATAAATGTTTGGTAAAAAGTTGTAATCTGGTACTTTTTTCTGCTAGGTTTTCAGGAAAAATTCTTTAGTTTTCCTTTTCATTATACTTATTAAAGAAAGGTTTCACTTCAGTATGAGGTAGTTATGCCCGGGGCCAAATTTTAATTTTTTTTTTATTCTTAACCAAGAGAGAAATTCAGTATAGACTACTGGCAAAGTTATGTTCCTCATGGCTTACCTTTTCCAGTGTATATGTTTTTTTGTTGAATTAGCTTAATAATGTTTCTATTTAAATTAATGGAAAAAAATCCTACATAAAGTAGGAACAGATTCTGTTCTTCTGACAATCTTGGCACAGGAGTGCTAGAGTACTCCTAGCTTAAAAACTACTTGCTTTTCTAATACTTGAACTTAATCAAAAAGTGTTAATATTTTTTTAATTAATTTCTTTGCTTATATTTTTACTTTGTCATGGGTCTTGTGGAACTTGCAGTTAGCAGGTTTTAATGTGAATACAAGCTTAGGGTACTTTAAATTACATGCTTCAGCTAATGAAGACTGATGGCAACTTTTTGAGGGAATTGGCAATGTTGCAAAGATATAAAAAAATTACTGAACACTTTTAGGGGCTCAGGCTGTATTCGAGTTGCAGAGTTTTCAGAAGAGAAAATTATTGGCACTTTCTTTCAAAGCTTTAACTCGGCACTAAAAACTGAGCTCTGTGTAGATCACCCTCACCTTTCTAATAGGGGCCTACTGAGTCTGAGCTTCAGTTTTCATTAGAAGTTACTACAGTTTTATAGGCCTGTTAGATTTCAAATTGTGACTCATTAATAATCTCTTTACTGAATTAGAGAAGGAGAAACAATGGGTAGACTTCAAAGCTTCGGCAGTATTCGTAACACAGGTGTAGTATTTGATAATGTGAATCCATATTAATCAAATGGTAGACAATCTACCTTTAAAATGAAGTACCAGATGTATTATTTAGGGTGTGAGATCTGGTGCTGCACTAACAACTTAGTTTTGATTGTAGATTACTGTGCAAAATAGTTAATCTTCCTAGCCTGGCAGTGAATATGAACTCTTGTGTATTTTTTTTTTTCTTTCTCCTTCCCTGTTTGATAGGCTCAGCCTTTGAGGAAAGAACCTGAAATTATTACTGTAACACTAAAAAAACAAAATGGAATGGGCCTGAGCATTGTTGCTGCCAAGGTATGGAAGTCAGTTTGTGTGTTATTGAAAAAAGATTATTTTTTTAATCAACCTGCTGTGGAAAACGTTAATGGAAAAATCTATTTCCCTTAAGTTTGTTGTGCACATCATGTTGATCATACTTTTATTGTGGCTGTAAAATGCACAGATGTGATCAATACAAGAGGAAACGTAACATATATGTAGTTGTTCATGACGTTTAAGTTTAAACCTCTACTACAGGTTTACTCATTCTTCAGAGCCAAAAATGGGCATTGTTATTAAATGAAATTAATAAATAGGCTTATTTAGCACTTCTGCTGAAAAGTAGCAGCAGTATCTAGGAAAGAAAAGCAGTAAATATAAAGAATAAAATGTGGTGTTATTTTTTTTTTTAATTTAATGAATAAAAATAATTCAAATATATACATTAAAGTTTTTACACTTTCTGCTATGAAGACAATACCTTATCTTTTGCACAGTGTGCAGAAGCATGTATGACTTCAGTTTTACTTCTTTATGGTCGAGGGCTACAGCGTATTAAGTAGCTTGGTGAAGGAGGGCATACCTCCTGCCCTGACTTACCAAAATTGTGGGTGTATGCTGCTCTTAGTAGCACTAGATAGTGATATATAGAATGCACACACAACTCCAGCCACCAGATGGAGGACTCCACTAGTTGGTTGGTTTTGCTTTATTAACTGGGTCACATAGCAGACATAATCTTGAAGTTTTAAGCTTGTTATAAATTATGCAATGGTGATATCCAAAAGTCTTTGTTGTAATTATGTGGTGTACAGCAGATAGAACAAGTCTTTCCTAACATCTGTTCACTGTCTACTACATGAAACTTCAGAATGCTGTACTCTTCCTCGGCACTTAGTGCGCAGGCTGAAAACATGATTGTTTTACTGCTTTTAAGTTATTTCGCATACTTAATTGCTTCTAAACAGCACTATTTTTTTTCTACAACTTTGCTCATTTCCTAGTCTGTTCTTGAAATGGTAATCTTGCATGGTATCAGCTTTTAAGATTTATTTCTGACATCTGTAGAGGAATACTAAGTGTCAGGTGTATGTTGCTAACAATCAGCAGTTATTGAGGAAACTATTCAGGATCTGAAAACTGTGACTCAATATTCTGCTCTTATTTTGGCGGGGTTTAAATAGACCTTGAGATACGCTAGATTAAATATGTATCAGACTTCTGCCATTTGCATTTCTGTTGAATGTTTCAAAATGTGTAGTGGAAATTTTTTTTTTTTCCACTTTAAACTGTGAAATCTGATTTCTCATGCAGAGAGAAGCAGGATAGAATGGGGGGAAGTTTCCTTTCTCACTGGAGCTGGATGGCTTCTATACATTGTTTTAAAGGCTGACACTCTTAACTTCCATTAGCAGTATGTAACAGTGCTACTGGTCAGTGTGTAAGCTTGATTAGAAAGTTTTTTTCCAAGTTATTTAACCAGTTTCATGATTTCTTGAACATAATCAGTGATGGAAGCAGCAGTCTTCATCTCAGCACAGTTGCAGAAACACTCACTGGTTCAGGCAGTGATTGCATTTCATCTTGCTGCTGTGTGCCTGCCTCAGATTTGGAATTCTGATTTTAAAATAATTATGTCTTAAATCTTGAACTGAAATAAACAAGAGGCAGATTTTTATTTTAGTTTCAGTGTAGGTAGAATAGAAACTTTTGCTTAATTTGAAGTCAGCAGAATATTCATTGGATAGAAAGAATTGTCTCGCATTAAGTGTTGAAACAAGTTGCTGTGGTAGTTAAGTAGGATTATCTTCAAGGGATTATTTCAAGGGGTTCAAAGTTGCTTATTGTAAGTAATTAATAGCATGTTTTCCCCATAATAGGCTTCATAAAAACAACAGAGTAAGGAAGAATACACAGACATTACATTTCTCAATCTGGCCAGAGCAGAACAGATTAGAGAATTGAGTGAGTGTCACTGAAAAGCTAGCAATAGTGGATGGATTTTTTTTCTTTGTTCCTATCTTTGTTGACTTTCACTAATAAGTTTTCTGACCTATCTCAAGTCATACATCTTTTACCAGCATAAAAATTAAAATTCTTATTTTTTTTTCCCTTTGCCTGAGGAAAATGGAGGAAGAGGTCCACTAGACTATTCATTAAAGCTTTCCAAACATTAACTGGACAGAATACCTGAAATGAGAGGGAGAGGCAAGCATGAGAATAGATTTAGGTTTTTCTAACTTTCTTAGTAGTAAAAGGCTGGCTGTAAAATGTTCATATGAAAGTACCTTCTAGGTGCAGAAATGAAAACTCATGTTCAGCTTCAGAAATACACAGTTACTGCTGCCACAGGATCCCAGTTTGATTGCTGACCCAATTACATTTATCAAACTATTGGTTTCTACAGTGCTTCAGAAGTGCTGTAGTAAAAGAAACTGCAGTGGCTGGTCAACAGATGGCCCTGCTCCAACCAGTGAAAGACAACCCTGAAACTATTCCACTTTGGTTAGGAAAACAGTTGGGATTTTTCCCTCTGATGTGACAAAATAGTTCCTCTCAGTAGCGTGCTGGGAGAATGCCTTTGCATGTCAGTGCTGACCTGCCTTTCTTGTTAATGGGCTTAATGGGCTCCTTGTACTTGTCACTGGCTTTGGATGAAGTTGGTTAAAGTGTAGATTGGTGATATTCTAGAGAGGGATGGAATGGGCAGATTCTCAAAGATTGTAAAGAAAAGTAGTTCCTACTGACTGCTTTTCTTCCTTCTACCCATTGCAAAAAATCTATGCTTTCCTAGGAATCCATGCTCATTTCTGAGGAAATATGTAACAAATTTATCATTTGATAATTCTCTGAGTTTTTATTAGTTTGCAAGGGTTTGTAGATAAATGAAGTCTGTGCCAGTTAGGAGTTTTTAAGGGGAAATTAGATACCATACCTTACGTACCCCTTCCACACCAAATGTTCTTAATTACCAAGTGATTGTCACGCTGCCTCTGCTGCAGTCAAAATGATCGGTGTTAAAGCTGAGGTTATACAAGCAGAGAAGTGACGTAACTTGTGTTGAAATGCTGTGCACCTGCTTATTCCTATGATAGATGGTTTCAGTTTGTGATGCTAGGTGATGGCAACCACGTTGACGTTAATGTAAAAACAAAACAAAACCAAAGGAGGTGAGTCAAGGAGTATATGAAAGTGTTAGGTCCCTGGGGAACCCTCTGTTTGATTCTCTCTCCACCTAATGACAGGTAAAATGTTCAAGTGCATGACTTCTAATTAAATAAAATAAGAGTAGCTGTGAAATAGAAGCTTTACAGGCCTGCCAGGAGTGCCGGAGAGAGCAGAAATGCTGCGCATCGCCCAGTTCCCCTCGCCTTGCTGTAAGGATGTTTTCTGAGGCAGGACAGCCCCTTTCAGCAACCGTGTAGTAAGCATGTACGCTATATGCAAACGTACCAGGGAGAACAAGTTTAGTTATGAAACAACTGTTAGCTGCCAGAGCACTGTAAACAGCGTTGTGTGTGTTTGGGGTTTTTAAATTGGGAAGACACCTAACAACATTTCTTAGACTGAATACTTTACACAGATTTTTCTTTTTTATTTAAAGTTAAATTGTATAGCTTCAGCTGCGATCCAGAAAGGTAACTTGTTGTTCTACCCTTTTGTAGGTGTTGCATGTTTTCTTCCAGTAATACTGCTGTAGCTTTATTAGCAGTAGCTTTTGTAATAGGCGTATGGAAATGTAGTTGGTAGGAGTGGTTGGGCATCGGGAACGGTATTGCTTTTTGAGGTTGTGTGCAGAATCTGGTTGCTCTAACCCTGTAAGATGTTTTGATGTTAAAAGCTGCCTGACTCCCAACCACATTGCGGTTAAGTTTTTATGAAATCCAGATGATTTGGAAGCAGCGTGTGCATGCAGTTTACTTTAAAAATATATCGCTTTTTGGGGGCTTTCGCATGTGACTTCTTAGCCATCTGTGGGCCAGCACATTACTTCCTGTTTAATTTGGAGGGGTTTTTGTCTTCTGTACAAAAAGGGCTCCCTTCTTGTTTTTTCTAGCAGTTTTCAAAGTTTAATAAAGCCTCTAAAGTAAATGGAAGTCAGAACGGCATAAGTGATTACGTAAGAGCCTGAATATTGTATTGGTTATAGCTGGTGTTGATAAATGCTACACTGTGTCATAGCATCCAGCGCCGAGTTATCTTGATGGGTATCTTGGAAAATCCAGCAGACTAGAGCCGTAGCTGCTGTTGAGGGCTGGAAGAGAAGTGGAGAACTGTCTTTTTTCTTTCAAGGATCTGTAGTCCCGGAGACCAAAATGTGGTTTTCTGTTGTTGGAAGAACAGAATCCATGGTAAGTCTGTTCAGGTTTCTGTTGGGACTGTTTCTCTCTGCAGTTTTAAACACTATCCCTGTACTTTTTCCTGCTCTCTTGCTTGTTTAAACCTGCCAGTAGTTATTTGTTCATGTAGCAACAATGTAATACAGCATGCAGTTAAATATATTCAGATGTTAGTAGCTAACTTTCTAAAATCTAGACAGAAAAAACTAATTTTTCAGCTCGTTCTTCATATACACTTCTCAAATTTGTGGAAGTGGCTATTAATATTTAAAGTTTCAGGTGTGATAACTACTGTTTTACTGTGGCAGAGCATGAATAGCATGACCTGTGATCTGTTTACTTGTCATATTAGTTGGCTTTAATCCAGGTTCCTCTAAAAGTCTGGTTTTCCCTTATAAAGTCTTAGTAGGATAATGAAAATTGACATCCCAAACAGTATATATAAGATTTTTAATACTCTGTAGGGCCTTCTGAAAAGACCAGAACATGCATATACGTTGCAGAACCGTATGTTCCACACATTCACAGAGTAGAGCATTTAAATTCTGTTTAGTTGCTACTGCACAAAACAAGGGATTCTTGCGTTCTGCAAGAACCGATAGAGCAGGTTTTGTTGATCAATCTTGGCTGCTGGTTATATTCATCAGTATTCTGCGATTTAGTTCTTCAACGTATGGCACAATTCTGCTTCATGCACAGTCATCTTTTATTAGCGTAACAGAAAAAGTTACCTTAAAATATATACAAGCGCTTTAAAATACATATGTATATGCCTCTACTGGCATATAAATCATCGTGTATTTTCTAGGGGTTTTTAATAGATGGTCAGGTTAAATATCTTCATAGAGCTTGCTAAAATAGGATGAGATGGTGATAAGGTGTTTCTTTTTTAACAGAAGCATTTCAAACACTGAGTGTGGCAGTTAATCTACAACTACGCTGGGGAAGGGGCTTACTTTTCTAAAAACAAGTGTGTGGCATCTTAACCATAAATAGTTTGTATTATTTGGCAACCTCAATTGTTCTTAAGGTTTAATGAAATCATTCAAAGTTGTTTTATTTTTTAAACTCTTGCTCATGGTTTCCTATTTAACACTCAATTTAAGGGGTTAAATTTAAGGAGGGTCTGAGACTACTAGGAATATCAATTTCGATGTGAAATTTTTCTGAAAGCTGGTTCTACAAATATCTTGTAGGTGATCTGTGTAGAAGGAACAGGCTTAAACGTTCATTTAAAAATCTTTTTTTTCCCCCCCAAAAAAAATTAAAAATTAGGTTCATGGTTAATAGTGTTGACATAATAGACACATTTTATTGCCTCTACTCTGCATTTACTAATGTAGGTAGTTGATTATTATTTTTTTAACTGTTTGTTACCTCTTTACTTGTGTTCCAGTTTCAGATACCTCAGTATCTGAAGTCTTGTGTCTGTGCTTTCTAAGTATTTAAGGAGAATTTTTGCCCTTTCCTCTCAGCATGAATTAATTGAAATGTCTGAGTAATAAAATTTAGAAGTTTGGTTTGGTTTTTTTTTCTTTAACGTTTGATACTAATTCACATCAGCAGTCTGAATTACTGATGTTACCTTAACAGGCTTCTTAGGAGGAACTTCAAAGTAAAAATGTCGTATTTAATTGTCATTTCCAGCACAGATTTCTCAGTCTCGCAGGAATAAGAAAGTATGTGAGTTGCCAGTTTAGTCTTCATCATGAACAAATAAGTAGCTGTGTGCTAGCAATTTGCCTGTTTCTTGTTGTTTCATAACTTCCAGTGGGGTTTTTGGTCAAATTTTGGTACCTTGTAGATGTTCTATAAAATTTTGCTAATGCTTTCATATGCCATATAAAAAACTAAAGCTTATGCCAGCACAGCATGGATTTTTTCCTCTCGCTAGCTGTGAGACCGCAGCTCTGCTCAAGTAGCGTCATTTTATCTTTTTTATTTGCTTGTGTTTAGATTGATACTGCAAATGGGTCACCCGGACATTTGTATTTAATACAACCAGAACAAAGTGGGGTTTAAATTTGATGTGCAAGTTCCTCCTTCTGTATGCAGGCACTTGCTAGCCAGCCCACAGAAATTATAGTGCACATATGCTTTAGCTAGAATTCCTCTACCAGACTTCATTCAATTAACTTGAAAAATTCCATTTAGATACATGTTAATATAGCATTTTAATTTTAATTTTTTTACTCCTGTTAGTCAAGAAGACTTTTAGAAGTTAACAAATTCTGTGTAGGCTTTTTCCTGTATGAATAATGCTATCAATTGGAGTAGAAATTTAGGTGCTTAATAGTACGTGATAGTGTATGCGCTGATACTGGATTAAGTTGTCTCCATCTGAAACTGCAGAGCAGCATTGTGTGGAAGATTGTGCTGTGTGGTTTTTTTCCGGTTGTAATTTGCCCTTGGCTATGGAGCCAAGAACCATTTCTTCAAAAAAGTGCAGCAATACAGGATTGTTTTTCTTCCAAAATAGATTCCTAGTATGTCTGCCTGTAAAGTCCTATCCACAGACATAATTAAACTGAGGCATTAGTTCAGAGTTGCCTTAACAGGGAAGAGTGTCACAGAATCTGCAATACAACTTGCAGATTGGTACATAACTCTGAATAGCCCTTAGTGTGTCATGCCTCATAGAGTATTTATAGCAAACGTACATTAAAAAGTTAACCCTTGTTTGGGGAAATAGAGCTCAAGCAATATATTTTCCTTGAGCTCAATGGCAGATTTTTCCTTTGAAACAAAGGAGAAGTGGAATCGAACAGGCTAATTAAGTGCTTCTTTTGTTAAAAATTAAGAGTGCTTCTATGCATTTGTAGAATATCTTATGAATCTTAAGTTGCAGCATTTATAATGATAAAAGAGGCTTCCTTTTTAGAAAGGTTAAGGAAGGCTAATGAATAAAACTTGCTTAGTCTTTCACAAATGTCATTTATGAAGCATTTTCCCTCTACTTACTGCTTTTCCCGTTTCATGAGAGCAAAAGTACAATTAGGTAGGAACTGTTGCATGCTTCATTCTGGTCTCAGAATTAGACTTCAGGGCAATTTCTGTAGCTAGTTCGTTTAGTTGCTTTGGTTTTCATCAGAGAAGATACCTTTTAGAAGCACTAAATTTCCAGAATGTGAGAGAAATCACGTGTTACAAATCGATGTACTTCTGTCTAGCACAGAAGACACTACAGCTATTTGTGTCTGCTTTCCATGTTTATCTAATTGCCTAAATGAGGTTTCTGAATACCATAATTTTTTTTTAAAGAAGACTACATACACACGAGACTACAGTAATGCATATTTTATTAATGCCATTTCAGGAAGTCCATTACAGAACATCCTGGGTTCTTTGGTCTTTTATCTCCTGGGAGAAGGCACGCTTTAGGAAGACAGAGGGTATATTCGCTTCTTGCTTTGTATGCAAGTCAATCTTGATTGCAAACATTCTTTTATTAAAAAGTAACAGGTAACCCTTATTCCATTAAAGAGAAAACCAGAACTCTTCAGTCCTTTCTCTTTAGTCCTTTTGAAGCCATTTGTAAACAGTTTTTAGATACAGTGGATGTAAAGTTTCTAGGTTGTTGGATGCTTCACTGTGCCGTCATATTGTACTGTTTGCAATCTACCTTTTTTT
Organism: Gorsachius magnificus; assembly: GCA_034008185.1. NCBI lineage: Eukaryota > Metazoa > Chordata > Aves > Pelecaniformes > Ardeidae > Gorsachius > Gorsachius magnificus. The sequence goes on along the minus strand of CM067083.1, from coordinate 47,663,890 downwards.
CCTCTGAGTAGCAAGACACTTATTTTTCATCTGGTTTTCCGTCCAGTGCAACTTAAAGCTACAACAGAATTGTTCATAGATGTTAAATGCTTGAAGTTTCTTTGCCTGTGAATAATGTTGATGGTCACCAAAGTTTGAATCTCCACTGCCTGTTTCATTTAATTGGATATGTTTTGCCCATTTGTGACTGTAGTTTGTCCAACTCCAAAAATGTCTGGTTTTTTTCCACCCCACCATGGAGGAGAAATTGAGAGGGGAAAGCAGAAGTTTACATATGTGGAGCATGGGTCAGTTTTTAAATCCTTTTTAAGTCAGGGTACGATGTGAGTCATAGCAGCTGTAGCCACAACTAACAGACCAGTTCTACATACAGTATGCTGGTTCACCTCATTTATATTTGGAAATTATATAGGGCATGCTATGAAGTATTTTGTCTAATGATGGCAGATTTCTAAAGTCTCTGCATTAGTCTCAAGGCAGCTGAGGCCTTCGCTTCCTCTGACAAAGTGGGTTTTTTCTGATCTTCAAGTCCAGAGGAGCTTGCCCTCACTTGGAGGCAGGACCAGTAGCTACAAAGTGGGTCTTTCATTCCCCTGGGCTGACAGCAAGTAGTTCAATGAGTCGTAGACGTAGTATGTTCAGTACATAAAGTAGATAAATATGTACTCATGCAGAAACAACCTACAAAATGCACGCAGCTTTAGGGAACGTGAGTGTTTGGGTGACCAGAAACTTTTGGTTTTTCCTCCTGGAGAGTACATTTGTAAACTGGCTGCGTAGTTTAGTAAACTGGTGTTCTTTAAAATGCTTACAAGCTTGGGTTATTTAAATGCTTCTAGACTAATTAATTGCCAGGGAGGTCAGACTGAGACTTGGTTCTGTTGCATAAACTTGCCTTAAAGGATGTTTATAAAAACTTACAGAGATCTTCTATGTAAACTTAAGAGTCTGGAATCTGAGAATTAACCTTGATTAAAAAAATCAGTAAAATCTACTCTGGGCCTAGGCCTGATGGCTGGTATCAGGCTTGATAGCTACATTTCTGTCCTGTTTCATTTAAAGACATTTTAGTTGCAGGCATTTGTTCTGTTTTTAAACTGTTTTGTTTTTATAAAATACAACAGAAGCTTAACAAGAAAGACAGACTTGGGGAAACAGTGTCATGCTTGAAATGTTACGAGATACCAAGTCCTAATATTTCAGCAACCTCTGTGTGTGTGTATATATATTATCTCTACATTATTAAAATGAAATCTTTCTAAATATTTGCATAATTATGCAAAAATCCAAGAAATTCTTGAAAACTACGTATTTTTAAAACATCTCTAATGGTTTATGTGAACCATTGGAGTGTTTTGACACATAGGCTTGGTATCTGAAGCCACTTAAATTGGAATGTTGCTTTGAACAGGTTGGTAACTGCATGACACTCTTTTTGTGGGTTCAGTCAAACTGTAATTGGAGAGTGAAGGATACCTTCACTATTTTTTCATATTACTATTTATGTGAAGCTTGAAACCATTTAAATATTCACATATTTCAGACAAATTTGCAAATCAGTATTGAAAGGTTATTACGAAGACTTTCTTGCATTTTGTGTAAATAAAAGTAGTTTTTAATATGTAATATATTTTTAAAAAAACTTGTTATTGAAGTGTATTTTTTTTTTTATCAAACATAATTTGCCAGTCTTTTTGGATGATAGACAAAATATGTGAAGCTAAACAGGTATGGGCAAATGATGGTTTAGAACAAGTAATGACAAGGCGTTACTGTTAATTGTCTGGAACATTACTGGTTTGGTTAGGTGCCGTACTTGCAGAGGTGTTTTGCAGATGCATAGTTCTTCCTTAATTACTTAATACTGCAATTTTGCTGTCATTCCTAATAACTGGAAAAGTGTTTTTCTAATAGTTTTCGTAGATTTAATTCTAATGATAGGTGCTGGAATAACTAGGTCGTCCTACAGATCTACTAAAACTGCAAGAACATTGCTAACCTCCCAGGAAGTGCCGCTCGTTTGTGATCCCTCTAAGCTGGTTGTGGGGCGTGATGTTTGAGGATGGGAGCAGATGAACTGTTACGGGGTTGACACCTCATCAGCAGGGGGACCTTCATTCCCACTGGGATACCTTTACACTGGGGTACCAGCGAGGCTGTGTGGTGGCATGGCACGGCGTGGCATGGGTGGCTTGCCTGGGAACCCTGCTGGGTGTTGACGCTCAGTAGAAGGAGCTGCCTGCTGTTTCCACCATGCCATTTTACGGCTGCTTGTCCTGGCAAATACCAAATGGGAAGGAGGAGCTGGCGGGACTACTTCTGCCTGCCTTTAATGGTTCTGTGGTGGCTGAATCACCAGCTCGTGGGCTAACTGTGATGTTGCCATTAGGAAGATTCTATCAGATGTTCCTGTTCTTCAGACTGCTACCTTATATAACTTTGCGCTATATGGCATGCTCTGATTTATGGCTGATGTAGTGTTCATAAGCCAAATTTTCCTGTGTGTTACTGAGAAGGGAGTCTTATAAAACTCATCTTTGTGACATAACAACACTAGCAATAAAATCTGTTCTCCTTAAATATTTTCTTTAAGGCTGTCATTTTTATTAATTCATTACTACTATAGTCCTGTACATCCTCGATTTTACACTCTTCTGATGTAGGAGGAGTTGTTTCTTTTTTCAGATCAGTGTACTTTATCTCATTCTTTTCCTCATGGGTCTGATTACTCCGTAGAAGTGCCTGTAACTTTTTAACGCTGCCTCTTCTTATTTATGTAGTACTCATAGTAAGTTTTGAAGCAAATGCAGTATTTTGGGTGTGGTCCTGTTAGAACAAGGAGGGCCTGCAAAGTAATGCTGTGAAAACAAGTATGGACTACTGTACGCTGATGCGATGCTTGATAGGTGGCCCAGATGATAAGCGGATGTGATGGAGAATGACTTGTTTCTTGTTAGGCTGTCTTAAAAGCTGAGCTTAGATTGCATTACCTGACTCGGTCCTGTGGCTTCTTTAACGTGACAGAGCTTTTATAGTGAAGCAAAGAATTGTACCAGACTTAAAAGGGGCAAATGCCCACTTGGACAACAGATATGAAATCTTTGCATACCTTTGCCATAAATCTCAGTTAGCTGAGCATATTTTTTTATTTTTTTTTTTCTTTTGATGCATTAAATGCATGATTGACTTTGTTTTCTTTCCATCTTCCTGCTCCCAGTGAATTTCCAGATTTTTTCTGAGGTTGCAGTCTGTGCGACTTGAAGAGTGGAAATCCCATAAATAAACCTAATATTTGGGGGGGTTGTTACTTTCTTCACCTACCAGGTGCTCTTTTAATAAGGGAATCTAGTGCTCTACTCCCTTCTTTTTTCTTTTTCTTTCCTGCCCCTGCCCCATGTCAGTGCCCTGACTCTTAAATACATTGTATCAGCATTCTACAGATTAAATTATGCTGACCAAAGGTGCCAAAATTGCTCTTTAATTTTGAGGATTGCCGTAGTTGCATGAGTTTGCAGAACTTCTCTGATCTTTCAGGCCCTTCAGGAAAGTCATTCAGTCAGTTAATTTGTTTATTCAGTAAATTCTTTATTAGATTCCTTTATATCTGGTGATATATTCTGGGATACTAACTTATGTTTTTCTAGTTGTCCTACTGCTTATTTAGAAGACATTTATAAATGAAAGTTGACAGTTTTTGTTACTTCTTAATTTCACAAATATAAGTACTTAACAAGTATTTTTTTGAATGAATAGGGAATGTATATTTATAAAACCGTACGTGTCTAAAGATACCAATGTAATTTATATTATATGTGTAATAAAAAAATATCTAAAATTTGTTATCTCTCAGGTGAGAATTTAATTTTGACCCTTTCTTGTTGGCTCCAGTCTGTCTGTATTCATTAATCTAAGAGAGAGAGTGGTGTTTTTTCAGCTTTTGAAAGCTGAAGTTCCAGCTGGTTAACTGTGCTTTGCTTTGCAGTCTTTGGTCATATGTTGAAATGAGTTTCTGTTGATATTGTAAGTGTATTGGGGTTTGGGGTTTTTTTTGCTTCTGCGTGGTGGAGGAATGATAAAACGTCGTCTGAAACAAATGATAACTACTGCTATTTTTTCTCTCTTACAAGTGTAAGCTACTTCTTTCTTGTTCGTGAAATCCTCTGCTATTTTAGTATTTATACATGTTACTTTGTGGTTTGGGAATATAGTCTGCAATTTTAGTTTCTTCTTCTAACAGGTCAGAGGATTTTGCTTTGAAAAGAATTGATTTAGGAAGTTTCATAAGTATTTTATAAAATATTCAATCTTTAAATACTAGTGCGGGTACATCAACCTTTTCCTGATGAGTTTATAGTGTTTTGGGGTTGAACTACAATATTTAGTGTTTTGGGGTTGAACTGCAATATTTAGTGTTTTGGGGTTGAACTGCAATATTTATGTATTTTACACTGTTTGGGAGCTGAATTTCAATATTCATTTCACGTGCAGACTTTGTATGCAGAAGTTTCCATGTGAATTCATAGTATGGTCTACGCAGGCGTTTGAGAAGATCCCTTGTCAAATCAACAACAGATCACCAGAAAAATAAGTGTCTCTTGCTACTACAGATTGGAGCATAGCTGGACATTGCTGAACAATGCTTACACTAAACTAGGGGCTAATGAGTACCTCTTCAATAATTTGAAGTTTTCATTTAATTTCAAAAGAAGAGTTAGATTTGAATGGACGATGAACATGACCCATGAACAGTACGGATGTGAAACTCCCAACAATTATCATCATCTAAATGTTAATAAGCTTAACAAGCCCCTTTCCTTGCTTTTATTTATACCCTCAGGCTGTAGTTTTAGACTCCATCTTGTAAAATTTTTCTGAGCGTTTTTGTTCTGTGATAAGAACTATTTAAAACTAGACTACTATGACAAAAACAAAGCTAGTCCTTTTTTCTGAAAGCCTAACTATCTTTCTTCTCTCCCACGTAAGTATTGTTATACAGTGTATGTGGGCCACACAGATGCAATAAAACCAGATCTAAGGGAAATAGAACTTCTGATGAGTTTTAATTGCTGGATTCAGTGATAGCTTTTCATACCTCAGTGTCTTGCTTGTCCTCTTGACTTGTAGCTCCTTTTATTCTTGCTCTGTTTCTTAGAGGAGGACTCATTGTTTATTTACTTTTTACAAGGTAGTCTGTTCACTTAAACACTTTTCCATACATTCTTTTCTTCATTTAGATTTAGGGTAAAGGTCTGAGTTACCATTCTAAGCAGACTTCTATAAGCAGAAGTATCCTTGTTTGCCTTTACCTCCCAAGTAGGATTAGAAGGTCTATTAAAATTCCATCTAAATGTGAGGGAATGTTCCCCATTGCCATAGAATTCCTGCAGCAACCTGTAACTCTCAGCAAATTTAGCATTAATTATTCTCATACTCTGGCTAAACTTCAGCGTGTGCTAAACTTGGAAGTGCAATATGTTAACATCTTTCAACTTTTGCTGTTTAAAAGATTAAATTACTTGTTAAGAGAAGTATAAGATGATAAAAAAACCTTTATACAGGTATCGCATCTCATGCAAATGTGTGGATTTGTTCTGAGTATTGGACCTAATTGTTTTCCTCGGTTTCCTACATGCGTTGGCTATGTGCATCCATCTTAAAGATGAATAAGCTCAAGCATGGGGATTATTTTCAAGAATCTTTTGATGTTTTTACTCAGAGAGCTAATTAAGCTTCCTGGAAAAAAAAATGGGGACATTTTAATCCCATTATGTAGTTATATTGGTAAAGGTGTTCTGGGTTTTTTTAACAGGATGGATTTACTTTAACTCGAGATACACTATTCATCTCCATCGCTTGCTAAAGTTGCCATGCAGGCTAGAAAAACTTTACATGTTCGTAACTTTCCCCCCTGCCCCCTGTTTGCTTCTCTGTGTGGGGATCTGTATCTATGTGGCTTTTTTGGTTTTGCAGTTGTTTTGGGATTCAACTTCCACTTGGGATTCAGCTTCCACTAGAATATTCTTGGTCTACAGATGCTGCTCAGAGCTGCTTGACAAGTCAATAGGTGACCTATAATAGAATTTAGGAATTTGAAATGGTTTAAATGTTAGGTTAAAAAAAAAAATCACACTGTTCACCAAATAGTGGAGTCTGAGGCTGCAGCAGAGAAACACTGATTATTTTAGGTCATGCTGTTTTAACCCATTTGGGAATTACTTGGGCAGTGTTTAAACTGAAATATTCTCTGTTAGGTCAAACTCCATTGGTACATTATGTATTGCTCATTAAAAAGACGACTTCCCTACTGGAAGTTCACAGGTGTAGTCTAAACATGGGTAAATTGTTCTTATGTTTAAAACATGAACACTCCTGGCTTTTATTTTCCTTCTTAAAGAGGGCTTTTGGGTTTCAGTTGGGGATCTGATGTGAAAAGCTTACCTGGTATTTGTCCTGTATATTCACAGCCCCTGACGATTACGCATTTGTTAGCACAGGTACACGGTTGCTGTAACCTGATAAAAGCTGGTACAACAGCTTAACAAGAATAATGTCACCCTCCTCACTGATCCCGGCCCCTCCTAGCAAGCCCCTTTCCTGTATGGTTATGAACAGTCACGCTGTGCCGTAAACAATTTGAGGAAGCTGATTTGGTTGAAAACAAAGCTTTTATTTGGGATGAGGGGAGCCGGGGCCAGGGGTCAGCTTAGCCTTCCACCAGGTCTGTCGTGGGACCTGCCATGACGCAGTGGTGCCTGCACAGCTCCAAGCACGAGACAGCATGGGAGAAGGCAGGTGGATTTTGTTCTGATGGTCTGTAGAAGTTCACTGCTACTGTCACTGTAATTAACTTAGTGTAACATTTTTTTTAAAAATACAGAAATGTGTAATAGGGCTCCACTGCTGGCCTTCAAATTTAGTTCTCTGTGCTTTATGCAGTATTTATGATCTGGGTTGTTCCTCTGTACTGATTATTTAACTGTATTGTAAAAGCACAGAATGGAGGTGTTTCTCATTTTGAAGCTTAAGTCTAACATACTTGAGGTATCAGAATTTTTATATATCATGTAATTCCCTTTCTTCAGTCCACAATTCACCATTCTTCTAATTCTGATCAGCTAATATCTTCCTTATAAAACTTTTCCCCCTGTGGTTCTCTGCTTTGGCCATGCATTGTAACAAGAGGTAACATTCAGAGTGAAACAAAGGAGGTCTCGGGGGTCGAGTGTTATGCTCATGCAGTTCAGGTCAGGAATGTTGTCACCCAGGTGAACTGAAGCCTGCGTTGATTGCCTTTGGTACAATGATTGCGCTCTTTTTGTAGAAGGGGTTCTTCCAATTGAAAGCTGTGACTACAAAGTGCAGCTGCTAATTTGGAAGTAATAAAGAAGTAGCAGTAGGTTTGTGGTGGTTTTCAGTTCTACCCCTTGAAAATTTTTCTTAGATTATTACTTAAGGGAAAGGATTTCCCAAATTTTTCCTTAAAAAGGGTACTGTTGTTTCACTTTCTACTAGGATTGTGGGGAAATGTTGCTTCAGGTGAGAAAGAAAAACAGGTAGATTGGTAGCACTAGAGAGTTTACTATAGAAGAGGTGCTTTTCTTTTAGGATTTTCTACATTATTTTTTGAAAAAAAACTTGTAAAGGCTTTGGGCCTTTTGTAATTGGCTATATATATATATTCAAGAAAATGTGGTTTAGGTTAATTAATCTTGGGGGGATAAACCATCTTTTTATGCTTGCTACATTCTTGCCTTCCACAATCATCTATCCTCTCTACAGTTGTGTTCTGTTCAGACTAACAACTTTACAGATACACTTGCTTTTGTTATTCAGGATTGGGGAAAATCAAATGAACTGAAAAGAACGTTTTCCATCTTACTGATACACACGTGTCATTGCTCCATTTTGTTCCCAGAGGAATAGTTTTAGTTATGTTGACCTTCACATTCCTTAGAAAGAAAAGCAGGTTAATAGGCAGTTTACAGAGAGGCCTGGTTTATTGTAATGTCAGTAAATGGTAGGAGAAAAATCCATGTGCTATGTATGAGAATTTTGCTCAATTTGGAGTTCAGTGTGCATGTCTAACCACATATTAGTGTCTTTTTGTGTCCTTAATAACTGTACATTTCCTTCTAATGCAGTCTCCTGGAAGGTGGAACTGAAGCAACATTAAGTCTGTTTCAATAGAAATTAAGAATTTGGATTCAAATTACTCTTAAGCTTAGGGTAAAAGTTGAAGGAAGATGATGAGTTAACTTTGAGGATGGTTACTGAGAGGCCTTTCCAAGCATAAGTGAGAGCACAGGAACGTTGTGAGAAACATATTAAATTGCATGTGAAATAGGCAGAGAAGGAACTCATTTGTCCTAATAATATGCAAGTAGATGTGGCAGTTGATAAATATTTTTGATGTAATCTGAATGAAGATTTATTTCTAAGTAATTTTTTATGCTTTTAAAATTCAATAGGGTTGTATTAAGTGAGATGACTTGGAGCTAACACATCTGCCCGTAACTTCTCTTAAAAGAACAGGAAAGGGCTTGACAAACTGTATAGGCTTCATAAAAGCATTAAAAACAAAGGAAAAGAGTAAAATGCCAACTCCTTCAAATCATAATGAAAAATTACTCTAAAGCTTAGAGTATAAGAACAGCTATACTTGGTGCAAAAATCCATCTGATCTTGTATCCTCCAGCTGCGGGGTATTTAGCCAAAGAACTTAACAAGCGTAAGATAGTTCCTCATAGTTTCCAGCTTGCTGTAATTTCAGAATTTCCTTCAGAATGTATCATACCTGTATCGCTTTTTCTGAAAGCCCTTGAAGGGTCATACCATGAACCTGTGATATCTTTTGTGCATGTTTACACTTTGGCATCTACAGCAGTCTTGTTCCTGGTAGTTTCCTAATTTAATTATGCAGTCCTGTGGAAACTGTTCTCTTTTTTGGGGGTTGGTTGTTTGGGGTTTTTTTTTACTTTTTAAAATATGCTAACTGATAGCATGAATAAGAAAGCTTTGTCTTTTGGCTGATTAGAGAGATGATAAATAATCCAATCTGTGCCAGTCATATCCCATAAACCTTCACTTCCTTGATCCTTGCTAAGGTGAGGAGTCCATGTCTATTTAGTCTGTTCTCTCAAAGAAGCCATTCCATGTTTCTGGTTATCCTCTGAGCCTCAGAATAATCAGAATTATAAACAATTTTCTAAATGTGAACTTTTTAGATGTTTGGTGGCCATGGTGGTTTCTGTTTTGTTTGTCCTTTTCTATTAGTTCTTTTGGCTTCCAGATATTTGAGCTGATATGTGAAGACGGCTCTGAAAACAGTGACTAAAAAGCTCTTTCTCAAGGAATTAATGCCAGTTTAGAAACTATTATATGGATGTTTGTGCAACTGCAAATGTTTATCTCATCACTATCTGCAAACCAGTGCACGTATCCTGGGCTTAAACAGAAGGTTTCAACTTCACTTAATGTGCACTAACAGTCATAATCAAGCATAAGAAAGGCGATATGTATGGATATAGTGTGTCTAATGTAGCTTATGAGTACCAAAGTCACAGTCCCAAAATCGCTTGATTAATATGTACACTGTTTAAAGTGGCGATGCTCTTCCAAAGGCTTGCTGCTTTTTACCTAATCTTTGACTGTTTTAGGCAGATCTTTGATTTACTGGACCCATGGGGATGAGATTCTTGCTAGTATCCTTTGAAGTTAGGACTGAATAAAAGCAGCATCAATCCCCAATCAGAGTATATAAACTAAATCATCTTAATTTTCAGTTCCCAACAAGGGGGGGTGGTAATTGGTTCTGCTGACAGTGCCCTGATGGGGACCGGTCCCTTACAAGGTTGGAGCATTGCTTCACAGTTGGACCAATGAAATAATTTTCCTGCCATTATTGCTCCAGTGTTCTGCATCATGTAATCCTTCTCCAACCCTGTATTTTAACTTACCTGATAAATTTTCTATATGGGAAACTATTACATTATTCTTCACCTTTTTCTGGGACACTTATGTGCATGGTGAACAGCACATTCATTTAGGGCTTCTCTGATAATTTCCATTCCTTGTGAAAACAAATAACTTGCTATCCATCGTTGAAACAGTTCTTAATATACAAGGACAAGTTCCTTATTGCGCCATGTCACCTACAAATCTTGAAGAACTCCTGGTAAGAGATCTTACCACGTTTGTCCTGGAAGTCTTAAGTGTTCTATCATCCTTCCCCATGTGCTGCTTGTTTGCTTGGGGAAGAAAAGAGATTTGTGAAGCATGGTTTCATTTTTCATTATTCATCTAGCCATCTTCTGATTTGTATTTCTCATAACTTTAACAGATTTTTCTGGTACAAAGTTAAAAATATCCTGCAGTTACCTTGATGTTTCTTTAGAGCCCTTTAAAAAACAAACAAAAAGTAACTAAACTTTTTTTTTTAATTGCTCTTTTATTCTTTCCAGGCAAAGAAAGTGTCCTTACTTTGGGTGGTTTTTTTGGTTTGTGGGGTTTTTTCTCATCTTTTTTCTTCAAGTACGGCATAAGCAATTATTATGAAAAATTTAGACATGCAGAATATTAATCTGGAATTATGGGAATTAAAGTAATTCCTTTTCTGTGGCTTTTGAGTAAACATTTGGGATTAACTGAAGATTTAATGAATAAAGGTTAGTTCCTTCACTTGCTTAGAAAACGATCTACAACACTAGCTTTTGAATAATCTTCACCTTGATTTTTATTTTACTTCATTAGAATGGTGGGAGCAATGAGTGCTTTTGCTGCCAAAAGAAGAAAAAAAATAGTTGGAAAGCTGGGGGGGGAGGGGGGGGAAGGGAAGGAGGAAGAAGTTGCATATTCAGTATTAAAGCAACTTGGGGGGTTATTTTTGAAAATGATGTTCTGTTGAAAACTGAGCGCTCTTCTTCCAAGTGACTTGCAGAGTAAAACAGCACATTTTGCTACAGTAGATAATGAACTCAAAATAATTGTCTTACATTGTAAGTGACAGCTTCAAGGTTTGTGATACTAACATTTAGACTGATCTGTGTGGTGTCCTGTAGACTGGAGCATGTGGATGATGCAACAGCATGGCTTGGGTAGATGCTTACGTTCTCATCTTGAATCTGCTGGTTGTCTCTCAATAAGTTCACTGTTAACAGTCCTTTCAAAATTTAGCAGAATACTTTGAGGCAGCTGTTTTATGAATAAAATTGCACGGTTTTGCCGTAGACTTAAATATTGGCTCTAAAAGAATTATAATGTCTGCTTGTTTATTGTAAAACTAGAAGCACTGTTTATTCCTTTACACTAGCTCCTTTACAGTCCTAACAAATGTAAAAAGCATTTCTGTTCCTTTTTCTTTTAATCTGCAATTTACCTTGTTTCATTTGGGTATTAGCAAGGAAAACAGTGCAGTCATTTGGAACATAATACATAGAGGTATAAAATATGCATGTAAAAGTGCAAATAGGTATTTCTTATTAGAAGGGGATTAGAACAAAATTCTGAAGTATAAGTTTTAGTTAATGTATTCTCTTTCTTATACAAGCTTGCATTAAGACCAGATGTTCTTTGTTCTAACAATGCTTGCAGGTTCCATAGGCCTAGTATTAAAATTTTCTTTTGACTTTAAATGAGTGTAACTCTTTTCTGTATGATTGTCTTTTTTCCAATTTGGGAATATGTAAAAGTAATGACAACTTAGAGGTTTACCTGACCATGAAAAATTCTGATTAACACTTGTGGAATGCTTAAGAGATTAAATATAAATGTAATAAATTAACACCTCTTTCTCTGTAGGGTGCTGGTCAAGACAAACTTGGAATATATGTCAAGTCTGTTGTGAAAGGAGGTGCTGCAGATGTGGTTAGTAATATTCTTAAACATCAGAAGTTCAAAGGTAGAAAGATCCTTTGGAAGCACTTTTAAATCCTTTGTTTACTAGTATGTGTGCATAATTGTTTTAATTTAGACCATGTTAGCATTGGTGTATGAATTCTCTTCTCTCTTAGGATGGTCGTCTGGCTGCAGGGGATCAGTTGCTCAGTGTGGATGGTCGAAGTTTGGTGGGCCTGTCCCAGGAAAGGTGCGGAATGCTTTCCTTGGGTGTCTTTACACGAAGAAAATGTTAGAGTAATAACTTACCGAAAAAGGCTGAAGCTCATTTTTTCCATGTTAGGCTTTGACTTGGCTTTTTATAGCTGCCTATGACTAACTTAATAACAAGTTTAACTATTCGTGTAGTATTTTCCATATATGATACGGGTTACCTATATAGAAGAGATTGTATTACGTGTTTGGGCTTTAGTTTTGAGCAAACCTCTAATTTTAAAATTTTGGCTTCTGACCTTTAACTGCACAAATTGAAAATAGTACTTGCCTGTAGGTGTTGTCTGTTTAATAAGTGTATCTTCTAGTCATCATCTTCTTATTTTTTTCCAAAGTGATTTTAAGTATTAATCAGAAAAAGTATTTTGTCAAATAAAAGATTACTAGAATAAACATGAGAAATCATGACATACAAACTGGCAATAAGGAGAACTAAGTGATACTGTGCCTGGTTTTATTTTGTTTCACTTTGGCTTTTATTGCAGGGCAGCAGAACTTATGACTAGGACAGGTTCTGTAGTAACACTAGAAGTTGCAAAACAAGGAGCAATTTACCATGGTCTGGCAACCCTGCTTAATCAGCCATCCCCAATGATGCAAAGAGGTAAGCATGCTAACATTATTTATGTCGATAATGACTTTATAAGTCTTAGAATGCAGAAAATATAATAATTCACATTAGCTTGCCAAATACTACCAAAATATTAAATCAGAAAAATAGTTGCACAGAAAAGAAGCATTTCCTTTCTTATCCAAGGTTGATCTGTTTTTAAATATTGTTTGAAATTATGCTAGTCTAATCATTAATAAATGCTGCGCATATGTACCTTTTAAAAAATTAAATTATGCATTCTGGTTCTGGTTTGAAGTATTTTTTTATTTTAACAAATGGAATATAATTAATACAAAGGGCATTAAACTTCAGTGGCTTTTTTTTTTTAAATTCCTTTCATAAAAGCTTCTCTCCTCCTCTCAGAATATGACTTCCTTGTAACCAGAGAGTGTAACATAATTACTAAGACAGAAATAAATAGAAACAGAAGCCCCTGGAACATATTTTGCCATTGACTTTTTTTTTTAAAAAAGAAAAACTAGAAATATTGAAAGGTATCTTAAGTTTCTGTGTCTGATCATAAGAAGTTCTTGGATGTTTCTCTAATGTTCTGTTTTATCATCCTACTTCAGTGACCTAACAAAAGACATGTTTCAGTCTTAAAGGAAGACCTTTCTACATATAGAGTAGTACTACAGTATAGAAAAGAATGGGTTAAAAGAATAAATCCTTATTATCACAGTTTACAACACTGTCCCAGATGCCATATGCCTCAGAGTCAGCAAGAGACTTTTCAGTAAAGTACATTTGGCTTTTCCGAGTACAGTGGTACCTTTTCAAAAGCTCTTTCGAAGCATACATGTCAAAGGAATCCTGTATAGTTGATACAAGAGTGGGATTGTGTCGCTGAAGAAGTAAAGATTTTAAAATCAAGCATTTGCTTTACTGGGAACTCATTTTTAACTACAAATGCAAGGTAGCTCTGGTTTGCAAAAGAATATACTAGACAGTAGTTAATATAAGTGAAAGGGGGAAAAGACATATCCAACTGTTACAGTTTCTGACCACCGTGGCTCAGGTAAACCCCGACCAAAGAGTGAAGGCTTTGAGCTGTATAACAACTCCACTCAAAATGGGTCACCTGAGAGCCCTCAGCTGCCGTGGACGGAGTACAGTGAACCAAAGAAGCTGCCAGGGGATGATAGATTAATGAAGAACAGAGCTGATCATCGCTCCAGTCCCAATGTAGCAAGTACGTAAGATTATCCTTCTTTTAGGGGTAAGATGCCTCCTCCAGTCATTTTAGAGGCTGTTGAATTCGAAAAGAGGATGGTTGTTTTTAAAAACAGATTAAGTTTGAAATGCCAACGTAGTAGTAATGTTTGGAGCAAGCCTCTTGTTAGAACTATTCAAAGGAAGAATCACAGTTATTTTGTGAATACTATTATTTTATTAAGTTATGAAAATTATTGTTAACAGTCACGTAAATGCTTCCTTTAACTTTTCCAACAGATCAGCCTCCAAGCCCTGGGGGAAAGAATGCTTATGCATCTGGAACTACCACCAAAATAACCTCAGTCTCTACTGGAAACCTTTGTACAGAGGTCAGAAGTGGCAAGCAAAATGCTGGCTACTGAACTTTCCTTAGCTATCAACAGTGTCGGTGTGCTTGAGTCAAACCAGTGTCTTACTTAACTATTTGAACATAGTGCTGGTGCTAGTGACTGGGTGGGGGTTTTGCTTATTGCAGCTAATAGAAGACTGAGACAGCTTTGAGTGATTTTATGAAATGTTCATGAAGTTGTCCTTGTGATTTCTTAGGTTTGTACAATATTGTGTACTTGTTTTCAGACCATAAAAACATGACTCATAACCACAGTTATATCTGATACTAGTCAACCTCTTTATCTCCTGCTACAGACAAATAGTGCTCTTATGAGCCAAAGGAAAATGTTTAGAAAGTACATGCTTAGAATAATACTCTGTACAGATCTATGTGATTAGAAAATTATACCTTATGTTCTTTCTACCTTTTTCAGGAACAGACTCTGCCCCCACGACCTGAAGCTTATCCCATTCCAACACAGACATATACTAGAGAATATTTCACGTTCCCAGCTTCAAAGTCCCAGGATCGAATGGGTCCAGCTCAGAGTCAGTGGCCAAATTATGAAGAAAAACCACAGGTCCAGGCAGAAAGTAATCACTCGATCAATACTACAATGCAGGTGAGAAGTAGTTTCTTTCAATATAAGAAAAGAACATACAGAAACTGCTTGCTTTCCACTCCCAGACTGCTGAAGACATTTTTGCAGAACAGTCAACTCTCTATAATCTCTGAGCTGTTGAGGACACACTATACCATGGGGGGGCGGGGAACAACTGTACTTCTGCCAAGATTGGCTTGGGTTCAGAAACCCTACTCTCTCTCTTTTTTTGGGGGTTGGGTTTTTTTCTTTGTTTTGTTCTCCCACCCCCTCCAGAATTCATGTTACCGTGTTCTGCAGACCTGTTATCTGGGATGGTTTAATCCCCTGTTGGAGGCAATGGGGTGAGATGGTAGTAGGGTTTGTCTTGTAAAACATTTTGTGGTTTTCTGAAAAGCAAACTAAATCTTTCACTTTTCCAAGAAGGAAAAACCTCTTGCCTGCAGGATGCATTGTTTAAGTGACAAAGTGAAGTATTAAAAATTAAATAAAGCAGTACTTTGAGACCTATCCAAGGTCTTCACTGAAACACATTCCTTGCTCTCAGTTAAAAAAAGTTATCAAAGTGTAGATGCTTCTTGACCTGAAATGAATTAACCCCTACCGTACCTTTATAAATTCAAAAAATAATGTTCTGTCTTTGAGGACTTTACTCAAATCCATAGAGGAAATTAAATCTAGATCTACTAAATCCAGTCACTGGATCATCTTTTTCTGTAATCCACCAGAGACTTAAAAATAGAGAGAGAAAACTGGTTTTTGCTATTTCTTAATTTGTGATAAAAGCAGAGCCTTACACCAGGCTCAGTATGTTTTACTTTTGGAAAAGGAGTATGATGTAAATTATCTTGAGATTGTGTCATAATTGATTTTGTGCCATTATTGATTGCTCGCATGTGTATCGGCAAGTGAGTTCAGTAGAAAGTCAATTGAATAAAAGCTTAGTGCTTTTTTTCCCCCAGCATTATAGATACCAAATCCTTATTATTTCAGCTATTAAGAAAACAGATGTTGTACCCAAAGTGGGATGGTAATTTTGAAGGAGAATGCTGAAAGTTAAATGACTGTGTCAATAAGCTATGGAAATATTTTGCGGAATTTCTGTGCTTAACTCCTTCACGTTTCGTGATTTCGTCTCACCTAATCTTAGCTAGATAGTTAAGGTCTAGGCTCTCTCTGTCAGTGATGGGACAGGGGGAGGCTGGTACTTCCAGAGAATGGTTCCTACCCATTTGTCTTAATGGGATGAATTGCTGCCTGGGCATGCATCTCTCCCCTGCTTAAGACAAGCTTAAGTGAGTAGCTTAGAAGAGGTGGTTCAAACTGGTGAGATGAACCCCATCTGTTAAAGTTGTTGACAGATACCAAATTTGAGCTGTGGCCTTAAGACTGAATGCAGTGCAGAAAAGCATTTTCATAAAGCAAACGGCTAGAAGCTTTAGCTCCTTACAAGCACTGAAAGTTTGCACAACTTTTCCCCACCATACAATAGCTCTTTTAAGTTGAAAATCAGAGAAAATAGACTTTATAAAAAAAATCTTTGAAAAATCCTTTTAATCTTTACAGTGAGAACTGGGCTTGTAAAAACACTGCTGTAAGCTACTGAGTGATGTGAAATGCCTGTTTTCTGTTCTGAAGGCATTAGCAAACTGTTTGGCGATGTGCATCTTTACAGCAAATCTAACACAAATAGCTGTGTGTTCAGCTCTGCTGGACTAATAGAGCATAAAAAATACACTTGTTCATCTCAAAGGCGGCATTCTTTAGAGGTCATGGTTAAGGTCACTGATGGAGGGAAAAGAAAGGAGTTTGCTTTGTCGGTCTTCTCTCGGTTGTTGATAATTGGTACATTATGTGTTCAGTGCTTAATAGTTCCTAACATTCAAAGTATGAATATTTGCTTCAAGTAAACCATCAACAGATCTGATAAGCCTAATTCATGGCCCAGTATTCCTTTTCAGGAGGTTGTACAGAGTGGTGAGACCCTGAGCTTGTATATGAAAAAAGACCTGGTGTTTGACACACTAGAAAAGCGACAAAAGTGCAGACGAGTACATCCATGCCCCAGGAGCTGGTAAAATTGGAGCTGTCTGCCCGGGCCACGCACCCATGCTGGCGCTGCAGCAACGAGAGCCTCCACGGCTCCTCTTGCCTGTTAATGGAGGAGGGCAGGCAGCGGCTCCCTTGCCTCTCCCTCAGCAGCCTTTCTGTTTGCATTCCCAGTAGGAAAAATGTTCAATCAAGGCTGCTGCAGGCTGCATGGCAGAGCTGCCATGCCTGAGCTGCTGATCCAAGCCGCCAGGGCTCTTGAGCTTGCCTGTGGGGGAGGGTTGTCAGGGATAGTCCTGAGAAATTGTGTGGGCTGGGGAGGTTTGCAGCTTAAGCTCCGTTTTGCGTTCATCCTTCCTCCTAGCCCAGGTTTCCAGGCATTTCAGAGGTTGCAAAGTCTTCTGTGACTTGAATGAGTTAAAAGGACTGAGAAGAATATTTTATTGTTGGTTTTGGGAAGCTTACTGGGCACGGAAATGCTGAAATTCACTACAAGTAATTACCCTCAGTAATAAGAATGCGGTTTGTGAGCCATTTTCAAATATGTTTTAATATAGATGGACTATGAAATACATGCCTTCTTTAATTTTTTCCAGCGTGTGGCTCGTTCCCAGGAAGAACTCAGAGATAAAGTTTTCCAGCCGGAGAGGAATCGTTCGGAAGTTGTTATACGGAAGGATGTAGAGTACATTGATCGGAAGTCAGAGAGCGATCAGTGGATGAATTCATCTGTGGATTCCAGCACATCTAGCCAAGAACACCTGAACCATTCATCCAAACCGGTCTCGCCTGGTTCTTGTTTAACTAAAAGTGGACCTGGCCGTTGGAAAACTCCAGCTACCAGCCAGCCAACTCCAGTGGCCATTTCCCAGCCCATCAGAACAGATCTTCCCCCTCCACCACCGCCTCCTCCAGTGCATTATGCAGCTGAATTTGATGAACTACAAATGGATTTGCCTCTGCCTCCCCCTCCTCCTCCAAATCAGATAGGAGCACAAGCATCTTCCCAGGTAGCCGCTGCTGAGCGTAAAAAAAGAGAAGAGCATCAGAGGTGGTATGAAAAGGAAAAGGCACGTTTGGAAGAAGAACGAGAAAGGAAACGTCGTGAGCAGGAGAGAAAACTGGGCCAAATGCGTTCTCAGCCACTCATTCCTGCTCAGCCTGTGGTTCCCCCCGTTTCCCTTCAACAAGTGAAATCAGAAAAACCTTCAACTTTGCAGAGGTCTCAAGAAACAGTCATTAGAGAGTTGCAGCCCCAGCAGCAGCCTCGGACTATTGAGCGGAGAGATCTGCAGTACATTACTATCAGCAAGGAAGAACTGTCCTCTAGCGATAGCCTCTCTCCAGATCCTTGGAAACGGGATGCTAAGGAGAAACTGGAGAAGCAGCAACAGATGCACATTGTGGACATGCTGAGTAAAGAGATTCAGGATCTCCAGAACAAGCCTGATCGTACAGCAGAAGAAAATGACCGCCTACGCAAACTCATGCTTGAGTGGCAGTTCCAAAAGCGGCTTCAAGAATCAAAGCAAAAGGATGAAGATGATGATGAAGAGGAGGATGATGATGTGGATACTATGCTCATCATGCAGCGACTGGAGGCAGAAAGAAGAGCAAGGGTAAAAGGGGATAATCCTTTCTAGACAAAAGTATTGTAAATGTATATCTTGGCGGGTTCTTTGACTTTGTCCGAGTATTTTGATGTTCTTACAGGGTAAAGGAGGGAAAGGCTTTATATTAAACACCTTGACTTTTAAAATTGCTGACTAACAGTGGCTTTACCAGTTAAGTGATGTGTTATAAAAGTATCATAGCTACCTATTATAGAATCCAAGTTGGCAGTCGAATTTACTTTTCTGGTTGCTGGGAAAGAAATTCCTTTGGGATAAAGGGATTTTGCCATGTAGCTGCAGCAAGATTAGAAGGTTAAATATGGCAAGAATTTTCTTACAGGAAGGTAAGCAAAACCATTGGAAATTATGAAAGTCTGTAGGAGAATCAGGAGGAAAAAGTGTCAGGTTTTGTTCACACACACACACCCACCCCCAACCCCCCCTGAAATAGATTTACTTCTAAGTGTTCTTATTTATAGTCTTGCACCTGAACACAGACAGCGAGTGCGCGCTGTTTCCAGAGAACAGTGAACTGAACTGCAGTTCCACTTTGCTGGTCTTCCCCGAGTAGAGGCTGGGGCACAAGACAGCTGCTACCTCTGCCTTTACCACCACCTCAGTGGTGACCCCAGCAGTGCTGGGGGGAAGCATTAGGCTGAGCCATGTGGTTTTGGATACACCTCGTCTAGGGCTCCAGCTCATACGCACCTGGGTTTTGCATGGTTGTCCAGTTTAATCGGTATCTGACAAGGTTTGCTTACTTTAGCTTCAGTACTGCGAAAGCTCGTAATACGTCTAGTAAGATAATGCAACTGAATGGTATGATGAAGTTTTTATCGCTCTGTTGGTGGCAGTTGTCTCTC
This sequence comes from Gorsachius magnificus, assembly GCA_034008185.1. Classification (NCBI taxonomy): domain Eukaryota; kingdom Metazoa; phylum Chordata; class Aves; order Pelecaniformes; family Ardeidae; genus Gorsachius; species Gorsachius magnificus. The sequence continues at coordinate 47,644,500 of CM067083.1, read as the reverse complement.
AGAATCTGTTAAAATCTGTTGTTACTGGGAAACAATTTCTATAGGAAAATCTGTCTATTTTTTCTGAATAATAGCATGAATACCAAAGTTACATACCAATAGCTACACTTTGACAGGCTTAAAAACTAGCTGCGTGATATGCTGAATGTCTTCTGTTTGTTTATCCTGAAAAGTTGGCTTTATTCTGTGATAAGCAATTTTTAAAAATTCTTGAGAAACGTTTGCATGTGCTTATTTTGACATTCACAAATGCCTATCGGCTTGAGTAGTATTTGAGTTCAGGATTGGTTTGGCAACTTGATTTCCTAAACTTACTCTTCTCATACTTACTGCAGTCTGCATTGCTTTCCTTTTTTCTTGTGGCTAACTTTATTACTGTGTAAAACAATAGATACCTCAGACTTGGAAACTGAAGAAAGGAAAAGCTAAATATATCTTTGGCAAACGGGTTGCGTTAAAGCCCAGCATCGCTAACATGTAATTTGTAGCACACGGGCAGTTACCTATGGGCATAAAAGAATCCATGTAAAACTGCCGTTTTAACAAACAGTGTCTTTAAAATTTTACTGTAGCAAGGCTGAAAAAAAAAGCCATGTGTCATTAATAGAAAGCCAGTTGTATTGTGTAACGTTATATCGGTCTTCTCTGCAAGTGCTGGATTCAAAATACAGTTTGTGCATAAAGTTCTTCCAGCATTTTGGAACATTTTGAAATTAAAAAAGAACAGTTGTCTTCAACTGAAGTGATGTGTGCATTTTGGTTCCATTTCACTGTCTATACAACCAGAGATGCAATAAGTAGCATCTCTGGAGAAATACGGAGGTTTTGAATGAGTCACACCGATACTGATAAACATTTTGGATTATTTGATTGTTTTCATTTCTGTATTTCAGGATTATGTCAATTCAGTTCCTCGTTCTAAAGCATCTGATTTAACAAATAAAAGAAAATGCTTTTGAAATAGCGCAAGTTTAACCTATCTTTATTTTCACTGTGCTTCTCTTCTTTTTTCCCCTCTCTTACTACCCGCAGCAGACTGCTGTGCCAGCAATCTCTGTTCTAGATTTGGTATGTTTGTTTCTTTCTCTTCAATATCTCTTTTCCATTTCAATTCCTGATATTATTAATAACCACCCTATATGCTTTGATGATTTGGCATCTTCAGGTGTTCAAAAATCATTGTGATACAATAAGTTAACTGTAAGCATGCATGTGAATGTTTCCAGACGTGGTGACTCCTTTCCCTGTGTTTCCTTCCTTTCAGATGTTGTGTTCTGCTTGCAGGCTTGATTTGTTTGTTGTAGCAGTGGTCAAATATAAAACTGTGTGTTTGATGTTTTGTGCAATTGCGTTTATAAAAATCTTACTAAGCAGTTTGAATGAACAAGTCGTGAGGTAAGATTTCCTCCCTTCCCTTCCCCACCCCTGTAGCTTTTAGAAGAGCTCTAGCAATGTCAGTTCTTCCCAGTCTGAAGTGAAATTGTCCCGAGAGCTTAATACTGCAGGTTACTGACTCAGCATGTGCTGAAACCCCGTTGTTTACAGGTGTTACAATCTTCTCATTAAAGTCAAAATGGATTGTAAACTCAGAAATTACTTCAGAACTAATATTTCCAAGTAGGTCACATAAACACGCAATTATTAAGTTACCATATAATTTCTGTTACAATTGGTTAATACCATTCTCTTGCATCAAAAACATGACAGGCTTCTAAATTGCAGCAGTAATTGCTATGACTCAAACTAATTCTGCGTTTTACTGCTCTCATTGGAAGTGGGAACATTTAAAAAAGAGAGTTCTGTAGTCTTATAGACAAGAAATACATCCCCTTCAACATGTATCATTAGTATAACAATTTGAAAGAAGTGCAATGCTTGCAAGTCCTGTTAGTATAATTATTTTGTGCTGCTGGAAAAAGATGTAAACATGACTGTTAAAAATATAAATTTGGATATTCAGCACTGCTTTATTTTTTTAAAAAAGTTACCTTTTAAAATGCATACTTCAGATAACTTAGTAAGGCTATCTGAGGTGTTCGGTTCTGTATCGGTGTGGTGCATTAGCGTTAAGCAGCTGACAGCAGGGAAACGGGTGAAGCTTTCTCAATTAATGGGCAAGCCAGGAGTCATGGGTTTTTCAGACTTAGTATCTATCAATATTTTTTTATTACTACTCCTGTAATTTTTTGCTTAAGTCTTGGTCCCTGGAGCTGTGGCTGTAAACTTCTGAATCTTTCTGTGACAGGAGGTTGTAAAGGCAGACAGTATCATCAGCTTTAAAAATGGATTACGCAAATTCATAGACATCATGCCTGTAAAAAGCTACTCAAAGGATTACACAAGGCTGTACCAGCTGACATCTGTAGTACCACACTGAATGCTGGGGAAATTAGAAGAGGTGGCCAGGCTTGTGTGCAGCTCTTCTTGCCGTGGTCAGAGACAGAATGCTGCGCTAGATGGACGCATGGCCCAAATCAGTTGAGGATTTATTATGTTCATAAACTTCACGTTAAAAAAAGAAAACAAGCTAATTCTGCAATAGATGCTGTTGAATGCTATACCCAGCAAATTCCTCTTTTTCCTAATTTCATCATTTTCATGCTGTTCACGTGACTTTCTGGGCACAGTTGCATCTATCCTATACCACTTCATCTACCCAAGAAATTACTTCATAGTTTCTAGAGGAGAAAAAAAATAGACTTTAGAATGCTCCATGCTTTTTTCTGTATGTTTAACATGAGCATTGGTGATAGCTGTTCTGCTGATTAAAAGGCTGGTGAAAGGCGATGAATAGCTAATGCATGAATTGTCAACTTGGCTGGCGTTTGTCTTTTTCAATTCCCTGGGCCACTAACAGATCTGACCCAGCTTTAGTTGTCAGAAGTAAATAGATATAAATGTAAAGTTCTTCTGGAACTTCTTTTAAAGGCTTTTAAGCAGGGTTTGGAGAAATTAATTTTGTCTGGAATCTGAGACTTCCTGGGTGCCTGCCAGGCCCGTGAATATCTTAACATTTCTGATAAGGAGCTGATGGGCTGCTCCGTTACGAGGAGCAATAGCTCAGAAGAAAGGTGTCCTTTCCTTGCCCTCTTCTCGGTAGGAGCGGTGCTGCACACATGTATTGGCGATAGGGGGACAGAGTTGTGCGGCTGAGTGAACCGTTGGCAGTTTCAGGAGAGCTGGGACGAAGCAGGGGGAAAGAATTGGTGCTTTGTGCTTAACTGCTTGGCTAAGCTTGGGCGAATGCTCTCCTCCGTCAGTCTGGCTATACGGATCAGTTGTTTCTACCTGTTACAGTATAAACACGTGCTGCTTTGGAGACAGCCTGGAAGTACGGTAAATCACATGAAAACATGGGTTTTAAACTAGAGAACTAACCGGGATAGAGAAGTACTGAATTCAAGGCCAGGTTGGATGGGGCTCTGAGCAACCTGATCCAGTTAGCAGTGTCCCTGCTCACTGCGGGGGGGTTGGACTAGATGACCTCTAGGGGTCCCTTCCAACCCAAAACATTCTATGATTCTATGAATCCAGATACTCAACTTGGGAATCTGACAGCCCTCTTACTAGAAATGGGACATGCAGCTACCTTTCCTTAGCATCTTGAAAATTAGGGAGTTTGGGTTTGAGCTGGGTACCGTTGTGCACACTTGCAAACCCAAACACCTCCAAGCGCTCCGGCGTGCCTCACCGTCCCACCGCTCCCTGCCTTGATCTGGGAGTGCTCCCAGGTAGAAACTAGTTACTAATCATAAAGAAATTAAACGTCACTCTGTTACAGTTGCTCTATTCCTGCTTGTGCCTTCCCTATCATTTGGGGCCTTTTTGTTAGGTGTTATGTTAGAGTAGCCTCTGACCAGGATACAGTTGTCTTTGCAATTCTTACAGTTCAGATGTCGACAACAGCTCCCAGGTGGGCACCCTGCCCAATTTTCCCTTCTTTCTTTAGTTAGACTCACAAGAAAATAAAACTTCCCCTTTAATTTAGTTTGAAATACTTTCTTGTTACAGTGCATTTGAATAGTAGGAACATTTGCTCCTAAGCAAAAAGGCATCCATGCCGTAACCTGGGATCAGGAACATATTCAGAGTTTTTCTCTAAATGCAATTGGGACGGAGTCAAGTTGTTTTCATGTATTTTTTTCACTGTGCATTTTTTGCCGCCTTGTGGGTTTTTTTGAGTGGTTGGTTTGGTTTTTTAAAGAGGAAATTGCTTCTCTCCTATAAACTCTTCTGAATTACTAGCTGTCTTTCCTTTTGACAGCAATATTATCTCCTTTCCTAAAACAGTGTCTTTTTAATAACCAAAACAAGTAGAGGTCTTAATCCAAGCAGGGAGTTGGTTAACTGCTTTATTCCCTGCTCTACTGTATATACTGAGCTTGATCTTTATTTCTGTGTCATTTTCGGTTAGGAATTACAAGTTTTAGGCCTAAATATGGGGAATTTACTTGGAGGTAGCATCTTCTACTATACAGTTGCCAAATTCCTGCCTAAATGAAATGAATTAATTTTCTTCTTTAGCTTTCATGCTCAAAAATGGTGGTTTTTAACACTTTAATTTGAAGTGTTTTCACCTTAATTAGTCTGTATAGCTGCTTGAAGATGTAGAAGGCAAATGTTTTCAGAATTACCTGTTGTACAAGATCATAAGATACCCATAACACAAATACTACATGAACAGTGGGGGAAACAGTCACCAGAAAATTAGTCCCCCCCAGAAAAGTTGGTTTTTAGAATCTATTGGAATACTGATTAGAAAACCTAATCTTCTCTAAAGCACATTTCCTGTTAATTAATTGGAGGGGAGAGATACCTACATGAAGGTTGTCCTCACAAAGTCTATTAGAACTAAATTTCTCTTACTATATCACTATTGCTTTGTGTCTTAAGGGCCTTTCTCTGTAAATGAAACTGGATTGTAAAAACAAATGCAGGAGTAGAGAAGTATCTGTGTTACGTGCAGCTTATGGGAAGATAAACCAACCAATACAAATGATCTTGGGGCAGAGGGAATCACTTTAGAACATAGTCTGCAGCAAGTATTAACACAGCATGTAGTCCAGTTAATTTCTACTTGTGAATATTATCGTGCCAATGAATATTCCTGTCCATCAAGGGCTTGGATACCATTTGCTTTAGAGAATAATGCAAACTTTGGATTGTTGTACAGTTTTATTTGTGCAGCATTTACCGTAAGCATATGTAAACCAGTATTGTCTGTTGGACATCGGTTGTTCATGTGAGCTGTTTAATCTCAGTCAAAGGTTTCTTTGCCTCGCTCTCTGCATTTTCCAAAATGCATCTGCTGCAGATACAGTGGGAGATTTTATTTATCTCCTGAGACTATTTGCAGGCTTGCTGAATGAGCCTGTTGCTTTAAACAGATTGACCCTTTGACTAATGAGTCGTGATTTTCCGGTGCTTAAATACTAATCCAAAATGAAAAGCCAGTTGCCTGCTGGAGCTGTGGACTGTTGGTTCCAAGTATTTCATTTCACTTTACTGTACCTATGAGACTATGGTTGCTGAAGCTGTCTGGAAAGTGAGTCACCTCAGTCTTCTAGGGGTTCATATGTGACTGCTAGAAATGTTTCCCTGTGTGTTTTGTGCTTTTATGTATGTAGTTCTGCGTTTTTTTGGGGGGAAGAGGGTGTTGGGTTTTTTTTGGTTTTTTTTTTTTTTTTTTTTTTTTTATGGAAACCAATGTAACAAAGCATACTCTTAACAGCTGAAAATTATATTGATTTATCTGTAGTATAGCATTTTCTACCAAATGACTTATTTCTAGATGCAGTTACTTGGGTTACATTATCTTTTTTTGACCCACCTTATCCATGCAAATGACGAAAAAATTAAAGACGTGTCTCTGTTAGTTACAGGATGAAGAACGCAGACGGCAGCAGCAGTTGGAAGAAATGCGCAAGCGAGAAGCAGAAGACAGGGCCAGGCAGGAAGAAGAGCGCCGACAGCAAGAGGAGGAGCGGACCAGAAGAGAGGCTGAAGAAAAGGTTGTGGTCTTCCGAGTGCTGCAGGGGTTCTTACAGACCTCTCCTCTTAGCCTGGCCAGTAACAGCTCAGTGTTGGGTCCGTAGGGGTTAAACACGCTAGCCCTAGTGATGACACTCATGGCCTAAGGCTTCCGTTCATCCAGTATAACACAAAAAGTATTTAAACAAATATCCCATATATGGTGCTATTGCAGAACTTGTACTGTAGGCTTACCAGCTGAAGGTTTTTAGCAGTGGCAAGGGCTTGCCTTCAGAGCCTTTCCTGAAAGTTATGGCAGAAATCAATTACCTCCTGGTTTCCTTCACCCCCCAACGTGACTTGCCTACGATCTTTATTATAATGGCTGAGTTAGTGGTGTTGGATTTTGCTGTGTCTCAGAGATGGCGTTTAAATATTTTTGCAGTAATTGTTTTATATAAATACAGAGGGAGAGAGAGAAATATGAAATACAGTGGAGTGGAGATGAGTACTCCATGTTGTCTTTTATGTTTGGACTATGGGAGGAAAACGAATTGGTTTCTAGAAAAGAAGTAAATAATTTCAACAGATAAGTCACTGTGCAATGAAACAGATTCTGAAAATTCAGGCTCCTAGGTTCCTTCAGAACACTGTACGTGAATTTGAGAAGCTTTATTGTTCAAAACTGGAAGACAAAGCACCTCATTTGACTCTTAGTGTGTTTAAGACCCACTTCCTAGAGAAAGAACAGTTCAGACTGAAGACTTGCCTGTTAGTAACACTGACTTCAGAATGAAGAAAGAGGGCTAGCCTTTACTGTTAAGAGAAATTCCATCTTGGAAGATTGAGCAAATATATTTAAGAAGAACCCCACGTAGATACATCCACTTTGTTAATTTGTTTAGTTGGATTGTTTTCAAGCTTTGTTAGACTGTTTTCCATAGGCAGTATGGGTTGATGAGTAGAAGAAAGCTAAGCTGGGGTGGTAAAAGGTGAGAATTGACAAAGGTGTATCTGGACTGAGAAAAGTATTTAAAAATAAAACAGCTGAGGCTTTCTTATTTTCTGACAATGATGCAGCCAGATGACATTTGGATCACACACTGGAAAGGGTTTTCACTGGCAGATCTTGACTGAGACACTCATACATCTACCAGCTCAGAACTCGGTACCATCTGACCACCACAGTGGTTTTAGGGAGTAGTACAGGGAGTTGAGTTTCATGTCTTTGCTCTAGATGAAAAAAATCAGACTTATTTATAATTTTTTTTAGGATAACTGACTCGTAGTGTTGGAGCAGATAGATAAGCAGATAAAGTGGTTTTTTTAAACACATGGATTAAAACCAGAAAAGGTCGTTGTTGAAAATGTCAAGTATTCCCAGCAGAAGTTATACTATGCTTAGACAAAAGGTTTTTTGTAACATATGGTTTCCAAATACATGTTTTAATTAGATATCAAGATACTGAATAGACCTTTGTATTAATTTACAATGTGGCTTAGACAAAAGCTGAGCAGAATTAAATGCTATTTAGTTTAAAACAGTAAAAACCTTTTCAGCTGGTAAAATACATAGATATTTCATGGCCTTTTAAATGGTCAGTAGCCTCATATAAATATCATTAGCATAGTTTTTTAAAAAACAGTTATTTGATATCTGTTTTACAAAAGTTCTTTGTAATTTGATTTCTACGTGAAAGTAGTTTTCCTGGTATTTATACTAGAAGCGTTGTTAGGAGTCATCTAGTCCAAGGCTCTGTTGATGAATTTACATTGTAATTTTGCTGCATGCTTATACAAAGTTCCTTTTTTAAGATGGTAGTTAATTTTAGTTATTTCCCTCTCCCACAGATTCTTTACAGCTTTAGTAACTCTACCCCTTATTACCTTAGTTACATTTTGAGTAATAAATGCTGGAATCGCCCTTAGTTCAGGCAGGCAGCTGCCGTGGTTACCAGAGGCAGTGGTAAATCTGGAAATAACAGCAACGCTGTGTTACAGGACGGCTGCTGTTTTTTTCACAGTAGTAAATATTCTTTGTATGAGTCCATACAGACGCCCTGCTTACTGCCAGAAAAGGAGACAAAAAAAAAAAAAGGATGTTTGTAGCTCAGTGACGGAAAACTTAAACCTCTCTTGAAACGTCTTGTCTTTCTGACCACTGTGTTTGTTTCCTCTGGCCTTACAGAGGCGACAGGAAGAAGAGTATTACAGTCGCTTAGAGGCTGAAAGGCGCAGGCAGCACGATGAAGCAGAACGAAGATTACTGGAACCTGATGAGCCTGGTCTGTACAGACCTCCGCTTCCACGGGAATATGAACTCCCATCCCCAACCCCTTCATCTAACGCTCCTCCTCCCCCACCTCAGCGAAACACCTCTTACCTCAAAACACAGGTCCTCTCCCCTGACACGATTTATACTGCCAAGTTTGTTGCATACAATGATGATGATGAGGAGGAGGAGGATTCCAGTCTAGCAGGTCAGGATAAGTACTCCAGCACAAGAAAATCTTATGGTGACTTTCCTCCTGCCACCCTTAAGCCACAGCAGCCCTCCCGCCAGCCTCGCCCAGTTTCAGATGGCCTCTTTCTTTCCAACTCATTCCAGCCATCTCCGGTCAATGCCAACAGTACTACTGCCAAAAAAAGCCAGCCCCAGCCCCCACCAAACAAACCGAGTGTCATCCATGCCAGCAGCTCTAAAGGTAGACACCAGGAAATCAATCATCTCTACAGAACTCTCCTCACGTTTTCAACTCTGGTGCTGTAGATTGAATCGCTTACTTCGTGATTTATTTTTTTCCCCACTTTAATCACTATTTTCACTATGGTGATCTAACTTAAATCCTGATATTAATATAAATCCTCCAATTTGTAATTGTCTTGATCTCTCAAATCTCCCTGTTCCTTACCCAAACTCTTCAAAAGCAAAAATTCCATCTTTCACACAATGAATCAGCAATGATTTTAACTGTTACTCAACCAATTCAAAGTACTGTTGGTTTTGGCTTTCATCCTGTATCTTTCAGTGATTTGTGTTGTATGACTGACCACTGCTTACTCAGGGCATCTGGAAGTGCACCTTTCTTGAACACAGGAAACCTTTTCTAATGGGTTCATGGACAGAGCTTATCTTCTCCTTTTGTTATTGGTACCAGGGTTCTCTTCTTTAATAATATGTGCAAATGGCTTTAAAAACGACCTTGGTAGATGTAGTTCTTAAATATACAAGCACCAAGAGACATTTAGGACATGCAGTCAGTTCGCGTATTAGCACCCATTCCTGTACTTCTGATTTGTACAGTGCCGTTTTCTTGTGAAGAGAGACAAAAATGTAAATTTCATCGTGGTGCTTTTTGCCTTAATCCATCCCTCCTCTTCTGCACCCCAGTATTTCTTCGTCTCCTCATCTTGTTTCTTTTATAACTGCAAGTGGGCAACTGTAATGGAGTTTAACTTCAAGTAGAGCTCTAGCTGCTAGTAACTTCAGCACCGTATTTTATCTGCAGAGTTCTAGTTTAGCTATACTCATGGATTCAAAGGTAATTCAGTCCAAAGTTCCATGCTAAAATTTTTTTAAACAGCTGCCCATGTAGATACCACTAATAAATTCACAGTTTATTAATATTTGTCTTTAAATAGCAGCATCTGCCAGTGCTTCCCCTGCATTTGTTTTCTTCTGTATTCTTCTGAAGGGAATGGTGGCCGTGACATTCCCCTAGTTCGTTCTTTTCACTTGTGCTGGAAGTCAACAAATGCCTGACAACCAACTCCAGCCAATCAGATCATCCTTCGGAAATGCAGAGGGTAGCAAGTCACCTGAGATAGCAAAGGAAAACGTGTTTATGCTGGCTTCTAGCCAAATGGCGATTCAAGTCTCAGTGACCAATGTGGAAGCCCATGATATGGTATATCCCTGGTCATCTTTTTGTCCACCTAACTAGTTAGGAAAATCACTTTCTTTAATCAGAGGTGTGGTGTGCCCTGGTCATAGGGAGCATACGAGAGCCTCGGAATAGGTTCTGTCTATCAGAAGCACTTCTAATCCAGCTGCAGTGGTGTATGAATCTGATTTAGGATGCGTGTGAAGCCATACAGCTATGTGATACTCTGAGCTTCCTGTCGTTCACTTAAGGCTCAAGTCATCGTTTTCCAGCAAGGCATCCTTCCCTTTGCAGGGCAAATTGGCTTCTGCTACAGCTGGGCTGACTCCAGTGCCGAAGCGAAGCTCTGCACAGCATTGTGCAGTTTCAATATTGCTGAAGGGACAGCATTTTAGCTCAGTTATAATTACTGTCCAACTGCTACAGTTGGTGCTTAGCAGCCTCACTGTTTAGGGTCAATGCAGCACCCAAATTGCATAAAAAGTATCCACGCTGATACTTGTTTAAAGGAAAAAACAAAACAAAACAACCAACCCTGTTTGTTTATCCTGGTATTGCCTGTGAGATCTCGTCACGTAGTAGTCCCTATGGATCCTGCAAGCCCGTCTGTCACTCCCTGTCTGGCTCTGTCATAGGTTCCAAATCTTAAAGGAAGGTGAGGGAAGGGTTTAGCTGTTCAGTGTGTTGTCATTAGACTGGAATATAAGTAGACACACTGTACACTACCTGCTATGTGCTACCATTACAATGCAAATAATTCCATTATGCCTATGTGCCGTGCGTGCAAGCCCACCAATAAACCCACAACCAGTGATCCCAAATCACAGTTTTGTATCAGGAGAAGTCTAGCTTCTGAGCACCTTATATCACGCAGAATTAATGAGTTAAAATAAGGTGAAAGTGAGGAAATATGCAGAAAAGATTCTTTTTAAGGACTGTGACTGATGATGATGTTAGTTTGCTCTTAGAAACATTCTGAAACGGCGGGCTTATTATGCCATGGAACTTTTGTACTCTGTGTACCGAATTTTTGTTCTTTCAAAGGACTTTCTTTTTCTAGACATTCTTACTTGAAACTGACTATAATAGAGTGTAAAATGTGCTTTCCATCACAACACATAGGCTTCCAAAGGCCCTGGCTTCCCTTCTTTATTTGGCCCTTTGAAGGCTGCACATGTAGCGAATTAAGTAACTCTAGAACCATCAGTCACTGGTTGTCACCACCACTCTTCCTGCCTCCCATCATCCACAACCCAGAATGCCATTTCATATGTAATTGCATTTCCCAGTCCTGCTTTCTGTTAATTTTAATGGAAAAATGAATCTCAGGGAAGTGAAATGTTCAGTGATATTTTTTGTGTGTGCGCATTTGTTTTTCCTGGAAAACAATCAGAACAACAAGCTACAAAGATTGGCTTAGGGTTTTGGTAACCGTTAAGGAGTATTGTAGTATGATGCTTCGCCTTTAATAACCTAATTCATAAACCATACAACTAATTCTGAATACTCTTTATCTCATAATTTTTAAAATAGCCATGAGAACAGGTTAACTTCACCTGATTGCTCAAGCTTCTATGAAGACTGCCTGCGTAACGTACAAAGCCGTTTGCACAAAATGCAGAATTCACCGTGCAGTTTACCATCTCCCATCTCGCTGACTCTTACATTACTGTCTTTCACAGCTCTTCTCTGTTCTGAATGTTAACTCTAGTGAACCACGCTTCTGCAAATTTTGCTCTCATACTTTCTTCCACTGGGTCTGTCAACTAACCAAGAAAAAAGCCTAACACCCAAATCAAAGCCACTGTCCTGAAGCAGGTGGAAGTGTGAACCACAGCATGTGGATCCAGACTTCTCAAAGTCGGGAAGGCGCTACTTGTACTTGTGTAAGACTCGTGTCTGGAAGGGGAAAGAAAACCTTCATGTGCCTGGCGTACCTAGTATGATTTGGTCAGCCACAAATTTTTGGTGGAAAAAACTTTAGCCTACAACACGCTAGCTAAATTTGCTTGTGTGTGCGCCATTCTCTCATTGAATATTTATGAGAAGTTATGTATACCAGTGGAAGAAGCAAACATTTCCTTCTGTACCAAAGAAAGTTCACAAGACATAACACGTACAATATTGAGACCAGAACTGTCTGAAGACAAATCTGAGTATCGTGCTGACGCTTGTTTTTACTGTTTTCCTGACAGCTATTAAGAGAATATGGTCTTAAGTATAGATTAAATTATTAAACTTTTTGATTGGAAAGAAAAGGTTTTGTCTTGTGGCCTTTAGAAAGAATTAATACAATGTGTAAAAACCTGTGTGTTTTATCAACTTAAAGTGAAGGTGCAGTGCTGCAAGGTACTTGCTTGAAATTTAAATTTAAGGGGAGGAAGGGGGCATTTTCTGAGTGATCCAGCTTCCTTAATCAGACTAAAGAGAGACAGAAATTCTGACTCTGCTGAATTGCGACGATGGTGTATACTAATCCTAGCTTACCTGTAGCCATCTAAAGAGCGCAGCTGCAGCTAACTCGCTTCCTGTGGAGCTTGTTACAGGATAACCAAGTGTGGTGTTGCTCTTCCCGTCGAACAGCTTCTAATGTCTGTCTTACAGTAAACCATAATAAGATAAAGACCGTGATTTGAAATGTGCTGGATAATCTAAACCAAGTGTGTTGCAACTCAAAATTAGGAATAGAAAAAATACAGCTGTTTTGAGGAGGCTAGAATTTAGTAGTACTGGTTTTAAGTCTTCTACAGGTCAGGTGACCCTCTAAATTTATTTCTAAATTTATTTCTGATTCGAGCTTGAGATTATTTCTTGAAAGAAGCACTGCACCTTTTACAGAAATACATTATAAAACGTCTGTGTTATAACTGCAATCCCTCAACTTACTTTTTCTTTTGCATAAGGAATAAATTCATACACTGGATCTACAGGAGCAGCTGTCGGGGCCCATGAAGTTTATCGGGATCCAAGAGACAAAAGATCTAAAAGGTGACATGCGGGAGGCCATTAACTTCTATACACCTGGCTTGGCTAACTTCTGCAGTATTTTCTGTTACTGTTCTTGTCGTTGTAGCCCATCTCTGTGGGCTATTCACGAGTTCTGCAGTTGGCCCTGGAGTATCATGGGTTACTCTCTAAAATACAAGTAGGTTCTCCCCAAGTCTTCAGGTGATCTGAAGTACTGCTTCACAGCAGCAAATTTCAGTGCCACAATGGAGTAAACTCAAAAAATTGTTGTAAATTAACAAATTCAACTCTTCTAGGTGTATTTATAAATCTGAACATACCTCTCAAGTGGGATTCGTACCAAAGTTTTAATAAACATAATAATATGTGAGTGGCAAGCTTTACTATGTAGCGAACTGAAGACACGGCTGGGCTTGGCCGGGATTCTGTAGAAGCTCTTAGGCCAGTTCTCGCATTTTAAAATGTGATGTTTCAGTGGAGTGTGCAGAGCAGGGACCTCTCGCAGCTAAAAGTGAAACCTCTTCTGATCAAGAAACAGAAGTGTATATTAAAGCTGTATTATATGAGAGTTAATCACATATGTAAAGTATTGTTACAACTCAGAATGATTTGAGGTCTTCACTGCGGTGGTCAGAAACACGTCATAGAAAAGTGGTTCACCACAAGGCTAAGAAATAAGCGCACGAGCTTAGGCAACGATTGCGCTTGGAAGCTTTGCCAGTAGAGAATGAAATCGAGAGGTGTCGCAGCCGCTACAGCATGCCTCAGTGCTAGTCACTTTGCTTACCGAGACATCAAAGCTTTGTATTCCAGTGCTTTTTCCTAGACAGGTGCCAGCACAGACAGGCTTGCTGATTTAGCCCTAGCAGCAGTGCTGTGCCAGTACAGACAGAGCCTGAGTTCACGCCCGCACTTCACTTTGAAGGCCAACGAGCAGTTCCGTTCATGTTGGTGTGCCAGGGATGGCTCACGAGCCATTCATTTGTCTAAGTGATAGCATAGTATCAGGATTAAAGGTATGTGGGGAACAAAACCTTTTTCTGTAGTCTAAAAAGCTACCAGTCAGTATGTGTCACTAAGAATTACTGTATTTAAGGATATTGTAGATAAGAATTCTAACAAAGACTTTATTTCTTTTCCTCCTTTCCAGTCAAGAGACAGATTTACCTGGAGCACCAGAAAACTTGACGTTCAGGGAACGCCAGCGGCTTTTTTCACAGGGTCAGGATGTATCCAATAAAGTAAAAGCTTCTAGGAAATTAATGGAACTGGAAAATGAGTTGAACACAAAGTAAGATTAAAGCACCTTATCAGATGTAACTGAAGATCTCTAAATTGAGGGATTGAGATGGGGGGCACACTACTAATGAACAGAAAATGAATGTTTTCTGAAAGGAGTGACTTTGATTCCTCTATATCTAAGACTGTTAATTAAGATTTAGAGATGTTGCAGTAGCAAGAAAACTGATTACTTTGCCAGGAGCTTGTGGTTTATACAATGAAAGCACTGTAAAATTTTAACTATATGAAATCACGTGAAGGTAACTTTTTTTTTTTTCCCTCCTTTCTGTTCTGGGGGTTAAGTTCTTGTGCACCAGACCAAGTAGCACTTGTCAAAGATAAGTTCTGTTTCCTGGTGTTTTACAGACACACTTTTGTTTTAGCTGCTGAGCAGAGAGAGTGAGAATAGCTTGAACTGCCTAAACTAAACTGTGCACTAGAAATGAGTATTTTAGGTTGTTTGATAAGAAGCCAATATCTGGGCCACCTTAAGTAAGACTTTATATGCAAGTTTGATGTACTGTATGGTGTTCATACAATGATCAGCATATCAATACAGATCTTAACCATTACTTAGTACTGGAGTAACACGCATCCTGTAGGTAGAACCTTGGAATAAAAACATTTCTAGTCCTACGTATTTGTTGGGTCTCAAATGATTGCGTAAGAATTTATCTGTAGTTATGGAAAAGTCTGTATGTTGATGCATCCCCACTACATGTGCTTCGGACTTGCAAAAATGTGAAGATAAAACCTTTGGATAATTGTTTTGCTGCAAATTACATAAGCAATAGATAGTAGGCTACGCGAGTGGCCCTTCAGCAGTGAGGACCGAAACGTTAGTAACGCGTTAAAGGCGAGGAGTAACGGTTCCGGTTCCAAGGTGAGCAGAACAGATACATATGTCTTCTGGGAAAGGTAGATTAGAAGCGTCATTAGGCAATTAGGCAAGGAACAGTATTGATAAGTCTGCTACTATCAGTTCAGCAATATCTATGTTTTGGTTTGGTTTTTTTTTTCCTGAGAAATGAACCGGCATATTGGTGTGAAGCACCAAACAGAGCACTGCTGGCTGGGAGCCGGAGTGTTGGTAAGGTCGCTGACAGGCTCCCTGTGCTGGCGACCGACCACCTCTGCTCACCCTGGGGAGGCAGCGCTCGCCGGCTCTTCTTTAGCCTAGCTGGCTTCGCTGGCGTCCTGTCACTGTTGTACCGAGCATCTTTTGGGCAGTTCAAGCTATTTGTTCACACTGTAATAGCCTTATTTAATTTTAAGTTGTTAATCTTTTTCCTCCCGCTGTTTCTTCAGCTATGCATATGCGGCTGATGATGCTGGGAATAAGGACCTCATCAGATTTTTTTCTCATTGTGTGATGTTAAGACAATATATATTGTGATTCCAAACAAATTTTCTATTTGACAAAGCCCTTTACTGGCTTTAGATGATGATTTTTTTTTGTTCCTGTACCATATTGTTCTCCTTATAAATATATATTTAGGGAATTGTGCACACTTCCAAATACAAAGGGGTAGACTTTCACTGCCTTAGGAAAGAAATCACTTTTAATAAGAGTTGTATGATAAATAAATGCAAGTTAATGAAAATTGGAGTGTAAATATTTTTTACGTATTTCAGGTTTCTTATTTGAAAGTGTGCTTTTACCGTTTCACCTGTTAAATATGAAGTAGAAGATTAAACTGGTTCAAAGTGTTAATGAAGGATCTGCATGCTTGCTATGTCTGTTAATCAGGAAAAGCAAGCCTCTCCCAACTTATCTTGAGAACACTAGCAGCCTTACAGTGACAAATTTTTCTTGAGGAAAAAAACTTATGCTGTGGCTGAATTACTGTTGCTGCTAGAATCTGAAAAAGGCTTAGCAAAAAAAATACCTATAACCTTCAGTCGAGTGGATTTGGCCGCTATTGGGCATTCGGGTCAAGTGTGAATATGTGTAAAAGTGCTTTTCATATTTGTCTGTGCATTATTATGAAAAACATCAAAACTGCTGTAGTTTCCCATTTCTACTGTATTTCACTTGCAACCTATTTTTAATAAAGTTTGTATTGTATTTAACTTTGCATTAAATGTTTTTTGTACTGTTTGTTATTTGATTCTGCATTCATAACGGCATCATCATAAACCAGAGGGGCTCTCATTCATGTGTTTTGCCTTACCTGTCCTTTTAAAATAAACTTACAAGCAAAGTCAGTGTATTTGAGGTGAAAACCTCAAATTAATTTTACATGGAGAATCAACAAAGGAGGCTGATTCTTGTTGATCAGAGAGGAGGATTTCTTGGCCTAATGTTGTTCAGTATCTGTAGCAGTGACTTGAAAGAAGAAACAATTTTTACAGCTTAACCAGTGACTTAGGAAATACTGGTGGGGTCAGTTACGCGGGCTGGTCATACCGTGTTTGTACCCTCCTCAAGTGCAAAGTTGTACTTCTGCAGCAAAGAGGAACCTGGAACACAGCCACTTCTGGAAAAGGAAATAGTACTGCAACCAAAGTCTCCATTGTGCTTGCTGTGGTTAAAAAGTGCTGTGATCTCTTTATCTGGAACACAAAGACAGGGTAACTTTTTGTCAGATATCTGAAAAAAAAATCAGGTTGGCTGACCTGGAAGTTTGGGGCGGGGTGGACACAAATTCAGTGTGTAGTTTTGAATGGAGGTTGAGTTATAGGACTTAGGAATGTTGCTGCTCCTCTTCTGTCGGTGGCTCGATGCGGTTCGGTGACTTGCCTCTCAACAGGAGACAGCAGATCAAGTTCTGCCTGGGGAGGGAACCGGGCCCCAGTGAAGTGCGGCAGATGCCTTCTGCTGTAGCTGAAGGTCCACTGGAGCCGGGACTGAGAGCCGCCTTCCCAGGCGAGTATCTTAATCTCTGGAGTTGTGGGGTCTATGCTCCGGAATTTTCAAAATCACTAATGAGGACATTGTGGATTTTCATATGAGAGGTGTGCGTATAGGCAGGGAAGAAGCTAAAGGAACTGTGGAAAGCCAGAAGTGCTGTGTAGCACGTTGCAAGAAAATGACTGCCAGGACTTCAGGGGGGAATCTTTTATCCATGTTTTGAGTCTGTAGCTTTTGACTGTGAGAACAGAACTTTTAATTTTGAATACAGAATGTGTAGTCTAGGAAGAAAAAGGAAACCATCTATTGTCCTTCTGTATGGCGGGCCCTCAGCCTAAGCAAGAGCAAAGAACCGGGGTGCAAGCAGAAAGTGATTTATTTGATGAGACTACAGTTGTCACAGCTGTGAACTGTGTCGTAGAAACATCTATTTCCAGACTACAGTAGTCCAGGGGTTGTGGGGGAGGAACTGTGTGATAAGCAACAGTGGTAACGCATTTTCAGTGGGGAAACAAGTTTTGAGCTATTCCTTGCACAGCTCGGGTCGGGTTTGCTAAGCGAGCGCACTGGTGCTCACTGCTTTGCTCTAGGGACGTGCGTTGTCATCCCTAGCAGCACAGCTCTTGGCATTTTAATTGACAATGACCCTCGTGGTGATAACCGTGTGAAATTGCATTTGCATATGCAGCCAGGTCTGCCCCTCCCAGCAAGGGCTCTTTAATTATTTTAAACCTCTCCCAAATTCTCCCTTCTGCACCCATCATCCACACACGCTGCTTTTCAACTGCTTTTGCGTGCAGTCTGTACTACGGTCCTGCTGGTAACTGAGGAGAAGGTGGGGAAATCAAGAAATTGACAAAGTCCGTGGTGTACACCCTGTTTACTGCAATAACAAACTATATACCTCATCACACAAATGGCTCTTTGTAGGTCAAGCAATGAGTACACAAGCAGCAGAGACCGTTCTCTGCCTCCTAATTTAGTTGGATAACATGAGAAATGGTAATAAAAACAGCGATGGTAAAAAATGAGCCTCACCAAGAATAGTCTTAAAACACACGTAGTAACTCGTGTATTTGATAGCAAGAATGGGAAAACATTCGGCTCTTCCTCCTGTTTTGTCAAACGATGCTGCTGTCTCACACGGTCAGTTAGTGGCTGTGTGGCACAGTAAAAATCCGCGGTCAGCCGACTTCTCTCCCAGCTGGAACGGCAGGTAAACTCCTTCAGGAGGCCAGGGTGCAATACACCTGCTGGGAGAACCCCCCTTTATTCTCAGTAACAGATGGATGTTCAGAACTGATCCACAGTTACCAAAGCAAATGTCTTGCTAAAAGCGTGGAATGAAATATTTACAGCTTCACAGGCTTGACGTTTTGGGAGGTTTGAACGATGGGCTGCGTGCAGCGCAGCAGTCCCAAGTTACCGGCTGCTGAGCGTGGCGAACACGCTCCCCTACGGGCAGCAGCAGATCCGAAGGCACACCGCAGTGAGTGTCCCGGTGTCTGGTGCGAGGGGGATGGCAACCTCCTCTCTTTGGCGTTTTTCCCCGGTGCTTTTCTACCCATTTTATTCCCAGTAACTGCATTTTTGGGAATGCTGCAATGGACGACTGATCAGAAGGCTGAAGCTGGGACCTCCTCAGTCTCATTGGTTCCCCTGCCGGGGTTAATGTGAAATGCATCGCAAGTGTCCAAGCCAATGCTTCCTTAGTAGCATCTTAAGACTTACAGTCCACCACGGTGGTATTTCACTAATGCCAAAGACTGAAATGTGGATTTAGGCAATTTTGTTAAATTTCTGGCCTTCCAGTTCCCCAGAAGGATCTGTAATAAAGCAGGGCTCTGCCTCTGCAGGGGGAAGACAGGACCAAGTTGGTACAAGTTTTGGGGGGAAAAAAAACCGGGCGATTCTTCTAAGAAGAGAATCGGTGCAGCAAGGTGTGCTGGAATACAGCCTTGCAGCATTTCCAGAAGACAGCTGGACTTTATGTTTGTTTCTTTCCTAGATCACACTGACAGTCGACTGTTTTGCTCCCTGACCATCAAGCAGCCTCTCCTGAGCTTTGGAAATAGAAGGAAGTTCCCAAAAGAGAATTGCTGCTGTTACGGTGAGACATAGATCATACTGTGATTTTTTGGGTTTGGGTTGGTTTTTTTTTTGGATACAGATGGGACGGAGCTTTCAGTACTATCCAACTTTCAGGTGTGCGTAGAGAAATGGCTAAATACCAGTCCAGGGATGTTTGGGTTTAGGTTACTAGTTCAGAGTCAGAGCGATAGCAAATTATGTTGTTTCTGTTATGGCCTATAGCAACCAGACTCTTAATCTCGCTCACAGTGGGTAAAACCCACAACAGGGGAGAGATCAACCCTTACGCTTCAGAGATAGTCCTTCTGAGATGAAGTTGAGTTATGTTGGAAAATAACATTGTTCTGACTTGATGGCTGCTGCAGGATAAACATTACATATAAAAATCACAGCTCAGTGTCAAGAATTGAGTCACACCCCCCCAAGCTACTAAAATATTCTCCCCAAAATAGCTGATGGTGATAAAATCCTGTCTGCCTTCCTTAGTGCCAACATCTCTTGACATCCTCGGTATTGCTGTACTTTGGAACCCTTTTTTTTTTTTTTTTTTTAGCCTAAATCCATTTGTCAGTTTTCATTTTTCCACCAATGCAGAACTAGTTGCAAGGATAAACTGCTGAGGGGCTTCTAGTCAGTTTGTTGTTTGTGGTTTGTGTTTTTTTTTTCCCCCCAAACTGAGGCTAGAGTTTATGGGAGGAAGTTGCAGCATCATGGAAGACAGCTGACAGAGCTGCACAGAGATGGTCAGTTTGGCCAGTGAGAGATGGGCTGCACCTGGGTGCCTCTGCAAAGGACTGCTATCCCTCTTGTGCCAAACATGGAGCGATTCACTGAGGTATGCCTTTGGATTTCCCACTGCCCGCATGACAGCACATTCACCACATTCAGTAGACAGTAACTTGAGACTGCTGTTTTGCAGAACTGGATTCCTCTGTAATTACGATGTTGGCTTCAGTGTCTCAAAAAAAAAAAAGTGCAAAAATAGTGTTATTTCCCACTTCCAAGAAGCTGACATGTTTCTACCTGGCATACTGTCACATTTAGTGGCCAAGCAGGATTTAGACTGCTTTCAGGATAACGCTGATCTTTCCACACAGTACAGTACAGCATTAAGTACTATTGCCACCCTATGCCACATACTGGCCTCGGAAACCTTAGCATGAGACCCCCAGCCACAGCCTGAATGAATAGCTCCTGTCTTGGGCAGCCTCTTAGGACTCCACTCACCAAGGATGGAGACTCCACAGCCAGTCCGGGCAACCTGTGCCGGTGTTTGCCCACCCTCCCTCACAAAAACAATTTTTTTTTTCTAGGTTTAGAGGGAGTTCCGTGTGTCTCAATGTGTGCCTTTTGCCTCTTGTCCTGCCACTGGGCACCACGGAGGAGAGCCTGCTGCTGTCTTCTCGGTACTCTCCCCTCAGGTATTTACTCCTACTGATCAGATCCGCCTCAGCCTCCCGCCCTCCCTGCTGAACCGCCCCCCGCACGCTCTGCGTAACAGACGTTCCTACCCCGTAATCTTCTTTCTGGCCTTCTCAGACCAGCTGCTCAGGGGGGCAGTCCACTGAGCCGCCCTAGGGGCTCCAGGCTCTCCCCGCCGCCTTTGCTGTGGCTGCTGCACCTGAGCGCGGGGCCGCGCCCCCGGCCCCAGTGCTCTGAGGCGAAATCTGCCGGCAGCCTTACACCAGCCCGCTGTAAACCCGGCCCTTCACCCTCATCCCTGGCCTCGGCCTCTGGGGTCACTTCCCAAGCGGGGCTGTGGACGGGAAGGGCGCCCCGCCGGCCCCCGCTCCCTGCTGACGGGGGCTCGCTCGCCGCGGGCCCGGGGCGCCGCGCTGCCTCGGGCCCTCGCCGCGGCCCCGCCCCCTCCCCCTCACTGCGAGGGGATTGGTGGGCGTCCCTGCCACTCAGGGGCGCGCGGCGGGGGCCAGGGGCGGGGGCAGGTGCTGCCCCGCCCCTCGCTAACAGGGGAGGCGGCGCGCGGGCAGCGCCTGAGGCGCTCGCCCAGCCAATGGAGGGAGGGGCGGGAGGCGGGCCCCGTCACCATGGCAGCCGGGCGGACGCCCCGGCCGCGTTGCTCACCGGCCGGCTTCAGTCCCGCAGGGCGCGCGGGGCCGAGCCAGGCCCCGGTCCGCCCCGGCGCGGGAGCGGGGAGGAGGGCGATGCGGCCGCGCAGCGGGCTCGACGCGGGCTCCCTGTGGGCGCAGCGCCTCCGGCAGCTGGAGCAGCGGTTGCGAGTGAGCCCCGCGCCGCGGCGGCGGGAGGGGAGGGGCGGGCGCCGGGGCGGTGGGGAGAGAGCTGGCCCGCCCCGGCCTCCGGGGCGACGGCGGGGCGGGGCCGCCCCCTCCCTTCCCCTTCCCTGCCCCTTTCTGTTACAAGTCTGTTTCTGAGGCTTCACATTTAGGCGAGGATCCTACGTGCAGCCGCCGCCGCCTACGGGGCCTTGGCAGGCAGCGCGATGGGGGCGGCGGGGGAGGCTGCTCCACCTGGGGGCTGGGGCCGGGCTGCCCGGGCCCGCTGCCGGCCGGGATGGCGGCCCCCGGGAGGGGCGGGGGGGCGGTCTTGCCGCGGCAGATCTCTCTACCGGTGCAGCCTTGGAAATGGAAACTCCTGTGGTTACATACGAATAAATAGATGGTGCTTCCCTTACGACCTGGGAGACGCCAGGAGATGGCTTTCATAAAGCAAAAGCGGTTAAAGTTTTGCGCGTATGCGTTTCCACATAGGCAGTCAAACTGACAGAAAATACAGGTGATAGTGGAATATTAAGAGTTTATGCTAATTTCTATGTGCTTGTAGACAAACACTGCGCTGAGGAGTTTGGGGGGAGGTAGTCCTTTGGTTCTGGAGGGCAGAGAAACAGAAGAATGTAATAAAACTATTGTAATGAAATAACGTTCGTCAGACTTGTATTGATTTCATTCTGTCTTTTGTGGTTTCGGGTGGCTTTTTTCCTTAGACCAAAGAAGAAAGGATAGTTGCCCTGGAAACTGAAAATGCTGCTCTTCATCTAAAACTTGCAAAGGTAACTGTTCTTTCTCTTTCCAAAAGAATTCTTAGGAAAATAGAAAAAAAAAAAACAACACACGCCAAAATCTGCCTTCCTATTTTCAAGTTTTGCACTCTTTACCTGTTGAGGAAATCCATGAAGGGATTAAGGCTCAGCGCTTCTTTTATTTTTTTGTCTTTTAATTAATCAGCAATAACGATTGACTGATTTAGTAACCAGAAGTTGACATGCATTTAAATAATTGCCGTTGTTTTAAATGTACAAAAGTGAACTGAGGGAATGACTCTGCAAGCATTAAATATGGAATATTGCTTTCTGCTTGCAGGGAAAATGTTTGCCTAAAGGGCAAGGGTAGATTTTGAAGGAATACTTTTTAGACATAATTAGGATGATCTTTTGGAAAGGACTATTCATAGAGTACAGGAAAGACATTTCATTGTTGCATGGCTTCATAGCACCAGTGGTACACTTGTCTAGAAAAGACAAGGTAACGTTGCAGAAGTCAGTCACAGAGCACACAGCACCACCTGGATGCCCTCATTTCCTTATATCCTACAGAAGGAGATATTGTTCCTAGACCGTTACTGAAACAAGGAGCAGCCTGTGGGGCAGTTTGGGGTCTTCAAAGGTAGGATTTCAGAGATTTACAGCATTTTGAATATTGATCTACACCATTAGACCAGAGCCAGCTGTATTAGTTGTGATAGAGACAGTTGGCCTAGAGTTTCTAATCTGGGCTGAAATATTAAATGGTTGGGTGACCTCAGGAACGCCATTTGCCCTCCCTGTGGGTTTGTTAACACCTGTGGATAAAAATGGGTTTAACATCTTTCAAAGCCTGACTGGAAGCAGATGGTGTATCTGAAGTGAGTGTTGCTAGGTATACACAGGAATACTGTAATTGATTCTGAAAAAGAAATGTTTCTGTTATTTTTGTTCTGCTTTATAATATTTACCAAAAATCTTAAGTATTTCAGCTGGTTGGGTTTTTTAACTCTCACAAACACAAGAAAGAAATTATTTTAGTCAGTAAGGTGCATCAGATGTAGGAAGTAGTTATCTGAGTATTAGATAATCATAGAATCATTAAGGTTGGAAAAGACCTCCAAGATCATAAAGTCCAAGGGCCAATCCAACACCACCATGCCTACTAAACCATGTTCTGAAGTGCCACATCTACACGTTATTTGAATACCTCCAGGGATGTGGACTCCCACCACCTCTCTGGGCAGCCTGTTCCAATGCTTGACCACTCTTTCAGTAAAGAGGTTTTTTCCTAATATTCAATCCAAACCTCCCCTGATGCAACTTGAGGCCATTCCCCCTCATCCTATTGCTTGTTACTTGGGAGAAGAGACCGACCCCCCACCTCACTACACCCTCCTGTCAGGCAGTTGTAGAGGGCAATAAGGTCTCCCCTCAGCCTCCTCCAGGCTAAACAACCCCAGTTCCCTCAGCTGCTCCTCAAAAGACTTGTGCTCCAGACCCCTCACCAGCTTTGTTGCCCTTCTCTGGACATGTTCCAGCACCTCAGTGTCCTTCTTGTAGGGAGGGGCCCAAAACTGAACACAGCATTCGAGGTGCAGCCTCACCAGTGCCAAGTACAGGGGAAGGGTGACTTCCCTGCTACTGCTGGCCACGCTATTTCTGATGCAAACCAGGATGCTATGGGCCTTCTTGCCCACCTGGGCACACTGCTGGCTCATATTCAGCTGGCTATCAACCAACACCCCCAGGTCCTTTTCTGCTGGGCAGCTTTCCAACCACTCTTCCCCAAGCCTGTAGCGTTGCACGGGGTTGTTGTGACCCAAGTGCAGGCACTTGGCCTTGTGGAACTTCATACAGCTGACCTCAACCCATCAATCCAGCCTATCCAGATCCCTCTGTAGAGCCTCCCTACCCTCAAGCAGATCAACACTTGCGCCCAATTTGGTGTCATCCGCAAACTTACTGAGGGTGCACTCAATCCCATCATCCAGATCATTGATAAAGATGTTAAACAGAACTGGCCTCAGAACTGAGCCTTGGGCAACACTGCTTGTGACCAGCTGCCAACTGGATTTAACTCCATTCACCACAACTCTCTGGGCTTGGCCATCCAGCCAGTTTTATACCCAGCGAAGAATACACCCGTCTAGGCCATGAACTGCCAGCTTCTCTAGGAGAATGCTGTGGGAAACTCCATCAAAGGCTTTGAAGTCCAGGTAGACAACACCCACAGCCTTTCCCTCATCCACTAGGCAGGTCACCTGGTCACAGAAGGAGATCAGGTAGGTCAGGCAGAACCTGCCTTTCATGAACCCATGCTGGCTGGGCCTGATCCCCTGGTTGTCCTGCACATGCCTGGTGAGCACACTCAGGATGAACCAGTCCATAATCGTCCCTGGTACCGAGGTTAGGCTGACAGGCCTGTAGCTCCCCAGATCCTCCTTCTGGCCCTTCTTGTAGACAGGTGTCACACTGGCAAGCCTCCAGCCATCTGGGACCTCCCCTGTTAACCAGGACTGCTGATAAATGATGGAGAGTGGCTTGGCAAGCTCCTCCACCAGCTCCCTCAGTACTCTCAGGTGGATCCCATCTGGGCCCATAGACTTGTGAGTGTCCAGGTGGCGCAGAAGGTCCGCTAACTGCTTCTTCCTGGATTATGGGGGGTTTATTCTTCTCTCCGTCCCTATCTTCCAGCTCATGGATAATGAAGCCTTGCTTTCCAAATACAGCACTCTTTCAGTTTATTGCAAAATGTCCTGGAAGATACGCGTACCTACAGGCATATGAGGAGCGTGGCAATGGTACCACCATCAGTCAGAAACAATGTCAAACTATTTGTGGAAATACTGTGTAATTAACCTTGTGCTGATGTTTCTATTCAGGTGGTTATTTAAAGGTACTTAAAAGACTTCTGCTTCTCCTTGGTTAATTGGCCCCACCAATCTGAAAATGTGAGCTAAACTGACATGAAATAGTTTTACCTTAATTGAAGAATCTCTATTAAAAAGAATACTAATTTTAATTAGGTTAATTTAAGGTTGCGCGATGTTGCACCATATCTCCCAATACTTCACCAGCTATGCTGGTGAAAAAAGCGACTGCCCTCAGCTATCAGTCACCGACCCTTCAGGTCTGCTGGTGGAGCTGCCAGAATGATTCAGCTGTAACAAGTTCAGTCACAGTCACCAGGGTTAACAGAGGTCTCATTCTTAACTTGTAAAAGCTAATTGGATTCATTTTGGCTGAAGTGTGTGAGAGACCTTTGGAGACAAACTTATGAGGATAGCCATAAATTAGGATTTTCAGTGTAAATATTTCTCTATAGGTTGCATCAGTCTAATAAAAATGTTATCTCTTGCTGTCAACCTTCCCTTGCTTATAGCCTTAAGACAATCACGATTATCAGCACTGCCTCTGTTTTCTGCAGCCCGGTACGTTATTATCCTAGCAACATATTGTAAGGGTTGTAATTGAACATAAGAAGGCAGATTCTTTCTCTGGAGACTTGCTTTTGCCTGTTTGGAAATGTGTTTATCTACCTGCACGCCCCTTGCTTTTGTTCCCAGTCCTTCAGGTCCTGATCCTGCTACCTTCCATATGCAAAGCCAAGTCTGCCAGAATGGATCTGATGGCAAAACTGAGATTTCACTCTGGAGAACTCTATTAAGTAATTTGGTTTCGCTTCTGTTTATAATAAAGCTGAGTATAAAAAATTTTGTAGTCAGGTTTTTGCTTATCATAGCATGAGGATGAGTTCTAGCATACAAAAAATTCTGATGAATGCTAAAACTATTTTAATGGAGAAAACCTCAAAACAAGGGCAGCCTTTGCAATAAAGATAAACTTGATAGTGGAAGTGATGAGAGGTTGACTGCAATGAAAGGAGAATTGACCATTCCGCTTTTATTGCCCATGGCAAGAAAAAATGGAGGGGTCAGGGGGAACCTGTGCAGATGGTGGAAAATGCATTAGATGTTAAAAGTAGGCTTTAACTAGCTTAAGCTAATTTAATAATAAGGCTTGAGTACTGTAATTGCTTGTATATATGCTTAACTGTTTACATGTGATTAGAGATACTAATTCTGGTGCACCACTTGTACGCATTTTTGTCAAGCATGTTTGTAAATACTGCATCTGAGTTACATGAGTCTTGAAGCTCCTCAGAGTAAAAGAACACATGAACACTGTATAGAATTGGTCTCAATTTTGGGGAGCTTAAAGCCAATAACAAAAAATGAGAGTTCTTCTAAAATGATCTCTTCCTGCTATTTCTTTTCCACGTAAGAACTTTTTATAATAGTGCTAAGGTGTATAGCTGTGCAGGACCTCCAGTTGCATTTGTAAATGGAAGATGCATGTTTTGTGAAGGTGAAAAAGCCACATGAAACGGTTGGTTTAGATAGGTGAAGTACTTTTCTTGGAAAATATAATCTATCTTTATTCTAACAGCTCTAGGACATTGTATTGTTGTTTTTGCAGATGTCATCTGCAGTTAAACTGCAACAAAATATTTACTTTTTACCTATCATTATCAGATTATTAGAATCAAATCAAATGCATTGCGTGAGTAGATTTAGCTCTTTCATGCCATTGTACTCTTCTATGCTTTGTTAGTTTAAGTTACAGGGAACTGCAGTCACAGAATTTATGGCCTGAATAAAGTAGGAAATAAGCCTGTGCTAGAGACAAGCTCATTCCAAAAATAAAGGAAGAGGCTATTAGTACTGGTTACGGAATGACAGATGTCAACAGGTTGCAGGGGAAAGTGGGTGAAGAAGTTGCAGCTCATTGTAAGTACCAGGACTGTCAGTAAATGACGAAAATGCAGGTTTTAATACAATACAGATTCTGTCGTATTGCAGAATTTCAAATGTACTCTACAGAGATGTCTTTTTTGTGTTCTTGCCTATAAATATTTAAATGTGCACTATTTCTATTTTTCCTTCTGATTTCAACATCTCAAAAACAATTTGGCCATAAGAATTGCTTTTGCATAATAGGTAAGATTGTTAGAAAGCATTCCTTTCCACATCCTTTAAAAATTGCTTTGGTTGCTTTGATCTCTGAAGACCCAGCTTAGTGCTTTACTGGTACAGTTTTGCACCACTGGAACTCTCCTGAATGCAACAGGAGTCCGTGCTGGCAGGAAGGTTGAGCACTGAGTTGGGGGCTGTGTATTACCAGCTCCTTCAGGACTTTAGCCATTAACAGGTGTATGTGTGTCCTCATTCTGCTTCATGTCCTTTTAGAGAGCTTTCTGCATTAAATGTAGTTTAGACTTAGACTTAAGGCACTTAAACCAGCTATGTAACCAGCCCTTTTCCCTAAATGAAAGCACTGCTTTAGCCATTTAGATCCACCTCAAGCGTAAGTAAGGGGTTTTAGGTACTGCAAAAGCATTTTAGTAACCTGATGCTGAGGTTTACCATCATAGGGAAGTAGAATATTATGATGTTAGCCAGTTACCTCGAGGTGATCCTTCATGTGACTCAGAAAAAGGTAAAAAGCAAAGAAATTATGTGTTTACATCACATGTAATCAGATAGTTGAGTTACAAATTTTTACAGGGGCAAAGGGGACAGAATGCAACAGAAAACATGAGTGCTTTAAAGTGATTTTTAGGTGATTATTTTTTTTTTTTTAAACAGTATCAAGGGTTGGCTGGAAGAAGCACTAATGAAGTATTGCAGCTGTACTCTGCCCATGGCCAGCAGCAGAAATTGCAGAGGAGTTCTGTTGTAACCCAGCTGCATGGAACAATAAAGGTAAAGACATTTAGTCATAATGTAGGCATAATCTATGCCCTAAACACTTATATGCTTATCAAATAGTGTAAAACCCAGGAAATGGTCAGATATTAACCTGATCTGGCTTTATTGTATTCACAGCAGTGTTTGCAATGAAGTGTAGCAATGCCTGAGTTAGCTTAAAATTTATAGTGGTTTTGCTGCAATAGGCTGCAGAGTCACCCGAGAAGCTGGTAAAAGTGGATGCTCCTGAGCTCCAGGATCTTGTGTATAGGCTGCTATCAATATAGCAATATATCAATAAAAAACAGTAATTGTGATATACTTTAACCAGGTACGCAGATCCTTTAAAAAAGCATTGGAGGGCTCCATTGATTTCACAGAGAATTCTGCTCTTGTGGGCCTCACAAGAGGGAGTCATTTGCTGTATGCTCACTCAGGTTGTCTTAATTTTGCATCAGAGACTGGAACTGTTCTCCCAGTACCATAGTATTTTCCTTTGTTGAAGTACTTATTCTTTATGTTACTCCATAGAATAGTGAGTTCCTTTTAGGGACACTAACAAATGTCAGCTTGTCTCAGGGCAGCACTGAATGCCTGCATGAAATAACTGAAAAGTATCTCAGGAAAGAAATCTGATTCCTAACAGGCAGAAGGATTTAGCTTAATTGTAGCATAGTTGGACTAGATGATTGTTGTAGGTCCCTTCCCAACTGAACTATTCTCTTCTATTCTCATTACAGGGATTCTGCTCAGTAAATTTTGCAGTGGTGTTTTACATTTTAGGTTAACTAAAATGGCAGAACTGCTTGTGATGCAATACCAGTAGAGTGAGATGGTTTACTATCAGAGATCAATGAAGGTTAGGAGAGAGCAAAGCTCTCCACATAAAGTCTAGATTAATGGTAATCCTATACCTGTAACAAAAAAAAAAAAAAGTTTCTTCCGAGTTATATTCTGTGGCTTTTGAGAGTGAGAAATACAGTGATTTTTCTCCCTGTAGTTTAGATTATTGTTTTATCATTGAAACTAGTTGGTTAATTCAAGGTCAGTACCACAGTTGGAAAAATAAAATATCACAGAATATGTGACATTTTGTACCAGGCTGATTAATGAAAATAGCAGGGCTTCTGTGAGATAAGGTGGTGTTATGTTCATTTTACAGATGGCTTTTCATGTTTGTTCCAAGACTTAGATGTCAAGATGTCTACTAATCCTAAAATCAGGTCAATTTGGTTTTACTTTATTTGGACTTTTAAGTGAATATAAGCTGCTCTTGTAAACATTTAAAAGCCTCATCATCTATGTTATGCTGAGTTATATCCATAATACAAACACTTTTCTGAACAATAAAGGTTTCTGATCTTTTCAAAATACATCTATTCTCATAGGAAGGCATATTTAAGAAATGACCTAGAGTGAAGCTTAACAAATACCTCCTGATCAAAGTGTGGGTAATGAATGCAGCAGGGGATATACAGATCACAATTTTTCATTGCTAATTCTGGGTATGTCTTATAAGTGGACAGAACGCACACATGCTCACACACACTTATTTTTGTTTGATGCAATAAGAAAGAGACTTTGTTATACCTGAAGCTGGGTTATGGTTGAAGTATGTACCATAGGATGGTAAGGATCCATAAAGTCTTGCTGAAGGCTTTAGGAAATGGCATTGATAAATATCTTGCAGGATCCTTCTCTAAATATGCTTCCCTTCATCAAGTTGGGGGCTCTTCCTGACTGTGATATCTCACCGTAATTATTTGTGTTGTGATTATACCAATTCTTCCTTAACTGCTGTTTTTCTGTCTTTATAACATATTTTTTTCTTCTTGCTGAGAAGAGGCTTAAGCAAGACGTGAAGAGCCTCCGTTCATTTGCTCTTCAGCTTTCAAAAGACTTTCAGCATCAAAGCAAGACTTATCTTTACCAAGTTTTGACAGCAGTCCAAGGGATACAGCTGCAGAATGAAGCAATGCAAAGTAAGGCTCATTGCACTTACATTTCAGGCATGTAACATCAACAGCGTCATTGTTAAATGTTGCTAACATTAAAAGGTTGAGTTTGTTTTTTGAGAAACGTGTCAGTGAAATGGTAGCACTTGTTATTTGTTTGATGTTAGATCATCAAGGAGTTCTGAAGTGTTAGAAAGTGTACAAATAACTCTGCAGAGGTTATGACATAATTCGGATTTAGCTTTTATGTTGATTGCAGCTGCTACTAGACTGCTGCTGAATTGGCTCAGCTGTAACATTTTTAATCTGAAGTTCTCAGGTTTGTTATCTTGACAATTTTAGAATAGCTGAATAAAGAATGTGTTGCTTTAACAGAAATTTGTCTGCTTTTGACTGTACCAGAAAAGGACTCAGGTGATTTCAGAGATTTCTGAAATTACTGTCTGAAATTAGGACAGACTGGATTTTTCATATTTCTATGTATTTGCTGAGAAAATTATACTTCCAGATCAAAACCATTTCCACTCGCTAGACTGTAGATAGTAACACACTGCAGACTACGGCTTCAGAATTCAGGTCCTTCCTTGTTCATGTGTACATATAAAGCAGACCCTGCAGTGCAGAGGCACTCTCTGCCCCCATCACTAAGAAGATTGGTCCTACACCTGGATCTCTTGGCATGGATCTCTGCACCTGATTTCAATATCCTCGATTCTGGTGGAGCTCCTACCAGGCCTGAGGAGCACATGGCACATACGGAGCTGAAATTGTTTGAAGCTTAGCAGCCTGCTGAACTAACAACAAATACCCAAATTTATAGTCAGAGTGCCTGGCTGATGCTTTGATATCTATCTGTTGCCATTTAAAAGGTACCTTTTTCTCCTGCTTTTCTTTTTCTTTGAAATACTTAATTTTGGGACTGATTTGATTCTGATGGGACTACTTGTGCCAATAGTGACAAACAACATTCTCAGTGATGGCTGTTTGCAGAACTTGTCCCTGTATGTTGTGTACTAAGTTATGATTAAAATGGATTTGATTACTGTATTACCCATGTAGAGGGTAATCAAGTTGCCTTTAAAACAGAAGAAAGCGAAGTGGAAAATTAATCCTAGATAAGGGTGAATGTTCCCCTTATTGAAGCAAGGGGCTAAATAAACAGATAGGGGGTTGGATTTGGCACTTGAGCTGTTGTGGTATAAATAAATAGTAAATATTCCCTAAGAGGCCTTGCAGATTCCTGTTGACTGTTCTCATGGTGCATTGTTCTATGAAATCGTAACCAGGAGAAGCTTCCTTGCCTATAACGAAGTAGTGTGTTGGTACTTAGGTGGATGACTTATGTTTTTAAATTGGCCATTTTTCAGTTCTCTGTCAAATGTTTTAGATGGAGATTGTATTGTTAAGGTCAAAAATGACAGTCAGAACTACCATCCTTAAATTACCTATAATCTTTTGTAAACAGAAAGCCCCAAGTATATATTCTGGAGACGATATAAGTTATCAGTTTAATCCTAAAATACAGATTGAAAATGAGGGAGAGAACTACAGAAAAAACATTCAAGTAGATTAATTTCAAGGTTGTAGTTGACGTTCAGCAAACTATAAAACTTTCCTGTAATAACTGGGTAGTCGTTTGCTTAGAAATATTTATTCACAGTCTGAAAACCAGGCTGCTGCCATCTTTCCCACTGAAATTTAAATAGCAGTAATTCTT
This sequence comes from Gorsachius magnificus, assembly GCA_034008185.1. Lineage (NCBI taxonomy): Eukaryota > Metazoa > Chordata > Aves > Pelecaniformes > Ardeidae > Gorsachius > Gorsachius magnificus. The sequence continues at coordinate 47,613,033 of CM067083.1, read as the reverse complement.
AAAAGAGAGAAGTGCCCGTTATTCTTTTGTTATAGGCCTGTTTCCCTGATAAACAAAGCTGCTACCATTTTAGCAAAAAATACTGGCCACCTGAGTGCAAATGATACTACTGCAGCAGATGCAGTAATTCAGATTTCTGAAAGGGTAGGAAGGAATACTGCACAGGTATTATTAGAAAGAGGAAACGACAGTATCTGTGCATGCAGAACGTATTTTCAGAGAGGGGAAACCACTGTTCTCACTGCTTGGCAAAGTGGCGGGTACTAAGGAGCAAAATCTGTCCAAGTGAATACGTGACAGGGGAGTTGCTGCAGGTTACTGACATATTTTGTGAAAGTTGCTGCAGCCCAGTGGCTTAGACATCCTTTGTGGTTCCAGGATGCTTTTTCTCTGGGGTGAAGAGGAAAAATTGGGTAAGGAGCTTATTTCCCACTTTGCCCATATACTGGCACCTACGTGCTGTGTTCCTCTTGGAGAAAGCTGAGCTCTGCACTGTGCTGATGGCTTGTGTTTGTGGAACGTGAACTATCCTCATCTTTTACTGTCAACTCGACAGCAGTCTCACCAGCTCAGCTGCCTTCGGAAAGTTTTTCCTTTGTAGTGTAGAGTATGGGAGGAGGAAGAGGGACCTTGGATCCAGCGACAGAAATATTTCAGAAGCCCAAAGAGTCATGTTGTAGCCCAGGATATAAAACACAGCTGAATTCAAAAGAAGTTTTGGAATTAAGTCTATTACATCATAGCTGCTTATCCTAGAAGGCATGGTCAGATTGACCTCCTTTTTAAACTGGAACCTAGCGTGGAAAGAAACATTAAAAACCCCAGGGAGCTATGGGGACAGCTATGCATCCATATCTGTGCTAGGCTGTGGCTGTGCTGGGTTATGCTGCTCCTGTCGTTCATGTCCCCATCATGGACCTTTCTGTTACGCTGGTGTAACTCTTTGTGTGACCACACACAAAACAGATAAGGGAACCGATCCAGGACAGAAATTACTCAGCAGGGATTGCTTTTAGACCTCCATGTGACCGTGGAAGCAGTTGTGCGAGCACGGCAGAAGGTCTGGTGCAGCACTGAATGGGAGGGAATAAAAAGCTCCTTAACCAGGACTGTCATTTAAAGAAACATTACAATCCTGAATGTGTTTGCACGTGGCTACCCCTAGGTTATGGATGAAAATGTAACTGTTCAATAGCTTGCAGCTGATGCCAAGCAGAGAACTAGGAAAATGTTAAATAAGTGTCTATAACTATATAGCTCCACTTTCAGAAAAATTAGAAGTTCAGAAATAATTTATGCATTAGGAAACTTGCTTGATGGAGCTTCTATTCAAGAAGTTCTTCTGTGCTGCACATAAAGCTTTACAGAAGAAGGACTTTAAAACTGATGGTTCACTCTTAGAAATACCAAAATATTGTCGGCTAAATGCAATAACTCAACTCATTTTCTACAGATCACAGTCCTTCACCTGTCTGCTCCAAAGCCCTGGTGTCAAATTAGGAAGCCCCAAGGTTGATTTCCATTTTCAGTCATCTTCACCTTAGGAGGGCCAGTTAGAAGAAAAAAAATTGAGTACTTAGGGCCTAAGTTAACTGAAACTGTCCAGTAGGCTTCTCATAGTTCTCATTAAGAGATAACTTAAATATTGAAACAAGCTAGTAATTTTTTTTTCTCTCAAAAATGGAAGACTACCCTTAGCACCTATTGCTTAACTTTACTGCTTATTCAAGAGACTTCAAGAACTGAAAATTTGTGTACACAAATTTATAAATTAACATGCGTATTATGGAGATTGCTTAAATAATCAATGGATTCCAACCTGGTATTTTGAAAAATACCATATGATTAGCGGTCAGTGAATGTAAGTCACTTGTGACATTGTAACATATTTGCACGTGATTCCCCAAACCAAGACATACCAGTGTTGCTCCACATGCGGGATGCAAGAAAAGGATTTTTCTTAGTGAGACTCCTAGGCTTTGATTCCCCAGCTATTAACATTGTGTTTCACCTACACACATGCACTTACGGAGGAGTGTTATGAGCTGGAGTGAACAGCGTGGGTATTACAAAAATAAGATCTGAGATACCTCTAGTGTGGACAAATGTCCCTTGAAGTCATCTGATCTTTAGACTATACCAGAGACTGTAAATTATGTGTGTGACCTGCTGAGGTTTTAAGTCTGTTCCTTTCTTTGTAAGATAATACATATTGAGGCTTGTGGCCATCCTGCTACTCAGCTCTCAGACCATGGTTTTGACTGCTTGCTACTCTGCATCTTCTAATTGCTCGCTAATTTTTGGGGAGATTGATATCCCACTGGCATTCCTAAAAGCTTGCTTTGTACACAAGTTTACAGTCGCATTATGTGCCTTCTGGGCTGTGTGTTTGGTTTAGGCCTGCTCAGAGTTAATGTAATTGGGCTGAAATAAAACCATTTGTGAAGTTAAAGGCTTTTGTAATGGCCCATATTGCTCTCCTCAACTTTGTGAAGCACACTCCCTGGGATTTAAAAGATAAGTCATTTTCACGAAAACCTACCCGCGAAGCGAGTGCACCTTACCTTAAAGGGGAATCTTATAGCTGTTTTACAGGATTAGGGGCATTGTAAATGTGGCTGAGGATAAATGGTAGGTTACCTTCTTGTGAAGATAGCTGACATGAATCTAATAATCTGCAAATACGGCATGAGCCTTGCAAATGACAGCCAGAAGCAGGCTGGTTCAAGTTTAGGTTCCAGGCTTCACTGACAGATAACATTGACTAAACTGACACATTTGAACTGCCTTTAAATATCTTGTCTTTTTGCTTGTTTTTCAAGATTTCACATTTATACCTGTGGCAATTATCTGTAACTTTGCCTAGCCGCTTCATAGCAACAACTATGATGGGATTTTTCAGAGGTGTCTAGTAAATCAGGAAGCTTGGTAGAAGTTAAATGGTTTATGTTTATATTTCATGAGGTGCTACTGGAAAATTAATTTTGCAAAGTCACAGAATTTAGTTCTTGAAACAGCTTTCTTCTTCCAGTGTTTCAGTTAAAAGCTTTTGATCTTGAACAGTCTCTACAAGAGGTGTCAGAGAGATATGAGAAAGAAAAGCAAAAGAGGAGAGCTCTACATAACAGCTTAGTTGTGAGTATCTTTAATGACAGAACATTTTCTTATTTTGTTGTAATTATGCCCATAAGTTCCCCACCAATAAAGCTAATGAATATGCTTGTCGTGGGTATATCTTTTCCCCCAGCTGTCTATATAAGATGCATTTCTTTACAAGGGCACATTTGTCTTAGAATGAGCCCCAGTCCATTCTTCTTACACAAGCATCTTCCGAATGCACTTCTGGAGCATATTGCTTTAAGGAGTATCGTCCATTTTGAACAGTGAACACAACTTGAGTTTCTTTATCCTGTTCTCTAAACTTGCAGCCTCTGAAATAATTTTAGTATTCTTAAAATTATTAACTTGAAATTGCAAAGTGGTGGTCTTTTATTTTTCCAAATATATCTATCTGTATCCTGCTCAGCCATTAGCAATCAGGATTAATTTTTTTCCTTTTTGTACTTCAACTTTACTCTTCCTGCTCGCCGCCTCGCAAATGATTAGTTTTGGGTTGCCTGATTAAGGACTTGATTTTTAGAAACACAAGCCACCTTCAGAGAAAATTCGTCTAAGTTTTTCTACGTTGGAAAATGAAGCTCTTTTGCAGGTTAAGTACTTTTTAACAAACTCTGACTTGCATTGCAGTTTACTGAAAAGATGTTCCCCAGGTCAGCAGGGAGTTAATACCAGCGTTCACTAGCCATCACAGGCAAGCTCTTTTCACTAACACAAAATGAGAAGAACTGATCACCAATAAAGAGGAAGGAAAAAGACCAGGTTAGATAAGCTTAAGTCTGAAACAGCCCACAGAGAAAAATCAGTTACTGGCTTTTTAGTTGTGTATGAACACACAGTGGAGAGGAAAAGGTACAAAATAGTTTATATTCCACATCTTCCTCAGGGCTGGTGGAAGAGAAATGGAATGTGTAACCTTGTCTGTTGAGTTAATACAGGTGTCTGAAGAGGCTCAAGTAGAGAGGAAGGAGGCTCAGACTGAAAGCCCTTTTTTTTTTTTCCTCCATATAGACTGGATAGGGCTACACCTTTCCAGAGCTCTGAAGAGCTCATACTTCCTCAATTACTTTCTCCTAACTTCTCAAGGCAAATGATACTGATACTATTTTTCCCTCTGTAGAGTCTAAGGCTGTGATGTTGTAAACACTTGCTTTAAACACATCCGTGTCTGCTTCACAAATTCCAGTGTATTTGTCCTCTCCAGTAGTTTGTGTTAAATGTGTGTTAATATTCTAATCCTAGGAACTGAGAGGAAACATCAGAGTCCACTGCAGGATCCGACCATTACTGCCTTTCGATACTGCTGCTGGACATTCAATATCACAAGATAGGTAATTTGTTTTGGCTGTGTTAGATCTTAGCTGACTTATAATTAATATACAGAGAAAACAATAGCTATATGTATGTGAGAAAAACTGTGTTCTTGATTTATTTTTTTCTGGTTTTATATGTGTGGGGAGACGATGATGAGATCATAAAAATTAATTGCTGTTTTCTTTTCTTTCTCCTGCTAAATTGGCTTTAGCCAATCTCATCCCCTTGTCTAAAAGTATATCCACCTGAACAGAAAGCTATAGCTGTTCTGCCAAGCCAGGATTATGTTACACAGCTGCAATCGGTTTAGAGTATATTCACTACCCTATACAAATTCTGGGATACAGTAACGTAATAACGTCGGAAGTCGTGGGTAGAGAAACACGCTCAGCATTACAGTTGTTTTGTAATACTATAGAACAGATCTGCTGTCAGCACGCTGGTAATTCTATTTCAGTATAATTTGGCTCTGCATCCCCAATTTATAATACACTTACTGTAACTGAAGTGTCAAAACATTCCAAGATCCAAAAGGAAAAGAGGGATTAGATGCAAGTATGTGCTATAACAAGCTGAATTCTGCATAGATGACTGACATGAAAGAAGGTAGTGATTGAAACACACACAAAGAAAGAAAGGAGGGGAAACCTACATGGGTGGCTAGAAACCAGTAACATTATCACTTGCCCTATCAGTAAATAACAGATTTGGGGCTTTATTTTACTTTTGCTGGCTGGTAATTCTAAAAGAGTACATTCAGTGCTTTAAAGTTTATTAATTTTTGGCAAATCTTAAAAAAAAATAGAACTGTTTTAGTTAAAATAACATCAAAAATAGCAGAGAAGAAATCTCAAGGAGCCTGAAGGGAAACTTGCATTAACCTGTGCTTGATATACCTGGGAAGGAACCCACTCCCTGGTTTTTTGCTGTACGGAATAGCAAAATCAGGTGCTGAACTGCAGTGTAAACCAAGATGGACTGGGCCAAACAAACAAGCATTCGTTAAGACTAACTTTTCTTAATATATCAAAAGTAATTTAAATAAAACTTAGTTGTAAAACTAAAGACTGATCCTCAAAATGCTTGCACACATGAATAGGATTGCTGAGATGTAGAAATTCAGTCAGTTTTTGGACTAGTAATGGATGTAAGATCAGGGACAAATGCCTAAAAAGGTGTTTTTCACTTTAACGTTCTAAAGTGAAAGCCTCTTGTTACAATCTCAAAATAATAGAATGGCTTGCATGTGAATTAGTCTTAATTGAGTTTGTTTTAAATTTCTTTTTTTGAGCAGATTATTTTGCTTGATTGCATTTTCAGTTGTTTTTTATTCACAATTAACTGTGGTGTTAGTAAGTATATGGGGTACAGTAACAGTGGCAATTCTGAAAGGCACTCTTCAGACAATGTGTAGTTCACAAACATTTTGAGCGTTGACTTTGCTGAGCTAAATTGAACATTTATGGCTTGAAAGGTACCTTTTTCCCTATTGGCTTTTTTTTTTTTTCTTACAGGCAAAGAAACTTTTCAGAAAGAGTGGCATATGCAGCTGATGATGTGAGTATTGATGGTGAGATTCAAAAGCGCATTCACAGATACTAGGAAGAAGAAACAAGAAGGGCATGTGAAGCATTTTTGTTTTAAAAAAACAAATGAGGTGCTTTCTTGTCAATCAGTGCCCAGCTTTGATCATCCATAGGTGCAATAGCAGGTGATTTGTGCTATTTTCATCCTGACCCTTTGTAGTAGTAATAGCTTGGAGCTTCTGCTGGTGCAGTCATCCGTGAAACGGAGGTTGTGTGTTTGCAGTAGTCAAACTGTTGCAGACTTCCTGCAGTCAGTCCCTTTGAGCCACTTGTATTTACTCTATTTCTAAAATTGTCAGGCTTTTTTCGTTTTATTATTACCACACAACTAATGCATTAGAAGAGCAATATGATATCTCATGAGCCACAACAGCCTATGCAGTACTGCAGTCAAGCATGTTAAAGTGTCCTGGCTTAGATCCATCAGTGGAAGGAGAATGAGCATTGAGGTTGCAAATCCAGATGACATTCCAGCATTTAATTAAGGCCATTACCAAGATATAAAATTTAAAAAGGCACAGTAGTGTGAGCTAAGGTCAAAGTATTAACTTGGGTTTTAATTTTCTTAGCTGCCGTAGTTCTTAGTTGACTGCTCACTGTTACTTACATGGTGATTAGCCGAATTATCTTCTATAGTATAGTGCTTAAAATATTGCTGAAATGACCTACAGTATGTTATGCATTTAAATCTCCCACATTATAGCTTCATTAGGTAGATCTCAGTTGCATAAAGTGGATACTTAGAGATATATATATGCAATTAGGAAACTAATGGAGCACATGAAGAGTCAGCTAAGAGAGTAAATATGTCAGGAGATAAAAACCAGGGATCTGTAATGGTAGATGTAGTACTCTGGATGCCATGACCCATTTATTGTACTATAAAACACCATGACCATTTCTGACCTGTTAAATCTTATTGCATGAAGATGAAGTTAAATAACATTTAAGTTTTGGAAAATTTCATAGAGATATCTGATATATTACAGTATCTATATGTTTACAGGCAAAGCAATGTCTGCTTCCTTACGCCAATTTATGAGTTTTAGTTTGTATGAAACAGTGTCCTGGTAAGCTTCAATACGCTAACATGTTCTTATGCTTAGAAGCCCTCATGAAATATTCCAGGAAAATAAATGTATGCATGGACTTAATTGTAAAATGAAGTTTGTAAAATACTAACTTCCTGGCTTTGGAAAACACAATATTGCCTTCAAATGTTTTATTGGTTTGCCTTGACATTTATTTGGTTAAAATGCTTTCAAGTTTTGATCAAACATCTTAAGTATTTGTGTTAGTTTCTTAATAAGAATTTTTTTTTAAGAAAAAACTAAATATTTTTGTTCAAATTATCCAAGTTCATGAGGGAGGATAAAAGTACAACTGACTTTTTACAAAAAGCAGTCAATTTAGACTAATCTAATAAAAGTAAAGGAAAACAATGTTTATTGCCTGCTTATTTTGCTTTTAACAACTGAAAGTATTATGCTTGTGGCTAGGATAAATATGCAATTTTCAGATAAATTTATGGGGCTTGATTTGTTATTGAGGTTTTAGTTGCAACACAGTCAAAGTTCCTATTTCTGGAAACAAGTTAACCATTTTCCAGGCAAGTATTTATCATTTAAAGGAAACTTTAGATCAAGGTAACTGAAGACTGTCTGTGGTAGAGGTGGAGTTTATTAGTTTTGCTTTTTCATGGCTGTCTTCACAGATTTTTTTCCCTGAAAACACTTTATATATGTAATATAACCCGGCAATTTTCTGCCATGATCATTTTAGAGCTAATGTGCATTAGAAAGCAGAGCTGCATTGAGAACCATAGTCACAACACCGTCCAGCATATGTATCGGAAACTATGGTTGGATCTTCTGGACAGGCTTCAGCTTCATGTTGTTCCTGGATTGCACTGGAGCTCTAGTCATATGATCTGTCTCATCTATGCTACAACTTTGTCATGTTATTACTAGAATAGGGAAAATACCTCTCTCGTAACAAAAGACCAAAACAGAAATTGCAGTATGAAGTAGCTCTGCTTCTGTTCTGCCAGTCTTCCTTCAACCTGTCTGTAGGTGGGCAGAACTGACACTTGGACAGAATGGTTGTGTATCTTTTTGTGAGATGGAGACTACATGAATTCCATTTAGTCTTTGAGAGTTTTTTCTTTTGTTTATTTAGAGATTCGTCTCATTATTCAAAAGACGTGACCTTTTCTATAATCTTGCTCATCTTGTCTAGAGAATCATTATTCTGATTCTAAGCCTTAAAAAGGCTTAAGATTTTAGTGGATGTACAGAAGAGTATTTAATTTCAGTTTTTGAAGTTTTCTTTTTGCTTTCCCGTATATGTCCAGCTCCTCAGCATAACAGTAACAACTGTTGGAGCCTTTCTCCTGAGGCTTGTTGTACAATAACGGTGCAGAGTGAGTACACACTATGCATCAGGTTGAACTGCTCCACGTTAGGATGCTGAGCAGTGCTGGTATTGTCACTACCTGAGAAAATGAGTGGATGAGGTACTGACTGCTCTCTTCTTGGTGGTGACAGGACAAGGAGGAATGGGTGCAAATTGAAATCCAGGAAATTCAGCTTAAACATGAGAAGCTGTGAGGGTAGTCAAACACAGGAACAGATTGCCCAGAGGGGGTGTGGAGTCTCCATCTTTGGAGATACTCAAAACCTGGCTGGACATGGTCCTGGGAAACCTGCTGTAGCTGATCCTGCTCTGAGCAAGGGGTTGGCTTCAACAATCTCTGTAAGTCTCTTTCCTCCTCAACCGTTCTGTAATTCTGGTCTAGGATCCCACTTGCTGCTTTTCTGTAATTTCATCCATCTCTGGCAAGGTGTGCTGTGTGCACTAGTGAGTACAGGTGTCATGTTTGAATGAGTAGCTATGTTTTCACCTGGATTCACAACACCAAATTTAGATGCTTACATGAGGTGCCTAGTCACTCCAGACTCGCTTGTGGTTGCTGAAGAAAAGTAGCCGCCTCCAGAGGGAAAGTAATTCACCTAAGATCTGAATTAAACTTCAGATATGTTTGTCTCTCTCCATGACTATATAGGCAGCTGAGGCACCTGCCCTAGCCTAATGCCTGAAGTCGTGTTTGAATCTAACTTCCTTTGTCACAGAGGAAAGAAACTGGCTGCCTTTATGCGGTTATTCCTTTCAAATCATCTTAAGAAGGTTTTCACTTGTGAGTAGTTGAGAAAAAGGAGATGGCAAAGAGGCTGCTCTCAATATCAGGGATGGTGCAAGATTCTGCTGTTTTGTCAAGAATAGGACTGGGAAAACATGAATTAGCACAGCCAAGACCCTCCTTTTCTTGGAAGCTAATTTTGTCATAGCTCAAAGGGATGTAGCTATAGCAGTTGGAGATATTATCGCTCCCCAGTTGCTTATCACCGTTCCCAGCTAGAGGTTTCTTCCCCTGGTGCTTGCCCAGTGCAGGGAATCATTTAAGCTCTCCACGTCAGCCTCATTGAAGTTGACAGTGAAACCTGAGGAGCAGTTGCGGTCTCCCTTACGTTGGCTCTGCTGTGGAGCAGTAGTCTTGGGAAAGGCAGCATAGCGTTCAGCCGATATGCAGTAACAAGAGATAAGAAATGATAATTATTGCAGCTGGATGTGTAATCATGTCTATATCCACTGTTCCATATAACTCATTTAAAATTGTTTCTCTGCCTTACTGAATTTCACTTGCTGTGCTGCTCCCCAGGCTTTGGGAGTCAGGCTTGGGTGCCAGGACAGATTGTGAATATTTATGAAGTATCCTTTTGTCATTTCCATAATTCACTTTGCCCTGAAAGAACTCAGACTGGGAGTATTCCATGACTCCGGAATGAAAAAAAGGTTCTTCAGTGTTCATGTGAGACAGCTGTATGGATTTCACAAGCACTACTGACAGGGAAACCTGATGAAATCAGGCCAGCAGCTGTGGTGGATACGTTAGGCCATGCTGATCTCCTGAGAAAGGAAGTTCATTACCAATGCTCTTATGAAACTTCTGCCTATTAACAATTCTTTTGTTTCTATGTTATGCAAATAGTTTTTTCTGTCCCATTTTTCACCTTAGGGAAAACTGTAAATTTGATATCTCAATCAGAAATGTCCATAACTCTGTATCCTTTTCCTTTTTTCTATTTTTTTTTCCTTCTCCCTGCCCCGAGCCTGTCGGTGACTGATCCTATTAGAATTTCTTTGTCAGGCCATTTTGTAGCAAAGTGTACTCACATCTCTCCTGCTGCTAGACTAGCCAGAACTGGGATGGGTAGCATAGCTCATTCTGTAGAGTGAGTGTTGTCATCACTAGGCTGATAATGATACATTGGCCTCCTCCAAAAAGGAAGAAATAATTGTAAACTCAAACAAAAAAAATTCATTTTTTATTAGCCATTTGCATGCTAGACATACTGTTATGCAATCATTATTTGCTCAGCTCTTTACCACTTCATTCTGTGGCAATACTCATTTGAAGGCCCTTAGTTCAGCACTCTAAGCTACTTGTCTGAAGCACAGTAGGAATTTCAAGCACTCCCATCAAATGCAGTAATGTAACCACAGGTTAGCAAGCTAGGAAACCTCCTTGAATTAGACAAAGTATTTTGTGTGCTGGTGAGCTTCCACCCAAATTGTTGTAAACCTGCACTTTTTTTTTTTCCTTTACTTTTCTCTGTAATTAAGCAACGTATGCCATGAGGAGCAGAAGGGCACAGAAGTTGCTAGAAGCTGCTGTGATTGCACTCTGGTAATAGTTAAGAGCTGCTTCCATATCTGTCAGACTTACAAAGCTACTATATAATCCATCTGGAAAGTGGATTCCACAAAAAACTTGTGTAATTCTACCAATTGTGCTAGTGCAGTTCTTTCTCACAGTTGTGGACCAGCATGCTATTCTATGAAATGTGCATCTTCTGCTCAGTTTTAGGCACAAATATATATGAAATCAATCTGAAATGGCACTGTGAAAACTGGCCCTATAATAAAAAAGGGCTCTCTTTGCCATTTGTCTACCTGTGGTGGCAGTTAGAGGTTGGGTTTACTTGCCTGTGGCTTTCTAGGCACGTAAGAAGTTCAGCTAAGGGTTTGGATCTTTCTTGTGAACTTAAATGCACATATTTTGTGTTCATTGTTCTTTAATAATGTAAATGTGGTTTGAGAACCTTTCTTGTGGTCTTGCTTGTTCACTGCAGTATACAGGCCCTAAAGCCTTTTGTGTTGGTAACTGCTGGAGCAGGGCCTTGGACTTCATGATCCTTAATTACTGCTGTCACCTGCAATGTTCAAAACGATAAATATTTCTTTGTGTGTGCGCCTATGATATTAACTATAAGTATTTTGTTTTTCTCTTAGGAAACTGTCCTTGTAAAGTGTAGCCGTCCTGGTCATGCATCAATAAACAAGACTTTTCAATTTGAGAGGTGGGTTAGTCTTGCATAGCAATCTGGATTGCTGGAATTTTTGTATAGTTAAGGCTAATTTTTTAGTAGGCATTGGTTAGAAGGTAATCTTTGTTTGGGGTTTTTTTTATTTATTTATGCGGTATTCCTGTTCTTCCCAGGACAGAATAATGCACTTCAGGATATAGATGACACACTTAGTCTTCCCTCTCATTGAAGACTACTGATATGCCTAAGTTTGAAACCTGTGTAGAGACTTATTTGACCCTCTTCACAGCCTGAGTAGCTCTCATGATCTTTGCAACATGTGGTGAGATAGCAAAATGTTATCCACATTTTAAAGGTAAGGACTTGAGGTGGATTGCTTGACTTCAGCATTAGACATACAGCGTGACTGAGCCAGAAGCTGGACTGACTTGTAAGACTTGATGTTCATCCATGCTACTTTTAACTTAGAGTTAAAATGGCCTGAACACAGAGAGCAGGGTAGAATAGTGGTGTGTAAATCAGCACACCCCAAGGGAAAGGCTGTAGCATGACCACTTTCCTTATTAGATACGCAAGAATCCACATAGATGAGAGAAATTTTGAATGCACCAGCTGTGATAAGGGTTTTAACTGGTGTTTGTGCCTTACGAGACACCGGAGAGTCAGTCTGCAAGACAGAAAACTGCAGGGAGTCAGGCTGAAAAGTGCCTTATGCTCTTTCAGAATGGAGTTGACCTGAACCTCTGGAAACAGGAACGAAGAGTTAAATTAATACAAATGAGATCTCTGTAAATGAAGAAATACAAAATTTTGCCCCATGTCTTTTTTCTAATGCAAACTTTGCATCTATACATTGCAGTGACTCATACAGTAGGCTCTCAACCCTGAACCATGCTTCAAAACTGTCTGGAAACAGAACACCTGAGGAAAATTTCATGCTTCCTTGCTTGAAGGCAAAACTTGATTTAAAGTCAAATGTATCCAACATGAATTATCTGCCTTGGTTTGAACTTAAGGTCTGAGCCTGTTCAGCCTGAACTGCTGTAGGTTTGCTAAACATTGCCAGTCATTCACCCTTTCCTTGAGGCATCCTCCTCAGATGCTGCCTCTTTCTACTCATGAAGACTGGGGACTGCTGTTGTGTAGGCCACCAAACAACTGAAAATTCCTGAGATAATGCTAATCTTGGGGAAGCTTTACTGACCCCATAGGTTACAGGAATCCTTTGATACAAGGCATATGTGATTTCTCAAGGTACATGGCCGCCTTGCATGCCTGCTAAGCTACTCGAAGAAATTACTTTCATCCTCCAGCTATACCCAAAGGCCATACCAGCTGAAGTAAATGCAGAATAATTCTGGACTTCAGCTCTGTAGAGCAATGAAGTAATGGCATTGACACAGGACTGCAGAGGTGCTGTGACTCTGGACATGTGGTGAAGATCCTGATAATCAGGAAAAGGGTTAAAAAAATGTAAATCCCCCAAAGAATGCAGTTCTTGGGGAATGTTTTTTCAGTGTCCCAGCACAGCTCTTTTTTACAAACAGAAGAGCATATGGTTCTTATGAACTCAAAAATGTTTATTTTTTTAGCAGAGTTTTATGGAACTAATAAATGTCAAAATATTTGATTTCAGCTCAGGAAGAAAATTCCAGCTTTCAGCATGCTATGCTTTTATAATTTTATTGGCAAATCAGTTAGCAAAACAAAAAAGAAGCTCAGAATTTTCAAGGTGAAATTAACATTAATTGCTACACAGGGACAAATCTGTCATCATTCTGGTAAAAATACACAGGCTTATAGAAAGAGATTCGCTGGATTTGCTGCATCTTTCATGGCCTCAGACAGCTCATTAAGCGGGTGTCCATGCTGCAGCCAGCGCTGCCATTACAGTGCAGCATAAAGCAGTTCAAGCCAACTTCAAACTACTTCATTTGGGTACTGGTAGCATTTGAACCGCAGCAGCTAAGTAGTGGCAGTAAAACCCCTTTAAGGAAGTTGAGTAAATATTTGGAGTAGTTACTGTAACATGGAGGCCCGTGCCTTTCCCCTGAAGGGCTACCAGAACCTGACATAGTTAGCTACGGCTTTACTACTTTGCAGTGCAAACAGACTACTAAGAGTGGTTGATTCTAGCCCTGGCTGTGGTCAGTAGCAATCTGTTGGCTTTATTAGACAGCAAAACCCATCAACAGCACGTGAAGACAGTATGAATGTTCTCATCTCTAAAACACCTTTTTAAGTTGGGTTTTTTTTTTAATGTAGTAGCTCTGAGATGTTTTGATGTGTTAAGAAAAAAATATCATTTCACAACATATTGAGCTAGAGGCCTAGTTGGTTAAGATGGAGGACTTGGTGCTAATGAATATTTCATCGACTGCAGATGATAAATGAAGCAGAGAAAAGTGTTTGGAAGTGCTTTTGCGCTCTCATATTGACCTTGCAGATTTGACGTGCAAAGTTTACTGAAGCATATGCGTGTCTGCATGCAAAGCAAGGATGGAGTATTGCTATTCCGCCTCTGCGTCCTCCCAGTACAAGCTGTGCCACATCTCTGCATGTTTGTTGGTTTCTCAGTGTAGTATGACAGCACATCAGTGGAATGGCAAGACAAGCAGTATTTGTCCATCAAGCCAGACAAGTGCTCCTTTCCTGAGTAAGGAGAGTACATTTCCATGCAACTTACAATTAGACTGTGGAACACATTGCCACAGGATGTTACTCCAGGCCAAGAATTCAGCAAGATGCAAAAAGAAACCGAATACTAATTCTAATAATATTTTTTTTGAAACAGAGATTCAACTCATATTTTAGTTTTGAGGCAAGTTTACAGCTTTTAAGGATTAGGATGAGACACAGAGATGAATTATTGTGTCTCCAGCCACCATAGCGCTTCTTGCTCTTTCCTCTGGCTATTGTCAAGCACAAAATGCTGTCCTACGTGGGTTGGCTCTAATTCTGTACCTGTTTATCAGTGATCCCTCTGTACAGTCTTATTTATGGAGAACATGAATTCAAAAATCTACATTTGCGCAGGCTATGGACTGTAGTGCCAGATCCTCGTCAAATATACAAAGAGGCTCGAGTAAATGCTAAAGAGCACATGATGTCTTAATTCAGTTAAACTTGTGTCATATACAAGCTGTGGAATACTGCTAAGTGAAGCGTACTAGTTTAGTATGTCCACAGGGAAGTAACTATGCTTTGTAACGTTTGCTGCTACCAAAATTCCTGTTTCTAATTAGACATTTTGCTATAAGCTATAGAGAACGCACATCACTCATTGGAAAAGAGAGCTAAACAACAACAACAACAACAAAGAATCACAACGGAAAGATATCAGAAAAGGAAGGTTTTTCCAAAGATAAACATTTATACCTCAGATACTTAAGTGTGGCTAATGACTTTCATGCTTTAGCTTCTGTTTATCTTGTATACACAGTACTTGCTGCAGGCTGTAATCTTGGGGAGGGTATGTTTTTGGTGTGCTAGAGAAGAAATGAATGAGTTGGGATGTCCATGTTTTATGGTCAGAATTTCCTCCCTTTGATGATTTCCTATTTTCAGGTCTTGATTTTATGTTGTACAAACTTGATAGTTGAAAGGGTTGGAGGAAAAATTTCTTTGAAGGGCCCTGTGTTGGCTTCTTTTTTCCTCGAATTTGAAAAAAATGCATGCGTTTGTTTTTACTCATCACTGCTGTGGCCCAAGGATTGTACTGTCATTGCTCTTTTCTAAGAGGTGCAATAACTCATTCAATTTAAATGTCTTTCATTCTGTTTAAAAATTAGTCTTAAATCCACATCACAATATAAAAGAAAGTGTTCCCTCAAGAAAGAAGTGTTTATTTCAGAGCAGATAGTTCAGCAGGGGTGGGGATGGAAATACCTTAGGCTGATGCTGCCCACAAAGACAGTGCATCCTTAAACATGACCCTCAGGGGCCTTCTGATTTCTGCTCTGCCACTGACTCTTCTGAGACAAGTCCTGAGGCAAGTTTGCAGCCTCTGTACCGCTTCCCCCCCCCCCCCCCACCCCGCTCCAGCTTATCTACATCTAAAGCTAAGCACAACCTGACCACTCCCTTCCTTAGCGTGACACACAGGAGACACAGGCAGCAGGGATATTTCGTAGTCTGGTAAGTGGGAGAAAGTAAGAGGGATCCAGTACAGCCTGAAAAAAGACTCCATCTGCCAGAGAGGCAGGCTGAAGGATTGGGATGAGTCCAGAGAGCCACAAGTGTACACCTGCAGGTCATTCCCTCCTGCACAGACAACAGCCACTCCCAAAAAGTGGGTGAGAACCTTGGAGTTCTAATTTCTAGTCCTCTGACATAGAAATATTGGCAGGTCACAAGCTTTATGTCACTGGCCTACATTTTCCGTAGTTTGTATACTTGTATTGTGACAACATATTTATGGTTTTTCTTCAGTTAATCATTGCACTTTACTCCTCAGAGTTTACAGTGCTTCAGAGTCCCAGGACACGGTATTTGCGGATGTGGCCCCTTTGCTAACATCTCTCCTGGATGGGTAAGTTAAAAGGTGGGAGTAAGAAAGCTAAAGGGCAATAATCTACTGAAATCCATCAATTAAAAAAAATTACTTAATAGTGGCAATCCTGTCAAGTTTTGTGGCTTTGCAGTTGCATTTTCCTGTTTTCTTTCTACTCAGCGCCAAGTGAATGTTATTTCCCTATATAAACAGTGAAAATGCTGTTTACAAAATTTAGCAGAGTAGACAAATTTGGGGAAAAAAATAGGTTCTTTTTCTCCAGTCTCTTTCTGGCAAGCTTAAGCATTGCTTCTAATGCAGGATACTATGTTTTTTGTGGTTTGGTAGGTTATGTTTTATAGCTGTTTTCAGTTGTAGACACAGTATGATACTTCTTTCCCAACAGTGTATTCATACATGAAAGGCCTGCCAGGGCCGCTCTCTGATCATCTGTTCTGTGTTTGTGTACGGCACAGGCCATGGGAGGTGATATAATCAATTCCTGGTTAAACCAGA
Organism: Gorsachius magnificus; assembly: GCA_034008185.1. Classification (NCBI taxonomy): domain Eukaryota; kingdom Metazoa; phylum Chordata; class Aves; order Pelecaniformes; family Ardeidae; genus Gorsachius; species Gorsachius magnificus. The sequence continues at coordinate 47,596,621 of CM067083.1, read as the reverse complement.
ACCGAGCACCCTCAGTCGTAGTTCTAATGCTCCTTTAGGCACTGGGGTTAAAACAGAATTCTGGTTTGAATACAAAACTGGTCAGTAACAACCACTAACAAATACATGTAATTACTTCTAGCTGCTGAAGTTCATGAAGTGTGATTCTTCATTTGTGCTAGAGCCAACTTAAGCTACTCTTGCGAAGAAGCCTTGAAGTGCATATTGTTGTAATCCTTGAGGCTTGAACTGAAATTCATACAAAACTTCCTTTCTTCTCCTTGCTCACGACCGCTCCCATTCCACTCAATTATAGATGGTGGTTGTAGAGTTGTCATGGAGCTTTCCCTCCCCATAGAGGGAAAGCCAGTCCCTTTCCATCCACAGGGGCATAGTTGAACAGTGGCAATCCTTGTTCCTGGCAGACTGTGCACTGAAGTTTCCAAGTCTCCTGTTCTTAAAAGCAGCCTAGAAGAGGCATAGCAGGATATTGTGGGTATTGGGAATCCCAGCCATCCCTCTACACGTGCCACAGAGGCGCCCTACAAGGGCCACCTGGGCTAAGGGAAGCCCTGTGTGGCCCATATGGCATTATTCCAGTTTACCAAGGATGAGTAACCACAGTTTCCATAGCTGAGCAACTTAGAGACCACTAGGTTGGAGGAGTTCGAAGAAGTCCTTATGACCACTATTTTCACTCTCTGCTTTTCCTTTTGCAATGAACATGTTTGCTTTGGCTCAGTATGTTACCTATGTACCTTCAGACATCTTTGATCTGTACCTTGAATCGGTTGTACTTCCCACATTCTGATTTCCACATTGAGAGAATCCTGTCCTAAAAGCTAGGATTTTTATACTCAGTTAGGAAATGTTCTGTTATTGAAAATAGAGGAGTTTGTCTCGTTTTTCTAGAAGTGCCATTTTAACAGAAGCAGATTTCCAGGGAAGGCAAGGCTGCGTGTCCAAGCCATGTTTCTCAGCAGCCTTCCCATGGTAAATGGGAAACAGACATACTTAGTCTGAACCTTGAACCTTTTTGCTGCTCCTGATTGTTTTAGTCTGGGCTCCAAAGTGGTCTGTAACAACTTTTAGCTTAAGTAGAAAGGAGTGTTCCACTCCTTTTTTTTTATTTTTTCTTTATTTTTCTTTCTTAATGAATTGTTTCATTTTTCAGTATAAATATACAGGAAGAAAAGATTGTCCCATATGCAAAACAGACAAAGTACAGCAGGCTTCAAAGCTGTTATCCATTCAGGGCCAGCAAGGGAGTAAGATAACATTTCTTTCCTTGACAGCACTGAAGAATCAAACTTGTTTAACATTTATTTTAAAGAAGAATACATTTCTCCTTTGATTTCCTTTAACAGTGTTCTCTGCTAGTGATAACTTTGCTATATTGAACACCCACACTCTTTGCAGGAGAGAAATACTACGAAACTATTGGTATTCTAGCTTGACAATATCAACTTTTTAAAACAAGAACATAACTAATGAAGCAGAGTGGAGAAGGAGAAATGTCAGGGTACGTAAGCGAATCATAGTCCAAAATTTTCAGATTGCTCTCTTGGAAAGCCTTATGTTGGAAGCAGAACACCAACGAAGTAAATTAGGTAAATATAACTTAGTCTGCTGCTTGTCGTCTTGTTGAATTACCCAACAATTCATTCTCTCCTGTGCCTACTTAGACATAATACTGGATAGTTTGAACCTATTTGGGCTTACTGAAATCCTGTTTTGGCTTTGGCAGAGAACTTATCACTGGTTGATACCTGATTTGCATCTCTACCTTCAATGCTACAAGCACCTGACTACTTAGCTTCTGATTATATCATCTGTATCTTGTCAGAACTATTTTGTCCATGATGTTTACTTTCTAGCAAGTAGCAATCAAGGAGAATTTGAACAGCTGGACTATGTGAAAGTTTGGGAGACTTCTAAGAAGACTTCCATTCTGTTTTTCCTAAGGAAAACCACTACTTGCAAACTTCTGGCTGCCTTTTTGGTTCTAAAGATCTCTCTGATTTTGAAGCAGGACTAGAAGCCTAAATAAGCTACAGGCTGGCGAGGCAGTGTGCGTTGGGGATGGACTTGTGAAAATTGCTAGCTGAAAACTACCAAAAGTAGTGGAAGCTTTTCCACTGACATAAATGCAAGTAGAGTTATGCCAGCAGTGAATACTTACAGAAATCCTTCGTTTCAGATTTACAGCCCTAATTTCTAGCACATTTCATTTTTCTGTATTACTCTTTATTTTCAGTTACAGCTATCTCCTTTAATTCATCCAATCTATGACTAGACTTCTATTTTATACTCTGCATCCTGAAACATGGAGGGAACTTACTATAGGTTGCCTGACTGCAGCTTTGACTTTGCATCCCCAGGAAGGGTACCCAGGTATTTCCTGTGGTGCTTCTCAACCCACATTTCTTTCTAACAAGAGAAAGCTTTCTAAATAATCCTCCAAAAATAATTGCCTCCAGGCATGTTTAATATGCAAAAAAATTGCTGCAAATATATTTCTCTGCAATGGCCATGTAAGTATTTCATGACTTGAAACCATACATTTAAAACAATTAGATGAGGGGTGTTCATTGAAATTTGCTGGCATGTGCTTGAAACAACATTTTTGATATGAGGAAAAGCATCGGATAACCAAAAGCAGCTGTTCAGGTCTGCCCACGGAGGAGGTATAGCTTAGGCAGTGAAACTTTACTCCCTGGCAGAACAGGAGCAAGCCCGTTCTTGCAACTCTCTAGTAGAGCAGAAATTTCAGCGTACTGCAAAGCACTCACCATGTATGGAGATTCTGCTAATGCTCTGTCTCTGGACAAACAAGATAATAATCCAGGGAAGGAGCAGTCCTGCCAGCATAACTGCATGTCTTCCAAGAGTTTCTGCTGGCACAGCTCTGCGGTCAACACCAAGGTGCTGGCAGGTGCTGCAGAGCCGAGGCAGCCAAGCAGGGACTAGCCTCCTGCTGCACAGCGCAGCATTGGTCCCCAACACAAAGTAGTGCTGTGGCTGGATACATTTGTGTCTGCCCCCTTGTTTCACTTGAGGTGTTGACTTTGATCCGACTGTGTTAGAAACACAATCTCTGCATGGGGTTCATACATCTAAATTCAGATCCCAGCGGCACAGACATCCACAACGGAGCTCACAACTGTGGACTTTTTTATTATTATTATTATTTTCAGTGCAGAGAAACCGGCATTTTCAGAGTTCTGTTCATTAGAGATATTTTATATGTTTACTTCAGAAATAAACTGTTTCATAGGTGTCTGTACCTCCACAGTTACATTGTACATTTCCACCTTCTACAAGTCTATACCAGAGCAGTTCCTACCACTTTTATTCCAGAGTAGTCTTTGTGTGCATGCTTACACTGAACTAATGCATTTGTTTTAAAGTTTGTGCCTCTTATTACTTGGGCTCTTATCTTTTCCAGTGGCTGAGGGCTATGACTGATGAGCCTGCCTGAAAAGACCACGAGAGCTGAAGGGTTTACTGTTCCCAGCTGTTAAGATACTAGTGCTGTGGTTTGCAGCATAGCACTGTAAGACAAATCAAACCCAGCGATGGTTTACTTTAAAATGCTGTACTGTAAACTCCAGTGGTTCAGGAGGTGATTAACAAGCAGCTCGGTAGTGCATGAACTGGAAGTTGGGCAGACAGGAGGTCTAATCTCAGCAGTCATTTCAAGCTAAGCATCCCTTCAACTCTGCTTAAAAAATAAAATCTGTTTAGGCGATGTTATGAGCAGTACTTTGATTTCGGTCAGACTTTGAGATCTCCAGAAAGAAATCTGTAGGGGCAGCGTGTTTATTTTTTGTTTCAGTTTGTGTTCCCAAATTGTTTAGGGTTGGACTTGCCACCTAACAAATACATTTGGTAATGGTAAAATAAATTAAGGCCCTTTTAATTTTCAGGTATAATGTGTGTATCATGGCTTATGGGCAAACTGGAAGTGGGAAGACATACACAATGTTGGGGCCACAGTCAGAGGAGAACTTTGCATTCTCCATGGAAGATGAATCAGAACTTGGAATTATTCCTCGAGCTACCCAAGAAGTGTTCAGGTAACAAATAAGTAAAGGCTTGTGCCAGTGTCAGTCACCTTAAACTTTATAGAAAGTATGAAATAATGTTTGTAATGTATTTATCATTACAGATTCAGCTTCACAGTGATTAATATTCTTGGCTTCTTTAACTGCCATTCGATATTTTAGTTTTGATATAGATTTCTAGTCTCTCTTTTGCTTAGTCTGATTTTCTAAGAAAAGAAGATTATGCAGTCTTCCTGTGTGTTGTCTGTCTGTCTTTCAGACTCCTAATTAACTTCAGAATGTTTCAACCATAGTTGTGGGAGTCCAAAAGATAATTAAGTTCTTACAAGTTTTGTGAAAATTGGCAATTGGAATATACAAAGAGGATCCAGATTAGAACACAGTCCTCAAGGAGAGCGATAGTAGAATTTTTAACCGTGGTCTGCTCTTGCTTTGAGAATTCTTAGATTATTTTTTTTTTTTAGTTGAACCTAATGCATGATTTGAACTGATGCGCTGCCATGTTATAATAGAAGAGCCATTAGAGGTTTTTCCAGCTAAGCCTATTTCTTTTGGAGAATGGTATAAGATAAATCAAAGATCCAATTTTGTACCAGAATAACTACGTGTAACTGTAAATACTCTCCTGAATAGACAAGCCCTTAATTTATGAATTTTCTGAGGCTGTGGGCAGATAACCTCTTACAGATCTAGCTGGGCAGCTTACCGTCTCTGCCTGTGCATTGCCTGCACTCTGCCAGAGTTTATCATACCTTAAGCTCTGGATGCAATAACATCCAGCAGAGAAATGGTATAAAATGTCTTGAAGGAGGGAGGGAGGCTAGTGGAGAAAAACAATTTCAGCTGGCACAGCTGTTTGGAAAATGAAGCTTTATTTACTGCTTCATGTATAATTTAACTGTATATTCTGATTCTTCAGCTTAACATTAGCATGTGGATGAGGCAAAGCCACAGCTGCGGATATTTAATAAGCACTTTTATCAGATTGTAATTAGATTACAATTAAAGAATAGATCTTTATTTACAGATTGTTCACTTGGGGTTTGACTTCAACATTTTTTGGCTTTTTTCTCTTTTTTTTTTTTTCCCCCCCCTATTTTTATTCTCCAGGCTTATTTCAGAAAAGCCACCAGGAAGTTACTGGGTTGAGGTTTCTGTTGTAGAAGTGTATAATAATGAAATTTTTGATCTTCTGGCCAAAGACAGTTGTGGAAAAGTATTTGGCGTCAAACGTGATGTTGTCACAACCAGAGAAGGAAAGCGTGATGTTCCATTGCTTACGCATGAGTAAGTACACGATTTGATCTTTACCATCCAACCGCGATCTGGTGTCAATGCAATGTATAGCTGTCACAAAACTGCATTATAGGCACCAGTTATCGCTTCTAAACAACAAGTCCTTACCATATGCAAAAGAACAGTTCTCACTGTTTTCATTAGCTCAGTCTATTAGCCTGCAGTTGGCTGCAAATGTCAAAATACTTTCAGAAATAACAGTACAATCAGTTTGGATTATACTCCTGCGTTGAGTACCTTCCACTCAGAATGCCTGAAGATAGCTGTGTGTTTCGTTGTTGCTGGATCTAGGGCACCTTGTCAGCTGTAGAAAAAGAAGAGGTAACCCAGTCACAAAGCACTTCCCCTTCAGTCTTACCAAATTATAAAATGTACAGATTATAATAGAAATGTATGTACTTCTTGTAGATATTTAAGCAGCTGTAGAGTGTTAGCGTTCCCTACACACATTGGAGTTAAAAAAAGTACTTTAGAAAGAATAAGATTTTAAGTGATCTTTTAATATAAATACCCATCTTACACGACTTACTAATCTGTTTTCATAACTGGAGGCATTAAAATGGGAATTGATAATACTGGCATTTGAATCAGTAGTTCTTGAAAATCCAGGTTCTTCAAACTAAAAGCTAAGTAGCAGCTAAGCTTCTACCCATTCAGTTTTAAGATGTGTACCTTCCCAGCGACGGTGTACAGTAAGTTTGATTCTTATTTATACATCTTGACAGCGTAGGGAGAGCTAAGGTATTTAAGGCTACAGTTATACTTATTTTAGTGCCTTCTTGTACTTACTGAGTATTACAAAGGCTTGTTCTAGTCCACATGGGAATGACTCTTGGTCGTATGTATGTGTAGTATACAAAGCAAATGTATAATTCTTTTTCTTTTTATATATAAAACACTTAAGCTTGGCTAACTAGATGGTAAAAATCACGTTTGTAACCATTCATCCATTAACAAGAGTGAAGTAACGGCTGTGTTGTTTATGCTAGTATTAAATCAACGTCAGCAAAAGAATTATGACAAGCAGTACTAGTGGCACCAGAAAGGTGATGCTTACCCCGTGGAATTAAGCTACTGGACACCTCCCCGTGAGCACCCAGCATGTGAACAGATTCTAGAAGGGAATATTTCTGCTTATGCACTGCAGAGAGGTCTAGAAACTTAGAAAAAAATGTTCTGTTCCTTGGGCAAATAATGTTTGTGAAAAGAAGCATCTTGCCCTATTGAAATGTTTAGCACAGTATTACAGTGTTTTAAGTTTCTGGCGAAAACATGATGTTTTTCTTCACTTCTCTATAATAATGCTTGCCACGGTCTAATCTCTACTTTTCCAGGAGGAATTTGAAGTCAGATATGAAAAGCATCCCTCCCTCCCCCCTCCCCTTCCGCCAATTAAGATAAAATGCACCCTCAGTGGAAATAATTGAAGGCAGTATTTTTGCCTTGTGGGACTTAGAGTCCCATAAGCAGACTAGTAGTTTGTTTATGTGGGTTTATATGCTATTGCCAGAAAGCCTTAATAAAAATACAAGATCGTACTGGAAGGTTGTGCAAACATACTTTTATTCTACCTAGTTATGTGCATTTATTGACTTGTATTTTCTAGCCATTGAACTGCTCACAGAAAAGTGGGACCCCAGAGAAATTGCAAAGTGGCTTTCTTCACCATGGGGGCTATATAACTTTCCTTTCTTTGTATGAAATAGTAATCACTGCGATATTCCAGGGAGGATTAACATTTGTATCTGGGGTATGCCTGCTCTTCAGTCTTGAGGTTAAATACGATTTCCAGAGAAATTCTGCATCCTTGATTGCAGTCTGCATGCTCCATAAGAGCACAGAATGAATTAAAAATGACTGGAATTTGAAGTAGTGAATCCTTTTGCCCTCTCTGTCTGGATCATGCTGACTGGTGGGTTTCTCTCTGTTCTTGGATTTCCCCAACTGTGACTCTACTCCAGCTTTTAGCATCTGGTTAAGGCTCTGCTGTCATGAAAAACTCCTTCAGAAGAGGTTGGGAGCCTAACCTGTGTGTGCTGAATCTTCCTTGAAGGAGCTAATCTTTTTCCTTTGACTAGAAAAGAAAGGAACTGCATGACTTAGAAAATGAAGATGCGTGCATATAGTGTGGGAATGATGGGACTTGAATTTTTCCTGCTTCATTGGAATCTCCAAGTAATTTTCAATTCTGGTATTTCAGTAACCAAGATGCTGGCCTCATTTCATTCCTGAAAAAAGCCTACTCCCCTTCCCAAGGGAGCTTTGTGTAGTTAATGGGTGACCCATCTCTTTTTCCTAGGCATTGGGGAAGGGAGAGGTGAGATGTAGCTGGACTTGTGCCATAAAGACAAGAACCAGAAGCTGCAATAACGTTTAATTTGTCCTTCTAGTTAATAAAATGGCTGCTCTGTTTATGTCTGTAAATTTTAATTTATGGTAAAGGAACCTGGCGCCTTGAACTAAGCACCTCTTAAAACCCACTTAATCAATTGATAAATACTCAATTCTAATGCAAATATAAATAAGAATATGGACTTGTATCTCAATTACAATGCAAGCAGTGAAAAAAGTCCAATTCATAAACAGGTTATATTAATAATTACACAGAAAGGTTAATAAGAAAAAGCAAACCCAAACAAAGTAAGGGAACCAATGAATGAGGCCACCCAGCTGCCCGAAATCTAAAGTAAACAGCCGGTGCTTTGAATAAAAACACATCCTCATTTGTGATAACATTTCATCTAGAATATATTGGCCTGCTGGGTCTCATTGGCTTCTCCATATATCCATTAAAGTACAGTAGTCTCTTTCCTGCTAACATGTACATCTTACTGAACCACAAAATCCTCAGCCTCTTTCTTCTTTTATGGCTTGGTTGACTTTGGAGAACATTCAGCATCAAATTTTTAACCTAACCACAACAGCGCTTCTCTTTGTAGAATCTGGTCCTGGAACGTGCGGTAGGCGCAGCATGATAAAGTCGTAGAGATTATACTAAAAAATTATTACTGTCGGTCCTGCTGAGAAGCAACCGTGCCAAGCTTGCAGCACCGGGCTGGGGATGCTTTTTACCTCCAAAGTCAACTGCAGTTACCCAGTAGGTGACCAGCGCTGACAGCATACCCTGAGGCCCATCATCTTCTGCAAACGCTAGTTAGAGGACGGCAGCCTGTAGCACTGACCCCTTGCCAGCACGCAGCAGCAGCTTGTGGAAGCCGATCGCCTGTTGCTGCGCCCCAGTGAAGGCTGCTTGCCTCTTGGGCCGGCCAGTCCTGCCTGCCTAGCTCTTGGAAGATGCAGTTCAAAACTCAGGGAGGCAAGATCTGCCTCCTTGGACTGGAGGCAATAGTCAGAGCACCCCAGTGGGAAGCTTTGCCTCCTCTGACACTAGGAACTAGAGCCACTGCTTCCCTGCTGGTGCCGGGTCAAACAACCAGGGAGACATTACCAGTGGATGCACAGAGGCAGAGACCTTGGAGGGGGGGGACACAGCACGTGTGGCTCAGGATTGATCGGCAAAGTCTGTAGTGATCGTTTAGCTCCTGCAGCCCTGGTTTCACAGGGAACTGCTTTCAGGTGGCTGCTTTCCTAAAGTGCCCTGAAGCGTGGTGTGGCAAAGTCCTTCAGATGCCCCTTGCTTTATTTTCAGAGGAAATTGTTTTAGCTGGGTATAGCTCTTTTGTCTCTAAACTCTTCAAGTATGGCTCTTCCTAGCATAAAATAAGCTTGTGCCCAGTGTGACTTTCACTGAAATCGGCCAAATCTAAGTCAGGCCTTGCCTTTTATCACACATTTGCTTTTGCTGACTGCAGCGATGTGGAACCAAGCCTGTAGCCTGTCAGGAGAGTTATTAATGGTTCTGGTGTTACAGGGCATTCAGTAACCAGGCTGTGATAATAATTTATACCCCTATCCAGAAACTAATGTTTAGGTGATGTAACTTGAGTGATTATTGAAGAAGGCAATGCAGTGAAAGGAAAGGGCAGGCAATCTTACCTCATTTGTTTTAAACATTGCAAACCTGGGGGAAATCATAGTGATTTTTTTTTTCTTTACCTAATCAGTTTATTTCACTTTCTCTGTTAGGTTTTTGTCCTTTGATTGGTCCTATTTTCAGTATTTCCTTTAACTGGAAAACAGATAGTATGAGATAAAATGGTCTATAGAAACTTATGCCTGTCTATTCTGACACTGTGCTGGAGTCCCTGCTCATTGAACAGTGGAACTGAACTTTTTACCAAGGATTCTGGATTTTTTATTCCAAATGTGAAATATGACTTCCAAAGGCCCAGAGATTTTTTTTTCCTTTTTTTTCCCCCCATAATCCTGTACATCTCAAAAGACAGGAGCTACCTTAACATCAACCAGACAGCTCCACTTCTGTAGGACCAGAGATTCCAGGAATGTCCAAATCTGTGTCTTTTCTTCCAAAGTGTGGAGGTGCAGAAATTCCAGTCACTTCTAGAGCTGAGCTACAGTACATCTAGACTGCAAGGCTGGCAGGCCACTTCTTCAGCACTTTCAGTACTATATCACAGCTTTTGTCTTGAATTTTCATCTTGGGCTATATCCCACCTGAAAAAGTCTATATACAGTTGTTTGTGCAGCTTAAAACTGAGATTACTATAAGAAATTGGAAGAGCAGGGAAGTGGAAATGCTCAGATTCGTGTCGAAGTTGTCAGCTTTCTCGTGTGGTTTTTCCTGTGAGTCAGTTAAATCTTCTGCTTGTTTCTTTACTTCCTAGGACTGTTGAAAATGCATCCGAATTTTTGCATCTAGTCAACCTAGGCCTACAGCTGAGAGTCAGGCACCCAACACTGGTGCACGCTCATTCCTCTCGTTCTCATCTGGTAGTTACACTGACCATAACCACAATCGTCTCTGGAGATAACTTTGGTAAGTAGGATGTTACTAAAATACATCTAGAACCAGTTGTTTTTAGAAAAACAGTCTGTGGACTGAGGGATTTTCATATTGGTTTCTCCTCCTTTTGCCAAGGTTTAATACATTCTCTCAGTTCTTTTCCATTGTTTAACTTCTGGGTACTTTCTTAAATAACAGACCAGTTTGATGTCTGAATGCTACTGAAACTTTAATTTTCATAAAAACTTTTCACTTTCCTTTACGTGTCTCGACTTACAGAATTCTTGAAGTTTTATAGCATGAAACAACTAATGAAATAAATTTTATCAGTAAGTCATAAGATAAGGTGTAAGAGAGATATCAAGACAGATACTCAAATACAGTCATTAAAACACTTCATATGACCTATATAATTATCCATGCTAAATTTGTGGTAAAGCTAACCATGCATTTTAGGAATCATCATATGCTTTTGGGTGAGAGAGAATTATTTATTTACCTGCTGCCTTGCAAAAACATACATTAAATTCAGAGTCTCTTGAACTGTTAATAATAGGCCACTGTAGGAACAGACAACATAGTTGTCTTATTTACTATGGCAAAACCTGTATTTCTACTTCTCATTACCACACCAAGACTTACCAGTTTATTGCTTTAGGAATAACTTCAGCTTTTGGCATTAACTTTGTTTTCTTTTGCTCATGTTATAATTAGGCTCTCTGCTTCCAGTGCTGTGGTCCATCTCCTTCGTACTCTGCAACAACAATATGGTTTTAGAACGTGGAAAATATTTAACATTTTTCCCTTTGATTGCTATCAGAAATTAAACTGACAATATTAGCAAAACAGAAAAAAACACTGCCCTCACTTACCCATGGCCTTGCCAAAAGACACAGTTACTGCAGCTCCAGCGTTCCAGATGTTGGCTTTAGCCAGTTCCAGATTCTTGTCGATCGGGCAGATGTTACTTTTCAGAACATAGTGTTTGCACTTTAGCGTACCAGCCATCTTGTCTCCTCCAGGCTTCCCACTGCCATTTTGAGTTGCAGTCACCCTACTATGCCACGTTGTCTGGCAGCAAAGCTCCACAGAAATGTCTAATTTATGTTGAATGCAGACTCCGGCTTTCACCTTGTAGCGCCTGGATGAAGATGTGCAATATGGGGGGGTAGAGCAGCACTGCTGGTGGGACCTTGCTATAGCAGTGTGACAGCGCCTTCTGTCTTGTTTAAAAGGAGAAAATCCTGATTTAAAAGCTAGGTGCAATTGTCAAATATCTCAACACCGGAGATCTAAGACACTAAATAAAATGTAAAGTCTGTGATGAGTTCTGCCCCTAAAGCCAGGGTTGACAAGCCAGTGGTTTTTCAGGTTTGATTAAGGTCTTCTAGCATTTTGTCTCAGTAATATCTGTTGTTTGAGGAGAGCAGTTTCTTAGTTTCCTTGTCTCAAACTGAAGAGGAGTGAGAACACTTATTTTTACACTGTATGGCCTGAAGCCAATTGTTCTGTGTAAACCAACACAGCTGCTGCCTCTATGCTGTGAACAGCTAGCTCGGGTTTTAGCAGCAGCCCAGCTGGAGAGGTAGAGAGCTCTGCAACCCAATTCAGTCTGTTCCTTACTCAAGTTTGGCAGCTGGGAACTTTGTACTGTTGCAACAAGACTCTCTAAGTCCCCAAGAGTCGATTGTCTCTATTACCTGTAGCATTGCATGTCTCTTTTATTCTTTTATGTCTTTCAGAGAGGGAGAAAGAGATGGATGAAAACCAGAGCACTAAAGAAAAAAAGCAAAACTGCTTTGGGAAAGCCCTTTTGCATACACTCTTGCTAAGCTAATGTCAAAGCAGCTTTCCCAGAGTATCTGTCTTCCTCTTCCTTCGCAGCAGAGAGTGAAAGCCAGATGCTGCTGCTGAGGAAGAGGAAGGATACAAAGTGGTCTAGTGCAGCTACAGAACTACCAGGAGTAGTAGGTAACCAACCTGAACAAGTGGGAGCAGCACTATTGAGGCTAATAGCTCATCATGTGGAGACGCAGCAGTGGCATATGGGGGCTGAAGGAAGTCTTAGAGGGAACAGCAGCAAAGGACAAAATTTTTTTGGGGGGGAAGAAGGGAAGGGAAGAAGCAGGACAAACTTTGTTTTGCCAGAGCACCAGCAGCAGGTGCTATTTCAAATACATAGAAACAGTCTTCAGAGCTTACTGCTCCCAAACATTCAAAATCTCACTTCAGTTGCAGTCCATCTAAAACATGAAAAAAAGTGTCCTTTAAAGTCCTTACTGGACTCCTGGTTCTTCTTTTCCACACAGAATTGTGAACAATGGGGATATTAGATACAACAGGACCTACACCCGCGTCTTGTTACCAACTGGTATGATCGGTTTGATGAACAAAACCTTAAATAAGATAGAAAAAGTCATTCAGCCGGCTGGTGCCATTGATTCTGACTTGTATACTGCTTCTGTTAGAATAGCCTAAACCAGCAGATACTGTACTTGCCCCATTTTTCTACATCTCATTTTCCAGTGTCAGTGAGAAGCCCCCCCTTGTTTGTTTTTTCATTAACTAGGTACTTCATGGGAAGATGAACAAAGCAGTCAGGGACTAAATAAAGAGGTTTCCTGCACCTTTCCACAAAAAATGAGAGAGAATAAATCCGCCTCTTCTTCCAGAGCCTCTTCACCAGCACAACATGAAGCCACTGAGAAACTGAAGCAAGTCAAAACTAGATTGCAGCTGGTGGATCTGGCTGGTAGTGAGTGTGTCGGTAAGCAAACGTGTCTGTTACGGGCATGGATCCTCCCAGATCTCGGTTACAATGGCTGCCTTTACCTCTTCACGTAGGGCTGTGTGCTACCCTGCTTTCACACAGGGGGTGGTTTAAACCCACAGATCCTGACATAAACAAAATTTGCGGGCCTCATTGTTCCAGTTTCACACTGGTACAGTTTAACTGAAAATCCGACTGCATAAGCCTAACATAAGCCCAGGGCAGTTACCCATATCATAGGTATATTATTTGTTCAGACGGGTTTTGTTAGGCCTGTTTTTCTACTCTGAAAATTAGCATGTCTTTGTACAGAAATGTTTAAAGTCCATAAATTATTTAAATATTACAAATATCTGTAATAATTGATATCACCATGTGCGGGTTTTTCTGCCTTATTGTGGAAAAAGTCTTGGAGAAAGTTAGTGTTGAAAAGATAATATTGTTTTCATTGTTTCTTCAAAGCATTTTCCTCCTCCCCCTCCTCTGTGCACACAATAATTTCAAAAGCTTGATTATTTCCTAAAGGACAGGCTTTCTTACCAAGAAAAGCCATGCAGCCAAATGCACCATTCCAGAAATAATGTTTTGAAAACTGAACCAGTATTATGAAAGAGTCTTTTACTTTACTGCCAAGAATTCTTGCTGTTTCTCACTGTTAAACTTTTGTTCTACAGAGAAACCTAAAAGAATACATTATTTTTGTCATTTGCTCTAAGTGCTGGAAACTGTTTGGTAAGCATGTACTCGGGCAACAGTGTGCGTGTGTTTGTTCCCTCAGTTCAACCAGGACACACGTTTACTTGGTTTGGGGTGTGGTGGGCCAGGTCCTCCAGTGAAGCCCAGGAGATCTGTGCTCACTTACACCAGCGTTAGGTGTGGCAGCACCTGCACATGCAGCAGACTGACCCCTGCCATCAGCTACGCTGGTGGAGCTTTGAAGATGTTGGTCTTGCTCTGATAAAAGCGAGGACAGCTGTTAACTCGTAATTGTTTTAACATGTGGACAAATCTAAGTGAGGGAACTGTTAGCCCCTTCTGACCATCCCACTGCCATTAGCTCTGCCTAGCATGGGTTGTGTGCTCTGGGTAATAAGAACTGATTGCAGATGCATCTGTAGCTCATCCATTATCCTGAAGAAAGGTTGAATGTGTGATGCTAAATGGTAAATCAAGTTTCTTTTCCCCAAATGGCAGAGGTAAGGACAGGAGGAATTAACTACTCTCAACCACACACTCCTCCAGACTGAGCATAGAGTTGAACTTGTGGCACCTCTTGAAATTGGTGCAACTTGATTTGTAGACCACAGCTTTCCAGTGTTGCCCAAGGGCAGCATCGCTACATACCACCTTGCTGGGTGGATGGTAGAAGGGTATCGATTTCCTTACAGCAAACTGTACCACAGGCAACAGCACCTTACAGACTTTGGTGAACACAAACCCCCTCACGCTTATGGCTGCTGTACGGTTTTGTTTCTGCAGCTTATACCATGGGCGTCGCGCCTGTTTTTCCTAAGGGCTACAGACGGGGCAGTTAACTATCCTAAAAAATGGTGGAACACAACGGGCTTCTCTCCAGAGACACTGTGGACTGATGTTTTCAAAAGCAGCATTGTCTTATCTGATCTTACGGTGTTCCTACTTTCTCAGTTCCATAATGCATACAGAGCCAAGATGCATTGTACAGCTGAAGAGATCAACTTTAACAGGAGATACCTCAGACCACCTGTAGGCACTGAACCTTCTTTAACCTTCTTTCAGAGAGTAGGAGTACTGAGCAATGGGTTGGCAGTCTGGAGTAAACAATCACTACATCTTGCTTTTGGCACGGGCGGACTGGAAGTCATGGTTCAGAATTTGTGTTCAAAGCCGCTGCGTAGCTGATACAGCAACAGCGTTTTTCACCATGACAGCTGGCGCAGCTTTGCTTCGCCTTACCATTGCCTTGTTCTGCACTGTGCTAGGTATGTCTGGAGTGACAGGCGCAGCACTGCGAGAGACATCGTTTATTAACCGCAGCTTGTCTGCCCTAGCAGACGTTCTCGGAGCAATAGCAGAACAGCGATCTCACGTACCCTATCGAAACAGCAAACTTACGCATCTGCTTCAGGACTCCATAGGTGAGAGGTTATTCTGACTTTTGTTTAACAGCATAGATTTCTCTTCCCAATCTTTCCTCTCCTTTGTTGCGTAAAACTAGAGGATGGTCTTGTACTCCTGCCTTGCATGTGGGCCTCTATTCAAAGAGGCCTTGGAGCAGTGTGAGTACACAGTGAGAGTTCTGAACTCCTCCTGAATTTGGCTAAACCGTGCTGTTTCCAAGGTTCAGTTGAGGAATACACTTGGAATAATCACAACATCTCTAATAGGATCGTGTAAAGGGTAGTAACTGCATTTCACTGGTGTTTCAGGTCAGATACAGTTTACAAGTTAAGCTTCACTCTTTGTTACTGCAGGGTGCAGTCACATATTTGCACATTCCTTAACGTTGTGCCCTGTAGCAGTAAGACAAAGGAGGGAGACAGAACATACGCACGGTACTGCGCTACACCTCCTTTTTGTGTTTGGGTCACCTGCTCTTCTCTAGCTCCTCATCTATGCAGAAATAGTTTTAAAGCAAGTGTAATTCCTGCAGTAATGTCAGATTTGTGTCCATCCATATTAGCCCATTTTTCTTTAGCCAGAAAGCATCAGCCTTTTAGCCTCCAGTTCAAGGCAGTGACAGTGACTGAGGTAACCCTATTCATTTGTGCTTGAACACTGAATTTCACCTAGGGCTGGAGTCCCCACTGTGAGAGGGAAGCCAAAGAAAGAACTGAGTTTAAGAGCTACGTTGTATGGGCACTGAGCTTGGTTTCAACCATGCCCAGTGTATGAGTGGTGATGCTGTTTAAGTGAAGTGTTGAAAGTGGCAATTTCCTTGTTTGTTTAATCATTCTCTGTGAACTTCTACTAAGTCTGTTTGGCTTTTCTGTCACACAAATAAGCCATTTTGCCATTCCCCCAAATTTACAAACATTTGACAAAGCTTGATGAAGTGCCCAGACCCATAACATACATGCAGGCTAAGTGACGAAGCTCTAAGGGGGAAAAAATCTGCATTACAAATTGTGAAACGTTTATTCTACTGGGCAAATACCATGTTGTTAGGTAGAGACTTCCCTTGAAGGAGCTGCCTGTTTTCACAAACAGCCCTCTTCACGTATGGTCCTCTGCTTCATAGAAGCAATGGTAGCCTATGCTTTTTGTTGTGTAGATCAATACATTACCAGTATATAACTTACTGAAAATAATGAGGTGAATAAGAGTATTTTGTCTTTTTCCTGCTTTTAGGAGGTGATGCTAAACTGTTGGTGATGCTGTGCATCTCTCCTGGCCAGAAGTACTTAACAGAATCAATGCAGTCTCTGGGATTTGGAGCTCGTGCTCGGCAAGTTCAGAGAGGACAAGTCAAGAAAAAAAATTTCCCAGTGCAGAGTAAAGCAAAATAAAACCTAAGACTCCTGTGGATTAAAGTATTATTAATGAGTTCCTCAGACTGAAATGTATATTGTTGCCCTAAAGGCATTCTTTCAGATATCAACTGCCAGATAAAATAAACAATCCTCAACATGGCATTAATAAGCTATAAACCTGCTGATAATGTTCTTACTCCAAAGATAATAGCAAGCATTGACAACAGCTACCAACTGTAGGGGAATGGCATAGAAATAAATCAGGCTTTTTTAGGAAAGCTGCTTCAAGACATCGTTTTGGTGTTGTGTTTCCTTTAACAGAGCCCTGATTTAGGATGGCTCGCTTCTGAAAGGCCAAGGGTGCATTCTGTTTTCTCAGTAGAAGACAGGAGTCTAAATATCATTCCAGTGCTTCAAAGCAGCAAGTGGAAGACTTGCCCTCAGCTTGGAGTAAAATGAGACAAGTCCTCGTGGCTTGCTCTTCTGCCCAGCATGGACAGGGTCATTCCTAATGCACTGCCGACAGGTAGGAGTGTAAAGGGACCCCTTGGCTGCATTGAATGGAGTTCTGTTCTCTGCTTTTAGGTAGGAAATAACGGCACTAGTGAGGTGGAGAAAAAGAAATAAGGCTTTACCTGTTATCCCTCTGGAACGTAGCTTAGGAAGCAAATGAGGGATTATACAACTTTTTGAAAACACAGTCGGGTTCATAGAATCATAGCCTGAACGTGTACAACGGTTCAGTAGCCTGGCCCGTTGTTTCACTTGCACTGCTGAAGCAAGTTAACCACATCACAACCTGAAAAATGTTGCCTGCACGTTAGAAAAGGATAACTACACCCTTCCCACCCATCTCATGAATAAAATACTAAAACCTCATCTTGGGATGTGATGCTTGTCATCTTTAAGAGGCTTTCACCCCCTTACACCCAAACTGAGACAACACTGTGCAGGGTTTGTGAATGAAGCTGTGCTGGGAGAAGTTTCAAGGAAATTTAAGCAATGTTAGGGAGGAGAAGCGGTTCTGAGATGAGTGATTGGGTTCAGATTAACATCTGATGTGTTTTATGTGCTGTGTTATGGCTCAGCAGAAGCCTCAGGATCTGCTCTGAATTTTTACCTCCAGCAACCGCTCTGCCCCTCGACCGGGAGAGAGGTCGTTGGTAGGTCACAGCAAGAAGGCTTAAATTGCAGTGGCCTGCCCAAAAGGCTAGAGTTTATAGTACCCCAAGTCACTTAATCTTCACAAGCACAAATATTTATCCAGAGATTATATAGCGTACTATTATTGGAATTTCACCCTTGAATACATAACAGCTGCTGTGTTGCACGCCGTGCTCAGAACAGCAGCATCGCAACAGGAGAGCTATACTACTGCTTGTTTTCCCAAATACTGTCACTAGGGTAAAAATGCCTTAACTTCACCCGATTCCAGCAGTAACAGATGGGTAGAAAAAGAATCTGGGCATGGGACCACAGGAAGCAGAAGGGTCACTAAAGCAATCTCAGGTGAGAAAGTTAGCCTGCTAAACGGGAGGCAGGGGCAGACAGCTTAGGCTCGCCTTGGTCTCATGACAGCCAGGCTGCTAAAGCAGCCTCTTTTGGAGCTCTAATCCAGGCTAAGCAACAAGGGAGAGCTCGCTGATGCCACCAGCATCTTTAAGTAAGGTCCTCAAATATTTTTAAGGGTTCGGCATTTCCCAAGCATTACGCAGAAATGTAACTTCTCATGAACTGCATTTTCTTTTCTGGAGTTGCTCTTCAAAACTTGGCATTTACAACCTGTGTGGCAGGGGGAAAGCAGCAACACTTATTGTTAAAGCTGAGAAATAAACCCCGCAAACACCAGCAAATACCAAAACTGTAAGGTTCTACATTAACATGAACACTGCCAAATCGTGCGTGTCCAGCATTCCCCATCCCTGTTTTCCTGTCAGCACAGCGTACCATGCGGCGTTTGACCCACACAATGGAGCGCACAGGATACGCAGGGCAGCAAAGTTGAAGTTTTGCCCTAAGAACTTTCAGGTTTGGAATTTCCTGTGTTACAGAGATGCGATTGCTCAATCCCAGGGTCAGCTGTAACGCGCTGAAGGAACGAAGGGTAAAAGCTGTAAGGGTGAAACTGCTTTACTTCAGCACCTAAGCTGAGTTGTCTGCTGCCCGAAGAGTCACTTGGACCTGCTAAAGGAGACACAGGGATCTTCAGATACGTAATTAATGTCCCAAGGAGCAAGGAAGGGTAGGTTTAGACTGGATACAAGGAAGAAATTCTTTACAATGAGGGTGGTGAAACACTGGAACAGGTTGCCCAGAGAGGTGGTGGAGGCCCCATCCCTGGAAACATTCAAGACCAGGTTGGACGGGGCTCTGAGCAACCTGATCCAGTTAGCAGTGTCCCTGCTCACTGCAGGGGGGTTGGACTAGATGACCTCTAGGGGTGCCTTCCAACCCAAAACATTCTGTGATTCTATGAAAACAGCAAGTGCAAGGTCCTGTAACTCAACTCCTCTGCTGTAATTTTTTCAGTTTTCAGATCTTTTATGCTTTGAAATAACAGCTCTGTCTGTTAGAAAAGCAGGTGTGACAGCTACGCACGGAGCTGACTTCAAGGTTTCCTTTGTTGACGAAAACGTATCCTGATCAGCCAGTCCTCATCATCTGTAAAGCTGAAACACACACACCAACGCGGGGAAAAAGAAAGTGATGTTTGAAATTGTTCTAACAAATGGAGTCAAGAGGTCATAAAAGCACCAGGAAAGAGGTGGCTGTTCATAAGAGTGCCCAGGTAGTCACAGCTTGCCTCTGTGGGAGGGCAAGGGGCACAAGCAAATGAGAATAAAACCCCTCAATCAGGAGAAAATCCTTTCAGTGAAGCCCACAGGTACATAACCCAGAGCTCAACTGGTCTCTTGGGGCCCCAAAGCAGGGGCACTCTCGACCCCTGCCTGCTCAGCTGGGTGACAGGGTCACCCTTTCGGAGGGAGTGCTGCTCGGTACAGGGGGGCCCTCTCACCCACCCGCGATCAGCGTGCCTTGGTGGCGGGCAACGCATTAGCCGCTCACTGCTGGGCTCTCATCCTCCTCCCCCTGAGCAAACCATTTTAGCAACAGTAGTGAAGAGCCTCCAACTCCTCCTCAAAAAGCCTACCCATTACTGAAAACCCAGCAAACGTGAGGATTTGGTCTTGTAAATACTTTGGTATTCAGCATCCTGGTTCAGTGTCAGGTTGGCCAAGGAGTCAATGGTGTGAAGCCTGACCAGCGCAGCAGCTGCCTGGGAGGCCCAGGGTCTGATCTTCATGCCAACATACCCCGAGCACCTTACGTAAAATCGGGAGCTGCTTCCACACTGCAAGCACCCCCTACCCCTGGCACCCTACTCACGTGTCCTCTCACCCACGGGCCAAGCACCCTCCCAGAAAGCATGAAAATTTGTATCCAGCTCAAAGATGAAGGATTTGAGCTCATGTCTCTCCCCACACAAGTGAATGCTCTGGCTTGTAAGACATCCAGCAAATCTGGAGATGGGGCAGGGAAAATGGGACTCCGCCAGACCGATCCCCAAGTCCTAATAGCAGCAAGTGCTCATCTAAGGTAAAACACACAGACGTGCATACACATAGACCTACACAAAGTCTAGACATACCTAGAATCAGACAATAGCCTTCAAGGTACGAGTCCAAAATTTGGTCATTACAGACAGAATTTATCAACTCTGGTTGTTGGTTCCCCTTGCAGACAAGGAAAAGGGATCAACAGGATAGATCCACCTTCAGCAAGTACCTCTGCCTCCCTAGTCTGTCGAGGGAGTCCAGGCAAAGTGTTTAGAGCCCCAACTCCCAGTTTGCCACAGCCAGGGAAACCAATTGCTCAAGGACACACAATTGCTGTGGAGGTTTTCCTCTTACTTTTTCAACCTTGATCCCTGCCACGCCTACCCAGGTCTAATGCTAAGCTCCGCCTTGCTGGTCCAGCACACCTTCTCGCAGCCTTTGCAAACCTGTCCCCAGTTCACTCATGGCACCCGGCTCTCCATACAGGGGAAGGCAGCGTGCAGTGGGGCAGGGCAGAAGAGCGCAGGGCGCCGGAGCTGCTCCCCATCAGCTCCCTGTGAGGATGTTTTTTTCAGCACCCACAGGGAACATTTTTGTGCAGGGCAGCTTCCCACACCCCGGGAGCTGCCCCATGCGGAGCACGTGGCTGGCACGCTGTAAATTCACCCTGCTGTTCATAGCACCCTGCACCCTCTGCCAACAAGCCGTTAGTCTTCCTCACCAGCTAGGAGTGCTCTTATCAGCAGAGCCCAAGGAAGAGATGCGATCCACAATTGCTTAACAGTGCTGCACCTCACCATGGGGGTAAAAAAAAAAAAAAAGCAGTAATTAAACCAGCCAGTGCCTTTGGCCCACTCTTAAAGAAAACCTTGACCTATGCTGACGTTTTAAAATTATATATTTATTTCCACATGTGGCTTCATGCCTTTGGCAGCAGCCACACCACAAGGAGAGGCTGCTCTTGGTTTTAGCCAGGCTAGGAAAACCATAATTAGCATTGGAAGGTTCACAAAAATGTTTAATTTGTTATTAAATTGCCGATTTCGTTTTGTGAAGCACTTTTCCCAACCTCTGCAGAACGCGAGGCACAGGCAGAACAACGCGGTTTTTGGAAAAGGCTTTCGGCTCCTGCTGTGGACAAGCAGTTGCAAGCTGATGGGCTTGCAAGCCCCTTCCAACCAGAGGAAGAGGCAGCAGCATCTGCTCATGGAGGAGCAGACCGGCCCAGAGCACAGGAATGCCAAAGGTACCGTGGCCTTCCACAAAACCGCTCGAGCAATGACGTTAACCATAGCCCCAGCCAGGCAAAACCAAAAGCCACATGCCATACAAAGGAGGGCACAGGGTTACCTAATTGAAGGGCACAAGTCGCCTTCAATTCTTTTTGTCTTTTCTTACATCCATTTTTATCAAACCAGGTTTTATCTGGCAATGCATTTGCCCCTTTTAATTTCACTTATAGAAAGGGAGACATTAAAAAAAAAAATAAAAAAATCTAAGATCAAATCTGAGCCTTCCTCAAGTCATGCGAGTATCTCCTGGGAGGCTGGAGGAGTGGACAGCTGCATCCGCTTTTGTTTATTTGAATTCATCTTTAATAAGTGGAAAGGCGCCCGACTTCTTGACTAAGGTTGGCAACACATCCGAACAATAACCGTCCCCAAGCTGCGTCAAAACATTCTTCGGTGACATTTAGAAGCGAGCATTTCACAGCACGGCCCCGGGGACCCGGAATGCTAACGCAGCAAATGGATGGGATGGGCCGCTGCAGTGCTTGGAAGGTTTCAAGCTTCTGCCTGGCAATGGGCTGGTGCCGGGGATGGAGGCCCCCGGCTGTGAAGGCACGCGAGCCCCATCCGTTTCGGGGGGGGGGGGGAACCGCTGCACAGAGCACGAACCCCGGGAAGGTTTGCCCGGCACATCCCTCTCCGAGCTCTTGGGCTGTCAGAACATTCTCAAGAGATGATTTTGTTCATGCCCCTACTTCGTGACAACACTCCCCTCCACCTGTGTTTTTACCCAAGATCTCAGATTAAAAAAACCAAACAAAACAACAACAACAACAACAACAAAAATGGGATCCCCCTTCCCCATACCCAGGAGTTCGAGACTGATCAGACAGAGCGTTTGGAAGAGGAGTCCCAAACTCAGTATTTCAGTGACGTGATGCTCTAAATTCACCTCTTGTTTGTACAGCACGTGACATGTCTCCAATGACTTGGAGATTGGCCTCAGAAAGGCTTGAATGGTCAAGTGACCAGGCACATTCAGATGTCAGTACTGGCAGTTCAAACAGCAGGGCCTAAATTCAGCAACAAAAGAAGAGAATTGCAGTGCTCCAGCTATCAGGACCAAGCATTTAGCATCAGCTTTGATAGAAACAATGTAGAGGAAAAAAATCCATAGTTATCAGACTCCAGGAACATCAGATTTGCACATCCTAGCCACAGACTTGCAGGCTTAAAGTTGCACCTCTGCTCGTTTCCCTGGGGAGCCACAGTTAAGCTGAGTTATCACCCACTGTTCTTCCACCTCCTCCGGCTTCATGCTTGCAAGTATCTCCTCCAACACGTGTCCCCTCCTCCCCTTTTTCTGGTAGATGAAATGACCGTGCTGGCTGGGATGAGTCACTGCCCAGCCGTTCACTTAAAGACCAGCACCAGGAGTGGTTTTCCCCTCTCATTTTCCCCCTGGACTTTACTAATCGGTTCCTTCCCTCTTCCAAACAAAAATAAAAACAAAACAACAAGGAAACCCCACCCCACTACTACAAAAAGCTTTGGAAGCCACACCAGAACCTTTGAAGATCCAAGAGGCAGATGGCACTTCCTCCCTCTCTTCAGATGTTTGGGTTTTTAGCAGCCTGAGACTCCTCCACCTCCACCTGAGCACATGCACACACTCTGCCCACGACATGCTCCGAGCTGGCATTTGGAACAACACAAGCTCCAGGTTAAACTCACAACCAGCTTCAGAAACGCGAGCGTTTTGCAGGGCAGCAATTAGCCAGCAATCCTTCTTTATGCTTTAGCCACCGGCCCCCAACACTTCCAGCCCTACCCGCTTCAGGCAGGCAGCGCCGATGTTCCCGGCGCAATGCGCGTTACACCTGCTCCGATGAGGTCCATCTGTGTTTGAGAAACAGGCGTTCACGCTCCTCCTCTCCCAGCCCATTTCCCAAGCCTTCCCTGGGGCAGGCGGCTCAGCGCGGGCGGATGCCTGCACTCATCCGCACGCGATGCCGAAAGGAGCCGGAGGAGCAGCCCGTGCTGATCCGTCTGGGTCCGCTGCCAAGGCTGGATCCAGAGAGAACGGCTAGCCAGCGCCTAACGTGCCGGGGCTCCTCGTGCTTCGCAGTGCAACTGAGCTTAGGCAGCCAGATCTGACAAGGTATTTCATGGTGTCCGACCTGTGGGAAGCCACTTCCCAATGGAGATGGGACAAAGCTCGCAAGAGGCTGTTGCAGCATCCAAACGGGGACACCTCACCGAGACAGCACAGGGCTCAATCCAGAGGGGCTGCAAACTGGCTGCTGGGAAGGTACCGGGCAGTGCAAAAGCCACTGCCCAGTCTACCTCCAGGGCCATAAAGGGCATCGTGTCTCTGGACATCCCCCACTGATGCTGTCTTGTGGATAGACACGTGTCCTGTCTGCTGCCCTCCCAGTCTCCACCCAGCAGAAAGGCTTTATAATGCCTTTTCGTGGAAAGCTGTTGTAGATTCACTGTGGCTGGAAGTTACACCAGTATCTTTTGCTACTGTTTGCTACCTAATGCCATGAGAGCGGAGAAACACCTCTTGGTAGCAAGCCCCTTAGATCAGCCAAGACACTACAGTGTTGTGTTCTTTACCTCTCCTCGTACCTTGGCTCCTGAAGACTCTGAAACTGCCCATACCGGCTACCAGACCAGCAGCTGTGATGTGGGGAGCGTGCAATGGGCAATGCAAAGGGAGGAAAAAGAGTTCCACAGTCAGATCTAAGCCTGACTTCTGGTTCCTTACCAGAATCTGGTTTACCTGCGCAATTTGGTGTAGCATTTGCAACAGCAAGAGGCAGGATGAGACTGTGATGCCTGAACACAAGAAGCTGTACCTGCACGTTCACCAGCATCATCTCCATGTTGTTGTGGTTTAACCCAGCAGGCAGCTGAACACCACCCAGCCACTCACTATCCCCCCTCAGTGGGGTGGGGGAGAGAATTGGAAAAAAGGTAAAACCCATGGGTTGAGATAAAGACAGTTTAATAAAATGGTAGAGGGAAAAAAGTAATTAATAATAATAGAATATACAGAACAAGGGATGCATAATGCAATTGCTCACCACCCGCTGACCAATGTCCGGCCCGTCCTGAGCATCTATTGCTCTCCCCCCGAGCATGGCATCTTATGGTGTGGGATACCCCTTTGGCCAGTCTGGGTCAGCTGCCCTGGCTGTGCCCCCTCCCAGCTTCTCGTGCACCTGGCAGAGCAGGGGAAGCTGAAAAGTCCTTGACTGGTGTGAGCCCTGCTTAGCAACAACTAAAACATCAGCGAGTTATCAACATTCTTCTCATCCTAAATCCAAAACACAGCACTGTGCCAGGTGCTAGGAAGAAAATTATCTCTGTCCCAGCTGAAACCAGGACAACGTGAACAAGGAGAGAAGACTTCTGATGGACACGCTGTGTGACTGCAGGCAGCTCACAACAGCCACTTTCAGGACATTGGATGCAAGCAATAGGCCTACAGTTTTTCAGCACAAGCCAGGTTTGTGTTAACCCTTTTACCTCAGTCCCATAAATCCCAGCACATCAAAACATCACAACCTTTGCAATCCCAGTGGCAAGACACGAGCTCAGCTCTAAGGTACACAGAGAAAAGGCACAAGAATGGATGAATAATGAAAATGTAAAAATGTGCAGTTGCATGGGGACACGGGGCAGAGGAAGAGAAGCAAGCTACCAGCACAGTCACTGTGCAGGTCCCAGGGGGGCTCCTGCTGGTGAGGGCACAGCAGCTCCTGAAATCCTGGTAGAAAACCTTCACTGGTGAAGTTATGTAGGGGGGAAACGCAATACCCGGGGAAGCCGGGCACACAGCTACTGCCTCCTGCCTCTCACGTCACCAGGACTGCATCCAGTATGGTTGCGGAGCTTGTATGAGCTTAGGAATAGCTACAGGCATTACCTCTGGCCAAATTCAGGCCAAGAGAGCAGCCACCTTCTCCACGCTCATACATCTAGGAGGCATCCACTTCCTCTTGGCGGACACGAGCACCCACGCTTGCTCACAGGTTTGCTCCCGTTGCATCTCTCCTGAAGCAAGCCATGCACTGCCACAGGACAGTGAGGTGGCCCCTCTGCAGAACAGACCAAGCCAAGCCTGAGGAAGGGGAGGTGCCGCTGGGGACACCTCTGCCCATTTCACAGGCAAGCCTGGTGCTGCACAGGGCAGCACCAAACTGCCTTCAGCCAGGATGCCTTTCTGGAGACCCCCACCAAAGCACTCAGGATACCACCACAGCTTACAGTGACCACTGAAATGCTGGCTCCTTGGGCAGGATGAGGTGCTCATGCAGGTCCACAGAGACCTGTTGCCTGGGGGTACACAGCTCATTCCAGTACATGAATTACACACACTGCTGACACAGACGGTGACCACAGCCCAGCACCCACGCATAAGAGCTGCTCCACAACAGCCAAGAGGGTCCTGCACCACCGGTGCTTACAACTCCTACAGTGAACAACATTTGGGCAAGACTAAGAGGCAAGCAAGCCATACTTCACCACCCCAGCAGGAGTCTCCTTACTTCTCTCCCAGGCAGCTCATCCACAGGACCACGACACCAGAGCCTGCTGGTAACTCTTTGCCCAGAGGATCTGCAGAGACCTTCTTTCCCTAGCACTTCTCCTCAGAAGGAAGCTGAGTTCCTGTGCTTTGATTGCCCTCCTCTGTGGCACCCTCCACCTGGACCTGCTACCAGCTGCAGCAAGGTAAACACCTGAGCTGCCAGCAACACTTTCTGGCCCTTGCTCATGGGCAGAGGAGAGCAGCTTAGGGACACCCGAACCCACCTCACGCTCCTCCATGCCTAGGATGTCACTGCTGAAACAGCTGTCCCTGCTGTCACTGTGCTTCGCAGGGCTCTGCGTTTTATCCATGCATCCTACACATGGGGAGAAATCGTACTTGGAGCTTTGTGGGCATCTGCCTGGAGTCAGAGATGCAGCTCTGAGCCCGCAGGACAGCATCGACAAAGCAGGGCCAGAGTGGTGGTAGCAGCAGTCTGGGACAGCAGCTTTGGGGAGTCTCTACAGCTTGTTAGCCTTACAGGTGCTGGGTTGTTCGAAAGCTCAGCTGATGCTCTGGCAACATCCTTGGGAAAGGCAGCCTTCAGGAGCTCCTACCCAGCTCTGCTTATCCTAAAACCAGGCTAAAAGCAGCACCGCAGCACAGCATGCTAGCCCTATATTTTTCAAGCAGTAATTCTGCTTTGGATTCAAAAGCGGTTTGTGTTGAAGCAGACTGGAAAGCAATGGTTTGTACCCTCTCTATTATTTGCAGTGTAAATGTCAAGCAAAATTGTACCAGGCTGCTCCCACAGCAAACCCTGCCACTCATCCCCTGCTGTAGGACGTGGCTAGCTGAATGCTGGCACTGGTAGCCAGGCTGGGCTGGGACCGGCCGGGGGCACGGTAGCTCCAGAGGCAGGCCCTGCGTCTGCACCCCTGGCCTCAAGGCACTTCCTAAGAGTTTGGATCTAGAGGTTCAAAACCTCACCAGTACTTGGGGCTCTCTTTATTGCCCTTCTGGCATGGGCCCTTTGAGCAGTCCTATTGCCAAATTTCCCCTTCAGCCAGGTATGCTGGGAAGGATTCCTTGTTTTTCTTATTACAAGCTTGTGCAAAAGCATGACTCAGGGAGCTGGGGCTTTGAAAAGAAATCGTAGTGTGCTGCAACACCTGTGAGACATGTGGTCAAAGCTGGCAATACTAATGTTATACACCTGGCCCCAGGTGCCTCACCGGCCTTAACGCACCCACTCCGGTGACTGGCACATCTGTCTTGACCATACCAAGAGCTCCCAAAAATGCATCTCGTAACCCATTAGCAGTTTAACTGAGGGATTATGGGAGCCCTCTGTTCATACCTGACTAGAAGGACCGTGGGCAGAAAGTCTGCATCAGCCACAGAAAGGTCATAAGGGCAGAAACCCCTCCCTGATGCCAGCAGCAGCTACGTGCGCCAGAAGAGAGGACGTGGGGCATTGCTGGTGCTGCTGCTCCTGCAGACGCAGAGAGATTGGGGTCCACTTCAGCAGAGGCTACAGACAAAAGCCAGGCCGGCTTCCCAGGCTTTCTCCGTACACGCAGAGAGATGTTTAACCCTAAATATAGGAACGCAGCCCACAAGCCAGACGAGAAAGATTTCAATACCACTGCCAGAAACAACAACAAACTGCACCACAGCCTTTATTTCCAGTGGTGGGTAAGCACGGACGCCTCAGAAGAGGGCAAAAAGCCTCCTCGCTCTTGCCCCCTGAAGTTACAGATGGAGGAGAGAAAAGTACCTGGCTTCCTACAGCGCGTGTTTTTGCTCGGGGATC
This sequence comes from Gorsachius magnificus, assembly GCA_034008185.1. Classification (NCBI taxonomy): domain Eukaryota; kingdom Metazoa; phylum Chordata; class Aves; order Pelecaniformes; family Ardeidae; genus Gorsachius; species Gorsachius magnificus. The sequence continues at coordinate 47,569,051 of CM067083.1, read as the reverse complement.
TCCACCCCAACAGCCAGAGCTCTTCTGAATGCTCTTGGGTCTGAGGCGGTGCAGAGGGGGAGGGTAACCCCAAATCCTGCAGCCAGCAGAAGAGCGGGGAGGAGCTGCCTCAATGCAACCCTTCAGGCCTGAACCCCCTTGCTTAGAGAGCACGCCGTGTTTCAAAGCATCATTTTCCAAGAGGGTGGGGAATGTGGCTGTGGGAATCGGTCACCGTTGCCACGATCGTCAAACAACTCCGGCTATTTGTCAGCTGGTCGTAGCAGAGGCTGAGTACTTTCTGTGGCTAATGTAAACTAATTTTTCCTACACCGAATGTTCTGCTGTCGCTAAAGTATTTGGTGGTATTTTCCACATGGCGGGTTGAGACTTAAGGCTTCTAGCACATGCCATATCCAATTATCTCACTGCGTATTGGGAATAGCAGTGACTGGAGAAAGAAAAATAAAGAGTGGTATAAATGTATTTATGAGATTTAAAATAAAAATGTGAGGCTGATATTTCCAGCAATAAGAATAAAGCAGAATTTTAAAATACCACAGCTATGCTCGTCAATAGCCATACTCAGCTGCCCCTGCAGCCTACCAGAAAGGATAAATACGATTTTTGCTCATTACATCTCTGCAGTAGAACAACAGAATTCCAACGCAAGGGGTGCTGTCCACATCCTGCTCTACTAAACCCAACATCCTCTTTCTAGAGTCAAGTTCAGGGTCCAGAAGGTACCCGGCTGACCAGCAGAGTGAAAATGCAGAACAGCCATGGGCTGGAGCGTGTCCCCAGGAAAATGAACTGCAGGGACACAATACATGCCAGCAAAGGAGAGGTGGGAACTACTTTGAGGTAGGTTTACTTTGTGAAATATTGTTGAGATGCTACCCAAGGGGGTCACGGAGGTGGAGCTGGGCTGTGAGAAGCAGCAACAGGCAAGTGATTGCAGCAGCGGGCAAATGTCATTAAAAATTCTGTATAGAATTAATTTAAATCCAGTATGTGTCATCTCCTGGATGTGACTGGGGAAATACTCAGGGATGCTGCTCTGATGCCTGCTGAGGTTCTGGGGAAAGGGTGCTCGCCCCAAGAGGAGGTAGCTCGTCGATGAAAGAAAAACTGCTTCACTGAGTGGTACCCAAGGCTTGTCAACACCCGTCCTGTCCCCAGAGGTGCCCCATGCACCACACTGAAGGGAACGACAGGCACAGAGCAGGCACAGCACACACACGGCCACAACTACAGCCGCCCGTGCCTCTGGGACTTCCCACCCCAGGGGCACATGGCACCGAATGGGCTTTTCTTCCATAAACTGACTTGATGCGGGTTTCTTTGACGTAATGTCAACGTTTCACACCTGGAGCATCCCATGCCAAGGGTTCCCAGAAGCTAAGCAGCAGCAGCAGCTTTGTCCCCCGTGTAGTTTGGGCACACGACCCCCCGTGCAGGACCTGGACGCGCTGCCCTCGGGCCCGGGAGGTGCTCCCCCGGTGACCGGGGCCGGCTTAACGCGTTTGTTGCACGGGATTCAGTCAGGGCCTGGCGGCCACAGCCGGCCCCGGCCTCTGCTTGCTCCGCTATCGGCTTCCCAGCGGTTTGGCCCCCCTGGGGCTTTCCGGACTCCTCCGGCCGTGCGTCCCTGCCCCCGAGCGGCGGGCCCCCCCCGGCCAGCACCCGGCCCCGGCGAGAGGAGCCGCCGGCCGCGGGGCAGCGGCTGCCGCGCTCCTCGGGCGCCGCCCCGCGGCCCGGCCCGGCCCGCCGCCACTCAGCCCGGCCCGGGCCAGCCGGCAGCCCCGCGGGGAGCGGGGTGTCGCCCGGGCGTTTCCCTCCGTCTGCCGTCCCACGTGGGCCCCCCAGCCCCCTGCGGGAAGCGGAGGACGGGGGAGCAGCCCCACGCGTGGCCTAAAGGCTCGGGCCCCCGTCGTTAATATAGGGGAGAGAAACGGCGCCTGCCGGGCGGGGGGTGAGGCCACGGGGCAGGCTGCCCCCCTCGGCCCTTCCCAGCCGCACCCAGGCTGCCCCGGGAGGCGCGGCCCGGGCCCCTTCCTGTGCCTCAAGCTCCCCCCGCTGCCGCCACGGGGCTGGGGGTGTTGTTCCCTTCCTCCCCCTCCCCAGCTGGCGGGCGCCGGGGGGGACGCGGAGCCGCGGGCCTGTCCTCGGGCACCCCCCGCCTGGGAAGGCGCCCAGAGTAAGGGGCAGGGGCCGCAGCGGGGGCTCCGAGGTGCAGGCGGAGGCGGCTGTCGGGGCACAGGAGGTAGGGGGAGGGATAAGGAGGGCTGCCAGGGGGAGCCTGGACAGCCTGACCAGGAGGCACCCTACCCAGAGAGGGGAGGCACCATTGCTGGTGGGCAAGGAGCTAGAGCAGGGAGCTCGCCCACCAGCATGAGGCTTTGTGACCAGTTCTTGCTCAGAAGCGTTCAGCCGTCTCAGACCTCAACGCCGAGAACTCACCAAGGAGCGGCTCTCACTCCACCTACAATACCCGAGGTGTTTTTAAAACGCCCCTTCCCCACCAGCTTTAGCACACACCCTCAGACCTTACCTCTGTGCAGCTCCTGCGCTTGGTGTGCCCCAACACACATCAGGTGCAGTAACACTTCCCCCATCCCACGCTGTGTCACTTTAATTAACCCACAGAGGATTCGCTGGTACCACGATGGGCCCCATCTTCAGAGATAGATTCTGGTCAGCAGCCATCCACCCTAGCTGGCAAGGTGCTATTTACTTGCCAAGCAAAGAAAGAGAGAGAAGTGACAATGCCCTTCAGTTAGATGACTCAATATTTGCCTATTATTTAATTTTACCTCCAAAAAAAGCTCCATCTGTAACCAAATCACCTCCTTCCAGCATCCCCAAACCAAAGCTGAATGAGTCTCTGAAGTCCTTGAGAACTTACATACGGGCAACAGAGCAGGTACTGGTCAGAAATATGAAGTAGAAGATGGGCAGTCGTAAGAATAGTGGCAAAAGTACAGCATCAAAGTACCTTAAAAAGTTTTTATTTTTTTGGCTTTTTTTTCTGAATGCTAGCTTTAGTGGTTCATAACATACCCAGAGAAAAGGAAAAAAAATGACAAGGGAACCCTAGTCAGCAAGCTTCTTCAAGAAGAGATGTGAATAGTTATACTATGGCACTCCTTCATAGATTTACGTCGCAAGAGAAGCCGCACTTTCCTTTATCCATGCCAGACAGCCGGCCAGCAGGTTAGGCGACTTCGGCAGAGCGCTCCTCAGCAGCACCTTGCATCACGTGGGCTGGCGTGCCTGTCCTCCGATGCAGCCCCCGGGAGGATGCTGACAGGATCTCTCGACACCCTTGGGAGTTCACACGCTCGTTTTTCTTGACTAACCACCACCAGCAGCTTAACTTGTCCCTTCAGTTGGATTCGGCTCCCATTAGCGTTCCCACTGACTCCAACCTGCTCGACTGGGTCCTCAATGCCTGCCAGAGGCCCCTTTGGCAGTGTGCTACTGAGAGCGGCAGGGAGGAAAAGTATGGTGCCTCCCAGTTTGCCATCGCTCACGTGGGTTACAGTCCGGCAGCAAATTCACTTCTACAACCTACCTATCTCATATGGAAGAGGTCACTGACATGCACCTCTAGGAGGGGAAAAAAAAAATTATCGAGAAACACAATTACCTTTTTCTATCCATACTTTATTGCAGGTGTACATATAATTATTTATATTTTATTTTAAACAAGAAATTCCTTTCATGGAAAGGAAGAACTTTTACCGTTAAAATAGAGCCATTATACCACCAGTATTTTACAAATATGTACAAGTATTTCTAACATCAGCTGATAAATGCTTACATGTTACCCTCTACCACACTAATCAAAACCAAAAATAACAAGAGACCTTCTAAACCGAAACAAAAAAATAAGACTATTACTAACAGGAAGTTTTTTCATATGAATACAAAAACTTGCATAATAGATATTCACAGTGCTTGTAAGATATTAATTCATTCCCAGTCTAGTCACGAAAGTGTCTGGTCTCCCCTTCATATGGATATGTAACTTAAAGAGTACTGGAGGGATCTGCGCAGACCACCGAGAGAGAAGACTGTCAAACCCGGAGAGTTTGCCTTCCCCACCAGCCATGAATAAATACAAGAAACCCCCACGTACATAACGAGGCAATAGATGCTTATGCAAGAGCCAATTGCACTTTTTCAGCCATTGAGTGTATTTTTTAAGCCAGCAACAGCAGGATTTCAGCATTTCATCAATTCCATAAAATGCTTGATAACTGCAAAAAAAAAAAAAACAAACACCAAACCCAAACCTCACAAACCAAGCTGCAGTAAGGTGGTTAGGCTGAAGCAGGTATGAATATGATTGTCTTTGAGACAAGCGCACATGGATGCAAGCATGTGGCGCACACCTGTTTTATGACACCTTTCCAAACAACTATACCTGCTGAATTTTGACCTTTTTTCCAGTTACCAACCATTGCCAGAACCACGAGTAACTATGTCTGCACATGTGGGAGAGCAACAGTTTAGCAGGGCTGTTGCTCCAGCACCCCCCAGCTTTTCCATGGACGGACAGGCTCCACTGCAGTAAGAGCCATCCCTCCAAGCTCCAGGGCAGCTGCAAGCACAAGGCTGCTCCCTGCAGCAGGGCCACTGGCCTTCTGGATCCTGGCCGTGCCTGTCTCCCACAGCTTACAGCCAAACATGCCTCAGGGAATAGGGAGCGACCGACAGCAGGAAGCTTGACTGGACTGTTCATGAATTGCCAGATGTCCCTTACCCATTTAGAAGAATTTATTTTGGATGCGGTAAACATACCTCACGTACTGTGTAAAGGCAAATGCAAAATTGGGTTTGCTTGGAAGAAGGGAAAAGAGGCTACGGTGAACACGTAGTTCAACAGTTCAATACAAAAAGAAAGAACAGTGTGATCAAAGAGAGCATGGTCAATTAAGTTGTGGCTATGGTGAGCTTGCACCCATCATTCATTCCTCAAACACACGGCTGGGGTTTGGTGCTGGATTCATCTCAGAGGACGTACAGCCACTGATGCCACTTCAGTAAATGCAGATGCAGCTGGATGCTCTGTCTCTACACCACACTTACTCGCATAGAAACAGTAAGATGACAGACTTCATGGATTTGCTATTTTAACAGTTTTCAGGAATGCAGTTTACCAGACAACTGCTAAACCTGCAAACCCACTGTCAACGCAGCAGCTTGAACCCTCCTCATCATAGTCTGGCTTCCTTCCTTTCCTGAATTCGGCCATCTTCAGCTTTTGAGCGATGCACACTGCACAACACACACCTTCTCAACCATCAGAATAGCATCAGTCTGCTTCTAGAGTTTGCCAGAAAATTATTAGCTTCCACCTGCAAGGTTGTCAAAAGCTGGGCACAGGTTATACATGCCTGTAAGTACAAGCTTCCCAAATGCCGGGAATCGATGAGAGGAGGTACTGGGGGAAGATAGAGAAGGAAATAAACCCATACATTTATGCAGGTGTAACAAGGCAGCATGATGTTTTCCACACCAAATGCTTGAATCAAACAGCATAATTATCATTATTTTCCTAGCAAGAGCCAGCACAGCCAGCTCCACCACTCAAAATCAGCAAACAAGTGCCCTTGGTTTGGCACACAAACACCCTGTGCTTCCACCATCTCCATCTCCAGCCCTGCAGCATCACACGCTCACATTTGCATGACCTATCCATGACTAAGTTGGACACAGTCACTCTGACTGTCCTTCCAAAGCGACTGTCTCCAGTCAGTACTTGCCTAAGCAGAGGAAAAATTTCCGAGGAACAGATTTATTAAAAATAAAGAACAACATAAAAGTATGATTCAAAGTTAGGGGTGATCATGCCTGGACAAATTCTCCAGTCACACTCCTGTCTTCAAGACCCAGTCAATTAACTCTCTTGTCTTCTGTACTCTCAGAAGCAGTTGAGTAATTTCTTTTATCCCTTCCCCCATCTCCCCAAGGATATAAGCATTTATTTACCAGTCTGCATCATGGCAGTAGTAGACAGCTGAGAGAGAGTTCCATTTGTTGCATTAAGAAAAAACCAAACACACACATTGTATTTGGCTGGATGCTTACAACAAAACAAAAAAAAAAAAAAAAAAAAAAAAGAGAAATAAACTCCTGGCAGAGCAGGTCTTGCTCCCAGTAAAGCAAATAGGCAACTTGCATTCATTACAACAGGAACAGGCTAGACACTTCCATACACAGACCTCCAAATGTGCTCAGACCATATCCTGGCCTGACAGCTGTTGGCAGTGTTGTAGCAGCACAAACTCAAGGCAACCAAGATATTTGTACACTACCGTTAACATAAATGGACCACAAGAGAAAGGCAGGAAGATAAACTGACAGAGACTTTAAATTTCTTTCTAATAAATCCATTTAGACACAGTGGTTGCTTTACTAGCTCAGCATCAGTTTTGGACCACTGTTTTTGGTTCTTATGTTGGTTGTGTCACCACTAATGGTGCAGCCACTTCAATTTTCCGCTCAGACAGACACTCCAAATGCCTACATTAAGTGCTACACTCCAGTTCATTTGCCCTGTAGTCAGGTCTGCAGAAGTGATGCCACTTACTGATTATGGAGCTGAATAACAAAGCCACTCACAGTCTCCTGCAAGAACCAGAGTGACATCACCTGTATTAATGAGGTATATATTTCCATGATGAGCTGTCTCCTGGTATGGAAGAGCTCCAATCTCATTACACCACAAACTCCTCTGGGAGCTGGTCCTCTCCCAGAAGATCCAAGGAGAGGCAGTTCATGGATCGCTTCCCATAAAGGGCAGACTTGGTTTTGCAGTCCACTGTGGAATAAACGCAGCCATAGATAGAGAGCTTATCTTCCAGGCTGCAGCCAAAGGTGTAGCTGTGGGATGTGTCTGAGGACAGCGTGGCACTTAGCGGTGGGTGCCGATGCTTGTAAAGGCGGATGTCATCCAAACTCTGGCTGTGCTGGTCCGTGCAGCTCCTGATTTTGGGTGATCTGACCTGCCAGTTCAGCAAGACACACACACACACAAAATAAAACTATGAGCTCAGGCACTGCCTAAGGATGCTGGCTATGCATGCTACGAGTTTTCCAAAATTGTTCTTCCACTCTTTCAAAACAGCCCCACCAGCCTTCTGAAAGACCTTGGCTTAACGAAGAAGCTGTGAACAATTAAGAAATTACAAGTGCATTAAGCTGCACTGCCATGCTGAGCCAGATCCTGATCTCTCTGCACTGTGTCCTTAGTCTCCAGTACAACGGACAAAACACTTGACAGGTATTGACACCTGAATGACCTGACACCTCTTGGCAGATCTCCTCAGTCATCCTCAAATAGACAAAATGCATGTAACAAAAATTACCCCCACTGCTTGAACACACTGAATTAATGGAAGGCTAATGAGCTGAAAGGAAGGTTCAGAAGGCAACCACACAAACCAATAGGTTACAGTCTCCAAAATTCACTAAGTGCAACATACTGTTTCATCTACATAACATTGTTCAGCAATGAAGAAAACAGAAGCGACAAACCAGCAGGAATTCCCAGAGGCAGCGTCTTGCTGCACAAGCTGCAGCGACTTGGCCTCTGTGGAGGAATTACTGACCATCTGAGGTTTTCCCACCTCTTTTTTCTTACTCTGTCTCTTCATAGTCAGCTTTTAAACGCTGATATTAAGGCTGATTTCAAGAATAGCACTTTTAAACCAAGACAATTCTCTTGGCAACACAGAAAACCTCCTCCCAATACCACTTCTCTCACATCCACAGGATGAGAATTAAAAAACTACCCTGAGAAAACACTGCTCTGGACAGAAACAGCCCAGAAACAGGCACACACTGTACGGTCTGGTTAACACTGAGGAAACCCAGTCCTGCAGCATTTAGTTACATGGCCTTGGAAGGAAGAGGTTTTTTGGGTTAGGTTGGTTTGTTTTTTTTTTGTTTTTTTTTTTTTTTAAGATGCACCAAATATTTGATGCACAGAAGTACCAGCCAGGTCTTTGCAATTGCTTAAACAGTCCTGTGTTGATCAGAAACTTTCTTATAAAACAGATGCCTCCTGATCAATTAATAGCATAAGCATGTGTTGGTAAAAGCATTAATGTAAAAACATTACAAGCAAAAAAAGCAAGATGCCCCCTCCCTGCCTTGCACTCCTAAGTCATTCCACTCAAACATAGGAATAAGTTCATTATGATTTGTACTGCACGGTCTTCAGCTTTGGAAAAAATAACCAAGACTTTATTTAAATCTCCTATAGCAATTTACAGACTGTTTTGCTGATAAGTGAAGATTTCTTATCACTTTTGATGGGGTCCAGGAAAAAGCATGAAAAGAGAAAAAAAGTCCTAAGAAGTGACTGAAGTCCTTGTTCAGAAAAGTTCAGGGAGTAAAGGGGAAAACAGATTTTTAAAATTCTTTTAGCAGATAAGGCCAACTTGGATTCAGAGAAGAAATGGTGGAGACTTTTTTTTTTTAAAAAAAAAACCAGAACCAAACCACACAACATTTCTACCTCAGTGGGTACAGTTTGGCCTTAAAAAGACATTTTAATAAGCTTTTTGCAAACACAACTTATGATATGACATATTTTACCATATATAGTTGCTTTTTCTCAAGGGTTTGATGAAAAGAAAATGTTGACAACAAATACTTCAGCACACACATAGTATAATCACAGAAGTGATAGTAATTAGAGCTTGAGCATCTCTTTTTGCTCTGATCTAAGCTCCTTCTGGCTTCAGGAGCAGGAAGAAGATGATCAAGTTTGCAACCCACAGCCGAACTGCATGGATGGTCTTGGTTCTATATTGCACTGAAAATTTGCAAGTGGTTTATTTTCCATTTCCCATCTGGAAGCCTAAGGCAGGCAATAGCTGGCTTGCAAGATTTCCATGCAGATTGCTCCAAACCTCTCTATACTATTCTGGACCCAAACACTGCTCTCATCCCATTCTTAATAGCAGCAGCTGGCAAGCAGCTGGTTTTGGTTATACCATTTAAAATCAGTCAAATCCAGACCAATCAAGTTCACCTGATTTACAGCTGTCTCCATTACACTAGACCTTGGTTCAGTGCCCACACACAGACCCTCCTGCTGAGTGCCCTGTCTTACCTGGTGAAGGGATTCCACACTTTGACCTCTCATTTTTATTAGTGTGACTTGCACCACAGACAGCGACTCCTGATTTATAGCTGCAAAGGAGAAGGAGGAAGAGAAAAACATTGCAGGTTTGAGGTTTTGTGGGCTGGGGAAAAGGGAAGTTGTTCTCACAGGCCACATTCAAGCAGTGCTATCCTATAAATATAAGTATACATCAGTAAGCACCCTCCACGCTCTGGGATTTTTGCTCACAAGTACTTCTTTTTGCCCCCAAGGATCAATGTTTAAAAACTGTCAAGAAAACAGCTTCTCACTGACTTGTCCCATATTCACCCATCTTGCTTCGCTATAAAGGCTATAATGTCTTAAGGCCAGACAGCTCCTGCATGACCCCATTGTCTAGCATTCCCTGTATCACAAGCCACAAAACTTTACCTATTAATTCCTGCGACTAGCCCATTAATCTGTGGTTGAACCCCTTGGCTGTTTTGTGGTTTACAAGATTTTAAAGCAAATTCCTTCACTACAAAAGGTTTACCTCAGTTATCTTTTTGTCATTAATTGAGCACAAACTTGGCAGATTTGGAGAAGGGAGACCTTGAGGCGCACAGAGGAGAGCAGCACAGTACAATATAGGGTGCTAGACTTTAATCTCTAGATGAGCTGACTTCAAATCCTGTTGCAGTAGGGCAGTAAGTAGCACTGGCAGTTGTTTGGAAGACGATACAGCTTTTTCAGATACTTTAGATTATGCCTGGCTTGTCAAACGTATTGTCCTGTTGCTAGAGCCTGAAGAAAAGCACTGAGTGGTAGCAGAAAGCCATCTCACCTTGGCATCTAGCAGCATCTAGAGGAAGAGATTCAACAGATTCTCCCACAGTGGCCTCCTCTAACTGGTCTCCCTCTAAAGGCTCATCTACAGGCACCTCCTCTGGCTCATCTACTGCCAGCTCAAGCTCTAGGAGGAAGAGAGCAGCAGGAGAAGGGTTAGCATTACACTTCTGCTCCAAGCTGCTTCTCATTCTCTTACTCCCCATTCTCCTGCAGCAGAAGGCAAGAGAAGGCTTAGAAGTTGCTCTGCATCTCCAAATTCTTTACCATCATCCTGAGAGTCGTCTTCAGCCCGCCCTTTGCTGCCACTGTCAATGCCAGAACTACCGTAGCTGATGGTTGAGCTGCAGGATTTCTCTTTCCTATGCACCCGATCAATGCTGAAAGGCTCATCCACTGACATTTCCACTGACACCCGGTGCCTGGAGTCAGCCTCGATGCCCGATGTGTGAGAGCTGCCGTGACTCCCCGTGGACTGGCGCGAGAGACGGTTATCCCTCCGGCTGCCCCCGCTGCTCCCGCTGCCACGTGAGTTCTTATCGCATGGGTCCAGGTCCATGTCTAGTGTGTCACTGATATAGGACTCCCGATAGCGCTTCTTCTCTGAGGAAGACAGACAAGAGAAATCAGCGGGAACTTTAAGCAAGTCCGCAGGAAATGTAGCAAAAACCATCAATAAGTTCTGGGACTGGCACAACCCAACAATTAAGAAACAACTGCTGCAGCTACTGAACAAATACAAGGACAGTTTTGTATTTTGTTTGCTCAACAGATACTGGGATGTCCAGCTGGCTGTAAAGGAATTAGTCAGTCATACTTGCAGGAAACCCAGCATCTCCTGAATTAGAACAGGCAGGCTATGATACAGAAGAGAGTAGCTTCTAGAATGAAGGTCAAAATAAAAAAGGTAATTACTTAGCTAACTTAAGTGCTCAGTCTTTAAAAACAGAGTGCATTGATGGTTTCTTAAAACAGTCACCAATGTATGAAGACAGCTAAGAACAGGATTCCCACGGCTGGCATTTATTAATGATTGATTATTTCTCCCATGGCTTGTATCTGTTATCCAAAGAGAGGTGTGCTGAGGGTGGTCAAGAAATTCATGAGACATTAGTAGACACACAACCTAGGGCCTTTTGCCCACATGCACTTGATTAGCGAGCCTTTCTACAGGTGACTGGCAGGTGCCACTGGTTGTGCCCACACAGGTGAAGGCCAATTCTATAACCCCACTGAAGAGAAATACAGAAATAACCAAGCTAGATGAGACCAAGGGCTGCCTTGCCCTGTACACTGATTCCACACAAACAGTGATCACCACTTCAGAGATGGATGTAAGCTCCTTAGAATTAGCTGAGATGGGCAATAACCAGAAACAAGTTTCTTCCCGACTTCTCCCTGGAAGGAGTCAGCCTACATCGTCAGACAAGAGGACCAGCTACTGCTGGGTGACTTCTACTGACTTTGAAGGTAACAATACAAGGCTTACAAACCCCAGAGAAGACAGAGAAAGCGTAAACCGAGAATGCAGGGAACAGCAGTCAGGAAAGAAGTAGGAGAAAAAAGCATTCAGGAGAAGGCTAGAGGGAAGGGGACACAATCCTCTGAAAGACGACCTATGCAGCGCATTAAAAACAGTCATTGTGGTGAGGTACGCTGAGAAGTTGTAGGAGACCCAGCTTGCAGAGCTGGAAAATGGAAGGGGGCAAGCTGAGAGGTGATGAAATGACTGAAGTTTGCCTGGAAGGATACCAGCGACTGTCAAGAGTTCAAATGGAGAGAGGACCCCATCAGAAGAGACAAATTCTGGGAGTACTGATATGCTCTCAAGCTGTTTCTGGCACCTGCAGCTCCTAGCTCTTAACTGTAGGACGCTATAGACTAAATAGTGTGCAGTGTTTAGTAAAGGGCACTAAAAAATTAAGACACAGGCTCACAACTTGTACTGCCGCTTGAACTCAAGAAGATCTTATCCCAATGGAAAGCTTTTTATTCAGAATTACTTCCACTCATAAGCATGTGTCAAACGTGTACAAATTGGGAGCACAATGAGGATCTCCTCTCACTTAAATATTCCCCCTGTATTGCTCTCACACACACACTTTCTGATCACAATCTAGCAATGTAGGAGCCATAAATACTTCCCAGTAATGGACTTGAAATGTATCTAACACCTCTATTTCTCTCACTGGCTTCCCAATAAGGCAGAAACACCATTAATTAGATAGAGAGCAGCCACCATGAAGCAACAGCAGAGCCTAACATGTTGGACTGCTCCCCTTACCGAAGTCACCTGCTCTTCTGTCACGTACCTTCAGCCTCCTCCAGTTTTTGGATTTGCTTCAACACTGGCTGGATATTCAAAAAGAGCCGGTGGCTGTTGCTGAGGAGCTGCAGCAAGTGCCGTGACCTGAAGGGGCAACCCGTGTAGTAAACCAATTTCCGTGCAGAGGGCAAACCATCTGGCTGGATCTCAAATTTTTTCCCCTGCATAAAGAGGAGAGATGCCAGTGAAGTGAGCAAAAGTGTGTTTTCAGCCACACAGCTACCAGAGATAACTACAGTCTTGTGTGCACGAGTGACAGGACTTGACATGGCAGTGCAGGCAGGCTGACAGCTTTGCCAGGTCCCAGGTTGACAGCCTGCTGCCAGATGGCCTCCATTCCATCATACTCACCAGAAACGCCAGCTTCCCGATGTGTGACCAGGGAAAGTCGTAGAGGAGCTGGCGAACGTGATTCACCTCCTGCAACACATCAAACTCGGAGTGACACAGGGACTGGCAGGTACAGGGTGGAGTCAGCAATGTGCAAAGAATTTGCAAACAGCCAAGTATTTGAGATATGTGGAGCCTGGCACTCGCAGGGGAGGCAGAGGAGCTGTGGTGGGGGGGAGGACAGGGGAGCCAGGCAGAGTTAATGCTACACCAGAAGGCTTTCACGGCAGTCTGTTACCTGATAGATGTGCATTCCTCTCAGGGTCAGGCCCAGGATAACTGTCGGGCGATCCTCCTTCTTATCCTAAAAGAACAGAAGAGCCTGGAGTCAAAGGTTAATCTACAAAGACCACGCTCTTGTTCTGGCACCTACTGCAGGAGATGCAGCAGGACTGTTCATCAGGCAGATGCCATCGGCTCATTTGGTTTTTATTGTGTTTGTAAAGTGCACCTTGCCTTGCTGACCTGTGAAATATCTATACCGAAAATCCCCTCATTCTGGGCATCTCAGGCATTTCACCAGCAAACACCCTAGCTGCTCTGGACAGGGAATCCTGTAGCTTTACTGATTTGAGGGCATGGACAATTACTGCTCTCTAAGGTACCTTGTAACCTCTCATACTGCCATGCGCTGTCTCTGCTGTCCCCATGAACATGCACCACTCTCACTCACCAGGGGACAGAGAGCCCGAAACAGAACGGACGCCTGTCCCCTTCTCCTTACCACAGCCTTACTGTTCCCATCCACGGATTTGCTGGACCTTAGGTGTTCCTCGGCCAGGAGGGAGCTAATCAATGCCCAGAGTTACAGGGACTCTCCTTCTAACCTTTTGATCTCAGTGTTGGGAGCAGGTGGTTTTGTGAGCAGGTGGTTTTAAATGTTTGTGGCTGGGTTGGAATATTGCCTTGTTTTTCCTCGTGCTGTATCTTAGTATGACATACTTGGTCTCTAAGGAGATTCCTTTGCTTGAAGGCCAAAAAATATCATAAACTAGTTCTTTCAGTCCTTCCTGCCATGGCAGAGTTAGGGAGGGGAACCACATACTTTTCTTGCTAGGAGGAACAGGAGGAAGAAAATTTTGGGGTAGAAATTTATGGGCTTACAGAGCTCAAACTTTACATCAAAACTTTCTCTACTCATCTGGCTTGTCAAGATGCACGCCTTATGCCATCACGTTACCCCACCCTTTGCCCCTGGTACCATCCATGTCTGCAATTTGAAGTCACTGAGAAATGCTTTCTGCCTCCTAAGAGCAAAGAGCTTCGTAAATCAGTATTGGTCTGGAGGAGAGATACGGGGCTCAGAGCTGTGTTTTCTTTTGGAGTTCCCAACCTCTGTAGCAGCCATGAGGAGGGTGTCAGACAAAAATGACTGCTTTTGAAATTTCAAGGCAGCCAGCACACCGACACAGAGCTTTGTGACCCAGGTGTCACCTAGGAGGAGGATATCTCATGACGAGATAACTGTCACATGGCAGGAAGAAGAGCACAGATCAAACAACACATGAAGGAGTTAGCAATGCATAAAATGTAAGTTCAAGTCAGGGATTTGGATATGAAGAGCAACCAGTGTCACAGCCCTGGTGCTTTCAGATATAAATTTTATCATGTCCTGCCAGCTGGATTTATTATGGCATCCAAGTGTAACCAACCCTCTTTGACTGCATTATTAACAGCATTAGATTCGAAACAGAGAGGACTACAGACCAAAGTGGAACTTATTTCCTCCAGAAAATCCGTGTGTTTCCAGTAACTAGATCTGTTAGATCTGGTCAAAGGACACTGATACCTCCCAGACATAATTCCCACTAAGCATAGGTAACTGAGAAGTTTAAGTGGAGTATCTCCATTTGGAAAAAAAGGTCCAAGCCGTTCCTAATTGCACCTAAGTGGAACAGAAAACTTCTCTTTAGTCCCATTTCTAGACCTAAACTCTCTTAGCCTGTGAAAATGAAGCACATTGTGTTTAAACAGTCTTGGGTAAAGAGTCTAAGACTCAGGGACAAGCAACAATCCAGGAATCCCAAAACTGACATACAGCTGAAAAAACACCAACCACTCTGACAGGGTTGGAGGGGGAAGGGGGTAAGAAAGTTGAGATAATTCAGTGTCACCTTCAGTTATTAAATGGGATTTGTGTGAAAGCTGGCTGACCTCTTGTCACCATTTCAATACGCTACAACAACAGGAAAAAAAAGGCTTCTCAGTGATTTTCTTGGTGCGAGTCTATTGACAGGCAGGGACAAAAATTAAGTTTTGCCATTCCTGTGGCCAGTTTCTTGGCTGAGGAACAAAACTAGATTCCAGCTATACCTGTATATTGGTGGCAGATTTGTTTGTGGGGACCAGCCTCATTGGCTGAACATTTTAGACTTGTTTGGCCTCTCTGAATTGGAGGCAACCATCCCTCAAATAAACAGAAAGTGAAAAATGCAACGGTGCACCCAATTAATGATGGGAGAGAAGATAAAAATTGGCAGCTCTTTGTTTCACCTTCTGTAGCCTGTAAAAGTGGACGGGCACATCTTCCAGCAGGCAGGACTCCTTAATGAACTTCAGCACCGCTTCCTTAGCGCTCAGCCCTTGCTGTTCTCGGTGCATCTCTGGGGCATGTTTCAAGATGTAGTCACTCCCCCTCTTCGCAATTATCTAAACCACAAGGAAAACAAGCAGGTCAGCAACTCTTCAGCAATCCCCACGGGAGGCAGCTGTGATCAACAGCAAAGCAGAGACTGGAGGTGGAGGAGGTTCATGCGGTCCCCTCAAGATGTTAGTCCACGTTCACCTCTATCTCCCTGGAGAATAAGCGTTTAAAGCAGCCCAGAAGATACTGATGTCTCCAAACAGATCCTAGATGGCAAAATCGTAACAGATCAGGACTACAGAGGTCGTGTCAGCTCTTTTAATTTTTAAGTACTGGAATTAGTTTTCCTAACTCTTGACATCCATAAACGCCTATGGGCAGATAATAAATACTGCTCTGCATGCCAACATAATCAGCAACATCTCCAAACACTGCAGAAATGCTAGGTGGTCCTTTTAAGACCAGAAACTACACATTAGGCTTACTTAGCATTTCCATCCTCAAAGGGGTGGATAACACTATCTCAAGGTATTTTTTTATCTGTCGGGAGTTCTTGGCAGGCACACGGCTTTGCTAAGCAGTAGAAAAACCCACACGGGGCCTTTTGCTTTTGCCCTGCGAGTGCCCAGTTCCCATGCTTGCCCACGTGCCCTCTCCGTACAAGGCTACAGGGCAGCCTGGCCCCCTCCCATGCCAGACTGAACAGCAGTGACAGGTAAGAGGAGTGTTGGCTAAATTCACTTCACAAAATCCCCCACCATTGGGGGCATTTAAAACTAGATCCCACCAGGTACCTGAGAACACCCTGCCAAGAACAACCTGCCCTGGCTCAAAACAACCAGACCCCATCACCACCCAGTTCCCACTTCCATTTTACATTAAGCCCCTTGTTTACTCTGTTCGGTAACACCTCTACCCTCCTCTGCACCCCTTGCCAGATTAGTTGCCCTCCCACGAGGAAGGCTGGGCTCAGTGGAGGACAGCATCGATGCCATCATCTGTGCAACGTCAGCAGAAAGAGACACGCCAGCTCCGCAGTTCAAAGCTGGGTTGATCACCTGGGGCAGCACTGCCTCTCCTTGCTAGCATGAGGTGTGGGGCTGCCCTCAGCCACATGGTCTCCAGCACGTGTTGGAGGAAGAGATTGCGTTGGAGGAGATCGCTCAGTATCTCCCCATGGGAGCCTGGGGGCAGGGAGAGAAGCGTCCCCATGCCTGCCAGATTTTACTTTTTGTAATGATGTAATAAATCACCCACATACTTGCTTGGGGTTGTGGCTCAGCACAGGTGAGCCAGGCTTTGCCGTGGCCTTTGCAATGTTTGCCAGATGAGCAATAGTCTGTGATAAGGTTTTTAACTGCCCTACAAACAGCATGCACGAGACCCACCTTTTTCAGCCTTTTGTGAGCTACCTCGTGCCAGGCGCCCCGTAGCAAGGAATGGCATGGGATGAAGGCCTGCTGACTGGGAAAAAGGAGCATTTCTGGACAGCAAGGCAGGCAGGCAGGCTGGGACTCGTGCATAAGGGAGACTCTACCAGCCTTGCCTCCTTGATGTAACCCCTGTCACTGCTCTGAATCTTCTCCCCAAAGCAGGGGACAGTGTCACCTTTCAGGGGAGAGGTGACTCGCCTAGGGACAAGCAGCCAATTACAAGAGGCATCTGGGCTTTTCAACAGCTATCCCAAGGTGCGAGCCGGGCTAAAATCCACTGTCACAGCAGAGAAGGGACCTCTAGAACTAAGTCAGGTTGCAGAGGCAGGTCTGTCCAGGTCCCAGGGAACATCCTGCTCCAACAGATATCATCAGACGTTACAATGATGTGTCTGTAGCAAAGCTAGCTTCCCTTTGTATTTTTGTGGACAGTAAAGTGTTTATCAACATTTTTCTTGACATTTCACCACAAGAGGAGAACTCTCTGCAGGTAACCAGTTCTGACAGAGTCTTAGCTAATTTGCCTTCATTTGACAACTAAACCAACTCTTGGCTTTTGCAAGTCTTGAAGGGCACAAGCCCATGTGCACATGCTTATAAACAAACATGCAAAACCATTTCCAGGCCCTTCCCTTTTCTCTTACTGCAGTTGAGCCAGAGATTAATGACAAAGCAGGCACCAGAGGCACTGCACAGCAGTACTACCCCTTAGGGTTTGGGTCTATCCATCCCAGAGGTAAGCATTACAGAGAGGAACAAAGTGCAGTGGACTTGGCTTTGCAGCCCTGAGGTTTTCTGCAGAGCTTAGGTTGTGCAGATCTTGCTGATGTACCACTGCAAACACACAACCCTTTAAGCCACAGAAGAATTAAACAGAGACAGCCGCACTGTTGGAGTCATTCATTTGACACCAAGGAGGAGTACACACCACCCACCTCACTGATGAATGAACCCAGGAGGAACAGGCACCTACACCCAGTGGAAAGAGAGGACATATCTCCTGAAGGAAATTCAGGGTGACACTCTACCACTCTGCCCAATCACTGCAGTGGGAGTTGGGGAAGTTGCGTGGCTGCAGTTAGGTACTACCTTGACATAGCTCCTGCTGCGTTGACAGAAAGATTCCCCAAAACTTACCCATTGTGGGAAATAAGCCTGAGGTTCAAAGTATTTTCCAGCATGGACCTTCTCCCTGTAGTTGCCCAAGTCTGCCTGTAAGCTGTAGGCAGCCAATAAGAAGTAGATTTCTTCTTTGTGGTTGCACCGAGACATAAGTACTTGCTCTTTGAGATGGCAATAGTAGAGTTGCCGGGCCACCTTATCGCTGCAAGACACAAAGGCAAATTTACTTGAAGGAAAGAAAAGTTCAGGCCCAGATAAGGCCCCTCAAACACATCTTCCTTCTGAGAGGAGGGATTAAACTTTGACATCCCTGATGTGTGCCAATGCCACCCCGATACAGTTATGTGTGTGTAGGGAGCACCAAGCCAAGATCAAGGTCTTCTCCCACTAAGTGTTGTACAAACATGGGAAATGGTAGCTTCTATCTTGAGGAGCATGAGATCTAAGAAGTTAAGGGCAGAAGGTAGATGAAAGAAAAATCATGTCACACCTGTTTTGGAGACTGACTACATCAAGCACTTCTGTTTCTCTGGAAAGCCTGTAGCAGTTAGGAGAGTGAACTCCCTTGAACCTTCGTCCCGTTTCTTGCACACCTGCCCTCCTTTCCCCTCTAAACCTGGCACTGCTTTTTCATTTTACCTTGCCTTAGGCTCAAGGTACTTTTCAACAGCCAGTTCCCTGCAAGGTAGATCAAAAGACACAGGAGCCTTGGACTTGTTTTTGTCTTCTTCCTCAAGCTGCTAAACAAGGATAGTGTGATAAGGCATAACTATCGTGTAGCAGTGATAACCCACATACCCCACCACCACTGTAAGAGCTCATGGGAAGAAGGCTGCTGACATGTACGTATAAATGAGGTGCTGGACACTACAGCCTGCTTGTAAAAGCATGTGTGTGTGTGTATAGCTTGAAGGGTGCATGTAACTACCTCTGCATGGCTCCACAAACCTCTCAAATTACTAGTGCAAGAGAAAATTGCTTGTGACTCTAAAGAATATGTATATCAGGGGTGGCAGAATGATATGCAGTCTTCCTTTGTACCTAAAAGCAAAACTAAATTCTATAAATACATTCTATAAATACAAAACACTTAACAGCCAAACAGACTCCAGAAGAAAGACTCCCCTGTATCCAAAATGAAAGACTATGGAGAAAAACAAAAAACCACCAAGCTTTGTTCAAAACAAGAACAAATGCCAAAAATTTGGTGAAGATTTTAATCTACCCAAACGATCCCAGCTCTTGGCTTGCCCTGGGGTCACAGCCACACCAGAAGTGCTGATGCAAATTAACTCTGTCAGTTGTTCATTTTTAACTACCTCATCCTTTGTTCTGTACCGTGGCTGAGGGTGGTGGTGTTTTGAGTGCAGCCCATATTCCATGTGAATGGACTAGAAATGCAAGACTCTCTAACTTATGAAGTAATTTCTTTTGTCTATTTACAAAAGTCCATTTCCCGGAATAGACTGCACAGAGCACTGCTCAGATGCAAAAACTGGTTCCAAAATTAGCGGAGTATAAGTAGCTATTTTTGGTATATTCATCTGACGCTTTTCATACAACCAAAAGATGCAAGCAAAAAGAGTCTTAAATGTATTTTGATACTGTTGTCACTCAACCTGGTCTCTAAACACAGATGGAAAAGCAGTCACAATTTTCCTAGTGTTAAGGAGTATGATTCAGAGGGAAAACATTCATGGCTGGGTGAGGAAGTCTGTGAAGGTCTTTTAAAAAAAAGTCAAGTGGATTTTTTAAGCTTATTTCTGTGAGCTCGCAAAGGTGAGCTTAACAAAGAAACATTATTTTTCTTGCCTTTTAAGAACATAATGAATAATTCAAAACACAGTAACTACCACAGAACGGAACTTACCTTATTACTCTTCCATTTTCTACGTAGTATTGTACTCTAAAGAACGCAACAAAAGGAGGACTGAATTTCTCTGTTCCCTAGAGCAGAGACAGAAGACAAGTTAAATAACATTCAGCATCCAAAATTCCTGTTACTTCATCTGGTAACACTCTCTTCTCCCAGGCTCGCACCCCGTACTGCTTTTCATTTTCTACCCTTAGCTCTTGGCAAGTTGTGGGGTGGGGAGGGGGATGGGATGGGATCAGACTGTCTTGGAGGCTCACAACAATGAGGCATCATACAACATTTAGACAGGCTGAATAGCAAAACATCCTCGGCAGGGCAGAAGATTTTGGAGGGGGTGGAGGGGGATGAGCAGGTATAAGAGTCCCAGCGTAGCCTGGGGATGCCCAGCCTGGCCCGGAATTACCCAGCTCAGCACCTGGCAGCGCCGCAGGTGCGTTCACGCTGAACACAGCAAGTTTAACGCAGCCTCCCTCAAAGCAAGGCGGCAGGGCAGCGTGCTGCGCTGGCACGGCTGTGGCACGGCCAGGGCGCACCTAGGAGCAACGCTCTCTGCGCCCCACCGCATCACTCAGCAGGGACACGCGTGCTGCTGCCCTTCAGCATTTACTGCCCGAGGCTGAGGCGCACCAGCCTGGTATTAACTCCTCGCCTTTTGTTTGGCAGGGCTAGTGTTTAGTTGTTCACACCTTCCTGCAGCCACAGACCAAAAGGAGACATTGGTGTCTGCTTCACGCTGAAGATGTCTGTTAGAAGAAAGCCAGCAAGAGTTCTGTTGCTGTTTTAACTACAGCCTATCATTCAGACTCACAGGCTTGTTTAAACAGGAGAAAAAAATAAAAAAAAATTGAAGGGGGAAAGAAAAAAAAAAAGGAACATTTTCACTTACTAGCTCATTCTCTCATCTTCCCTACTTTGCCACTCACTTTGTTAATGCTCATAACAGTAACTTTGCTCGCACAGGCAGTTCCAAGGCTTTGTTGGTCAGACCCATCTCACTGGGACAAGGTACATGGCATGTCATGCACATCTGATGCAGACAGCAACTTCTTGATCATCACGGAAATATTTACATTTTATTTCTGGAACTTGTTCATAGTCACCCTATTTTATCAGCTGGACTGGGCTTTCCACCTGAAATGTCTTCATAGGAATTAAATCCCTGCCTACTAACCCAGTCCGACAGCCTAACTCCTCACAGACTTCAGTACTGCCAATGGCAACTCATTCAGCCTTTTATGATTCACCTCACGCCAGAGGTTCGACACTTACCCTGACTTAAAAAGTGTTGCAAGAATCCAGCCTCAAAGCAACCACAAAGCGCACCCCATCCCGAGGTGACCAGAAACACCAGGTGCCCCGGGAAACCCTCACTGGCTGGGCAGACAGCCCTCCGCACGACTGGCAGGCGTCTCTGAAGTAACCCTCACTTTTTTGGGAGAAGCAGTATGGGGTAAGAGAGATCCCTGAACCTCACTAGTCATCTGCAAACTTCTTTAAGCAGCAGAAATGGCAAGCATGCCTACTGTGCAAAAGAAAACCCTTAAGGAAGGTACAAAAAGTCATAATGAACTAATTAAGATATCTGAATGTAATTGCATACTACACTTTGTTCTAGACTGCAGCTCCTTTAATAATGACACACACAAACAGGCATTATCATGTCTGAATGACCAGCACTAAACAATTACATAGGCTTGTCTTTATTTCATGTAGCTTTCTCCTCCCTCAACAGGGCTGGCTAGCCTTAAAGAACTAAGACTCTTCTCGAACAAAATATCTTTCCTCTTGAACAAAATATCCTTCCTCTCGCTCCACTGTCCTTTTGTGCATACTCTGGAAGAGTTGCAGCTCCAGCCCTTTCCCTCATACCAGGTTCAAGTCACAAAAGGTCATTTTAGGCTGTTCTGCTTAAGGATAACAATGAGGTCTCCAGACTCTTCACAGGCTCAGCCAAGTTCAAAAGGAAGACACTGACCAACTGACCTTCTCCACTCCTGTAGCAGCTAAGCAGGAACCACGTGGCTACTATTGCCCAGGTGAAGTTGTGTAAGGGGCTGTTTTAGCTCTTTTAATTAATTGTACGGCCGTGCCCAAGTCACTGCATCTTGCTACTGAACAGCATTCTGCAGACCCTCTTCAAGAAATGTTTTGTGGACCTTAGTTTAAGAGCTTTCATTTCACTGTGTAGTCCAATACCAAAGCAATAGCCTCTGAAATTAAACATCTGTCTTACTTTGGTGGTCTCTTTCTTCCATTCCTTTGAAAAGTATTTGCTAAGCTTCTGCTCCAGGTCTATAAAAACATATTCATTATCTGAAAGACAAAAGGAAAAAGCATTTAATGTTAAAGAATTAGAAATTCTCATTCATTAAATACTTAGATGACTATACAAGTTGTTTCCAAACAATACATTTCAAAACAAAGCTGACCAGGGAATGGGCAGGAAAAAAGAGAGGGCACTGAGTCTTTTCAGTATGTGTGCCACTCCAGACAGTATGGAAGGAAGATTGTCTATGCCTTGATCCAAGAAATGCTGAGCTAAAAGTTTCACAAACACCTTAGCCAGAAACGCAGAATTCTTGCTTTATAATCAAGAAACCACTTACAGAAGGGAAACATCATCTTACCAAGCTAATTGTACTGTCTGTTTAGAGGATTCAGGGTTTTATTACTATTAAACAAGCAAGCCCTACCCAAACTTCCATTCTGTCATCATGTAGCACCATAGTCCAGTGTGGCATAAGCAAGTGGACAGAGTCAGGTATTTGACAGGTTTCATCCTCTACATATGAATAGGATCCTCTGAAATGGTGAGAAGGAAGATGACCAAACGCAAATTGCCCTCCTCAGAAGGTCTGGCGTCTCCTGCTCACACCCAACTTCTTTCATAGAGCAAAAAATATGAATGAAAGGAAGGGAAACCTGGCCTGCCTCAAAGGACCAGAACTTGCTCTCCACCCAGGTGAGGGTGAACAAGAGACAGCCTGGACAGCACATTGTCTTGAAAGAGCTCTGTGTTGCTTCCAAAGCCAGTGTTTTGTAACACTGCTTACCAATTATCAAATCCAACCAAGCCAGTGAAAGGTTTTTCTCTGAGTTTTCTCAATTCTTAAAAAAAGACCTGACGGGTGTTTCAGGCTTCAGTGGCGATGCCAGCTGAGCACATTCACCTGACCCTCTACTCTTTGGTCTTGCCCAGGAAAGTGTTTTGACAGGTGACAGAAATGCCACATTGAAGAACTTGTTCCTTAGACAGGAAAGGAGCAGGAAAAAAAAAAAAAGGGGGGGGGGAAGAGAGGGGGAGGAAAAAAAAGAATCCTACATAAAACAACCTTCTGCCCCTGAAGACCAGCCCAGAATTCCAAGCTTTAGCTGTTGCTTTCTGAAGTCAAAGAAAAAAAAAAGTAATGGGAAAATAAAGGTGAAACTTTTCTAATGGAGATTTACAACCAAACAAGAGGCTGCGCTTGTGTCTGTACAGCAGATGAAGGACTGGCAGAGGCCAGCATCACAGCAGGTGTTCAAGGGGACTCTGAGCTACCTCGCAGCCATCCTCCCAGAGCATTCCAGTTCCTTACAGGGGCAGATACAGCAAATACTTCCTTTGCAAGCTTTTAAAAAACAAGCAAAACAACCCCCTATCACCACCTCCTTCAGCTTCCACCTCAAGTGAGAGAAACCACACCTGCTGCTAGCCAGAACTGGTCCACATACCACACTAACAGGAAGCCTTGTGTAAAATACCAGTAACACTGGACACAAATAAAAGAGGACATACCCCAAAAGTCCTGTTTCCATCTCTGGGGTCTTTCCTGCATTGTCCTGATCACAGCTGTGATTTTAATATAATTACACTGCTGTTTACCATGTTGCTTGACATGTCACATACACTTACAACAGTATTTAACAGCACTGTTGAAACTTCCATAAAGAAATCCTGAAAATTTTAGCAGCGGGAATTTAAGTGCTGTAGTACACAAGGTGTTTTGCTATTTTGACAAGGAGAGGAGGGGGTTTTAGCATCACAGAGACTGCATCTTATACCCGCTTCTTCACTTAAGCCTGTAAGATAGGGCAGCCGGGGGGTTATGCTGGCCCCAACCTTTGCTTCTCTGAGTCCATTAAGATCGGATAACGCTGCCTTGACAAGGCTGATAGAAGTCCTAGTCAGGAGAAAGATGGATTTGGTCCATCTCTCGGACCTGTCTCTGTCCCTTGTCAGCTGCCAAGCTGATAAGCGTCTCTCTGTAAACCTTTTCTTAAAGAGTAAATAAAAGCTCATTTAGGAAGCAATTGCACAGCAAGCAACAGGAGTGGGATAGCATGAGCACAGCACCCAGTCCCTCCCTGGGCTTCAGCAGTCCCAGGGCAGAGTCCTCACTCCACTACAGGCTCCTGCAGTGGGACTGGGGCTGCTCCTGATGGCACAGCAGTGCTGGGTAAAGCCTGTATCTGTTCTGCCCACACACCACCATGTTTAGCTGCCATCTTGTAAAGAGGGTAGGGACCTGCATGGCTGTAACAAGCTGTGAGGTCAGTTCTCCCTTCTCGCTCAGGAAATATCCCATGCCTAGAGGCATTTAGGGAAATATGTGAATTATTCCTCAGCCACGAGGGAAAGATGGCAACAGCAAGTGTGGTGAGCCATCCCATCACACACGGATACTGGGACAGAAAGGGGGAAAGGATGACAGAGCAATTCTGCTGTAGTAAAGCCATTTGTTACTCATACCCCACAGCACCTATTTATCTCTGTCATGTTAATTCAGCTAGAGAGATGGCTCTGGGAGGGCCCAGATGGACTTGGGCCTGAGGACTCCAAGTCATTATCATGTCTACTGAGAGGTGCACATAAACCCCAAGAGTAAGCCAGGCTGAAGGAGGAGGACACTTGGATGTATCAGCTCTCCCTGGGAGTCCCACTCCTCCCCAGCCCAGCATCCTCCCTCCCGTGCAAGAATGCAGCGCTGCATTCCTGCCTTAATGAAGTTAATATTGCTGGAATGTCAACCTGCAGTGTAAGCCTCCATCTACAAAAAACAAAGAGGTATTTCCCTCCCCAGCTCCATGTGGGCTGTGGGTTTTTTTTCCCTTAAACTGGATTAGAGGTCTTTTGCCAGATGCTAAAACTGCCTCTGGTTTGAAAACAAACATCTCTAACAGAGGTGAGGGCATCAAATTGCAGCACCTCAGAGCAGTGCTGTAAAGGACAGTATAGAAATGCACAGATTCCCTTGCCTTTCCAGGGAAGAACATGTCCAATCTGTGGATCCAAACAGGGCTGGATACTCAGCAGGTACAAACTGTCATTGCTTCTCTGCCCTCAGCTGAAGTACAACAACTGAAAGGTACTAAAAAACTGGCTCAGTAGCACGCACACACGCAAATACACACCCGTCCACCTGCAGCTGCTGACACTGCATCGTTGAATCTTTTCTCAGCACTGTCAGTGAGCTTAAAAATATATCAGCTTCTCTTAAAAGGTTCCCTCACATGTGTGTGTACAGGTACCAAACCTGGCACAGCACACCAGTGCACTGCACTGCAATCCCAAGGAACACATCTGGACAGCCAGCTAGTTTGCAGTAATGCAATTTACACATTTCTCCCCATTTCAGCTTTTAAGAGCCCTCAAATGAAATGGAAAGTTTGTGCTGTAAAAATCTCACTCCACATTAAGCAGTCACCAGAAATGCAAACATTCCAGAGCTCCTTCTCTGCAAAATTAGCTTAGCACATTTGCATATTTAAGCAAATATAGGATGTACATTATTGCAAAAAAATAATGGGCCAGGTCTCCACTCAGTAAAAAGTGACACAGTTCCAGTGAGTGATGCAGATTTACAATAGGCATTATTTACATTGCAGAGAAAATGGGAATATAAAGGTATGGCTGTAATACAGGGGCAAATCAGTTCTGAGTCATTGTTACTCTGAAAGACAGTATTTTGCGTTAACCAGTGCCTCCTTGTTTCATTTTTTAAGAAAGGTAAGCTCCCTGCAGAAGAGGTAAGTAATGGTGATAAGTAATGGTGAATGCCAATAACCTATTCTCCTCCTGGAACCATTTTGGGCTTGGGGCACTAAGAAATTCCACAGAGGTTAAGTCCTGTCCTACCAAGGCAGAGCTCAGGCCCCATTGGCAGCCAGGAACAGCCCATTAACTCCTTTGGTTGAGTCAGGTATATTTTAATATTATAACTATTTAGACAGTCCAGAACATTAGGATTCAAATAAAACAGGAATTAGTGCAAAGCCAAACTTCCACACAGAAAGCATTTTCTGCCTTAAAGAGAAGGGGGAAGAAAAATTATCCTTGGCTATAGCACTTAACTTCTCCCAGATGCTCAAGAAGCCTTGTGGCAACACCAATATTTCCCTCAAGAGGCAACAGGAAAGAGAACGGGAGCAGAACAGAAGGATGGTGGGGCTAGGGGAGAGCTAAAGCTTAAAAAAACCCCAGCACTCAAAAATACCTCACAACCCATGCCATAGAACTCACTTAACCTGTTTAACTTTGCCAAATACTAGCATGGATGTTTTTGTCCATTTATAGAAGAGCCAGCTACGCACTTCTTCTGCATGTGGAGCTCCCCAGGCTTCCAAGTGTTAGTGGCCTGGGAACATACTATCCACATGGCACCTGCTCCTACCACCCCTACGTAACTTCTCAAAGCTCCTGGTATTACCTTTCAAGCCAACAAAGAAATCTCATCTGCTTTTCAGTACCCAGTTGAATAGTTTCCCAAGGGGTGTAGAAAAACTCTATTCAGGATAACCTTGTGGTTTTGGCTTTAGCTGGAAAGTACACATATCCCAAGTGAAGGGATAGTGAAGGGAAGAACCACAACAGAGGCTGTGAGTAAAGCAAGGGAGGTCCTGGCTGAGGTTGCTTTACATGGGATGGACAGAAGGTATGTGGAGGGAAGAATGAAAGGAGGCAATATCAATAAGCCCAAGGTCGTGTAGCCTTAGGAACTGTTGAGGTCTGAAGGCTGAGATAAAGGCTCAGTCATTTCTGACAAAGGATAGGCACTGAAGGAATTTTATGTTGGCATCTTACAGTCAGCAACAAAGCATGCCCAGGCAAAGATCTTCGGACTTTTGGCAGTGTCACAGGGGATTCTTCTGCACACAAAATGCTGCAGAACCATTTCCACCACTGCCCATCCAGGGGCAAAGAAACCCCGTGCAATTCTCAGGCAGAGCACTTGGCTGGGTGTTGTACTGATGCGGAAGGAGAAACAACTGACAGCAGGTACAGGCAAAAAAAAAAAAAATCTCCCTAGGAAGAGACCATGCAAGTACTTCCAAGGGGTATTATATACTTTTTGAGCACCTGAACCCCTGCAGCTCCTTCTAGGTAGCACATTTCTGCACATGTTTTTCTTGCATTGCCTTTAACTCATCTGAGGTATCAAAGTCATTATAACAGAGCTATATCTTGGCTTAGAATACAGAAGAAATCTATAAGGGAGATGCAATTATCCAAACTGATTTAAGGGAGGAGAGGCAGAAGTAGGGATAGGGGGGAAAAACATCATAAGTGGGTATTTTGGAGAATTTCTGTTGTCATCTGTCTTAAGAGACCCTTTGTTATTATAGATACCCACATAATATAAAGATAACATGGTAACATATTCCATCCATGAAACTGAAGGATATACAGATACAGAAGAGTTAACTGGAGACAGAGGGGTCTTGGCAGAGTTAACTAGCAAGCTCCTTGCCTAAGTGTGTGCTGGGAGGCATGGGTCTGGCAAGGTGAACAGTCATAGCTGTAAAAACTGAAGGATGATCCTTGTGGCAGGGGAACTGCAGCAAAGGGATTTGGTTCTGTTCGAAAGCCAGCCTGACAAACTGGTAAGAGGACACAGAGAGACAGTGGCAGGGTGTAGGAGCTGCAGGGTTGCTCCTTCCCAGCCAAAGGCTTCCATCTGCTTGGGTCAAGCAAGGTTTGCTCCTAGAAAGAAGCCCAAGATTCAGGATTGCAGGGATCTGGGTTATAACAACAAAGGAGGCCTGGCTGTTCTTTGTCTGCTGACAATGAGTTTTGGTTTAGAAAACTGAATCGCGTCGCTGCATACACTTCCTGATAACAAGAGGGAAACCTCCCGCAGGGCACTAGATAAGGTTGACCCTGCAGGAGGAGCAGCATTAAAAGACCCAGCTGCTAAAGCCTATGGAGCCAGCTTGAACCTGGCAGGGTTGCAGGGTCTTTCCCTGAGCAAACTACAAGACAAAAATGCACTTCAGCAGCAGCAGCACACAAGATATAGCCTGCTTGATGATCTGTTACAAAACTAGAAAGGCAACATGTCCCAAGCTTTGTGCCAGGGTAGCTTCCCATTAATATATATTCCTGAACTTAATTTTCAAAGGTATCAAATTCTTCTTATAGATGCAAGCTTTTTCCCCCCCAATACAGTTGGCTGAAGGGGTTTTAGCCTTGAAAATAAAAAAGCTCAAGAGCAAAAGGGGTGAAAAATTCTGTTCTGCCACCACTGTTGTTGTCTTAAATCCTGAAGCTTGCCCTCCGCATCTGTTACAGTCAGAAGTGAAGGTGACAGATTTAGGCAAGGACTGCTGGAAGACACTCTCCAAGACCTAAAGCTTAGATCTCGCAGCATTCATGGTTTGCAGTTTGCACAACGCCTTGTGGTGCTCTTTTCAATTTTGCCACACATAGGGGTTAAACTTGTGTTTATGATTAAGGAGCCCAACCTCTCCCCCTCACACACATACTTACTACGAGACCAACTGAGTATTAGCCTATCTGTACAATGTCTGCAGGTCAAATGGGCTCCTAATCCAGATAATCCACCCAGTGTGATTGATTACAGTTCTGTAGAAATCCCTTAATTTTCATTCTCTTGCCACTGCTGACAGTCAGGGTTTTGTTGACAAATTAGCAGCAAGGTAATGGATGCAGGTGGATTAGAAAACCTTGTTCTGCATATGGAAGCATGACACTGCCAAAAATAAATACACATTAAGAAACTGGGAAATATACCCTTATTAAAACAGGGCAGTTTGTTAAAAAAATGACATCTTAGAGCTGCAGCACAGAGAGGTGAAAGCACGATGCAGAAGAGGAATACTTTGGTCTGAAATGCAGAGGCTTCCTCTCCAGTTTTCAGACATCTAACCCACACTTGCCTCACAGACCAGCCCCCCGCCTTCCCTTTGCAGGCTCTGCAGGATGTACACCAACAACCTGACAGGGCTGCTTCCCTTTCTTGAGATGATAGCTTGCTGTGAAAGCAAAAATCCCCGAAAAGGAGGCAATGCCTTAAAGGCTACTTCCAAATGCCAGAGAGAGAGTGTGCTGCGTTTGCAATAGAAAGAAGACTTCACTTACCTCTGGCAGCAAGGGAGATGATCAAGGGATGATCAGCAAGGGAGGAAAGGAAAAAGCAGGGTATAGAAAATATGAAACAAGAAAGATAGGAAGGGGGGAAGAAGTGAAAGAAACATGAGGAAGACAGGAGAAGAGCACCTACTTCAAAGAAAATGGGAATGAAATCATCCTGTCTTACAGGGGAGGACAGCAGCTCTGATTTCACACAAGTCATCCTGCAAGTGGAATAAGCAAAAACCGGTCTTATAAAAAGGCGGCGGCGGGGGATGACTCTCGGGAACACAGTCGATTTATGAAAAAAAGTTTGGAGCATTCAGGTCTTCCTCACATAAAAAAAAAAACCCAAACCTGTGCTGGTTTAAATGCATGGGTATTTGTTAGCTACTGGCTTACTTGCATTGATGGTATCTCTTAGAGACTCTATAAGCCTTACAGAGATAAATAGCTTGCACTGGTTTGAGTGCTGTGCTCAAAAAAAGCAGAAGTTCTTAGAGAATAAGAGCAGAAAGGAAATGAGACAAGTAAACTTGTAAGAAACTATTTTATCCCACATACTCATAAGGACACAAAAGAAATCTTGTTTAGAAGGACTCATAAAAAACTATTTTCATTTCAATGAAAGAATATCTGAGGTTGCAGTAGTAAATAGTAACACACTTGAGAAAAATTTTGGAGAGAAAAGTCCTTTCTATGCTTTTGGAGATGTGGGGAGGCAGGATAAAGAGGACAACAGATCCGTTTCTAATTACTAGAGTTGTAGGGAGGTGCCAATGCACACACCATCTGAGAAATGGAGTATCTCATATCAGTCTGCTCCTTTAAAGCATCATCTTACACTCTTCCCTGGTCAATACTAAGGCATAGGACCAAGCAGACTGGACTTCAACCCATGGACTAAGAAGTTTTGTATTTCCCAGGCAATATTTCAAAACCCAATATCCCCCATACATGCATTCAGTCCCCTCAAACCATTTGAGTTTCCTCCCCCTGGTGCCACATTCTTTGCATGTGACTTCAGAAAAGTAACACTTTCAGCCCCAAGGTCCTTTTAAAATTCACCTCCTGTTCCACTACTGACAGTTTTGAATTCAGTGACAAATATGTTAGCCAGCAACTCAGCTACAGGAGAGAAAGAAAGCCCCACAAAGAGGTGGAACGTAAGAACAAAGGGGTAGAACAAAAGCCCCCCCTTCTCCCAATTTGTCTGCCCACATACCAAAGATCAAAAGAGCTCTGAGAAGCCTGTGCATAATCTACATACTTTGTGACCTTATTACAATCGAATTCCCCGCAGGCACGGCCGCTGTGTATATATGCACACACTGTAAATGCACAAGCGGGCCTGTGGACGTGTGCCAAGTCATTTGCTCTGGGCATTGAGTTTGCTTACTTTTAACAATGCTGAGGCCAAAGAAGTGAGGCTCTTTAATCTTCACTAAATCACAAACTTGCTGAAAGAGCTCCTGTCCAGTGGCTTTGACCTGAAAGAAACAACCAATCCAATGTTACAGATGGCTTACACACCTGGATGGAACAATTCTCCTTCTTTACATCAGCCAATATATTGTTGGGTACCACAGCAAAAAAAAAAAACCAACAACAAAACAACCCAAAAAACCAAACAACCCCACAGAACAAGCTTTGTTTTCAGTATCGCTATTATCACAGCATAATAATCAACATGTTATTCTCCCTCCTTCACAGTGCAAAGTGGCTCTGCTCAGTAAGACATGAGTTCCAAGTTTCCTATCTATTGTCATCTTTATATAAGAATTTGGAGCACTGCTGGAGTCCTAGTTTTGTGCAGTACCTCACCAGGCTATTTATAGGTGCTCTTACAGAAAGCGTGTTTGTAATCAGAAATTAAAATACTACTCTTTTGCAGAATTTTTTGAACAGTTAAGAGAAAAAACAAAAAAGAAAACTTTCATTCAGAACTAAAACAAAAGTACACAAACAAACCCAAGATTGCACGGTTTGAGCAGAAGTAGCTCATGGATTAGGGAGGAGGTTGCTATGTACCCCTCACGGAAGAGCTTGTTCTGTCCCCTGCTGACTCCTGGTCACACAGCAATTAACATCTTCATCTTCTGAAGCTGTCACTGATAGCCTATAAGCTCCTGCCCGTTCCCATGCCACACTGGGACCTTCCAGTACCTTTGCCCCGCATAATGCTGTGCATACACTGAGGAAGCACTGGGAAAGCAGAGCTGCCAGCATGCACTCCTGCAGAGGACCAAAGGCTGGGCAGTATTTGCATGCATGGCACAGGGCAAGAGCACGCTGTGGTATTGCGGCACAGCTACCAAAGATGCTGTTCTAGCAGGGCAGCTCAGAGCACAGGCTCCTCCAGCAAAAGTGTGATTCTGGCTACCTGTGTGTGCAGACCTGGATGTGTACTATGATCAGAAAATTTCCCCACTAAACATCCACCCACCTACAGCCTCATTTTCCCCTGCCCCACCGCACCACCCCATGAGCACAGGCAGACAGACAACCACAGGCACAAACAAAACCCCCCAACCCTCGTAGGCACAGGGGAAGGAGTTTTGAGCAAGAGCAGGTGGGGAGAGCACACCACCAACAACACAGACAAGCTGAGCCCAGCCCTGGGTGCTACCAGCTGTAGCTGCGAAATGGGCCAGAACCTCTGAATTTCGTTACGCCACTGCTGGACGATGCAGATGAGCAGCAGCAGCCACCTTCCTAAGGGGGGACAGTGCAGTGCTACCTTCACAGCAGCAAAGAAGACGGGGCAGAAATCGACTACTGAACTCTCCTACAAACTGATCACCGACGTCAAACTAATTGCCACCTTTTTAGTGCAGGCATGCCACACTCCCCAGAAACTGGCTGCACTCCCCTCCCTGCCCCAGGATGTACCATGTCACTAGACAAAGACAATGGGAAACTGGAGGTCATTTAAGTACTCATTTTTTTCTATTTGACAAGGCACACTAGCCCGCCACTCACTACCACTTTACTGGGAGCTTTGAAACCTGTGCTGCACCAATACACACGCGCGTGTGCATGTATGTGCTTTGGGGAGGGGAGGAGGTACAGCACAGTTCTGATAAGACTCAAAACCACATCTGGGCCTTATTATGGGTCTCTGTGTGAGACTGCACCCTTACAGTCTCACACCTAAATACAGTATTTGCTCAGCTGCCAAGAACACGTGGTGGGAAGGGACAGCTGGGCACTGATCTGCCTCCTTTCTCAAGGAAGCAAGCTCTGAGCATGTTCTCCTACCCGGGAAGGACTCACTAAGCAAGAGGTGACCTACCCCTAGCCAGAATGGTTATGTGCATACAAGAGTCACTGTCAGCACAGGTCTCTATGTAAAAGCTGTAAGATTAGATGAATTTTGTAAGTGGCATGCTTTCACACCTAAGAGAAGAAAAACCTGCTTTAAGATATTTAGTTCTAGGGCATTGAGTGCTTCAATGTTTTGTGACACTCAGCTCTAAAGCAGCGATTTAATCAGATTTCTTGCACAGCAGGTATGTGAGCTACCACCTCATCCATTCTTCTTCTGACACTTCCCTTCTGTACCCAGTTTTACTCCCAGCCTTCAAGGCTATGCAATACCATTTACACCTGCAATCACTGTTCTCTCCTCCTGCCCTCCCCTCTGCTCAAAGCAACCAGCACTTCCCTTTGCATTTTTCATCTGCGTGCTTCTCTTTGGACTTTCTTCCCTTTGCATATGGTTCCTGTGCCAAGCTCCTTCCCAGACACGCCATGAATCATTCCTTCCCCTGATACTCAGCTTTGCCCCATGTCAGACTCAGAGCTTCTTTACACATGAAATTTAGTCCAAAGTCAAGTGCAAGTTTACAGAAGGCAAGTGCTATTCCAATGACATTCTGCGTGCCAATATTAGTTTCGGTTACCTATCTCTTTTTTCTCAGTCTATATGCTCCCCAGAAAATTTTTAAAAACCTAGTCATAAAAACTAGTTTATATTGATCAACAGGTTCAAAACTGTTGGGGAGATATGCCACAATAAACAAAACCGAAACAGATACCACTTCAAGATCTTTGGTGCAACTGATACAATTTTTAGTTGCACCATTCTTGCTCACAGCCTGCTTAAGCTCCCTGGTGCTTATACTCCATCTCCCCACTGGGGCTGCCTGGAGCAAGGCAGGCTGCTCTGCTCTGATGACCATTCTCCCCAGCAGAAACCTCCCACTTTGCGTTGCCATCCTTGGGGTGGCTGGTGAACTGCAGCAGCCAATAGTTCTCCTCACTGCTCTCCTCCTCTTGTTCACAGTTGGTCCCAGGACGAGAGTTTTCCTCATCACCATCCCCTCAAATTCATCTATACATCCAGAAAGGTGGACACCAAAGCTAATTGAGAGATACCCTGTTATGGGGGAAAGAACTTTAAAATGGCTTCTGCTCTTCTCTTCAACAGCACTGTCTGTGAAGGGCATAAGACAAATACATTTTAAAGAGCAGGCTTCAATCTACATGTGACCACATAAAACACATATAGGTAAACTCTTATCTGGAAGGGTGGAATTTATATGGAGAGGGGAGAAAGGAATTACCTGCATAAACATTGTGCTTATCACAGGAAGGATCTATAATTTATTCTGCTGGAAGGATAACCATTCCCACCTACCTCACTGAGCTGCAAGCTTGTTTACTATTTGCATTCCACACTGAAGAGGTTAAAAGGCTTTGGAAACCTTAAGTAGTGGCGTTATTGTTCTAATAAATGCACAAAGTATCATCTGTGGTTGTGCTAATTAAATCTGGGTTCTACCAACATCACTAGAAAATTGCCTTGATGTTCCTTTAAAAATATATCTCTAGCTGCGAAATCTTAATTTTTGTTTTTGTTTTGAAGGGGTGTTGGGGTAAAGACAGAAGCTAAATGAAAAGCTGGTTTTGGTGACTTGCCCAGCTGTAACAGGTCATGTTTCACTCTCTATGCAATTAGGACACAACTGTGCATCGAGGTCTCATGTTTTGGCTCAGGCAGCTATTCCTTTTCACACACAGGCATCTCCACATACATATTTTCCCAACTTCCCAGCTGCCAAAGCAAGGGACAGCAGAAGCAAGGAGAGTAAATATCTTTAAAAGGGCTACTGAAGGGTGCTGTGGCAGGGACTCCTCTGTGGGATAAGGCAGAGATGCTCAAGGTGCCCTAACTCTTTGGAGGGGCAGCAGGCAGGAATGAGGGGGACACGACACCTTCCCTCTGTCCCTACCAGCCCTCAATATGAAAGACCGCTTCTTATGCTTATTAAATACCCTGGATGTATTTAAAAGACACGTAGATGTGGCACTTGGGGACATGGTTTAGCGGTGGACTTGGAAGCGTTAGGTTTATGGTTGGACTCAATGATCTTGGGGGTCTTCTCCAACCTAAATGATTCTATGATTTTATGATAAACTGCATGCATCCAGGATTGACTGTATGATCTAAGCACAGACTAAACTTAATACGGTGGTGCATGACACAGTGGTGGAGGAACAGCTGTGTGCCCAGCTTGGGCATGGCCGCAGCAAGAAGCGGTGATGGCATCAGCCCTGCCCACACACTGCCCTCCTGTACCCCAGTCCTCACCATCCCCATGGCAGGGTGGACTCCGCTATCTCCAATCTTTAGCCTCCCTGATAAAAGCTGTGAGAAGGTGAAATTTAGGGTCAGCCACAACAGACCATTACCCAGGCCTGCACACCTGCCACCAAGAACTTAATTAAATCATCATTTTGTGGCTTGCACAAAAGCCAGCAGATTGCAAAAGCTTTCTGGGGCAGTAGATGGGCTGGGTTTGAACTGGTAACCTGGAAGCAGAGCCCTGCCAGATTTTGCTGTTAAAGCCTTGTTCTATCCAGCCCTTGCGACTGTTTCGGTTAACAATGCCACACTTAAACACAGCAGGTAGGAAAATTCCTACATGGATTTTGAAGATAAGCATGCATGGTTTCAAAAGCCACCGTTTCAATCAAGTGCTTAAATTAACAGTTCACCTCAACTGTCTTCTCTCCCTCCCCATCCCAGAGGGGGGCTTAAAAAATACCCCACCCAAACCAAAGCAAAACTTCCCCAGCCCGCACACGCTCACAAGAGAGCACTTATCTCTGAGGCTAGCTTATCATCTGAATATGAAGTGCCTCTGTCAGCTCAGTTTCTCACAAGTTCAAGGAGCAGCCAGCATTGCACAAAGAGGCACCATGCCATAGTGGACAATGTGCCACACTGGGCTGCCAGCTGACCTGCACTTGTGCACACACGCTT
Organism: Gorsachius magnificus; assembly: GCA_034008185.1. Taxonomy (NCBI): domain Eukaryota; kingdom Metazoa; phylum Chordata; class Aves; order Pelecaniformes; family Ardeidae; genus Gorsachius; species Gorsachius magnificus. Next base: position 47,533,766 of record CM067083.1, on the reverse strand, counting down.
GGGCATTTCAAGTGGTGATCAAAGAAATGAAGCTACTTACCTCTATTTTTTTTTGTGCACAAGTGCTCAAAGGAGGGAGAAAAACCCTCTATGGTTGTTTACTCTGCCTTAGAGTCTTTGATGAGATCTGCAGACTGTCAAAACCAGAGAAAGCTAAAATGCCAGAGAAACGGTCATGTGTTGGGCATGCTTGCTAAGTCATCAAGGCATTTCAGGTTCAATTTTACAAAAAAAAATAAAAATGCTAGATTATCACCAGTGGTAAAAATACCAAGAGCAAATACAAAAAAAAAGAGTAACAACAGAAAAAGAGCAGAGGGGACCAACCCCCCACCCCCGTCCAAAAACACAACTGGGACTTTTAAGGAACTCTGCAAGTAAGTTGAAGCTGCCCAAGTAGAAAATGGAGCACCAATTACCCTAAGCTGGCTAATAGCCTTTTGGTCAGCAGACCCGTACCAGGCTTTTGGGAGAACAATGGGAGCTAACAAAACTGAACCCCAGCCGTGGTGCCGCAACCTCCTGGCCACTCACCCCGACGGCTAGGCTGAGCTGCTCCCGGGTGGGCAGGAAGACGCAGACGCTCCGGCTCTCTGGCTGCATCCTGCCGGCCAGCAGCGCCCTGTTCATGGTGAGCAGCTCCGTGGGCGCCAGGGTCTCCTCTCTGCGCGGGCGTCAGGCTCCCTTCACCCCACACACCTGCTGAGAAGGTGAGAGCATCAGTGCTGTGCTCCTGACAGTGCTGGGAGCAGCCCTACAGCACATGTTTCACAGGATGTTTTCTTCCTTGCTGTTTAAACAAAACCAAATTCATCTGTTTTACGGCACCACAGTCAACGTTTCCACTGGCATCACAGCATGAACCGGGCAGAGTTGACATTTAAATAGCCCATGAGTCGCAAGAGAGTGTCATAATGCAATTGGGTCTCCTTAGAGTAACAAACCAGACTTGAGGCTTCGAGATGCACATAAGCGATAAGGCAGATGACACCATGGACCGCTTCCTGAAAATGCCCACGAGGGAGGGGAGAGCGCCCCGTCCTTCAACCAGGTCCCTCACTCCCGCCCAAAGCAGAGGTTTCAACGAGGGGTCAGCAGACACGTGTCAGTGCAGCTGCCGCCTTCTGAGCTGCCTTCCCCCTCTCCCCGCTCCTAGTCCCTGGGAAACTGCTGAACCCAAATCCTCTACACCTCAGTTCAAAGGAGGAGATGGAAACATATAAAACTCACAAGGCCGAGCTGCTGTTTTGTACTTTTTGCGAGACAAGCACCGCCAGCCTCCTCCCGAGGGCTGAGCCCAAGCTTCACAAGCATCTTAGAGCTGAAGTTATGATAATAACAGAAATAAGAGACAGAAGTTCAATTTACATGCAAAACCACAGTAGCCAAAATTATCTTTAAGTTATAGCTATGTTAGACGAAGTTTGCTCAGCAATTTGTGACATTTTATTTATAGCCCTCTGCTCCAACACTCTCCAGAGCAAGGACACATCCCATGGCACCTGACAAATCCAGAAGGAAGGGGAGAGGCCCCTCAAGAGTAGGTTAGGGATGAACACCAGCAGAGACCTGACCCAGTGGGATATCAACCAGTTATGGGGTCCGCTCCATCCCCACACAAGCTTTGATGCAAGCCAGCAAACCCTGGCCACCCCAAAATCACCCTGGCATGACTCCCTTCTGCCAGCAACACCTGGACACCCATCACCAGCTCAACAACAGAGGTGCTGCTGGTTGATGCCTGCCTGCAAAGCTCCCTGTGCCCCCCGGGACAGGTGTGTACCCCAGCGATGGCAGCCGAACGCAATGGCAGCGCTGCCCTCTCCCACCAGCCGCGGCACAGGCTGCCTGCAGGGGACTGGCTGTGAAGGGGTGAAGGGCTTTTCCTTCACCCTCCAAAATGGATTCAAGGATGAGGGATCATAAGCAGCAAGGAAGCAGGTCATGTTATGGTAACACACGACGTACATACATATATGTACACATGCATGTGTGCATTACATGTAAGTTTTAAAAGCATTTGGTATTTAAAATCATGTTTGTCCTGTTACAGGGGAAAACCATGGCAGAATCAAACTCTAATGTAGGAAATGGAAAAAGCAAACCACCACGGGAAAACAAAGTACAGTACAGAAAAAAGAACCTGGATTTACTCCTCTCCCTTCAATTCCATGCTCAAACATCACAGTTTGTTTTTTTTTTTTAAAATCAAATACAAGAAAAATATCAATGTGTCCTTTTGCAAGGACAAAAGCTGTCCAATGCACCCCATTCCCTGAGCCAGCATATACGATGCTTCTTAAGAAAGTATTTGTTGATACAAGCTCTTTATGTTGAGCAACTCTTACGAGACAGAAGTACAAAAATTACATTTACTGCATTAATGAAAAGAGGAGGTTATTAAAGACTACTATTACTTTTTTTCAAAATTAGAATTTAACTAAACAAGAACTAGAAATTTTAAAAAGAAGATTGCTCTAAATTATAAGCAAGCAGGAAAGACATATTTGACTTCCTGGGACAGGTGAAAGTTTCTGTTAAATGAAAAATTAAGAGAAAAATTCTAATTTATCCTCTCTTATCAATCTAATTATACTGATGAGCCCTCTTAGGCTCCAGGCTACACACTACTAACAGCTCTATATAAATTACAGATGTCTACAGAATGACTCAAGGGCAACAGGTCACCATTATCATTGCCAGATGATGTCATATGTGCCATAAACTTTATTGACAGCATAAAGACCTTGGAGTATGAGCTCAGGCTTTCCAACATAAGGAGGTTTGTCTTAATTGTCAAACCACTGCCCTGGCTGCTATACATTCCCACTAGCAAGGGGAGATCATGTTCAGCAAAGGCATTTATGCAGCTCATAACAGAACTGAAAATAAGACAAAGAAGCAACCGTGAAAAACACGTGCACGCGGTTTTCTGCGGATAACTGAAGAAACTGAATCCTACTTCCCCACAGCATCTATAAAACACAGCTTTTGGAAAGCTTCTTCTCTGGTCTCACACCTGCTTTGTCCATTTGAATTGTTAAGAGAACAGCTGTGGATCCAGGAGCAAGGAAGTGAGAAAGGACAGGGGGAAGGTGGTGGCGCTCTTTTTACATTTTAAAACAAATGAGCTTGTGGATCCCACCACAGCAGATAAGAGGTTAAAGCAGCAATGTCCTTAATCTGAACGGGGAGGTCAAACACAAACCCAGCTCAGCCTTCTCTGCTTTAGAGGTACGTTAGGATGTGATAAAACATAATGAATCATTAACTTGCTAGCATTGCATGTTTACACTTTTTTTTTTAAAAAGTTGTGAGCCAAGAGTAACTGCCCAATGAAAACAAGCGGCCAGAAGGAATGCTCTTACTTAAACATACACAATTTCAGACTGCCCATATGCCATTCCTTTGTTTACCACAGATTCCAACCTCTTAACCTCAATTAAACCCTAAAAGCTCCAGCAAATGCACTGCAGATGAATTAATAAAAGCTGAAGTCAATCATCAGCCTCTGGGACACCCTACAGGTTGTTTGGTTTTGTTGTTTTGTTTTGTTTGGTTGTTTTTTTTAAATAACATCACTTCATGTTTCAGCTCCTGGAGAAGTGCATTTTGAGATATAATCGCTTGGTCAAAGGCCCCGCAGTCTATCAATGAAACAGTCAAAGGCACTATTTATTTGTATTCTTCTGGTATCAGTCAGGAGGCTTATTAGTGCCCAGAGTGATGGCACAGCTTATTTAGCACTGTTTATTTACCTAAACACACATGCAGCAAAGCTTTGGAAAACACACCTGTCATTAATTTTGAGGCTCTTCTGATTAAAGAGCTCAAACACGGCCATGAAAACTCATTAAGAAAAACCGTAATCTACACCTCCTCTCACCATGGCCCCATGAGCCGCCTCCCAGCACTGGAGCAGAACCTCAGCAGTTGCTGGGTCAAAGCAGGAACTGCTGAGGTTTGCCCCAGCAAGAGGGTTAAGAGTGGCAGAACCCACCAAAGGAGGAGGAAGAAGAAACTGTTCGCTTTTGGTTACCATCAGGTTGGCTAGCCAAACCTCCTCACTCAGCCCGTATATACACAATGGCATGAGGATGACCTGCCACCTCTGCATTTGAGGCCATGCTGTGGCCAGCCTGTCTGGAAGCAGATCTTATCCAAACAGCACGTGGGTTCACGTAGCCTGATGAGCGCTGCTGTGTTTTACACATTGGTTCATAGGACCACAGCAAATTGAGTCCTAATGATGATTTCAGCCTCTAGATACTGCCATAACCACATCACAAGGGGATAAAACAAATAGATGAACAAGCAATCACCTACCAACTCAAAGCAGCAAAAGAGAACAAAGTCCTCCTCTATTGAGGAAAAAGCACAGGTAATTCTGTGCTTCTCTCAAAAACACCTGGAAACATGCTTTGTAAGGTGTATTACAGTAAAACATCTTCAGAAAGCTGGTTTTCCTAGAGCTGACAGAAAGTGAGCACTGAGCATCTTCCTGATGAAACCTTATCAGAGTGGCCCTATGGAGTCCCATCAAAAACTGTCCAGAAATATTAAGACTCTTCTTAACAGTTTCCAGACATTATCTACAGATGTCTTAGGCTGCAGTTTCACAATCAGCTTAAGCAGCTTTAATTGAGGCAGTCCTGCAGCAAGACAGACAGAAAAAAAATCTGCCTCTGGTAGCAACCCACACTTGGGCTGCCTCATACTCATGATGAAATCCAGCCTTAAAACTGAGAACCCCTCTCATGTTCCAGGTATTTTATCCCCTCAGAGGCGTACTGTAGGGCACCAGTACTACCTGCAAAACAGAGTAATAAAGAGCCTGAGCAAGTAAAAGATGTAGTGATGGTATATATTAACCTTTCCCAGCAACTTTACGACCCCACCTGCCTCCTTTGACTATCCCAAGATGATGAAAATTTCTTTGGAAAGATGCATCAGTCAGGAGGGAGGGGAAAAAAGAAGTTGCTTGTCAGGGCAGAAAACAAGACTGAAGATAAATAGCTTTATGTCATGGCTGCAGATGATGTGAAAAGTGCCACCTGCAACCAACAGCCAGGACAACTATGTCATGTCCTGCAGCGAATTCCCACATTGGCTTTTCAAATGTATCTGCCTCAGCATCACTCCAGGACTAGCACAACATATCCAAGGGCAAGGATGCCACATGGAGGTAAGGTACTGAATTTGGTGTCCACACACTGCTTTTGGGGTAAAATACACACCTGCATTCAAACATTGAGCACTACTTAGTAGGAAGCCCTTACTCAAGGCCATTGAATGAGGAATACCAAGATACCTCCCAGTCAATTGGGTGCTCTGAAGGACAGGATCCTAGAACCAATGCAGCTTGGCTACAGGACAGATGCAACGCTGGCAGCAAAGGCTTTCAGTCCACATATGCAGGAGATGCAACTGCAGCAGGTCTTCTGCATCTGCTAGCAACACCTGTTAGATCTGAGTGCAGTCCTCTCGCAGGGATCCTACCTTGTCTTTAGGATTTTCAAGAGTACAATGGGAGATGCCTCCAAAAACTCCAGGGCTGCAGAGCCCTAGCAGACTGAGCCATCACCCAGTACCTTTTGAGACAGATGGGGAAATAGCTGAGCATTGATTTTAGATACCAACCAACATCCTCTTTCCTTTCTTCCTGTACAAGCAGCACTCCCTGGTGACACTGAGCTTTAACAATAGAGAGGAAAATGCTTTCTCGTTAGTCTTCACCACAGGATTAGACACAGCTCTTAGATAAGCATGACCGCTCACACTCCACCTTTGTGCTGAGAAGTTTTCCTGCCTCACACCAAGCAGCATGAGTGAGTGCTAGAACATGAAACACGCTCTTGAGTTTGTAACTCTTCTGCTCTGCACCCCCCCCAGTGCAGCCAATGAGCTCAGGAAGAAGGATGTCCCAAAATGCCCAGGGACGCCCATTCCTAACCTGGGACCATGCTGCTATGCCACTCTGTCTGTAGGCTGCCCTAGTCCTCAAGCTCAAAGATGGGGGAACAACTCTCCTACCCAGGATGGCAGCGTCCTCTTAGCCAAGTAAAAGTGACTCACATTTTTGGGCACACATCACACAACACTGCTGCTAACTAGTCCTCAAGGAGAAGAAAAAGGCTTAGCTGAGGACAGAGCACCAAAGGAGGTGCTCCTATGGCGCGTGGAAGTGCAGCGGTAGGTCAGCAGTGGCAGGAGCACGCAGGGTGGCTGCCATGCTTCCATCTGGCTTTCCCATGGGATAGAAAAAGTTCCTTGGCAGTTTGCTCCCTGTGAGGACAGCCCAGCATGAGTCACCTGGGCTTAATCTTTCCCTGAAACCAAAACTGAATTCAAGAGCCTTTTGAGAGAAACAGACAATGAGTACTAAAGGCTCCAGGCAAAAAGGGACGAATTAGGATCTCACAGGGACTACATTTTTCCATCACTTCCAAGTGATGGAAAGTGCCTTTGAATTTTTGTACACAAAAACATGCAGCCTTTTAAAATACATTATTTTATCAATCAGAGGCATATGAAAAACTTTGCAATGTACACGCTTTAAACAATACCCAAGGAGTCAAGTCTGCAGCTAGAGCATGTACCTCCTTTCCAGCACATCTTTTTCCTGGAGGGACAAACATTCTCTTGCCAACATGGGAAGAGCAATGCATCGACTGATCCTGCCTTTTCATTGATTGGCAAGAGTAATAGCATTATTACGTCTGACTACCAACATGAAATTTCTCATTACAATGAATTTGTTTACTTCTGCATGATCTATTAATGGACTTGTTTATTGATTACCAATCGCTTACAGGGCTTCCTCATACTTCATAAATCAAGCACATTAAATCAAGTTTATAAGTAAGTGACAACTGCAGGTATCGATTGGAGAAGCATAAGAAAGAGCCAGCAAAATACGGGACAAGGCATGAGCCGGCCTCAGTGTCCATTACACCTCACATAAAGCAGATGTAAGGGAAGCCTGCTCAGAAGTGCAAAGCTGTTTTCTCAGCTGGATGACCACGAGAGCATTGCATGTGATCTTGCAAAGGTTAAGGGAAGTGAACTGCTTGAACAGCCATTCAGTGACAGCAAGCTTGCCTCCGCTGAAACCCAGGGACACACATCGTTTGAGATGGACCCTTGCAGAGAGCTTATTCATGGGCATACATATGCAGAGCAAGGAGTACAGTAAATCCGCTGCCTGGTACCTCAATGTGAAGGACAGCAACAGAAGATGCTTCAGTTTGGTGCTCCAGTGCTTGCCCTGCACACCTCTGCCAAGTAGTGCAATCTTTACTAAAGGCTGTTCATCTTTTGTATCTATGGGAAAGAGGAAAGGCAAAGTACAGACAGAGAGCTGCAGCAAGGTCTTTAAAATAAGAGAGAGCGAGGCTTCCTTCCCAGGCAGTGTAACTGTCAGGAAGCTTAGGAAGTGCCGGGAGAGCAGCAGCAAGACCTGGTCTCTCTACTAGAAACTCAGGAGAGAAGCATCTTTCCAAATTTTGCAAACTGCAAATCAGTGAGTTCTCATGACCCAAAAGCCTATCGGTTAATTCTCTAACTGGAAACACTTTCCTTTGTTAAGTCTACCAAGGTTATAAACAGGATTTCTCCCAAGCGGATCTATTATACTCTTGCCTTAAGCACAACAGCTGAGAGACACTCTTCCACTAGACTGTCTTTGCAGAAGTTATTCCACAGTGATGGTACTTTCATATTTGAGCTGGGCTGGACTAAATTGGAACAGACCAGCAAGCCTTCTGAAATATTTTGCAGAGCTGTCCAAAAAAGTGTGAATAAACTCTTCCTCCATTTTCTATTCTCACCAAGATCTTGTAACAGTTCTAGAATTAAGCAGACTATGAAGTTTTATTTAAAAAAAAAAGCAAAGCGTCATTATAACTTCACAAGCAATACCTGGAATTGCAGGACAAATTAGAACAGACACACTTTTACCAATACACCATGTAAAGAACTCTTCTGAGCAGGAATAGCTTTGCTATCAGTAATAACCAGGTAAAAAAAAAAAAAAAAAAAGGGCTTACTTCCCCAGAGGAAGGAGAAAATCCACTGCTGATTGAATGGCATTTGAACCACCATCTAAATATTCAGACCAATTAGGCAGCTTCTACATCAGTTTGCTTCTAACTTTTTCCCCTTAGAGGGTACAGCTAGTCTTGAACATATCCAGAGCAGAGAGGAATACTGATTTATGTAAAGTGGACGGACTTCCAGAGAGAATAGATAAAACTCCGCCTGGAACACAGCTTGCCTCTATTACAAGTGTGAAAATGCCAATCTGACGATTACTTGACAAAATTAACACAAACAGCAGGGTTGTTATGATTAGATGCAGCTTCAGAGACTGTACACAGTATACTGCCAGGGATCACCTTCAGCACAGTGATGCGGAAACAGGAAGACAGAGGCCAAAAAGAAAACAGAACAAAAAAATCAGCTTTACAGAGCACTACATTTTTGAGGTGACGCTGAATTTTGCAAAAAGAGGAAATAGAGCAAAAAAAGAAAAAGCAAGCATAAGAAATGGTTTAACAAGAAGCAAATTACTTCCTCCTGCCATTCCCCAGGGAGCAGCTGCTCCTTGTCAGAGGACTTCTTTTGGGCTGAGACCACCGCTTGTCCATGCTGAGTTACTGACCGCACATTATGAATTAAGGTACCACCGCTAAACACCACAAAGAGAATCAAAGAGCGGTGCAGTAGCACAGGACTTCCTGCAAGAAAAGAAGTGTAACCCTGGAGCACAGTAAGCATGCAAGTAATTTACATTGTCTTGCATTGGACGAACAGTAGGGCAACGACTTTACTACAAAAGCTAACCCATACAGAGTTAACCACCGGATTCATGCACTTTTTACCTGTAGTGCTGGGAACAGAAAAGAGTACTGTAGCTTTAAAGCACTACCAGCTTTGCCTTTTCAAACAAACAAAAAAACCCCCAAAACCCACGAAATGACATGGCCCTTACCTGTTATCAAAAGACTTCCTCTATCAAAAGAAGACTTAAATCAGAAAAATGCGTTTAAATACACATTTTGTTTCATTTAGGATTTTTTTTTTTCCCAGGAAAAAAAGGTGACACAAATTTATTCGTCACTGGTGTTTATCCCAGTTCATCTTGTTCATATAAAAATCTAGTTAACAACAACAAAAATCCCTAGAGAAAAAAACCTGTCCAAAGAGCACAGACAGTATTTTTTGGTCAACCACTGAAAAGAACGACTACAACTCTTGTTCTTCAGTGCATTTTGTAGATTTATTTTTGCTTATACTTGTCCTACCCTTTTTTTGTTCCCCCCCCCCTTTTTTTTTGTTTCTTAAGGTGATCTCTGCAAGAAAACATATTTTTTTTTCCCCTTTTGGATTCCATTTTCTTCTGATTTGGCATTCCTCATCTGAAGCCAAAACACTGGCTACTACACAGACTCTCAACACCGTCAGTGCTGAAAACAGAACACTTTGATTAAGAGCACACAACAATTAAATGGGAGGAATAAACAACAGTGAGGCCAAGGCATTCTGTTGTCATTCCAATTTTTCCAGGAAAAAAAAAAAAAAAAAAAAAAAGATAAAAGCTAAACAAATGAATGGGAAACTAATGTCCAAAAAGTTGTTTTAGTTTTTCTTCTTTGTTTTTTTTTTTAAACATTATTCCAGAGATCATCAGTGCTAGAAATACATCTTCATTATTTTCCCTGAGGAAGTGCCTTATGCTTTTTAACTATTTATTGTCAGGGTCTGGGCATCACGGTTGTTCTCTGAAGAAGGGACAAGGTTCAGACAGCACAGTACAGTCTCCTGGTGCGGTGGCAAAACACAGATGGGCATTTTAAATGCCAGAGGGGAGTTAACCTGAGAGCCCGTCACTGCCGAGCAGCAGAAGAAACATCTCTCGCTGCAGAGGATGACGATTTCCCAGCAGAGGAAACCCAGAGCCTTCCCCTGTAAATCATTACCATGAAAGAATTCAAGAAGTGGGGAAACAATGAAGAATGGAGGCTTTTTCCTTTTTGACACCCACCCCTTCTGCCATGCACGTATACCTGCTGGGACACTCATTGCCTTCCCCATCCTGTCCCATGCGGGTAGATAAAAGGCCATCACCACAGTTAGACCACCCAAACCAGCCCCTCACCCCTGAGGCTCCCTCTGAGGTGGTGGCGGTGGGCACCAGAGGAGGTCACCCGCAGGCCTCACCCTGCCTGAGGGGCTACAGCATGCAGGGACCTGTGCTGTGCAACGCTGGCCCCAAAGCCGTCCTGCGCCGCCCAGCCATGGCCGTGTCATAGAATCATAATTTGGCTGGAAAAGACCTTTAAAATGATTGCATCCGACCGTGTCACGCTCCCTCAGCACCTGCGAGGCAGGTGGCTGCCAACCAAGTGCCTGTTGGGAAGCGTCCCAGGCCCATGCCATCTTCTGTCCCAAAGGAGCCCTTTGGGACACGGCCAGCTGCCCTGGGGCATGACGGAGCTCTCTCTTCGCCATGCAGCCGGTGCTACCACGCACTCGGGCATCACCTCACCTTTTAGCACCGGTGGCAGCGGACGACAGTGAGGGATGAAGGAGTTGACACGACTCCAAAACTCTTCCAGAGCCCCATTCCCTCCCGTTTCCAGTCGGTGCCCACCCACCCCCGGTACTCCCAGGAGCCGCAGCTCCGGGCGATAAATCGCCAGTGCGCTCCAGCCGGAATTCAGGCTCCCCTTGTCGACAGAGCCGTGAATCGACTTCTGCAGCCGCTAACGCCCCGACACGGGCACACGGGGAAGAGCCCCCCCCGCCGCTCCGCGGGCAGCGCGCACCCTCCCGAGCGCCTTCGCGCCCGCGGGGCAAGGGGCTCCTTCGCTCACCCTGGCCGGGCGGCGGGCACAGCCGGGCGCTTCGCGGGTCTCTCCGCCCAAAGTGCCGCCTGCAGCCGCACCGTCCCCACGGGCCCCTGAGGGGACCGCTCCCCCCCACAGCCGGCCGGGACCGGGCCCCCCGGCCCCCCGGGCCGGGCGGCCGGGCCCCCAGCAGGCGGCGCCCACCCGCGCACTTACCGCGGGGCAGCCCCAGTCGCGGGGCTCCGCCGTCCTCTCCGGGGCGGCATCCAGTGCCCGCCGAGCCAAGCGAGGTAGCGTCCCCGGCGGGGCGGGCGGCAGTCGCACGCCGCTGCCCCGGGGGAGGAGCGGCGGCGGGCGGGGCAGGACGCGCCCCCCGCCCCCGGGCCCGCCCCGCCCCGCCCCGCCCCGCCCTTCCCCGGGCCGGCACACCGACACCGGCGGTAGACCCGTGCGAGGCTCCCCCTCCCCTCCACACACACCGCCTCAGCGGATTGGCGGAGCCGGGCTGTGAGTGGGCGGGGCGGGCCCGCGGCGCGGCCTCGGGTTGGCGAGTGCGCCTGTCAATCCACGCCGCGGCCGGGGCGGGGTGGGGGGGGGCGGCTGAGGGGAGCGGGTCGGTTGTTTGGTGCGGGGGAAAGGGGGGGGGGGGGGGGGGGGTGGTGGGGGGGGACCTGCCGGGGGTGGCGGTTTTTTTGTGCCCCTTCGGGCGCGGTTTCGCTCTTGGCAGCACGCTCCGTGCTCGCCACCGACAGCAGTGAAGTCTGTGCAGGTGAAATTTTAATTGCGGGTGATCACAGCAAGGCACGAGAATCCGGCCTGGGTCGCTCTGCCGTAACCGGGCTGGCGTGGCGGGAAATGGCAAAAAGTGTAAAAAGATGCAGTCGGAAGATTCGGGGTCGGGTGTGGAGAGGCTGAGCGCCCTGCGGGGTCTGGGAGCCTGCGTGTGCAAGAGGCAGCGTGCTTGGGAAGGAGGTGCTGTGTTGTGTTGGATGTCATAAATCTGCCTGCCCCCCTCCCTCTTTTTATGTAATGATTTGCTTTTTAACGTAGTAAATTTCTGAAAGAAGGCTGACGTCATCTCAAGCGCTGTAGCATTCCTTCCTCTCCCTCACAAGCACGTCGCTGCTTAGTTTCCCCACATACCCAGTTGGTTTTGAGGGTGCAGCCCGCAGGGGAACTGGGATGGCAGCAAGCTGTAAGGGGAGCTGGTGGGAAGGCTTTCATGCAGTGTTGCACTACTCTTCAGGAAAAGAGTTGGAATTTGCCCAGGAAGGAGCACAAGAGTGAGCCTGACTTGCTGGTGTGACATGACAGCCTGATAGGGTGAGGGAAGCCAAGCATCAGGTCACCTGTCCTTGCTCCCACGTTTTTCTCCTGTGTTTTAGGTTGGACATGAGACTGGATAAAATCTCAGCCTTGCCAGCAGGGATGACGACTTACCTCTGCCTCTTCCCAGCTGGACTGTAACAGTGAGGCTGCTCTGTGAGTGCAGGCGGCATCTCATCGCCAACCCTTTCTCTTTCCACATTGGTCTTCTGAGAGAAAATACTGGCATCTTACTCATTATCTGAGCAAGTGTGTAGGCACCTCATTTCAGAAATGGTTGCAGGGCTACGGATGCTAGATGGACAGAGGTGGCCCCCAGTGACCAAGGTTAAGTCCTTCATGGCTTGCCCTTTCGTTAAGCCTAGGCTGTTTTGTACATTTACCCTCTCAGCATGCCAGCTGTTTCTAATGCTGTTCTGAGGTGCCTAATGTGTCGTTTCACAGGCGGCTGAGCTGGCATGACAGCTCCCCTCTGCCCATAGAAAGGTGTCACTGTCCTCTCCTCTTTACTCCTTCTCATCTTCAGTCTTCTGTCTCCTTCACTCCCTTTTCCCATGCCTGTAGCACTTCAGACCACTAAACTGGTCAAACTGACTAAAGGGCCAGAAGAGTCCAGCTTTTTTTGTGCTGGAAGAGTGGTCTGTCATGTTGGTAAATTAGGTTGTCTCATGGAGTGGTCCAGCCAGTGTTGGGAGTCAGCACCTTGTAATATCATCACCTACGTCTCCTCACTTTACAGCATGGATTGCAGGATTGAGTGCAAGGGCAGGGAATCTGGCACCCAAGCGTAGGCTTTACTGTTGAACTTGTTCTTACTTAACCTCCCCCGTACCACACATGAAGCCTGCAGCAGAGCTGCATGATTCTGGGTTTTGATCATTTGAAAAAGAAAATGTTGCAGTTGCTTACAAACTCATAGCTTGGCTTTATGTGACAGGGTCCTTCAGCTGTCGCAGGAGCAAAGGACTGCACCTAGGCTGTTGAGACAGGGGTGTGCTTCATGGCACGCCACATTAACCTGCTGTCCAGAGGCCTTAGGGCTGTGTTCTTTTCCACACAACCTGAGTAGGAGGGTAAGGAAAGTGTGGGTCACGTGCGGCCAAGGCTCCCAGTCTAGCCTTGGTCAGAATGGAATATAGTACAGTATGTCAGGTATGGTTACCTTAATTAGAAGTACAGTAATTATCCTGCATAGCTGGTCTCCCAGGATTGGCAGACCTTGTATGTCACCCTAGAGAAAACAAGCTGTGTTTTGAGAAACATCAGAACTGCAGGAAAATGGAGATAGCATTAGGCTGTTTGTTTTTGAAGGAGACATCAAAGTGTTGGAGACTGAAAATATCTCTGTTCTGAGGAAATACCACTGCACGTTTTCAAAGAGCCAACCCCAGCTCTCCTCCTTGCAGTGCAGATAAGCAATTTCATCCAGCTTGCACTGTAAAGTGGAAGCTGGAGAGGGGGATCTGTGGAAGGGTTCTTATAAACCGGTGCCTTGATTCAGAAATTCAGAAAGTAGAGCCCCTTTTGTAAGCCTGTGTCTCATGCAGGCGTGCTGAAGTCAGAGGGACCCCATGCAAAAGTAAGTTTGCATAAGCGTCTGTCTTTGCTTATGGTCTTGTCTGCGTTGCATGTAGACAAAAAGATTTCCTACTGCAAAGGGGAAGGCTGGGGTTTGCCTTCACAGTCTTGGAAACTTATCCCTTTCATTTTCTTACAATAATTTTAGCAATGCGTATAGGTGATAATTTTGTTGCTACGATTTATTATCTAGTTCACAAGCAGCACCTAAGCTTGGAGAGAAATGGGTTGTTTGTGGAGCCTAGAAACAAAAGGAGTTTTCACTAATGATCTCGGGGAGCTGAAGCTGGCTTCAAGCTGTTCAAGTCATGAGAGGATGACTCAGAAGTCAGAAATTTGAGGCATTCTTATGTCTAGCGTTTAATCAACAGGCAAAGCGTTGGGAGGTAAGCAGAGGAAATCAATGGCAAATCAAAGAAGAATAGGTCAGCTATTCATTAGAGAAGGGATTGATCTTGGGGATATTAACAGAAAGGAGGGCATGAAATGAATCCTAAAGAAAGGTTGAACTAGCTGTGGCTGCAGTGAGCTGACAGTTGGGGAGCCTTAAAAAAAACTGTCTTGCATGAAAGGTTATTTGCAGAACTCTGCGTTCTCTGTTTAAATCGGTCAGATTTAACCAGCTGCACGTGTTACAGAGACCTTCCAACCATAATGCAGCTCTTGCAGGAGCAATAATTATTTGTGTATATTTTGTCATTGTTTATACAGTCATCATAGGTATTACACATGAAATTATAATAATCTCCTTTCTGTTAGCATTCATGCTGCAGCAAAATCTTATTTTGCAATGTTTTCGCTGCATGTTGGAGCTTGATTTTGCTGGCTCTTGCCTTATTCCTAGAAAATCATTGATAGCTTCAGTGGGACTATTCATCATACTGGGGCTTCCATGATTAACATGCTGCAAAATCAGGTTTGATCTTCAGCTCTGGGACAGGGAATTTATTTTTTTTTTCACCTGTAAAGTTTATCAAATTTATCTGCAATAGCATGCAAACAATAAAAAATACTTACAAAGTTGCAGGGTGGCTTACCTGCTAATAACAGTATTAGTTATGTTATTAGTAGTAATTGGTCATTATTGTACCAAAAGCTGTGTATAGATGTAATTGCTATGGTTTGAGACACCGGTTGACATTAAATAAAAATCAAACGCTTGTTGTGATGATCGTCGACCGCATTACTCTGCAGGCGAGGCCAAGGTACAGCTCTAGGGCCATAAACTGCCTGTGGGCTACTGAGGTATGGCTGCTGTGCCGGGGATGTGCCATGTGACTGCGAGGACATGGGAAACATTGCGTTACACCCTGTTGTGCCCGGTGCCTTATAGAATCCTAGAACCGTTCAGGTTGGAAAAGACCTCTAAGGTCATCAAGTCCAACCGTCCAGGCACTGCGTGTTGTATCTTTCATCCCAGAGGATCCTGATGTGCTCCCTCAGTAAGTTCTTTCGTTTGCCATTGAAACAGAGACACCTTCAGGTAGTAAGGGGACAGCTGCTTAATGTTGCTCCATCAGCAGCCTTTGGAAACCGCATGGGGAGTCCGGGTAGGGAGAGTGGATTCATAACTCAAATTTGGCTCCAGAGCACAGAGGCTGTAACTTTTACCCTTGGCGCAGTCTCTGTGGGACTGCATTTACTAAAACGGTCATAAGCTGCTTTTTACTTCTAAAGCAAAGCAGAGAAATTGAGTCTTTCAGTAACGCTAAATAATTTAACATCATTATAGGCTCGTGATTTTATTCTAACTCTGACCAAATTCCCAGGGCCTTTGGTTGCAAGATTTCCTAACCCAAGCTCTAATCAAGCCCCAACCTGTATTCATTACACAGCCTCCTGAGATCGCAGCTAGTGGTGGCATGGCCGCTGGCCATGAGGAGTTTAAATCGCGTTCTTTCCGATAGGACCCATTTGGCATACGTTTGCCCGTACAGGTGCTCTGGCAGGTTGGTATCCATAGTTAAATACACACAAAGCGCGTAGTTGCTGGTGCGAGTTCCTTCTTTGGGGTCTCAGTGATGCCACTTCCGTGTACTTCATCGAATAAAACGCAATAGATCTATAACAGCTCTTCCCCGATGGGGTTTGTCAGCGTTTAATACTGTAATGACACAGGAGTTGTCTACTTATTTAACTTCACGCTGCGGTTTGAACTGTGAAGTTTTGGTTACTTTCAGACAGCTTTGAAATCGTGCCAGAGCTGTTAAATCCCTGCCCAGGGTTTCTCAGTGCTAACCGTGTCTGTGCTAGGCTTCGATCGCAGCGCAATAACTACATGTCCTCTGCACGGCAAAGATATATGCACATTGTCATTCACTGCTTAATAAAAAAAATCTTTCCTGCTGTCTGTTCCCTGCAAGTTTTCCTCTCTCAGCCCCTAAGGACAAGAGCAATCCGGCCAAAGCCATACCTCCCAAAGGAGTAATGGCCTCTGCTGTCTCTGAAGATGTGTTTCACACAGGCTTTTCTCTTATTTTCTCTCAGGTATGTGCTTATTTTTGCTCTGAATAGTATTACTTTCTGTAATACCATTTTCCTATTTTTTTTTCCTTTTTCTCTCTAGCTTACTTAAATATTTTTAATCCAAAGGGAAAAATAACACCAGTAGATGATGGGGAAGGGTAGGTTTTGGTTACAAAAATGAATCGACTTTTGAAATATTTGGGAAAGTATTCCCTGGTTAAGTGTTTCTTGATATCAGATGCAAATTTTATTTTTTGTCTGAATTTCTATGGTTTACCTTTTTCATATTTTTTATCTGCATTTCTGTGTTCTTACCTAGATGAAATAATGGAAGTGTCTGCAATTACAAAGCATTAGAGTATTGATAAAGAGGTAATAGAACCAAGAAAGATTCTTCTACAAAATCACTGGGGTTTT
Source organism: Gorsachius magnificus (assembly GCA_034008185.1). Taxonomy (NCBI): domain Eukaryota; kingdom Metazoa; phylum Chordata; class Aves; order Pelecaniformes; family Ardeidae; genus Gorsachius; species Gorsachius magnificus. Next base: position 47,517,129 of record CM067083.1, on the reverse strand, counting down.
TTTGTGCCAAAAGCCTTGCCCTTTCCTGTTTTTTGAGTATGTTGTATGCGTTCCCTCTGATCCACCCCCCAGCAAACTGGGATGTGGAAGAAATGTAATCTTGGCTGCTGGGGTCCTGCCCGGGGAGCGCCTTGCGCCCTCACACAAAGGAGGGCTGGTGTTTCTGGTGGGGGAATGGGGAGGGGGCCTGGAGCGCATGGGGAGGGAAACGTGCCTGGGAGCAGCTCCGCAAGCTCCAAAATCCTACGTGCAGGAAACAATTGGCTGAACAGAGGCCACCGCTTGCAAATGCCCCCGGCCCTTTCTCTACCTCCTGCTCCCAGGCAGCGCTGCAGATTCCCCCACCTCGGGAAATCCTGCGCCTAGATCAGAAAATGCTGGGAAAAGTGGGGAGAAAGCCAAAAATGAGGATACAATACTTCAAGTTTAAGGGAAGAGAATAAGTACCCTTATGTGCTGTGTCATCCTGCTTCTTAAAAAAGAAGTAGGGGAACGAAAGGGAAAAAAAAGGCCACATTTAGGCTGAACATTTCCATGAAGTCATGGCACTAAGATGATTTGAATTACCCACAGGATGAATTTAGCCTGACGCGTAAAATCTATTTCTACCATTATCACTGCTAACCTAAGCCTATTCACAGATAATTACAGTCAAGTGCTTACCCAGCTCTTGCTCATCTGTTTTTCTCTCCTGCCCATTTAGTAAATGCATGAGTTATGTATTAACACTGGTATGCTGTGTCAAAGCAGCAAGAGCTTTGAAATTAGGCAGCAGGAGTGGAATATAGCACGGCAGCAAAGAACCAGTGAAATCTGTAAACAGAGGGTTGTAAAAATGATAATTATAAGTCAGTTATGTTTTAGCAAATTAAGATCTTACAGTGAAATAATTTGAATTTACAACAATGTCAATGCAAACAGAGGTGAAATGTAGTAACTTCGGCTAAAGCATGTTTCTGATTTTTGCATCGCTTGGGGCAAAACAGTTCCAAGCATGAAGAAAAGTCATTGCCTGTACCTGACTGGAAAAGGTATTGATATTCACAAAAAGTTATCTTCTGCTGTACTGTGTGCATCTCCTGCACAGATGAATTCCATAGATATTCTTCTTTTCTCCAGCATATTTTGGGTAAAATTACTAAGGTGCGTAAGTCCCATCCGCCTCTTTCCTCATCACATTACCTGGGCACTGAGCGAGAGGTTCGGATGAATTCCCAGCTCCTGTGCAAAGGCAAGAGAGATCACTGGGAAGAGTGCTACGATACCGGAGGTGACGTTAGGAAAAGTGCCTGTAATACGGGGTTTATTCCACCCAAAGAGCATGTTTTGAAGCAAATGAGTAAAAGAGGCGACTAGGCCTCCCCTCATCACTGGCCAAATGCTTTCTGAGCGGTTGGGTGGGTGCCTCGGGGTGGAGTTAGTCAGGCTTTGCTCTCACCTCTGAAACTGGGGGTCGGGGCTAAAGGTGCTCGGCAAGCTCCACACAGCTCCCCGCTTACTAACAGGTGGGGCTCTGCCCCCCCATCCCGAGTAGCACTGCTCCAGTCAGAGGCTCGGTTGCCTACAATAACAGCTCCTGCCTATTTGTGGTTTTGCCTTGGCTCCAGAGGGGATGGTGGGTCTTCTAGTGCCCGAACACAACAAGAAGAAAAAATGACTTGTTCCTGAAAAAAAAACAGAGCTGATTTGAAAGCTTGTATCAAGAAGTATAATCACATTTCACCAAACTGTGATAGTTTTAGAGGCTGCCTGGAGGTGTTAAAATGTCTGCTGTAACTCTTCTCGTTAAAGTATTTCTGAATTGAAAGCTATTTCATCACATTATAAACATTTCATCAAGTTATAAAAACAACTGAGATATCTTATAAGTATAAAAAGTCTTGAGTGCTGAAAACCCCTTGTAAATAAAGAATGTGGCCGTGAAATATAATCCTTGGTGGGATTGGTTTTTGTCCTTTAGAAAGGACATTACTTTAAGACAGGCAAAGACAAAGTAAAAGCTGGAGAAGAAGGGTGGGAAGTGGAGAAAAGCTTAAAGTAATAAAAATTGTACACACAGGGGTTACTAATCTGCAGTGATGGCAAGCATGTCTCACTGTCTTCGGTTCTGAATAAATCATGCTATCTATACGAAGGTTATCTCCTTTTGTCATCGTACATCAAGTAAAGATGAGAAACACAAGTCAGCCTGGTTCACTTAAAGTTGCTTCCACAATGTATTTAAAAACTTTAAAAGGTAAGAAGTGTTCTCTACTTCTTTGTATATATCAGTTGTGTCCCATAAAAACAGTTGCTGCTATTGATTATTTTTGATCTTCTGGTTCAAAGTTGGGGGTTGTTTTGGTTGTTGTTGTTTTTTTTTTCCACATGAAGATGTCCACAGCCTCTTGGAAATGATCCCATAAAGAACTGCATCCTACTATTTAAAAATAGGTGGTTCTATCCCTTCCATTAAAATGACAGAGGAAATACTCGTCTCATAGCAGTGACAGCCATCTTTAGAGTTATCCCTTGCCAGCTCCAGTGGTAAAGCTGAGCTCTAGCAGAGGGAAGCTCTGCTAGCACGGAATAGAGTTCTCTGGGGGGGTTCTCATTCTCGGGGGGATGCAGCGGGCTCTGGACACTGCCCCAGACGTAGCGCTTGGTCAGGTAGATACAAGCAAGTAAGCAAGCTGCTGGAAGAGGTAGTTTCAGCAAAGGTCAAAGGATGTTCAACCAGGTGTCTTGGGCTGTGGGCTCTCCTTTTCAGGCCATTGAGAAGGTACATAGCACATTATAATGCCCACCCTATTTTTTTTTTTTTCAGTTGTTTGGCTTGCGTTTACATGACAAATACTTTTTTTTTCCATTAGTTTTTGTGTTGAAGACTATTCTAAGAAAAGTAGAAATAGGTATTAATTTCCAGTTACCATGCATATGCCGGTTGGGTGCATCTGTGCTCATTAGGTTTTTGATTTACTGTATTGTGTCTCCACAGAGGTACAAATGAGTAGGGTAAGTACTTTTAAGTAAATAGAGGTAGCTTTGTCACCCACTTAATCACACGTCAGGTGTAGAAAGCCAGTCCAGAGTTCCTGCACTAACAGATAGAAAGTAATTTCAGATACCTACAACGTTTTTGCTATCTAGCTATGTAGCTCTTCCCCCTGCAAGCTCACCTCTCTGGAACAGAAAATAGTTATTTCCAAAATAACTTGGGCTTGATCACCTCATTTTGCTTCATGCATAAATACCAGTGTGCATGCATCCAGGCATGTCCTACATCTCAAAGGGGGAGGGGAGCATCACTGACACCCAGTACTGGGGATGCCCACGATAAAGATTGCTCTTCTGTGTTGCCCGCATGTGACCTGAGAGCAGGGATGCCGTGACCTGCTGAGGCGGCAAACGGATGGCATGGCTCACTGCTGGCCGTGCCCCTGCCAGGTGGCCAAAGCACTGCTCCTGGGTGGCACGGGGGCAAAAGCCTGCTATCTGAGTTTGAGGAACGTGGTTTACGGTATGGTTTCAGCTTAGATAAGCGGGTCCAGCCAAAAGGAATGCTTTGCTCCTCTTCCTCTCTCTGCCGTGCGCGTCTGCTGCTTGTAGTGGTCGTACAGCTGCAGGGCGAATCGATCCATTTGGCCAGGCCCAGAAGGCTAATCTTGTGGAAAAAATGTGAGCTATTTTTATCACTCTGAGCCAGCTGAATTGAAGCACCTTGCTCCCATAGGATATGGGAAGGATGTCAGGGACACTGCAGTTGGAGACGTTGCAGTGGCAAACCACCTTTTCAGCAGAAACCCACTGTTTAATCAGGTTTGCTAAAACATCAAGTAGCGTCTCACCCACAGGAAGAAAAGGCTTAAATCTCTGGGCAATGCTTGCTTGCTAGATCTGACGTGACGCAGGAGAGTGGGAGTGGACAGCCAGGGTAGCTGGGGGGTTAGTCTTTGCTCCCAACAGAGGCAACAGAGATGCCACTCAGGAGACAGGGTTCTCAAACTTTTCATACCATGCCTCTTCTCTTCCGGAAGAGTTTTGGGGCTCCATCTATATCCACCTTTCCCAGGGTACATTCTCTTTCCCTCTCCCCTGGATGGGGCACATCTGTCAGTTTGAGAAGGAAACCAAAAACCCCATCTCTGACCGGTGCTGGAAGGCCTCTCTCCCTTCTGTCACTATACAGGTTGCCTCACCTAAAATTAGGCATCATAAATAGCCGTCAGTAGTCCAGGTCTGCATTACTGTGTACGCACCTGACTTCAATGATCTGATTTAATTTGGGCATGTAAATAAGACCTCAGTGTAGATCTGGACTTTATGTGTTTAGACTGCACTGCTAACAAGGAAAATTTGGAGTTTCTTGGTTAATTGCAGGTGGGATGAGAGACATGTTTGGATACGGAAGCCTGGCCATGATATCTTCAAGTTCCTGACAGGAATATGGAGGACAAAAATAAGCTTGCCTGGGTCCAAGAAAATATGCTAAGCCACATATACATTTGGATAAGACTTGGGGCTGTAGATAGCGCTTGCAGATGATTGCAAGGACTAAGGTCAAGGATCTTGCTATTGAGTCTGAGTACTGTGATTTACGGAATTCTCCCTGCATGGGGCACAAGTCTTCATGAGGACAGGTAGATCCCTTGCTGAAATTGTCAGTAACTGATTGTTGATGCTAATTTACCAAAGGTAAATACTGCACTGTCACTGTAGGCACTCAAGCGAAGTGCAACCTCTTCTTTGTTGAGACATAAGCTAAATGGCATCAGCCATCCTGCATTAACCTACTCTTAGTCTTACATGAGGATAAACTGATGAATGAAGCCAAATACGATGAGATAGTGAACAAAAAACAATGTCGAGATTTGTTTGTGTTTAGTCAGTAGCCCAGGAATGAGAGCTGTGGTGGTTGTGGCGATGAGCTGGAGGAATGCTGCTGGCATTGAGAGCTCTTTGCTGTGTCACACATTCCTGTATTTTGCAGTCACATTAGGATCTGAAGGAATTAGCCTCAGGAAAGCTCAGAGTTTATTTCAGGTGGGTAAACTCTGTTTTCTTGTCTTTTGGTCAGCGGTGGGAAACATTCATCGCGATTGAAGAAAAGATCAACAGGCTAGATAAAAATTTGTTATCTTCCAGATGGCAGGTTATGAAAGCAGAGAAGAGGGCTGCCTCTGTCAGGTGTAGGCTTGGAATGACAAAGAAATTTAACTCCGTTCCAAAAATGTTAACCATATTGTTCACGCTCAGCAGTAAGGGGGCCTGTGGCTGCTGTGAGATTAACCTTGTGACCCCGACAAGAGTTTAGACCAGCCTGTCAAAAGCATTATGCTTGGAGGCAGTAAGCATTCTTTATTAGAAGAACAGTTACTTTGCCTGGTTTCTGCTGCCCACCTATGGACTGCATTTTGGCTGCAGCACCACCTTTAGGAAATGGTGTGTAGTTTAATCATTAACAACAGTGGATTCCTACAGGCTCTGCACAGCCTCTTCAGTGGGGTTTAATTCGCCCATAAAACGTAGCCCGACATAAAAATGTACTTATCTGGTATAACAATGATTTTCCATAGCGCTGTTCCGGGGGTGGTAGTAGTCTGTAAGTTTCAGAGCATGTAAATATTTTTATTAAAGGAATTTGGGAAAGTTTGAGCTTACATTTTCAAGCAGATTTAAGAGCTATTTTTTTTGAATGGCTGTGCTTCTATTTATTTATGGCCATCAGTTTCGGATCAGGCTGTGGATACATCCTGTGAAGGACTCATGAGCTCTGAAGGTCTGAAGAGTTGCAGCATTGAAATGGTTGCAAGCTCGGTGGTCCAGAGAAGTGCTATTAGAGTGGCAGAAACAGCTCATACAGCTGTAAAATGTGAGCGAGCTTTTAGGCCCAGAGGCTCTTCAATAGGTTTGCAGAGAGCCATCAGCTGCTCCCAAGTGCTCAGCTTCAGCATCCGGGTCCTGATTGCATCCACTTGTCTAACTTTCAGTCTTTCTGTCCCCACATGCTGTGTGAATGCTGAGAGTGACATCTGGGAACGTGGTAATCGAACACACCTCACACTTCCTTTTTTTTATAATATAAAGGAGAAAGACAAAGGATCTCATTTCGACTTCTCAAGAGCACTGTGGCTGTTCATACTAGCAAAGCAGCCTGGAAGTACAAACGCCTACTGTTGCTCACTACTCATACCCTAGGAGAAGCTAAAACAGTGGCATTCCTCTAAGTTCCCCTTTCCCCGTTTCCATGCTGGCCACTTCGAGGTGCTTGATTTATCCCTGTGTTTATTTTGATTTGGGATGCTGTTGCCTGCTTTTTGCAATCAATAGATGCTGCCAGCATGATTGTAATAGGGCCCGTTGGGCTGCAATCTCCCTTGGGAGTGGCGGGTATCTCTCTCCTAGCCTTTTAGGAGGAGGAGAAGCTGCAGCGAAGCCATTCATCTCAGGGCACAGGCATTACACCACAGGGGGAGGTGCGGAGTTTTTAATGCATGAAGTCACTGCCATTCACAGTGAACTAATGAAAACACTGTCTTTAGCTGTGTTTAAAATCCCTTGGATGCCTGTGTGTGTGCGTGCGCACTGAGGGACAGATGAATGATACTGTGAGGTCTTTGATACCTTTTTCAATGAGGCTAATTGTCTCTGCATAATTTTTGGACAAGCCTGCAATAATGATGTTTGGTTGCTGTGCGGGATTAGCATGTTTAGCAATAGGAGAAGGAGAAAAAGGGAGAGATGGCATCCAGTACCTAGGTGATGGGCCCAGCTCAGTGACATGCATCTGAATGAGACATGCCTATTTAACCCTAGAATCATTTTTTCTAGCTAATCATGGAATGTGCATGACGTTTGTTATTACTGACATTATAATGCATCCATTCACACAACTAGAACTGCTAAGCTGTTCCCACTGAAAGTAATGGGAGCTTTGTATAACCTGAAGGGAAGCAGGACTGGGTCTCACTAGAGCAGGTCAGGAAGTTTCTCCACTCAGCTTCATTTTTAAGGAGCTGGTTAACGGAAGCAGAAGCCCTCCTGCTGCAGTTTTGGTAGGGACACATGGGCAGACTTAAGGTTATATGCTTTATATTCATCTCTATTTCCACATTATAAGGTTGTTTTAAGAGTATCTTTGAATTTCTTGGCTTTCAAGCATGTATTTGTTGTTTTATTTGATTTTGCTTTATTACAGAGAACACTGTAATTCAGTCTTCATTTGTGTCAGAAGCACTGTGTGGTCGTGAAATCACCTTCCCGCACAGCAGGTGGAGGAACCTTGGCCCTGGCCCTCCTGAAATCCAGAGGTGTTCTTCCATCTGCATCCATCGGCTTCTTGTCCCAGTTTTGTCACCGACAGTGATATATGACCAGTGATATATGACCAAAATGTGCCCTTTTGCGCACTGGGTAAAATCATCGCTGCACTTGACTTGGCTGCCTCACAGAAGTGCTGAAGGAAATGTCTGAGATCATTTGACAAGGTCCCAGTACCGATAGATGGAAAGAATCATGCCCCAGATGGTTAGACACATAACTCACCGATGCCTATATGCATCTTCTGGTACCCTATGTGTCTTTGAAAAACTGGGCCAATATGTACTAGGACAAGAAGTCTTTATTAAAGCACTCCTCAGTCTGAAAATGGGTATGGAATTGGGATGCCTTTGGTTCCCAGGCAGGAGTTCTCTCAGTCGTAGTTGGAGTTACATGTCGGATTGCTGTTGCACAACTAAAGTGTGCTGTAAAGATTGTTTTGAACGCTGCGTATTTTCCATTTGCCTTTTTTTAAATACCCTTTGAAATACTTCCCACAACTTCTCGTTGAGAATAGAAACTAGGCTTAAAGCACAGGCACATTCCCGTTGTTTCTCAATCAGTCTGGCATGTGAGTGGTCCGATGCTGAGATTTTCATTAAACTCAAGTTGTTGTTAAAGAATTGATAGTCCCTCGAACGCCCTGATGGCATTCTATTTCTGCACTTTACGTAACTGAATTTAGACAGCCATCTACTAAATGGATTTTAAATGTAACAATAACATTTGCTCTTTCTTTTTGAAGCTGGTGGCAAACCTCCAGTTCCCCTCTCAGTATTCATTACCTGTAGAACCCATCAAAGCCTCAGGGACAAGAATAATGTTTGGGTTTTTTTTTAACGTTTACACAGCATTAGGTCTTCATTAAGTCACAGCTCCCTGGAGCCTAAGCCTCTAATCGATACGAAGCCCTGTCTCTCGAGGATACAGTGCTGTAGAATTAGTTGAATTATTGAAGACGATGGCTAAGAATTCAGCTGTGTCCATAGCCGGGCTACAATCTAAGGACAACTCCTCTTTCTTACTGTGCAGCAGCCTCTTCAGCCCCCTACTCAAGTATCAAGAAAAACATTCTGAAAAGACCCGCCTGACTGTATCCCGGAGGTCCAGGTAGGGCGAGCGTGGGTGAGCGAGTCGGGCTGACGTACTGATAGCGACACCCCGGTCCTGTCCGCCGCAGAGCTCCTGCCCGGCAGTAGGAGCAATGGTTGGGTTGGAAGAGTAGGTGAAATATGGCAGCGAAGGCGCAGGCCGGAGCGAGGCGGCCTCAGCTGGGAGGCAGCCCATCCGCCCGCCCGCCCTTTGAAGTCAGGGAACAGTTTCCAAGTTCGTGTTTGTGCCCCTGGCTCAGTTTGCACACATGGCATTACATCACCCAACAAAGCAGCCTTCAGCCAGAGCCGGCACAATGGCAGGGGCTGGCTGCGCTCAATGGGGGGCTAACAGTTGCCCTGGGAACGCCGCATTCCAGCATCAGCTGCTAATGTGCAAAGCATGCTGCTGGGGGCTGGCCCGAGCTGAGCATGGGAACATTCTTGCATACTTTATGAGACAGAAACAAACCGACTTTCAACAGAACAACAGCCAGCATAATCCCACCCCCCCCTACCCCAACCCTTCGCCCATCCCTCCGAAACCAAAACGCTCCGGACCTTTGTGTGAGGGCTGAGACGTTCATACTCTAGGGTATTTTGCCAATAAAACAAGCCAAAGATATTTTCTGATCCAAGAGTGAATTTTCCACGTCTCAGGAGATGAATGGCCTTAATGTTGAATATCTTAAGGTGTAATTTCATACAGTCTTTTGGGCCAGTGCATCCAGGCAGTCTTGGCTGGGCCCTCGTGTGGAAGGTTGACACCCAGGACAAGCGGAGCACCAGCTGACCTAACATCATGAGACAACCGTCTGTCTGTCTCAAGCCTTCGTTCTCTCCGTCTCTGCACAGGCAGCTTACGCCTCTAAATAACAGCACCACAACATTACTCTGTTGCCCCCCGAGCCTCCGTTCATGCTGAAGCAGCCCACTTATTTACCACAAGGTGGTAGTTCTGGATACCACCACAAGTCTTTTGAGGGGGGGAAAGCAAGACCAAGGAAGGCAAAATGGTGCTGAGGGCAGCTTCTCACTGCAGGGTTTAGTAAGTGTGAGTGCATCAGTATGTGCGTGCGTGGGGTTCCCACCTTACCCCCCCCTTATGAGCAGAGCTGGCTGCAGCATGGCAAAACTGGTGCACCTTTGAATAAGAAGAGGCTAAACAGAATCTTTACCAAGTAAGTAATTCAAGGCACAGCCTCCATGTCTTTGTAGCATGTTGACGGAGCAGAAGGATCAGTGGTGTGAAGCTCCTGTTGGCGGGATGCGTTAGCAAGTCCAGTTTTAATACTGTTCGTGGTCCTCTAATCACACAAGGTGTCCACGTGTAGCAGAGTCACTCCTGTTTCTTCTACACACAGAAAAACATACAGCATCACTTCTGTCAGGCAAGCTGCACTTGCACGAGGCAGCTCGCATCCTTTCACAGGTGCGTTTCGGGAGGAGTAGAGCACTGAAGTACTCCAACCCCCCGCTGTGTTTCCTTCACAAAGCATCTTTTGGAGAAACAGATGGGCAGGGTTTGTGCAGCTGGTTTGCAGCTGTTGGCCATTGGGGCTGCAGGTCCAGTCTGCCAGTGGCAGCGGTTCTCAGATGCTGCCACTCACTGCCCCTTGATGCGACTACTGGTAATGAATTTGGTGTCAGGTCCTTGCCTGCTGGTAATCTAGTAAATAGTCTTTGTTTCTAAACCTGGACTTTAAGAGAGAGCTACTGCTGCAGCAGCACATGGCAAACTCTTTAAAGGAACATCGGTTTCAAATCTCTCTGTCTCATCTGTGCTGTGCTGGTGCTAATAGCTGCATGCTGTACACAAGGCTCTTTTAACTAAAGATTTGAAAGAAGGCTTGCTTTTGTATCTCCAGTGTGTTTACTTTGTAAACATGATGTTACGCATTGTCAGTTCAGCTATTCCCGCACCCCCCACCCCTCTCTGCAGTCTTGTTCTGGAGATTCCTTATATCTTGCTTTCACACAGCATCTAAGGAGAGAAATTAGTGTGCCACGTGCCTGTGAAACTGTTACAGCTAATAAGTGGGCTGGATAGTAGATACAGCACTTACTGCTACTTTAAACTTTTTTTTTTTAAGTCTCACAGCATGAGGATGTAGCATTTTTGATCTACTGAGAGCCCTAAAGCTGGATTTACAACATGACCAAACTATGGCCTGGATTCTTCTTGGAGCCCTGAATAACCTGGGACACATGTGTCGTAGTCCCTTTCATCCCTCGTTCAGTGCTTTCAAACCACGGTGGTCGTGACTGAATACTGCTATCGCTCCTTGCCTTCTGACATATCTCGTCATCCAGTTGCTCCTCAGTCGAGTGGTTGCACATGTCTTTGCAGGCTGCCTTTCCCATGAAGGAAGGATTCCTGAGCCATGAGAGACCAAGCCTGGCCATTTGCAGTGGTACACAGATGTCCTACAAGAAGCCTGGAAGCAGTCCAGCGATGTTTACACTGTACTGAGTTTGAATTAACCATTTCAGATGTCTCTGCATCTCATTCCCCATCATGGCTGATTCTGTTCCCATGGGTGAAAACAGACCCAAAGTCTGTCCTACGGTGTTCACAGCACTCCCCAAAGGCATAGGCCAAGTAGCATGCAAGGTGAGCCTGTCCTCCAGCACCTGCAGCCTCAAGGATTTATCCTGTTCAAAGCTCAGGCAGAGAGCAGCCTCCAGCTGCCAGTCCCGCTCCCTGACTCCTTAAGATGTCTCCAACACCACCACCTAAGCTGCAATCAGCAAAACCATGGTGTCTTTCAAAGAATTGGCATATGTTAGCATTAAGCAAAAGGAATGCCTGGAGACAGCTGCCTGAGTGTTACCATCAGGCAAAATTGGCTCCTAAGCCAAATGAGAGGGAAACATACTGAAGAACACATTTTCTCCACAAAATGCCTTTCTGGTGAGCGCCCTTCCCCAGTGACTGTGAAAGCATTCTGGGATTTTCAGCTGGAGGTCCTTCTGTTCACCACAGGCTTTTTGACTGTTGCTGCAAGAACAGCTACTGCTACTCAGAGCTGGCCAAACTGTGCAGCCCACCCCAGGGCTGGAGCTGATGGCTGCGGCAGCTGCCGCACTTGTGAGGTCCAGCTTTGGCTGCAGTGCTGCAGGGAGTGGAGGCAGGCAGCCCAGAGAAAGCCCACCAAAATGTAAAAGCAAAATTTCGTGCAACATTTAGAAGCTGCTTTGCTTAACCGTGTAAATGGACTGCTCCAGTCCCAGCATTTCTTTGCATGGAGAGATTGGGCTGGGCCATTGCTGAGCTGTTTGCTTTATGGGAAAGTTATTAGTAAGGGACTCCACAGCGGGCTGAAGGGCTGAGTAAGAGGCAATCCCACCAGTTCTGGGAGAAACACCACCCCACTCCATCAGTGAGGGTAAATGCACCATTGCTGTGAACGTTGCACAAGCACATCCCCTCTTGGCAAATAAAAGTCCATCTTTATCGCACTCTCTGGAATTTTGTAGTATTTAAATCTCTGGTTCACATAGCAGGGTCTCTGATATTCCTGTGCTGCTGACTAAAGTAAATCCAAAACAGATTTTGTTTGGCTTTCCCATGCCTCTGTAGTCCCCCAAAGGTGTTTTTATTATTTTAAGTATTAGGCATGTGCATGGGAAAGAATTTTGTTAGTTCAGCTCGACCACTCCCTAGGAGTTTTCTTGGCTCTCTCCGTGTCTCCTTACCCTCAGGCTGCGCATGTCTTTCAGCAGATCTCACTACTGGACTCAGCAGCTCTCCTCTCCCTTCCCTGCCTCTCAGTGCGGATGCCGGCAGGGCTGGGCACCCACTGCCCGCACCACGCAGGGAAAACCTGTGCCCTTTCACAAGGAGGGGTCTGCACTTTTCAAGGGCAGAGTCCAGAAGGGTGAAACTCTTGGATGAGTGTAAAATCCAGTACAAAATTTGTACACTGCTTAGATCCCCAACAGATTTCAGAGCCCATCTCAACCAGTATGTAATTAATATATAAAACTCGTGCTGGCCTTCTGCATACTAGTCAAATCCATTGCTTGCCCTTTATTCAAATGCACTCTTGCTTGCTTGTTCTGTCTCTTGCCTGAATAACAACAGTGCAGTGGAGTGTTTTTCTCCGGCTAAACAGCAAGGTGACTTTTACACCATGGGAATTTTTTTCCCCAGATTCTGAATACTGAGTGGTAGGTGAACCGCAATGGAAGGGGCAGGCAGATAAATGCAAATGGGAAATAAAAAGCATGTTTTAACGCGCACGCGCATTCAGGGTAAAGCTATCAAATACTTTTGGAGCAGAAGGCCCAAAACGCTGCTCAGTAGTTTCTTAAGGTCTGCATGAGTCTAATCTACTGAAATTGGTTGTGAATAATGCAAGAAGAGATGCCGTAGGCAAAGAGAATATTGCAAACCAATTCCTTCCTATTTGTATTTAATACTGTTCGTACTACTTGAACGATATGCCTCAGTGCAGCAGACAGCATCACGCTGCGATTTCTCCTGGGCTCCATTAGCTTGTCAGTCACCAAGCAGGAAGCCACAGGCTGCCCTCAGTCGCGCTGCTCTTTGTCGGAGCCGGCTGGGTTCACAACATGGGCACAAAGATGAGGCAACCCCCTTTTGTTGAGCGTGTCCAGGTGCTCTTTGCTCACCAGACTCCTGCTGTGACTTTATCTTTTGTTAGCTGGAAGCCTGGGCTCTCACAAGGCTGAGATGATCAGGTCAGGACGAACAAAGAATAAACGCGGGTGAAGTGATGAGATGCAAGGGAGAGTAGAAAAGCTGGTGGGTGTGTTGAAACACTGGTCCTCTGGTGTCACCAGGGCAGTGTCTGGAAGATTATTTGCAAAGGCTGAAGAGTCAAAGAAAGAAAATGCCAAGTGATGTGGTGTTACTGGCAAAACAGTCTCAGCTCAGGGTATTTTTACTTACTTTAGTTTATTGCAAATTAACACAAGCAGACATGAACAATTAAACAAACTCTTGGGTAATCAGCTTTCTTTACCCAGGCATAACTTCAGTTAAATGCCTGCATCCTTCCTAGTGTCACCCTCCCGTGTTTTTGCTGTGGGTTAGTTACACTGAGTAACCCCAGAGGTTTGGGCCATGTACGTAATGGTTTTGGTCTCCTGCTCTTCCACGCTTCTTACTGGGGTTCCTTTGGTCATCTGACATTTTTACTGGTTTTCCTCACTCCTTTGTGTTTCTTACTGGCTTGCCTGGTGGCCACAGTCCCTCAGGGATGTCCCTGCTCAGTGTGGGTTGCCCATGGGCCACAGGGTGTCCCCTTTTGACATGGACTTCCTCTTTCCAAGAGTGCATCTCCAGCTCCGCATCTCCACAGCTGTTTTTCCCTCCACCTGCCTCCCTAAGAGTGTCCCCTGGATGTCTCCTGCCTGCAATGGCTGCTGGTCTTCCTGAAATATGTCTGAGCCGGGTTGCTGTGGGATCCCCTGCCTGGCTGCAGCTCTTGTCGGTGATGGTCACCCACACTGTTTTCAGAGGTGGCTGGACCCAGCTGTGGCTGGCATTCAGCTTCCCTCCACACAAGTCCCCACCAGAGCCCCCAGTGCTGAAACCCAGCCCTGCTTGCCCCATGAATGGGGAAACGTATCTCAAGTGAGACTGAGAGATAAGGAAACTATTTTTTTCAGGGAGCAGGCAAACAGTTGAAAAGAGATGCAGCATGCAAGGAAGGCGTGCGAGGAGCGAAGGTATAGCTGAAATTCACCTCTCCTTTTATGAACCTTTACTCCTCCTTGTGTAGTATGGGAATATTCAGTCAAATGGAAAAGCAGCACTTTGAAAAGGTGAGCCCAAAACTCTGGCTGTAAAATAAAAGGCTTATGTGGTATTAGGGAACAATAAAGAGCAGGAAGGAGATCTCTTCCTCCCCATGACGGTCCACCTTCTCCTGCCAATTTTTATTTTCCATGTATTTACTGTACTGATGTGAACACCAAGGATCCTACTGCAAATGATCTCACTGCCATATCCCATTTATGTTTGCCTCCGGCAAGGGATGAAAAAGCAAAAAGCACCTTGGCCCTGCTGCAGGAATCCCAGGCATCCTTGCCCGGGTCTCCACCTTATTTTGTGGAGAGATCGCCAAGGGTGCTCATGGCCCTGAGGGGAAGGACAGGGAGGATCCATCACAGGCTTGATGGGGACTTTTAGTTCCTCACTGAGTGAACAGGCATGACATGTCTTCAGAGCAAATGTCCTATGTGAATGGTAGGAAAGGCCAAGGTCCCCAGTGGAGCTGTAACGTGCTGAGTTTGCTCGGGTATGACAGAGATTGTTGTGAGAAGTTGGAGACCAGCAATACCTCCTGTGTTTGAGATGTAAATGATGAGTCAGGCACATGTGAGGAGCTAAAAAAACAAACAAAAAAGCAAATTAAAATGCTTTGAGTTCTGTCACACAGAGAGAAATAGAACTGCAGGTGTGAAAAGGGGGAGAGGGGAGAGTGAGTTTTGTTGCTATGGCTAAAGTCCTGATTTTTACAGTGCAGAACTGCAGGACCTACAGGGAAAGTTGGCACTGGATTGGTACCCTCCTGGAGGGGGAGCGTTTGACCACATTCCTCAAAATAGCTCTAGAAAGCAGTTCTGTTCTTACACATCTTCATCCATGCATGAGAGGTCTCCGTAATCAAACACAGAGCATTGACAAGAAGTGGTTACAGCAATCCCAGCCGATATGGTGGAGGGTTGTTGCTATAAGACTTCCAGTAATCTCTGCCTCGCTCCCACTATTTCACCACTCCCATGTCAGCTTCAGATAAATAGTCCACACCAGCCTAAAAGCCTTTCCTACATCACAGAATTGCTTTTCCTTTTTTTTTTTTTTTATGAATAATGTAAGAAGTTGTCTATGTATGCCATAAAAATAATGGAGTGAGAGAAAGATGTTGTTACCTAGGCTGTAAATCATCTGGGGGATCCTGATGTAATCACCTACCTCTCAGACTCCCCTTCCAGGGTTTGTGATATAATCAAAGGGCCTGGACTTGCTCAGTCCCTGCCTGGTACAACCTAGCTACGCCCCGTTGTGATTTGGTTGGTAGAACACCAGTCCACCACAGTGCAAAGCTGCAAACCACAGACCTAAGCTGCCATTGCATTCTGTGGTGGAAACAGAGAACACAAAGCCCCAGAGAGCCTGGCAGAGCCCGGGGCTGGGCTTTCAATGAGCTCTGCTCTCTGCAGGCGCCTCTGATGCAAAGATCAGAAACACCCAAGGAGGCTGGGTGCTTAGCTTGGACTGGAAATTACATTGCAAGCTGAGCCTTTAGCAAATGTACCCATGAAAGCCGAGGCTGCTCTTTCTTCATTCTCAGCTCAGGAAGGATAGCATCAAAGAAATTTATCTTTGTAATTTCTCTTTTTTTTTTTTTATACCTCATAGATTTATACTCTCCCTCTTTATAGGATTCTTCTCTGCTTCTTCCCTCAGGTAACAAAATATGTGATTAGGGATAGGACTTACCTAGCTTTTGCTCTCTAAAAGTTAAGCACTCAACCTATGCTACTTGTGTGCCTTACTTTTTAATCTATGAAGACAAAAGCCTCCTCCAGAGGGCAACTGATCCTATGCTAAAGTAGATGTCTAATGTATGTGGGAAGAACTGTCCTTCTGAGGTGTCTTTATCTCCATTGACTGTAGGTGAAGCTCGGGTAATGAGATTAACACCGAAATTTTCGATGGCCAAGGATCTGTTGATGCCTGGAGAAAGGCAGACACTGCTTTTCATACTCTGAGGAAGCAACAAGGCCTTTTTGTGAGGATGGACGGAAAGTCCCAGTGGAGGCGAAGGGTGTTCCTGGAGCCTGGCCAGTACCACAGGCAGCGCTGAGCATCTTCGGGCTGAACTGATGACTGGGTCCCTTATGAAACTCAAAGGGTTGGTACTACAGCATGGGTATCCCGTTGCACACCACACCGGAGGGCTGAATGAATTTGAAAAATGAGGTGCAAGATGATGACAGTCAGCTCACAGCTGGTGCTGCTCTACACACAGTTTGGCCAGGGATGCTGCTATTCTGTCATCCAGGAAGGAAATATGTGAAGGATAAGATATGTGGAGCAATTATTACTGGCCTGGAGCTGAAGGATGCTGAGGGATATGGTACCACTTTAAACCAAGCATTTCACCTTATGTAAAGCATTTCTGTCATGCCTTGCACTTAGTATTTATCAAAACTTTACCTATTTCTGAAGTTTAAAAAGCCAGTGTGACTCAGTTCTTTTTTAAAGATTTTTGTCTAAAGTTTAGATTTTGCAGAGGTGGAAGAAAATGTTTATTTTTATAGTCACAGACCTCAAAGACAGCCAGGTGGGTTTTTCTTGCTGCTTCGTTATGATTCATACTTTATCAGCGGAGCTGAAGAGAGTCACAACTGTTCCTGGCTGTGCTGGAGAGAGTATCTGTTGTGCAAAGCCCGGAGTATGATCTGTGTATTATTTACATATTCACATACTTAAGTAGAGTTGTAGGTAAGCTCTAATGAATTAAAGAAATACCTGTGGTTTGACCGCTGGGAACGTGGTGAATGTCCATACACAGCACTCACCTCCCTGCCCCTCTTTGCATTCAACGTACAAGTCAACCTCTTCTTGCCTCGCAGCAAGAGATAAATATTAAGCTACGGATCCTGTTTAACGGAGAAGTTTCAAGGCTTTCTGTTCTCCTGTCTTTTGTTTGTTCTTCAAAGCCTAGGATGAAAGCCTCCAGCACAAGTTGCCTGCTGTGCTTGGCCCCGGTACCTGTTTGGTGAGGTCAGGGCTACGTGCGGTGGGGAGCAGCGCTGCTGGCACTGGCATCCTGCCGGCAGAAAATGGAGGCATCCCAAGCGAGCTGGGTGTGAGAGCCTTTGGCACAGCTGTGGGATTGACCCCTGGGTGAAATCCTGTCGCTCAGCAGGTGGAAAATCTCACTGATGGCGGAGGGGCCAGAAGGAGCCCGGTGAAGCCCATTGAAGACTTGAGGGCCACAGCTGCCCTTGAAAATTAAGGACGCCCAGAGCTGTCTTCTGCCCCTGGAGCTGACAGGCACAGCCTGGAGACACCCAGATGGCTCAAGTCCTTGCATCCAGAATGGAGTGCTCTCAAAACGGGGCTCACCAGGGCCCTGCCAAGGGCTCACGGCGCAGGCAGCTGATGGGCTGAGCTGCAGCACCGAGCTCTGCAACCCTGTCGGTGTAGCCCAACTGAAGCTGAAATTTTTGAAATAATAACAAAGCAGGCAAAAAGATGTGTAATAAAAACACCCCAGAAACTTTCAGATTTTCTTTGAAGATGATCAAATAATAGACCAGATGACTAATTTGGGATACTGAAGCTTTGGTTGCCGTTGCTCAGAATTGAGCTCCTTTGTTAACTGTGAAGCTTCAAAACAGCCTACACAGTGTGTTGAAGCAGACAACTTTCAAGCCACTGAGTGTTTAAATGGTAAATCCTTGGAGCCTCAGTGACTTTATGGATTTGTTAAAATGACAGCTATTTGGACTGGGGTTATCTGAGCTGCTTGTCACCTAGGAGGTGTGAAAGCTTGACACTCCTGTTACATTGTGATAGTTTTTCAGATACCAGGCAGTATAAAAATAATGAGGCTGGGGTCAGAGCAGTTTCTGAGCAAGTTAGGTTCAAGGGCTGGTGCACAACGTGCTGTGAATCCCGTTTTGAGATGGTGTAGATGCTCAGTCGGGAGCAGGAGGAGGACAAAAGCAGAGTGTGAATGTGCCTCTCAGGAGGAGCCAAATAGGGTGTGAAACCTGGCTTCAAGCTTTAACTGTCCTGTTGTACCTGGGGACGGGCTGGGGCCCATGGCTGGGCAGGGCAGGGCTGTGGGGAGCTGGAGACTGGCCCTGCTGCAGCATCGCTGGGGCAGGGGCTGATGGCCTTGGGGGGCTGAAACGGGGTCCTGGGCAGGGTGGGGGGAGCCCCAGAGGGGCTGAAATGAAGTCTGACTGGGACAGGCAGAGCTGCCACTGCCCCAGCTCTATATCCCCCAAACCAGCACCCTCTCAGTCCCTCTTGCCAGTCATGGTGAAGGTAACAATGAAAAGCCATTTTGCTTTTTGCATTTTTGCAATTTGCACATTTGCAATCAATGGTCACTGCAGGGGCTCCAGGTTACACTTTATAGCAGCTCTTCTGCATATACAGTTCCCCCACCTATGTACACTGTACAGGGGGGCTCTACCCCCCTATAAATTCTGTCTTTGGTTACACATGCAGCTGCAGGACCATAACTGAAATAAAAGTAACTTTAAAATATTATGTGTAAAGATTTTAGGAAAGTCACACAATTTAGAAGCCAGGGATAGGGTTCTCTTTAATTTTTGACTGCTGAGGAAACTGCACGATTAAATCCCTCTAGGAGTCTTATAGGTGTAAGACACAGTCACCCACAGATTTCAGCTCAGTCTAAGGAGCTCAGAAAGATGTGCAAAGGAAGCTCAGGCCTGAATTTTGTCATAATTATAGTCTTCCTTTTCTTCTTTTCCTTTTTTTTTTACAGCACAGGTGAAGATACAAGTATTTTTCTAGTGCCTTCACTGAAGGCTTTTCTGTTCAGGTCCTCTCCACAGCTCTCTGTGATTTGTGCCTGGCACAGGGCTGATGCATTTCACACTGAATGATGCTCTCTGGGGCTGCAGTGGAAGAGGAGGAGAGAAACAAGTAGCGTCTGCGGAATGAGGAGAGATTGCTGACAGCTGCTGACATCTGTGCGAACCAGGACTGGGCTTTGTAAGCCCAGGAGCCAGCAAGCCACCCCAGTGCGAGCGTGTGGCTCCTCACGTGCCCCTGTGCATGCTGCCAGGGATGAGGACGTACAGGCTCAGGGGCATGCCCTGTCTTTGGTGCCATCCCGGTTTCTCACACAGGCCTCCCCGTCTTAACTCCCACAGATGCCTACCCAGGAGAGGCACAAATGCTTTTTCTGCCTGCGAAGGCTCCCAGGGAGAAGCAAGGGAGCTGAACGTCCCACCTTCCCCCGGTGCCCATTCCCAGGCCCACTGCAGGCTTGCCTGGGGCGGGGGTTAACAGCACTGTGCCAGGGGCAACCCCATGCCCTGGTGGGACTGCAGCAGGGTGGTGGTCCCCTGAGCAGCCCTGATAAATCCACTCATGAGAGCAGTACTTTAAAACTCTAATACATGCCCAGTTTTGTCGGGAGCTCTGGTTAAAATTGGAGAGAGAAAGTGGGGATTTGGTGGTATAGCCATGCCTGCGTAGGAGCTCTTGGCCAGCGTGGTTGTGTCTGTCAGGTAACACCGTTCTTCACACCCGTGACAGATGCAGCTTTGCCAAGCAGAAGTCTGTGCTGTAGATCTGGCCTGGCTCTGTCCTTCATGTTTGAAATGTGCTCTGAGAACCACAGGTATTTTTCACACAAGAGAAGAAAGCAGAGGAGGAGGCTGAAACAATGGCCGGTTGTTTTCCGCTCAGGACAGTATTATTCAGCAGGTTTATCTTGTTTGTGTTTTTATCACATCACCTCTCAAATGTATCTGTACTACCTGCAATATCTCAAGATTAAAAAAAAGAGAAGAGGAGAACTCGGGAACAGGAAGGTTTGGAGTCACTTAACCCATTCAACAGCCCAGCTCCTGTGCCGGCAACCCCGTTCTCACCAAGAACCTTCCCAGCTTTGAATGAGCAATGGGCAGCCGAGCCGTGCTGCGGTGCTGGGGCGGGCAGGGAGCGTCCCGCAGGGGTGCTCTGGCCTCGGCGATGGACCGTGTGCATCTGCTGCCTGCGAGGGTGAGCGCTGGAGCAAACATAGCTCTCGCTGGCACTGCAGACACTGTTACGTCTTTAAATAACTGGCGGGCTGACAAGAGGAGACAGAAATCCCAATTACTGTGCATTGCCTCTGCTGTCTGTGCTGCGTACCTGATATCTGTTTCAGCTATTGGAGGTGGAGGGAAGGAAGAAGATAATAAGGAATAAAGAAGTGTAATAAAACTCCAAACAGGCACGTTACTGAAAGAGAGCAGGGAAAGCATAGCCATCTTGGGTACAATAAATCTTATCTTTAAATACTTTGAGCAGCTTTCTCACAATGATGGATCCCTTGGAGAGACTTAAACTAAAACAGCTAGTTAGGGAACTAAAGTCCTCATTTGAAATCAGCTCTGAAAACCAGAGCTAAAGCCCTATCTCTATTAAAATTCAAACTGAACGTGGCTAGGCAATAAACAGGCATCTCCAGGGTGACTTTGTAGCCACACATTCCCAACAGTACTATAAAAAGTAGAAGTTTAGAATGGAGGAGCCCCCTATGGTGTTAGCATGCTGGCACAGACAGGGTTATAGGCGGTCCAAGACTAACATTTGTCAGCCTTTGAGAACAAAACATATGTATATACTTTTAAAGACAAAAAAATTAAAGAAAGGAAACATTTAATAGACACAGTCCCGTATTTCCCTGAGATGAATTCGGATACGGAATATGTTCCCTAGCTTACATATATATACAGACCAGTAATGTTCAAGTCATGTCTGTGTCTTATTAGTTGTGACCTTTCCTATTCCAGTAGCAAACTTAAAGAAAAAAACATGGAGAAGATTAGACAGGAGAGCCAGCACACCACCACCATGCCAGGAGAAACAGTCTCTGCTGCAATCACACAGAGCCAAGAGTTCTCTCTGTAAGGTCCGGGCTGAGTCTGACCACAGGAGCCCAAATTTAGTACTCCCATCAGCACTAGTTATGGCACCTGATGAAGCTGTTCCTAGCTCCCACTGTCTGCTCCCACTTTTGCCAGGGAGCATCCCTCCCTCCAGGGCAGTGGCAGGACAGATGCTGTGTTTGCTCCTCATCTGGCGTTGCTGTCTATTTTCATAATGATTGACTGAATTAATGTCTTAAATTAATGTTTTGAGTGGTGAATGAGGCGGTTCAGCAGAGGACAGGCTACCTGTTCTGCCAGCTCTGCTTCTGTGGGAACATTGATCTCTAAGAGATTGGGACAGGCACCAACAGCTTGTATCGTCATATCTGACAGAGGATCCCTGAATCAGAGCACTGGGATCAAGCCAGTATGGACAGCGTTGGTCTTTACATGTGACCACAGCAGTGGGACAGGGAAACAACTACGAGTGGTCACATCTTGAACTATAGCAGCTTTATCTGCTACAGCAGCTTGACTGCAGATCAGAGCTGTAAGGCCCACTACAGACGATGCATATTTTGCCATAGGCTTCAACCGAGATATGGGTAAGACTCGAGAGATGTGGCTTCTGAATGTTTCAAAATACTTTCCTTCTCAAAATATCCTAAAAAAGGAAAATAATATATGCTCAGTAGCTTTTATTTTTTTCCAGGAATGATATAAAGCTTTCTGTGAGAGAACTGTATCAGGTGCCACAGATGCTGGCTTGCATGGGGGCTTTAGCTGATTTGCAGTTCATAGAATCATAGAATCATAGAATCATAGAATGTTTTAGGTTGGAAGGGACCCCTAGAGGTCATCTAGTCCAACCCCCCTGCAGTGAGCAGGGACACCACTAACTAGATCAGGTTGCTCAGAGCCCCATCCAACCTGACCTTGAATGTTTCCAGGGATGGGGCCTCCACCACCTCTCTGGGCAACCCTGTTCCAGTGTTTCACCACCCTTGTTGTAAAGAATTTCCTCCTTATATCCAGTCTAAACCTACCCTGGTTTAGTTTAAAACCATTACCCCTTGTCCTGTCACAGCTGGCCCTACTAAAAAGATTATCCCCATCTTTCCTATAGGCCCCCTTTAGATACTGAAAGGCCGTAATCAGGTCTCCCCGCAGCCTTCTCTTCTCCAGACTGAACAAGCCCAACTCCCTCAGCCTGTCCTCATAGGAGAGGTGCTCCAGCCCTTGGATCATTTTTGTATCCCTCCTCTGGACCCGCTCCAACAGTTCCATGTCCTTCTTGTGCTGAGGGCTCCAGAGCTGGACGCAGTACTCCAGGTGAGGTCTCACCAGAGCAGAGTAGAGGGGCACAATCACCTCCCTTGACCTGCTGGCCACGCGTCTCCTGATGCAGCCCAGAGTACGGTTGGCCTTCTGGGCTGCCATCACACATTGCCGGCTCATGTCCAGCTTTTCATCCACCAGCACGCCCAAGTCCCTCTCAGCAGGGCTGCTCTCGATCCTTTCTTCCCCCAGCCTGTACTGATACTGGGGGTTACCCCGACCCAGGTGCAGGACCTTGCACTTGGCCTTGTTGAACCTCATGAGGTTCGCACAGGCCCACCTCTCCAGCCTGTCCAGGTCTCTCTGGATGACATCCCGTCCTTCTGGTGTGTCAACTGCACCACTCAGTTTGGTGTCGTCCGCAAACTTGTTGAGGGTGCATTCGATCTCACTGTCTAAGTCATTGATGAATATATTAAACATCACCGGTCCCAGTACGGACCCCTGAGGGACACCACTCATCACCAGTCTCCATCCGGACATCGAGCCATTGACCACTACCCTCTGGATGCGGCCATCCAGCCAGTTCCTTATCCACCGAACAGTCCACCCATCAAATCCATAGCTCTCCAATTTAGAGAGAAGGATGTTGTGGGGGACCGTGTCAAAGGCTTTGCAGAAGTCCAGATAGATGACGTCCATTGGTTTTCCCTTGTCCACTGATGCTGTCACACCATCATAGAAAGACACTAGGTTCGTCAGGCAGGACTTGCCCTTGGTGAAGCCATGCTGGCTATCTCGAATTATCTCCCTGGCCTCCATGTGCCTTAGCATAGCTTCTAGGAGGATCTGTTCCATGATCTTCCCAGGCACAGAGGTGAGGCTGACAGGTCGGTAGTTCCCAGGGTCTTCCTTTCTACCCTTTTTGAAAATGGGCACAATGTTTCCCTTCTTCCAGTCACCAGGGACTTCACCTGACGGCCATGACTTTTCAAATATCATGGAGAGTGGCTTGGCGACTACCTCGGCCAATTCCCTCAGGACTCTGGGATGCATCTCATCGGGTCCCATGGACTTATGTGCGTTCAGGTTCCTCAGGTGGTCACGAACCTGATCTTCTCCTACAGCAGGAAGGGGTTTGCCCTCCCGACCCCCCTCATGCCATCAATCAACTCGGGTGGGGTGGGGAGAGGGGTTCCCAGTGAAGACTGAGGCAAAAAAGTTGTTGAGTACCTCAGCCTTCTCCTCATCTGCTGTTACCAGCTTGCCGGTCTCACTCATCAGCGGGGGTACGCTTTCTTTAACCATCCTTTTCCAGCTGATATACCTGTAGAAACCCTTCTTATTATTCTTTGCATCCCTAGCCAAGTTTAGCTCCAGCTGAGCCTTGGCTTTCCTGACCTCATTCCTACACAACCGGACCGCGTCCCTATACTCTTCCCAGGATGCCTGTCCCTGCTTCCACTGCCTGTGCAGTTCCCTCTTCCTCCTTAGTTTGACCAGCATCTCTTGTTCAGCCATGCCGGTCTCTTCCCTTCTTTGCCCGATTTCTTACACCTAGGGATCGAGAGCTCTTGCGCTCTGTGGATCACATCCTTAAAGATCTGCCAGCTCTGTTCTGTTCCCCTGTCCCTGAGGACCGTTTCCCAGGGAGTCCTTCCGACTATCTCCTTGAGGAGCTGGAAGTTTGCTTTTCTAAAATTCAGGGTCCTGACTATACTCTTCATTCTTCCCATTTCCCTCTGGAGCGTGAGCTCTACCAGCGCATGATCACTGCAACCCAAGCTGCCTCCGATCTTGACATTTCCGACGAGCTCACTTGCATTGGTGACCACCAGGTCCAGTATCGCATCCCCTCGGGTAGGGGTGTCTATTACCTGGCTTAAGAAGTTAAAGACATATAGTTCTCTTCTACAACTACACAAGAAGTTTGTAAAATTTCTATTTGGGACTCAGGAGGCGCTATTGCCACAATGTGGGATGTTGTAAGACCACAGTACTGGTTACTTTTCCACCACTCCTCTCCTCACGCCTGTGTAGGCATTGCCAATGCCTCTGAAGAATTGCTCTACCCCCAGCACCTGTGAGGAAGTTCTCCCCATGAAATGTAATGGTATTCAGAGTTCAATGAACAGCTCTGAGGCACAGAATACCTGCTGAAATGGTACTTGCACTCATGTCTCTAATTCGCCTACCTGATAATTATGGACACCGTAGGAAGACTGGTTTATTCCATGCACAAATAGACATCTTTGTTCAATTTTTGTACACCCCATCTACATGGCACATACATTTGCAGCTACTGTGTGAGCACGTTATTCAAACGACATGGCTCACTTGGTAAAACAAACACTCTTTTCTACACCTCAGTGTAGTTATATT
Organism: Gorsachius magnificus; assembly: GCA_034008185.1. NCBI lineage: Eukaryota > Metazoa > Chordata > Aves > Pelecaniformes > Ardeidae > Gorsachius > Gorsachius magnificus. The sequence continues at coordinate 47,492,467 of CM067083.1, read as the reverse complement.
TTACTAATATTTTGTATGGCTTGACAAAGGCATCTCTGATTATGGAGTAGGGTTCACCAGGAACCTTAAAAGATTACCTCCCACTGCCATGACACAGGCTGCTGAATGAAACTGAATGATTAAGATGAAGTGTGTTGAAAGAGAAATCCTGAAAATTTTGTGGGAGACAGAGAGAGTTGTTACTGGCCTCCAGAAATCAAAAGCAAATGCTCTGCATTTTGTTGCAACAGCAAAATCTATACAGTGTGCCTTCCAGTGCTGCGTGGCTACTGCCCATGGGTTCTATCTGCCTGGTGTGAATGTAGCTCACCCAGACTTAAAAGTTGCAGATTTGTTCAAAGATCACATCTTTGCATGCAGAATGGTGTGAGGCTGTTTTCCCCAAAGAGGGCTGGAACTCGAAAGTTTGGAGAAATAACGTGCAAAGGTGGCTTGGTTCAAGTGTGTTTGATCTGGTTTTTGCCCTTCCTTAGGCAAGATGAGTTAGTTCAATAACAAACTTCATTATTATCGCAAGCTGGTGGCCAAATGTGCTAGAGGTATACTTATTTGTTAAATAAATACAGGGAGTATGCTTCACTGATTCACCACACCTACACAAAGCTCTGAATAATTACAGGCTTGTTGCCAGACAAGCCAGGCTTGTTGAGGTTTTGGGGTGTTTTTTTGCAAACAGAGGTCTTATTCATAAGTCATAAATAACTGGCTTTGGTGGAGGAGATAAGTTCTCATAGAGATGCTACATGATTGTTCTGACTGGACTTCTGCAACCAGAAGGGGGGTTGTATTTGGTTATTGCTGATAGTCATTCACTGCTAAACCTCAAAAGATAAGTTTTCTACCAGATACAAACCAGACTGAGAAAGCAGGGCATTATGTAGAGTAGGGATGCTCTCTCCAACTACCACCCCATGTTAAGAAAATTTTGTTTCAGTCATTTTAAAATGCTTATTATAGGTGCCAAACTTACATACACTTTGATGCGTCTAGCTCCTCTCTAAGAAACACTCAGAATTATGTCTTGGAGAGCATGTTTTGCTATCTAGGAGTGTATCAGCCCCAAATGGTGGAGTTCTGGCTCTGGGTATCTTCATGTTCTGGTGGCTGTCAGTAGTCAGTGGTCTGTCTTGCTCTCCTGCCCTGTTCTGTGGGGCCCTTGAAGGGCAGCGTGCATACGGTATTTTGCTGCTGACTGCATCTGAAGAGGTAAGTGGATGGGTACAAGTCGCTGCTCTTTAGACCTGTTCACTTCCTGGCCCAGGGAAGTGGTCGAGCTCCCATCCCTAGAGGTATTTAAGAGATGTGTAGACCTTAAGGATCTGGATTAAGGATATGGTTTAGTGGTGGAGTGGCAGCGTTAGGTTAACGGTTGGACTTGATGATCTTAAAGGTCTTTTCCAACCTAAACGATTCTATGATTCTGTGATAATAGTACGGGGAGTCAAAACTCCACAGCTTCCCAGCTGGCATCTTTCGCCGCATTTGCACAAAACTACAAGAGAGGGAAGGATTTCTTGCTCTAAATATCCTTTCCTGGTTAACGTTTTTAGTTGCATCTTAAGCTGTTCATATTGGCTGGCCAGCAGCAAGAGCCTCAACTACCAGCAGAGCTCCAAACATCATGTGGCCATGCTGCTATGGAAATTACAACATAGCTAGCAGCCAACAAACTGGTTAAAGGGTATTGGACACCTTCAGCTTGCTTACCTCCTACTTCTAATAAATCTGCAGGAATGAGGCAAGAACGGGAGAAGGAGCGTGCTATGCGCTGCTTGGTGGGCATCCACTGCTGATCAGGCACCCTCTGTGCTGTGGGACTGCAACTGAGAACTGCAGCAATATCCACCCAGTTCTGCTGGCTTATGTTCCCTTTTTACCTTTCATTGCTCTTGTCTGGCAATTCTCTATCAATACCATGTGGTCTATGCAGGTCTGCCCACATATTGGTGGTGCTGGTGGGAGTAACTAAGGCTGACAAGCCTTGACTATAAAAACAAGTAATTAGCAGAGTGGGGCAGAGTATTTCTCCCAGTGATAAATAGCCCCTTTGGGAATCAAAGGGGTCATTTACTATCTCTTAATCCTTTTTCCTGTTCCCTACCATTTTTGCTTGTTCCCATATTCTTCTTTTTTCCCATTTTAATAAAAAAGGCACATAAAATATGTCACAACATTTCAAAGTATTAATACATTTTCTACACAGATTGTCACTTTTTCCTACAACTCTGCTAAGGATGGATGTGCCATGCAGTAAGTCTGAGTCTCATAAGCATTCGCTACTGCCTCCATGTCTGGATTTTCTTGTTTTAAGAAGCTCTTCAGGCTTTTCGATCGGGATTTATTCCTCCTGTAGTTTCATTATTCTCAGTCTACCCTCTCTGACATTTCATTATGGTAAGTAAGAAAAGGCTGTCACTACTGTACAACAACTATTGTTTCAAGCACCCTTTATCTGTAGCTGATTTATATTTCCAAAAGTTGGGGCAAGGAAGAATGGTTGCAACAATGCATGTGGAACAATGGCATCCTCTGTCTTACAGAGAGAGGCCAGATCGCAGTCAAGAGACTTGGAGGTAAGCCACTCACTAGATTAGAGTTGCAAAGTCTACAGTAGGTTGAATGGGAGAGGTGGAGGGGAAGCTGTGAAGAAATCTTTTTCAAAACCTTGAATGCGTGGCATTTTTGTGGTTTTCCCTCTCCAGGAGCTGATATTGCTAATCCCTTTCTAAATGGTGTTTGAACACTGCTGTCCTCAGGGGTCCACCCGTCTCCCAGCTCCACCTCCTTATTCCCTGCTCCTTTGTTTATGCATCCTGGTCTAAATCCTTATGGGATTGATAAGGAAAATAACTGCCTTGGCATTGCACACTGTGGCACCAGAATGGCTGCCGAAGTTGATTAACACTGGTCAAAGAATATTTTAGGTTGACTAATTACTTGCCAAGCTCTGGAAGTTAGGGAGAGGAAGCTTGCACAAGGAATGAAGGTATTCCTTTTCACTCCCTTGAGAAACTGGTCCTGGAAAGCTTTTCAGAGGAGATGCTGGAAAAGACTGGAAAATACAGTGCTTGTCATAGCAATGTTGTTAACTGTTCCCAGATTAGTGAGGGCCCTTCTTTTTGGAGGAATGGTTGTGGAAGACTGATCATAACCCATGGTGATATCCACCTGTTGGAGATTAGAGGTTTGCAGGCTGATATAACTACTCTGCTGCTGGAAATGACCTTTTCCCAAGGGGACAGAGGTTCCTCCTTGCACATGGGCTAACACGGCTTTGCTCAAGTTAGTGGAGCTGACCCCAGCTGAAGATGTTGCTTAAATGCCGTAGTCTCAAAATCTACACTTATTTTTTTCCTGTTGCTTTTTGTTTCCTACTGGGAATTCAATCCTCAATGGGATCTAAATACTGTGTTGATATAAATCACCTTGAAATTTCAATGGGATGTGATCTTCCCCTTCTCTTTCTTGTGAACTCTTCTGTTGTGCACCCTAGTTTATTGTAGATTGGTGTAGTAGCATTTTGTGAAGGTGCTAACATGTTTTAAGTGCAGGCAGGTTATGTCTGATCCTTCTTTTGACACACTTGAGAGGTCATTAACAAAATACACATTGTCCACCCTCAGCAGAGAACAATCACAAATAAATAAATGGATTACAAATTCTTTTATCATCATTTTACTGCTCTTTACAAGTTCTGTTTATTAAGTGGAAACATGCTAAGCATGTTAATACTAAGAAGATACAGCAGCATGATGGAAATTAGACAAGTCAGATATATGCTTGGCTTGTGATAACTAGTGGAAGCATTCTGCGTAGGTGAGAAGAGTGCTCTTCAAAACAGCATATGGGTATCTCCAGAGATTTACTGAAGGAGTGGCCAGATGTTGGACCACTCTTCTTAGCTGTAAAGGTGGTTAAAGCCATACATTCATTATAGTTTTATTTTATAGCCTCACTCAACCAAGTGATAAGACAGCAAATAGCACAGTGTGCATTCATCTCACTGGCAAACAACATGGGGTAAAGTCAGTCAATAAAGCTAATTGTACCTGGACAATCTGGTTAAAAGCATCATTAGCCGGTTGTTAGGACTACTCCTGCTTCAGTCAACAGCCACAACTACTAGATATATCACACTTGGACATTGCCAAAGTTTAGGATTAGGTCTGGCCCTTCAAACCAAAACTGCAGACCTCTTTCAAACAAACAAAAGCAGACTGGCTTCCGCTGTTTGCAGATGTGTGCTCTGCAGGGATAGGCATCCTCGTTCGAACTAATGACAGTAACAACAGTGATGCTCATAGTAATAGGACTAACTTATTGAGACGTGAAATAACAGACCCAGAAGCAAACAGTTACTCTAGTCAGATAGGGTTGTACTGGTTGTGAGTTTATTTGCAATGGGGAGCCAGGGCCAGATGTTGCTAACCACTTCTGAAATAGTCCTCACTGGGGGTAAGCTGCCATTTTTGTTTCATTAAGGCCTGTGTGAAAATGGGGGGGCTGATCATGGGTAATAAGACTATCGAGGCTTATAGTTATTGATGATGAGGGTTTTGGAAGAGACATGGCAAAAGAGATATATCTGCTTCAGGGGATGCCAATTTTTCAGCTGGAGCTTGGATGGGGAAGAGGAGGCAGCACCTCTGCCTACTGAGGTCTCCCACAGGCTCCTTTGGGATGTCCTCGTCTGGGTCCTCTCTGAGGGGCCGCTGAGCGCCGCACCTGCAGCCTGACTTGGTCAGTCAGCCCCTATGTACCTGTACTTTATTACAAGCAAACTGCTGAAGCTGTTTCCTTCAGGCTTGGCTTTGACCCCATGACCTGTGAAAGGGTTGAAGAGGAGGGTTGACACGGAGAAGTAGAGCAGCGCTAAACCAGAGACGCTGTCAACAGCAGCAGATAAAGTCACCCCCTGCTCTGGGAGGCAACATAACTGCATAGCTTCAGACTCGGCTGGCTGCTGCCACTTTTCCCTCGCAGGCAAATCCTTGCCCCTTTCCCGTCTGAGGTCTACCAAAGCACTCAGAATTGATCCCTCTGTGTGAGCCTGCAAGCCGGGCTGCTGCCCTGGCTGTCACAGCTCTCCTGGCTGGGGACGCGGGCGTGAAGCACGGGCTGCTGGCGTTCGGCCAGGCAGCCGGGGCTGCCACTGGCTTTGCCTCGGAGGCCAGAGGAAATCTTAAATAAATATTCTGTTCAGGAAGGCAAATGCCAAGGCTTGGGCTTAATGGAAATATTAGTCCCAGAGGGAAGTGTGCATCATGTGGGGCTCTCACAATGAGATGCAGGCTTCTGAAGATGTCTCTTAATGACACTATTTATGTTTATTTTTCAGTGCTGTGGTAGCTCCCGGGAGCTATGAACCAAGTGCCTCTTAACCTTGGGACTCTATAAACACAGGCTAAGAGGGTGATCCTGCTCTGGAAAGCTTTCTTTCTTTGGCAAGCTGACATTTGAGCTTACTGTTTTACTTAAATTGAGTTAGTAAAATATACAGTGAGTGCCTGTTTTCCCGGCTGGGCGCTTACCTGTCTCTCTCTCTCTCTGTGCTTTTCTTGGCCACATTTCTTTCACCTTTATGCACTGTGGCATTCCTTGTGCGGCTTCATTATTTCCATTTTCAAGTCTGTGCTCTGATTCAGTCATGCCTGATAGTGACCTGGGATAGTGTGAATAAAAAATAAAAAAAAAGAAGAAAGATGAGTGTTTTTTTCCAGTTTTCCTGACTTTATTTCTGATGTTAGGAGTTTTCCCATAGGGAGAATGATGGTCTGTGAAGGAAGGTATAAAACACCACTCTGAGCCCTGCTCAGCATGGTCCCTGTCCTAACTTGAAATGGGGCAAAAATGAGGAGCTTATAGAGCATCTTGTTCTGGCTGGACACATCTTGCTTTGTGTGATGGCATCTGGCAGGTTCTGGTCTGCTTTCCACATTATTTAGCACTCATTTTCCCTGATACACACAGTAAAAGGGATGAACACAATTAAGAGGTAACTTCTGCTTTGGTCCAAGTGTAATTTAATATTCCTTAGGGGAAAAAAAAAGCCACACAATTCTGATGAAATTAGGTTCCATGTCTATATAAGTTATGTCCAAACTATTTTTTATGGTGGCTGGAAGCACCATTGTCACTAACAGAGACGGCTCGTGGAGAAAAGATAATTTCATTTCTTCCAGTTTATTATGTACAGAATTGCTATAGCCTAGTTGGCTTGTTAAAGTTAACTTGGAATTAGCGCTTTAGATGGCAGGCTCTAGGTTAGTGGTTTGACAGCTGTTCCATGAGTGTCTGAGCAGTGCTTGAGGCCCAGCTGATGCTTTTGAAAGCAGAGCTGGGGCCGAGTGCTAAAGCAGGAGCTGTTTTAGCAGTTCCCAGCAAGCCAGACCCCCTGGGTGTCTGAGGGACTCCCAGCAGAGGACCACTGTATCCCTGCCCCGCCTCCTGCCCATCTACCTCCGTGCATCCCTGCCCTCCCCGCTGGTGCTGCTCTGGCCCTGTAGTGGGCTAGCCTGGAAACCTGAACAGGCTAAAAAACATCCCCACAAAGAAAAGTGAATAGTCTGCAGTTGGTTAAGATCCCTGAGCAGGTGGCAACAGACTGTGGCCTCGTGGTGAGCGAACAGCAAAAGAAGGCCGTGACTGGGAGAGGGATTACATCAGGGCAGATTTGTATCAGCCGCAGGAGCTGCGGAACAGAACCCTTCGACACCCAGGGCAGGGATGAGAAATCTGGAGAAGAAGGACTGTATAGCACCCAGCATGAGTTGGAAATGTGAATCCTCATTTAACTGCCTGTGGAATGGGAATTCACCCGGGTGTTGTCAACACTAACTCATTAATACTCGTGATGCATTCAGCTCTTCACGAATCTCTTGGGCTGGTAAAGAAAAAAAAAAAAAAGGTGATGGAGAGGGAAATACAAGAAAACCATAAAACCATAAAGCACCATAGGTGGTATGGAGAGGAGAACAATTATTTACCTACTAATTACATTATGCACCAAGAGGCACCCACCAAAATGATCAGGTAGTGAATTAAAAGGAAATGGAGGGAAATAGTTTTTCTCACTATGCAGAACTAAACTTGTTGGAGGGGGCCATGGAACTCAGATGTCCGGAGTCGCAGGTAGTTGCTCCATACACCAAGCTACACTGGTCAAGCCAGGAAGATACCCACCAGCAAAAGATAAGAATTATGAAATGCCGCTCATTAGTAGGTGGTCACAAGTTATTGCATGTGCAGAGGAAAACATGTGCCCTAGGGCAAAAATGGTAAGAAAAATCTTCATAGATCATAGCATACTTCAGCTTGGAGGGGGTCTCAGAGGTCATCTGGTCCAAGCCCTGCTCTAAGCAGGGCCAATCGCGATGCTAGGTTGTGTTGTTACATGATCAAATAATTTCAATGTCCATGTGATATTCAGAAAGAAGCTGGTCTAGATGTGCATGGACTACTTTTGTTCTCACTTTTCCTAACTTTTGAGTGCTTGACTTGTTAACAACGTTCTTGCAGCTCACTGGGGGAGTATCTCCTGGTGCTGGCCTTGCAGAGGCAATTGGGTAGTTTGCTGTGTAAGAGTTGCAACTTGTCCTAGCAATTATAAACCCCACCTGCAATTATTTTTAGGCATAAAAGGGTAAGCTACCTTTAAAAAGCATGTCTTAAGAGCTGTATGAATCTAGCAAAATTGCAACATTGCCATGAAGAAATGTGCTGAGGCATGTGAGCCTTGGGCAGATTTAGTCTGCTGACAGGTTGAATCTTGAGTGGCACCATTTTGGTGAACCAATTAAATAACGGGTGCTAGTTTCCTAAGGCTATGACCCAAGGGAATTTTGCATTGTTCAGCTGAAAGTTGGAATTAATGAGTCAAACTCTTCCCTGAATTACACTAAACAGTGACCTCAGCCCCTCAGCCTTGTTACCCCAGATTTCCATTCAACAAACATAGGGCCTTACACTGCAAACGTACAGCAGAAGACATTAGCTTTCCACCCAGTTTTGGAATGAAATCTTTCCCATTTTCTCTGAAATGAATTAGCTGCAGTGTGTTTCAAGAATATGATGAGAAAAAAGTTTGTCTTAATTGGGAGTAAAAAAGGAAAATGAGGGGAGAGGAGAGTCTGCAAGAAGGAATGCTTCGAACTTTCCTTCAATGCTTTCCTAAGTTTAAGCTATGGATGCATGAACAGGCAGAAAGGTAAAATAGAATGTAAACTTACAGCTCAGTCTCTGGTTCAGATTTACAGGGCAAGGGATGGGGGTGCGTGTCAAAGGCTACACCCCACCTCTCAGCAGCACTGACTGGAACGGTGGGTGACACCTTCACAGACATATGACAGGTAGCCTGCATTCAGCTGGGAGCTCTGGGAGCTCCAGAGCACTTCTGCACTCACCGTCTGCATATGCACTGGGTCCCTGAGGTCTTTGCAAGGCAGTCTACCGCAGCAGGAAAGAAGGATAGCTTGGGGAAGGACTGAAATGAGCACAGACAAGTAGTGCAGAACAAATAAATTGGATCAAACTAAAGGAACCAGGAGGCAGAAGAGAGATGAGTCAACGCAAATTGACTGTGGAAAACAATGCGTGTATATGCAGTATATGGGCTGTGCAAAGTGGTGCAGTAATGAAATGCAAACAGCAAAATGAAACTTCACAGCTTTGTACAGGCCAGAATAAACCAGTGCCATCTTAATAGCAAGAACAGCATGGTCATAGTTCATCTCCAGGAAGGGGATTCTCTGGTAGGCACCCACTGAAAAGCTGCGATCAGGAAGCAGAGGGTCTGCTTTGTAGTATCTGGGAGAACTTATGTGCTACATTGAGGCCACAAACCACCTATGAATTCGTATGATTCAACAGTAAATCACATGAAGGAAAGATGTTTCCCCATGAGGACTCATAAAGCAATGACAATTTTAAATCAGGAGTGCAAACAAGGAAAGGTTTTACAGCAAAAGCAAAGCAGGGATATTTTCCTGCCAGTCTTGCTCCATTGCTGTTGGCTATATGTAATCTACTATCTCCTTGTAATGTGCAAGGCTCTGATGGGCTGGGTGGCCAAGATGCTGCTTTCTCTAGATGAGCTTGCCTGCTGCAACCTTCAGGGAATAACATCCTGCAGGACATAGAACCCAAGAGACCAGCAATCCCTGGCCAGGCAGAAAATGGGAGCAAAGGAGCCGAAGAATGGAGTCTGCAGACCCATGAGGAGGTCAGAGCCCCACTGGCTAACAGCCCAGCCAGGCCAAAACAAAGGCAGGAGCCCCTGTGAAACAGATTCGTGGGAGATAGCAAGGCACTGGGAATGATGGTGACAATAAGACCAGTAACGCTGTGGTGTCTGCTAGCCAGAAACTTGGAGAAGATCCAGAATATGAAGAACTTCAAGTCATCTGCTGTTGGAGAAGAGCCACAAGCAAGGTAGGTGGGTAGCCAAAAGGGGCAGCCGGACCTTGCCCTGCAGAAGGAAAGCAGCTTGAAGATAAACCACCAAAACATGAAGTGGGTTTAGTGGGTGTCCCAGGCTTGTGAGGCCCATCTTTCTGCAGCGGGAGTTCACTGAAAGACGTGTCCTCAGGAAAATCCTGCCACAGTAAGTCAGAATATTCTTGAGTAGTACACAGAAAATAAGACTTGGAGAAAGTCCTCCGGAGGCTGGAGAAGGAAGAATGTGGATGCAGCAGCGTGATGCTTGCTTCTGCACATCAGGTCACAGGCTACAAGGATCAAATGTCTGCAGGGAGTCACTGGGCCACTCAAGTTTCACTGCCTGGAAACCTTTCGTATGGATGGCCACCTTCCAGCAGGTGAAGCAGCAGCACCCCCTTACTGGAGCTGGTGTTGGTTTTGGAGTGGGTGCTGGCCTGATCAGTGCCCTGATGGATTCCCGCTTTTGCTACAAATGGGACAAAAAGCTTCTAACCAGTTTAAATTCTTCACCTGAGGCTATTGTTTTTTACCTCTGTGCCTCTGCTGGGGGGTGTGTGTGGGGGGGGGGGGTGGGCAGAATAAAAATCAGAACGTGTGTGTTATCATTTTCCCCTGGGGTTCCTTAGCTTTGGCAGCAGCAGGGAGAGGATGGCCCTCGTGCTGCGGTGCCTCAGCAGGGGGCTGCCCCGGCTGCCCGGTAATTTCAGAGCATGGCTGGGTGACCCTCCTGTTTGATGCGAAGCAGCTTTTTTTTCGGGTGGCCGCGGTCCTGTGCCTTGGGAGTGGCGGCGGGGAGCCGACTGGCCATGGGCAGAGCCGCAGCGCCACCTCCTGGCCTCTCCCGTCTTCTCCACCGCCGGTTTCATGGACCTCACCTACAAATAAAAGCATAGAGTGGCTTGGCTTGGAAGGGACCTTCAGAGGTCATCTAGCCCAACCCCCCTGCAGTGAGCAGGGACATCGTCAACTCGATCAGGTTGCCCAGAGCCCCGTCCAACCTGACCTTGAATGTTTCCAGGGATGGGGCCTCCACCACCTCTCTGGGCAACCCGTTCCAGTGTTTCACCACCCTCGTTGTAAAGAATTTCTTCCTTTTATCTAGTCTAAACCTACCCTGGTTTAGTTTAAAACCATTACCCCTTTGTCCTGTCACAACAGGCCCTGCAAAAAAGATTGTCCCCATCTTTCCTAAAGGCTCCCTTTAAGTACTGAAAGGCTGCAGTGAGGTCTCCCCAGCACCTTCTCTTCTCCAGGCTGAACAGCCCCAACTCTGTCCGCCTGTCCTCATAGGAGAGGTGCTCTAGCCCTTGGGTCATTTTTGTAGCCTGGCAAAAAAAACCCCAAACCCCAGAGTGGGTCAGCATCCTGGTAAATATTTGACTACAGGACTGCCTGAAGGTTGTGCTGCATGTCCGTAATGATACCGTCAATTACTTTTTTTCTTCCTTGAAATGCTGTTATTTTACTTTCACTAGCACACCTCCTTGGAGTAAATGTATTTTGGTTTCTCTGATAGAGTTCACAGAAATACCATGTGAATCTGGTTTGTAGACTAAGAGAAGATGGGGGGTGTGGCAAATTTCTCCAAGATCTACCCTTTTTGGTTGCTGAATTTCAGCCAGCTATGACAGTTCCCTGTTAACCTTGGGTTTGGACATAACTGTTTTTCTACCTTTCAGGTCCAAGGAGATCCTAGTAAGACAGAAGGAAGGTCCTCACCCGTCAGTTAGGCATTTCATAATCCTAATGATACAGGGAGCTTCATAAATTATATTAGTGTGCTGGAGCTGGATTTTCTTATTTTCATATCCTCCTTTGAGTAATTACCCCATTTCCATCATTATTTAAGGCATAAACATCAGTGCACCTGGGAAAGAGCTCCGGGGCACTACCCTATCCTCTCCTCAAGCACATTAATTCCAGCCTCACTTGTCACTGGGACAGACCTTGTGTGGTTACAGGTTGGGTCTCCTGCAACAGCAGACAGCCGAGACCATGTAATTGCTTTCCTTTGCCCATGCATTCAGAGAGGTCTGGAAAATCAGTGGTTAAGGTAAATGACCCCAAGAAAGAAATATTTCAAAGCTGAGTAAACTGATGAGCTAGGGAATTTATTTGCCCAGAGTTGTGAGTTTTGATTTATTTGCCTCTACTGAACATACTGAACACCGCTGACTGATTTTTGTCAAATCATTTCAGCAGTGCTAGATAGTTGTTGAACATAACACCCCACCCCCCTCCCAGGTGGTTTGAGAAATACTTGATCTGAAGTCTCATCCTTCCTCAGGACTTGCTCTGCATTGTTTAGGTTTTACCATGCCAGATGATATGGAGAGCTTTGGTATTTTGGGTCATGGATTTCTATGCTGTAAACTGGTGTAAATTCACACATCCTCTTCTCTCTTTCGTTTAAAATGTATCCCAAGTGGAAGAGTGCTAAGTACTAGTACTGGGCACTGATTTCTCTCATCACTGCACCTTCCTAGGAAGCACAAGCTCTGCAAGGTGGTTCTTTGGGGACTAGGGGTGTGATTGCTACCAGTATGCATGTGTGCAGCAATGCCTCCTGCAGGATGCTTTGGATTCTGTCCTCAGCTGAGCTGAGAATTCAGCCCCCAAATCTTTAATGTGTTTTTGGATAATATCTTCCAAAAATGATGTGTTTCATATTGAATCAGTTTAGGCCATAGCTCTTCTTGGAATATGTCAGATGTTGAACTAGGTTTGCAGATGTTTGAATTTATGCAAGCCTCCTGAGGGGACCTGACACAGCCTTTACATTTTTCTGACTGCAAGTTTTAGGAGCTAATCTCTTTTTAATGTCACTTTTATACATACTATAATGGCCTTGCCATAGAGGACTTTTACTGAAACCAAATAAAAGTAAAAGTCCAAGTGCTACATGGAGTTCAAATTCTGAATGCTTCAGAGAAATGTTGACAGTGTCCTGTTTCTTCAGCTGCCCACACAAAATCACTTTCTATGTCATTGCTGGTGTATTTAGCAACTCTAATCAGAACCCCTGAAAAGTATTTAAATGCAGTAGTTATACCCATGTGTATAAAATGTGTATATATATGTATGTACACACACACACACGTACACTTACCAGTCATCATGAGTAGGCAAGTGGAATATGCTTTTGAGGCCAGCTTTTCTGATGGTCCGAGTCTCACCATGTCAGCACTTTGAATCTGTAAAAGCCAGCCTCAGTGGAATTTCCATCCACTGCATTTTCCAATCCTGTGGTTTGCTCCACATCTCAGAGCTTGACTAGTAGAAATATTTTGATTAAAGGTCTAATTGCTAGATTAAACCCAAAATGCTTAGGTGGGTTAAAGCCCAAGCCTTGCTTCAGTTTTACTAAGATACAGGTAATACATGCCAGGTATTTTAGTGGCAGGGGTTAATTAATTACCATGTGGGTTTTTGTGTGCAGGACCATGAGTGAGTTGCGGCCAGTTTCACCTCTAAGCCTACCTTTTTCTCCCAGGTTTGTAGCCAACATATATGTAGGAATCCTGCATATTTCTGCATCCTTTACAGCTAGACCACTGTGATTTTTCCTCCTGGTTGAAGACTGCAATATCATTGTAAAGTGTGTGTAGCAAACTAGCATGTAAGTGTGTCCAAGCTCAAGCTGTGTGTGCGGTGGGATGTGGGTGGGTGGGTGTGCAAGGGAAAGCGGGATCACTTTGGATCTGGAAGTGTAGTTAGGCAAATGTCAGCAATAGAAACTGGTTCTAGTCAGGTCAAAACACAGTCCGGCCAAAATGATGCATTTGGAGTCCATAAAACTTGCAAATAGGAAGCAAAAGTCGATATTGCCACAGAAATTTGCCACACCTCTTGCTGCCTCTGTTGGATAAATGGCACCAGTAATCGTTAGTGTGCTGGGCTGTCCCAGGCTGTGTACTGCAAGGTGGAGGGAGTGCTTGGGCATCTGTTGCCATCTCCTTTTCATAGCCAGAGTTTCTAAAAATTAGCATGTTGATGAGGAATTTTTGGTGAAGCCCCTGTTCAATGACTGGACTTGGTGCTTTATTTGTTGGAGCGTGTTATTCTTTGAGAACCTCACTCTGGGTTCTGCTGGGTGCTGGAGGTGGTCGTTGAGAAGAGGGATTTTAAAAATGGATCAATGATAATAAGTCATTTAAAACACTGTAAAATGCTCTTAGTGTACTTTCTGCCCCTTGGGGCATTGGTGTGTACATGTCAAACAAGACAAGTGGTGATGGAGGGTATGCATTTTACAGGTGTTCATATATAATGACTCATGTTGCCCAATTGAGATTTCTGTGCTTGTGAGTACTTTGGAGCAATTATTTCTAAAGTTTTGGTGCTTCACAGTGACATTCCTGAGCCTAGGATGATCCTAAACAACAGACTGGAGAAAGAAAAAGAATGGATTAGGGAAAACAGGAATAAATAGATCCAAATAAATTAAGAAGAAGAAGGGATAAGGTGGGCAGGTTTTGGTGGAGGTGGGGGAGAAATGGAAGAAGCAATATTTGTATTGAGACAAAAAATAAAATGGAGCTAGAAAGCTCTTAGCAAATGGTTGATGTTGTTGATTTAATCCAGTGTGACACATTGGTGAATGTATTCATGTAGCAGTGTAATACAGTCTCCTACTAAAACAAACAACACTACCACCCCCCCCCCCAAGTTTAAATGCTGTGCTTTTGGTAATGAACTGCTCTGTCATATTACTTATTTAGGCAAACACATTAAAGTTCTTTTAATGCCAATTTTATAATGTCAATTAACTGGCTACACTGAAGACTTCTTAAACTGTGACTGCGTGGCTGAGCTGAGCACTCAAAACCTATAAAGCTCGGAGTGGTGATCTGCACGAATCTGAGTCATGGCTTGAAGTTGCCATCAGTCACCCACATCATCCAGGCTTCTTCAGGTCATTTGCCTTAGACTCACACACATCATATGGCGTACTTATTTGTATGCAGCAGGGCAGATTTACCAAGGCTCCTGCAGGAAAAGGGAGCTTAAATCATCCTGCATTTACAAGTTTTCTCAGAATGAAGTTTAGTCCTATCAGGATTTTGCTTTGGCTCTGAGTCAATTCCTCAAGCATTTCCTAGGGAAATGTTGCCATGTGAAGCGTGGACAGGAGTGTCGTCTGAAAGTCCACAAACAGAAGGCGACTGACAGCCTGTAGTTATCCCTGCTCAAAGGACACGCTGGGTAGAAGTTACATTTTCTGTCTAGTTAAGTCTTTTCCAGACCTATCTTGCAGGAGGGCAGCAGAAGATGCTAGAAAGATGTAAAGGCAAAAGGAGGTTGTCTCCCACATAGCCAACCTACAATACTACTCTTTAATTTAGAAATGCCTTCAGGTGTAGACAGAGCTGAGAAGTTGCTAATTTGTTACTTTAATGCTCAGTGCTGGGGACAGACATTCATGTAAATCTCATGGAAGGCAAACGAACCTGCACAGGCTGAATGGAGGCCACAGCTGTTCTGTTGTGTATTAAGCCACTGATCTTACATCATGTGCATACCACATCACGGATGAGATGAAGACAGTAAGCAACTCTACCACACGGGCATGGCCATGGTAGGTAGGAAACAGCAACAGAATGGAAAATAGATGTTACAGTTGGCCCACTTGCAGAGGTTTCCAATCTGCCTTTTGGCACTCTCAGGGATTGAACTGGTTCAACAGGCAGGATTTCATCTGAGTTCAGAGAATCTAATAAAAGAAGTCATACCTGTGGAGGTATTTTTTTCCCAAAAGGCTGCTCTGAATCAATACTCTGGAGATAATAGCCTTGAACAAGACTACCTGGAGCAAGGGTTGTTTTGATAGTTATGGATTCAATACTCAGGCTTGTGGACTTCTCCCTCAGCAATTCTTTGACTCAAAGCTGAAATATTCGTGGTGACTGGAACAGTAGATCGCAGAAATGGGGAGGGGGCAGACGAAAGGCCACAGGTCACAACAGGGTGTGCACAGTGCCGGCAGGATTAAATTTCCCTAGACCTGTTGTAGCCACTCTCCTTGATCCTATGGGATCCTTTGTGGATCACAGAGCAGAGCAGAGCACAGCTGTTATTTTTCATTGTGGCCAAGCAAACACCAACTGTCTGTCCCTACCAGAACGGGCCACTGCACTGCTTTTTCAGCTGTTCTTCTCTTCCTTTCACGTGTGTAACAGACTGGGGAGAGTCACTGAGAACACCACTGAGCAAAAGTATGAAGAAGTCATCAGAATAGGAATGTGATTATTTTCTAAGCATGGCAAGTGGAGGATGAAGTTGACTTAAAATAGCAGGTCTGGACTAGATCTTCTTTGTGAATTATCAACCTCATTACTCAGGAAACAGGACTGTTTCTACCTAAGAAAGACTTTACTACAAAGAGAACTACAGATGACATATGCATAACAGGTTGTCAAGACCTTAGCTTCTGAGAAGACAGGTAAGAGGCTGGATAACTTTCCTCCCCAAGGTTGCTGGTTCCAATGCAGATGTTGGCGTAGCTGAGTCTCCCAAGTGTAGACCAGCATGTATTCCTGATAACATTTCATTTGCCTCTGTTAAGTGATATGATGGTTTCCCTCTAGTCTCTGGATGACCTCCCAGACGTGGAATTGAGGCCTTTACTGTGGCAGAGTCAGCACAACAAATGGTAGCTGGGACAATGAGTGACTTTCAGCCATGGTACAGCTCCCACAAGCCAGCATAGCAGCCAAGCCAGAAGTTGCCAGTACCATTTCCAAGTGCTTTGGAAAGCGACACACTTACTTATTTGAAACCTTCTACAAGTCCTGAAGAAGGGAGGAAAGCTAGAGAGGTAGCTGGTGCTTATAGCAAAGAGGTCATTCTGCTGTTACAAGGATTTGGGTAGAGTTGGTTCTTCAGACTGACAACAGGCAAAGGAAGGATGTGCTTGCAGCTAATGGCCCTCTCTCCTGCTGAACTAGCTCCTATGAGTTAATCCTGAGAGTTCTTGCTAACATTCTTGTTTTCACTGTAACATTTGCTCAGACAAGAAGGAAAAATGTGATAAAAAGCATAAAAACTGTTCAAAATATACAAGAGTATTTCATGCTAGCAAGAGATCAAGCTAACTTTTCCCGTCTCTAAAAACTTTCTGGAAGTCATCCAGCAGCCTTTTATTAGAGCAATTGTATATCTGCACTTTGTATTCTAATGGTTCTCTAGCTTTTTTTTTTTTTTGGTTAAACTAATGATACTGCTGGATATATATTTAATTGACCCTTCAGGGCATTAAACTAACTGTCTGAACATTTAGAAAAAGCAGCCAAGCCTTACATTGTGTCATAAGATAAAGGAGCTTGCCAGAGCCTGGACATAGAAGCCTTGTGCATGAGAGCTTGACCAAAAGCACAAACAGAAATCTGATAGCTGGAAAAATAGCCAGTAGTAAACAGGCATGTAAAGCAAGGAACCACTGTGAGATTAAGTATCCGGTACTATTACACTCTGCTGCACTAGGACATCTTTTTGGTTCAAAGACCTGTTTATAGGAGAGCCCTTTACCAGGCCTGAGCTGGGTGCATAAATGCAGACCCTCTCTACTCATAAGGAGGCCTTTCTTTTCTCGTAGTGAAACAGAGGTTCAGCTGTGACCTTTGCTGGCCCCGGCTCCCACCTCTTCCCAGGGCTCTCCTCAAGCAACTAAGTGACTGAAGTTGGGGAGACCAGCAACAAGGGGAATTTGTGTTTGGTGCCACTGAGGCTTAATGAGACCTTTATTATCGTTTGTCACTGCCTCTACTGATGCTGGAGCTCAGGGAGTTTTTTAAACATTTTAAACTCTTACCTCAAGGCAAATTGGCCACTTTGTCTGATCGCAGCCTCTGTGCTGATATAAAGGTCCATCTGTGAGATTGCACAGACAGCTCTTGTAAAATCCCTGCTGGCCTCAGTACATGCTTCAAATGTTATATACTTAGTATTAGTCAATAGCTTCTCAGCTGTTAGAGTTTTCTTAGGGCTCTGTGTGTGTGTTTCTCTCTTAATCACCATAAGGGCAATATGCATTCTTTGAAATGGCTAAGTAACTTTTAGCAAGATATTGGAAAGGTGAGGTGGTAATAATAGCTGCAGAGTGGCCTGCCTTGTTAGCCAAAATGCTACTGAAAGGATCTCAGTATTTTACACTGTGCAACTGCTCTGTTTGGAATAGGAGGGCTTAGAAACCTTGAGGTGTTAAGTCTGCAGTAAAACTGTACACATAAGTGATTTGCAGTTTACTGGCTATGCTAAAAAAAAAAAAAAAAACCAACCCACAAACCAGGAACACAAACAACTTGGATTCAGCCAACTTCAAAAAAAAAAATTGAAAGCTAACAAATATTGTTATATAATTTTCAAGATTATTTTTATCTTTATCAAACAAGAAAGCAGTTTAGATACATCACATAACAAAGTTCGTTTGAAATAGAAAGGAACATAATGGCTTTGGAAAGTCAGTTCACAATTACAGGAGCTAAGACTACTGGATATTTGTTGGTACATAATAATAAAAGCAGTAGCATGTGCTTGCATTTCATTTCTCATCTTTCAGTGGAGGGATCAGTATTTGCTGGGATTTTGTTTAATAGTACTAAAAAATGTTCTGGTCATGGTATATTGCTTTGGGAGAAATGGTTTTGATTTTCCATTTTAAATTCCTTTTCATGCAGGTGTGTTTAAAACTCCGTAGTACACTGAGGTTGCATGTTTTTGCAGATCTGGGTGCATCAGTTGCTTTTGTATACTCTACCAACTACTGTATCCCATAACTTGTGGTGCTTAAGTAAGGTTTTAAACCACACATTCAAAACGTAGCATCTAGAAGCCTGTATTTTGAATACAATTAAGTCTCCTAGTCATTCAGAAGCTTTGATTTTTTTTCCGACACATCTGTTTATGGAAGGAAAAAGGAAACTGTAAAATAATCTTCACACATCAACAACTGAAATAAAAGAATAAACGTTCAAATCGTGTGAAATACCAAAAACCATTCATGGAGGCACTGTGGATTAGCAAGACAGTAGGGAATAGCTCTGATACACACTTGCTGTGTATTTTGGTATCTTTTCTTGATGCTTCAATTCCTTTTTCACCAATAATTTCCCACATCTGTAAAATGCTTTGAGCTTTAGGTAAAAGCATACCAAGTAGGGCAATAATGTCTTGCTATCATTACCAACAGCGCTACTGCAAGTGCCACGTACTTCCACTGTTTCAGAAACTCAGCGCCGAGTATTGCCTGCCTTCACGGAGTACGGAAAGTCACTTCTTCCTCCTGGGAAGACTTGCTATGAGGACATGAATACCAGCTGCAGCTTGTGCGCTGCAGGCCTACCAGAAGCGTTAAGTTTCTGTAGATGCTGGCATTGAGCTGCCCTTCAGTGCAAAGTGCATGCACTAATGCATATAAAAGCAACGGAGCAGCTGCTTTCGGTTCTTAGCCTGAGTTCTTTTTAAAAACTGCTGTAGCATTTTAAGATTGTAAATGAAAGCAAATCACAGTCCAAGCTGCTACTTTTTGAAGCTGAATCTCCAGCTTGTTGCTGTGGATTTTTTTCTCATGAGAGGGCTCCCATTACCATAGGACCTCTGTCCAGCCAGAGAGGCATGATGCCCTTAACAGCCTGAAATGTTTTGGGGTTTGCACCTTTACAGATGGGGTAAATTAAAACTGGTTTGTGGATCAAAAGCAGTTCCTGTGTTGTTCTATGATCTCAGTGACCCTTGGCTGGGATCTGCATCCTCAGGAAGGGGCACCACCATCACTGTCATTTGGTGGGATCATCTATTTGATCTGTACAAAGAAGCCTGATTTCAAAAGCAAAACAGCACATAAAAAAGTGAGTAAACCGATATAAAAGGTTCACACCTTATTTTTATGTTTGGGGTTTTTTTAAGCAAACTCTTTCTTCCATCTGTCTGTGGTCTAAGCAGTGTCATGTATCTGTACCACAGGGTACAACTTCGCAGCAGCTGTTGTCATCAGGAAGCAATTTCCCCTCTAGCTATGAGGGCAAGGTCTCCCTCAGCCCTCCTGGGGTGATGAGCAGTGGAGGAGAAGAGTGAATAGTTCCTTCTTTCCCAAACAGACCCAATGAATGCTGTGTTGTATATAAAGTATATAAAAAAATACAAAAATACATTTTAAAATACATAGACATAATACATATATATATATATCAAATAGCCAAAATTTCAGCTGCTGTGCTTAGTAGGCGTAGGGTTACTTATGTAAGGCTATAGTGGGTTAGGTCTTCAAAGGTGCCTAAGTGTCGGAAGGTGTGGGATTTGCATGAGCTTGTAAATAGATTTGGTTCGTAACTTCCATTGCCTGCTTTAGGAGATTCTGAAAGGCTTGACGGGCATCTCTTGCAGCTTTCAGCCAGCTAAATAACTTTGAAAACCTTCTACCTGATGTCTGGAAAAGGACGTGTGGAGGACTAGCAGCACACTGTAGTCTCCACCTTCTTCTTCAAGAGGAGGGCCAGCTTGGTGGGGTGGGCAGGCTGCTGTCACAAAGAGCAGCTTTTTGTGCCCTCTCCCCACCATGCAGGCTGAGCACTCCCTCTAACTTAACTTGTATCAGACCCTTTGTGAGACAAATCTGGCATGGGAAATCAGAACTGACGAGAATACCAGCTTATTAGTTTTGTCCTGAAAGCCCCTTGCTCAGGGACTGATGTGCTGGGTGTTGCTCTCCTGCTGGCAGGGCATTTGCAGTTTTTGCTGGGGAATAGCTGGCTTTTCAGTGTGAATGAGAACAACGGAATTAGGCCTTACTTTTTTCCTCAGTCCTATGTCAAGCTAACCTTCAGCAGAGTTAACAGCCCTCTGCCTAATGAGGGTGGTAAGGACTTCAGGGCTTGGTCTATCATTAGGTCCGCTGTAGATCAGAGGCTGTCAGAGCAGACGATTTTGTTCCCCCAGAGTGGCTGACAGAAGAAGATGGTCCAGAGTGTTGTAGTCTATATAGCTTGGGGAAAGCTGCCTTGCAAGGGCTGGTGCTCTGGTGTCTCTAGGAGTGGTGGTAGAAGAAAACCCTTATTTCACTCCGGATTTGCATGATTTTCTCGTCAATGTATGTTTTATTTTTCCAAGTACAGGGGTGTCCCATAGAGTAGCAGACAGCGAATATGTGAAAGTCTCTCGAGTTATCAGAAACCTGGAGGAGTTAGGCTGGGTCATGGGGACAGGGAAAAGAGGTTTACTGTCCAGTGAGGAGTGATGTCATGGTTCATCCTGACAGCGCCTGGGTCCTCGGATGCAGTGGGAGCTGCTGCAGCTGCCACAGGGGAACATGTCATAGAATCACATAATCATAAAATCGTTTAGCTTGGAAAAGACCTTTAAGATCATCAAGTCCAACTGCTAACCTAACCCTGCCATCCCACCACTAAACCATGTCCCTAAGCACCATGTCTACCCATCTTTTAAATACCTCCAGGGATAGGGAGTCGACCACTTCCCTGGGAAGCCCATTCCAATGGTTGACAACCCTTCCGGTGAAGAAGTCCAACCTAAACCTGCCCTGGTGCAACTTGAGGCCATTTCCCCTTGTCCTATCGCATGGTGCTGCTTTTGAAGTGTAACACCCCCTCCTGCTCTGGGGCTCCATGCATGGGGTGGTTGTCCACACTAGCACAGGGCAGGGAGATCCACCCTGCAGGGAGGCAGCAGGGAGGAGGAGAGACTAACTCGGGGTCTCGCACTTAGAGCTGATTGGGAGATGTGCATCTGGCCTTTTCCCATGGAAAAGTATTGAGATCTCTGCAGCTTGGGGGTGGTATTGGGATACCTTCTCATTAGGTTTGCCAGTCACAGCTGGTAACTGAGAATGGTAACACGTGAGAGTGACAGGTCCATTTCCCCTCTGCAGTGCAGCTCCTGGCAAGGGAATCTCTAAAGTCCCGGCTGAAACAGGATTTTGTTTAACAATCCAAACACCTCAGCAGTAGGTTTATGCGTATTTTCAACAGTAACTAATAAGCACATAAGTGGCCAAGGTGAACTCTGATGCCCCAGCTAAAAATCTGAATAAGAGCTGAAATAGCCGTTAAGTTATTCTTTTATTTTTGTTCATGGTGAGACAACAAATAAATCTGGAGTTCTTCCAGTGTATTTGCAATTCAGAATCATTCATCGGATTTCTTCAAGTAATTGACTTTGCAAATCTTTGCACGTTCACAATAGCACAGTTGCACATCACAGTTCATGCTGTGATAGTTAATAGGTAGGAGACCCCAATCCTACTGAGTATGAAATCCTGGCATTAGTGAAACCAAACAGGATTTTTGACATTAATTTAATTGAGACTAGGATTGAATCCTGATGCAGTCCTACCTCAGCCTTCTTTACACTCTCGTATTCATGGCAGAGATGAAGTTCAAATACGTATGTTGACTGTGTAATACATGCGGCCAGATCTATTTGAAAGAGAAGTCAAACATCTGCACCCCATCAGTTGATGAGTGAATTTTAAGAACTCGCACATAAATCAGTAAATTAGAAGATTAAGCCTCCTTCCCTGCTAAGAGATCATTGCAGAGGTTTTCACTGCACTGCACATTGCTGACAAGGTTTGGCAGATGGTAAATGATTTCACTCTTCATGAATATTTTTCAATGCCTGATTGACAGCTGACAGGTGCTTTTTCTTTAGATGACAATAAATCAATTTTCCCCGTCATTGTCTTTATGGAGGCATCGCTCTCCTCCTTTCCACATGTGACATGAGTTTTCATGGGCTGGACCCTCTTCAAAAGCCCAGTACTGGAAGCTCACACTCGTGCAATTACTTGTAGGCTTTGCAGGGCTGGAGCCCCCAGCTCAGCACCCTGGACTTGTCGCTACTGGGAATGACCGCAACGCGAATAGCCAGCAATGCAAATGCGGGGATCTGTTGGCAGATTTCATATTTACGCAGACCAAGACTGATGTTACTGGGCTTTGCACCAGGAGATGGCAGGGTCGTGCTGTTCATGCAGCCTTTCCCAGCACCGGTTACTGATCCCGTGCCTTTCTAGGACAGGATTTTAAAGCTCTCTCAGGAGCTACTATAGCTTATTTAAAAGATATCAAGCCTGTGACTGGCATTCATGGAAAATATACTGTATGTGCTCATTTAAAGAACTATCACTCTTGACTTGAGACTGACATACATTAAATCCTCCAGATTCAACCAATGTCAAGCTTTATGAAAAAGGAGACAAAGGACAGAAATTTCAGTTTGGGCTTTCTTTTCTCCAGATGCTTCTGTTCTGCTCCTTGTTCCTCAGACACCTAGAAAACTGTGCAATAGGTGATGTCAACCCAACTCTTCTCACTGACCTTTTCTGCCCCCTCCTCCCTCCCTGCAGGTTTTCTTTTATTAAGTACACACTGAAAGTGACTTCATTTATTTTTAATTTTTTTTTCCTGTTGTGCTCATCTGCAGCACAGAAAGGCAGGGATGATGGTTTCATGCATGGCACAGAGAGGGAATTCTTTACCTGTTCTATTCACTAAGCCTCCAGTCTCATACAGCGGTCACAAAATCATACATGGAATCATAGAATCATAAAATCATTTAGGTTGGAAAAGACCTTTAAGATCATCAAGTCCAACTGCTAACCTAACACTGCCAAGTCCGTCACTAAACCATGTCCCTAAGCACCACATCTACCCATCTTTTAAATACTGCCAGGGATGAGGAGTCGACCACTTCCCTGGGCAGCCCATTCCAATGGTTGACAACCCTTTTGGTGAAGAAATTTTTCCTAATATCCAATCTAAACGTCCCCTGGTGCAACTTGAGGCCATTTAATCTCCTCCTATTGTTTGCTACTTGGGAGAAGAAACCAGACTGACACCCAAAGGTAAAGAACATGTCACTGCCTGTTGCCATAAAGGGAAAATGCCACTTTGTTTGGCTCAAGAAAACAAAAAACAAGGCAATTTGTGCTGACCTCTTAGTAAATATAACAGCTTTCCACTGCTAAATTGTATAGGTCTACACAAGAACTGAGTTATGTACTGGAGTGACTTTCCAACCACAGGCTAAGTGTGAGGTTTGTGGTAAGCAATTTTTGGACCTGTTTTGGGTAGTGGCTGAAGCCATGCAAAGCTACCTGGAAATCTGGGGTTTTGCTATTCAGTTACGTATGCCTAAGGGGGATTGCCACAAAAATGGAATTGTATTTTGAAGTAAATCATTAGTCATAGTAATAACAGTGTCAGTGATTAATTGATCTGACAGGAAGCATGTGCCTGATCCATGACAGTCACTGGAAATGGGGTACTTTTTAGCCAGTGGCAACTTGTTGCTTTAAGTCAGGGAGACCAGGAGTCCACCCCTGTGGACGGTGCCTGCCTCCAGTTGTGTCCGTGTGGTGTTTCAGCATGAGAGAGCTCAGGTTCACCAGATAACCCGCTCCACTGCCAGCCCGGCTCCTGCTGCCATCCGTGCTCTCATCAGCTGCCTGCACTGTGCCAGGCAGCCCCTGGGGAAGGGCCAGCGTGCTGGTCCATAATATGCCAAGGCATTGCTGGGAGAGAGACAAAACCATGCCAGATACTAGGCTAGGCTGACTCATGTTACAGAGGGCCAGTGTCTGGACCCATGATCGGGGAGTGCTGTGCGGTGCGAGGTGGGGAAGTGCTGTGTGCCTGGGGTTTATGGCCTGGAAGGACACTGTGAGTCTGCAAGATCTGCTGCATGACCTGTTGAAGACTAGGGGAGATTTGGCTGAAGGCTGCTGTGCTCCCATCATGTCTGTCCTGCCTGGATGGGTGCAGTGTCAAATTGAGCCAGTTGCTCCTGAGTGCAGGAGAGCCCAGCCGGGCTTGTGCCAGACATGGCCCCTTGCCAAATCCACCATGTAGTCAGGGCAGCTGGCCATAGGGCTCGGAGCAGATGATGAGCTCAGGCAGGTGTAGTCTGAGGGACTTTGGTTCTTCTTGGACTCAGGTCCTCACCTAACAAACACGTCTTTCATGCAAGCAGTGGAACCGGGTGAATGGCAGAGCTGCATGGAGACGGGAGCATCCTCAAATTTTTTTGCAGTTCCCTCCCCTGCCCCGGCTCTGTGGCTAGGGCAGGCTCCCTCTCCTCTCCCTCCTCCTTGGTGCCACAGGGCTTTAATAGTGATGACTGTCTCATAGTTTGGCTATATAGCAGCTGTGTGGACAACGTAACACCATCAGGACGGGACCGGCGTGTCGGCAGCGTTAAGTCTCTCTTTGTCAAGAGCCCTGGGTTGTTATGACAGTACATGCTCTGACTCTGGCACGGTTCATCGGGCACAAGCAGGACTTTAGTCCTGAGCAACACGCATGATTTACTGCTGCCACCTTTATATTATCCTCCTGCCTCCATACCCAGGGCTGCTCCAGGTGATTGTGTCAGATTAAACAGAGGGCACGGCTGAACTGCTCTGTGGTATGGCAGAGACCCGGGAAAGAGATCCATGTCAATGTCAAAAGCAAATGGGCTCCCTATCTGAAAGACTGCTTTGAAACAACCTGCCCAGCCAGGCTTAGCCTCGTACCACCAGAGGCATCGCCCCTCTGCCATCATTGTCTCAAGGGAGCCAACTCACAGCATGGGGAAAAAAATTATTTTCAAGCCAATTTTCCCATCTCAAATATCCTCTCTGAAACCTCAGATGTAAAATAGTGCTTTGGTACCATGGGACTCAGACAAACTGCCTGAGAAGTTTTGAAAAACCCATAATTCACTGCTTTTTGTACCCAGACTGCTTCAGGAAGGGGACAAGGTTGGTGTCCATTGCTTGAGCTATTTGTGCTGACACACAAAGAAGGGGACATTATTCCATACCAAGCCTGGAAATTGGTTCATTAACATTATCTCTGTCTTTTTTTTCTCAGCTGCCATTTCTTTTGTTCTGGTGTAGATCCCTTTTTTTCAGCTTATTCCCATCTAATTCAGAGGACCACCTGGTCGTCTCTGTGCTTCTGAAAAGGGCCTTGCAGTGTTCTCCAGTAATTGCTCAGCACACCCTTGCATACAGCTGGGGGAAGGCACTGCTCCAGTCATTGGTAAGACACATTTGTGTTTTTTACAGACTGGGGGAAGTTTCCGAGAGTCTGCAGCATGCAGAGGGAGCCCACTTTTATTTGGTTGCCTCATCATTTTAGAAATGCTTTCAGTTGAATGAATAGGAGGAGGATGTCTTTGCATGTGGAGGTTTGAATGGGCAAAGTTTGTTCAGAGCCTGCTCCCTTGCTCCTGGAGCCCAGGATTCAGGAGGGAGCAAGGGAGGAAAAAAGCAAGTGTGTTCAACAAGCAATTTCAGTGCTGTAGGGTTCAGGTTTTGCTTTCCTTTTGGAAGCTGGCCGGGATGTTTGAAGTCCCCTGTGTGCAGGGATGAAGCCCTGGCCTTGGGCTGTTTGCTGGGTGATTGCACCGGACCTGCAGACCCCAGGGAGCTCAGGGAGCAGGGACATCGCACGCCAGCACGTCACGAGGGACCAGGGCTGTGAGCCTGGTGTGGGGCATGTCCGCAGGGGGCTGAGCCAGTGTCCCCTGGCGGGGGCTCTGCCAACGTGGGACCATCTCCACGAAACCTCTCTGCTTCACTGTCTTTGCTGGCATCCTGGTAAAGCAGAAAGAGATCATTTTGGACTACATCTGCAAGGCAGATCTGGGAAGATGATAAAATCCTTCTGGTTGCACAAGAGAATATTAGTGTTAATTTGGCAATATTTCAATTTCTAGAGGCTCCTCTCTCATAAGCACCTGTCCTGCATGTCCTCCTTGGCTACTTTTCCTCCATTCTCCACTGCAGTCAAAACATCATTTACTTCTGAAGGATTAGGAGCTGCTGATTCCAAGCAATGACTGGAAAAAATTA
This sequence comes from Gorsachius magnificus, assembly GCA_034008185.1. Taxonomy (NCBI): domain Eukaryota; kingdom Metazoa; phylum Chordata; class Aves; order Pelecaniformes; family Ardeidae; genus Gorsachius; species Gorsachius magnificus. The sequence goes on along the minus strand of CM067083.1, from coordinate 47,466,174 downwards.
CTTCAACAGTAAAAGATCCTCTGAGATGCTGGAAACATCACCTTCCAGCAACCTCAGAAACAACTTGACATAGCAGAGGTCCCCAAGGTGCAGCCTAAAGGCAGAATGTAACCCGTAATGCCCTGGAGCATGGCCCAGGGCTGCCTCCCTACTGACTGGAGTCTGGGAGTGCAGGTCTGGTGGTGCTGCAGGGTTTCCATGGCAGGTGGTGGTAAGCAAGACTGTCTGCTTGCTGGGAAGACAGAAGATACTGTGCCTGCCTCTATTAAAAGGTAAGAACTTTTAAAATTATTTAGAGAATGGTTGCTGCCTTTGAACACTCCCTGTATGTAGTAAAGAAGCGGGTAGAAGCAGAGATAAGATTGTACCAACTTTCCCAATTTTTTACTTAGAAATCTTCTTTTTCACCAGATAACCATCTCTTCAAAATTGGATCTTTACATTTCTTGGAATAAGCCTGCAGCTTGGCCCATTTTCTTGACAATTTCAGAGTACTTGTTTCCCTATACTGCCATATGGGTTTCAATTTTGGAAACTACGCTGTTCATGAAAGCATTTGAATGTGTGGGATGAGATTTATCAGACCACCTTCCAGATTTATCAGACCACCTTCCTGATTTATCAGACCACCTTCCTGACATAGGAACGCAGGGATCTGCAGTCCTGCCTCAATTAGCAGTTCTCTCCCATGTTTCACATTAAGCACGTGCTGAAGTCTCGTCCCATCTGCGTGATGACAGCAGAGAAATGACCAGGAGGACTAACCTCTGCTGGATTCAAAAGGAGATGCTGGGTCTACTTCTGCTCCAGATGCTAAGCCATGAATCCCAAGATGAAGCATCAAGCTCAAGACAATAGATGTGAAGGAACAAGGGTACTGAGGAGACTTTCTTGACAGAGAGTACAGGATAGTTACTCTTCCCAGAAGAGCAGATGGAGCCATCAGAAAATGACAGAGGAGTAGAAAGGAGAAACGACAAACTTAGACTGGGAAAGGTGATGTGAAGTCCCATGCAAGTAAAGAAGGGGGAACACATGCTTTAGTGTTCTCTTGGATCGGGTCCAAAAAGCCTTACAAACATGTAGCTAATGTAGAATAGTCAAGATCTGTTCTGCTTTAATTTTGGCATATCATGTTTAAATTAGTGTGCTAGCTTGCGTCAAGTGCATGCTTTGTAAATAAATTTTGAAACATTCTCTTTTCTGAGAAAGATATTTTAAAAATGAATTTGTTATACTCCATAAACTCAACTTTGTTGACAAAGATGGTTTCTGTTAATGAAAGACTAAACTGGATGCATGAAGAATGAAAGGAATATAAACCATATGCTGTTATATTTGATGCACTAAAAATGGTTCTTCTCTCTACTGGATTCCCTGGGGCTGTTTTCAGACTGGAGGTAATACCTGTATTTTGTTTTGTGGTTTAGCACTAGATAACCCAATTAGGTACAAGTTGGAAGAATTGAATGCTCTTGGTCCACTTGGAAGAGTCTTTCTGCTGAAAACCTGAGGGGATTAACTCTGAATGTCTCATTCTTCACAAGTCAAACCCTAAAACTAGAATAGTTGCTTTTCAAGGTTGAAACTTGCTCTGTCTTGCTGCTTTGCTGTATTTTCACTGAAATCTAAGGAATGCATCAAGCTTGGAGTGCATCCTTTTTGAATAAAGAGCATCTTGTATTTTAAACTGGAGGCTTCAGTATTCTTTTCACGGAAGGCTGCAAACCACTCTTTGGAAAGGAGAGTTTGTATCGCTTTCAGCAGTTGCCTTGCTGTTTACAAGAAGTTGAAGACATTCAACAAACTACATGAATGTGTCTCTCATAAACAATTTTAATACTTTCATTTTAGCATCTTTGAATTCAACAACAAATGTCGGCCTTGGCTTCAAGAACCACCACCCTTTAAAAGCTAAATTATCAAATCCAGGGACTACATATGGTTGCAATCAAAACAAAAATTCACAAAGATTATTGTAAGTAAAAGCATACCATTCAGACTGATGTTATTCTTATTCTGGTTTTGCTGCTGATATTTATGAGAGTTTGGACAAGTGATGGGTGTGAATATGTTTATGAATCCCAAATTGCTCTTGTATTTTGGTAAGAAAAAAATATCTTTATATTGTTTCTATTCTTAAGTGCATTATGTGTCCCCCAGCTCTAGAAAGGCTTTGAGTAATTGCACTGGGAAGATTGCTGTCTACAGTATAATATCTTCTTGACTGACTCTGTTAAAATCAACATTGTGTTTCTTGTAAAGCTTGTAATAAGTGCAATCCTGTTTCTGTTTGAGGTAGTGGGAGTATTTTCGTCAACTTCAAGAGAATTGTATATATGTTAATGGAACAAATGGATTCACTTTGGTGCAGATAACTGCCATATCCCCTTCCTCCCAATGAAGTACCTTATTTAGCTTCTCAGCATCCAAGCTGTCCTGATGAGGCCTGCAGGCTCAGTCTTGCATGTCTCTAAGGAATGGTGGGACATTAAATGGGGAAATCGATAAGCTCACCCATATGAGAAAGCATACCTATATGAAAAGTTGGTAATGTCTGTTGCCCAGAATTGGAATGAAGAAAGCTCTGTTTACCTGCAGCTGTACCACTGCCTTTGGATGAATCCCTTCTGCTTTGTTGAACACTGGGAGACAAAAAAGTTTGCACAGTTCCAGGCAGTCACAAATATCCTTGCTTATCCAGACCTATCCTACCTTCATTTTCTAGCATGTCTGATGCACCTGTAGAGAGAAGATTATAGTGTGTTGATAGGGACATCATGAGTCTTGGATACTCTGAGATTAACTCTGAAATCCTTGCTGTTGTGTTTGTTGCTGCCCTTTTGCTGCTGATGTACTTGATGATCTTTGGGATTTGTGCTATTATGTGATGTAGAATAGAACCATAGAATCATAGAACGGTTTGGGTTGGAAGGGACCTTAAAGATCATCTAGTTCAACCCCTCTGCCATGCGCAGGGACACCTTCCACTAGACCAGGCTGCTCAAGGCCCCATCCAACCTGGCCTTGAACACTTCCAGGGACTGGGGCATCCACAGCTTCTCTGTGCAACCTATTCAGTGCCTCACCATGCTCATAGTGAAGAGTTTCTTCCTTCTATCTAATGTAAATCTCCCCTGTTTCTGTTTAAAGCCATTACCCCTTGTCCTATCACTACATGCCCTTGAAAAAAGTCCCTCTACAGCTTTCTTGTAGGTCCCCTTCAGGTACTGGAAGGTCTCCCTGGAGCCTTCTCTTCTACAAGCTGAACAACCCCAACTCTCTCAGCCTGTCTTCATGGGAGAGGTGCTCCAGCCCTCAGATCATCTTCGTGGCTCTCCTCTGGACTTGCTCCAGCAGGTCCATGCCCTTCTTATGTTGAGGGCCCCAAAGCTGAATGCAGTACTCCAGGTGGGGTCTCATGAGAGTGGAGTAGAGGGGGAAAATCACCTCCCTCAACCTGCTGGTCATGCTTCTTTTGATGCAGATGAGGATACAGTTGGCTTTCTGGTCTGCAAGCACACATTGCTGGATCATGTTGAGCTTCTCATCAACCAACACCCCTAAGTCCTTCTCCTCAGGGCTGCTCTCAATCCATTCTCCGCCCAGCCTGTATTTGTGGGATTGCCTTGACCCATGTGCAGTAGCTTGCACTTGACCTTGTTGAACTTCATGAGATTCACATGGGCCCACCTCTCAAGCCTGTCCAGGTCCCTCTGGATGGCATCCCTTCCTTCCAGAATGTTGACTGCACCACACAGCTTGGTGTCGTCAGCAGACTTGCTGAGGGTACACTCAGTCCCACTGTCCACGTCACTGACAAAGACGTTAAACAGCACTGATCCCAATACTAACCTCTGAGGAATGTCACTTGTTACTGGTCTCCACCTGAACATTGAGCTGTGACTGCAACACTTTGAGGGTGACCATCCAGCCAATTCCTTATCCACTGAGTGGTCTGTCTGTCAAATCCATGTCTTTCCAATTTAGAGACAAGGAAGTCATGTGGGACAGTGTCAAATTATATTTTTCACTTTTCTGATTTGTAGAAGATCACTGGTTGTATCTCCAACAGGGACTTAGCAGGCCCATCACATGGACATGAATACTGGTTTCTGATGACTCCCCCAAGCAACTGCAAGCTTCTCTGGGGACGCATCTGCACTGATTTCATTGGGAAACTGGGGAAGAAGGACTGCTGGAGAAGACCTCTTATAGATTAGTCTTTTGTCTGCACTTTAAAGTGAGGTATATGATGATGACTTCTGTTCTCATTGCTCTTTGTGAAGATTTGATCTCCCTTTTCTGACTCAGTGTGAACTGCGTCCTAGCTGGGTAGTTTTTGGCTTCTCTGCTAATCTTTCCAATATATTCTTTAGTGCCCCAGTTTAGTGTTGCCAGCTCAGGTTTCAGGCTCTTGGCTCTACCCAGGATTTCTTTGTGAATCAGGGTGTTATACCTGCTTGTATCATCACCTCATCAATGTCTTTAATTTTCTGAAATGAATTTAATATGAAGACATACCGTACAAGTGGAGCATACCTTTTGTATTCCTTAAGAAACAAAACAAAAGGCCAGTAACATCAAATAAGTAGAGCTTACGCTGTTCCTGCTGTGGTGTCCACACATCCGCTTTCTAAGCTCATCAGGACTATACTAAATAGAAATGCAATGACTGCCAACATCTGCACAGATTTTACTTATTACACCTACAAAAGCCTTTGTGAAATTTTACAAAAAGGATAGAACACTTCTCTTTCATCCTTTCCTGCTGTCTTGCTTTCTCTCTCTCTCTCTTGGCAATGACATATATTTAAGGAACGTTACCCCAGAGCTTGTTGTGGGGGCAAAGTACGCTCTTCACAGAAGTGAGCTGAGAAGATATGAGCTGAAGTCTTAAGTGCCCTAATATAGAAGAGAAAACTTTTTTGTCAACTAGAAAAAGTGTTGCACTCCACTGACATGATGTTCGGCCCACAGCCAAACAAGGTACTTACACCTGCCCCCATCCATGTGTGTGTGTAGGTACACCACATACATTTAGATCCACATATGGTCTATGTGTACACCACAAAGGCGTTTCTCTTCTGGAGCCTTCAGTAGACCTAGCAGACATTGATTTTAGAGAGAAATGGACCCTTTTGTTTCCACCTCAAAACCACCTTCACAAAGACATTTTCTTATAAGCCACAGTCATGAAGACAGTTCTGCTGAACAGGCAAATGCATTAAACATTATCCACTGTTTTAAAATACATTATTTTTGTTGAAAGCACTGCTCTGTTACACTTATGAATGCAGAAGAAAGTATCTGTGTATGCAAAGACACTTTCAGGGTGGTTAACCTATGTAAGTAAAATCAGAAGGAAGCAAAGTGTCGTAAGAAACAGCCTCTGTTCAGCTGAGTAATTGAGTCAGGCGGTATATGCTTGGTGATGATATTCCCACCTTCCAAAATATGCAGTGCAGCAGGCATCTCTCCAGCTGTCAGCAGCTTATAGATTGGTTAGTATTTGAGTTTTCACACATTTTCTAGTTGTTTTGAATGCAAAACAGCAACTAGAAAGAAAGGGGGCATTTTGTCATTTGGCAGGCCTCCAAACAGCACTAGCAATGACCATAACTTTCCAGCCTAAACTAGTCTTCAGGTGCCAGCAGTCAAGGTGGTGTTCATACATGATCTTCTGAATAATGAAGCTACTAATAGTGACATTAAGTATCACCCAGAGCCAACAGAAGATAACTGTCCGATTGAGGAAACGTATCAAGCAGCCTTACCCTTGAAACTATTTATTTCTATTTCAGAACAGCTGATCCTAAGCTAATTAAATCATAAATGAGATGTCTCAAATGGTAAATCTGATTAGATTTTTATTAAAGGGGATAACACCTGTTGCCCTTTGGCAGCATCAGTCTCTGGGGTTAAATAAACTTCTCAATCATACTATGATGATTTAGCTTCAATGCGTTGATGTATAAATGACAATATAGTTCCTTTTATATAATTAGCATCTTTTAGTGGAAGCTGCAGGAAATACTTATGCTTTCTTGGCTAAATTTTTCTGCTCTAGGAGTTAACTGCTTTCCTTGCTTCAGTAATTGTGTTTATTTGTGTTTGGGTGTTTTTAGCTGCATGGGCTTATTACAGAAAATAAAATATGATAAATGATGGTTTTGAATTGAAAAAATGAAACAACTCCTGGCATTGACATTCACCTGTATTCAGGCATCCAGACTAACTGTCAGACTAACCTCTGTTAAAGGAGGAGGTCGTATATTCCTTTAAAGTTTCTAGCAGAAAATTCTAATAATGTTCATAGGATGTCATATTTTGAAGTGGTTAAAGAAAACATGGTTACGTGGGGAAAGCAGAAAAAGTCATTCCCAGATATAAGGAATTTTTATTTAAGACTTTTTACTGAAGGTCAGTTTCTGCTCTGTTTTATTTCCCACTATAGAACCAAGCCAGAAACAGGATTTAGCCTTTAACTTGCTACCATTTGAAAGGCCAGAATCTATAGTTACAGGTACCTTTTGGGCCCACCTGCCCTCCTTACAGGGAACTCCCATCAGTGATGTCCCTCATGGCCCCTGCCGTAGCCCTGTTTGGGGAGCTGGTATGATGCTTGAGGCGGTTTGCAATACAGCCCAGTCCTCCCACCACAGCTGAGGCACCCCTGTTGTTCTACCACCCACAGATCATTAATGAAGCCCTGGACAAGTGGAGCAAGCTGTTTGCTTAGACAGTCATAGATGAAGCTCTAAATATTCCTCTGACATATGTTTGTTTTAAGTACAAATTCTTAAATGTTTTTTCTTTGTATGGGTATGATTAGCTTACAAAACAACAAGGGGTGGTGTAAAAGAATATATAGGAAAATAGTGCCATACCAAAGTGACAAAGTGAAGAACAGGTTTTTTTAAACAGAACTTGTGAGTCTTCTAAAGCCCAATGACTTTCCATTCTCATGAGTTTTGAATAGAAAAAACCAACACTCTCCAAATCATTTCCTCAGCCATTCTCTTATTTTCCGCCCTGTCTAAAAACATAATTTATGATTTGAAATGTATTAATATATATGTGTAAAGATGGATTTGGAATTATAAACATTTAGGTATTAACTATTTAACTATATCACCTTTTATTTCTTGTGCCCTTTGAGGTTGTTCTTTGAAATTCAGAGGATCTGGCGAATGTGGGCATTGCGGGTCCATTTCAGGAAAAACTGTCCCCTACATATGTGTACTTGTACACTTTTTATTTTAACACAGCGTAGGAAGATGAAAGCAAGGGTAACAGTAGATAAAGCACCTTTTCTTCTGCTGTAGACTCTACAGTTTCATAACAGTTGTTTCTAAATATTGCAGAAACTCCATGGTGGCATGTTAAAAAGCTCACAGAGAAGCAGATTTCTCATGTAACAAACAAAAAGCACTGGGTGCTGAGGCAGGGAGTTTGGCTCCTGTGCAGCATACCTGGTAATGCCCTTGCTCTCGAGTGGGGAGTCAGGGTCTTACAAGGTCAGCAGCTGTATCTCTAGGTAGCAGCGTTTTTGCTTTTAACAAATCTCTTAATGGTTTAGCAATTACCCAGTGGTTGCATGTTGCTGTGGTGTGAATCTGTTTAATGTTTCTTCCCAGAATCACTCATGAGCACATCTGGAAGGGACAAGGGCCCTTGGGGGCAGAAGAATTCCAAGCAGCAATCCTCACCTACCAAGATGTGTGGAAGGTGGCATCCTTCTCTGAGGTACCAGGGAAGAACAGCTGATGCACGAGTGAGAGAGAGAGCCCATGGAGCTGGGATGCTGAGAAGTGAGAAAGGAGCAGACTAGCCAGCTCCTTCTTTGGGATGAGATGGAGAGGTAAGATAGATAGAATTACTGAAGGTATTACTGGGTTATTATTTTTATGATCTCCAGTGCCAGATAATCAGGGTTAGAGGTGAAAACCTCAGTGAGTGATTAGCTGTCTCCTGAGAAACCCAGGCTCTGGTCCTCCTGAGTTTTGTAGTTCTTAAGAATTATAACCTCTTGGCCCAGTCAGAGGGAAATTCAGGTAATGAATCTCTGTAGAAAGGCATTAGAAGAACAAACTCATACTACAGGCCTTGACTTTCAGGATCCAAAGCAACACATTCTCAATGTCCTTACTCAAGGGGCTACTTAAAAAGTCTTAGTATTTTGAGCAAGTAATGCTACTCAATGACAGTTTTAAAATGAAAATCCCTTTCTGAAAATAAATGTATGTGTAAAAAGAAGCAGAATAGGTCTTGGAGAGAGTCATGCATGAGACTGATTAGTGAGTACAACCACAAAGCAACTTCCTTCCTCCTTTTCCAAGCCAACAGTATTTTTACCATATTTTTGATGGCAGAGACATCAGCCTGAAAAGATTTTCTATAGGAAAACAGTAATTTTTCTTTTCTTTACTCTAAATTTAATTTATACCCAGACTTACATCTGGCCTAACTTGCTTATGTGTACAGAAGCCCTTCTCTTTTCCTGCTGGGCTTCCTTCATGGACTTCTTTCTTACTACGCTTCCTCAGCTCATAAGAAATATAGGAGGTATTGGGACGACTTCTATTTGTTGTTTGAGATACGATATGTAATCATTAAAAGATGCTTTTAGGTGAATTGACAGTGTTAAAACCTAGCAACATTTCATAAGCACTAAAACCAAACTTTTGGACAAACAGTGTCATTCTCAAAATAATCCATGAATTAGCTACAAACCCAGCTTCTTGCCATGCACATTCATGGGAATACCTCTTAATTTTCCTGCAAAAATTTCATTAAATAAGCAGCATTTGTGATGTTCTGGGGAGGCCATGACTGCTGGGATATTCAAGAGAAACAGGGAGTGCATGTTTCCCTGCTGGGGCTCTCCTTCCCTTTCAGTGCAGGGAAGATATATCTTGAAGTTTCACTAGCCAAAGCTATGGCCATCTGCCTGAAAGGGTGCATGCCTTTCTTCTTGCTGCTTCCGTCCTCACTCTTCCCACTCTTCTTTCCATATTTACTTATAAACACTTCCCTGACTTCTTTTTTGCTCTTTGTGTGGCTGGCATTTATAGCCTGTCTCGATTACTGTTAAGTATCTTTCTTTTTCAGCTTTGGCTCCTGTCCCCCTCCACTTCATCTCTTTCTAGGACATTTTTCCCCACATCTCATGGCAATGACGTGTCTGATCCTGCTCCACTCTGTGAACTTGCACTACTGAGCAGTCCATGAGAGTGCAGAGGGGTGAAATTTGTTGGGAGGTCAGAGCTTGACGGTGCTGTTACAGGTAGAATAGAAAGCCAAAGGAATTATGTTCCACGACACAAACCTTAGAATATGAGCCAAAGGAGTAAGGCACATAACACAGAGAGGGCAGTCAGTGACTGAACAGACTCTGGAGGCATCCCCTCGTGTGTCAACAGCATCGTGTTTACAGAAAAACCTTTCAGCGCATTATTGCACCTGAAGCATTAGTAGAGGGGTTTCTTATTAGTATCTGGTTTAGAGCTGTATAGTATATTGACTTTGTTGTTTGTCTGACCTGTCTGAAAACAAAAAAAAAAAAAAAAAAAAGAAAAACAGTTTTGTATTTACCTGAAACAAAACATGTTTAGTTTTCTTGGGGAATTGAAATGGAAGCAAAAAGAAATTACCCAGGTAAAACCAACATTTTTTTTTTCATTCCTAAATAATAAATTTTGTATAGTGTTTAGGCTTGGAGGTTAAAGGGTAAAAAGGAAAGTAACTTTTCCTACTGTGTATAAAATACTACATGCTTTTACACTTTTGAAATGGATAGGCCAAGATAAATTATTCAGATTTTTTTGTTTGTTTGTTTTGCTTACATTATGTATGGATACCGCTGAAATAGTATTTTTCAGGAAACTATTCTCTGCAAAAAACCCCTCCCCTAGCTCTTTCAGTAGAACATAACAGCATCATATCCCCCCAACTTGCTCTCCTGTTAAAGCCTGACTCATGTACAATGTCATATGCTTCAATGTGACCGTGTGCTTGAAAGGAGGCTGGAGACTGAAATCAAGCAATTTAATGTTTCCAATTATAGGAAATGTATTTGGAAGGATGCCAAAATGCTAAATAGATTGATAAAAAAGAAAGGTTCTTTGTTTCAATTATTTCTTAGTGCACTACATGCTTCCCCTGCCACCACTTAATTAGAGACGAGAACTCCGCAGGAGATCCTGTTCTTTATTAATTTATTTTGAAGTTATTAACTGTACTTGAAACAGCAATACCAAAGCCTGAATTCAATGGCAAGCTCTGGGTAAGGGAAGACAGTCTGGTGGGTTATGTCTTTAGCTCGTGTCTGGAGAGGAGCGGCCATAATTCCCATTCTTGACAAAGCCTCCTCATGCGACCAAATCACTTGGACCCAGATGATTAAAGGTGTTTTACTCCTGTGGAAAATCATGCAAGTCAGGAACCTCTAGTGACCTGATGCTTCATCTCTCGCTGTGACAATTTCTGCTTTCAGAGTGTTTGTGAGGGTAGCTGTCTGAAGAATTGCTCAGTGATTATTTAAGAAGTACTGAAAGAAATGTAACACATGCATTTTTGGGCTTCATGAGCACACTTTGTTTCACTTTGTAGTAGTTTGTGGGAATGGGATTAACTTTGCACCCTGTTGGATATCAAACCTTTGGACAGGTGTGAAGCAAACACCCTCCTCCTCCAGGCAGAGGGAGTGGGCCATATTCTTTTCTGTAGTGCCTATGTCCTTCCTGATATGGGAATTAATGGGAATGGTAACTGGAAGCTGAGATTGTGTTTTTTAGTCCATTCAATACAATTCTAATTTAAAAAGAGGCCTTACAAGCTAATGCAGCAGAGGAGTTTGCTACTCCCCTAAGGATTATGGAGTTTAAAGGGTCACAGGTTCTTGTAGCAAGTAGTTGATGACATTAGGGGCTTAATGCTTGTTTGGATTTTGCCAACAAAATGTAGGCGAGATAAGAAAAAGAACCCACAGCAAAATTTACAAACAAATTAGTCAACATTATAACAGTCACTTCACAAATGAAGACACAAATAGAAATGTTTATGTTGGGGATTTATCTAGCCCTTCGAGCTATCTTGTTTCAGGTTTAAAATACTTGGGTTTACTCACTGAAATATTCTGCTTGCAACAGCATTGGGTTAAATACAATAGAACAACATGTTAAATTGTTTGTATAATGACTTTTGGGACAGGTCTTCACTCCTCACTTGGCGCAATTTGACAGGGATTGTATGAGCTCAAGAGCTGTCACTACATAATTAGTTGTAAACTAATTTGTTCTAAGGCAGGATCACTTGAAGAAAATTTTCACTAGTGATAGTTACTGAAACATGTATTTTACTGCTTGTGTTGTCACATTGCTGGCATTCATGTTTTTCCTTGGAGCACATGCTAGTGAATTTTATAAACCACATCATTCTCATTGCTCTGTGGCTCTGGATGTTTATGTTGCTGCCTAGGACATCTGTGACACAGCTGTCTGTCTGTCCTGCACTGCTTTGCTGTGTAACGCACTGAATTCTCTAGGAAAAAGTGTGGCCTATGTTGGCCATATAAGAGCATTGCAAAGAATGGTGAGATGAAAGTTGATGGAGCTGGCTTGAGCAAACCTGGCCATACCTGCACTGTGCCAACCTGTTGGACTATCCCAGACCTTACAGGTAAGCCTGAACTAATGCCTGAACTAATCCTGTTCAGTATTTATTCCTTGCCATGCTCCAGGACTTAGTCAAAAACTTCTCTGGAGTATTGTCTCTTAACCAAGTTTGTCCCTGGCGGATGGCTAGGAGCTACCTCTACAACATAGTACAGGTTTAGCCCTTTTCAGAGCTCGCAGCTTCTGAGGGTGCTCATTGCCTTTGAGGCCCAGGTCATCCAAGTAAGGCACTTATGCCGAGGAGCCAAGACTAGGTTTCTTAAGGCAACTGGTGGTCTAGGTCCATCCAGTTTGTGTACCTGGGGTTGAATCTAACATAGAATTCTTTGGGGAGGAAGAAAACCAGAGAATTGGCTTTCAAAGGCCAGTTGCTGCATATATGGCAATATTGTCAGAAACCCAGAAGTATTGGACCTAAATTTCAATTAAATAGTCATCATTATAAAATATTACACTACTCATTTGTATTTACATGCAACAATTGCATTTCATTATTTTTACTAACCATCCAGTAGTTACAAAGACTCATTTATGACCACTTAACAGCCAGACTCTTAATATTTGTGGTGCAATTAGCCTGAAACAGTCTTGAATAATGTCCTGTTTATAACTGAAGTAATAAACCAAGAGCACCAGGGGACAGAAAGGCTAATTAAAGGGGACAATTGGAGAAACAATCCAGTGTTGGATGGCTGGAAACATGCTGTTATTGTTCCTATATGGGGTAGATTTATGCTAAAGGTGATTAAATCTTAAAAGTATTTGGCTTCTTCTTGCATTTCTGTTTGGACTCACTGGACCTGATTCTCATTTACAGCCAGGCTTCTTTACACTTCTAGTAGCAGTATACAAAGTCTTTAGGAGGGTATTTACTGCCAAAGTGGTCTAAAGAGGGGCTAGCACAAAAAGGCAATAAAAATCAGACTGGACAAAAAAGTTAAGAGGAACAGTTTTCCTACCCCTAAGTGCTCAATATTTTATAAAGGCTGTGGGATCTTAGGGAATTAATATCATTGCTGTAACACAGACTGGCTGTTTCCAGCTATGTTGTGTAATTACTGCTAACATCCAAACCCTCCTGAAGTCTGCTGGAGTGCTTGGCCACCACTCATAAACTGAATTGGGTAGCGGTGATTAGGGGACTCTTGTCACGCTTCCAAAATCTGCTTTTTATTGGGAAAACTATTCACTGAGTGTCTGTCACACGCATATTCATTAGGAACATAGTTTTGTAGTTTTACATGTGGGCTCTTAATGAGGCAGAGCTAAAAAATCAAGACACTTGAAGCATAAAAAATTTTAAGACTTTTGTCACCGAGTTTGGAGTCTCATGTTTTCAAGCTTTTTCCTCTGCAAGCTGGAAAGCCAAGATTGTTTTTCTGTTCAATTTTTTAATCAAAAGCTGATCACCTCTTCTGATCATATAAGTCTAAGAGCTTTAGCTTTCTTTCCTATATATACTGAAATTTGTGACAGAGATGCAAGAGTCGATGCTGCTGGAAGTTTGAGACTAGCAGTGTAGCTTTACTCACGGGCCATACAAGTACACTGTTTTTTCAGCTGAAATCAGTACGAGTTTTGCTACTGTTAGCTTCAGTGGGGAAAAAATCAGACCTGAGTAACACTATCATGCTCATTCCTGAAGAACTATCAGATTAGAAAATATAGTATGGATTGTAATAACTTGATAATCAACACTATGTTCCTTGATTGTCTTATACACAATGTATTTGTCCTGTATTTGACATATATAAAGTTGCTTTAAATGGTTTTAAAATGTTTTAAGGGTAGTGTCTCTACTTAAGGGTATAGTCTCTTGACTATATTTTTTACCCCAGATAAGTGGTTATGTGTACGCTTAGGAACTCAGGAGGACCCTGGAGGTGCTTCTCTTCCACAAAACAAGGCTCCACTTCTAGCTGCTTGGAAGTAGCTTGCTTCTGCTCAAGGCTTGAGCTCCCACTGAGTGCGAACTCAGTCACGTCAATGCACATTGCAAGATGCCATGGCGCCGGGGCTCCTAGCCCTGGGCTAGCAGCATTTTAAGTAGGCCTGTGTGCCACCTTTGCTGTGCATACTGTAGGTAGCAGGCTTAGCCAGTGTGAAAAAGGTCCTGCAGGATTAATTACAATCAATAAAGACACTACAGAGATTTTTTTAACATAACCTGTCTATGTGGGCTGGTACTTTGGGTCATGTCTAGCACTTTCCTTACAACATGGTCCTTAATGCATGGTATCTCTGGGTTTTTTTTCTTCTCCTTATTTTTATCAGGTAAATGTGATGTAGAAGATGGTCTGCACCAGCTCCACTCTTGTGCAGGTCAGCCTCACACCAGGCTTCGTGGTATACACCAATCATATATACTTCCCAGTTAATTTGTGGCGTAACTCCATTAAAGCTGGAACAGATAACACTTGGGGAAAATTTAACTGTAGAGCTTTCCAAGATTTCTTTCCATCCCTTTCAACTCTATAACCAGCTGTGGGAAAAATTGACAAATGTCACTTTGTGTTTCAGAGGGTTATATCAGAGAGCATCATTCAGGACATTTTGAATGGAGATACCCTGTCTGAAAAAAAGGTCTTTGAAAGTTTGGAAGCTTCGGTTACCAAAAGACTGCAGTTCAGGCAAGCTGGGAGGTCTGAAAGGGGATGAGTCTGCAGATGTGTAAATGGACACTAGGCCTTCAGTGAATGTTATTCTGCATACTGACTAGGGACTAGACACCGATAGAATTAAATTGAGTTTTATGGCAAAAAAGAAGAAGAAAAAGAAAAAATCAGATGTGAAAACTGAAGTATCCTGACCAGCCAGGCTACTTGGAGCCTTAGCTGAACTAATGGGAGAACATTATATAGGAAACAGTTACGTCAAAAGAGATTTATAGGTAATGATCAGACTCAAATTGACTATAAATTCTCAGTACATTTTTTCCATAATGAGTCAATGCTCTTTTAAGGAAGTTATATGCAGGGGAAAGGTTTCTCAAAGGACAGCAGAAGTCATATTATTTATTCATAATTTAACAGTAAGGACTGTATAATTTTTAAAAGGATGTTTAAATGACAGAAAGTTGAAATGAGCAAGGGAAGCGAGGAAGTAGCCTGTCTTCTGAGGAAACTGGAGTACAGAATTTATACATTTCTTGTGATGGATCTCATTCCCAAAGTCTGTCCTGCCCAGGGTTTTTGGATCTGGGAATCATCTCACAATATTTATTGGTCTCACGGTTCAGATTCCAGGCTTGTCAGTAGTACATGAGCTGAAAGATTGTGGGTTTGAGTGAAATGCACTTACTGGTAAGGGTAGATTGTTAAAAATTATTCCCATCATACATTCCTCTGTTTGTTTCGATATCAGGGTGATAAAGAGGCTGGTTAAATAGGGCAGGATATTATGGGAAATGCCTGTCTTTGGCTGGCAAATTGCCTCTCCATAAGCAGCACTAAATGCCCTTTTTTTTTTTTTTTTTTTTTTCTAATGAAACCCTGTGGAAGCTGTGCCTGAGGAAGGCTCATGAAAAAACACCAGAGGCACAGCACTTTAAAACTCATTTAGGAATGGAGCAATCCACAAGAAGTGGTGTGAAATGCTCACATTACCAGGCTTAGATGGATAGTTGGCAAAACTTCACAGGCAACGGTGTCTTCTGGGGACTCGATCCTATAAATTAGGAGAGGATTTTATCACAGGCTAAATTTACGAATGTAATATTTATGTCAGAGAGAGAGAGGAGAGAAGAAAGATAGATTTTAAAAACTGTTTAAAATATTTCTTGTAAAAAAAGTCTCATTAATTTTTATCTTTATAAGCCAGCTGGATAAATCAATAGAGAACAAATTTATTTTAAGATTTTGTGAAGGAACTAGCATCTTCTTTTCTTTTAGTGGTTGCATTTATTTCCCTGTTTCTGGAAAACCTTAGGGTTGGGATTTTTATGGACTCTTCTCTACACATAAATGTCTGGGGTTATGCAGGTTGACACAACACTTTGCATCCCAGGCTTTGCTGGGAATTCATGTGTGGGAACAGTGTTTGTAAAGAGGTATTGGATGTTCAGGAAATAAGCAATAGGCCCCAGATATTTTCACCTTGAAATCGCTGTGGAGAATCCAAATTTTGAGTGACAGAGAAAAGTGTTGGCATTTGTAACCCTCAGTCTCCTGAAATACTGCAGTTTTCATGTAATGAGTCCCTTTCCCTCATGTCCCCCAAGGCTGGCCTTCAACCACAGCATCTCTGGATCTGGAAACATAAGCCTTTGACAACCCCTATAAGCTGGTTATCCTCCTCCACCCCCTTAAAGAAAATAAGAGATCCAGTTTCTAAACTATGTGGCTATATGGTCTAGCTGCTCAGGAAGGACCAGGAGCAGCTCTGTCTTCAGGCCCTTAGCCCACAGAAGAGACATTTTGCTGTTCTGGCCCTTTGGGAATGTTCATTGAAGGGGTTTGAATCTCAGGACACTGTTGTCCCTGTCAGCATTTCTCTGCATGATGAGGACTCTGCCTCAAGGAGAGAGAAGGAGGGTGGTGGCCCTCCCACCCCTCCTCACAGCCAGCAGGGCCAAGCTCATTTGCTCTGGAGGTCATTTCTCCTCCTGCCTTGCTTCAGTGGAGACAGAGGCAGGGACAAATGTCATTTATGACCCAGAGCTGATGGTTACTTGACCTGTGCACAGGAAACCTGGTGTGTGCTCCAGGGTGGTGATTACATCTCCTTTGTATACCTTCCATGAACCATCATCCCGGAGCAACCTCAGCCCCACTGTGGCTGTACGTCGCATTCATAGAATCATAGAATCATAGAATCACTTTGGTTGGAAAAGACCTTTAAGATCATCGATTCCAACCTTTAACCTAACCCTGCCATCCCACCACTAAACCATGTCCCTAAGCACCTCATCTATCCTTCCCTCCAGGCATCTAAGGCCAGTGCTTGTTTTTTACACCCAGAAGAGATGATTTTTGCTTTTTGCTCAGGGCCCCTAGAGGAGACACAGAAGCCATATACAGACATGTGGGCTTTTCTCGGTCCCTGGAAGTGTGAATATTTACCTGGTTGCAGGTTAACCATGTTGACATTTGCCAATAAGCAGTAGTTTAAGTTTCTTTGGGTGCTTTCCTTAGATGTCTTAAAGGGTTGCCCCTTGAGGTCCCTTCCAACCTGGTATTCTATGATCCTGTGCTGACATTAGGGCTCTAACAACTTTAAACCCCATTGAATTTTCAGCATAAAATCCTTCCATCGGGGAAGTGTGGGGTGTGGCTGTCCAAATGGCCTCTCCTCATGCAGCATGCAAGCAACAGCAGTGCAGTTGCCTGCTCGATGTCCTTCACTGCAGCAGAGCAGTTCTGCCATGTTCTGCTTTCTCTGCCAACAGCCGGAGCCACCAGAGCAGTTCACCAGGGAAAATCTGGCCCGTGAGGAGCAGTGTCTATGCAATTATGCAGTACATCAGCATGTATGCCTGTAAAGACATTTATGATTCATGTCAGTGCAGTGGATAGCAAGGTGGGTATAATTAGGCCAATAAGAGAAGATCCACCTGGGGTGTGGAGGATTGTCTAATGCTGCCAGTTCCAAGGGGTTGCAATGACGTACTAGTCCAGGTCCAGACACGCTTTAATCAGCTCCATCTTTATTATATGGCAAACAAACTCTCATGCTGAAGTGGATAAAAAACATGCAAATAGGTAAGCCCTGTGGCCTGCAGCTCCTGAGGGGATAGATCTCTCTGTCCCATCTGGGGACTGAGCAGAAATACAAGTAAGGACCAAGTAGATGCATTTACGCATGCTCTCCTGAGTTCCTGTCACAATGCGCATGGAGCCAGCTGGAACTGCTCCCTCAGTGTCAAACTGACCGGCCAACAAAGTCCAGTGGTGGAAAAAAGGGTCTTGGGTAAAAGCAAGAAGGTGCCACTGCTGAGGTCGAGCACTTTCCTGGAGGATTTCTGTGTCCCTCCATCCTCCCTTCCCTCCCTCCCCCAAAGCATCTGTGGGAGAGGTATAACAGGTCTGCTACCACATCAGATTGTGGCCTCGTGACCATACTCCCTGGTTACCCATTTCAGTTCTTTGGCCCTTTCCAGTGGTGGCCTGCCAGGCCCATACATTTGGCTATAAAAGGGGACAAATCCCACAGATGAGCTTTGCCATCACAGTCAGGATGGTTGCAGCCATGGCAAGGCACCTGCCTGAGGAGACGTTGCCTCAGTTACAGCTTTCAATGCTGGTATAGACAAGATTTTGGGGGGGCAAGTGGAGCCTGAAGAATGGCAGAGATTAGCAGCAGTGGTAAATCTGCTCTTGCCAACGTCTTCCTACTAATGTCGCTCATTGAGTTGAAGTATCCATAGATGAATTAAGTGGTGGAGTTGAAGACTAGGACCAGGGAGCCTCTCCAGAGACTAAGCACAGCCCTGCCAAAGAGCTTCTCAGGGTCTGGGAAAGTGCCACCCACTGATGACAAACTGAGAAGATTTAGTGGCTAGGGAAGGTGATGTGGTACAGGTACATTTGCCTGTGAGATGCTTGCACTGCTGGGCGGGGAGATGTAGTGGCTGCAATTGTGGAGGAAGGAGAAGGGAAAATAAAGAGTTTTGTTAATTCTTGCTGTGCGTAGGCTGTTGCTGTGTTTTTTCCAAATAATCATGAACTTCCCATGTTTCCTAATGAAGTCCACCCTGTGCTATTCCCCTGTGTTCAGGGGAGCATCACTGTTAGTAGTCCCAGGCAAGGAAGTTCCTCATCAAATATTTCAAACGGGGAAGCAAGAGAGGCAAGTTCAGTAATGCTGGTTAGTTTTAGGAGGGGTCTCTTATCCCTTTGTGCCTATCCCTCACAGTTACTGACAACACTTGCTAAGCCAGGATGCTCTTGTGGATACTGCCTGTGGAAGTAGGAGCATGATACACATCATAAGATGTCCTTGGTCGCTCTGCCTTCCTCTGCAGGAGGAGATGGGGAGAAGCTGCAGCCTTCCTGCAGCGCTTCAACGTTTTAAACTGTTTTTCACATGGCCTGATCTGGCATAATGGTTAGGGCTGCCCTATAGCCCATTGTAACCCTGTAACCTGAGCCCTCTTCAGGTTAAAAAGCACAAAAATAACCAATCCCCTTTGGAAATTCTGGCTGCAATATGTAAGAGCTTACAATCTGAACAAACAAACTGGAGATAAGGTGGGAGAAAAGGAACATAACTTTAAAGAAATGCCATTTATTATGATAAATTACTTAGGAGTGATTTAAGGTAGTGAAGTATTATCATACAAATAAACATTTGATGAAAGCAGAAAGAGAAGTGCCTGAGGTAATAAAGATTTATGGATTCCTGGTTGAACCACAAGGATTTAGACCAGGGTGGGAGTGAAAACAACAAGATTGTTGAAGTGAAAATAATTTTTGAAAGAAACTAAAAAGGAACTAACCCCTGCCTAGGTGAAGGGAAACAGCAGCTGCTGGGGGTGGGAAGGCTTTTCTGCTTACAGCTGTTATTTTTCTAATCAGAATAAATTACTGCCCCATTTGATCTGTCAATATCAGAATGGTGGTGGTGGTGGTGGTGGTGAGAGCAGTCACGGAAGAAACACAAATCTGAGAAACAGAACTGTAGTGTCAAGACGTCACTGAAGGAGTGTTGGGAGCACCTGCACCCAGATGTGAGGCACTCACTGTCCATCAGAGAAAATTGTAGCTCAGCCCCATGTCATGTAAGTACCGTATTTTTTTCACACTGATAGTGAGCAAAGGATAAAGAAGAAAAAGAATGAAGAGGTAAAGTATTAAGCACGCAGTGGAAAATAGACAAGAAAGTTCCATCACACTAATCAAAGTAGGTGCTCTTACAGGGAAGAATAAGATCACAAGAGACAAAATAAACTCCAGTAATACAAACAAATCAAGTACAAGAATGAGGACTTTTCTGGCTCACTACCTAACTGATAATGTGCAAAACAAAACAGGTCTTCAGACTAACTGAAAACACTTTTAAAGCTCTTACCTATCTGCATCAGATAAAGCATGCTGCATACATATTTAGGATAAATTGATTCACTGAATAAACTGCGTAAATAATACTAGGTAATTCCTTTAGGGTTAAATTTTTCACTGTACTGTGTAACCACACAAATCCCAGGCACCATCTGAATTCTCCATCATCCCTGAAATAAGATTGAAGAGGTTGTCAACCATTCAGAGATGTGACCCTCATCCATGCAGGACTATTTGAATGTATACACACAGAGGCTACTGAGGTAAGTAAACACAGTAACCATGTTAAGCACCTTTGCTTGAGAGGAAGGTAACGAAATGCCATAGATGTATTTCTTAGTAAGGAAAATCTGCATGGAAAAGGCTAATATATTGTGTGCACCTCTACAGAGCTTAGTAAAGGGAGCCTGAGATCATGATGGATTCCTCCAGGCATGACCTAAATGATCACATTAGTGTTACGTACAGGCAGATATAAACCAGTTCATTGTCAGTACTAACAGCAAGGGTTGTGCAAGCCTGGCTGCAGCTCCAGAAATGGCATGGAGAACCAGACTCTGCTGTGCCCTCTTGCTAAAATGATGTTTGACTTCATAGTGGAAATTTGAGCTGCTTGTGGAACAGGAGTAAGATTGGGTGCGTAATTATTTTTCTTCTTGCTTATTGGTCTGGTAGATAGTTCACTATTTCCTCTTGGTGTCCAGAGAGTTCGCAAAATATTACCTATCATTTACCATGAAGGGTTTTCATCATTTGTCATAGAGACGTGATTTCAGCGTCTTTCTCCCCAGTCACAAGCATACAGTATCTTTATGATAGTTACAGGAACAGCTTACTTGTTACATCACTGCTACTAAAATATCAGATTGAGTCACTGAAACAATAAATATGCAGAACGAGGTCCCAACAGGATCTAGTCAAGGATATGGACTGGTGAATATAAGTTATTAGTAACAGGAGAACCCATTGCATTGTTTCAGAGTCTTGGGCACTTAGCTCAGGCCATGGCTGACCCCAACCAAATCAGGTGATGCTGGTCTCCTTCTGACCCACCAGATGCTCTTCTTTTGTGGGGAAGAGCCTAGAAGTCCGACAGTCTCCCTCAAGCACTTTCAGTGGTGGGACTACCATGCCTGTAGTGTTTCCTGCTTGACAGTGCAGCATTCAGTGTACTGCAGTCTCGTGGCTACTGATTTGGCCTGGTGCTGTGAACATTGATTTCGTAGCCCACTGTAAAAACTTACGGGTTTGTCAGCTGACATACTGGTGGCAATATAAAACATTTTCACTATTATCTACCAACTTTTTTAGCGGAGACTCTTCTGGCTGGGTCAAGCTCACTCTTTGCTTAATCCCACAGCCCCAGGCTTTCACAGGGGAGTAAATGACTTGGTGCTTTCACCTTCCTGACATTCAGATCTAGGCATGGCTGAACAGTAGAAATACGCTCTGATAGTCGGCTCTAGGACCAGATACTCCAGCTCAGCTCCTTTCTTTCTTTCTCTTTCAGAGACAACCTATAGTGGATAACAAATTAAGGAGGACATGGTAGGACCAGGGGACTTGAGTCGCTTCCTGCATCAATTAATCCTATGTCTCGCCTTCCCGTGGTGCTATAGCCACCACCCAGGTGTTTCACTGGGAGTTCAAATGATGCCGAGGCTATCGCAGGGAAGAGGGGAACGGGAGGCAGGGTGTCAGGTAAACCTGTCTCTGGCTCTCCTCCAAGGCTCCAGTGACCACTGTGGTGTCCCTGCCAGGTCCTTGGGGCAAGATGGGGACTCTGCTACCCCGGGTGGTGTGATCACCAGCCCCAGGGCACAGCCCATGCACAAGGGAGGGTTCAATTCAATTACCTATTAGGGTAAATGAATTAACTTGATAATTCCTGACACAGAGTGGGAGGGGGCCAGGAATCTTTTTGTTACCTTCTTTGGCCCAGTCTGGGAGCAACTCTGGTTCAGCACTCCTGAAATGATCAGACAGGTTTTCTGCAGCTGTTTCTGCATAGTGAACATACTGATTTCCTTAAACAAATCCAGAAATACTTCAGCCTTTAGGCCAATCTTTTTCAAACTCAGATGCCTACAGTTATGCTCCTCACTCTGAACTGAGATACTTAAAAAGAAGTCAGTTATTTCAGTTATATATGTGCTAATCAGAAGTGGAGACAAGCCCAGAATTGGAAGAATACTCCAAGGAAGTGCAGTCGAAACAAGTCTGGACAATTGATTAATGTGGAAAAGCTGACATACAGAAATGAGAACCAGACTTTCATAACACTGGCTGCTTATGTTTTTATTTTTCAAGCTTTGTAAACAACAGAAGTTTCATCTGAAGGGAAATCTTGAGTTGAACTATGCACTAGCAGCTACATTCGTTTTCAGTGTGGTCATATATTCTATTGATGGTATATTCATACATACATTAATTTTTTTATTACAGTATTAGTTTATGACAGGTACATATTTTGTGCATTGTCCCAGGATGTAACTTCATCACTTATGAATTCTTTAGTTTTATTTCTAAAATGTTAAAACCCAGATGAGATCCCAGCATAGTGGAGAAGAATCAGCAAGAACTGTATAGAGTATGAGGACAAAACTGAGCTCACAAACCTCATGCTTTGTACTCCATGTGATTCACAGGGTAGTCAAATATTGCGATTATATTCCCTGTTATAGGTGAAAAGCTGCCTTGTGAAAAGGTCCATATTACAAAAATGGGACAATAATTGGTTTCCTTACATACGTCCTTCCTGAGTTCTCCCACTGTACCATGACCCTGATGTAGACAAGACCCATATGTGTTTAATAAGTGGGGGTCTGGTTCACTGCCTGAAGCCATATAGACTGTGCTGGGGGTAAATATGCTCATTTTTTTCACCTGCAGAATCAGGTTCGCAATACTTGACAGGCAAGGGTTGCTATGAAGACTTGTTCATGTCTTCATCCCAGTTGCAACATGCAAAATACTGTCATAAATGCAGAGGGTTAATTATGATTCTTATGACTAAAATTGGTTTGCCAAGAACAGTGAAATAGCATTAGAGCTGGTAGTAGTTACTCACCTTCACCTGTGCCTGTGAAAAATAGCTTGGAAAGAGCAGGAAAATGCCCTGAGAGTTGCTCAAGGTTTATCTTTTAACCTGCACATTCAAAAGGTCACCTAAAACATGAAACTTCATTTCATGGATGTGCAGCATTGACCTGTTAATGATAACCAGGTGGGGTTTGTTTTGCATCTGACTCAAAATATCTCCATGAGCTGCGGGTAGGCATCCTCTGGACTGCTTGGTGGCAGCAAAAGAAAGGACCTGTCTCTGGCCCGATTCCCTGCTGCTCCCAGCTGGGGTCCCTGGCTGGACCCTGGACCTGGCCCGTCCCCTCAGCATGGCTGGGGCTGCCCATGGGCTCCGTTACCAGCCCCAGCTCTGCCCCCCATGCCCAGCCCCTGGGGGTGATCCCCATGGGTGAGGGCATGGCCCATGCCAGGGTCACCTCCGGTCCTGGCTCACTCGCCCTGCAGAAGCAGCTGCTGGTGCTTGACAGACACGAGAAAGACAAGTAGCACCATGGCAGTTCATTGGCTCCACCAGTACAGCAGGCTTACGGTCTGCCTTGGTCTCCATCCCTGTCAGTGTAGATAATCCTTCCAGGAAAGTCATCTCCTGTCAGGTGCATTAGAAGGGCGGGTACTCAGAAACCCTAAAAAATCAGGCCCTTGTTTTGGTGGCTACATGTGGATGATGCATTCATAATACAGCCTTTCTGGTCACTGTGAAAAAGGGCTGATCTGCCTTATTCTGCACCCAGATGGATTATAGGTTTTCATGTAATGTAGAAACACCCTGCTTGGAAAGTCCAGCCAAAAATAGTCACGCATCTGTGGCATTCCTTTTAATTCCCAGTCAGCCTTCATTGTTGGGCTGACCTAATCATGCCCACTGGCTTCTTAAGTTAGTTTTGTGGCTCTAAAAGACGCAGTACTTATTTCAAGAGCATTTTTAATTGAGCTAAGTTGTAATTACCTGATGTAAAACTCTCTCAGGTAGAAAGAGTGTATATATTCATTGGTATGTATGCATCTGAAAGTATGCAAAATGAACCCACGAATTTGTCAACTACAAGAAGAATCATGTTGCTTATACTGTTGATTACATATAATTAGGATTTAAAAGATATGCAGATAGAAAAGCAAACGAGTTAGGAACTCAGCTTGGATTGAAATTACTCATTGCTCTCAGTCATTTTCACAGCAAGCATCAATTGTCAAGGACTGCTTTATTTTTTTTATTTAAATGCTCACTCAGACCTGAGAATTATTTTAATTAGATTAGATTATGGCAACACATCTCCCTCAATGTGGTCTTGTCCATGCAGAACCAATTAGTGCATCATTTCACCACAGCAAATGACACAGAGAGAAGGGTGTGGATGTGTGAAGAGAGGGGGAAAAGGGAAAACAGATGTGGTTCGGAGATTTTTTCCATCTGATTTTCAAAATAATTTCCCACTACCCTAATTCTACTCCCTCTGGTGTCAGTTGGAGCTCTGCCATAGATTGCAGTGGGAGCAGGGTTAGGTCAGTGCATGACCCTTTTGAAAAGACATCTTCATTTGTTACATAAATGAAAGCTCTGTGAATAATTTTTGCTCACTGTGATAGTTTTTATAATTGAAAACTGTCAGGGATGGGGGACACCATTGATTTTGAAGTGGACAACACAAATCTCAGCATAGGAGTTGCTTCTTCAGATCCAGGGGTTTGTTTCTCCACGCAAAGGGTTGTGGGCCTCATGCCACGTCACCGGGGTCCTTCTCTCAGAGGGCTGAGAGACCACAAATCCTCCATTCTGTGACATGGTGAGGTCAGAAGACCTCAGAAAACCAGCAGAAAGTGGGAGTATGTGCTGGTGATTGGCTAGATAGAGGCTGTAAGTCATCTTTTGTGCCAGAGCCCTCTATTGAGCTATGCCAGGCCATGCCTGGGAATGGGTGAGCTTGCTTTTCTCCCAGCTAGCATAGGCTCCCTCACTGGAAGTCAGAGAGGGAGATTTTTCACCCCTTTTGCTTTGGTTTTGTTCTGTGTGAGGGGAATGTGGCACTGCAGGAGGATGAAGAAGGATGAGTCCAGTGGGTAAGAAAGCCAGGCAGCCCTCCCTGCTTTCTTTGAGACAGAGGCACTTGGCCAGGGAGGATAGGGCTGTTCAGAACCCTCCTTAATGAATTTTTGTACCCAATGGTTGAATGACTTCCTTCCCAAGTTTACAGTGTTGAACAGTAAGTGCCACTGTGGGTTCTGTGCTAGTGCAGCTTCCTAAGGGCATGCTCAGTGAAGACCTTGTGTTAAGGCTTGACTCAGAATCATAGAATCATAGAATGTTTTGGGTTGGAAGGGACCCCTAGAGGTGGTCTAGTCCAACCCCCCTGCAGTGAGCAGGGACACTGCTAACTGGATCAGGTTGCTCAGAGCCCCATCCAACCTGGCCTTGAATGCTTCCAGGGATGGGGCCTCCACTACCTCTCTGGGCAACCTGTTCCAGTGTTTCACCACCCTCGTTGTAAAGAATTTCTTCCATATATCCAGTCTAAACCTACCCTGGTTTTGTTTAAAACCATTACTTCTTGTCCCGTCACAGCTGGCCCTACTAAAAATTTTCCCCATCTTTCCTATAGGCCCCCTTTAGGTACTGAAAGGCTGTAATCAGGTCTCCCCGCAGCCTTCTCTTCTCCAGGCTGAACAAGCCCAGCTCTCTCAGCCTGTCCTCATAGGAGAGGTGCTCCAGCCCTCGGATCATTTTAGTAGCCCTCCTCTGGACCGGCTCCAACAAAACGCAGCCCTTGCATCTTCCTTTGGCTTGTTATATACAAGTGCAGGCAAATGTGAAGATCAAATTACTAACTTTCCTGACTGCTTCTTAGTTAAAGAGGTGGTTTTGTGTGTGTGTGTGTGTGTGTGTGTGTGTGTGTGTAATGCAAACATATACATATATGTCTTGTGGCCACCAGTGAACCTTTTTCAATTGTGGCCCTGAATTTCTGCATTTTATGTAACACTGTTTTCAACTGTAAAAGCTCTGAGTATATTGGGGGTTTGACTGTACTATAATTTGCTCAGTGAGATACAGCTTGTTGCACTGATGAGGACTTTTTCTGTAAGTAATTCTTGAGGAGTAATTCTTTAAATAAATTAATGAATAGAAAAGAGCTACATTCACAGGAAAGAGAGAAAATGCCTTATATCACAAATGTGATGATAGAGAAATTCCATTATTAAGGGGGAAAAAACCCCTCAAACCATGTTGTCTGTGAGCAAAATACCTAAACAAGAAGGGTTACTAGCACATGTTTTTGAAAACCTCAAGCATACTGTATAGAGGGCAGGTATAATCCATGCTGAAGCACCATCCCACACCATCCCCAACTTCAGAGTTTAACCCAAGACCCATTAAATCAGTGAAATTATTATCTTGGGGTTTAGCCCAGACTCTCACTATGGCAGCAGACACGTTCAAATAAATGCAAAGGGTATCCTGTAGTGGAGGCATTTTGCACTTTCTGCCAGCCCTGATCCCTGCTCTCAAGGAGGTAGTGGAAATCATTTAGCCCCACCACAGCTTAGTTCTCTTATCTGTAGTACTGTGCTACTAAAAGCATAATTCCTTAACATGAATTAGTAATCACTGGGAGACCCTCAAGCAGAAGATGCTGTAGAAGTACAGAGTATAATTTTATTTCAAGGCATAGAAGAATTTATAGAGTAAAAGGTGGAAGGATTTAATGTATTGTGTTCAAAACTCAGTTTTCTGACAGTTGCTTTTTGGTAACAGGACTTTAGAAGTAGTAGAAGAAATGTTAAACTCAGTGCTCTGTGGCCATCTCACAGTGTTGGGTATTGAAAAGAAGAGCTGGAGACCAGAGTTTTGCCCAAAGAGAGATTGGTTGTCTGCACAGAAACTTGAAAACTAATGGATTGCAATAGTTCATCCTCTTTATTGGGATGGTCCTTATGACAGGAATATGTGGCAATTACAGGACACTCTACACAGTTTGAGTTAGGCAATGTTGTGTTTGCTCGTACAGCTCACGTGTCTGAACATCCTAGAATCCTGTTTTTGAAGAAGAAAACTTGCTTTAAAGTGATTGATTTAAGTGATTGCTCTGTCCATTTTGAGGTACAAGGGAACCTGACACATGGAAAGACATTTCAGTCTGAAAATTTCCTCCAGCATGTCTAGGTAATATGCTAATTTGCATGCCAAGTTATCACATGACGTCTCAATAATAAATGGCCCCAAGAATTTGAAAGACACTGTGTAAT
Source organism: Gorsachius magnificus (assembly GCA_034008185.1). Classification (NCBI taxonomy): domain Eukaryota; kingdom Metazoa; phylum Chordata; class Aves; order Pelecaniformes; family Ardeidae; genus Gorsachius; species Gorsachius magnificus. Next base: position 47,439,176 of record CM067083.1, on the reverse strand, counting down.
TCTACTAGGTCCTAGCTTTGGAGCCCATACGGTAATTGATGGGTTCTTTCTCTCAACTTTTAAGGACATGGGTGAAGTTTCTGTGAAGCAGAATCAAGTCTGTAGAAGTTTCAAAACAATATTCTTGAAATAACATCGCCATATATTAAGAAACAGACAGTGTTTGCTGATATCTACCACTTTCTATAGTGAACCACGGATATCAGACAGAAATTACGTTGCATACACTGTCAGGTCCTTTTCCATGCTGGCATGTCTCCTGTTGCCAGGTTTCAACCATGTTTCTCTAGGTCTTTGCCCAGTCTAGTGCCTGGGTAAAGACATTGGAGACCCTAATGCTGAGCATTAGAATATCACTGTGAATACACACAGCAATTAGTTTTTCATGGTGTTACTTTGCATGTCTTCCTTAAATATGGGCATCTTAATCTTCTCCACAGGTGCATATTTAGTCTTCTTAGGTGGCTTGTTTCTGCCCTGCTGTAATTTCTACCTCAAATGACAGCGCTTGCTTTGTGGGTGTGCACACACTGGAAATTACAATAGAAACTATAGGACTGACTCGTACAGATTGTTTTTTCTCTCCTGTAGGGTCATCTAATAGCCTACTGTATGTTTAGTACAGCTCCCTGGAGCTGGCTACATGGTGCTTCTGGAAGACACTGGCTAGGCAGGGTAAGGAGCTCGGCTCTGGCAGGGAGAGGGCAGCCCCAGCCATTTCACTGGTGGTCATGGGCTGTCAAGAGCTTAATGGAGATGTGGCACAGAAACAAATCAAGCCATCACAATCTGTTTTGTATCGATCCACTTTCAAGCCCTGACAACAAGGGCATGCCAGAGATGGGCAGGGCCGTGTTCATGATGTTCTCAGCTTTGGGAGCTCTCTGATGCTGCTGTGTTTATAGATAATCTCCAAACAAGATCTGCAGTGTTTGGATGGGGTGGTTTATTCCCTGTTCATGTCATACTCTGGAGGTTTCCCAAATCCATGAGGCGTGACGGTAGATGAAAACCACTGTTTCTCCCCTCTTATGAAAACCACTGTTTCTCCCCTCTTTCTGGGTGTTTACGTTTGTGCTTCTGGGAGCACAGCAGAAAGTCTCACACAGTGCTCAGATACTTATGTCATTAAAAAAGTATTTTGAATGCATGCTCAATTTTGTCCCTTTTTTTCTAGGCAAGGAACAACTGCTTTAAGAGGAGTCATAAAAAGAATTTTTTTTAAAAAAGAGAATACAAGTGGGAAAAAGTGGAAGGAAAAAGCTATTGGAAGAAAGATGCAACAGCGCGTAATCATACCCTGGCCTTCCCATGGGGCTGTTTAATTAATTACCGCTTACTCTTCCCAGCTCATTTACACTCAAAGATTTTCTTTTGTTAGCTCTAGGCAGGACATGCACCCGAGCGGAAATTTGTGTGAAAGAGACTAAACCTGTAAACATCACTTCCATCCTAACTGGGAGCTCACGCATTATTATAAAACAACTTTAATTATAGGCAACTTAAAAAAGATACCATCCTCCAACAGCAACTGCTGTGTACTGAACAAGACGAAACTCAATCCCTTGCAACCAAAACAAACAGGCCATCACAAGACACCAAGGTTTTGAAACGTTGTACTTTTACTTAGGAAGGAACTGCCAGAAAATCTGATACCAAAAAAGCATTTTCTGGGTCACTCACCAAACCCAAAGGTTTTTAAAGGGTCTGGGGACTAATAAGTCCCTAGCTTATTATACAGATAATATTAATCTATTCAAAAGCTGCAGGTGTTTCATGCTTTTCCCTCAGTTTATAAGCCAGAGAGTCGTTTCTCAAAGCTTTAGTAGCCAGAATCCCAGAACCACAAGGAAGTTTGGGTTCAGCTGCGCTTTATTTCTGTTATTCCCCCCTGTTGTGAAAGTGCTGACATGCCCTGGTGGCAAACCAGGTCCCACGCTGCGCCACGTGCTGTGTGGGCAGCAGGAGAAGGCTCTCTCCACCCTACGGGTTTACAATGTAATCTGGAACAGGAGGCAATGGACAAGATCATCAAAACTGGGGGGCAAAAGGAGAAATAATATGAACGAGCCATGGTGCAGTCATGTGGGCAATTAATTAGGCAGGTGAGTGTACAGTAATGCATATATGCATTACAAATATAATGAGCATGGACAGCTCTGATCAAATTCAGGCATCAGTAGCCATGCTTGGAAATTATTGGGAAGATCACAGCACAGCTTCAGTTTGCCCCAGCTAACTTGTTGAACAAAGATGCCACCAGTGTGTGGTTGTGCTTCTGAGCATGATGACTTCCACAAAGAAATGAAGTGAGCAGAAAGCCAGCTGGGCCCATACTCCATTGTCTTTCTTACAGCCCTGAGGTGTTATGGGTTGCCGTCGATGTGAATGGGAGTGAATCCTGATTGTGCTCATTTACTGGAGGTTAAAATTTGCCCTTGAAGTTAAGACTAAACATTAGGATAAATGAATCCCAAGGCACAGTTTTAAGTGTCTTTGGTAGTGTTACACCAAACTTGCCTTTGGCCCTTAAAGCTTGCTAGTCTATTAAAAAAACTCCACTGACTGCATTGCAACACATTTTTGATTTAGGTAACTGAATGTCAAGATTTAAAAAGCACCAGGGAAATGTGTGATGCTGCAAGACTTAAAAAGATCTTTTGGGGTTTTTGCACTGCCCCATTCAGTTAGCTATGTGACCGGCAGGGAACCAAGAGTTGAAAACTGGCATTGGGAATAGTGCGCAGTAACAGAGGATGATAAATACATGCTGAATAGTGGCAAGTGAGCCAGTTTTACTTCTAAACTGAAAGCCCTTGAGGGATTTTGGAGGGGAACTTGTTGATCCTGTATAGCATCTTGAATAATGGGTCCAAATCTAATATCTTTACTACAAAGAATTGAGTATCCTGTGAGGGCATGGACTAAAATGTGATGCTGCTGCAATGTGGTGGTTGTGCTAATGCTCAAAGCAAGATGCACGGATTTTTTGCCTTGGAAATTACAAATCTGGATGGCAGGATTCATCCAGGAGCAGCGAGGACCAGCCCCCATAGGGGCTGTCAGGGCAGGACCTGTCACCCAGGGCTTGTCCCACTGCCCTGGCAGCCACAGGGCAGCTGGTGGTCCCAAACATCAGCATATTTGTGATGATTATGGGGCAGGGCTGAGGTGCAGGAGAGCAGACGAGAAGTACAGGAGGGCAGAAGAGTGTGCTGAGGGCTGTGATGGGATTTTAGGAAGAGAATGAGCGCATATTAGTTCTGCTGAAACAAAACATCAATGTGAACAACATCCCTCATTTTAAAACTTCATTTTAACCTCCAAACCCAATCATTTATGAATATGGTTTTTTACTGTCACATTATGTTTTGTAGGCCAGGTCTACTTTAAATGCAGCTCCTGCAAATCTATGTACCAGGAATTAATTTAACACTTAATGACTATCTCGCTTAATTTCCTTTAGCTTTGCTTAAACAATTTGATAAATTTGCTGCGGTGAAATTGGTGCCTTTCAAGGTGCTGCAACTTCCATTAATTGGTGAGCATATAGGCCCTGCTGTGGTCAATACCATTGAGCTTAAACTCTTCCTTCCTCTCAAGTGGGCTTGCAACAAGCCCTTATGTGAGCTAAGCAGTATGGCTTTGGTCTTTCTGGTGCCCAGGGATGACAGGCTGCAGCACAAGACTGGCTATTCTTGGGAGAAAGCAGGCTTCTGGAAAGTTTGACCTTGCTGGACTGGGATGAAGCCATTGCAGAGTGGTGGGATGAAGTGTGGAAATCCCATCTGGTAGGGCACACACAGCTGCAGGCTCCTTGGATCCGTCCTCTGCCTCTTTTTCTTCTCTTTCCCTACCTCTTCTTTGTTCTTGTTCTGGAAAGTAAACTACACCCATTTTTGATTAGAGGAAGGTGGCAGTCGTGCACACTTTGTAATGGATGTGGAGTTCAGGATAAGAGAATCAACCAAGAGAAGGACGTAATGCTGTGAAACATGTTCATTCTCTGAAGCAGTTGCACCACAGATTAATTTTCCTTTCATATCAAATAACCTGCATCTTGATTTCACACCTTTGTGTGCAGATGCAAGTACATGCATGCTGTGGGACACACAGGGTCAAATTAATCACTGGATCCAATCCATTTCTCAGTAGCATTATCCTGAGAATGAGCTTCGCTCACAGTATGCAGCAGGAACACCAGCTGTATGTCTGTGTTTCAATAACAACTGGAACAAGCAAGCCCACATATTGATCACTCTAGATCTCATTGATTTTAGTCTCCATGCTGTGTGACTGTATACTTAATTGTGGGTCTATTGATTCAGTGACAACCATTCAGATGACTTGCCTGAACGTTGGAAACGAAACCATTCTAGGATACATTTTCTTTTTTTCCTTTTCCTGCTTGGATCCAATTTTTATCTCCATAAACTCTGCTGATCATACATCAGTTGCAGTTGCTTTAATGGGCTGAGGGGAAAGGAACTCTAAATGCACTATTTATTAAGTTGATATTTTCCCTTTAATAAGTTTTCGTGTTACACAGCAAATCTTATACAGCTCACTGGATTTACCTTTCTCCAATTAGCAATCAAGCCTCTCCATATGCATGAGTGTTGCGAATCAATACCCACTGAGCCAATTGCTCTTTATAGTGATAACAATAAAAGAACTGGCAGAGGAAGAAGTAGCTGTAGGAGTTCATTTGAAAAGATTCATACGCAAGTGGAAGAGGCACATGACTGAAGACTAGCTATCAGTCTCTGTGCTTGGGTAAGCCCACTCTGAAGGGTTTTGGTGCTGGACCAGCCCACTGCACATACCAGAAGGGCACATGGGTGCACACTGAAGGGGGCTGGCACCGTCTGCACAAACAAGATTTATTGCAGCCCTCAATTCTTCCTGTGACCCTGCTGCAACTGTTGCTAAACCTCTTCCACGGAAAAATCTCAGCAAGGCCTTCCTTTCCAAAATGTGGCTCTCTTCAAGCTCACGTGTGCTCAACAAATATGTGATTCAAGTTTTCATGAGAAAGGTTCTTTTGTTTTCAAAACCACATATTTATTTCAGGGTCTCATTTTCCAGATGATAGATATATAATTGCCAGTGTTTCTGTCTCCCTGTTCTTTAGAGTTATTCCTCAGTCCCATTTGTTTAACTAGGAAGTGTCTTACCTCTTCCAGCCGACTCATCAGAGAGCAGCAATCCATTTCTCGGAAAGGTTTGAATCTTGTACTGACTAGTGCCTTGGGCTTGCTTATATTAAATGTTTTGGTGTGTTTGATTAAGTCTTTTTATTATGAGTGATAGCAAAGCAGAGTGATCACCTACCTGCCTTTCAGAGTGGGATTATAATAGGTAACTCCTGGAATTAATGAAACTGCTTGATCACAGCTGGACAAGCAGGCAGGTATATTCAACGCTCCTTGTGCTTTTATCACACAGAATAAGATAAATCATGTAAGGCTTGCGAATTTCTTGGCCAGGTCTGTTGAGTATTTAACTCTTGCCAGTGAACTCCCTAACTTTCTCTGCACTCAGAGGTATTAAAGAGAAGTAAACACACGGGCGTTCAAAGGCTTTCCCTTCCCTCTGCGGCTCTTCCCATGTTGTTCCTAACTGGAGATGAAAAGGAGAGGGCAAAGATTGCTCTGTCCCAACATGCATTCCAGCTAATGAAATAATTATCTTACAATGTGGCTTAGTATGGAGTAATTGTAAAAAGAAAGCTGCTTGGCAGCATGTCTCGGGGCAAGCTGCTTCCGTGATGTTTCCACTCCTTCACCCAGGGAGAAGCTCGGCAGAAGGGATCAGATTATGAAACACTGCATGTTTTGGAAGTCCCGTCACTGGGCTTTGCACAGGGTGGTGCTAGTGTGTGCTTTTCAGGCCTGTAATTTCTTTCCCAAATTTGCAAAGACTTGAGGAGTTGCCACAGTGCTCCATCTTCTTCAGCAGGTAAAGATCCATTAAAATGCTTAGGGTGTCTCATATTTAGCATCTCCAAATCAGTACCGTTTTGGCAGTCTCTGAATGGATGCTGAGGACAGAGATTGAGCTATTCCCTTGTACACTTTAAAAATTAGTTGCTCCAGAGCAAGGCAGAGAATTGATGGCAAGGCTACTCAGGGAAGCCCATGATAGCCCTGCCAGTACATCATATATATCGTCTTGGGACTGACAGTCAAGAAACCAACAGTCTCCAGGCACAACAGCATCAAACCAGAAAGAACAGACTAGGAGGCAGCCCAAATGTCACCTGACTTGTTCATCAGACCCATGTACTTGTCCCCTCTTTGGTGCAATCACTGGGTCAGATTTCTGAGTTTTAGGTAACAGGGGAGGTACAGTTGGGGGAGAGCGTCCTGATCTTTTTGCAGGCTTCGCGAAGGCACATTTATAATGATCAAGAGTGAACTGAGCAGGTACAAGTGTGCTGTTAGTTTATGAGTTCTGAAAGGCTTATAAATCACAGCACCACAAGCCAGGCAAACTGACATGCAAGTCCCTTGGACAATGCTATAAAAGCAGAGGATACTTGGCAAATGCTGTATCTTTTGTCCTGAGAAGTGTGCAGCTGCAAGTTGTGAGAAAATATTTTGCAACTCCAGGGAAAGAATTGTCCCTTAGAAGTGGAAGACGATAATCGCAGAGGGAGGAAATATTAATGTAGCATGATCTGTTGGGAACTCAGGCTCCCAAATTTACTCATGTATTTGAAAAATAGGAGTGGCATTGAAGCAAAAATTGACAGGTCTGCAGAAAACTTGGCCCTGATGAGTCTGTCTGTTCAGCTCTGCCTCAATGCATGGCTTTGTAAGATGCAAACAAAAACTTAAAAATCAATATAGTAAGATGCATGGTGGAGATACATGGTCCAGGGCTTGTCTATACAGAAAATATTTCAGTTTAATTGTTCATGCACTTTTTCTAGCACAACTCCAAATACGATCACTCTTAACCCAGTGCTGTTAAATAGCTGAAAATGAAATATTTATCAAAAAGGAACTAAATTATTTTCATTGCTGGACTTGACTGATTTTCATGAGGATTGTCTGCTTGCTCACTTGGCCTATCTGTCCAAAGACCTGTCAGACCTCTGTGCCATGACTACATTTGAGTTTACTGTCCAGTTCTAAAGAAAGTCTCCAAGATGCCTTATTCCTACAAATATTATTAAAAACAGAGGCTTGGCGAAAAAGTGCCCCAGCAAAGACTCAGTTTCTCTGCTCAGGGCTTTGTAAATGCTATTGGTCTCGTATTCCCTCCCCCCCCATCTTTGTGGAAGAGGCTTTGCTGGGGGACGCCAGCTGGCCGCAGCTGCAGTGGGGCCAGGGTGCTGCTCCTCACCCAGCCCCAACCCACAGCTGGCCCCACGGTGCTGCTGCCATGGCTGGAGCCCTGAGCACTGGGGGGCAGCCGGGGGGCAGCCAGGGGGACCTGGCTGAGGGACTGCGGCTGCTCGGGTGCTTGCAGGCAGAGCTGAAGGCTGCTGGATGTGGTTGTTGCCAACCCAACCAACAGCTTATTTTCAGCACAAGCCGTTCTAGTAGATGTCACTGTCATGAAGTATTGTCCACCCAAAGACCTCTGTTAAAAAAAAAAAAAAAAAATTATGTATCTATAATAGCAAAAAATCCAGCTTGTAAGGTAAAATTGAGCTGTGTGGGGTGGGGGAAAAGGGAGCAGTTCTCTGACCTCCATCCCCGTGACACGAGCCAGAACCAGGCTGCTTGGTGCTGTGAAGAAATGTCTCAGACTGGTGGGTGCAATTCCCTACTAGGAGAGTGGATGTCTCTGCAGCACCTGACATGGTTCACTCTGAAACCTAAATACAGTATTAGATGGGTCATTAATCTCATTCAGTGTGACTCTTCCTCTCCCTCAGCTTCCTGTATATTCGCTCCATTAGTGGGTTTCAAATCTTCTGGAGATAACTGCAGGGAGCAGTGTACTAGGTTTAGTGGAGCAATAATTTGATACATTATAAAGAATCCCACACTTTTGAGAGGCACACTGGATGTAAGAGGAGGCATCTGCTGTCGTTCTTTCCCCAGCATGAAAATATTTGAGGGCATGAATTGGAAGTGTACTTTTTAAAAGAGTAACGCTATTCTTTAATGACCCTCTCCTTTTTTTTTTTTTTTTTTAAAGTTGCAAACCCTTTTGTTTATAAAGGCCTGAGGCCATTCTGAGATGAGAAAATGTTGGTTGGTACAAATAAAAAAGAAATCACTGTTTCCCTCTGCATGTGTGTTTTTCTATAAAGCAAAAAGATCCATCACTAATGAGTAATGAAAGATGAAACTGAAATGAATCAGCACGTTTCTACTGAAGATATAGATGGGCCAGAAGATCTGTTTAATGTATTCAGCAATGAAAGTGCCCATTGTCTCTACACTCCAATATTGACATAATATCATTTCTTTTAGTCTTTCAGGTCCTGGAAATGCCAACATAAAAGTCAATATTTAACACTGCGTTTGTATAGGAGTTCCCTGTCTTGACTGGGCTCTGCTGCCTTCTCTTTTCTTCAGACTTGATAAGGGCTGCTCAGATGCCATTGACCTTACTGGAGAGCCCCCAGGGAAATGCTAGCCCCCATGTCAGTGTAACCGTCCCTTCAATCAATGTTCAGCACAGTAAAAGAGCTATACCACTTATTTAGATTTCTAAATACAAACTTAGGTTTAGACACTCATTAATTGCACCCATGCTGTCACCATATCCTTCCCGACCCACCAGCGCATCAGCTGTACGTGACAGTCCAGCTCAGGAGTGAACCAAGAGAGGCAAGCTGGCCGGTGGGTTTGGAGCCGCAGGCAGAGCCTCGGGGCTGCATCTGCTGACAGCAGCCAGGCCATTCAGCAGGGCTGCTGGATTTTTATGACAGGAGCATGTAAAAGCCCTGAATCACTGTTCAGACAGGCCAATTTATCAGTGTTGTGATTTAACCCGGCAGGCAGCTGAACACCATGCGGCCGCTCGCTCACTCCCCCCCTCCCTCAGTGGGATGGGGGAGAGAATTGGGGAAAAAAAAAGTAAACCACATGGGTTCAGATAAAGACACTTTAAGAAAGCATCAGAGGAAAATAATAATAACAATAATAATAGTAGGATACACAGAATATACAAAACAGGTGATGCACAATGCAATTGCTCACCACCCGCTGACCGATGCCCAGTCCATCTTGAGCAGTGATTGCTTCCCCCTGGCTAACTCCCCCCAGCCATGATGTCATACGGTGTGGGGTACCCCTTTGGTATCCACAGTTGGGGTCAGCTGCCCTGGCTGTGCCCCCTCCCAGCTTCTTGTGCACCCAGCAGAGCAAGGGAAGCTGAAGAAGTCCTTGAATCTAGGCACTGCTTAGCAACAACTAAAGCATCAGGCTGTTATCAACATTCTTCTCATCCTAAATCCAAAGCTCAGCACTGTGCCAGCTACTAGGAAGAAAATTAACTCTATCCCAGGTGACACCAGGACAATCAGGTAAGCGTGGTGTTCAGGCACAGGACTGCAGGAAAACAAATGAGGCAACTAAGCTGGGCATCTGTCTGCCCAGTGAGATTCCTCTGGTAGTAAGGGATTGGTGTAAGGTGTCCCATGGTGAAGAGAAGCTCATGCTTGTTTTTCCTTCTCTTTCCAAATGGATGCTGAGAAATTTATGCTGTGGTCAACCATAATCCCATACCCTGGCCAAAATGGTGACCTTGGTCACTGCTAATGCCAAAGAGCTGTACAAAATTGCAACTTAGCAGGGATGTTGTGAACATACAGTTCAGTGGTTACATGGATTCAGTATCAGTTAAAGTACTAAGATCTGATGGCAAATCCAGTCCTTTTAAAAACAAGACACTTCAGAGGAAAACTGAATTTATGCTTTGAATTTAACCAAAATGCTGAATAAACAGAAAACCCCCCCATTTTCTACACATTAATTGTATTTGAAGTAAGAACACGCTCAACAACCAAGTTAATGAGACCAGGGCAGCTTTTTGACAGGTGACAGCTGAGGACTGCAGAGGCCTGGTCCAGCACATTAAGTTCAGAGAAGACTTCAAAATAAATAAGCTCAGCATCTTTTGCTGTAATGGAACTGTTAAAGTTTATTTGCTTTGCTGCGATGGTACTTCTGTTCACCTTTTTTTCTTGAGATACTAAAATGTACATTAGATGTGAGGACAGTGAATAAAAAATTCTTACTGGTATTCAAAACAGAATTTTGCCTTAACTGTGTCTGAGCCATATTTTGCTATATTGTTCATATCAATGGTTACTGAAAGTACATTTTAGGATTTCAAAACAGATTTATTTAACTTCCACAAATCTTGTCTTAAAAAAAAAAAAAAAAAAGGAATTTAAATCGAGGCATTAGAATTGTATTTGTAAACCAGAGCTTACATTTTCTTCCCTGGAAACTGAATATTTGTAGAAAATAGACATTAAATAATTATTTAACTCTGCTATTTCAAATGTATTAAATTTTGTATGTAGCGTAAGTGAACCACCGGCACATAAAGGAGTAAGTTGTGACTCTCTAATGCTGAAAGGAATATATACAGAAAAAAAATGTGAGTAAATGGACCTTTCAAATTTTTCAAAACATTAGACCAATTTGTAAAATGGATTACTTCTCATTACAGTTTCTTCTTAGTATTCACAAAAAGGAGCAAAAGCTAAATTAATCATTTGTGTGATTGTACTTTCAGAAAATTTTCTGTTGTTCTTGGTGTAGTAGGACTTTGAATCCCCAGCCATGAATCAGTATCCATTTTACAAGGGACTGTGCCAGCAAGGAGAATCGGTCCTTGCCCAGGGTGCCTGGAAGTCTTAAGCTTCTGAGAGCTAACATTACATGGGGACTGTACAGAGAGCTGGTGCTATAGGACTGGAAACAGGGGTGGAGAAGATAAGGGAACAATAAAAGAACAATTTCTATTGAAAGCAGGACTCTAGAAACAGGCATAACTGGAGAAGCTACAGTGAGTAACATCTTAACCCATACGCATATATTTTAACCCAATGACTGGCTGTCACAGGTCCTGAGGATGTTGAAGATGCAGGGAAACATCTGAGATTGGGGTCATGTGACCAAATGGAACCAAAAGGTAATGCAAGAAGCTGTCCCCTGAACAGGCTGATCCTGGGGGAGGGCTGTGAGGGTGTGGAGCAGATTTGCATCTGGCTTATGCTTTCTGGACACATTTAATTTACTAATATAGACATGGCCTTTGGTTCTTTCTGTGGGTGCCTCTCTGAACTAAGCTGAGCAGTGAGTGATGCTTTCCTGTGCATGTTTGGGATTTGGCACAAGTTCCAGATCTGTCACTGCCTCTCCAGAGTCCTTGCACACCTCTTCCACAGCCCCTCATTCCTCTTACTGCACCAGGTAGCTGGTAGAATAATTTTTAGTCTCAGAAATGATTTAGCCTATCCATACAATAGATGAATCTAGATTGACAGAAGTTTTCTGTTATCTACTCAGCATGGCTGCCGTTTCTGTCCTGAGAAATGAGGGGACCATCAGCTTTTCCTGCTCGGAGGGTGTCAGTGACCTCTGCTCAAAAGCCTGAGAAATCTCTGCCTACAATGGGCCACCGTAGTAGTACCTGCCATACCACTGCCCAAGGACCAACAGACTCTTACCAACATTACTACCTTTATACTGGTTGGGGAAAGCCCTCTTGGATCCACAGGTGGTACCCACATTTCCTTCCTGACAGAGGCCCAACAGTCAACTTACTTAGAGTCAGATGGTTGCTTCAGGTAACAAACCTGATGAGGAAAAACATGTAGCCTACATTGGTGAGCCAGTGAGAAATAGCATATATATTAGACCGCACGTGGGTGTCAGTATTTGGGTGTTGTGGGAACACTCATGGCACATTTTGGACACGATGGATCATTGTGCAAGAAAACAGTATCAAGCAAGTCTGGTTAATCATGAAAAAAAATGCATCTCTAGCCTCAGTTAGTGCATAGGTTGTGTCAGCCAACCAGTTCTGTTGTTTCAAGATGTTTAATATAGCAATGGTGACTGAAATGGTGTTCAGCCCTACCACTCTTTTTCTTCCCCCCCTCCCAGTCTGACTTGAAGTGGGCATGAACACAAGTGGGAAGGAGAAAGAGTAGAAAGGGTAGCAGGAAGGAGCGGGGACATCTCAAAGCAACTCAAAGATTAAAGATTAGACAGCTAGGAGACCAAGGGATGGTACGATACAAAGACACAGGGAGAGCTCAGAGAAGGGGCTACAGAAGATAAAAGGTGCAGCTGGAAGCAACATGGGGAGACACTGAGGGCACTCATTGGAGAGGTCACACGAAGACACAGATGGGTGACAAAGGCAAGCGGAGGGCAACTCACATGAGGCCTGGCTAGAGAGAATGAAAGACCCAGCCTTAGGAGGTGAGGGATGTGAGTGAGGTTCACAGAGGGATCAAAGAGGATAAAAGGCATAGCTGGGGGGCAGGAGGAAGATGGAGTGATTGAAAGAGCTCACAAAATAATGACCAGTCATGAGATGAGAAAAACTGATAAGCAAATGAGATTGGTATTTTTCTTTAATTGTTACTGGAGGAAAATAACTGATAAATAGCTTTCAATAGCTTCTTTCATCTAACACACTCTATGTCTTATAAATTTTTAGTTGTTGGGAGAAAACATTTGAGTTGGACAAACAATGTTTCCACTGAAATGTGGGACAGTTTTGGCCATTATTTTAACGACGTATCTTGGAGTGTATGTTGATGACTCACTTGAGTGTATTCATTATTCACTCAATACATCTCTATGGATCAATTATCTGTTGTCAATATTCATACTCCAGTGCCACCAGTGCCAAGATGTTATTGTGAACCTTGCTATTAAGTGACTTGCATAAATCTTCAGCTGAAGAAATCAGATGATTGTAAGATCTTTACCTTCCAGTAAAACCCTACAGTTCTCCCAGTTTTGGAGCAATTTTTTTAAAAAGACCTGTAAAGGGTTAGAAAAAAAAAGAAATTAGAGCTCCAAATACATTGCTTGACATACTTTGAGATTTGGAAGCCATCGTTCAATACTTAAGCCAATATTTAGTATTTAAAACAATACATATTTTAAAATCTGCTTTTGTGCATATTTATACAGTGGATTTTGCACTTTCTAGTCAGTGAATGTTAGTAGTCATAAAGTTTAAGAGCACGCATCTTTATCTGAAAGGTAACCAGAAACAATTTGAGCAAAAGTCAGAATAATGTTCTTGTCTGATCAAAATTCTTTAAAATGTTTGTTTAAAAGATATTTGAACTAAAAATGTCATTCAATTACAGAAAAGGGGACTATAACTGATTTAGGCTGGTCACTGTTCAGAAGCGAACAACTCAGCTTGTTATTAAAACATTCGCAGTCAGTTAGATAGGGAAACTGAGGGACGGGGTGGATGATGTACATGAAAGTAGGGGAAGTTCTGTAGAAATGAGATACCTAAAAATAAAACTGAATTTAAATCCCATGGTTCAGGCTCCACTGACGTTTACAAATGCAGTCTCAACTGTCAATTTAAAAAAGGAATGGATGAGTAAAATAATCCAGAGAAAAGGGCTTCCATCAAGCACAATCAGCCCTGCATGTCAACCTGGCTTTGCTGCTCTCCCAGTCCAGCTGGCTTGCTGTCTGCACGCACAGGCTGACTAATCGGCTGCTGCTTGTGAAGCCTTTTCTTAAAATAATGGCTGACCTAACTGTGTAGCGTGGATCCTTACCTTAAATGCGTATGGTGACTGTGTACGTGAAATGCATACCGGGTATTTTGTAAGCCAGTACCTAAACCTGACATAATGCAGTTTCACATCTCATCCCATCTTCCTTCACAGAGTACAATTAAAGAAGATGTGTATTTATGCAACAATCATTACGGCACAGATTTAGAAAGCAGGCAGTGTTAAACTGATTGTTTTTCACTAATAGCCACTGAAGAGCTGAATAAAAGGGGTGGAATAGCGATAATGTCATTATCCAGCTTTAACAACTTCTCTGACACAGGGTAGAAATCTCCTAGACAGGCAAAACTGTCTGTGCAGTAACACTACCAAGCAGATACATGTTTTGATTGCTGTGTTCATTATGTAGCCTGCTAGGTTTTAGATCAGAGTAATTAGCTATTGTGAAGGTGTCAGACATTGCGCAGATTCTCTGGATCTGGAGTCTGTTTAAGCATCTTCTCTATTACAATGAAAAAGTAACATATTTTACAGGTGAAATCACTGGAGACAGACTAATTACCCACCACCCATAGATTAATAGGTTGCAGGGAGGAACTATGATCAGTACCAGAAAGAGCTCTGCAAATGGGCCCTACCTACTTCCTCTCTACAGAAAGTCAGTTTGTAAGCTATAGACAGCAGCTGCATGCAAACAGCTTCTGCAGCTCTTGTTCTCCACTCTTTTTACTGCAGGCACCTTGGATGTTTCTGCAAAAGCTGTAGTCACACCTTCAATTGCATGGTAGACATGGTTAAATCAAGGCTTAGACTTCCCTCCTACCTATCCCTTATCCTGGGGCTTGTGCTGGACCAGTTGTTGCAGGATTGGTTTTAAATGCTGCTGAAAAATTAATTAACTTTCCTTAAAACGTCAATGTCTTTATTTAGAGTGGTTGAACTTAAAGATACTTAAACAGGTTCCATCAGTATTTTAACAATGAAAGTTCAGATTTTAAATTTAAAATAGCATTTTTCAACTAAATGTGAGCAAGTGTTATTAAGAGAGAGAAGAAAAGAAATGAAATATTACAAGGTGATTCAATAGTCTGAAAATGAACTAAGTTTAGTCAAACACAATGCCTTGGACTCACCCAAACAAATTTTTCTTCTTTTAAAAATCCTCTTAAAGTTTTATACTGCATTAACATAAGACATTCCTCCCACAGATGGTTTTTTTTTGTTCAGCTCTCAATTAAAAGACCAAAGACTTTATTTACCCAGGATAGTCTACCTCTGACATTCCCTAGGCTTTCCACCCTAGTGACCTTATATACTCTGCTAAATCTGAAAAGATCGCAGGTTGACAATGGTAAAATGATACAGCTGGAGGCTTTATTTAGCTATCAGTGTTACAGACGTTGTGATGGGCAATCAATGTATGTGGGGATCTATGTGCAGAGGGAACACAGGCAATGCCTCTTGAGTATCATATGCTCCTGGGTTTTGTCCTTCCTCTATATGACAGGGGACAAGACCAGCACAGGGCCACCTTACACCCCCAAAACGTGGATGAGAAAACAGTCAAATTTGCGTATCGTGGAAAAGAACTTGAGGGTAGAGGCGCTTCCATAAGTAAAGAAGAAGCAAAGAAAACCCAGGAGCTCCACAGAAACTGATTTTTGGGGGGGATGAGTTTGTGCAGAGCTGATCCCACCCGTCAGCCAAGTCAATGTCGAGTCCCCGTGGAGAGTCATCAGTGCTGCTGCCTGCAGCTCCGCTGCCTGCTGTGCCTGCCCGCACAGTGGGATTAGGTATTTCCTTCTGAGCTTCACAGGTAATTAATTCTCTGCTGGGGCCCTGGGGAGGAATAAATTTTGCCCTGTGGTTTGATTGCAGGGAACAGAAAAGCCCTGATTTCAGGCCGCTGCCTGTGGTAGGAAAGGGGGTCTCTTCCCTTGGGCAGCGGTTGGCTCACGTCCACGTTGCACCTACAAGGTTGCCAAAGGGGGAGAGCAACTGCAGGCTAGGATGTAACCACTAAATGTTGCCAAACCTCGTAAGCAAGTACAAACCCCACCAAATCAGAAGGGTTGTTTCTAGCTACTGATTCAGCCCGTCTTCCAACCTTGTAAACTGGACTGACTCCTCATGACCTCACAGATTAAAGTCCTGGGAAAGGGGGGAAGTTGGAAGGCTCAGATTATATTTTTCTCTCAATTACAATAGATTAGTCCACTCCAAGGAGATAATTCCTAGCTGGTTTATGGTGAATACATCTGATATGAAAGAACAAGGTTTTTGTCCCATGTTTGTAACATAAGACTTAAACGCACTATTCCAGTGGTTCCAGGTTTCTATCATTCATAAATATGCTCAATATACCATGACCAGTAATAACCTGGATGTATGTGAATATATTCAGATGCCTACCCCCCCCCAAAAACATTATCCCAAAGAGGATTTAAATGTGTTACTTAGTGGTGGAAAAGCATCAGAACTACCTAAACTGGTCTTCAAAGGCGGATATATACCCTTTAAAAGGTAAAAGTCTGGATTACTGACACACTCAGGCTTAAGGTTAAAAAACCCAAAAGTCCTACTTGTAGGTTTTTTGAAAGTTTCCTTTTTTTATTAACGATACAAGCAACTAACATGTTTCCTGAATGGCAGAGTAGTCCATACATTCATCAGGTTTATTCTTACTTATGTCAAAGGAACTGGATTTTATCTAGGTTTTCCTTTCCCTCGCTGAAGGAGCTTCCCGGCTTGGTGAAGCACTTGGGCATGTAACTTAGATCCCTAAGTTGAACTTGATTTCAGTGGAGTTTGGAGAAATGCCTAATTATATGCTGAAATGGGGACTCTGGAGAAGTTACTTTGTAGGGGCCAGAAGAAATACCGAGGTGACGCAGCGGCCGGGCACAATCACTGCCAGTAGTTGTATAACACTGAGGATATGTGTAGCTGTATTCACATCAGGCAGCACAGTGAGAAGCTAAATGGGACGTCAGGTGGGTATGAGCCTCTCCTGCACTTGCATGTTGCAGAGGCACGTTGGTGAAGAGCAGTGTATTTCACCATAACTGCTGTCGGGCACTCGCTGCCTGCTCAGTGGCTGAGGAACTGCTGAACTCCTCACAGCTGACTTCCAGCCTTGCTCCAGGCACTTAATCAAAAATAATTTGGGAAAGTTCAGCAAGCCACTCTGCACAGATGTGAACTTGATTAGAGAAAACCCCTACAAATGAAGAGATGTTAGTGAGGGTTTGAAGTTTGGGGGTTGGGGGTGTGTGTGTGTGCTTTCTGCTGAGGCAAGATTTTTTTCCTCAGTGTGCACTTTTCATCACGTTGTCCAGACAATTTAAAATGAACAGGCAATGGCCTTCCCACATTCCCCTCAGGAGGCTATTCCACAGTCTAATAGATCTGACCCTTCAATTTTTTTCCAGCTGACACTGAGCCAATGTTTTCTTTTTGCTACTTCAACCCAGTGCTGCTAGCTGTGCCCCACTCTGAATAGTCTCTTGGCTGTTTTATGCTCTGAAAAGAATTAAGAGTTTTATTATCCTCCTTCTTTCTCATTTAGCCATGCTAAACATATTTAACACCTACCATCACTTTTCATGAGTTGTCTTCAACCCTTTCAGATGTTTTAATTTCACTTCACCGGCTCCTCTCCCAAACTGTGTTCCTAAAGTCATTCCCTGTTTCTGAACTTCCCCTCACCTTAAGTGCTGATAACATCCATAACAGAGTATATGAGCTGTGGCATAGCCTGTGGTCACTGCTTAAAGACAATAGGTGTCTTCACTCTGCTGCCTGTTTCTGTATTATTGAGTATTGTGGTAAAGAAGAAAGGCACTGTGATATTTGGAGCCTAATGTACAATTGCTTAGACAGGATCATGAATTGCTACTCCTAGCATAGACTGTTATTAACATCTACAATGTTACAAAGACATTTTTACGTGTCTTCCTTTCTGCGCCATGCACTTGAGTGACAAAGCCCACTCTTTTCCTTTCCCTGGACATAAGCATTAAAATGTCTTAGCTATCCGCCTTTCCTCCCATAAACAGTGAGAAAATGCTAGATAGCTTTTCTTTTGTACAACTATAAGCAGTGCTGTATCTGAAAATGGCTGACACGCTTCTAATAAGAAAAGTTGTGTTGCCCAAGCCTGAAGGTCCATCTCACAGAGCAGCCAGTCTCTGAAGGTGGCCTAAACTGTCCCAATCTCCACTCTCCTGCAGTTCTGCTCTGAGGATGGCTGCCCACCACGGACTCTGAGTTGCTCTGGGTTTGGGAATAAACCCAAAGTTAACCAACCCTTCAGCTTCATGTATGAAGAGAGCTGCCTTACTTTATGCTTTGTAATTGCATTTGTCAGGCTTTAGGACAAAAAATGCTTGTTTGCGTCTTCAGTGCGCCTATAGCCCATCAAAGGGGGCCATATCTGGAGAGGCAGAAGTGCTGATTCCAAGCCAAAATGTCTTTGCTTCCTAAAAACATCCAGGGTAAGTCCGTTGACAAATTAGCTTGGCACGCAGAGATCTCAGAGGCTTTCAGATTTAGACTGCAGCTGAGCAGAGGTGTTGGAGACCAACACTTTGTCCATAGACTGTCCCCATTCCCTGCTGAATTTGGTGCAAAGATGCACAAATACTTGTGCTGGGACGGTGCAGGGAGTGGCACGGGGTAAGAAATCTACAGCTGGAGAAGGCCTCTAGAGGGGTGGCAGGTGCCATCTACGCCTGATTAAACAGCCATGCTGCTGAAGCGTAGGCACTGAAAAGTGGAATTTTGTGGATGAAGTTTCATGGGTCTTTAGCACATCCCTCTCACTCCTCCTCCTCTTTCTCCTCCTTATTTGCGTTATGTCAGTGCTTAGGAGATGCTTGGCATTTTTCGTGAGCAGAAAAAGAGATAGTTTAGCCAACGATCAAAACCCTGACACTCAAGCTGCTGCAGAGCCCTGCAGGCTGGCTGCCACCCAGGTGGAGTCGGAGCTGGCAGGGACGGGTGTAGCAGCATACCCTGCATCTCTGAACGGGCAGGGTAAGGACGGATGGCACCCGCCAGGATCAATGAAGCTGATTTAAAGGCAACATAATAGTGGTGGTGTTTTGGTGAGATATGACCGTGAGTGCAAAGGAAGAAGGGAGGCAGCATTATTTAATGACAATAAATTTTTAATATAAGAGAACAACATTTAAATGAGCTCAAAATCTAAGCCTTGGGCGTGGTGTCTGGAGGTGCAGTGGAGAGACAGAAAGGGGAAAGCTTGAACTGCTGTTCACTGTACTTTTCTCTGTCCAAGCAGGAGATACTACCCCATTTCTAGAACTTCACAGAGATGCAGTGCATTCAAGGCAGTACATGTCTACATTTCTAGTGTCTTACCAGCAGAGAATTCTGTGTCCTGTGTCCCTCCCAGCCAGATAAAAAGATTTCTCTTTCCCTCAGCAGTACCACTTTGCAGGGCCTAGCTAGCTTTGTGGCTGTGGCTGCTCTTGTATCTGGGACCCATCCCTTTCACCAGGGCTCAGCAGCAGGAATGACTCTGCATAGGCACAGTTTGCCTCCATGCTGCTGCATTAGCCACCCTTCCAACGCCCTGATCCTGCTTTTTCTCAAACCTCCTACGAACAGGCAACCCAGAGGGCTGAAACAGCTCAGCAGGTCAATACAATAGCAGGGAAAATAAAGGGCCTCACATGGGTCCAGATCCCCTGACGTGTGGTAATGCAATTACCAGCTGATCAAACAGCTGTATATGGCTGAGGGCAAGAAGCAGGGGAGGCAGCAGGAGTCTTGTCACAAGCCTCTTGTCACAGCTTCTGGCTGACCCTCCCCATGACAGAGTCAGAATTAGGGGGTCTAGGGAGCCGGGAGGGTGTGAGGGACCCTGCCTTTGAGTGGACATTCAGCCTTGCCCTTTGCCATTTGCACTGAAAGCCTTTTCCAACTTTTCCCTCTGTGGAAGTGTTGGAGGGGCAGGCTGAGCGGTAAGTGAGGTGGGAGGCAGGAGGAGCAGCCTCCCGTCCCCTCTGCTGTGCTGGGGATGGGGGTCCTCTCTGGGAGAGGGAGTCGGAGGGCATCTGTCAAAACAGGACGGGCTGCAGGGAGTCTCTGGGACAATAGCAAGGGTGCCAGGGTCACCGCTCAGTGCTATAGAACGTGAGACACCGGGAGACGTGGGGAGACGTGTCATGCGTTGTGCTTGTGTCCTCGCCAGCGGCTGTCCTCTGGAAAGCACAACCTGTTTAAATTAGCGGTGGTCTTCACTGACAAGGCGTGGAATAGCAGGGTACTGCGACAGACCTCCACCCATCTCAAAACCCTTGGCAGACAGAGTGCAGGGCTGCTTTGGCTGGGTATGGGAATCCCTTACTGCTGGGTGGATGGGGATGCTGCTGGAAGAGGGAGGGGACGGCAGCCAGAGCCGGGTCTGGGGTCCCTGGTGCTGATGCCGAGGCCAGCCCACCCCTCGCTGCACAGGTAGGGAACAACTCGCCCTCCGGGCTGTGAGCGGAAAGGGTAAGTGGATTTAGGGGAGAGAGGGGACAGAACGCCTGTGAGAGCAGGAAAAGCTGTTTGATTGTAAAAGTGACATGAGGGTAAAGCAATTCCACAGGGGAAGCAATTGTGTCCTATCTTTAGAGGGAAGCGTTGCGCGGAAGTGGCTGAAGTGGTGTCGTTCCAGCGTTTGAACCCAAGATAAAAAGATAGGGTTTCCTCGGTACCTTCAGTATGCCCTTGTTCAGCACTTCCCTATATTTACTGTAGGAAATGCCTCTAATATCTCAAATAGTGAGGTTATCTGACTGCAAACACTTATTTAGCCATCTAAGTAACTTGCACCAGGGCAGAAAATAGGTAGTTTAAGTAATGTTGCTCCCTCAGTCCCCAAGGTGTTGGATTGGGTTTGCTGACAAATTTCAGTCCTGTGCACCTTTGCATCGCTTACCCCTTTGCTCATGAGCCCAAGCACCACCGGGATTCACCAAAATCCCTGCTCTGCTTGCTTCCTTTCCATGCTGTGAAGTTTTAATGAGTCAATTACTTTTAGGAGAGACCTAACCAACATTGCTTTTGAGTGGCTTCCACCTTCAGCCTCATCGCACAGCCCTTGAAATGCTGCCTTTTTGTTCCAAACCTCTTTACTACCACGGCAAAAAGGCATCAGAAGTGCAGTAGCACCCAAGAGGCTCAAAAAGCTGCATCTTTAGCAAAGTGTTTTAGGAAGCGCAGATGGCTTTAACCTGTAGCTGGCTGCTGAACACACAACCTTGGAGTGTCAGATCCCTGGAGACATCGGTCGGAGGAGGGCACACGAGTGGCGACTGAGCACAGCAGCGGCTCTCCCAGGCAAGCAGCAAACCATGCTGCCCAGGATGGCTGCTGCAGCGATGGCCAAAGGCTTTGGTGTAGAGCCCTGGTGAGGGATAAGCGCAGCGCTGACAGATGCCTTTGTAGCAGGAATGTCTCCACTTGTTGTGCCTCAGACTCGACCTGAAAGTTCCTCTCTCTCTTCTTCAAACATGGGTCTAAAACACCAACCAGGTTTTGGGAGATAGCTGCTTTATTCTGAGAAATGTCACCCCAGCATAGTGCTAGTTGTGGCTTTAGAAGTATCCTCATGACTGTAATAGCAGCGATGTTTGATCCCCACTTTTTAATCAGTAGGAAGGGATCCTGCCCAGAGTTCTCTGCGGCAAGAGAAGTTGTAATGTTTATTACAAATGTGTACAACATGTCAATAATGCACCATATCTACTAGAAAAAAGAGGAGAATGTCTCTGGTCTTACAGACAAACTGAGAACAAAGTATTTATCAGAAAATTAATGATTGAACAGTGCTGTTAAATTTCTGCTTTTTATTTCATAAACAAAACGCATGGAGCAGTAACAATTTACAGTTCAGGAGGGACTCAGCTGTCCCCTGTGCTGACAACCACTTATGCTCTATTTAACACGTGGAATTTAAGTGGTGCAGAAAGTACACTTGGCTGGGAATTGCTGTCTGAAAGCCTTTGCAAAGGAAAACGCATTTACTGCCAAAAATTAGTTTTCGGTAGGAAATTTCTTAGTATTCTGCAGAGTCATAGACTTTCCTCCTGTTCTGTAATTAGACATCAAAGGAAAGGCTGTCATATAAATTAAAAGATACCGATTGAGATCCTTTGAAACAAGCAGCATGCTGTATATAAATAATTAGTCATATTTCTGTTTATTTTAATCTCATGAATCTACTGTTGAAAGCCATTGTTAAATGCGTGGCCTGACACTGGAAAGGCTCCTTTTAGCTTTCACAGGCTCTGGGATAGGCTCCAGCGCTTAACAGGTCGTGTGGATGAAACAACACCCGGGAGCTGCATTACTCACGTTTGTCCACAGCTAGATCGGACAGGTGATGTTTATTTTGCTTTATATGTGGTGACTGGCTAAAAATGAATGGCCTTTACTATGTGATAGCTTAATTATGCCTCCCAAACTTGTGGTCTGTGAATTTACAGATTAGTGTAGAGTACGCACATGGGATGGGGGAGTCCAGGAGACCCTTGTCAGGGAAGAGATGCTAGTTAGGGCTGGAGGCACACGGCACACGACCAGTTCTCTCCTGTTTTCTTCCCCAGCTTTGCAATAGGAAATCTTGAATCAGGGAGGTGTAACGACTGGCTGGGTAACTTATCTCACCCAAGGCAATACTTGCTTGTGTAAGAGAGAGTTTGCACAAAGCAAACGTCACTTCAGATCGAGCAGCACCGGACTGTTTCAGAAAGGAGAGGTGCAGCTCTAGGGGTGACATGTTTGGGGGTGAATCCATGCGTAGGCTGGCAAAGGCCTTCTCAGTGACTCCCTGGCTTCCTTTCCCACTCCTGAGGAAGAAATAAGCTCATGTCAGTGGTAAAGGCAGAGATGGCGATTCAGGACCTTTGTAACCTAACCGTTGCTATTTCAGGGTTCATTTGCTTAACCTTTGTTGGTACAGGAAGATCAACAGCAAAAATGGTTGAGAACAAAAAAAAAAAAATAAAAGAAGGGACAGTGCTTGACTAGGAGTCAAGGGTGTGGTAACTGGATGCAGATAAAGTAAAATATGACAGGCAATGCATAAATGTTAGGTATTGTTATCCAGACTATTTTCCTTTTAAAAAGATTGTCTAACAAAGGTAGTGTTTAAAGTATAATAACCTACTTTGCTGTGACTGAATACATCGGTTAAAAGAATCCCAGCTGCATTACTGAAACCCTTCAGACACTATTTTTTGCTGTTAGTAGTATTTGTCATTGAGTCGATGTCAGTTGTTCACACAGTTCAGCGCTGGGTGTTTGATGTATGTGGTGAAAAAAAGAAAACTATAGAATAGTCTGTTCATTGCTGGCACTCCTACTCAGGAGATGACTGAACAGAGGTTTTTTCCTGATACTTTGCCTTTCTTTCACCTTATCACGTAACCAAAATCAACAGAACAAAGTCAAAATTAAAGGTAGTAAAAGGGAAGTTTCTGTTCTGCTTGATTTCTATCTAGTAAAACAGTCAACTCTCATGAAGAAAGTAAAAGAGTACAAATATCAATGCATTAGCTCAGTCACTCACAACTACAGAAAGTCCTAAACACCCTTTGATATTTCTTGACGTTCCTTTTTATTACAGTTTACAGCGGGAGACCAGAGCCCTATTTTTGTTTAGCCCTGAAGAAAAAATCAACAAAAAACAGGGCAAAGTCTGTTTCTACTAAAAATGCTTCTAACACAAACCTCGTCCAGGAGGCAACAGACAAACACAGCAGCAAGCTGCAGGGTATTGAAACAGCTTATTTGCAGGAATCACATCCTCTTTTTAGACAGCATCCATACTCCTTGCAGCCATATTGACTGACCAGTTGTCAGCAGTGGTTTCTCCAGAGTGTTTGCTCATTTAAGGATTTCTCTATTTACCAGCACTTTAAAAACAAACGGATTTCAAAAGCTCCCTCATTGTCCTGTCTCTTTGACACATTCTTCTATGTCAGACAGATTTGCAAAAAAACCCGAATACACCGAGTTCCCCGTATCTGTGCACCCACAGAGCAATGCAAACTGGCTCTATCAACACCAGAATCAGGTTTTCTTGGAGTGGTTTTGATTGTAAAAATAGTTAATTCTGTGAATGTGTTTTTAAATGAAAAATTACTCTGGCCAGTTTCTTACCAATCTCACAGTAAAAATCTCTGAAAGAGGAACGCCGCATGCAATATGTAGTAACCATCAATTATTTCAACGTGCCTGTTCATCAAAGTCCCAAGATGATATCTGCCATGGCTGGAGTCTCTGTTTCTGAGGCTGCTAATGATGGTATTCCTTTGCTGAAGATGGGAACCAGGATTGCACCCTTCAGCACTCACTTGCTGTGGTTTACCTGAGGCACCGGGCAGCCTCTTAGCACTCCCCTGCAAGGATACCCATCAACCACACTTACTGTGCATATGGTCAGCCCTCTGTTTGGGAGCCATGGGAAAGCTCCCTTTCAGTTGCTTCTGACCCTTACTTTCCTTCCCAAGGGAGCACCTTCCAAAACACAGGCCGGAATAGAAAGCCTATGGGCTTTGCTCCGAGATGGTTATTCTGCATTGAGCTACACGTAGCACACACTCAAATAACCCGGCTAACTCTGCAACCCAGGCCACTTTGTGATGCTGCTCTGCCCTTGCCTATATTTAAGCAGTGTTTGAAGTCTCTGGGTGTTTTATCAACCAGACTTCTGCCACAGAGCCTAGATTTGAAGGTTGTGACTTTCCCAGGCACGAAATCTGGATGAAGTTGCTGGTTTTGAAAAGCCAAAAACTTTCTTGTGCTTGACGGCCTGAGGCACTTTGGTAGATGTAAAGGGGGATAGCTTTAAATAATGTCTTTGGCCTTGAGTTCTTGAAGGAGAACTTCTTTTACGCCCTGCTGTCTCCCCACACCACTGCAACAACAGGCACATAATGCTGATTTCTACCATATAAGACCCAGAAGAGAGCTGCCAAGAGCAAGGGACATGCTGACTGCAACCTGGCTTCAACCTGTGATGAGAGTGTAACGAATCCTTAGCGGTAGGGCTTAAGCCCTGCAGAGCAAGGATATGCTCTCTTCTGTGATGGGATCCTTATCCTGAGCAGGCCTTAGGCACTGTTATAGTAAAGGGAGTTTCATTCTTTCCTATGTAGCAATGCAAATAAGGGGGGGCAAATACTTACTGAAGGAGGCCAGATGATTATTAGCAGTGACACTTGCCCATAAGCACATGAGAGAGACCAAATACATCAAGAATTTTACAATTACACTTTGAGATTTGAACTGGGCTTATGCCTTCAAATGCCTATTCAACCCTAGGCTTACCTTACCAGCTGCTTTTCAACCTGCAGTTCAGGTTCCCATTTGATGTCTGGGTGGCCTTGTAAGAGTTGAGACTCATTGTAAATGATGGTATTTATATTTTTTTCTGCATTTCCACAAAGAGAAGTCAAAAGGCACAGCACAGCAGCACAAAAACTGAGACGGTCTTTTGTACTTTCAGAGGGAGTGGAAGTTGAAACGATTTACAACAAGAGGTGACTCACTAGGATTTTCAGAACTGGTCTGCATGGATGGGTGCAAAGTGTTCCAAGTTCCTTTGCTCTGACTACATCTGGTTCAGAAACTAATGCTGTGCTCGAGTTGACTTGCCATGCTGAGAAGCTAATGCAGTTGTGTGGCTTTCAGACCAAAGCTGGCTCATGGCCAACCAGCCTGGAGCACAGGCAGAGTGAGCTCATGTCTGCCTGCATCCACCCATGGAGACGGGGCCATAAAGGTTGTGTTTAACATAACTGCAAGGATAGTGTTTCTACATATTCTGTGCATTAACAAGCATCACACATATGAACCAGGGCTTTGGGTTTGCCTTGACCAGAAAGAAGAAGTGACGTGTAGGTTGTTCCAGGGAATATAAGTTGAAGGCAATGGAGGAAAAGAGGTCACCTGAATTTCTGAAGCACTTTGAAAACCTGGGGTAAACTCCTTTTTAAGTACGGTTTATTGGGTGATAGTACTACCTAGTAGCAGATACAACCTTGTTGAAGTTCTAAATGTTCTGAATTTTTCCAAAATTAACTCTAAATGAGTTTCAGAATTGTTTTGTTCTTCCAGTATCTTCCATTTTTGTGTCTATTTCTCATGCCAAAGCTGAGGGTTCTAACTGGAGTTTCAAACATTTCAAAATATGTCACTTAAGTCTTTTTAAAATCAATCTAGTTAGAGCCTATATACACCCAGACAATTCCAGCTTCCTATAGTTCTAACATCACAAAAAAGAAATTCAAAGGAATAATTATTTTCCATATTATGTTAGCTTTAATAAAGCAGCCAAAGAAAAAAATGGCATCTGTTTCCTAGCATTTTTTCCATTATTTAGCCATAATCTCTTTTGAAATCATGAAGCTCTTCTCAAAACACTAAAGTGTGATCAGATTGTGAAATCTAAATCCAATTAAAGAAGATCTTGTGCTTGAAGCACGCATCACTGTCATGAGGCCACCAGTCAGATTTCCAAAAAAGGAATGTTTAAAAAATGGTATCAATTTACTGTCAAATTTTCATCTAGTTTGAGTACATTAGCCTTGTAAATACACAGATACTTCTTAAAACCTCCCCTAAGTGGTAAAATGAAGTTGATTTCAAAAGAGAAAACCAATAAGGTTGTAATTTCATAATGAATTCTCCTTTAAAATTCCCAAAGCATTAATAAAGCAATAGCATCGCCTCAGTTTGGACACAGGAACCTAAAAAATTGTCCTCTTACAGGGTAAGGAGTGTCACACTACTCCTGGTAGAGAGTGACACCACAATGCAAAGATGGCTTAGGGGCGCGATGCTGCCGCCTGCATGAGAGTTCTGAAATTCAAACCAAACTGAAAAGTGGGGAGTCCCAGTTTTGAAGGATATCTGAGATGTTTTGACCCAGATGAGGAGTCAATTAATTATTATCACAAAGACTTCCCCAGACCTCCCTTGTTTCAAGGTAGCTTATCACCCTTCCTGTCAGATCCTCTCCTCCTAGTTGCTCAAAATTTCTGGCTCTTCAGTCTGGTTCAATGGTGGCTTCTAATGGTCACAAGGTAAAAGACACTGATGAGCATACAGACAGTCCTAATGTGTCAGACCTGTAGTTCATTATTTTTGTCTGGGATGCTGCTGGCCAGTGTTTGAATCAGAATGTAACAAATCTCTCTGAAATGCTACAGTGTGGTCATAGAAGACATCTCAGCAGTGGCAATTGTCCTGTGCTATAAACATCCTTAAGCACACGATACATTCTATTCCATCTAATGAAGACAAATTACATACTTATGAATATTAATATTCTGAACTCTGTTAAAGCTTTGGACATGTGATGAGGCCTTGACATAGTGAGTATTTGTAGTAAGTATCTTCTAGGGAGTCCAGTCTATTTCCATATCAGTTTTTTAAGTCCTTTCAGTCTTGATTTACATATGAAGGGCAAGTACATGCAGCAATGGTTCTGAACCATTCGGGTTTTTTATTACCTCTATCATGTCCACAATACATCTTTGAAAACTAAAGACTTTCACACTTCTCATATCTTGGCCAGGGTCTCTTAATTTTCTCCCCTCAAAAAACTCCCAAAAGTTTTTTTTGAGATGCTGAACAAAATGGGATGTCTACAGTGACTTCTTATGCTCTCACAACAGTAGCATGTTTTCAGCATTGTATTATGGCAACACAGTATTTTATTTATTAACCACACTGTAGCTGAGGACTGATCAGAGTCACTGTTCCTATGAGTACTGGAACAAGTTTTCAACCTCTCCATCCTCCCACATTAATTA
This sequence comes from Gorsachius magnificus, assembly GCA_034008185.1. Taxonomy (NCBI): domain Eukaryota; kingdom Metazoa; phylum Chordata; class Aves; order Pelecaniformes; family Ardeidae; genus Gorsachius; species Gorsachius magnificus. The sequence goes on along the minus strand of CM067083.1, from coordinate 47,411,636 downwards.
GATTTTAGCAGAGCTAGTTGTGATTCTACTTTGAAGCTGTTATTAAAATGAATACTTTATCCATCTGTATGGAAAGAATGTAGCTCGTTATCCATCCACACACCATCAGGAATAACCTTTACACTAAGGGATTTCAATGACTTTCTGAAGTCAATGCCATGTCTTTCAAAGGCTGGACTTGCCTGTGTTTCTGAGGCTTGTCTGAACAATGGTTAACAAATTCAGGATATTCCATTGTATATATACATATGTCAATACCTCCTTCAGGCAGCTGTGATGAGCGTTGTAGGTCGTAACAAGAACCTCACATTTGAGATCAGACATAAGGTTTCACAGTAATAATAGCAGGTCTCCATTGCCTTTTTCTGGCTTAAGACAGGATTTGGTCCTGGGTGTTGGAACAGGGCAAGAGAGATCAGCAACCTTTAAGGTCTGTTGTTAACTACAGAGGCAGTTGGAGCTGCCTAAAAAGGTATGGCTCACTTCCTATGTGTTCCTGAGTGTACACTGGAGAACTGATTTTAACCTATTTACGTGGATAACCCCCTTAACATAGAAGGAGAGCAAACAGGCACCACTACAGAGGAAACAGCTCCTAGACAGGGAGCTCCAGCATTTCCTAAAAGTTTTGTCAGTGAGAGGGATTTCCCCCATTCAATATGACTAAAAAAGTCATGCTTTTGTGGGTTGCTATAGTAGCTGAGCTCCCGACAGGCACCATGAACAACTAAGAGCTAAGGGATGACAATATGTTTAAGGCCAGTCGTTCAGGATTAAGATTAGGCAGCAGCTGCTTTGCAGAGAAGACAAACAGTGGAGAGTGTCTCTGGAAGTGTGCCACTACTGCTGGCACATCTTCTGGTCTGCACCCGGGCAGCTCCTGGGACGCGACCAGGGAGCCGACTTGAAGGTTTTGCTGCTCCAGGGGCCGGCAGAAGCACAGGCAGATGGCACAGCTCTTCGCTCAGGTCTGCTCAATTGTGCTGCTCGGGCATCACCAAGGGCTCCCACCCTCATCGTGCTGGTGGACTGTGGTGGAAAGCGCCCTGACAGAGGTATGGAGATCTCTCTCCCCTCATGCATAAGGTTCTTCCTCTTAAGGTATATTATTTTACCTGTTATGTTAAAATGGCCATTCCATAATCACCGAAGAACTACACAAAGCAGATTGAGAAAAGAATACAGAGTGAATCTGAAATTCATAACCAGACCCACTAAGATGAATACAAAACCCCAGGACACCTGATACAAACCTGTAGGAGGTTTATTGCCCAGGCAGCTCCCTGACACCTCTTGCATTTACTGTGCAGACCTCTGGCCAGTCTGCCCATGAATTAAGCCCTGAGAGTGGCTCTGTTGCTGGCCTGAGTATCTCCCAGTCAGTCTGGCAGAAACTATACTCTGCCATATTCTCCAGCAGCACTGAAAATATTGGAGAACCAAGAAAAGATGATCCACAGCCCTGTTTCACTCAATGAGACAATCTGGTCTAATTAAAAATTTCTAGACTGCTTCTAGAAATTTTGCCCTTGTAGTGCTAGTCTTAACTGTAAAGGAGATAAGGCTGTGCTGCTGTAGTTGTTGGCACTGTGACTGGGAGACAGTGGAGTCTCATTTGGCCGCGGATAGTGTCACACAGGACCCTGAAAAAAGGGCGTTTAAATGGTGAAAACATTTCTAGGAGAACAGCTATATGTGCCAGGCCTTTTCTTCTTATCTCCAACCATAATTCACCCATTGGTTCAACAGGATGACCAAAATTAATGTGTATTTGGGCTGGTGATTTTAAAAGGGGTATGGTTACAGGGGACTGACAGGGCACTTAGGATGTACTCAAGGGTTTTATGAGTAACTTTTTCATTTGCCTCTATACCGCTGAAGGAAAGGTTGCAACTGCACTTATGAACAGTGAAGAGCTACATGGGAAGAGACACGTCACCATTGCTTTTTTTCCCCAGATGAATAAATCAACTCTAATTTTATAACTGCCACCTGTCCAGCCAAATATCAATATTACATGGTAAGTCTTAGAGAAATGCTGTTAGGATTGAAGTGGGCAGCAATGACAAAATAAACTAGGCAAACCCCATTTTCTCTGTGAATTTTGTGCCTGATTTCTTGTTGAAAAAACCACGTGGCATGTCTGGTAACAAAGTGGGAAGCTACCGCATTGCTAGTTTTGTGATTAAGCACCCGAGTTTCTGAAGTTGTTTTCAGTAGGAAAGCTGGAGTTAAAAAAGCTGAAATGCAGGATACGCCACAGCAGCCATCAGAGAGATACAGAATATAAGACGGTGTCAGTCCCAATCTCCCATATGTGGGTTTATGAATTGAAGGACAAAAGTGACAGTGGACGAGGAGTGGCCAGCAGGGGAAGAAGTGCTATCTCAAAAGGAACGGGTAGAGCCACAGCGTGGCTCAGCAGACACTGAAAGGGAATGAATAGTCTGAGGCATGCTATAGGGATGGTACCATAAAATCAGGTCAAAAGCAGTATTGGGCCAGATCAGATGTCCGTATCGCCTGTGTGGCGAACAGGAGCCATGAACATGGGTAAGAAGGTAACAAGCATCTGCGGTTTGCCTCCTACTATCCCCCAGCCTCCAGCTAGCCTCATCTCAGGGACTTCCCAGGTTTGCTTCCTGGCACCCTCTCAAGCTATTCATTCCACAAACTCCCAGAAACCAGGGATCCTGGTCCACTATAGAGGCATATTCTCCTTTAGTTCTTCCTTAATAATTATTTGCCTGTCTTAAGTTATCATCACAGGTATTGTTTAAAGTTAGGTTTAATTAATAATATAATATTCTGCTCTGGTTTTGTGTATGTACCATAAAGTCTACACCTAACGCTAGTTAGATATAGATATGCATATATACTTATGGATATAAATATATGTTATGAAGTAACATTTAAAAATGGCATTAAAGTTCCTCAAACAGCCTATTACTGTGTTTAAAAAAAAAAAAAGTCACAAGAACAAAACTAAATCATATTCAAGTCAAGACTCAAACCAAACAGAGCCAAAGATGTCAGAATTTGAAATCTTATCCTGAACATACAGTTCTCTGAGAGTATACAGCTGGGGAGACTCAGAGAATGCCAACTAAAATTATTGCTATTTGTATAATGCAATATTGAATACATTTACATTACAGATGATTACTATTGTTACAGAATGCAAGTAATCATGTTAAGTTCAATAACACCCAGTAGCACAGTGCTGTATAAAGGAGGATTTTAATTTCCTTAGGAGGCTGAATCCATTGATTTTCCATGTTTGCTTGCCACTATTAAGAAATCAAAGTTTTATAAGACTCTCAGCATATCCTTTTTCTTACATTGATTTGCCCTTTTCTGTAAGACAGGAAGATGTGAACCACTTTTAAAACCCTTTCTTTCCATATTCCCATTAGTGAATAAAAAATTAACTTTGTGGATTAAATTTACAGACATGAGGAAAAGAAACATAGCACATCTCATTTTAGAAGATGGGTACTTCAGTTCAAAGCGTCTCCTTCCTGAGTGGATTCAACAGTTTACAAAGTAATGGAGCATTTATGTTCAAAGTCTCTTCTCTTAGGAATACCATGTTTCTAAGGGTACGTGATGGTGTTTGGAAGAAATGTAATTTCAATCACCAAAATTTCAGCAAAGTGGTCTGGCAGAAAGAGATTGCAATGGGTTTGCAAATGAAATGGCCAGCAAATGTCACCAAGAGACAAGACCAGAATATTATCCATGGGTTCATGAGTACTGATGCATCAGAAAAGTCTCCCTGCCACAGTATAATAACCTATGAATTAAACACAGTGCCCCTTTCCAGAAGCTGTGCCTAGGCAAATTAAAGCAAATAGAATATATATTATAAATTTTGTATTCTTTCTGGACAAGAAGATCCCATTTTTCTACACACAGAATGTAAAAAGATACTGGTACAAACAGCAGAAAGTTAAAAACTGTGGTATCTCCGGTCACTGATTAAATTCTCATCTGAAAGGTGTTGGGTCAGCAGTAAATGGGGCCATTTTCAAACCTGGGAGAATCAATGTCAACCTCACATTAAAAAAGAAGAGCAGGCAGAGAAACAGTTGCAGAGATCAGCTGAGGAAGGCTTACTAGAACTAAAGAAAGAATGGCGCATTTATAATGCATGAAGCCCCTTGGCCTTCATTAAAGGGTAAGTATGCTGTCTTGGATACTGTCTTACCTCACCTCAGCATCTAAAGTCCTTGGTTTTGGAAAATGTCCAGATGAAGGCCATAATGATATGTAAGAGTAAAAGGGAATGTGATAATGGCTTTGAGGTTGCAAGTTGCTCAGCCTATGGGACTTGTAAAGGGAACCCAGCTGGGATATACCAACACCTGTGAGAGACGTGAGCACTAAAACATCATGAAAGTTACATCAGATGCTGCCACCACAAAGCCCATGGTGTCTGTGTGTGTGCAGTCAGCGGTGAAGGTGACTGAGGACAGAGGAATCTGCTGTGACAGGAAAACAATATCAGAAAAAGAGATGGTCCTCAGGTGGAGTCTCTGCTCAGGGCTGTGCAACAGGGATATGTGTTAAAAAGCAAGTGTTGGCTGTTATGTGTGTCCCTGCAGAAGCGTTTTGAGGTGAAAACCCCCAGGGAACATCAGGCTAGCAGGTCGGCTTTGCTGCCTGAATGGTCATTGCAAGGTAGAGGGTAGGGAAAAGACAAAAAGAAAATGTGGAAGCTCACTGCTTTGAGCCAAATCTGCAAATCCTTATGCAGGAAAAACCAAAGGAGGTCAAAATGGTATCTGTCTAAGACCCAGGGAAGAATGTCATGATTCAGGGCCTGACCCAAAGCCAAACTGAAGCCTGTGGGTTATGGACTCGATGTGCTGTTGTAAGCAACAAACAGAATGTTACCGTGTCCATTAGAGTTGCAGAAACTTTGAATATCAGACTGGAAGAAATATCTTAGCTCATCACTTCCCATCCCCTTTCTATCATAGTCAGCCATGAAACATAATCCCATTTATAAGTGCTTCAAAGGAGTTTTTATGCTGCTTTGGTAACTTCATTGCTATGTACAATATGAAATCAGCTGAGCTATGCTGAGAGGCGGTGGAGAGGGTGTTAAGCTGAATTAGAGAAAAAGACGCTCACTGTAGCCATCAGGCAGTTATAGGCAAAGCCTGTAGTTAAGGTAGAAGGTGTTCAGTTGGTTATTGAGAATAATTTTTTAGCTTCTAATTGACTGTGCATGGACGTTGCATTGAATGTATAGGATTTTCTGGGAATTTCCATACATCAATGCATACATGACAAAAGGGCATCATGCAGGATAGGAATTAAATTCTTACACTGCCAAGCTGCGACTAATGTGACTAGAAATAGAATCATCTACAAATGCAGAGGATGTTGTAAAAGAAGTTGTTAAGCTTCTAAAAACCCAAACATTAAAATCAATTGCTAAACTGCAGGCCTGGAGAGTAGTGAATTTAAAACTGAAATTTGTGGGGTAGTTGGAGCAGTAATAGACTGATGAGCCTTCAGTGGGTGGTGTGCTATTTTAAGTAGCTGTTATAAAACCACCTAGATGAAAATTAGATGATTACAGAAACGGCGCTGATTTATGCCAAAGGAAAACCTTGCTTCCAACTATAAGGAATTATTAAAGTGTCAACAAATTAGTGGGTGAAGAAGCGCTGGCAGATATAATTATTCAGATTTTTTTACAGTCCCTCAAAGAGGCTATTAAAGAAAACCAGGCACCTAGAAGGTGAAAGGTAATGTTCCGCTGTGCAGTGGAAATGGGCTGGGAGACAGAAAATACAAAGGATCAAGAGCCAGCTTTCGTCTAGGAATGAGGTTAATAGTGAAGTGTTTGCAATGTTTCTGCTGGGACTGAGGCTGTTTATTAATGGCAGGGCAAAGTAACAAAATCTGCAGATGACGCTGAGTGATTTAGATCAGTCAGGGATTAAGACATGCAGACATGACAAAACTAAGCCATCAGTCTATGTTATGAGTTTGATTCATGTTCTGGTTTTCTTTTTCTTTTTTTTTGCTATAAGCAAAAGCAAACTCATAAGCATAAGAAAATCTGTTCCTCCTAAAGAGCCACAGATATGATCTCCAACAAGGAAATCTTTCCAGATACTAAGAAAGATCAATGAAGACATTAGTAAGAGGGAACAGAAGTTAAGATGTTCATGAGGAATAAATGAATGCTCATCAGTTTTTAATACAGCTTTAATACAAGAAAGAGAAGAATGTGGTAAAGGCTAACAGTTCTGAAATAGAAAAATAGCTATGAATTTACAGAATTTGCTGCAGAAAATATTGTTAAGGCAAATAGTTCAGGAAGACTCAATCTGAAAAATAAGAGTACCATCAATACTCAGAATAGATGGATGAAAATTTGGAAAGAACTGCATTTTTACAACAGTGCTGACTCTGAGACATGAGCTAACCACCATGCTAACCTCCCTATAGGGTTAGGAAAATTATTTCCACTGTAAAGCTTTTTCATATCCTTGTACAATACATAGCTACGGCTGCAGTGTGGGACACATTTTGTCACAGACCTTTATTGCACTTTTTTTCTCCTCCATTAAAAGAATCAGAAGCCTGTGGTACCCTCCAGCCTTGGAGATCTATATTTTTATTTAATTATTTTGGAAACAATGCAAGCCAGCAATTGACCCTCATCAACATTCAAAGCTCTGCAGTAAATATGATGTCTGAATGGCAGTCAAGCTGTCATCTGCTTCCTTGGCAGAGGTAATTTTGGAAGGACTGAATGGTACTTAATATGGGAACATTATTTCTACTATGTTATTGGCATCAGTAACTTAGAAATAAATGAGAAGGAAAAGAAATATAGAGAAGCTACAAAGAGAAATAGAAGAGTGCATGTGTTCTGAAGACACAAAATTAATATAAAGGTCAACAGGATGAAGATGAGACATTTGGAAATTAAGAAACACCTTGTATTAACGGATTATCAAAAATTCCCCTTGACAATCCAGTAAGCTGTTCTTTCCACCTTCCTTTCCCTGCTTTATTCTTCTTCCACTACTGCCTGATATTTTATGTGGACATACAGATGCCAATCATACTTTTGTAGATCTTGCAGACAAAATAAATGCCATTGTTGTCAAACTCAAATGTATTTATCTGTCCATTGTCTCTGTTTGAACATATCATTATCTGAAACTGGCTCTAAACTCCCATTTTCTTAACATAACAGACCTACCTTAGGGATATAACTTTACCAGTATATATGGAGAAATTTGAAATTAAGGTGTCACTCATTATTTCTGTACAGACTATACTGCATTTTACAATTCTACCCAGGTGTCTTTGGAGAGATTTCAAGAGGAATGAGAAGATACAGAACCATCCAGATATTTCTTGTGGTGGTTTTCTGTTTGGAGACCCTTTCTCCACTCTTCTCGGTGGAGAGGCTGGTGCAGCCCAGCAGGCGAGGCTGCTCTGGACGGCATCACCCCACTTGCCAGCCTCTGTCCCAGTTCTGCAGCTGGGCAAGCCTCCGGGAAAAAATTCATGCCTGGGGTGAGACGGGGGCAGCCCTGGGACCCCATAGAACTTTGCCCCCTCTCCCTGCCATGACAGAGCCGGAGCTCTGCTGAGCCAGTCTCCTCTTCCTCTCCTCCCCCTTCCCCATCACCCCAATTTCACAGCTGCTGGGCTGAACAGTGGTCGTTATCACAGAAGGACTCACAGAGGCTTCTGGGTGGCCCTGGAGTGCAAAAAGTCAATGCAGCCCACTCTGCTATTTAAAGGCTGCCCTGCGGGCCCTGGCCCCACCAGCCCACACTGGTTATCGCTCTGGCTTCCCCCCCACCCTGCCACTACTCGAGGCCATACACCCCTTACAAAGACAGGCACCTGGGATGATCCCTATGCAAGGCTAATCACAGCACAGGATAGAAAATGATTAGCGGATTCAGCCCTGTTCGAAGTGAAAACCACACTTGTCAGCTGCCACCCCTTACCAGAATGACAGGCAGAAAGGCATCATGCTTTTAAAGCAATTGACCCAAAATTATTTACAGCCACCTATTTCTCTGTGATTTCTCTTCCCTGCTGGTCCAGGCAAGCCCACTCTCCACCAAAGGTAGAAGGAGGCATCCTGTGCTGCATCTGCTGCTTTTGAAGGTCATGCGATGCCTTCGCAGAAGAATCAGATGCTCTTTTTTTCACCCTTGTGTCATCCACTTCTATTTATGGAGGTGTAGGCTCCATGTAGAGATGGGCACTGCAATTTCCATTTTGCAGGCAGAGACCCGACAGCGAGGTGACTTTCTGAAGGCAGAGGCAGTATGGCCTGCAGAAGCCAAAGGCTGCAAAGCAAATGCGTGATGCCTCAGGTCAGGCTCAGCTGTGGCATTCTTGGAGACCTACCAGGGGTCAAGTTGGGGAGAGGGGTAAGGGATAGACCTGGGGCTCATGCTGCTGAGCTGGAGCTGTGTTGCCTTCCCCATCCCTCAGCATTCGGAGCAGGGGAAGAAGAAGCCCTTGTATGCCAGTTATAGTATGGCTAGAGCTTGCCTGGATCACTGAAATGGAGGGATTTCCAGCTGGGGCTGTATGAAGACTTATTAATTTATGCTTTTTGTAATTTTTTTTAATTAATACAATGAAATATCCGTACCATTTTAAGGTATTTATAAACTGGAGTGCACATTTATATACTGAACCAGGGGATTTATAAACTGAGGTGCATACTACTCTGATCTGAACATATAGTCATGAAGGCAGGGGAGGAGAAGGCATAGAGGTTAACACCGAAATAAGCAGCTCTGGCTAAATAACCTAGCAAATAAGGGAATGTTTCCTAGTGTATAGGTACAGGCAGTAATTTCTGGCCATGTCCCCCTTCCTTCCTGGGGCAGGTCAGGGCACATCTCATGTCTCCCTCTTCTTTCCCTTCTCCCCAGCACACCTTCCCACCTGTGCCTGGGGTGCAAGGGGGTGGCAGCATGCTCCAACCTGTCCCCAGATCTGAATGCCCGGCAGCCCAGGGTCCCATGGTGCACCCAAGCAAGCCCCTTACCCTCAATTGAGTAAAAGTGGTTGCAATTCAGGAAAACCCAGCATAGGTGCAATGTACTCGTTTTCCATTAATTAAGGCTGTTTCCCTGCTTTCTGAAATCTAAATTGAGAGCCCCCTATGGGATTCCTGAGGGAAACACATGGTTTTGAGAGATTGCTCTGGGTGCGCACTTGAGCCACGTCCTTTCTTTCTCCCTGCCTCTGAGTTTTCAACTGGAGACTTCACCTAATGCATCGTTTTGCCCAAAGATTGGCTCTGAAGCTGCTTAACCGGGGCAGTCTACCAGGAGGAGTACCAGGGCTGGGGGAGGTTGTGTCAAAGGCCGTGCCCCCTGTGGCTGCAGCAGGAGGAGGGAGACCATGTTGGATATTTCCCTTCACAAGCCCTTGCCCTCCTGGGCTGCCTTCTGGACCTCACGCTCCAGAGAAAAGTGAGCTCTGCCCACGGGGAGCGAGGCAAGAATACAGCTCTGAGCGCTCTCCTAATGCGGTTTTGATTTATGCACTGAGCAACCACCAGACTCCGCTCAGCTGAAGCCAGCTTTATGGGCATTTATAAGCAGGCTTTTCTATAAATGGCTATTACTGAACTTTTAAAAACCTATAAGGCCCTTTGAAGCTACCAAAAGGCGCAGGGTAATATCATCATCCAGTAATACTTGCCTGCAGACTCATTGTGTTTTTCAAACCTGCTCATTACACCTATTTAGATGCAAGACAGCCAGACAGGTTCAGATGTCACCAACAGAGCCATCACTAGGGAATCTGGGCATGAGGAGGAGCAGGATCCATCTCCCAGACTTCAGCATGGTTTCAATGTTTTAACAACTGTTAAAGCAGGTAGGGTCATATTCTGAACTGTGGTAAATTAGGACAGTTCTGCATATTTCCAAAAAGTTACAACAACTTATACCATCTACCTGGTTTTATACTAGCTGAAGATGCCAGGTGGGGCTGTAATTCAATTAAAACAGCATGAATTTTGCAGTTGAAGGCAATGGGATCCCACCTTCAAGACTTTAAAGCAGCCAAGTAGCATTGAATTGATTTCAATGCACAATTTTCTTCTTTCTAAGGAGTTTTTGTTTCTTTGATACTGTATCTGAAGTGTTAGTGAAGAAACCTGCAGGGAGCAGAAGAAACTGAAGTTTGGAGTTTGGTGTATTTTGACCTCGTCATGATGACAGAAAAGTCACTGTAGGGAAAATCAGTAGAATTCTGCAACCCAAGGGAAAACTAAATCGCTTTTCTATGTTAAAAGCACGAGGTGCATGGGTCTGGCTCTTCTGGCAACATTTCCAGGGAAAAGACTCTCACTACCATCACAGAACATCAGAGTTCTTTCCTGAAATACCAGAGATTACAGTTTACTTTTGTGTTAGAAACTGGCTAGCACTGGGGCTCTGGAGAGAATTAAACTGAACCTAGCTGATCAATACACAAAGCTTATGCAACCATGTTTTCTTCTGGGTGGGGGAAATTCTTCGATCCATCATTGTTCAGCTTCATTCTTCAGTGAATTAACATCTCAAATGACCATTCAGGTCACATAGGTTCAAGTCGCTAAGGCAGAAGCAGCTTTGCCTCTTGAGGACTATCGGGCAGCAGGGAAGGGGTTTTGTTTTGTTTAATGTTTAAAAGAGCATACTAATGAACAATTAGCCAGGGGCTTTGGGAGTAGTTTTAAATCCACAAAAAAAAAAGCAAAACTTCAAACACTTCCCAAACTCTACCATCCAAGCGCTGTGTTTTGGGTTAACACCACAGTACACATCTTAGAAAGGCAGAGTTGATGGTGACTGTAAACCCATGATCTGTAACAGCTTCTGACGGGAAGTGGTGAAAAAAAGGATGCAGGTGTCTTGAAAAGAGAGCAGATAATCGCAAGCAAAGTTTTCAGGGCAAGGAAACATCCAGACCAAAGTATTTGCCCCAAACTTCAAACTTTGACGTTTCTTTAGACCATCATGGCTGCAACGTTCCTGTTTGTAATAGAGAAGATGTGGGAAGAAACACTGAGTCATCTGATGCAATGCAATCAATACAGTCGTGCACTACTTTGGGTGCTGTTATGCTCCTTGGAGAGAGTAAACAACATTTTAAAGAATACGGCCCATAGTTATTTCATTTCTCATTTACAGTGGGTTGAGAAACAATCTACACAATTATTCTGTATGTTGGCCACAGCATCCCTGCTGTGAATAAATAGATTGAAAAGAAGGAAACATAATTTTAGAGAAACAGCTTATTTCTGAGGTATTTCAGTGAAATTCTGCCTCTGGAAACAAGGTTAGGCAGTACAATAGGACTGGCTTTTCACTGTGTCCAAATTCAGACGGTATCCTCACTATTGAAATGAAAAGCAGAAGGAAAAAAAAAAAGATGGCACGTGCTTGAAAAAAAGCAGCTATATTCAGATTATTTATTATTGGGTTTTAAATTTCTTGTACAGATCAGGTTATTGGACTTTGTAGCTCTGTTGCAGAAACATATCCTGCTTCTGAAATGAGCTTCTCCAACTTTGTAGGAAGCTTCATTTAAAAGCAATCTTTCCGCAGAACCATCGCCTCCTGAGTCACCATCAGTGAGTGGAACAGTTGTTCCTCACTTTTGAGAAGAAATATTTTGTGTTGGTTTCCTAGTCAACTGATTGATGCTTCCTAAGTCTACAAGCAACAGCTGAAGTCCTCACACATGAGAGCTTGCTGAAGAATCCCTGGATAGAGACGGCTAAGTATAAACATACAAGGAATTTAAAACAATAAAATGAAGTAACTAGTAATGAACTAAATTATAGATTTTGTGTCATAAGTATCAGATCATTTCTCAATTTTCTGATCTGCAATTGGGTTACTTGTTTCTCTGATGAATTGGGTAGCAAGATAAAAATAAGAGGATAAATATATTTTCTCAGCTGGGAAACTGAAACAACCCAAGCAGTCAAGATTACTGGTGTGAACCTTCCAGTGAAACATATGCTAAAAATAAATTCAAAAAAGGACTAAATTAGTCTTAAAACTGATCAGAGACAAAGTTCCTTCCAAATTAGGTTTGGCAGGTATCTGAGACATTCATTAGACCAGCAGCCTGTTAAAAGAAATCTGAAAAGAAGTCTTAAACTGTCTTCCGCTGATACCATCACATCAATGAATTATTCGGCTGCTTTCCAAAGCAGGGCATCCAGTGTTGCCTGTCAGCATGCTGGCTGCTAATTAGCAATTTTACTTCCTCCCTGGATGCTATTTCCCACATCATACTCATCAGCTTTTGAGACACACTGCCCTGTTACAGTGTAGAGTGCAGTAACAAGCTAACATTTTCCGGACATTGGGTCAATTCTTGCTTTATGTGAACAACTAGACCCAACTGAGCTCCTAGATCAAATTAGACCAGGGCAAGAATGTCAATAAAATAAAGTCTTCTCAGCCAGCTACAGAGATGCAACTGGCAGAACATTTCCTGAGAAGTCTGAATTTATCAAATTGAGTAAATAAGCCAGTTTCCAGGAGAGACTGGCTCACGCTCCACATTGACAAGTGCTGGAGTCATGTGTACATTATACTTCTGCACATAGCATGGGCTGCAAATATGTTCCCATTATGTCCATGTCAAAGCTGGCCAAATGCCTAATGAAATCAGGATGAAGCCCTTACTAACCTTTATTAAAAACATAAGTGTAGAACAGAAAAAGTTATAGTACATGTTGAGGACATTATTTGGATGTTGTAACTGACCTTATAATGAGGTTATTGCTGTTATTGCACCTGTACCTAAGGGGCTGTATCGGACATGACAGCACCATAACAGCCATGGCCAGTCCTGGAGCCATTCCTGGCAGTCTGCAAACAGGGAAAAGGGTGAAACTCAGCTCAGAAATGTTTATAAGTACCGCAGATTGATTGATGTCTGACAGATATGTACCCTGGGACAGCGGTAGTGATCACAGCCTCAGTGATCCCATCCCCTACCTCCCTTCCTCATCCTCCTCCAGGGCTGTGTCCCTCCCAGTCACTAAATGCCAGAAGTGGACTGGTCCCTGGAAATTGATCACCTCAGCTGATACATCCTTAAAAGGGTCCAGGGGTGGTTTTGGGCTGTGCCAATCAATATTTGTTCCCAAGAACATTTCAGGCATTAGCATGGGGTTAGCATGAGGCCTAGGATGGTGCCAGCCATGCAGCTCGGTTGCAGCCCCGGTGCTGAGAGGGTTCAGTGGCCCAGACCCAGGCTGCTCCATGCTCGCTGGCTCTGGTCAGGGCACAGCAGCAGCTGTGCCACAGGTGAAACCTTCAGCCCGGTTCAGGTGAAAACCTGAGAGGAGTCTGTTGGCAGCAGGAAGGCAGCAGATAACATAACACTGCAGCCCATGAGAGCGCAGCAAGTTCCAGGAACGTGTGCCACTGGTAACCTCCAATTTTCTCCACTTCATCTTCCTTCAGTGGGAAGAGTGATGGGCTCATGCTGCTTGTCATGAACTTCTCAGCTGCCGCTGCAGTTACAGGATGCAATGCATCCTCTCTTGTCTAACACTTAATTTTTTTATAATCAACTGCCACTTAATCAGAATGAAACTGTGAATTGTAACATAGGCAGGAGCAAAGCAGATGTTTGGAAACAGGTTTTTCTCCTAATGAGCTGTGGCTGTGCCTCAGACAGTCTCAACACACCACTGTTCATTCTCTCTGCATTTTGGTATGGTGGTAGCCAGGTGCAATCAGATGCCTCACATCTGTAGAGCTTCTAACCCTCTCTCATGGTCCACAAGAGCCTTTTCTAGGTTGAAAACTCATTTTTATTCTGAGGGTGACTTGAAGCTCCCAAGGGAGACCAGAACACTCCTGTGGTCCCTGCTGTGCCCTGGAGACAGAGGCATCATCTTGTGAAAAGAGTAGTCAGCCTAACTTAAAGCCACTATGTGAGTGACAACAGAGAAGAAAAACCAAGTCATTTCTGGTGAATTTAGTAAACAAGATCAGCAAGCCAGCTGCTATATTACTGTTAAAGTTTATTTCAGAAAGTTAATTCAGTGTCTGATGCTCAAAGAACAGCAAAAGACAGTTTAAAGTAAGGTCCTTTTCAAAGATCTAGTGATTAAGACACTATACAGCTAAGTAGCAAGAAACTTCAGTGCCTTTGTAGCCTTGGAAAACTCTTATTTCTCACCTGGAATGTTATGGGAAATAAAAGCTGTTCAGACTATAAGTCATGCTATGACTAAAACTGAGGTGACAAACTGGAGTTATAAACCGGAAGTGAGGGCTTCCAGCACACACAACACCTTGGGCCAAGGGCTTAGCTGGCCTATAGGCATGCAACTCAGTTAACAGCTTTATCACTCTTTTACACCTGGTAATTTGCCTTTTTATGTAGCTATGTACTTCACGCATTCAAAGAGTTAAGGAAGTTTGCCAGTTTGGAGGGTTTTCAATTCCACCATTATCTTGCTGGGTTTACGCTTCCCCCCTTTATCCCTGAGCTGATCCAGGTGTCTACTCTCTATCTTGCAGGGGTACTTTCTCAAAACACGTCACTAACTTCAGTTATTTTTGCCTCACAGTACAGCCCGTGAGCTGGCATTATCCCTCTTGCATACATGCGGGATGAGGGACAAACACACCAAAATAATCTGCCTGGAGTCATCTTGGAAACCTGCCTCGGCAGCAAACGTGAAGCCCCAGGCATAGCGTGAGCCAGAGAGGGTTAGTATTTGTAAAGCCTTTTAAGAACCTCCAACTGCTTCAATCCTGGCTAAAGCACTTCACTGGGGTGGCATCGGAGCAGCTCTCTGCTCTGCCTAATTTCTGAAGCATTGCCTGGCCGATGTGCAGCCACCTCTCTTGTACCATGCGTAGGAAAAGGCTGTGCAGGGCTGTGGCTCCTGCCTGTCCCTTAACTACTGCCATACCAAATGGTATGAAATGGCCTGAGGATGACTGTAATCCCTGCAGGCTCCCCAGCTGGTCTGCCACAGCCAGCCCTCTGTCTCCAGGATTAGATCTCCCCGAACAAGGCTGCATTATACCAGCAACAGTCAGGCAAGTCCACAGCTCAGCTGAGTCCTCACCCCTCCCACGCTTAGAAGAGAGAAGAAAAACTGCTTCTAGGGCTGTCAGTCTACAATCTCTCATAAGAAAAACTCTCTACCCCCAAAAAATCGTGGGATGAAACCCTTTTTTTACTGAATCATTTTTAAATTAATAACAGCTGAGAATACTACGCAACTTAGAAACTCTCTGTACCTGTAACTCACAGAAGACAGGTTAATATTTCAGTAATCTGCATCAAGAACAACTGTGGAGCAGTGTATAAAACAGGCAAAACCTCATCTTTTCCAAAGATATAGCTGCTCACTAGCACAACAGAAGCAGACTCATTCTCTGATGTCTGGATTTGTGTCAAGATGAGGTGATCAGCAGAATCACAATTTCAGATGATAAAACTCCCTTAAGATGGTGGATTTTACAGAATTTCTTGTGCTTCTTTTTTCCTGTCAAAGAAGCATATCTGCCCAGTGCCAACTAGGAATGAAGCTGTGGTCTGAAGCAGCAGAGACATGCCATCTGGGTGAGATGGCTAGGGCAGTGACGAGTTATCTGCCTCCTGGCTGCAAGCTTGTGTCTACCAGGTCAGGACTGGGCTGGGTAAACCTGTCCCATAGGCTGGGTTTTACTTATTGTCAGTAGTAATGGTCAGGACTGGGCTGGGTAAACCTGTCCCGTAGGCTGGGGTTTACTTATTGTCAGTAGTACTGGTTAGGACTTGTACTGTTAGTGAGGAAGCTTGTAGGGAAGCATGTTAATCATTATGAGCCTCTGCCTTTTGTTTAATATGTTCGTTTAGTCCTGAGGGATACCGCCTGTCACTGAAAAATCTAATATATGAGATTTGACTTTAAAAATACAGCACCATGTTCTGTAAATTCTGGCCAGGTGTATTTGGCTACATTTCATTCACTGTTCCCTATGAGAACTCTCATTCATATTTTCCACAAGAAAAAACACGAGGAATAGTTTACTGTATTGCTCTAATTTACCTCTCTGGGAAAGCTTGAATGAATTTGATCATCACAAACCAGGAAATATTTCTCAGAACTCAGACAGACTTTACTGCAAGAAAAATGTTATGGGGAAAAAACCAAAAAAGCCTGCAACACAGACTTTAAACCTGCAGCTGGCCTGATGGAAGGAGGCTATTGAGACATGCCTTGAACACTCTTTTCCATGTGCACTGGGCATCAGTTAATGGTGTTTAATTGTTCCTTCTGCTACCACAGTGTTTATTTTCTGGATGATTATTGCACATTTTTTGTGTTTTAGATCTATTTACCTTCACAGTCTGCAGACAAGATGCCAGAAAATAGTATACCTTTTTCTTTTTGTTCAAAGATGTACTGGTTTCTAAACAACTTCTTTGATAGCTGACAGTTTCTGCCCAGAGCTTGATGTAGATGGTGCGTGAAGAATCAACAGCTGACTGCTGGACTGGTATTCATTTTTAGAATCTACCACATAAACATGTCTGTGATTCACAATTAGGGATTTTCAAAAAGCAAGACTTTTCATTCTGTAAAACAAGGTGAGTCAGGTGTTGATGTGACAAAACTGATTAAAACATAGTCAGAATAAGAAAACAAAAGGGCAAACCACGTCAGTTTTGCAAGACTGAATTGCTACTAGTCAGTTATCACTTGTGCAAATACATGGATTTCTCCCCATGTTTATATGCTAGATTTTATTCTTACATGAGGAACACTTAAGCTCCAAACTGAGACTGGTGCCTCAGGATATGTATCTCTCAATACATATAGAAATAAGAATATGGTCTAGCTCTTGTATTGGAGTAGGTCAATACCTGCACTCCCATTTCACGCTGTCAGCAAAGAAAAAAGTTTACAGTACAGATGGGAATCAAACCTTCCCCTCTTGATCCTGGTCCACATTGACCAGCCAGACAGACTTTTCCTTTTCCAGCTTCTCGGCATGGAGAAGTTGAAGCCAGGGATCTGCTCCATCCCTAGACAAGCACCTTCCCCAGAGAGATCCCTGGCTGTGGCTCAGAGAAGCCAATCCTACCAGAGACTTGCTGTGACGAAAAGGCGAGGTTTTATTCCTCCTTTCACTTCTCCTTGGCTCTTCATATCACACAATGTTAAAAATTCAGAGGTTGAGGGATGCTGTTGTAGCCTTGCTTGCGCTGCAGATATGCACCAAAACCATACAAAGAACAACCAGGAGTGTATGTGGAAGGTCTCTGCTTTCCAAGTGCATGGACATGGATTTGTTCCGCACTCAATGTTACAGAAGAAAGTAACCTCTGTGGCCTTTTGTGACTGGGATTGAACAATTTAAATAGCAACACTTAAGAAGTTGCTTAATACAAATTACAAATACTAAGAAGAAAGAGGCAAACAGCTCTTTGACACTAAAGTTTTATTTTCAGAAGTGAAGGTACTATGGTGAAGTGCTGGCATGAAGCACTGCTTACGTTGCTCATTCCTAGAGTACCTTCCAGGGCAGTAATCATAATGAGGGAGAATTAAACCTACACATGGTTCACAGTGACCGAGTTTCATCTTATGCCTCTAATGAGGATTCTTTGCAAGATCATTTTTAATGAAGTGCTAAAATCAGTACTTACATATTGCACTCTTTAATCCTGAGAGCTTCAACATACCTAGAAGACAAGTCAGTCATTTATCTTTACCTAAGTACCTGGCCTGTTGAGAGCATGCATGAAGTGCATTAGTGTTCAGCACTAACCCTTCCAAACATCAGAATGATGCACGCCAGTCTCACATGGTGTCATTGCTGATAGACAAAGGTGTCCTCTCCATGTGCATGAGCAGCCCTTGCCTGGTGAAAACAAAACATCTGTAGCACTGAATGAACAACCCAAATGATTTTGCCTAAGCTGCTGTGTGCCTTCTCTTTGCTCAGCACTGGGTAGCCTCCCCGTTTTGTTCTAAGAAACACTGAAAATAGGGCCCTACTGTTCTTTTCAGTTCACACAGAGCCCGGGGATGGCTCTAACAATTTAACACTATGAACAGTTGAATTGCACTACTCAGGAATGTCCCCTGGCGCTGTTTAATTTACTCGTATAGGCATAGCCCGAGTCCCTCTTTGAGGACAGACCTTGCCAGATAGCAGAGCTGGAAGTGGTAAGCTCTGAGTAGGATGGAGAGCTGCAGTGCATGTGGGTGGAGGGGGTGCCCTCTGCCACTCCTGGGCTGATCTCCCTGGCATTGTAAGTGTTTGCTGGTTGTTTCCACTGCAGAAAAGGGATGGCTAAACCTTTCGACACGCACACAAGACGCCATGTCTTGTGGCGTCTCTTCTCCTTTCATTTTCACCCTTTGTGAATGGGAACCTTTCTTGAAGGTGATAGCTCTGTCCAGAAAGACTCATGGGGATGGCTGAAGAGAAAGGTGCCTGGGAATCCTTTTTTTCTGGTTTCTGATAATGGCAAAATTCCCACTGGTGTGAACGAACTTCTACCGCTGTAGATTTACTGTACATTCTTAATCCCAAATGCCTCGAGGCAAGAACGTCCTTAAATACTTGCATGTTCTCCACTTCCTAACAAATGATCCTTTTTCTGATTTAAAAGCAAAAATCTGTAAGGAATGACTTTTTGAACCAACTCAGCTGAAGAGAATGTTTTTCCCGGCTTTCATGCAGATCCAAGTTCTGAAAGCACTATGCTAGGGTTTTTTTATTAATATTCAGCCCTCAGTTTTATCAATATCCTCTCCAGCACAAAAGCTCATCTGCAAACTATTAGTGTCCCACCTTTGGAGCTCAGATCAGCACATCTGTTGCTTATAAGTGGGGTCTGATACCAGTGAGAGATGACTCCATTATCCACCAGATTTAGCATTTTAAGGGGGAGAAAACCTGCCCAGCTGAATGTGCTGCTAGAAAGTATACATGTCCCTTAAGTAAATAGACCTCTGTTTGAATTTCCTATCAGTCTGGAGACAAACAAAATAAAAATCATGGACTTTAGTTGCTACCAATAAATCTCCATGCACTGCTGTTGTCAAGGTGGGCAGGTATTATAAATTCAATGCTTCCGAAAGGGGTATACTGGGAACAAAACACTTTTTCTTTTATCTTTTCAGTCATTACTTGCATCTGTCCTGCAATTCAATTCAATATTAAAGCATATTACAGTTTGGTTTAGAGTTCATTTCATACTTAAGAATATGGAGGTGATATTTCTGGGTAATTATTTAGGCATGTTCTCCTGCCTTATGTTGCATTATACCAATTCTTTGTTGTAGAATTAGTTTTGGTGAGAATGCATGGTGTTCACAGGTCAGAATCTGCCCATCAGGGAGTATTTTTAGAAGTGAGTGAATCTGTATTGATGGTACTTGCAACAACTTTTGTTCCCTTTCTACTTACAGGAATAAGTTATGTTTGTTACAACAGCAGATGGTCACCAAAATAATACAGTGCCAAGTACTTCTTCAGGTCACTAGTGCTAAAACTTTATTCAAGAAAGCAGAAGCCTCAGTTTCACCGTCCTGGTCTTGATAACAGATAGACAAGGACACATCTGCTCACGAAAAATGCGACCACATCCTCCAGTCCTTCCAAGACTTGTAGAAGTGTTGCAAGCACTTGTGTAGACATGCTTGACAGGAATTGACTAACTGAAGTCTTTGTTTATAAAAGTGCTTGGTATTTTGTGGCCAAATGTCAGCTTGCTCCACACAGGCTTCAAGTTGGCACATTACCTGAGCCTGGCTCGAGATGCCTCGTCTCACAGCAAGGCTTTCCAACCCTGGCTCGCTGTGCTACGAGCGTTTCAAAGCTTCTGCTCAGCTGGGAGTGCTGGCAGCCCTCACTCACTCCTGGCTGCAGGAAATGCTGTCGATGCTAGCCTCAAAAAAATTTGGCAGCCAAATTTCCTTGGTTTCAACAACTGGCCACCACCGGATGCTGGACAACAGTAAAAATCACTGAAGAGCTTGCCTGCAAATTATTGACTGAATTTGTTCTGCATGAAAAGATACTCGAGTAATGTTTTATGGATTGCCACATACAAGCAATAGAGGTTGTTTTCAGACAATTTGTTAGAAGAAGCTAAAATTGTTAAAGCCATTATTGCAAATACAGCGTTAGCAGTACAATAAAGCTTCCTTAGTTCTTTCAGAACTGGTGAAGTCAAGAGAAATTCAGACAAAAATAGGAAAAGAGCTAATTCAGGGGTATGACGAAGATGTGTCTCTCTCTTACAGTCAAAATCTCCCTCCACTTTAGGGAAAGATTACTCTGAGGTACAGGAATATGCAGTATATATCTTGTACATGCACCCACGAACCCCAAGCTCCTCCATTTCTTCTCTGTTTCAGTGGTTAGAAGATAGATAAAATGGATACTCATATTCACACTTCAGTGATTTCTGTCCCAGGGACTGACTGACTAGAGACCAAAGCAAGTCTGTGGCAACACATTTCTCTTACCTGCCTGCCCTGATGCGTATGAGTGTGCACTTGAGAGAGTTCTGTGTTGTATCTAGTATGCTAACCATCTTAAGAAAAATATAATTTGCCCTTTTAAACCTTGCCTTGTTTATAAACAAGGGTACAGGGGGAAAACAAAATTGTGAGAATTAGAACAAGTATATGGAGGATGCTGTAGCATAAGTACCCGACGGAGAGCCGTCACGCCCTTGTGAGAGCTCAGTTAGCACAATGTCTTCTTTCATTCATGAAAAGAAATAAACTTAGGTACCTCAGTTATTGCTGTTCAGTAACTGATTAGTTTGCAGCGTAAAATAAGTGCAGGTCCTGGGATGCTTTGTTCTGACTGTTCCCATGATGCTTTCACTTCTATTTTCACTATAATATGTTCTTTTCAGTTGCCATTACAGATGAATAAAAGCTCAGTTATCAGCACAGGAGTTACCTCTGGTGAAGGAAGCATGTACTCAGAATAGAAGTATTGTGCCACCAGCTGTGTTAAATTGCTGCCTCTAAGCTATTGCGGGACAATTCAAGCCTGTTGTAAAATAGATAGCAGGAAGGCATGTGTGTTGCCAAGGAAACCCTTGGCTGCAAGTTTATTGTATAAATAACACCGGGGTGGGGAAGATGTGGCTAACAGAAGAGTGGGGAAAAATGAAGAAGTGCCTAGCACGTCCCTGTGCATGGGGGAGGGTTGGAAGCAGAAGCAGAGAAACAGATTTACCTCTGCAAGTAGTTGACCTTTCTTCAGCTGGGGAAAGCAAGGAAAATAGGTCCATCATTCAGGAGTGATTGGGGAAGCAAATAGAGCCTGGAGAGTAGAAATGTGACCATGATGGGCAAGTCCATGCACTGTGGGGTGGAGAAGCAAGAGTGACCCCTGCACCTTCTCATAGTCACTTGAGGAAGAGAAGCTGGTGGAGACCGCTGGTAGATTTGCCCAGAGCTATGCAAAAGCAGTGGCAGATGAGGTCCGTGATAAAGGTTGCAGTGGCAAGTAGGGAAGTAAGGGAAATAAGGAAGAGGGCAGCCAGCATAGTAATACATCTGAACTCTGGGACAGATTTGAAGCCAAGAGCAATACACTTACATTCTCCAAAGATTATCTACATATAGCTTCTCTAAGGTTTGTGAACAGGGTGCTGCCAGAATTCAAAGCAAAGAAGTGGGCAATGAATTCAACTCCCTGCAGCAAGTCACACATATGCCATGACAACATGAATGTGTGCCAAAAGCTTGTATCTTCATCTAGACTTTACGGATAGTGTCTATAATTCATCAGTGGCTTCAACAGTCATTAGTGAAGTGGTCACATTAACTTTCATCCATTTTACGTGCTTTGCTGCTTTGTAGCCTGAACTTGAGCACTGCAGTGCTGTGAGAAGTACAGCTGGGATAGTGGGATCCCGCAGAGAAAGCAAAGGGCTTACAGCTCAGGAGAAAGCTGATTTCCTCCCTGCCAGTAATAGGAATAGGTCATTTCGCTTCCTCGTACCTTACATGCCTCATGCAGTAAAATGGGATAACATTGCTTTATCTGTAAAGTATTTTGATCTGTGGGTCAGAATAGTGCTCTATCAGAGCTGACAGTATTATTAACTTCAGGCATCTATGTAAAGAGCAAATTGATGCACATGCATGAGTACTCCAGAGCAGATCAACAGCAAAAGTACCCATGGGGCTATGGCACCTGGCATGCTCCAGCACGCGCCTTCACGGCGACCAGAAAGATCTTGCAGACCTGGACTCCTTCTTTCTCACTGCAGATGGTTACAGCAAAACCAGACTGGATGGGAGGCAGAAAGCACTTGACACTTGGGGTCATTGCTGTTTGCCTTAGGCAACTAGCTTTGGCCACTGAGGGAGCTTGGCCTCCTCGCTACTAACTAAACTGTCTGCCCAGATCTGCTAGCTACCACTTGCTCTTAGTGAAAACCCACTGCCCTTCCATTTTGATGATCTGCCAGATTTCCTGACACCTGGCTAACATGGATGATGGGCATTCAAAGTCCTGGACTGATGAATGCAGTCTGTGCAATGCGATGATCTCTTCTGGAGTGTCCTTTTCCCACTGAGCAGAAAGGCTTAGGAAAGGGAAGAAACCAGTCCGGTCTGCAACCTCAGTCTTTAACAGGAATGTAGCCGTGAACCACGATCACAGTTCAAGCCCCAAGGTATTTGTCCTCATTGCAATTCATATTATTGTATATTCATTTTAATATTTTTTTTTAAACTCAGACAATGCTTCTCATTTTCTTCCTCTGTACTTTTTTATATCATAAGAGTTCACAGTTGTAATTGCCCTTTTAACATACTTGTATGCGGGTTGTTAGTCCCTTTGGAAGCATTACAGAGCTAAATCTTAGCTTGGGAAAACCTCCTCTGAATGCAGAAGGGCTACTGAGATCCACCCTGGAAAACTTGCAGGATTGGACCCATGGTGCCCACTTGTATGCACAAATGCAAATATTGCAAAACTAAGGCCAGGCATTTGGAAACATCTGCCAAATGCTTTAAACCAAGATAGGAAACATCTGTGGTAACAAAAGTGGTCCAAAATACAATCTCCTGTTCAGGAGCTTCATCAGGTCTCCTCAGAATATATGACAAACAGATGAGCCCTTAAAGTATTTTGCTTTTGGAAGCTGCCGTGCACTGTCCAGCACCATCATGTTTAGTGCTTATACAATAGCTTTTCTTTGAACTGGAAGTCACAGTTGCTGGATTTATGACACAATTTAATGAACTGGGAAAGCTTCAGAACATATTTTCAAGTGACCTGGGAAGAAAAATAATCTCTCATTCTTGATTTATTAAATGAGTGAATTACAAACTAACTTAGAATCTTTCTGCAATAAGTTGTTTTAATTTCTCATTTAAGATTAAAATCATTCATCCAATTTTACCTTAATGAATGAACACCTCAAGTCAGCATCTGCTTTAGAAGGAAGATTTCAGAGTGAGTTATTTTTGCCAAAAGAGATGGTGGCTTTTTTCCACTTTCAGACTTGCCATTGCTCTCAGAGGTATAAGATGGAGAATCTAGGATGAAATAGATACTGGAATTAAAAGTATATGTCATTGCCAGAAGATCTTGGAGGATTCCTTCTATTTCCAGACTATGTATCCCTATTTTCACAGAATGCTTATGGCTAGGTGATATTATACTATTCAATCCACATCTCTGGAATTTTAATAAATACATACTTTGTTCCATTTAAACCCATATTCTTTAATGTTAAACTGAGCTGTTCCTTTAATTAATTTCCATTTTCCTATTTCTATACAGGTAATAAATACCAGTTTTACAGGAAGACTCCTTTTATCTAGTAATTTATGGACATATGGGATTTTAAGTTTTGGTGAGTTTAGGATTTCTCAGATGAAAAAATAGAATGATTGTCAACAGAGAAGCTAATAGGTCTGATATATTTGCTAGGCACTGAAAAATCAAGGATTTTTTTTATTTTGAGTAAATAGGTTTTTCTTGCAGTATATGTGGATTCCTGCTTTATGAAAATTGTAATATTTCAGACAAATCACCAACCTTTATTTCCCTGTAAAAAACATTTCAATTTTTAGCACAAATTTTGGTAAGGTTTCAGATATTAAATTCCAAACAATAGGAAAGCTAGACATTTCACATGATTTTTCCCCTAAAGGAGTGATTCGTATTTACTTCTCTAACATCAGCAAGCCAGTTAAAAGCTGAGCTTTCAGATTCTGTTATGAATTTTGTCCCTGCTCTGGTGATTGCTCTGAGTGGTAAAATGTAACCTGATTTATGGTACAGGATTGGCAGTCAGGAAAGCGGGATGCTGTATGAAACCCTGGTCATGCTCTACCCCGTTTTGTTGTTGATTTGAGTGGGACTAGGTCTTTACCTCAGTTCTCAACCCTCAGTCTCATCTGAATCTGTGGAAAGGGTTCTGATGAATTAACATGGTTGAGGTTGAATTCAGGCACCTGGACTCAAGAGCCTAGTAGCCAAAACTGCCAATTAATCCTACAATACTTTGGCTGCAGAAATGGAGACAGTGCTGTGTGCTTAAGCGCCTGGTGTTGTGGCATTTTCCACTCTTGCTGTGCAAATCATCTGATTTATATGGCATATCTATATTGCTGGACTGGTGAAAAGCAAGAGGAAGACTTTGGCCCTGGTGCCTCCTCCCAGGGCATTTAGCATTGACTATGGTACACAGGAACAAGAACCCAGGTGAAGAGTGCAATAGGAACACCTATACAGGAAGAGGGCAACTGTTTCATATTGGCTTTGCCTTGTGTTTAGTTGTTTTTAGAGGCTGCGTTCTCTGTCAGGGGCCAAATATTAAATAAAATGCTGCTAGTGTGATTCATGGAGTGACATCAGTTATTCATGACAAATTTTCATTTTCTCATGACGTTCTGTGTGCTGAAAAACACCTTCCCGAAGTTAAAAAAAAAAATAAAATAATCCTTGTGGAAAGGTAAGAGGGAAAGCAGAATGATTAGATATGCAAACAAAGCCCTAATGAGTTCTTAAGGACTCTTGTTATCAAAGAGCATTACAAAACACAGCGAGATTAGCACTGTGGCGTGCTGAAGGCCAGAGCTCTCCTCCACCAAAGAGGCATGGTCAAATTCCTCTTTTCTTTGTGCGGTCAATCTTGGTATCATTTCTGAAAAGCATTCTCAGGGCATCTCTAAAAATCATTTCAGGCAGCTGCCCCAGCCTTCCCTTTGCCTATCAGGGGTTGTGCTGGCACATTAGCTGCCTTGCCTTCAGAAGAAGTGAAAGGCCAAAAGTCCACAGAATAAACTGCAGATGAGGCAGACTAATTGGTCTCAAAGTCAAAACATATGGCTTCTTTCAGGATCTTGACTTTTTAAATACTTGTTTAAAGTAAACATTTGCAATTCCGCATGAAAGGCACTTTCCTCCCTGAATCCTCTTGACCCTCAGTGACCTTTCTTACCAACTGCACATTGCTTTACCCTTGGGGATGATTAAATCTTGAGAGGCTTTTTTTTTCTTTTCTTCTTTTATTCCCCACATTTGTCTCTGAGGTCTAACTTAAGAACTGGCCTGGCTTGAAGAAAGCTAACCTGGGTTGGAAGGACAGGAACACGCCAGATGCCCACCTGAGCATCCCACCTGGGTGTCTGAGGCTGGGGCCGGAGGGGAAGGAAGCTGCCATTCGCACGTGTCGTCACAGCACGTTGTATTCAAAAAAATGGACCACAAAAAATAATCACCGAACACTGGCTTACCAAAGCTAAGTTTTCAAGCTAGTCTTTGAGCTGAAAGGCAGCTGGAATGCCTTTGTGTCCTACAGGCAGAGGGGAAGCATGGTGAGGGAAAGGTGACCTGAGGCGGTCATCACTGTGACAAGACAGTTTAAAACTATGGCCTGTGGCTGTTGTCTCCTCTGACAGAAAAAGGCTGACAAAAGTGATTGACTCCAGGCTGCAATAGCTGGTGAAGGCAGGCAAACCCTCCCAGTTTGTCTCCAGGGTGTCAGGACATGAAAACTGATTGAAGTCTCTCTGAAGTCACTTAATTCATAACCTGTGTTCCGGGCTCGGAGGTGTTCCCAAGCCCTCGTGTAATTGTTAGGCAGAATCAGAGCTTGTGCGAGGGCTGGGCATCGCACAGCCACTCACGCCCCAGCACAGAGGGGGCCCGATGCTTGCTAACGGGATCAGGAGGAGTTGTTGTCCGACTCCGGGCAACAATTGTTCCAACCTTTCTTTTCACTCTTGTTTGCCAAGAAGCTAGGAAGAAGATTAGTTCTTGTAAAGCACTTCATTTTCAAAAGCTCTGCTGCCTAATGTCTCTGTCTGTCGAGTTAGATGTCAGCCTGCTCCTCCCATCCTCAATGCACACAGAGAACCGTGCCTGCAGGGCTGCAGCATGTGGCAGGCAGCCCCCGCTGCCCGGTGCAGTGCAGAGGCAGCAGGAGCATCCCCATGTCCCTGGGTGGAGATGAGAGAGAGTCACAGAGGCAACGAGAAGGAGCGGTGCCACATGCACAAATAGCCAGGTGGAGAAGTGGGCTGGCAAATCAGCTGGACGCAGTGCCACTGTCCCTGGCGAGATCTGCACTTGCAGCCATCACATGCAGCCCTGTGTGACACTGTGGTGCTTCATGCCTGACACCCTGGGAAATTCCTAGCCCTGTACCCCCGCTTTTGCTGTACAGAGGGAGACAGGCTGTCTATGCTGTGCCTGCCATCGCAACACACATGCTTACCTGAGCTGGCTTCAACCTGCCTGCTGAGCAGCTTTATGCAGACTGGATAGGTATCTTGTCTAGATGAAGGGTATTTTACTGGTTTTCTTCCTCTGCTGAGTGCTGTAGCTTGACTGTTATTGCTCCCCACGGTCTTTCAGAGATTTTTGTACCAGAGCAGGAAATCCTACCCTGAGATCCCAGCAAGCTAGCAAGGACTTGCAAAGCTAGTCAGGAAGATTTGTCAAGAATGTAGTCTGTGCCTAGGTATGGGCACAGACCATAGGTATGGGCACAGACCATATGGGGGAGGCGCCTGCTTCCACCAGCGACTCCTCAATCTACAGCTCCAGCAAAGGATTCAAAAGGAAAAGAGACATCTTTTTTACAGGGTGAGGGCTCTCCTTCACAAGGACCTGAGCTGTGCAGGAATTCCCCATTCCACCCACTTCGAATTAGGACCCTGAGTTCAGATTTCGCATGTCCACATCTGCATGGCTGGATACCCTGCCCTCCTGGTTGATCTTGTTTGCAGTTTGTGTAACTCAAGATTCAGGGAAGGTACTTGGCTTGTCCTGTTGCATCTCTGCTAAGTGCTTTAACCACTGTGCTATGAAGCCACAGTTTTCTGATCTCATTATTCTTTATTTATTCTTGAAGAGTGGACTTACTTCAAAGGAAGAGCTCACCTTTGATTCCCACAGCCTAAATGTTACATCTCCCACCAGATCTGGCTGCTGGACCCTTTCTGAGCAAAGTAAAATAGGGCTTTAACACTAGATCTCTGAGATTGCAGGAGAGTGCCCTAAGATAGGGAGGGAAAACTGTGCTTTGTTACTAGGAGCCCTCTGAGAAGATGAAGTATAGCGTGTCCTTTAAGCAACAGGCAGGGAAAAGCAGAGTCTGAGCATCCTTCCAGGCCTTAGGCATTTGTCTGGTCTCTGCATAGCTTGGTGGTGTCAGAACATAGCATGTCCATGTCCATGGATAAAGTCTTGGGGTTTTAGGGCATTCAGGTGTCAATTGGCCATATGGCATCTGAGCAGATGTCTAAAGTCAGATCCAACAGAGATGTTAATTTAAGGCATCAAAGTGACTTCTGTGTGGACCTGCTCACAGTCCACACAGCAGTGAGCAGGTGTGTTTTTCTGATGGAAACATATGTTCATTTCTGTTTTCTTTCATTTTGAAGTAATCTTGTTTGTCAGTCCTGGATTAGCAAGAGACTCCTACATTAAAAATCTCTCCTCACACTCCTTCCCTGTTCCAGCATGGGGTCCCTCCCATGGCAGACAGTCCTCCACAAACTTCTCCCCACAGGCTGCCTCTTCACAAACTGCTCTAGCGTGGGTCCATCCTTCCCATAGGGTGCAGTCCTTCAGGAGCAGACGGCTCCAGTGTGGGTCCCCTGCTGGGTCACCAGCCCGGCCAGCAAACCTGCTCCAGCGTGGGCTCCTCTCCCCACAGGTCCACAGCTGGCTGTGCCATTGGCTCTGTTGTACACAGGGGAAGCTCCTAGCAGCTTCTCACAAAAGCCACCCCCTAGCCCCTGGCTACCAAAACCTTGCCGCACAAACCCAATACATCTTATACAACATTGCTGACACTGGGAGAGTTTAAATGCATGTGTTACTTGAGATGGATTCAGTCTTCAGAAAAAAAACCTATTTAGATGCTCATTGGTTTAATCAAGGAATAATTAGGAGATAGTTCAGTGAGTAATATCTTATCATAAGATTTAGAGCTAGAGATTGAACCCATATTGATCAGACTCCTTCAAGATGTGCTCTGGTCCCTCATTTCTCCTCCATCTGTAAAATGAGGGGTTCTCTCCCAGCTGTGCCCTAGGTACAATGATATCAGAGGCCTAGATGTGATATAACCAATCTGATACCAGACAGGATTTTAGCTGATCTTAAATGCAAGAATCAATGCCAGCTAGGCTGCACAAGACTCTTGAAGTATGAGCATGACCAAATGTGAAGGTTTGCTGTGGCTTAACCGAATATCTTTATGAGCTTATTTGTCAGTTTCTTTCATACGCAAGTCTCAAATCTGGTGCATATGGCCACACAAACTGGCAAATGTATGTCAAAAGTGTTCAACTTCATGTGCCAGCAGACTGCACAGCCATTTATAGGGAACATTTCTTCACAGAGCTGAATGTACACATGCCTATGCTTATCAACTATCTTTGCTGATGAAGTTATCCCTTCAATTATTTTTTTCCTTAAAGGATCTAGCATTTTATCTCGTATTAACATAGCTCCTGGAACTAGGTGGGGAAGGTTCTCTCCTGCTTGCTGATAATGAGGCCCCATGGTTCTCATTTTCAGTGCAGGTGAGATGGAGATATGCAAAAACTTGTCTCTGACTATATCTAGACTGTGGGTCTGTCTCAGTCCTTTATCTGTACCTTGGTCTGGCTGGAGTGTGCTATAACTCCTTCCAGCCTGCGTGCCTGGGTTTCCTGCTCAGACATTTGGGAATGTTGTGCCAACCAAGACCTTTTCAGCAAGGAGCCTGGGTGAGGCTGGGGCATCCTCTCATAGCCTTGCAGCGGGTCCAGGGAGGAAGCTGCTGAAGAGCTACACAGCGTGAAGAGCACCCTGGAGCTCTACAGGGCAGTTCAAGAGAGAGTTATTATTCCAAAGGTTTTTGTAGAAAATACTAGTTTCAGCCTGAATGGAGATTGCATTACTCATTCAAGTATTGAGGCTGCCGCTGTAACTGTTGGATGAAGAAGCTGTAAAAATAAATGACAAACTACCTTGGAAGTAACAGACTAAAGATGTGCAAAGAGGTTTCTTCATCTAAGTTATCGCTTTAGGTGCAGATAAGAAATTCCTTCTTCCCCACTCCCACCCCAAACCTCATCATGAACCCTCAGCAAAAACAACTCTCCCTGTCTCCCAAGAGGTGAGGCAACTCCCTGCACCCCACCCTCCTTTCTCCTCCAGCACAGCCTAAAAGCTGAGGATGGAAATACCACAGAAAGGGCTGTTCTTTATATCGTCATTGCAACAGTCACACAGCATTTGCAGATGTAATTAGCACAAGCACCCTCGGGAGAGAGCACACAGATGCTCACTTGTTTGCAGACCTGACAATTTGATCACAAGTTTGGCATTGCTCTTCACTGCATGGCTGTGTGGGCGTTTCTCTTCCACATGCAAGATGGTGAGTACCAACAAGCATCAGTATCCACTTGTTAACACCTACAGGAGAACGTTTGATGTTTGACCAGGAGTCAAACTGATGGCACCTCATAGTCCCCTGGAATCCTGTCATGCAAACCCTGCATGTTTCAAAGGCCCCTGGGCACCTGAACTGGCTTTGGAAATCTCAGCTTCACCCTGCTTGCTAGCAGTGACACTAACATATTTATACACATATTCTTAAATCAGTATGGTTGAGGTGATGTTGAATGAGAAGAGTGCCCATCTCAGGGGCTGTCCCTGTGCTGCCAGGCTGCCCTGTGGTCATACCCCTGACCTTTAAGAGAATTCTTTTTAATCGCAGAGGACCACGCTGGGAGGGGCCTGTCCCAATCAATGTCAGACACATACATGCAACTTCCCTGACATAATTTGGCAATAAAATATAAACAAAAGACACACTTCATGGGAAAGGCAGGAGGCACACCCTGACCCAGTTGCTCTG
Organism: Gorsachius magnificus; assembly: GCA_034008185.1. Lineage (NCBI taxonomy): Eukaryota > Metazoa > Chordata > Aves > Pelecaniformes > Ardeidae > Gorsachius > Gorsachius magnificus. The sequence goes on along the minus strand of CM067083.1, from coordinate 47,381,228 downwards.
TGCACTCACCACCTGGCATACGAAAAGGCTGCATTGATAACCTAAGACTATTTTATTTTCGCGGTAAAAAAACTTCTTGTTCAGTTTTAAAATTGAACCTGTTATAGCTTTCCCTTCATCTCAGCTTTTTCATCTCTCTTAAAAGAACTGGAAAGTGAAACACATTTTGGCTGTTCCAATAATCAGGGAATCAACATATGCAGAAGACTGGTACTTCTCCAAGGAGTGTGTCACCCATAGCTCAAGGGCTGATTCCTGGGCTGAGAAAGAGATATCTAGGAGCTGCCATCTCACCTTTCATTGCCTTTTGAAATTCCAGTCCCTGCTGTTATCTGTGCCACTGGCTGCAGCCGGTAAATCTCTGTGCAGAATGGGATTAGCACCACCTCTCACTATTTTTTTTTTTTTAAATTAAGGTGGGAGGAGCATTCACAGGATCCCAAGACCTTGCCATGCTAAGCTGATGCAGAGCTGATGGTCTTGCTGACTTCTCCAGCAGCAGCACTAACTAGGGCTCTTCTTTCACACTGCTGTAAACCACATTCTGCCTCACCAGAAGTCATGAGCTTTTACTCTGCTTTTCTCACTGGTAGTCTGTGATCAGAGCACATCTGTAGAAGCTTTCCCGGCGGTCAGTGGCAGTCATTCCTGCACCTGAGCTGATGGCTCTGAAGGGCGCAGCGTGGCTGAGCTGGTAAAAATCAAGTGAGCAACGCTGCTGCTGCAGGGAATTCACAGTGAAGAACTTCTCCATATGGAAATTCAACAGTGAGTAGTTGTCTTGGGTATAAAATCTATATTAAATATATGACTGCCCAAAAATTACAGTTAAATAAACGATATCGATTTTACAGACTGACATTTAGATGGTTATTAAGTGCTTGGCCTCCTCAGCATCTTACTGACAAAGCAAGCAGTGCAGGGAGCCTGGCTTTTCTGCACCAGCTCTGCACTCCGCAGGGCACTGGCTCGAGCCCTTGCCCAGGCTGGGGTGGGCTTCACTGCAGCAAGGACAGGGAGCTGAGGAGAAGGGATGGTGAGGAACAGGACCTCCAGGTGTTTCCCAGCCTCCAAGCTCAGCTCCTCTCCCAGCCAGCCAAGAGGCTGCTGCTGCGGGTTTCTGAACTGAGCAACCACACAACTTCACTCCTGGATGCTTTTTCCAGCTGACAGGCTCTTTTGTTGTTTTATTTCACAGGTCTTTTCCTGCGATACACGCGTGCTTTCCACTTTGTGGACATACAGGGAACATCCATTTCTGGATGGCTGAATATACCAAGCTCTGCTTTGATATTCTGGCCATCTACAGCCAATGTTATCCCTAGTTATGCACAAATGGAGTAGCTGCCTCCTGCCACGGCCTGACCTGACCTTAGCTTCCCTCCGCTTGTCTGGGCTGCACTCTCAGTCTGCAGCAACAGCCCTGAGCTTAAAGGAGCTCAAAAGGTTTATTTATAAGGGGTCTTTTCTGGGAGGTGGAAGCCTCCCTAAACCTGAAGCTGCAGGGATGCAGATAAGATGCTGCAGAGGGCACCCCAAATCGTTCACATCTCTGTTGAATGGCAGGTTATTAAACCTGGGCCTGGAGCTATATTAATGCAACTTTGCAGCATCAGTCTGTCTTGTAGTGTGGACACAATGAATCTTCTCCTGCTGGCCAAACACTGTGAACATGCCTCAGGGCATTTCCTTTCTAAAGCAGGAAGATTAATCCCTCCCCAACAACTGGGATCTTGCACAGCAAAGTTTGCAAGGCTCTTAGATGCAGTTGTAACTGGGGGCCACATAGATTATCAGCAATAATATTTCAAATAGGTAGATTACAAGGTGATGATTGGCTTTGTGAACTGCTAGCTTACTTTGACTATTCTCTAAATGAGAAGAATTAAGGAGCTTTGCTACTGAAAGCTTGCAAAAACATTCATCTCTCAAATAAAGGTCTATCTTGTTGCAGCTAAGGGAAAGCAGCTGAAACTGTAGAATGATTTCACTAGGACAAGCACAAGCTATTGCTATGTGCAACTGGCAGCAAAATTCAGCTGTGTGAAGGGATCAATGGGAGAAGATGTGACTATGAAGAAGATAAAATCTGGACCACTGAGGCTGTGTACTGCAAATTCACTGTGAAATATGTGATGCAATGAACAGCCAACTGAGAATTTCAGCCATGATTTGATAAGCCTTGAGTGGTTCTAAATAAAGTGGAATAGAAGAACAGAGCCAACAATTTGCAATCATATTTCAGATGAGTTTCTCTTAATATACATACACTTTAAAAAAGCATGAGTACTATATGTAGAAAGAGAAGCATGGAGAGTGATTTTATGCTGTATGCAGTGATGTAAAGAATAATTTTGACCGAGGATGTTAACCACTCACTGTTGTTTCAAATTTGCCTCTAACCTCTCTGTTCATCATCAACCTCAGCACTGTAACATGGCCTGCTTTGTTTTTTCGCAGGTTTACACAGCACAAGGAAGCAGCACACTGCAGAGTAACCTCTGCAAATAGCTTTGCAAATTCATGTTCCACATCTCTGCCTGCAATTAGACACCGGTAACCACAAATTAACCTTTCAGGGCAGTTTCATACTTTGCAAAACTCAGATGGTGGCAAAAGTGATGTATCCAAGCAATAAACAAGTTTCTGGCAATCATACGCAGTTGTAGCTCTTGAGTCAGGCAGCGGTTTTCAATAATTTGGTCGTAAATGAGAAAAGAATGGCTTTCTTAGCTGATGCAACAAATGTTAACTTAGTTGAATGTAGTAGCTATAGTTCAAAGGTGAATTAAACAGACCAGGAAAGGGGCACATGGCTTGGGGCCATATGGCTAAGCTCTTCTATCCTTAAGCAGGTTGTCCAGGTCTAAATTACCTATTTGGAACAGCCTCCGGCCCCTGCTGTCTCCCCAGAATATGTCCACCCCTTTTCTGGGAGAGACTGGTCACCATGAGACCAAGCCTAACTGGGAAGCCTGATATGCAAACATGCCACTGCTGGAGCCAGTGCCCTGGTCCTGTTGGGCTCACTGATGTAAATGCAGACACCAGTGACATGGCACGATACAATGGCAAATAATGGCTGCATCACACGGCTCCAGCAACATGAGGCATCAGCACGGTGGTGTCAGGAAACCTGAGTCTGTCCTGTAAAACTGTCTGTTATAGAGCAGCATGGGATATACAAGGGAAATATCTTAATGCCCTTCCTCCTTTCCTTGCCACTGACATGCTTTGAAAGTGAGGAAGAGGAAGGAAAGGCACTGCATCACATAACAACTGAAATACTGACCTTGCATATGTTTGCACACAATCTTAACAGTATACTAGGGTATAGTCTGGCTTGACCTCAGAAGTGATCTTAGAAACACTTGAGCCGTTATGTAAGAGTTTATCATTGATGCAGAAAAATCTCCTTCCCTGTATGCTTTAAAAGATAATCACGCCATTGATTCAAGCTGGGGTTTATAAGACTTTCACAGTCACTTTTTTTCAAAGAAAGCTGAGAGACTGACCAAATCTTAAAAATAATCCCCTGGAGCCTTTAAACAAAAGGGAAATATTGACACAAGGACATGTATGTACAAACTTGGTAAGTAATGATAAGGGGGTACCCAGGGTGGAACGGGTTTGTGTGGAAGTAGCAGGGAAGTAGCATGATGTGATGGTGGTGGCTGCAACAGCCAGGGACTGGACTTTGAATCCAGGGAAGACAGCCCCACTCCTGTGTTCCTGGGAGATTTCCCTGTAAGTAACTTCAAATTCCACGCACAAATTTTTAGTGGCGTGAGGCCTTAGACAGCCCAGTCTTTGCTCCGCTGCGTCTTCTCTGGACAGAGAGGGAAAGCAATAAGAGAGATCTCTTTTTTTAAAAGCTCTAGTGTTATCATAGGAAAGATAAATTATCCAGTGTATATATTCAGTCTCACGCTGGTCTGGTAGGTTGATTTGAGATATAGATAACTAATATCACATTTGTTTAAATGAAGGGTAGAAGAAGGCAACTGCAATTTCCACTCACAAAACATTTGTAGCAGAAGGAAAAAAAAAGGAAAGTAAGTAAATATAAAACACGTAAATTCCCAAGGAGAATGAAAGAAATGTCACCACAGGACATAGCTGCTGTGCTCCCTCCCGGCAAGCTCTCTGGGCACAGATCATAGACTTTTCAAGGTCTGAGGCCATTACTGAAGGTAGCCTGAATATTTCAGGAACATTTCTCATTTTTATAATCTGTTAATAACAGGTTACACTCTCATAGGGTATGCCAGGGACATTAACTTCTGCCATAAATTGCAGGAATTGCATGATTGTTTTCTTGTGCCCTGAGTACCTAAATACTCCCAAGGAGGAAGATGAGATCCATCCGTGGTCAGCGAGGGCAGAAGTATTTGCATCTATGTGGGTCAGCTTAGAAAGCATTATTAAAAACAAGCATAAAATCTAGCATTATAATTGCAGGTGTTCCTGAGGGTAAGAGCCTTTCAAAACCTACAGACAACTCCATTAATGAGATAGGATGCAAAGGCAGCATTGGTACTGCTGCAAAATGTATCGCATGCTCCCTCCGAGTGACCAACCCATCTGCGAAGCAGCTGAGCCTAACCCCATTTAGTACAGTCAAACAATCACCCGTCCAAAGACAATTACTGATTTAGGCAAGAAAACTATGTTCAAGCCAGAGAAAAGAGTTTATGTGGATCCCAGCAGAGCCTCAAGTCTGCAGTCAGGATCAAGGGATGGCACAAATACCAAGAAAGAGCAGAGGAGTGAGTTTACCTTGCACATTACAACAGTACTTTGTCTGGCCCATACTTGCATTACAAGTTCTCTCCTCACCATAAATGATGATGGCACTTTTTTTCCACTGGAAAATGCCAGCTTATCAAAACAGAATTTATGCTGTAACACGCTCATTTTAGCTAAATTTCTTCAGGATACCAGTTACAGAAAAGCACTTCCATCTCAAATGGAGAAGGGAGGAGAAACACTCCAGAATAGCTGAGCACCCAGGAGTGACAGTGCTCACCTTGGCCAAGAGCAGAGTGGTTCAGTGGATTAAATTAATCAAACCCAACAATTCTTGGTCTTTGCCCTGGGCTTGAGTACCCTCTGGAGCAGGATGTGGCTGGGCAGGAGGAGCCAGGAGAAGAAGCAACACACAAACACCAGAGCATATGTTTACATGTTTGATCAAGCAAACCTCATCACTTAATCTATTTCAGGAAGGACAAAGACAAAGTAAATTGAAAAAGGGGCAGCCCATGTCATGGGTAGGGTCCAGGTTGCAGGGAAGGGCAGAGACCCAGTAATGCGCCTGCTCTACGCCTTTCTCAGATACCACTTCTTCACAGTCAGTATTTCACCAGCTAAATGAGAGCAGCCTTGTGCAGCCTTCTCCAAAACAGGGGTAACCTTAGGCAGTTGAGTTTCAGGAGGAGGCCTGCAGCCAGGGAATGCAAAATAAGTGACGTAATTTGTTTACAGAAGAAAAGCATCTGATTGATCTGGGAGAGGAATTTCAGAAAGGGAAGACTTAGGCACAAGTCTCTTGTGACCTTCAGGACAGCCTAGCACAGATATCTTGCTACACTAGATTTAAAAAAAAAAAAGAAAAAAAAAAGAGAGGAGTGTGAATTTAATATTACATTAATCAACGAAAACAGTCATTCAGGAGCCCTACGTAGCGTAACAATCATAATGATCTCTTAATAGGCTCAGTCAAAACCCACATTCTGCCTTTCTGGTCCTTACTTACTTCCTTTCAACTGCCTAATGACTTCCTCTCAAAAGGTGTGACAACATCTTCCCTTCCTACTTCAAAAACTGCTTTTTGTTTATTAGTTAATAATTTACTAGGAGCCTCAGGTAGTTCTCCTCTGTAAAAAATGCATGGGCAATCCCAGCTGCAAAGTCAGCCCTGGCAATATTACACCTCCACATCATCATTAAATTACCTTATAGCTGTTCAACACAAGGTAAAGAGCCTGGTCGCTGCATCCCTGCTTCATCAGCACTTGTTACTAAAATATCTGCCTCTTTTTGGAGGCAGCCTAAAGGGCCTGAAACAGTCATATTACCTTTGCACCAGGACATGGAAAGCAGGTCTAAAATGGCTTGGAGCCTCTCGGCTTCTGCAGCTTCTGTTCAGAGGATCCACACTTTGTAGGAAAAGTAGACCCTGGTGTACTCACCATCAAGGCACATGGGAATACAAGTGGATGCGCCCTTGCCAGGCCATGTGGATGAGAGGTGGGGCTGTAGTGTTGCATCACACACTCATGAAAAAGGAGGGCTGAAGCCCAGGTGAGGCATCATGCTGAATGAGGTCTTGAGGGTCTTCAGGGTGGGGAGTAAAAGAGGCCGATTGGCAGAGCTGGTGTCCAGCCACACTTACCTGGCAGTGCCAGTGTACCCCTGTCCTGGTTTCGGCTGGGATAGAGTTAATTTTCTTCACAGAAGCTAGCATAGTGCTGTGCTTTGGATTTAGTACTAGAAGAATGTTGATAACACGCTGATGTTTTTAGTTGTTGCCAAGCAGTGCTCAGACTGCTCAAGGACTTTTTGAGCTTCTCCTGTTCGGCCAGGTGCAAAACAATCTGGGAGTACAGCACAGCTAGGACCCAAACTGTCCAAAGAGCTATTCCATACCATATAACGTCATGCTCGGGGGGGGTTGGTGGGTCGGTTGGTCGCTGCTCGGGTACTGATCGCTGCTCGGGACGGGCTGGGCATCGGTCGGCGGGTGGTGAGCAATTGCATTGTGCATCATTCATTTTGTATATTCTGTATATTTTGTTATCATTCTCATTATTACTATTATTATTATTTTCTCTTATTAAACTGTCTTTATCTCAGCCCTCGGCTCTACCCTTTTTCCTCTTCCCGATTCTCTCCCCCATCCCACTGAGGGAGGAGGGGGGGAGTGAGCGAGCGGCTGCGTGGTGCTTAGTTGCCAGCCGGGTTAAACCACGACAACCCCAAGGTGCTTAAATCCCACCGGGAACACACAAAAATGGTTTCCCATAGAAAAGATGCATGTCAGTGATGGGCCAAGGAGGGGGAACGTGAATCTGTTGGACAGCTGGAAAGAAATAGGTAAAGATAGGTAAGGACTGGTAAGGAAATGAGTGAAGATGGTCATAGGTAAGGACTGGAGATGTCAGGCCTATTTTCATGTGAGAGCTGAGGATTTGCTGCTGCCATTTAAGCATTAATTATTTTGAAGGACAAGTCCTCTGCTCCCCAAAACTGGCACACTGATACTGAGTTGGTTGTTTATTTGCATGTCTTTTCCTGAGGCAGATCAAGCATTTTCTTTTCAACTGGAAATTTCACTTAATGGTAGAATTATTGGCTTGAGTAAGTTTGACTGAAACATAATCACCAAGGATGCTCTTCATGGAGTACTTTTTGTAGGAAGCCTGCCTATTAATATCACATACTGTGCATCACTGAAAGGCCAGTTATTGGTGATTATGTAGGAAAAATCTTATTTACTTGATTTATGTATTCAAATAGTAGAGCCAAAACATAACAAATGAAGCTAAATTCACATGCAGCTTTCCTGAGACAAAGATTTTGGTCTGAAGTATATGGTTTGAATGCTCTAAACAGTCTATTTTTCTTCATAATTACATCAAACTCTTCCTCCCCTGTGTTCACTACACAGGGAGAACAAACTTTGTGTAAATAAATAAAATTTAGTTTGTGTCTATAAACTTGCCTTACATATACAAATACTTTGAAAACTATGAATAATTTTATACAAATTTCATGTGGGTCACTGAATAATAAGTACTAAAATGCAGAACTCATATATACATATATACATGTACGTATAACTGTTCCAAGCTAAAAAATGAGCGGTGGCTCTGGCCCAGGATGGGCAGTATATCTAGAGGAGAGTTTCTGTGTTTAATAAAAGCTTTTCTCTGTCAAGTTGATTTAAGAACTGCAGCTGCCGTTTGAAGCTGCCGTTATTTCTTGGAAACTCATTATAATCCCAATAGGGTGTTTTATATTTGAAGAACAGCAGTGCATTCTAAATTTCTTTTTTCTCACATGATTTTCTATGACTATTAGACAGAATACAACAGATTTTTGATAGAATTTGGAACCCATAAAAAGGGACAGATGTCTCAAAGAACTTTGTAGGTTGTATGTGGAACATTTTTTAATTATTTCTTTAATAAACTATATTTCTGTGCAATACTCCCATGAAAGCCAGATTTCTTAATGGTCTCAGTCGGTAGAGCTTTAGATGAGTTACACCAGTCTCCTAGATGATGTATAAACCCTGAAACAGATTTGAAAAGTTTGTTTTATGTAAATTAATTTTTGTAGCTATTCCTTTTCCAGGTCATTGTGAAAGAAAAAAAAATACGGTGTGACTGCTTTTTGATTTTGACAAGTTCTAGTATATAACTTTTTCTAAATTAAGAGATGTCTTTCCTCTTCTACTCTTTTCTTTCCCACCTTCCCACCATATATCTTTTTTACCAGGTGTAATGTACTAATTGATATCTTCATGAAATGTTCCTGTTACTTCTTCTCCTCTGTCTTGCTGTTTATGCCTTTTCCCTTTATTTACACCCCCTGTACACATTCTCTGCTCACAGGTTTTTCACGGCCACTGAGGCCCAGATGTCTGATACAAATTTAAGCTTTCACAAAGTAAGAGGCTCTTTAAAGATAGAGTTACAGTTTGTATTTTGCCATGCACAAGTTCCAATAGATCTGTCACCATAGCTGATAGAAATGAGAAGCCGTAATGCCGCACGTGACCTAGTAATGTACCTCGAGCTGTTCTGACAGATGTAGCCTTAAATTGCATTTTTAATGTACTCAAACAAGCTATACACAATTAGGATTAACATGGCTATCCCCTGACTGATTAATGGTTAGTATGTGTGGGCTTTAATATCACTTAGGAGAAGATTTAAGTGACCTTAATTGTATCCAGCTTGTCCATTTAAGTGCTTCATTTTTTCTAAGAGAGTTGTTTGTATAAATAACACAACCCAATGAAGGGGTAGCTGATCTTGTTCTGGTTAAGTTTCTTTTAAACATGGTGTAAATTACAATTTCAGTTATTCATGTCTTTTGTAGAACAGTACTTCAAATCATTTCCCATTAAAACTAATAGAGATGAGGAGGCAATGCATGAAAAAGAAGGAAATTAGGTTCTGTAACCTTATTTATATGCATCAGAATAATTACTCCAGCATGTAAAAGTGTTTCTTTCTCTTTGAGCTAAATATTTTCTTTTCCAATTCACTGTTAAAGCAAACAAAATATGTATGGTTTTGATCTTATTGTTGATTAAGAAAACCCTCCTAAAACCCTGAACCAGACCTCAGAAGCATCATTGTGCAGCGACAAAAGCTTTTTATTGCTAATTGTAAAAGCAGGGCAGTCTCCAGCAGAGAGTTGCTGGGTTGCTGACTGATGCCTTGACAGATAACAGACAATCAGTGCGACACTCCAAGATTCCTTGGTGGAAAAACAAAAGATGCCTAAATTACGAACAACAACCAGGCATCCACTTAGCAATACCATTATGCGCTGGAAGAGAGTCCGTGCCATGCAGACATACAATGAGCTTGCTACAAAGTAGGGAAAGAGTTGGGTTTGTCCATGAGTGGGCAAACAACGAAGGAATGGCCATGACACTCATTAAAAGCCCCGAACCTTTCTTTCCCAGCTTGGCTAGGGCTGTCTAGTGTTTGCACAGTAGGGTCTCAGTGACAGTGTAGAGGTGATCTATGCCCACTTGGAGATTCAGGCTTATTTTAAGGGATTTTCTATCCTTCTGCTTGACAAAGTGGGACTGTCGGGGATTTCAGTCCTCTACTGCACTGGAATGGGAGGGTGGCAGCAAGCAAAGCTAGCAGAATTCGTAGGTGAGGCATGAGCTGTCAGGACATTGGGGGACACAGAACAAAAGTCCAACGATTAACGGAGTTCCTGAAGCTTCCCAGTAGCTTATTAAGGACAGGCTGCAGCTGAGGGTCTTTTTCCCTTTGAATTTAAATCTCATAGCAAATGCACTGCAGGAACGCAAGTATGAAATACAGAATTGTGTCCCCAGCAAAGGGCAAGTTTTCCTGAGGCAGTGAGGCGGATCTAAGTTTGTTATGTTTGCTTACCCCATTAACAGCCCCTTTTCACCCTTCAATCAAATCCCTGCTGTTGTTGTTGTTGTTATTATTATTACATGGATGCTCACTGGGTTGGCACGAACATGCTAGCCACAGGCGAGACCCTGCAGAGGCAGATGCAGGCGAAGAGGCAGAGGGGTTCTCTGCCCCACAGCACCTACCACAGACAGAAGGGCTCAGGCAGATGCCAGGGAGATGTATGAGAAAAGCCCAGGATGCCAAATATTTAGCAAACAGCTGAGGGAGGCTGGGATCTACAGGTCTTTCAGAGCAGGAGCTGGCTCATTCACAGAGCATGAGAAATGCTGGGTAGGGCAGAGCTATCACAGCAGCCCTGAAAATGCAGGGTTTCGGTGCACAGCAGTTTAGCTGCTGGCATTTCTTTTATTAGGTCTTTTGCTTTTAGTGTTACTCCGGCCTCTCCAAACTCTGTTGTCTCAGTGAGCGCTGAGGTTTGGTGTGGAGGCGTTTGCCATTTGTGGAGTTATTTGTGGCTACAGAGCACGGGCAGAGGAAGAACTGGATAAAGCTCATATAAAACCTGTTTACAGTTACGTGCATTGCAGAAAGACTTGCTCCCACACCTGCTGACTATGTGACTAAAGTGACACATAGCCTGCCAGTGCTACATGGAGTGCTCAGATGGAGGCTGGCATACCCAGCAGCTTGTAATGAGACCAAACATAGGTTTGCCCTGACATGGGAAAGGGGGGGGTGTGGGGAAACAAACCCGGCAGACCCTCGGCATGAAATCACACCAGCTGGGAAATCTCTGGAGGGGAAGAACAGGGGCTTGACCGACAGAGAGTCAAAAAGCCACATGAGGAATAATAATGTGATGATAAATTACTGACTGGGCTGAGGTTTGGTTATCCCAGGCACTCTGAATCTGGTGCAATGGCAAAGCTGACCGACAAACCGGTCCTCCCCAACAGTTCCACACAAGCACGTGCAGCTCCTTTACCGTGATTTGGATGCTCTGCAGGATACTCGAGAGAAGCAACAGTTTTCAGACAGTCCTTAGAGCGGAGCTGAGACACAAGCAGTGACCTTTTGACCATGTTTGGTGGTTTTTAACACTGTGCTGGAATGTACACTGAACAAAGAGAGCAGTTTCTATGAAAACAGGTGCATTTGAACTGGTCAACCAAATACAGACTGTGAACAAAATGGAAATGCTACTGAGATTCCTGCCAGACCCCCTGGGTGGGGAGCTTTCAGTTAAGACCAGAGGAAGCTATCTCTTGCATAAGATACAGTTAAGTCCTGCGGCACCCTATAGCTGAATGACCTGCCATCAAAAGCTGCCCTTCTCCTCTGGCATGCAGGAAAATTGTCCCTTCCCATTCATATGTACACTAAGAGCTCATGGAGCTTTCGGGAACTTGCTCTGAAGTTTGTTGTTATTTATTTTTTTTTAACTCTCAGACAATATCTGAATTACATTCCAGAGCTGAAACAAACACCGCAGTGCAACTGTCAAAACCATTCAGCAATTTCCCTTACAGAGTTACGAAAGTGCACCTCTTAGTAAAGGAAAAAGAATGTGTGTTACCTTTTTTCAGCCCACCCCAGGGAATATCCTGCTGGGAAAATCCCTGTCTCTGGGGTCATAAGCTTTCCCCCTTTAAACTTATTTTCTTCAAAGTTTGCTTTTTTGGTTTTACTGTAAATTACCTAGAAAAGTCACAGGGCTTCAAAAAACAGCACGTGTGTGTGCCTGCGTCGCTATAGTTTATTCACTTACAGATTTAGTACTTCATATTTACAGTTCTTTTTTCACATGGATGTTTGTGATAGGAGTTCTGGCTTCATTACATGAAATTCTGTGTTTAGGTAAATCTATGGAGATTTGATGGCTTGATTCTCTATAATCCTGCCTCTGGTAATTCAGATTACTACGAACAGAATATGAAACAGGTCAGAAATATGACGGAATTAGAATAGTTGTAGCTGGGGGGAGGTCCCTGTGAAACAGGCACTTCTTCTGTTGATAGAGTATCTATCCAGGACTAGCGGGCATCCAGGCTACCAAACACATACCCTCTGTTTCCACCAAACAGTCTTATACAAGTGGAGAATGAAGCTTTGGTCATGCCTTGGATTTTGGTTTTGGACAACCTTGACAGAGCTGTAGATCTCTCATGTTCTTTCATGGAGAATTCTTTTTGGTTTGGTTCGGTTTGGTTTGATTTGGTTTGGTTTTTTACCCTGAATTAAAGATTGTTTGGTCATTTAATTCAGAGGGAAAATCTCTTTTACCTCTTTCTTTTCTATGGAAATAAAGGAAGTTTTCATTCCTTTGTCTTCGGAACAGTGTACAGTCATATGAAAAATAGCCATTTTTATAATCAGCTGAGCTTTTCAAAGCCTGTGAAAACCAATTATGTGCAAATTCCCTTTGATTTGATTTAAGTGACTACACAAGGTGCACAGGAATGGTAATCTGGCCTCTGGGATTCTTAAACAGAACGGTAAAGCAATTCCTAAACAAGAGTATTGAATAGAACAGGAACTAAAGCCCCAAAGAAAGAGGGACACAACATTATGTGCTAATGTCTTAAAAAGGTAGATGCTGCAACTTTCCAGACAGTATTAGATATTGCTAAGATTTTGCAAGTCTGTTTGAGCTTTGGTGTCCTCTGGAGTAAAAAAAAATCATCATCTCTGCAGAAGAAGAAGAAAGAAAAGCACAAATCTAAGGGATTTTTTAATGTAACAAATTTTGATTGATAGATTCCTGCTTTATTTCTTTCTTCTTAGATTAATCCAGGGTTTGGATATAATTTACAAAAAAGTTACAGCTCTATGATGTGTATGTGCTATGGCTTGCCCTTACTTGTACCATCTATACGTTTATGTGCCATGCCTACCCTGAAACTTATTACCAGCACTGCTGATACTGTCTAAAATAACTCCTTTCTAAAACCCAAAACATATTAATGCCCTTCCATTCCTTGATATCTCAATGACAGCTGTATGTAATCAAAAGCAGCTACCCACACCCTCAAAAATCAGATGTGTCAAATCTGATGTTATGTATTCAAAAGCCAGGTATCGCTGAACTGAGTCATTTTGGCTCCTTACAGTCAGTACTTCCCAAAAACGATTCAGCCCACCTATCGGGGAGACCTTGCTTGGAATGAGGTAATTTCCCTGCTGGCGGTGGTGCTACTTGCTATCTGCTGACAATACGGAGTGCCTAGGAGACTGGTCTACCCCAGATTCCTAAATTTTAGATGCCTTAAGACAGACGTAACAAATTCCACCCTAAATCCATTGATATTTGTCTTTAGAGCATTGGAAGAGACTTTTTCCCCTAGCTTGCTGGGAAATTTTAGAATTGCTTTGTGATCTAAGGGTCACCCTCCCCTTAAAACAGAAATACAGTATAGGAAACAGAATAAAAGTTAAAAGACTCTAAAGCTCAAAAGGATTACTGGAGGATTTCGTCTTGACCTCCTGCACATTACAAGGCACAGACTACAGATGAGATGATAGGGAAAGATACTTGGTTTCTTTTCAGAATGACAACATGGAAAGTGTTACTTTCATAGCAAAAAAGCGCTTTTAATGATATAATGGAATAATTTTAATTGAAGATAAATTCCTAGAAAGATACAACTTCGCTTTGTAATCTTCTTCCTAACATTTAACTAGAAGAAGCATTATATTCTTCTAGAGGTTTGATTTGATCTGGCTTGAACTCACAAATGCTTATTGAAATGCTAGAGGTGAGTGTAAAACACAGAGATCGTTTTGGCTCTGAGTCTCTTTAAAAATCAGGTTTGTTTTGGGGAAGATTTAATTACTTGTTTGCTTCTTTAAGCATAGTTTTACAACTTCTCAGATGAATATTCAAAGCAAACCACAATCATTACCCAGAGTTTTTTATTAAGGGAAGAACAGACTGTCTGCTAGCTCAGGAAGCCAAGTAAACCATAGATAGCAGGCTTTGTATCTCACAGAAAGACCTGTAGCTTTACAGGAACAAGATGCTTTTCCTATGGGTATTTGAGTAAATGAGAGCAATTAAAACTGACGTAGCATTGTGCAGCCACACAGGCCCAGCATACAATGACTCTATTATATATGACAAGAGATACTTCATTTGCTGTATTCATGCTGTGGATTTCTCTTAGCAATGTGTGCCTAGTGAAGACAGTAATTATCCTAGCTACCTTCCTTCTAGTCTTGTGTAAGTCTGTATACTTGCAGTATACATAGTATATACTTATAGACATAGTATAGTCTTTATAGTCTGGATGCAGGCTTGTCCTTCTTATACCTGGAAAGCCGATGTGAACTGAATCCATAGGGAAATATACACAGTGGTCCTTTGTTGCAAACCACTTTATCACAATGAGTTTTGTTACAAAACGGGATTTTATTAAGGGCAATTTGTGCTCAAATTGGTCTTGGCATATGGAAAAAATAGCGCTCTCCATCAGAGAATCAGGCAGTATAACTTCAGATATAGAGCGAGGCAGCTCAGGAAGCAAAGTCTGCTGTGATAAAGGAAACTGCAGGTCTTGTCCCTGCTTCCCAGCACACGTTGGGACAAACACAGACCAAAAGGCATGGAGTCCGGCTTCCACAGGGCACGCTCTTACCTCAGCAGCCTGGGGTGGCCATCTCAGGAAAGTCAGGGAAGGCATCATGTAAAGGGGAAGGTGGGAGAGATTAGCTCTGTAATTATATTTTTGTATTATAGGTGATGGTATAGAGAAAAGTTTGTACAAAAATAGCTGTATTTTGTTTCTCTTAGTTCTCATGGCTGCCTGTGGAGCTGTCACCGTATACCAACAGCATGGGGTTTGATCTTCCTCTAATATGTAAAGGTGAAAATCATGTATACTTGTGCCGAAGAGCTGAACTGATGCAGTGAGTGTGGATACGGAGGGGTGGTGTGTTGAGCAGGGTCATTCACCCCTGCATAACTTGGGCCCAACGTGCGACCTAACGCTCATGGTGTCTGCTTTGCATGGAAGTGCCTGGTGACACCTGAAAACAAAACCACAGTGGAGGGTCTGCTTGTTGCCTTTTTGGTTTTGATTTCTAGCCCAGGCTGCATCTTTCTCTGTAGTAGCTTCCCCTGCTATCTAGGGCAGTTAACCCCAGTGTCCCCAAATTGCACACCCAAAGACAAAGGAATGAACATGAGCCACGAGAGTGCATTTCTGCAGGCTGATTGTAGACAGATGGCCAAACATTTTGTTGTTAAAAGTTCTCTGCATGCTCTGCGGTTAATCTTTATAGCTTGACGAGTCTGCTGGGAAACGGAGGAATTCCTCTGGGGGAAGGTTCCCAGCTGCAGACATGGGACATGGGAGCCGGGGAAGGGACAGACAGGGTGGAGGGGATGGGGTGCAGGAGCAGCCCGGTGGGAAGGTGACCCCCGGGTAGCTGGCACCTCAGGCTGGGCTTGGGAGGCTGCCTGCAGCTGCGGATGATGCAAACACATTTGGGATACTTGACTTCTAACCCCGGTGGGTTTCCGTGGCACACATGCCTCCCTGACAACCACCCTGATGTTACTTAATGTGGGAGGCTGCTGTGATTATATACTAACCGCGGTGCTAGAAAATTATTAACCCTCCTATAATAACAGAGCTTTAAAGTGTCCCTTTTTATCACTCTCCCTGCCTATCTTGCAGCCTGTTTCAGTCCCCTGTACTTATTTAACAACATGTGTGGAGAGCTTTTCCCCTTGATTTGCAGTAACTTATCATCAGACTGTGAAACTGTTTTTTTCTCAGCTCAGCTCTCCAGGAATTCTTCCTATTTCTGGCTTTATAGATTCCTTGTTCTAAAGTCCTCTTCATCTCCGGCACCTAGGAGACAATATGTGGGTTTTCAGCCTTCTTTGATTTGTGAGCTCCTAAAAATTCGAAATGAAAGTTCATACTGTGGTACAGTGTAGCTAAGCCTGCTGGCATTAAGCTTACTATTCATAGTTACCTTTCTCTGACCTCCTAGAAGCAGCCTGCACTCTATAAATACTAGTTATAAAGCTGTGGTTGTAGACGTACAAGTATTATATCAATTCCAGTGCCCCAGTGACAACAAAGGAGACCCAGGATGCAAACATAATCAAAACCACGGAGTCTAAATGTAGTGTGAAGAGCTAGAAAAGCCATTCTACAATCATACTCATTTTGTTAGAGGTACTTTGTATGTGTGCAACATATGCCTACTTTTTTGGGGAGAGGGAGAAAAAGGGGCAGAATTTTCTAGTAGATAGTTATGAGTACACTTCAGATGATTCAGAATTCAGGTGCAAATCAGGTAAGCACATACAAAGCTTCCCTGGACATCTTGGTTTAACAAAATATATCACAGAATTATTTTCAAGAAATTCAGCCCACTCTAAAATCAGATTTGATAGAACCATCCCCAAACTTGTTAGCTCCAGTAGGTGTGATTAAAACAAAAAAAGGATATGTTCACAGTACTAATTTTAATCAGCAGCATCTCGTTCTCAGTGCTTCTCCAGTACTGAGACCTATTTTCTTTGGAAAACAGAGTCAGAGTCAGTGACAAGATACAGTGTAGTCCAAAACCCTTTCTGCTTTGCTTCCAAAGCAAAGCCTGTGGACATAATCACATCTACCCATCCACTGAACTGCCTTTTCCCAAATATCTGTGTATACATCCAATGCTTTGAAGATGTATGGCAAATTTCCATTCCAAGAAATAACTTCATAAACCTCCTTACGGAGTATAGAGTTCCACACCAAGGTGAAATTCTCAGCAATCAGAGGCCACAGTGTAGCTGATAAATACCCTGTTCTTCCACTAATGCCACAGTGAAATAGCAATATTGGGGAGACAAGGGATACTGATTTGGTTACGCACAGAAGGATGGCGAGCAACACAGTGAGCACACTTAGTACATAATCAGGAAAATCTCCTTCCCTTTGCAAATGATTTCTGTTCGTGTAGCCCTTTGCCATAAATTGCATCTGAGATACAGAATCTGTTTAATTCCAACGATCTCAGCATAAGAGACTTTGCATATGCCCTAGCCATTAACTTCTTCTACTTCCTTGCCATAGAATAGGTTAAAAAATGGTTTCTGCATTGCACATTTAAGATAGAACCAATTTTCATCCTGACTGCAACTGTCTCTACTCTTGCCCTTTTGAATGTCCAAGCACATGAAGGGAGGGTCAAGTCAGATGACCCTCCTAATGAACAGCATGAAAATTAACTTCTGCTTCTCTCCTTTTGGTTTTATTCTTTGGGGAATGTTAAGTAGAAAACAGAAAACAAAGCCTAAAAAGCCATACTACTGGCATTCTCTGCCAAATTCTGTATACCCAGACAGCAGTCAAACTCAAGGACTTTTTCATAATTGAACTTCTTGGCTTTCATTAGTGAATGATCTAATAATCTTAGAAGATTTACGATTTTATTTGTATTTTAGCATTGCAGTGGTCCAGACAAAGTCTTGAACTTTTATATGTTAAATAGTAAAGCTCTTGATGCTAAACTTGTTGTGTGGGTGCAAATTTCACTTCTGGATTCCTGCTGAATGTTATTTCCTGCTGTCTCAGGAGTCAATGTATCCGTATCATTCCATCTTGGAAATTGTAGAAAAGTTTGGTAGAGTCGTAAACATAATAACGCATTGAGTGAATTAGAAGCTTTAGCTTTCTACACTCACTTTTGGGACACTAGGAATGGAAAGAAAATATTGCCTGTAAATGTAGGAGTAAAGGTTTGCAGTAATGCATATTTCTCAGAGCAACTTGTCAGCCTGAATTCTCTATCTTGGATGCTGAAGACCAGGCACCCGGAGTGATTTGACAGAGCTTTTGAGCACATCCAGCTACTCAAGTTTCCTGCTGAAACTGAGATTCTTCACTTGGGGCTTGCAAGTCTGCATTTTGGGTTCAACAGGGTCAGCCTGGTCAATTTGATCTGTGGGCTTTCTCCTCTCTTGGTTTGTAGCTTTACAGGCTCACCAGACTGCTGATACTCTTTCAGTTTGTGTTTTGAAAACCAGAATAAGCATGAAATGCCATCAATGTGCACAGCCCTAACCATCTCCACTGCTCCGTCACTAACACAGATGTGACATGGCAGCAGGATTCTCCCCAGGCAAACCAGCCACAAACACAGTTGCTTCCACAGCCTGCAGCCCAATCAAGAAAGAAATCAAGGTCTGAAATCCTCCTTATTTCCTGTCTGTCATGGCGATCATCCCACTTGCTGCCATCCTGAGAATGGCATGAGGGGTGTAAATGAATCTGTGGGATAGCTCCAATAATTTTCCCAGCATTATGTCACGGGTAAATTTGGTGCACTACATCCCTCGTTACAAATACTGAGCCAGGAAAAGAAAGGAAAAACACTGGAATGCTTGAAAGAAATCAGTATTAGCTAACAATAGTCTTCAGGCTTCATTATAATGATAACACATGGAATTAATACAGTTGATGGTAGCTGGACTTCTGCTCATTTCAGCTGTTATTCTGCTGACGTTCTGCATTGCAGTATAATTAGACATACTGTGATGGTTTTAAACCTGAGAAGTAAAAACCTCAAAAAGCGGCCCTTAGCTGAGCATTTTCCTGTTGATTGCTCTTTGCCTGTAGCTGAAGTATCACAGTAGCTGTCTGTACCGAGCAGTGGGTAATGGTGGGATCCCAGGTCTCCTTCACACCTGTGTAAGATATGGGAGACTCCGCCTAAACGCTGTATTGGTGTCACTGCATGTTTGTATTCCTCACAGGCAAGTTTCAGACATAGGACTTTGTGTTTTCCAGATTAACATATGTTCTTTCCTTCACATGGTCATTCAAGCTGCTTGTCTCAGGGCAGCCTCCTGGGGAGCAAGTTCAGCAAGGAGGGCTGAGTTCATGGCAAGGGAGCAAGAGGTACTACAGCTCTCTGCAGGAGCCAAAGGGTTTGCTGCAGTGTGGGGGGCAAAGGGGCTGCTGTAGTTAAAAGCTGAGCTACTCTCTTCCACCGAGCACAGCTGGGGTGATCCCTTCAGCCTCAGAGTGGTTTAGGAGGGCTCAAAAGGGGCTTGAAAATGAAAGCTGCTGCTACTGCTTCAGAGTAGCAGTTGGCAGCCCTTCCCCTGGCATGCTGTAGTCTCAGTCCCTGCCAGAGACAGTGGTCACAGATGCCTTGTTTTGCTGCACGCTTCCTTTGAGCAATCTTTGCCTACCTGGGGACTGTGCATTTGGTAGTCTGGAAGGACTCTGGGCTGGGGTGCTCCCTGACCTTGTAGCTGAGGAGTGACTGGCCTGTGGCTTTGGGTGCAGGTGGCCTGTGACTATTCCAAGTGCAGCATCCAAACCCCAGCACTGCCACAGGAGCAGTGGTGGGGCTGGGTTAGGGTCCTAGCAGTGATAAAGAAGCTAGCAGAGGCTGTGGGGGCTGGAACTGCCAGAGCCCCCCAGTGCCACGCTGAGCCTGCCTAGTCCTACAGGCAGTGACAGGCTTCCCAAACAGCCGCTGCTATTGCCTGCTCCTGGAGCACCTCTCGCCTTCAGCTCTCACCCCTTCAGAGCTTCAGACCAGGACTGGTAAGCAAATACAAAACAGACTCCAGCACAGCCTTAAAATGTCCACCGGACTCAAGTTCACCAGCATGAAAATCATCCGTAGCTGGTTTCGAGACTTACCACACAATAACTGCCTTTCTTTTGACCAGGGCCCTGCCTGACAAGAAGTCACTTCAAATGAAGGAATGGTCTGAGGGATGGTGTCTCCAAGAAAACATCAGTTCTCTGACTTTATCCCATGGTTTGGGTACTGGATGTGGACTTGAAAAATCCAAGATTGTGTCAAGGCCAAGAAGGCTGGTAATTATCCAGTTCCAAAATTATTAGAGCAATAAAAGGGTTAATGAAGTTTTAAAATTCTGATCATTCTGCAAACTGCTCTTAAAGCTTCCTTAATTCCCTTTCTATTCTCTTTTTTTTTCCTTTTCTTTCCTTTGTGGTTTAGGAGCAATTTGCTCCTACACCCAAGTGTAAATGTCTGCCTTTGACAGAAGGAAACTGCTGATCTGGTGCATAGATTTCAGCAGTGGATGATTTTGATTCACTAGAGCTTGGAGCGATGATGACAGATGTTAGCTCCTGCAACAGAGACGCTGCATAAAGCTGTTCCGCAACAGCCCTCAGATCTATAGACTTGCTAATCAAGGCACAGCGAAAGTGCTAAACCTCTCACTCCTGAAGTGTATCAGGTTTGGTGCTAGACTTCTAATTGAATCACCAACTGACATTTTTTGCGTTCTCTTAAGCCTTTACAGTACAGGATGCTGCAAGGTAAAAAGATTTTGTGGATTCCTTCTGGAAGGGAAAATTGACAGTGAATATTTCTATTTTGTATTGCCATGACCACGAGTAAAGCCGGGCATCCCCAATTCTCACTATGAGGCTTCATATGGAGCTGCAAGCTGGTTTTTATGGTGTTTAGTATATACGTATAAAAGAATAGTGCATCAAAGTGTTTACAGATATTTGTTGATTTTCAATATATTTCAGATCTGTTTGCTTAGGCAGCAGGTATTCCTGAGTGCTGTCAGCAGAGCTAGCCGATAGTCTCCAACTGACAGAGCACCGACAGGCATCACACTTGTACCCAGTTGTTATAAAAATTCCCAGTATTCATGCTAATTCCTAGTATTCATGCTAAACATACTAATTTTTGCCAGTGTACTGAACACCAATCATATTTTTGGTGCCAGTATAGCTGGAGTACCGGCCACCTGAGCCTCCTACCCTGCTTTGCCCTGTCCTACTTCTTCCCTCCAGAGCTCTGGTCCCAGAGCAGGGAGGACCAGCAGTGTTTCTGAAGGACAGTGCGGGGGAGAAGGTCCAATGTCCTGGAGGAAGGAGGGGTGGCACCACCCATTCCACCCTCCCCAGAAAGTCACACAGCTCGGTAGCATCACTGCGTGTGGTGATGCCTCAACACATAACAGAGGGTTCTCTGCATTGCTGGGGTTCTCCAGCATCACAGGTTTCCCATGGATCAACTGTGGGCACATGAGCTTATTTCTGTCAAATTAGCCAAGGCACAGGATGATGACGTTTGTGCCAGCTTTCTGCTTTTACGTTGGCTTTACACTGGCTCTGGGAGGAGAGACGTTATCTGACCTGGCAGAAAGTGTGAGCTGCAGAGGCAGTGATACCTCCTCTGGCATAAAATCTGTCAGTACAAAATTAAGTCATAATTTTTTTTGATTTGAATTGGCAGTGCGAGTTCATTCTGGATCAGCACTTTCATCATGTGTCTGGCAACATTGCTGGTGGAGTATTAACAGCCCTAAAGCAGGATTTACTGAGTTGTGGGACCACAAACTTACTGTTTGAGCTTACTCTGATAAAAAAGCAGAAAGCTACTGGGTGGCGGGTTTTACCAGGTTTCAGAAGGCTCCTACCCAGAGCAGCTTTCTAGTCAGGAACAATTTCCTCCCCCGTGAAAAGAACACCTTCAAAATCTCTATCTAACCAATAAACCCCACCCCAGTACAGAAAATCCATGGATTAAAGGTTCATATGTAACTTTTGACACACTCCCCCAAAACCAAACCTTTTGTGTAAATGGGAAAAAGAATCCTTTTGTGGTGTAGAAAGTCAACATGGCATAAATCACTATTTTGTTTGTTCTGTTGTGAGACATGCTGAACAAGAAACCACGATCAGACCTGTGAAATTCTCCCATTAATCCTACCAGAGTGATAATGTCCCATACTCCTGAGACCATGAAAAAATGCTTAAACACATTCCACTGACTAAAATGTAGCATTTTCCTAGTTGCAGTAAGGATGGTGCTATGCACTAGCTTGAATACTTGAATTAAATTACTTTATGTAACTTTTACTTTTCTCTCCCTCATTTTCCAAAAATGATTTGAAAATAAGAGTGGTTTAAAAACATAACATAGCTTCCAATGAATAGAAGGCATCGGCTAAAAGTTTAGTCTTTCAATACTTCTGTTTGCTAATGATTCCTTGGAGTAAACAAGCACTCTTTTACCCACAGTTTCTGCAAAGCACTTGCCTTTTGTTTCAGACCCAGTACACTTGGCTGAATGAGGTAATGCCTACATCTCCTAGGCCAGGAATGTATTCAGGGTGGGAGGATAAAACCTGCTCTTTGGTAAACACAGGGTGAACTTCAGCTCAGCTTCCAGATTGCTGTGCTCAGAGGAAAGAATTAGGGCTGCTTGTCTGAACACAAAACCATCACTTCATCAGTTAAGCAACCGATTCAAAGCTTCACATAGGTGCCCTCAAATGCATTCAAAACACATTATGTATACATAAATATGTATTTTAAATTAAGAGTTCTTGTGACAAAATTGCATCAGTTTAAGTGAGTCAGTTAAACACTACTCTGTCCTCGGTACAAACACTGTTTTAAATTCACTCATTTAGAAGCAGGTGCTGAAGCAGGTTTCCTGAGGTAGAGGCCGAAAGGACCCTGGTTCTGACTGAGCTATAGCAACCCTCTGAAAAGTAAGACAGCTCCTCTATATCCCTGACGCGATGTTAGAGTTCAGAATAATTTTCTTTAGACATCAAAGTCAGACAAGCACAATTTTCAGAAGTACATTAAATAGTATTTATTGAGTTTGTAATTTCAGGGGCAAAGCTATAATCTCAGTCCCAGCTATTCAACCATTGTGGCACTGAGCCCTCGTGTTCTTTCATCCATTCAACAAATGAACAATAACATGGAACATCATAAAGAGGGGGTTTGAAAAAAAAACCCCTGTACTCTCAGTTTTGAAAACAGGAAACAAACTCAAGTCTTATTCTCATTCACAAATACATTTGCCTTCTTGATTAAACATAGTATGTTTTTGCAGAAGAATGGACTCATCCTCCTGATGTTTGGGAGAAGGTATGGGATGGTTGATCGGAAAGAAAGTAAACTACGGAAAGCACTGAGAGCTTTTCCATACGAGCACAGTGACAGCTGGATGGTTAATGCAGATTTCGGACTGTAAGGAGTTCTTCATAAGAGGGAGGGATGCTAGCAAATACCCAGCTGGGGAGAGGCCCTCTTTTGGGGAAGCCTGGGACTGATTCTGTGGGTACACATGGTCAACAAACCATCAAGAGCCTGCCAGTAAAATCTTATGGCAGGGGTTTTTTTTTCATTTTCACCATGGTGACCCTTCTGCGTAGTAAAAAAAAAAAAGGCATCACACAATATACACAGATCCATATTTACAGAATAAGTGGCAAAAGAGAAAATTAGATACAGTGACATTTATGTCCAGGCATTAACAAACAAGATCCCTCATGTTGATTCTGGGGTTATTCACAGTTCATTTAAGCAAGTCTTTTTCTCTGCACATGGGTTCTCTTGTTTTGCAAAAAAGAGCCAGCAGGATGTCTCACTGTAACAAACAGATGCTCGATCTCCCTTAAACCATGGTCATGACCTTCAGAGAGGCCGGTTGGAATCTCCTAATCTTCTTCTTTAGTGCCTTCGAAGCTTTGATGCGACAGATTTTGGGCACTGGGGGAAGAGGCTTGGAAGAGGCCTGGACAGTCCCCGATTGTCTGACCGAACCTTCAGGCCAAATCAGCTCACTTTCATCCCCCTCATCATAGTCAAGGGCAAGGCTGCTACTGTTGCTGCTGCCATCCAAATCGCTTTCACTGGACTCGCTGTCCCCGAAACGGTTCGCTGTGAAATCGCTGACCTCCCCTTCACTGGTCTCTGCGATGGTGGAGTGAAAGAGGGAAGCGCACTCTGCAGAGTACTCAGAGTGGTCCGACTCACTTTTGGCGTAAGCTCCGTGGCGCTGACTCTTGGGACGAGCCCTCATGCTGACAGTGCGCAGGACACCAGCCCTCCTTGCCGGTTGCCTCGGCACTCCCAGGCCAAAGCTATCGGAGAGGCTGGCCAGGTGGGCCTTGGCGGAGATCTCCACTGTGGACTGCCACTTGCGTTGCTTCTTCTTGGTGGCTGTGTCTGCGCAAGCTGCTTCGAGGGAATACAGTGCGTTGGCAGAGGCTCTGTAGAGCTCTGTCCTGGACGGCACGGCGGGGAGCCTGACCGGCACAGGGAACAGGCTAGACTCCGAGCACGATCTGCCGGTCACGTCACCGGAATACGAAGGTCTCCGCACGAGGCTCTTCGCTCCCGGTGGTCTTTGGGGCTGATTCCACTCTGCAGGCAGCCTGGCAGCCCCATGGGACCCCCTTGCCTTCTCCATGCAAAAGGCTTGCTTCCCAGGCCGTAGCACCTTTTCACTGTTCCTCCTCTTTATCTTCACTGCCTTTGTTTTGGAGCTGGCAAACTTGACCCGGACTTGGTGGGATTCTGCAGGGACGAACTGAGCATGAACGAACTCACCCCGTGCCACTCGCTCGTGACAGCCGGCATTAGCCAGTTTGGCATTGCCACACCTTTTGAGGGGCAGCTTTCTGGGTGGGACAGCTTTAGGGTTCCAGGTGCCTGGGCTGGAGTCCTCCTGGCACAGCTGCGAGCAGGATGAACTGTGCTCCACGCTGCTCTCCGTTGCCTCTGAGAGAGGAGAGCCCCTTGCTGCTGACTTGGCAGGGTAACAACTATTCACAGCTGATGGCTCTGCGTCAGGCAGAGGGGATGGCTGTTCTTCATTCACACAGTGCATGGTCTCCTGCTGCTTGGCACATTCCCCCTCCGGCACCTCTGTCTGCAGCTTCCCTTCAGCTTTGTTACTTTCCAGAGAACTCGCTTGTTTTTCCAGCTGGCTACTGCTGCTGTTAATTTTCACTCCGCCGATGCTTGGGGTTATAATGAGTCTCTGGTGCATTGTGGCTGGCTGGCTCTTTGTTGAAACCCACTCACTGGCATCAGCCCGGTTGCTCCCTTTGCATCTTGTCAGCTGCAGTAATTTATTGATGTAACCCCCTGGCTTGGCCTCAGCAGTTGGCCTAGTCCTAACCAAGCTGGGACCCGTGGCACTAGGCATGGGTTTGCTGGGAGGAGCCTGGAGGTCTCCTTCTGGGGATGTCCCCACCAGGGAGAAAAGGGGACTTTGTAAAGCCACCGCATGAAGGGGGCTTGGGTAAGGATACACATCAATGCCATTCTTGGAGACCAAGTCGTTCTGGAATTTGGGGTCCATGCTGAGCAAGTGCATGTCTCCAGTATGGCACAGAGGCAACATGGATTTGGGATCTGTCTCTTCCTGAAATCTAGCGTCTGCCGGAATGAGTCTTTCCAAGTCACCTACGCAGTGGATGAAAATAAATAACCTAATTAAATCACAGACAATTACATTCAAATTGGCTTATGCTAAAAGTGCTATTTCAGAAGGATGTGCTAGCTTTTACTAAAATCAGTAGCATGAATGAAGAAAATAGTTTCAGTCCTCCAAGATCACTGAAATACTTCAAGGCTTTTATTCACCTGAGCATAACGGAGATTAGAATGTATTTTAATGCCAATAATAAAATTCACCCCTTTGCAGGAAATTTAAAATGTGCTATTTGGATGAAAGTAAATCTGTGCATACATAAAAGTGTTCTAGAATGTCATAGACTAACAGGAACCCAACCAACTAAACAAAAATAGGGGGTTATTTTTATTTCTTAGCAGAGATAAAAAGTGAATCCAACAACCAGAAAGCCTGAAGCTGAATGTCATGTAAAATTATCCAGTACAACAGATACACTTTCTGAAGACTTTTACCCCAGGATAAGATAAAGACTTCCTCTAGATATATGACTAACTCAGAAATTCTTGACATTTCCAGCATGCAGTCTCAATGGTATTTTTTTAAAGTGGTTAAATTTGAATTCCAGCTTTTCCTCCAACCCTTTTCACATGCCTTGGAAAAATCTATAGTACTCAACCAGCTGCTTTAAGAGGACTTAAGCAGACACTAGGTTACAGTGTTTCTTAACCTCTTAAATGCTGGAAGCTGTAGTTGTTTATTCTTTTGCATCTGGCTTTAGTAAGGCATTAGTAAACAGAAGTGCTCAATGCACACGAGAGAGCCATTAAGACTCACGTGTCCCATAGCCCAGAGAGTGACATGATTCTACTTTTCCTTAACCCCAAACCCAATGAAACCTCCTAACTGGATCTCTCATTTCATTTGATAACGACATTACCAGTCTCATGCTTTTCTCAATTAAGTAACTTCTTACAGTATTCAATTCCAGAAAGAAATATTCAGAGGTTTTATTAAACGGCAAAAAATTCTGTGTGTGTGGTTTTTAAAAGTCAACCTTAAGGATGTGGAAGGGACTAAAGAGCTTTTACTTTGGCAGAGAAAAAAAATCAAAGGGTAACTACTCAGGCAGATGGGAGGCTCAGTCCCAGAAAATGGCATTTATGGCCACCAATTCAGATCTCTTAAATTTTGGAGCACTGTCAAGGTTGCTGTAAGTTACACTCGAGTGCTGCACCTTTCTCTCAGGAGCATCTCCTGTGCACTGAGAAGACAGGCTGTGTTCTTGTGTGAAGTAAGTGTTCCATACAGACAAGTCATCCGATAGAGCGCCATGGTGCTGTGTTACCCCTGGTACCAGGAGTACTGGAACCATCTGCAGTTAGCTTGGATTGCTTTGTACAACAGTGCAGACTTCAGTGCCAACAAAGCCTCAGTTAACTGATTTCCTGGCTGCTTCATGCTTCCAGGAAACCCAACCATCAAATCCAACCACATATTACACTCACAGTGACTATTTCTGTCCTGTGGCAGGAAGCTTTTGGAAGACTTCAAAATTTGCCATTGTCTGCAGTGTCCTACCTAAGGCACTTACACTTACTTTGCTACAGCAAAGGTTAGGATGATCATTGCTCAAACAATATATTTTCATAATGAAAATTCTTTAGGGAATTGTTGGCAGTGTGTAGTGGTGCTCTCCTGTGCAAATAAACCAGGAAGGTGTCTAAAGAATCCTGTGCTTGTAGTGTCTCAGCA